>CANTUQ010000153.1:1423750-2847500 GCA_947683425.1 Excoecaria cochinchinensis | reverse complement strand
GCTAATACTGCAGAGGCCAAGCTGAAGGATAGCGAGAAGAGGGCTATAGAGGCTGAGCTCAAAGCCACAAATGCACTGGAAAAGGTTGCGAAAGTCGAGGAAAAAGCAGCTGTGAACGAGAGAGGGAAAGCTGAGGTAGAGGCCGAGCTGAAGAAAATTCAGGCCGAGCTCGAGGATGCTAACAAGGCGAAAGCCGAACTAGAGGAGAAATATTCTGAGCTGGATTATAAGTCAACAGAGTTAGTTGTTGACAAGTGTCTTGCGTACAGTCAGAAACTTTTCGACGTTGTCAAAGATCGATATCTCGATATGGACTGGTCGTGGTTGGACGAAGTATACCCAGATGAATAGACCAACCTGCATTATTGTCTGCTTAATAAAATCTAGAATTTTTTTATTACCGAGTGCTTTGAACTGTTATCATAAATAACTGCACTGTCCAATCAAGTTAACATCCATGTGTGAATGAAATAATAATCTGAAGGCTTGTCCAAATAATAACGCAGAATGAATGGCGATCAAAGCCAAGCAATATAACGTACTTTAGTTTTGATCGTACCATCATTGTTAATAAAGCAATTGATGAAATTGCAACTTAAGTGGCGATATAGCCGAATTGATAGATGGGTTGTGGGATAATGCTCGGAGTGCTATATAGCCACATTGAGTAGTAATCAATTGAACTGATGTTCTAGTGGCGATAATGCCGAGCGAGCTCTTTGATAAATAATAGAACAAATATTCTACTACCTATATAACTGAACTTGAGCAATAAGTTATAGAAAACAAGTGCTTTGATAGCAATATGGCTGATCTTATTGTTGAATATGAGAATGCATGCCCTAACGGATGTATAGCTGAATTGGTGTTATTGTAATAACATTTGGTTGCTCAATGGCGATATTGCTGAGTTAAAGCAACCTTATTGCAGATAACATAATAGAAAACAAAGCTTTTCCATGAATATACCTCTTTTATTGATATTTTTGGTAGCACAATTGCTTTTATGGTTATATAGTCGAGCTAAGCGAAATAAAATACTAGCCAAAAATGCTCGATGGCGATATAGCTGAGTGAGCGATAAAAATGTAAAACCGAGTTGTAATGAAAATTAGTGCTTGAGAAAGAGTGCCGATCTGTAGATCCGAGATTATTGATAATAGATCTTTAAGTTTGAAATGTTCCATGGATGAGGAAGTATCTTCCCAGAAAAGTCCTTCAACCTATATGCTCCACCCTTGACTTCATGTATTATGTCACACCCCTACCTATACCATGGAGACTTCTGCCCGCATGGAGGGAGAAGGGTCCCGATAGATAGGAGTGTCACAACACACAAACCAACACACGCAAGCTTCACAGCAGAAAACAGATAGTATCGAGATAATATAAAACTTATAAAAGAGAAGTACATCGGTACTGAACAGGATAAATTCTTTTCATTCTATTACATATTCACAAACAAAGGCTGTACATATTACAAAAGGTTTCATATACAAAAGCCCACAGAATACTGTCTCAGAGGGCACCCAAAACTATTACATCGCTTACAAAAGAAAGGAAAACCTATACTATAAGACTCCGACCCCTAGTTGTGATGGCCTTCCTGATGCAGCATGCCCCAATCGTGCAAATCAAAACTTCCACACCTGCACGGATAAAACACCCGTGCTAAGCGAAATCGCTTAGTGGGGAAAAACACAAAATGCAATACCGCCACTCACAGTGGGGTTAACAAATATTTGCACATGCTAATGGCATAATCACAGTTTAATATCACATGAAATAAGTTCAAGTACTCATCATCATGTACAAAATCCACGTTCATATACCAGAAAAAATTTGTGTTAACAGACCATTTTTTTTTTACTACAACATACCCGTAAGCACAAAATCACCTGCACGCTCAAAACTGTGGATAACGAGTACACATAGATACCCGTAGGTATCAGTATCAAATCACATTACGTAGAAGCCCGAAGGCCTCAAAACATTCTTTTCGTTTCATTTTTTTCTTTTTATTCCAAAATGCTTTCACATAGAATCTTAAGTAAGATTCAACAGAAAGATCACGAAGATCCATTCGGGGGACCTGATCAGGGTCCAAATCGTACACATGGCTGCAGCTACACATAACTCTATTAGGCATGCCTAACTATCCACTTATTTGGTTTGCAGGCTACGATCATAAAAAAGTAAATCTATAAATCATACTAAAATAATCGATTATTCAAAAACACTGTATACCCTAATAGAATGAAGCATTAATCCAATGTTATTGTGAATGCAAAATCATTAATTCCACATTCAAACTTTGCATTTAACAAATAAATATTCACTACAAAACTAGGGTGGGTCACGGTGGTAACCAATCTCATTGCCACCGTGACATACCAAAGCCCCCAAAACAGAATACAACTCTGAGGTAGGTCACGGTGGTAACAAAATCCATTGCCACCGTGACATACCAGAAATCAGGACAGAATGAAAATCAAAGGTAGGTCACGGTGGTAACCAAATTCATTGCCACCGTGACATACCACCACCCAAAACAGAATGCAAACTTGAGGTAGGTCACGGTGGTAATCAAATTCATTGCCACCGTGACATACCAGAACCCCAAAACAGAATGTAAATCAAAGGTAGGTCACGGTGGTAACCAAATCCATTGCCACCGTGACATACCAAAATCCTGGGCAGAATGCAACCCGAACAGACCTCACGGTGGTAACCAAATTGGTTGCCACCGTGACCCATGCCCTGTTGCGATAATTCCCAGCAAAACGTCCCCAAATTGCAACCAAAACACAACCCATCACTTTGTTCATTCTTCTTCACTTACATCCTAATATACACATCAATTAACCTTCTTAAATCCAACAATTACAAGTTTCAACTTAAAATTCTCAAAAGCATTCCAAGAAATTTCATACTACAAACTCAAACTCTTTAATTCACATTTGGAACAATTCACTTCAACTTAACCAGATTCACACCATACACATACAAATCTCCTCATCATGGTTTACCAATTTCATACTAACTCTAACAATCATCAATATCTATTAAAAGCACAAGTCACACAAATGTTCCCAAACCTGATTTCCTTTGCTCCTAGTCGTGAGCTCCGCTTCCACTCGCTTTTTCTTTTCCTTTGGACGTTCTAGGAAGCTCCTCTGAACCATAAATCAAACACAACTAAGTTTAATTCTAACATTTAACAAATAACTGAAAATTTAACCTAAAGAGGAGGAAAAGAAGAATTTATTATGTTACTAACCCAATACTCACCCTTTAAACTTAGAAGACACCAACCCAGCAATTCCAACCCTCAAGGCTAAGAATTAAAGAGAAAAAACAGATAAAGAAAAAGAAGGAAAGAACAAGAAGAGAGGAAGAAGATAAATGACGTGAGGAGGAAGAGAACAACGGGAAGAGGAAGAGAAACCCCAAGTGATTTACAGCTGTTCCCTCTCTCTTCTTACCCATTAATTCAATTCTATCCACTTGCCAAGTGTCACTCTCTCATAGGAAGTGATCTCATAAGCATATCCTACTCCCTTACTCTCACTCACACCTAATTAATACCATTTATTCACATCCCTATTCTTAAACACACACTAACAGCTCCTCACCTCAAGCATCACAACCAGAAACACACACTTAAATAAATTAACATGCTTGAAACATCAAAATGCACACACATAGATACAGACAGGCACATTCAGACTCAGACAGGCTCAGACTACCAGGGCGGTTTTGGGGTGTTACATATTATGTAAGGACCTTCCCAGTTAGGGTTTAGTTTTCCCACTCCCACAGATGTTTGGTATGCGACTATACCTTCTTGAGAACAAGCTGTCCGATTCTGAATGTCCTCGATTTTATATTCCGATCATGGTAGGATGACATTCTTTGTTTGTAGGCGACAGATTGTATTTGAGCAAACTCTCTCTATTCCTCCAGTCTGTTCAGTCGACATAGTAGGTTCGCATCATTTTTCACAGCATCAAAACTTGAAGTCCGGATATTTGGCATACCGATTTCACAAGGAATAACAGCTTCTGTCCCATATGTAATGGCGATCTTGGTAATGTTCGGTAGGCCCACAAAACGTTGTAAAGTTCGTCTACCCAAAGACCTTTTGATGCATCAAGTCTTTTCTTTAGTCCTATAAGAATGGTTTGGTTAATTACCTCGGTCATACCGTTTGACTGCGGGTGGTGCACAGAAGTAAAGTAAAGCTGGATCTTCAACTCCGAGCAATATCTTCTGAATGTCAAACAATCAAACTGCTTGCTATTGTCCATTATGATAGAGTGTGGGATCCCAAACCTTGTGATGATGAACTTCTGAACAAACTTAATAATGTTCGCCGGGGTGATTATAGCTAGGGGCTCTACTTCTACCCACTTTGTGAAGTGGTTGACTACCATAACTAAGAACTTTTGCTGTCCGGTTGCTAAGGGAAAGGGTCCCATAATGTTGATGCCCCACTGAGCGAATGGCCAAGGACTGTATATTGGAACCTGAGAGGTAGGCTTCTGATGATTCAAGTTACTGAACCTTTGGCACTTATCACATTTTTGGACGAGCTCTTTGGCATCTTTCTCTATGCTTGGCAAATAATATCCCTGCAGTAAGGCTTTTTGAGCTACAGCTTATGCCCCCTCATGTTCCCCATAGATGCCTTTATGGATCTCTCTTAGTACATAATCACCCTCTTCCGTGCTCAAGCATCTTGCCCACGAAGCTAAAAAAGATCGCCTGTACAACTGATCATCTAGAATATGGTAGAGGTTGGATCGCTGAACTACCTTTCGGGCTTGAACCTGATCCTCTGGAAGAGATTTGATACTCAAATATTGGTAAATCGGAAGCCGCCATCCATCCATCGATTCTTGCAAGTGAACCTTATGTGTTTCGTGGGTTGGGGCCGATATAATGGACCAGATGATGTCTGAAGCAGATGCTTGGTTCTGGAGGCACGCATGCTTAGCCAAATCGTTTGCCTCCTCATTCTTCGCCCGGGGTATTTGCTTGATGGACCACGCACATCCCAGTTTCTCTAGTTGGTGGAGGAGTACAGCTATTAATTCTTTATATCTGATCATCGTCTGGTCCTTTGCTTCAAATTTTCCAAGTATCTGGCTAACAACCAGCTATGAGTCAGAGAAAATAGTTAATGAGTCCATTTTTACCTCGATGGCGCGCTGTACGCCGAAGCTGAGAGCTTCATACTCCGCAATATTGTTGGTTGCCTAAAATGCTATGTGGGCCATTCCACGGATTGTTATCTTTTCAGGTCCGCTTAGGATCACCCCAGCTCTGGCACTTGTTGATGAAGATGCTCCATCTATATACAACTTCCAAGAACATGGGCTTGGCTCCTATGGGGGTGCATGTAACTCTGCTACAAAATCAGCTAAGACCTGACTTTTCATTAATGGACGTGCTTCATATAGGACATCAAACTCTCCCAACCGAGCTGCCCATTCAGTTATTCTCCAAGATGTACCCTGTGTTGATCCACCAACCATCTCAAACCAGAGCCTCATCATATCAATATATTCATCCACCATCTAGAGGGACTCATCTACTCGGTGTGCTACCACTACAAAGGAGACTCTCATGGACTCCTATAGACACCAGGTCCTGAGACAGCCCAAATCAGGGTTACCCAATGATGATTAGATGCCTGCTCACAAGCAAAAATGCTGGAAGCGATGATTTCCTTGTGAAAATTTGCTTTTTAGAAATAAAAAATAAAAAATATATATTTTAAAAATTAAAAATGAAAAAGGAGCTTGGAAGTATTAATTTTAGGCCAAAAGTTTTAATTTAAAAAAAAAAAAAAATTCGGAGGCTTGCATCCGCCGCGGCGGGCTGGGGCGAGTGCCCCCAGTGCTGTGCACTCGCTCCCACGGAGCACAGCTCCTGAGCAAGCTCGCGTGCAGCACGCAGGCCGTGCCTCAGGCGTGTAAGCTGCAAGCTCCAACGAGAGGCCGTGCCTTGCGCGCGCGACCTGCGGCCGCAATTCGCCCCCAGCGCACGCCAGCTCTCCAATTTCACCCAGTTTTATCGAAAATCCATTTTTTCACCCCAAATCCGGGATTTTGAGTCCAATTTGGACTCTAAATTATTCTTTTGAGATAATTAAAAATAAAAGCTAATTTTATCATGAAAAAATAGGAAAATTAGATTTAAATTAATTTTCTTTTCCTAATAGAATTAGGGCTTTTATTTTGAATGATATAAATAGTTTGAGATGAAAAAACCTAAGGAGGGAGTCTCCATTATTTTTTTTCATCTTTTTTTTTAGAGAATTTCTTTTCTTCTTCTTGAATTTTTCTTCTTTAATTTAAGATTACTTTTTTTCAGTTGACAAGGATTAAATGAGATTGAAAAATCAATTTTCAATTCTTAAGCATCCAAATTAATTTTTTTTTATTTTCTCCATAAACAAAAGGAATTAATTTCACTTATAAATTATGTTTTGTGGAATTTTTCAAGGAAATCAATCATCATATTCCTTTCATCAAATCTAAATCTGAGGGTGAATTTTCTGGCTCCAAACTAATTATTTTCATCTTATTCTCTTATTTTTATTTAATTATTTTTTTATTCATGTAAACATTGATTTCTTGTTATTTTTAACATCTAATTAATTTATTTATTTTGCTTTGATTGATTTTCTTTTTTTGCCATTTAAATATTCATGTTAATCGTGATAACATGTAAATAATTAATTTAACCAAATCAATTTTGCATCTTTAATTCAATCATGCTATTTTGCTAATTTAATTAAATTATTATTTTTTCCCTTCCTTTGCATGATGGCCACATGAACAGTTGCCGTCTTTTCTTTATTTTTCCTTTAATTCTCATGCATGTATTCACGTGGGGCCAACTTGTTTTGTCCATATACACACATTTATTCATTCATTCTCACATCTATATATTTTTTTTTATCTTTTTTTGTTTTATTTATTTACTTGATTGGCTTAATTAATATATTTGTTAGTTGGATTCATCTAATTTAATTTGGTTCATTATTTCATTTTATGTGTTTCATTTAATTTGATTCATTTTATTTTATTTTATGTATTTTATTTTATTTGATTTAATTACTAACCTTAATTTTCTTTTTCTTTCTAGCTACAATACTTGTCTTTTTATTTGAGCATTATTCATGGACGAAGATGAAGGATCGAGGAATTAGGAGTCTCATTTTGGTTTGCATATTTAAATTCTGCATTTTCCTTTATTTTGATTTATTTATCGCATTTGTGTATTTTATGTAGAATTGTTTATTTTTATGCACGTTTAATAAAAAATATTAAAAATATTTTTATTAATAAATTGAATTTTTTCTAATAAAATGGACCAATTTCCTATTTTAAACCAATAAAATGTCATTTTCAAATGGAGAATTAATTTTCATAAAATGGGATCACTCATCCTGATTTTCTCAATCAATGCCCAAAAATAGTTCTCCAATTTTTAAAGTTAACATGAGGAACCAATGTTCCTGAAATCTAATAAATGTTTCGATTTATGTATGATGTATTTTATTTATTCTTTTGTTATGTACTTATTTATTTATTCATTTTGGGCTCTTGTAATTAATTTTGGGACGAGTTTATTCTTCTATTTATTTATACTTTCTTTGTTTTGGGGGATTGTTCTGTCCCATATTTCACTTGTAATTTATTTATTGCTTTATTTTCTGCTTTTTTTTATTGCTTTATGAAATGTTTGAAATGCGCGTTAAATTTATTGCATGATCGCGTGAGATGAAAGATGAAATTTTGATTTCTTAAAAATTCATTTATAAACTTAAGGCATTAATAAGAGTGAAGTTCCGAACACCTTTTCTATTTTAAGACCCCCGAGGTTAGATGACCTTTCCCAATTTCTTGTAAATTGGGTGGCGACCCCAAAATATCTCAAAGGTACCTAAAGGTTTCATGAAATTAGATGAATCTCCCAATGTTCTATCAGGTGGGGGATTCCAAAATGTCTCGTGTTACCCAAAATCTAGACGCTAACCCTTCTCGAACCCTTAAAGTGGGCCGGGATCCGGGCCGCGCGCGTCACAGTAGTGACTTCACTAGGGATGATTAAAACTTTGCTTCGAAAGTGAATTAAGTTAAAATTATAATTGAGTTATTAAGAAGTAAAAATTCCATTTCTCTTCAAAATTACATTGCATCCACTAGAGCCTTAGAACTATGCTAGTCGGTCCCTTATTTTACCCGGTGTATTCCTAAAATACAACCCTACTTTCACTCATTGTAGGGAAGTGCTCGAGATAATCACCAGCCCCAGCCTTGTACCTTCAAATGGTATATCAAATGGAGACCCGATCGGTCGTTATACTTGTGATGAGCTAGACCCATTGGCAGGGACCATGCTTGGGTAGACCTGAACTAATACTACCTTGACTAAAGCTTATATAATGGCAATAGAAACTTTCACTAGGTAATACGCTCCTTAATACGATGCTTGCTACGTGGGCCCTTATATATTGTACCAATTCAAACATATTTCAAAGGCTCTCATGCCCCGATGGGCCCATTTTTAGTTTGTTTGAAAGGTCCAAATACATAATAGCCAAAATCCATACGCATGTGCTTTTAAATTAAGAATGTTATGCTGCTGGTTTCTCGCCATAGACCATACGCGCCCACTGGGTTTCCCGCTGACCCATAGGCTAAGCCCACCTATAAAAGAGACCGCACGACCTCGTGTGTGGGAGTAATAAGGTTAAAAGGATCTATTTGCTTGTATATGGATATAGATGTCACATAACACACGATCATGTATCACCTATGCTGTTCATGCATGCTAAAGTATAATTTTATTTCGTGTGAGTACACTCTATTTTGTACATATAATTTTCACTAGAAAACAAAGAAAAAAAATATACATATCATTTTGTGTGTGTACATTATATTTAGCACACATAGTTTTCATAAGTATGTATCATTCTGTGTGTAATTCTTTTCCATGTATCACATGTATCATTGTAATTTCTTGATCTTTCAGCACAATCACGCATTACTTGTCATTCATACACATAAAAGCATATGCATTTCATTTTGGGTGTGTACATTCTATCCCGTGTATATAATATCTCAGATGTACATATCGTCCTGTGTATAAAATTTTTCCAGACATCGCATGCATCATCCTAACCCCTCTACATTTTAGCCATCATAGACCATTTGCCTAAGTGTTTTTGGGGTTCCGACAATCATCTAATTAGAGGACCTTTTGTCTGAGGCTAGGATAAGGATCAAATATAGTTCAAGTATTGAAAATGGTTAATATATAAGGAGATGCGGATGTAACCCGGGCTATGATTACTGAGGAGGTTGGGCAGAGGTTTGATCAGTTTGAAGCTCGAATGATGACTATGATGGAGAATCTATCTGCCATAGTAATACAACCCACCAAGCAATAGCCTATTGCTCCCACCGTGTCGCAGAAAGAGCAGGATCCAATTGGGCCTAGAGGAAGGGTGCCTTTTGCTCCATCATCTGAGCAAAAAGGAAAATGATATATTTCAGAGGATGGGTTTCTGGTAGCGACAGGGGGCATAAAAAGAAGGATGGACGTCCTCGAGGAAGAGATTTTAAGGTCAAAACTTGCAACTACCCTAGCTGCTTGCAAGAGGGTCACCATGGACTTAGAAATTAAAACTCAACCGTATATGTGTGATGGATGTATTGGCACTCGGGGGAGGAAAGAAATATCAGTGGGTAGAACAATCCAAAATTATGATTTCAGCGTAGACTGACCTTTACCTCAAGTATTGGAGGGGAACCTATAACTAGGGTCAGCTAGGCCAGCTAGAGATCGAGGGCAACTGAATCATCACCCGTACCCTAGATATCTAAGGGATGATGGACAGACCCTGAAAGGTCGAGTCCAGAATCCTATTAATAATGAGCAGGTGGTGATCTGTGAAAGATGGAGCAATATCATGGGAAAAGGTAGACAGGAGAGATCGAGTCTCGATGGTAACAGTGTGGGAGATACTGGGGCTACTAAAGTTTCAACCATTGAAACTACTTAGGTTGTTATGCCATCGTGGATAAGCCTTTATCTAAGTACCTCTTCTATTTCATTAACAGGGGAAAGTTATAGCCAAAACTTGTAAAACCCGCCAGAAGACTGGGGCATCGTAGTCATAGAGGTGATCAATACTGTGCCTATCATAACATACCGGGCATTTAACCGATTATTATCGGGCTCTAAGGAAACAAGTGCAAAACCTCATGGGTGAGGAGATGAGAGGTGGAGAACATGGTTCCTAAAGATGATAGTGAACCATCAACTATAACATTTGAGCCGTCAATAAAATAGAATGGTAGCCATGTAGATGTTCTTTCTGTTTTTGAACTATTTAATAATGATGTTTTCTTTCAACTCTAGTTCTTATTAAACGAAATTACTGGTTTTTGCTTATTTGCAGGATGTTTCTAATGATTTCACTATACATAATCATGATGCATTCATTTTGACATTAATTCAATTAATACAACTGTATTTAATCTCAAAACTTTGGAAAACCCAAAAAAAATCTTCATAGCATCTGATATAACTCCTGAAGAGAGGAAAATTTTAAAAAATAAATAGGTACAATTAGGGGATGGAATGGAAACTCACTAAGAGCACTATAACCTTTACCCGTCAAAGCGATCCCTGGATAAGACGGAACCTAGAAAATGATTTAGGCAGCCCTTCTTTGCATAGCTCTCTAAATGACTATTTTCTACCTTTATTTTGCAATTGCTTGCCAGCCCGTTGAGCCTTTATGCTGGTATACTAAATTCGTACATCATTGATAATATTTTGGGCTATCACAGCTCTGCCGGATGAGGATGAGTTTACACTTCAAGAAGAGAGCTTAGTTATTCACAAACCCTGCATGGTCAGAGACATAAGTAAAAAAAATAAGAAAGAAAGAAAAAAAAAGGAAAAAGAGAAAAGAAAATAGAAGAAAAGGAAAAAGAAAAAAAAGGGGGGGGGGGGGTAAAAGTAGAGCTCAAGATAGCAACCACTTGACGAGTTTCAATGGTTATCTTTTTAATGGTTATCAAGCCCAAATTCAAGAATACCTTTATATATGCAACTAAGCTAAGAATGGTCCTCCCATCAGTCGAGTAGATATTGTGGCCATTTTGCTTCTCTAGCGACCTTATAACACCCCCTACTCATACGTAGGCGATCCCATCCGATAAGGAGTGAGATGCCGTATGGGTAAAGGTGTCACCACGCAGAAACAGGATATACATATACGTTCATACACAAACATACATACTTAAATACAGGGTAATTAAAAACTTTACCAAATCATCCATGAAAGAAGCTGATCATGCATTAATATAACGGAAAACATTACATTACTGTTGGATCAACCCAAAGGTACAAAAAGATAATTACATATCCAAAATATACTTATACAAATGCGAAAGCTATTTCAGAATTAACATAAGAGAGTTCTATACAAAAAGAATCATTAAGATACAAAATTAAGCCCTACACTAAGACCCGACTATGTTGGCTTGGCTGCGACGACCCTCCTAAGGCAAACTCCTTCCGCACCTGCACGGGTAAACACACCGTGCTAATCAATAAACGCTTAGTGGGGAAACACACACAAGAAATGGACAGCCATTCACAATGGTCGTCAAGCATATCGCATACGAATGGCATCATCAGAATTACACATTAGCTTCAAATATGAACATACGAACATATAGATCATACATTTAATATTACATAACCGCATTCACATTAATTCCTCATTGTACACATTCGAAAAATGCATTTTCATAATTATCAAAACAGTTTAAAGCAATTAAGCACCTGCTGACTCGCGGTAGTGGATAACGAGTGAACGGACAGTACTTTACGGGTATGAGCCAATTACAGACAATACCTTACGGGTACGAATCGTAAACCAATCACTTTGTCATTTACAAAACATTTTATTAACGGGACCTTAAACAAGATCCAAACAAATTAAGGGTTCGCGAGGAACTAAACGAGACCTGATCGGGGTCCAAACTGAACAGAGGCTGCAGCTATAAGACTCTATTAGGCATGCCTAACTATCCACTGAAGTGACTCTAGCAGGTTATGCATAAACCATTCAATTCATTCCATAATATTTAAGATCTCATTCATATATCACTCGTAAATTACCCATTTATATAGTTCGTAACATTAATCTTGCATATATACCAAAAGCATCATCATTCAAAATTCGCACACAATCAAGCGAGAAAAGAAACCCATATGGACAGCAGAGCTGTCGCGCTCGCGAAGTCTATCGCGCTCGCGACAGAGACAATAGTCTCTTCACTACGCGCGTGCGATGGACTTCGCGATCGCGGGGAGGAGAGAAACGCCTGACTCTGTTGCGCTTGTGACTATGTCGCGATCACGACAGGGAGTCTAAACATCGCTATCGTGGGCTCACGATAGATTGCATGCTTGCGACAGCATAGGCCAGTATTGCTGTAGACACCGGGTCCCGAGTAGCCAAGATCAGGATTACCCAATGATGAAATTAAGTGTGCCGATCTATAGGTAAAAAGAATGAAGCTGGAAGTGACGATTTCCTTGTCGATTTGTTGTTTTAAAATTAAATAAAAATGTATTTCAAAAATATTTTAAAAGTATTTTAAAATTTATTTTGTGATGAAAAAAGTGAGTTTTTAAATTATTATATTTTATAATAAAAAAAAATTTAAAAAAAAAAATAAAAAATAAAAAAAATAAAAAAAAAAACGAGGGACGGGCAGGCCGTCGGTCGCTCCTTCAGGCGGGCAGGCCGTCGGTCGCGCCTTCAGACGGGCAGGCCGTCAGTCGCCCCTTCGTGCCCTTGTTCGTCCGTTTTGCCTATTTTGGCCATTTTGGCCATAACTTCTTCATTTTAAATGCTTTTTAACTCATTTTTTTTTGCAAAAATTTAATTTAAAAAGCCTTCTATCTTCCAACCCAATAAATTCAGTGGTTTTTTATAATTATGGGAATTAAATTAATTTAATTTCTTAATTAAAAAATATGAATTTTAAGGGGAATAAAAAGAGTTTTTTAGTGGGAATTAGGGGCGGCCGAGTGGACATCCGGCGCGCGTCACAGTGGCGACTCCACTGGGGACATTAGAGACTTCCCTTCGAAAATACCTTGGCTAAAATTTATAATTGACTTTTAATTTAAATTTTCATCCCTTTTCGAAATTGCATTTGCATATCATTAAAGCCTTAGATTTATGCTAGTTTGGTCCCTTTTCTAGCCCCGGTGCATTCCCGAAGCACGGCCCTATTTTCACTCAATTTAGGGAAGTGTTAAGGATAATCACCAGCCCAAGCCTCGTACCGTCATGGTATATTAAATGGTGACCCGATCGGTCGTTACGCTCGTGATGAGCTAGACCCGTCGGCAAGGATCATGCTTGGGTAGCCCTAAAGTAACACCACCCTTTGACCAAAGCTCATGTAATGGCAATAGATACTTCCCCTATGTGGTATGAACCGTAATACCTTGCTTGCTATATGGATCGTTTTGTATTGGACAAACCCAAATAATCTGATTGGTCACCTAATCAAATGTTTTCATGCCCAGATAGGTCCATGTCAGCTTATTCGGACTGCCTAAATACATGATGGTCAAAACAACCATACGTATGTACATGAGACAAGAGCTGTTATGCTGTCGGTTTTCCACCGTGCACCATACGCGTCTAATGGGTTCCCTGTTAACCCTTGGATAAAGCCCACCTAGGAAAGAGACTATGCTACCTCGTGTGTGGGAGAGATAAGGTTGGACGGATCTATCTGCTTGCATGTGTTTGTCTATGCTGCATCAGCACGACCATGCATTGCACTTTAATCATGCATCATCCTAACGAGATATGTTTTTTTCAGCCATCATAGATTCTCCTGGGTGGTTTAGAGGTCCCGACGGTCGGTTGAGAAGGATTCCACTCTTGGGGTTACCAGAGCTAGTGACATATCAGAGCTCAGATTCTTTTTCAGATAGTAGTGAGACTTTCTCTTCAGAATCATCAAGTATGTCTAATCCAGCCAGTGGGTCTGATGCAACCCGGGCAATGATTGCCGAGGAATAGGGAGAAAAATGGAAGAGTTTGAGGCTAGAATGATGGCCATGATGGGCAACCTTGCCACAACCTTAGCTTCACTTGCAGGGCAACAAGCTGCTGCTCCTATAAGGGGGCAAGATGAACAAAAGGCTGTGAGAGAGGATCCCCCTGCTGTAATTGACCCACCTGCGGTTGAGCAAAGAGCACCAGCACCTGTTGAGCGTAGAGAAGGCCCGAGATCTGAGGTTGACGTCTGGGAAGATGACCAAGAGGAACAGATGGTAGGAAAGGGAAAGTCACCCAAGCTGGAGGAAGCAATGTGGAGGAAGATGGAGGAGAAATTTGAGGCTATGACCAGGATGATGACGGCTGGAAGGGGAATGAATCCCGAGGACCGAGAGCTGGATGGTGATGATCTGATCCCCCAGAACTTCAAGATGCCTGATATCCCAAAATTTAACGGCACTTCTGACCCTGCTGCACACATCAAGCAGTATTCACTGGTCATGAAAGGGACAACTTTAACGAGAAAGCAGAAGATAGAGTACTTTTGCTTGAGTCTCACAGGAGCCGCCGTTGATTGGTATCATGGGTTGGACAGAAGGTCCAAAGAAGATTGGGACTTATTGACTGAGGAGTTCCTAAAGCAATATGATTGCAGTACTCGGATGGAGGTCACACTTAAGGATCTAGAGCTACTACAGCAGAAGGCTAGGGAGTCTTTCCATGAGTATCTTACTCGGTGGAGAAACCGGGTTATGGAAATGAAGCGCAAGCCTGATACTTCTGATCAGATCCGATTATTCATTCGGAATGCCAGCCCATATATGAGAGATGGACTTAAAATGAAAGGGCTGAAAGATTGGGAGTCCTTGAAGGACATTGCTATAGAGGCAGAAGGAGAGTATATGGCCAGAAGGGCAAGTAGTGAGGCTTATGCCAAGAAGGGCTACAATAGTCAAGGTGCAACCAAGTCAGCTAGTTCCAGCAGTGGTAATAGAAATGGGAAGACAGTTGAGGTGTCGGCAACAGGAATGAATCAGAGGTACTTCTCGAATTTGGGCAGGCCTTTGTCATGGGTATTGAAGCGATTGATGAAAGAGGGGAAGCTACAACCCCTACCACCTAGGCCAGCTAGGACCCAAGGGGAGCCAGGGCATAAAGAGCACGAATACTGTGCCTTTCACCAGCATACCGGGCATCTGACAGACAATTGTTATAGGCTGAGGCATCATATACAGGATCTGATTGATAGTAAGCAGATCACCGATCCTGAAAAGAGAGAAAGCAAGAAGAAGGCTAATTTCAATGTTGTGCCACCACCTGTCTTTATGGTTGGGTCTAGCCTACCAGAATGGTATGTGATGCAGGATTTATACGGAAATGAGTATGTCGCTGTCACTCGCCCTGAGGCAAGTGAAGAAGGGATTCCCGTGGCGACGATAGACTGTTGGTCCACTAGTGAGAGTGGAGATGAAGAAAATGAAGAGAAAGATGGAGAATTCGCGGATCCGTGGGATTCGGAAGAGGAGGAAAGAGTTGAGGCTGTAACAAGAAGTGGGAGAGTGGTCCCAGAAGTTGAGAAGCCACATGACCCAGTGCAATCACCTGCAGAAAAGGAGCCGGAAGAAAGTGCCATAGTGAAGCAGCTGAAAAAGACCACGGCTCGGATATCAATTTGGGACCTTTTGAGACAGTCCCCCTCCCACAGACAGAAGTTGATTGAGGCATTAAGTGAGTCCACTGTAGCCACTACAATTTCTCCATCTGAGATGTTAGACCTTGTAAAAGGGGGATCCGGAGAGAAACTGGTGTTTTCTGATGCAGATTTGACAGCTGAAGGCCGCAATCACAATCGACTACTATACATCAAGGCTCAAATTAATGACAAGCATACCGCTTGTGTTATGGTTGATGATGGCTCATCCATAAATGTTTGCCCTCTAGTTGCACTTCAGGCTTTTGGGCTAAATGAAAGCATGCTAAGCAAGTCTGATTTAACCATCACAGCCTATGACAATTCTCGAAGACAAGCATCGGAAACTTTCAGAGCTCTGGTCAGGACTGGGCCTATCGAGACAGAAACAGAATTTGTGGTCTTGCCTATCCCGACGAATTTCTCAGCTCTGCTTGGAAGGCCATGGTTCCATAAATTGGGAGGAGTGCCCTCTACCCTACACCAGATGATTAAGATACCTCATGAAGGAGAGGTGGTGACTATTAAAGCAGCTAAAGAAAACCAAGTGTCTGCCTTGGGGATCTCTAATCAGCCATTCAGTGGTTTTCATATATCGATGATAGGTGAGGAGCAGGGCTTGGCAGATAGTCCTCAAGTGGTGAATATGATGAAGAAGATGCACTTTCTCCCAGGGGCTGGTCTGGGTAAAAACTCGCAAGGGCTGCAGGATGCTATCACCACACAAGGCCAGAAAGATCGGAAGGGTCTGGGCTACAAAGGAGAGCATGGTAAGAAGAAAGTGTCGGAGAAGATTCCCCACATTTTAGAGAGTTTTGTTTCCTCATCCTCAATTTGTGCTTACATGGGAGAGGAGGAGCCCCAACGGGTAGACGGAAAGATCATTCCGGGGTTTGAAATCTTTAATGACGTCTTCGACTGGGATGTTGGAGTTATCAAGCCTGCAGAGAACTTCTGGGATGAGGAGATCATGACTCAGTGCAGTGTCTGGGACAGGGATGAGCCTGAGGAGATTGTTACTGATAAGCTATTAGCCACCAGACTTAAGGGAAAGGAAAAGATGGTAGGGCCAGAGCTGAAATTTGAAGATTTGAAGATTTCACCGGAGGTAGTTGAAAAGCCTCCACCAAGCCAAGAAGTCAAAGCCCAGTCGGCTGCAACGACATCATCGACAAAGGATGAAGATAGTAGTTACTTAGATGCTATTTTTATGCCAGAACTTTTTAATGACAATGTTAATGTTTCTGATTACATTAATGAGATGAATAACTTTGCTTACTTGTGTGATGTTTCTGATGATTTCATTTCTCATGATCATAAACATGATGCATTCATTTTTGATATTAACTCAACTAGCACGACTGCATTTAATCTCGGAACTTTAGAGAATCCAAAGGAAATTTTGATTGCATCAGATATAACTCCTGAAGAGAGGCTAAAATTTGAGAGAATATTGAAAAAATATGAAAAAGTCTTTGCCTGGACCTACGAGGACATGCCGGGAATTGATCGAGATGTAGCCGAACATGCCATTCCAACGTACCCAGAGAGTAAACCGGTCAAGCAAAAGCTCAGAAGACTTAGGCCAGAATGGGCTCAGAAGGTGAAAGAGGAAATCCATAAGCAGATTGAGGCTAAGTTTCTAGTGGAGGTTAAATACCCGACATGGCTGGCTAATGTAGTTCCTGTGGCTAAAAAGGATGGAAAAGTTCGAGTATGTGTGGACTATCGGGACCTGAACAAAGCCTGCCCGAAAGATGATTTTCCTCTGCCTCATATTGATGTGCTGGTAGATAGTGCCGCTGCTTGTATGATGTACAGCTTCGTGGACGGGTACGCAGGGTACAATCAAATCCTTAATAAGATAGTGGATCGGATTAAGACAGCCTTCATCACCGAATGGGGTACTTTTGCTTATCGGGTCATGCCTTTCGGATTAAAGAATGCAGGAGCAACCTATCAGAGGATGGCCACTAGAGTTCTCAATGATTTGATCCACAAGGAAGTGGAGGTGTATGTTGACGACATGATGATCAAGTCAGCTACCAAAGAAGGTCACTTTGAGGCTTTAGAGAAGTTCTTTCAAAGGATCAATAAGTATGATCTGCGCCTCAATCCCAAGAAGTGCATTTTCGGAGTTACCTCGGGTAAGCTGTTAGGCCATGTGGTAAGCCAGAGGGGAATTGAAGTAGATCCTGACAAGGTTAGGGCCATCAGGGAGATGCCAGTGCCTCAGAAAGAGAAAGAGGTTAGAAGTTTCCTGGGAAAGCTTCAGTACATCAGCCGGTTTATTGCCAAGCTGGCTTCAGTATGTGAGCCCATCTTCAAGCTTCTTAGGAAGAATCAGCCGGTGGTGTGGAATAATGATTGTCAATTGGCTTTTGATACTATTAAGGATTATCTCCTGAATCCTCCAGTTTTAAGACCACCACGGCATGCCAAGCCACTGATCTTGTATCTGGCTATAGAAGACAATTCAGTGGGTGCCATGATGGCCCAGGAGGATGATTTTGGGGTAGAGTTTGATGTTTATTATCTTAGCAAGAAATTCCTGACATATGAAGCCAAATATGTGGAAGTGGAAAAGATTTGCTTAGCAGTTGTTTGGGCTTCTAAGAAGTTGCGGCACTATTTTCATTCCTTCAGTGTACAAGCGGTTGCTAAGCATAACCCGCTTAGGTACCTTCAGGAAGCACCCTCTTTGCTGGGAAAGATGGGAAGGTGGTTACTACTATTGCAGGAGTTCGATATCGAATACATCACCAGGAAAACCATTAAAGGAAGAGCTGTAGCTGAGTTCTTGGCTGAGCATCCTATTGAGGGAGACCAATTCGAATACAATTTCCCAGATGAAGATGTCATGGCCATAGCAGTACAAGGGTGGCAATTGTTCTTTGATGGGGCAGTTAACAGTAAAGGGGCAGGAGCAGGGATCATTCTTACGACCCCGGATGGTGAAAAGCTGCCGTTAGCCAAAAAGTTGAGGTACAAGGTGACCAATAATGAAGCTGAATATGAAGCTTGCATCTTCGGATTGGAAGCACTACTGGCTCTGGGGGCAAAGACCGTAGAAATCTTCGGAGATTCTTCATTAGTAATTCATCAGATCAGAGGGGAATGGTCAGTTAAGGAAGAGAGGTTGTTACCTTATGTAAAGCACTTGAGAATGTTGAGCAGCCAGTTTGAGACTTGCACTTTTCACTTCACCCCCAGGGATGAAAATCAATTGGCTGATGCTCTAGCGACACTAGTGTCCATGTGGGATAATCCAACAGGGGTTACTATGAAACCCGTGCTAATCTCTAGCTCGGAAAAGCCTTGTTTTGAAGCTGAGCAGGTAATGGATGTTGGGGCCACCGATGGAAACCCTTGGTACTACGACATTCAGAATTATTTAGAATGGTCAATTTTTCCAGAGGAAGCCACTGAGAAAGACCAAAAGATGATTCAAAAGTTGTCCACTCAGTTCATTAGTGTAAATGGCACTTTGTATAAGAGACAAGTCGATGGTATCCAGTTAAGATGTTTGGCAGAGAAAGAAGCTGAAAAGGTTATGGAAGAGGTTCATGCCGGAGTCTGTGGAGCTCACATGAATGGCTTAGCCTTAGCGAAGAAGATCATGCGCCAAGGATTCTATTGGCTCACAATGGATACGGATTGTTCAAAATATGTGAAGCAATGCCAGTTATGCCAGCAATACGCGAATTTAAGGCATGTCCCAGTTTCAGAGCTACATAATTTGACATCTCCATGGCCATTTGCAGCTTGGGGGATAGATATCATAGGCGAGATACGTCCTACAGCGTCTAATGGGCACAGGTTCATCGTAGTCGCCATTGATTATTTCACTAAGTGGGTCGAAGCTGAATCTTTCAAGAAGATTGATGCTAGGGATATGGCTAAGTTCATCGAGCGAAATTTGATATGCAGATATGGCCTCCCACACCATATTGTATCTGATAATGGGGTGCAATTCTTAGCAGAAACTAAACAGATGCTTCAAAGGTACGGAATCCAGCATCACAAGTCTTCTCCTTACCGTCCTCAAGCTAACGGTGCGGTTGAAGCGGCGAACAAGAATGTGAAAAGAATATTGGCCAAGATGGTTCAGAGCTATAAAGATTGGGCGGAAAAGCTGCCTTTTGCACTCTGGGGTTATAGAACCACAGTCAGAACCTCTACGGGAGCAACACCGTTCTCTCTGGTATACGGAACCGAAGCAGTTCTACCGGTTGAAATTGAGCTAAAATCCTTAAGGGTAGTCATAGAAGCCGAGATTCCAGAGACAGAATGGGCACAACAGCGATTGTTGCAGTTGAATCTATTGGATGAAGATAGGTTGAGAGCCTATTATCACAATCAAGTTTATCAAAAGAGACTAGCTCGGTCCTTTGGCAAGAAGGTACGAAAGCACCCGTTGAAAGAAGGGGATTTGGTCTTTAAAATGATGAGGCCGGGAGTGCCAGACATACGAGGAAAATTCAGACCAACCTGGGAAGGTCCGTTTATTGTGAAAAAGTTGCTAACAAAGGGAGCAACAATCTTGGCAGACAGCGATGGGAATGAGTTTAAAGACCCGGTCAATGTCGATAGACTAAAAAGGTTCCATGGCTAAAAAAAAAAAAATGAAAAGAAGAGAATAAATGCCCCGCAGGTCGAAAACCGAAAAAAGGCGGCCTTGCTAAAATTGGGCGCCCTGTCAGGGTGAAAACCGAAAAAAGGCATCCTGGGCAAAAATTAAGGGCCAAGAGAAAATGTTCAATCGAGAAAACCCGAGAGGGCCGATTGATAACAGGAGTTTGATGCTTACAAGATCTATTCCGAGATTAGGTGTAGTCTTGTGCTTTTGAATTTTTGTTAAATAAGGATCATGTATGATGAAATCATATAGAAATATACTCAATTTGGCAATGAATAAAAGAATACAGTTTACATTGTTCTTTTAGTTCTGTCTTAAAAAGAGACTTATCATCTATTTATCTAATGACTATTGTCTACTCATTCTATCTGAAGATATCTAAGCAGATGTGTGCTGGTCACCCGTAAGGGAATAATAGCTTTCTCTTGCAGTTAAAAAAAATATAAAAAAATAAAAAAAAAAGAAGGGAAAAAAAAGAGGCCGTTAGAGATGAAAACCGTAACTGGCTCTCTAAGCAAAAGTTAGGCCAAGGGCAGGGTGAAAACCTGGAAACAGGCAGTCTGCCCTACAAAAAAATGAAATAAATAAAAAGCTGCTGGATTGGGTTGGGTCCATTCCAGGCAAAAATTAGGCAAAGGGTTATGTGAAAATCCCCAAAGGGGCGCATTTCCCACGAAGAAAAGTTAGTGTGAAAATCCACAAGGGACGCACTACCTTTAAAGAAATGACGTTTGATGCCTGGAGCGATAAGGCGGCATTCTTTCAAATGATCATTCTTCAGTCAGATAATGCATGAGTCAGAATCATGGGCATATGATCAGTGACTGGGGGGCAAAGATGCACACTTGATGTTTCTCTCAGAAAATATTTTAGGGTCAGAATTCTTAAAGCCAAGATGTCACTCTTTTAGATCCTTGGAAGCGCAATGCAGCAGCCAAGCCATATCCTCAGCGGACCCTTGACCACCTAGGATAGGGTCAATCTATTTTTGCAAACATTTACATCTCATATCATATACACTCAGATTTTTGTATATATTTCTATGCGCATAATTTTGCAGGAAATATCTAAGTGAAGATCATCTCTTGCACTTTTGGTAGTCTGTAGCAGACTCGGTGCAGTGCACTTTTGGTAGTCTGTAGCAGACTCGGTGCAGCTCAGAAGAGCAAGTTTCGTGCTTCGTAGCCTTGTCAGTGGCTCGACGCATCAACGTCTTAGGATGGAACCCTGCACGTTTAGTAGTCTTGTCAGCGACTCCGTGCAGCGCACTTTTTGTAGCCTTGTCAGCGGCTCGGTGCGTTTTTTTCGTTCTGCACTTTTGGTAGTCTTAGTAGTGACTCGGTGCATCGCTATCTACAGATAGCACCTGTACGTTTAGTAGTCTTGTCAGCGACTCCGTGCAGCGCACTTTTTGTAGCCTTGTCAGCGGCTCGGTGAGATTTATCTTTCGCGTTTAGTAGTCTTGGTAGCGACTCGGCGCATCACCGTCTTAGGATGGTTCCTTGGCACGCTGTAGTCTTGTCAGCGACTCAGTGCAACTCAAGAGGATGAATCACAGCACTGTTCCCGAGGGAGCAGCTGGAAGGTGGCAGCCTCAGGTACGCGCTTCTTTCCTTTTTCTGAATTTTGGCTCACCTAGGCACCCACACACTAGCCTCCCCAAAATTTGGGGCAACTGTAGACACCGGGTCCCGAGTAGCCAAGATCAGGATTACCCAATGATGAAACTAAGTGTGCCGATCTATAGGCAAAAAGAATGAAGCTGGAAGTGACGATTTCCTTGTCGATTTGTTTTTTTAAAATTAAATAAAAATGTATTTCAAAAATATTTTTAAAGTATTTTAAAATTTATTTTGTGATGAAAAAAGTGAGTTTTTAAATTATTATATTTTATAATAAAAAAAAATTAAAAAAAAAAATTAAAAAATTAAAAAAAAAAAAACGAGGGACGGGCAGGCCGTCGATCGCTCCTTCAGGCGGGCAGGCCATCGGTCGCGCCTTCAGACGGGCAGGCCGTCGGTCGCCCCTTCGTGCCCCTGTTCGTCCGTTTTGCCTATTTTGGCCATAATTTCTTCATTTTAAATGCTTTTTAACTCATTTTTTTTTTGCAAAAATTTAATTTAAAAAGCCTTCTATCTTCCAACCCAATAAATTCAGTGGTTTTTTATAATTATGGGAATTAAATTAATTTAATTTCTTAATTAAAAAATTTGAATTTTAAGGGGAATAAAAAGAGTTTTTTAGTGGGAATTAGGGGCGGCCGAGTGGACATCCGGCGCGCG
Organism: Excoecaria cochinchinensis; assembly: GCA_947683425.1. Taxonomy (NCBI): domain Eukaryota; kingdom Viridiplantae; phylum Streptophyta; class Magnoliopsida; order Malpighiales; family Euphorbiaceae; genus Excoecaria; species Excoecaria cochinchinensis. The sequence continues at coordinate 2,824,761 of CANTUQ010000153.1, read as the reverse complement.
TCACAATTGCCCTATGTCGTGATTGCGACGACGTCGCTCTCGCGACAGAGAGTACATAGCAGTTTTGCTATCCCGAGCTCGTGACAGAGTCGCGTGCTCACGACAGCATAACCCAAGATCACCAATCTCTGTCGCACTCGCGACAGTGTCGCGATCGCGATAGAGTCGGGATTCCCAAATTTTGCAGATTTCTTCCTCTTCCAAAACACACCCACAAACACGCAAATAAAATCCAAATGGTCTCTTACCTCAAATCCATCCACCCATCAACATCAATATCAATATCCATAATATAACATTTATCAACAAGTAATTTCACATCAAACATCAATTTAAACCCACAATCCCATAAATTATCAATACCCATAAATTTGCAGCAAAAACCACATCAATCCTCACAATCACTACTATAATTTCAAGCTCATGCAAAACTACCTTTCCCAAACAAAAATCCATAACATACATGCCATAACAAGAGCATATCACAACCCAATTTCCACAAATTACCAAAAACATGCACAAATATATTACATGCAAAAACAGGAATTTTCCCAAACCTTGCAATCCTTTGCTCCTAATGCTTAGTTCCACTAGATCCAACCTTCTCCTTGCCCTTTGGCTCTCGAGGAGGCTCAACTAAGCATCAAACCAACAAAACACACAAATACAAAACCCACACTTCAAACCCAAAACCAGAAAATAAGAAAAAGAGAAGAAGAAGATGAAAAACCACATGAAGAAAAGAAGAACAAATGTAGTAGGCTTACCTTTAAAATGCTAAAGGATGATCAATCCCCACCAACTAAGCCTTGATTCCAAGCTAGGGTTCTTAGAGGAAGAGAAAAGGAAGAAGAAGAGAGTGAGGGGAAGGGAAAACGGGAAAATGGAGGCAACCCGCCCATCCCACTCTTCTCTTTCCTTTTTCTTTTTCTTTTTCCTAACCCTAGACAAGTGTCAGTTCCCTATTAGTGGGACTTGATCACTCACACCCAAAGCACATGCATCACATACACACAAGACTCTCCCAACTAATACATAACCTACAAGTGTGTGAACATATACACACAAGCACAGCCCCAAAACACACTCTACAAACATATAAGTAAACACACCCAAGTGCAACCCAACTAATTCACACCCTAACACCACACATGCACCCACATGCTAACAAAACTCTTAAAACATACATTTCTACCCAAAATGCCCTTAACACATGCCAAAACTCACACAATGCACATGCACATACATGGCTCATACTACTAGGGGGCAAATGGGGTGTGACAGACCTGATCTTTCTTTGACAGCCATCTACCTAAGCCTAACGTTGCAACCAAAGTAATACCTCTTAATTCTTGGTTCAACCTTATCTAATTAGCGGAGATGACCTTGTAATAAGGTTTGATACGTAGGAAGAGGCATATGGTGTTTCTTGAGCTTTAAGTGGGAAGCCACGAGTGCATTTATGCATTTGAGTTGAGTCTCGTCCCCAATGTTGCATCCAGAATCTGCTTTCACAAAAAAAAAAAAGAAATAAAACAAAACAAAAAAAATATCGAGGGCTAAGAGAAAATTTTTAAAAAAAAAATTCGAGAGGACTGATTGATAACAGGAGTTTGATGCTTTTAGGATCTATCCTGAAATTGGATGAAATTTTGTATTTTTGAGATTAATGCCATATAATAATCACGTGTCATGAAATCAAACTGAAACTTATGCATTTATGTAATGATATGTTGATATGATCAAAGCTGGTCATTTTGCATGTTTAAAGTTGTCTAGTTCCGGTGTAAAACTAGCACGTTGTTGCTGTATACCCTCTGCTACTCTCACTACTCATATGCTTCGGCCAATTCATCCTAGCAACAATTCTGAAGCCAAACCTACAACACTTTCATGAGGACAATCAAGCTCATGCAACTATGATCTAGGATGTAAGCATATGTAGGTCACCCTTCCAATAACATCTTTAGACCCAATTACAATGCAGTAAAAAAAAGCCATTAGAGATGAAAACCGTAATTGGCTCTCTAAGCAAAAGTTAGGCAAATGGATAAGGTGAAAACCTGGAAACAGGCAGTCTATCCTTCGAAAAAAAGCCGCTGGAGTGGGTTAGGTCCATTCCAGGCAAAAATTAGGCATAAGTTCATGTGAAAATCCGAAAAGGACATATTTCCCACAAAGGAAAGCTAGTGTGAAAATTCGCAAGGGACGCACTACCTTTAATCAATGACCAACAGTTCATGGAGCGATAAGGTGGCTCAAATAATTTCCCTTCGAGCAAATAATGCTTAATTCAAGCAGGTAATATTAAAGGCTCGAGGTCAAAATGCTCATTCAACCGGGGGAAAAAATGCGCACGGGTCGGTGGCGCGACCTCAGCAAGTGTACTGAATCAGAAAGTAATATAGTGATGTATAATTAAGACCACAAGTTATCGAACCCAAGGGACTGAGTTGCGTAAATTTCAGCAATTAAATGTATGCTAAAGAATTCCCAATTGTTTGATGTGATGAATTATTTAAGGTGAAAATTAAGTACGGTAATTGAGAAAATAACTAATTAAAGAATATTAACAGACTTAATACCAATACAGATTTGATGAAATAACTAAAAGATCTTGCCAAGGAATACCCATCCTCCCCAATAGTGCCATGTAAATACTCAAACTCATTAATCACATATGCAAATCAGTGAACAACCTAGCCTATACCATAGCCTGCCTTTCGGATCCAGCTTCTCTAACACATGTACTTACCATCCCGGATTCAGCACATATATTAGCATCGAAACAGGTCTTAAGTCCTAAGCTTAGATGATCCTACCATCCCGGATTCAGATATCAAAACTCAATTATCTTCTACAATTCTGAACCTATTAAAATAGAGATCCACAGATTTAACTACCATCCCGGATTCATCAAATCCATGAAAATCGATAGAAATAGGACAGAGTATGTTTAAGTTCATGAAACGAATTACAGTCAAAGATTATCACAGTATATCAATCTCAAACTTGCATTAATTTCAATAACAAACAGATTAATTCAGAGAAGATAAAACTGAAGCATATACATAAATCCATCCACACAAAGCATTCACATGGTTATTAGGGATTCAAGGCATCCCTTAACAAGAAAAGGAACTACTCACTCATAATTGAAATAAAAACTGAATTAAATAGAGAAAAGTTGATATTACCCATTTGAGATCTGAAAATGAAATTCTTACAACAATAAAATTGATGTTCTTCCCGTTCAATCTGTTCTCAAAACTTCAAAAGTAAATAATAACCTTCAACTCTCTCTGATTATTCCTCCCAAATTTAAATAACAACAGCTTAAATTAATTCCAAAACTATATGAAAAAATCTCAACTTAAGTTGCAGAGAAAATAAATATACTTTTGTTATCAGAAAAAAAATCGACCTCCTAAATGTCTAACTTCAGTCCCTAAATAACCGTTCAAAGTCAAAAGGTGGCCTGAAAGTCTTTGATTTTGTGCAGATTTTGTTCATAAGTAGGTTACACGGCGGTATGAGAGTCTCTCACCGCCGTGTAAATGGCCTCTGGTCAACAATCTTGAAGTTTTGCTCCCCTTGTCCAACGCCGTAAATTTTGGAATTTTTACGCCTTACACGGCGGTATGAGGATTCCTCACCGCCGTGTGGATCCTTACGTAAGTGCTGATTCTCGTGGTACACGGCGGTATGGATGTTCCTTACCGCCGTGTAAGTCCCTTCATCTGCATTGTGACATTTTCGTGGTACACGGCGGTATGGATGTTCCTTACTGCCGTGTAAGCTTCCTAAAAGCTCCAAAAACAACATAAAATCTTACTTTAGTATATCAGACAATATCTAATAAAACTTTAACAAAAATATACTGAAATAGGAACTTTTACTCTCAAAAGTAAGCTGGAAATTCATATAAAAACAACATATATTTTGAACTTATCAAAATACCCCACACTTAGCTTTTGCTCGCCCTCGAGTAAAATACCTCTTCAATTCCAACTTTCTCAATTTTCAAGCAAGAAAACGGAAATTCAAAACACCAAGAAAACACTTAGTAAATTCCACTTGAGAGAAATTCATGCTCTAACAAAACTCAAAAGAAGAGAATACAATTAAATTTCCAATGTGTGTGTGCAAAGGCCAAAACCAAAGTTTTAATAATGTTCAAAATTAAAATTCCAGCACCAATCAATTAATGACCAAATAAGTTAGTGCACGAATGCACATCTGGTTTCTCAATTGAAACACTAGAAACACCATAGGCCTCTCCTTTGGTACCTGAACCCGAAGGTCATCTCCACTAAACAAATCAAGACATAAAAATGATCATTAGGTCTTAAACAGGTTGTAATGCAAGGTTCGACCGGTGATGGCTAGTAAGAAGAGTTTAGGAAATCAACCAAAATTCAGCCACTCTACCAACTATTACCGCTACCCAATAAAAATTTTCCAGAACCTACTTCCAAATTAACCAAAGTTGCCAAGACTTAGTTACTTCTCATGAAAAAAATTTCGAATCATAAAAAAATGAGAAGATGAAATTTCCTTCTCAACCCAAACATTTTATTTTACAATAGAGGATACCCCACACTTGAATTTTTCTATAAACTTTATTTATTTATTTTTAAATAGAGAAAAACTACCCCACACTTGAATATTTCAGTAACTTATAATCAGCTCCAAATTTCATACCAAATCACAAAGGGAATTATCTTCATGTTCATTTTCTTTTCTTTTCAACTTCCTAAAACATTCAGTCTAACTTACTCTTGCCAATTAAATTGAGACTCATTCACACCACCACATGAACTCACTCACCCAAACTTCCCAATAGCAACCCCCCACAATCCTAGAGTGGCCAGCTCTCCTATAAGGGTAAGCTAAAGGCTTTTTAGGTTTAATAGTAACAAGTTGTGCAAACAAGAAAATTTTTGAAATACGCATTTAGCATACTCAATTAAGCTCAAAATTGGCTAACAAGGGTAGTTAATTCCATAGGTAAGAGAAAGTGTATTTAAAGTGACTTAACCAAGAAAGATGCCTAAATCATGTCAACATTCATGCCTTAATTGTTATATCGTTTTGAAGGGCAATGAGGAAGGTTCTAGTGCTCTAACGACTTTCTGATCAAGAGATTTCATGGCTGATATTTTTCGATTTGTAAAAACTGGCCTGAGTGCAAAATATTGGAAATTTTTAATTGTATGCTCTAGTTTGAACAATGTTAGGAAGAAAAACTTTTAAACAGAAAATTACTCTCTTGTTAACTAGATGCTTTAAATAACTTATTCAAGTTTGAAAATTAAACTGGAATAACACTTAAGAGCTTACTAAACTAATCATGAAAGAAATCAATCAGCTCAAATCAAACAACTTAAATAATTAAAACAAAAACACACAGCATGACACAAAGCATAACTAAAGAAAAAATAAAATGAAAGCATACTAAAGTAAAAATAAAGTGCGAAAGTGTAAATAAATTCAACACAAATAACTAAAATACTAAAGTAATAACTAAAATACTAAAGTAATACTAAAGGTCAGACACATTCAGCAAGTTCTCACCCCACACTTACCAACTTGCTGTCCTCAGCAAGTAATCTAACAAAAAAGGAAATCCAAAGTAAATAGTACTAAAGTATCAAAAATAAGATCAGAAAAACTCCCAGAAAATATTTTCACTCTTGCGGAGGTGGTGGTGGAGGGAAACGATCCCTCATGGTCTGGTAAAACTGCTCCTGCTCCTGCCAAGAGAGGTATATGGAATGCTCCAGCCTTGACAGACTCTGTGCTTGCATGGCTAACTGCTGCTCATGCATATCTAAGCGTCCCATAAGCTGAACATGTTCAGTATGGGTATCCTCCATGAAGCTCTCCCACTGGTCTAAGCGAGAATTTATCTGAGCCTGTCCAGTCTGCAAAGCCTCGAAATGAGCAGCAAGCTGAGAGAAATCATAGGCTGGTATACCTGGTGCGGGTCCTGCACCAGCAGCCTCCTCTGGCTGCTCATCCTCATCTTCAGCCCCTTCTACTGGTAATTGTACTCGACCCCTTTCAATGAGGTGCAGGTATTCGTCCCTTGTGGACAATCTGACTTGATCATGAAAATGATGATCATCCACAATGATTCTCAAATTCTTCAGCATCTTAAAGTCTATTGAATTACTATCTCCCAAATCTGGTCCCAATGAGCTAAGGCCTACTCTCTTAGCTAAAATTGTGACCACTCATCCGATCGCAATCTTCTTCACCTTTTTCGGATTACCCTGTAAGTCCTCAAATTTTTTCCATAAAAAATAGGCTCCATTCAATCGGATTTGGTGGATCATGCAATGTAAAAATAACGCCTCAGCCTGGTTCACCACGCCAGCAGCTTCAATGTGTCCATAAAAAGAGAGGGCAAAAAACCGATGTAAGATCCTCAAAGCATGGTCCCTCAGATGGTGTGCCTTGGACTATCCAGTGACATATTGCGTGGCTGTGAGTGGATCTCGGATTGTGGCCCAAATTGTCTGTTTATTCATGTCTGGAAGATGTCGGGCCCCATCCACCGGAAAACCAAAGGCTTCTGAGAACTCATTAAATGTCAATGTATACTTCCTCTTGTTCAACCAAAATGTTACCTCTCCGGGGTCTTCCTCATCGTCATTATCAATCTTGCAATCTACGGTTGCAAGGAAATCCAGAGTCAACTTCGGATGAACTCTCTCATCTTTTTGAAAAAAATCTGTCCACCCTATCCCAACAATCAACTCATTGATTTCTTCATTTATCCCCAAACTCTGTAGTGAATCAAAATCTAGAAAGGTGGAGGGCAGAAATGTTGCCTCTGCTAGACATTGGAATGCAGTGTGGCACCTTGTTGGGACCCAAGAGGGTATTGAACTATCCCGAGAAGATGACGCCTGGTCCGTTCTAGATCTTTTTGGAGCCACTGCATCAATAAAAAAACACAATTAGAGGGAGAACAAAGGCTTAAATTTGCAACAAAATAGTAGGCGAGCCGAAATTGAGCTAAAAACAATTTGCGGAACATGAAGACTTCCATGCCACAATGATAAGCTTTAATAATTGCAAAGGCCAGCACTTATGATAATAATGCACCCCCTAATTCCCTTAGCAGCAAATACACAAAAGAGATAGAATGGGAAAATCACAGCATTCGCATTGCGTCATTTTACCGCCATATAGTTCACATTCTTAATTGTCCAATCAAATGTTAATCATAGCATGAGATAAATATATGGCATAGTATGTGAAAGCCAAAAAATTTCCCAATGATGACAGCAACTATCTGACATAGAAAGGTTGAATAACACTCATTCAGTCACTTTGTCAAACACTTGGTGGGCACCAATTTTTGTGGATAAAAACAGCATCTCTCAATCAATTGTTACCCACAATTTTTTTCAATTATCATCAAGCAATCCATCTATTAAACAACACAACATGATTTAAGGGAATAAAACACTAATTAAATCTCCAATTTAAGGCATAGTACACAAATCAAAAGAATGCAACATACATCCAGTCCCTAATTTCCGGAATAAACAAAAATCCAATCCAAAGAATTTTCAGCATACCCAGCCATCAAATCCAAAGAATTCAACCTAAATTCAGCCAACAATTTCAACTTAAGACATAAACTCCAGCCATTGGTGGAAAATCGCAACACAATCTCCACCCATTTCTTAAAGAAAGAAAGAACCAAGAGAAAACGAATTTAAAAATAACTAAACACTAGAACAACACAGAAACCAAATTAAAAGAAAAGAAAGAAAGAAAACTCACTTGATTTGAAGAATGCAGACTTGATGTGCAAAAGCTAGGCTTAGAAATGATTTTAACCAGTTGAAAATTGGGTTTGCAGAACTTGGGTTAGAGAGATATGAGAGAGGGAAGTTTTGTTTTAAAAAGAATTGCAAAAGAAACTGACGACAGGGGTTTTTTTAAAAACAGGGTTTAACGTGTTACACGGCGGTGAGGAATCCTCATATCGCCGAGTAAAACGCTACTGGAATCAGACATTTTTTTTAAAATCACGCTTTACACGGCGTTATGATGTTTCCTCACCACCGTGTAAAACGCCACTGGAATCAGGTATGAAAATGCACGATTCACACGGCGGTATGAGGATTCCTCACCGCCGTGTAAAACGAATTTTTTTAAAAAAACTTAACATTTAAACAACCAACAATTACACCCAAGTACTCCAAAACGTTTTACACTATGTTTAAAAATTAATAAACCACTAAATAAAAATACGAATGACCTACAAAATGAAAATAATTAGACTTCATAAATTAAAACAAAAGAGGATAAGGTTAGAAGTTATTTTAATTCTGATTTTGAGTCTCAGCTAGACTTTGAACTCACCTTATTCGTCTTCTAAAGTAATGGTCACCGCTGCAATTTCAACGCGGTTCTCAAAATAGGGCTTTAATCGATGGCCATTTACCTTAAATTCCTCACTCCCAGGGTGCTTTCGGATCGTGATAGCTCCGAAATCAGTCACACTTACAACTTCAAATGGTCTCGTCCATCGCGACTTCAATTTTCCAAGAAATAACCTTAATCGACTGTTATATAAAAGAACTTTCATACCTGGAGTGAATTCCTTCCTGACCAATTTCTTGTCGTGCCATTTCTTTGTATTTTCCTTATACTTCTCTGCTTGTTGATATGACCAAAATCGTAATTCTTCCAACTCATTCATCTGGAGAAGTCTCTTCTCACCTGCACTCTTAAGATCAAAATTAAGAAATTTAGTTGGCCAATAAGCTTTGTGTTCAAGTTCGACAGGGAGATGGCATGATTTACCATAGACTAGCTTAAACGGGGATAACCCTATAGGCGTTTTGAATGCGGTTCTATAGGCCCATAAAGCTTCATCCAGCCTCAAATACCAATCCTTCCTAGATTAATTTACAGTCTTTTCTAGGATTGTTTTGAGTTCTCTATTAGAAACCTCAACCTGTCCATTTGCTTCAGCGTGATATGGGGTGGTGATTTTGTGCCTCACACCAAATTTTTTCAATAGAGCAGTAAATTGATGATTAACAAAATGCTTGCCCCCATCACTAATTATGGCCTTTGGCGTGCCAAATCTAGTGAAAATGTTCCTCCTAAGGAATTATAGTACAATTTTGGCATCGCACATCTTAGTAGCTATGGCTTCTACCCACTTACTCACATAATCCACAGCTACTAATATATACTCAAACCCAAAGGATATTGGAAAAGGCCCCATTAAATCTATCCCCACACATCAAATAATTCCACTTCAAGCATATTGGTTAACGGCATTTCATCTTTCTTAGAAATATTTCCTACCCGTTGACATCTATCGCATGTTTTCACAAAACTTTGAACATATTTAAACATGGTAGGCCAATAAAAACCAGAAGATAAAATTTTTGATACCGTCCGATTTGGCCCATGATGGCCACCAGCTTCCCCACTATGACAAGCCTTAATGATTTCTCCTTTTTCTCCATCTGAAATGCACCTTCTTATTACTTGATCGGCACACAAGTGGAATAAGTACGGGTCGTCCCAAATGTAATGTTTGGCATCAGCTCGCAGCTTCTTCCTTTGTTGCCATGTAAAGTCTTTTGGCATAAAACCTCCTGCAAGAAAGTTGGCTATATTAGCGAACCAAGGAACAGAAATTTCACATGCAAATAAAGCACAGATATGTTCATCAGGAAACAAATCCAAAATTTCCCCTTCTTCAATGTGTTCACTCTCCAATCTCGATAAATGATCTGCTACAAAATTTTTCGCTCCCTTCTTGTCCTTGATTTCCAAATCAAACTCTTGCAATAACAGCACCCATCTAATCAGCCTTGGCTTGGATTCTTTTTTTGCAAACAAATGCCTCAAGGCTGCATGGTCTGACCACACCACGATTTTTGCTCCCAGCAAGTATGGTTTGAACTTCTCAAAAGCATACACAATTGCAAGGAGTTCTTTCTTAGTGGTTGTGTAGTTAACCTGTGCTCCTGTCAAGGTATGACTGGCATAATAGACTGCACAAAATACTTTATCTCGCCTTTGTCCAAGCACTGCCCCAACTGCAAAATCACTAGCATCACACATCAATTCAAACGGCAAATTCCAATCCGGAGATATAATTACCGGAGCTGAAATTAGTCGTTGCTTCAAAATTTCAAAAGCTAGCATACATTCGCTATCAAAATGAAAAGGAGCATCTTTCATAAGCAAATTTGACAAGGGTTTAGCAATTTTCGAAAAATCTTTGATAAAATGACGATAAAACCCTGCATGCCCTAAGAAACTCCTAATGCCCTTTACACTAGTTGGGGGTGGCAACTTCTCTATCACCTCTACCTTGGCCTTATCGACCTCTATCCCATTTTCAGAAATTTTGTGTCCAAGTACAATGCCTTCTCTCACCATAAAGTGGCATTTTTCCCAATTTAGTAGTAAGTTGATTTTTTCACACCTCCCTAGCACTACATCAAGATGCTCTAAACAATTTTCAAAGTCAGCCCCATAAATAGTGAAATCATCCATAAAAATCTCCATAAATTTCTCTATGAAGTCATGAAAAATAGCCATCATACACCGCTGAAACGTAGCCGGTGCATTACAAAATCCGAATGGCATTCTCCTATAGGCGAATGTGCCATAAGGGCAAGTAAAAGTTGTTTTCTCTTGGTCTTCAGGGGCTATAGGGATTTGTAAATATCCCGAGTACCCATCTAAAAAGCAATAGAACTTATTACCTGCTAACCTTTCTAACATTTGATCAATAAATGGCAAGGGGAAATGCTCTTTTCTCATGGCATTGTTTAATCTTCTGAAATCAATACAAACTCTCCACCCTGTAACAGTATAAGTTGGAATCAATTCATTCAGCTCATTTTTAATCACAGTCATCCCCCCTTCTTAGGCACGCACTGTACTGGGCTAACCCACTTACTGTCAGAAATAGGATAGATAATACCTGAATCAAGGAGTTTCAGTACCTCCTTCTTCACTACTTCCTGCATTGCCGGATTAAGTCTCCTTTGAGGTTGAGCAACCGGCTTACATTCTTCTTCCATCAGAATTCGGTGTGTACAGTAACTTGGGTCAATCCCCTTCAAATCTGAGGTTTCCCATCCAATGGCTCCCTTGTGCTTTTTCAGCACCTCAAGCAGCATTTTCTCCTCGATATCTGTCAACAAAGAAGAAATGATCACTGGCTTTTTCTCATCTTCTAAAAATACATATTTTAAATGAGAAGGAAGGGGTTTAAGTTCAGAATTTGAATCCCCCTCTTTTGGCTTAAACTCTTCTTGTTGTACTTCCTCTTTTCCATCTTCTTTTTCTACAGCTGCTATTACTTCTCCGTCTATTTTTTTTCCAATTTTTCATCCTCCAATAAATGTATTAAACTCACATCCACTGCATCAGCTCCCAACACCTTTTCTTGTACTTCCTCTATACACTCATCTACTGTATCCATAAAATAAACAGACTCCTCCACATCACCCAATGGATACTTTTGAGCCTTGTTCATATCCACCACTACCTTCTCATCATTGAATCTCAATGTGACCGTCTGACCATGTACATCAATCAGCGCCTTTGCTGTATGTAGAAATGGTCTTCCCACAATCAATGGTACCTTTCGATCCTCTTCCATTTCCATTACTACAAAATCTACTGGAAAAATAAATTTCCCCACTTTCACCAATAGATCTTCAATCACTCCTTTGGGTCTCCTTACCGATCTATCTGCAAGTTGGAGTCTCATTCTAGTTTCCTTGAGCTCTCCAAGATTCAGCTTCCTGCAAATAGAATAAGGCATCAAATTTATGCTCGCACCCAAATCACATAAAGCATTTCCATTAAAATCTTCACCAATTTCACAGGGTAAAGTGAAACTACCTGGATCCTCCAATTTTTCAGGAATTTTGTTCATTATCAATGCACTGCAATTTTCTGTAAGCTGCACAGTTCCATGCCCTTCTAATTTCTTTTTATTGGAACATAATTCTTTCATGAATTTAGCATAGTTAGGCATGTGAGCTAAAGCTTCAGCAAATGGTAGATTAATATGTAGTTTCTTAAACATTTCTAAAAATCTAGCCAATTGCTCATTTTTCTTTTCTTTTTTAGCTACAGCAGGAAATAGCAATCTATTGATACCAAGATCCTCTACTCTAGGATTCACTATACTTTTACCCTTCTCATTTTTAGAAGTGTTTTCATTAACCTCTACCTTAGAATCAGAATTACTTACCTCCCGCGTTGGCTCCTCCTTACTTGTGGATGGTGAAGAATTTTTACCTTTGTCCTCTCTTGGTGCCATCTCTCTGCCACTCCTCAATATGATTGCTTTCGCCTCTTCCTTAGGATTCCGGTCCACATTTGATGGAAATGTTCCTGGTTGCCTTTGAGACACAGAATTTGCAAGTTGTCCCAATTGAGTTTCTAAATTTCTCATTGATGCGTCTTGATTTCGGTTCCATTGTTCTTGAGATTTCCACCTTGTTTCTTGATTAGACATAAATTGTTGCTGGCTATTCACAAATTGCTGTTGACTATTTATGAAATTGGCCAACATATCTTCAAGGTTTGGCTTCTTTTCTTGAACAGGTGGTCTTGGTTGATATCCCAGTGGGTGATAAGTTTGAGAATGGGATTGGGTTGAACCCTGTCCTTGGTTATAGTTCGATGGATATGGTGCTTGGTATTGAGTTGACGATTGATGTTGGTATGACTGATTGTGGTTATGATGCATGTTTTGATTGAAAGGGGCTCTCCCTTGTGGTTGAGAAGATGACGTATTCTGATTTCCATCCTTCCAAGAGAAGTTAGGGTGGTTCCTCCAACCTGGGTTATAAGTGTTGCTGTAAGGGTCATTCCTGCGGTAGTCTCCTACAGCATTTACATCTCCCATGGTTCACCTTCTTGACTATATTGACCGCTTTCATACTGCCCACTCTCTTGAGAGACTGAGGACACATTTCGAACCTTCAATCCACTCATCTCCTTCTGCATTGATTCTATCTGTGCCTTCAGCATTGATACCTCATCCACATTGTGTATTCCTTGCCTTTTTGAAATTGATCTTGGAGCAGCCCATTGAGCATCATTTGCTGCCATCTCATCCAACATAAGAAAAGCTTCTTCTGGCAACCTATTCAAAAAAGAACCTCCTGATGATGCATCCAAAAGTGACCTTGTCTGTGGGGTAACTCCAGCATAGAATAAAGTCATCAATTGATGTACAACTATCTCATGGTGCGGACAGCTTCTCAATAATCTCCTAAATCTTTCCCAAGCCTCATGAAAAGGCTCTTCATTCATTTGAGCAAAACCCATAATGCTGTTACGAATTATTGCAGTTTTGGTGGGAGGGAAAAATCTCATTAAGAACTTCTCTTGTAATTGCTCCCATGATCTTATTGATTGACTTGGTAACATCTGTAACCAATCCCTTGCTTTTCCAATCAAAGTAAATGGGAACAATTTCAACCTTACTGCGTCAGAAGTGCCACCCGGTATCTGAACTGTGTCACTGACCTCCAAAAATATATCTAAATGCTGTGCATGATCCTCCAATTCTGATCCTGAAAATTGGTTTCTTTGCACCATAGTAATGGTTGCTGGTTTGAGTTCAAATTGCATTCCTCTAGGCAACACAATTGTCCTGTGATCCTCATTCCATCTTGGCACAGCATAGTCTCTTATTGTTCTTTGCCTTGGGACTTCTTCTCCATAGTTACCCGGCATCTCTTCTTGTGCTCGTGGCACTTGTTCGTTCTCGGGAGGAATTTCATCAACAGGGAGAGGATCGTTGTCCATGTTGTTATCTCTGATTTCTCTCCTGCGTTGATGCAAAGTTCTCTCGATCTCAGGGTCGTAGGGTGCTACTTTTTCTTGCCTCAATCTGCTCATACACCACAACTACCTGAAAAGAATAAAAATTAATAAAATCAGAAAAATAATAACACATAAAAATAAGAATCAAAACTTACTAACAACAACAGGTCCCCGGCAACGGCGCCAAAAACTTGGCGCGACCTCAGCAAGTGTACTGAATCGGCAAGTAATATAGTGATGTATAATTAAGACCACAAGTTATCAAACCCAAGGGACTGAGTTGCGTAAATTTCAGCAATTAAATGTATGCTAAAGAATTCCCAATTGTTTGATGTGATGAATTATTTAAGGTGAAAATTAAGTACGGTAATTGAGAAAATAACTAATTAAAGAATATTAACAGACTTAATACCAATACAGATTTGATGAAATAACTAAAAGATCTTGCCAAGGAATACCCATCCTCCCAATAGTGCCATGTAAATACTCAAACTCATTAATCACATATGCAAATTAGTGAAAAACCTAGCCTATACCATAGCCTGCCTTTCGGATCCAGCTTCTCTAACGCATGTACTTACCATCTCGGATTCAGCACATATATTAGCATCGAAACAGGTCTTAAGTCCTAAGCTTAGATGATCCTACCATCCCGAATTCAGATATCAAAACTCAATTATCTTCTACAATTCTGAACCTATTAAAATAGAGATCCACAGATTTAACTACCATCCCGGATTCATCAAATCCATGAAAATCGATAGAAATAGAACAGAGTATGTGTAAGTTCATGAAACGAATTACAGTCAAAGATTATCACAGTATATCAATCTCAAACTTGCATTAATTTCAATAACAAACAGATTAATTCAGAGAAGATAAAACTGAAGCATATACATAAATCCATCCACACAAAGCATTCACATGGTTATTAGGGATTCAAGGCATCCCTTAACAAGAAAAGGAACTACTCACTCATAATTGAAATAAAAACTGAATTAAATAGAGAAAAGTTGATATTACCCATTTGAGATCTGAAAATGAAATTCTTACAACAATAAAATTGATGTTCTTCCCGTTCAATCTGTTCTCAAAACTTCAAAAGTAAATAATAACCTTCAACTCTCTCTGATTATTCCTCCCAGATTTAAATAACAACAGCTTAAATTAATTCCAAAACTATATGAAAAAATCTCAACTTAAGTTGCAGAGAAAATAAATATACTTTTGTTATCAGAAAAAAAATCGACCTCCTAAATGTCTAACTTCAGTCCCTAAATAACCGTTCAAAGTCAAAAGGTGGCCTGAAAGTCTTTGATTTTGTGCAGATTTTGTTCATAAGTAGGTTACACGGCGGTATGAGAGTCTCTCACCGCCGTGTAAATGGCCTCTGGTCAACAATCTTGAAGTTTTGCTCCCCTTGTCCAACGCCGTAAATTTTGGAATTTTTATGCCTTACACGGCGGTATGAGGATTCCTCACCGCCGTGTGGATCCTTACGTAAGTGTTGATTCTCGTGGTACACGGCGGTATGGATGTTCCTTACCGCCGTGTAAGTCCCTTCATCTGCATTGTGACATTTTCGTGGTACACGGCGGTATGGATGTTCCTTACCGCCGTGTAAGCTTCCTAAAAGCTCCAAAAATAACATAAAATCTTACTTTAGTATATCAGACAATATCTAATAAAACTTTAACAAAAATATACTGAAATATGAACTTTTACTCTCAAAAGTAAGCTGGAAATTCATATAAAAACAACATATATTTTGAACTTATCAGTCGGTTCTTTTTGAGAAATTATGGGTGAATTCTTAAGCCAAGGTGACACTACTTTAAGTCTCTTGGGGATTTCAAGCAATGTGAACGGCCAAGCTGTACCCTCAACGGACCCTTAACCGCTCAAGGCTCAGTCTATTCATCTTTGCATGCATGTTATGTTATACAGTTCTTTTGCAAATATTTACATATAACTTTTCACCTGTACACACGATTTTTTGTACATATCCCTATGCATAAAATTTTGTAGGAAAAGTCCAGATGAAGACTACACACATGAAAATGGGTCGAGGATGGATTCAACACAACATGAGCACTCACCCATACTTGACAATCCAACCAAGAGAAAGTCTACACGGGTTCAAACCTTTCAAAGTCTTCTTAAGAGGCAAAACCTTCAAAGTCCTCTTAAGAGGCAATTCCCTAAGTCCTCTTAAGAGGCAATTTTACAAGTCCTCTTAAGAGGCAATTCTACAAGTCCTCTTAAGAGGCAATTCCCTAAGTTCTCTTAAGAGGCAATTTCCCTAAGTTATCTTAAGAGGCAATTTCCAAGTCCTCCTAAGAGGCAATCCCCTAAGTCCTCTTAAGAGGCAATCCCCTAAGTCCTCTTAAGAGGCAATCTCCAAGTCCTCTTAAGAGGTAACTCCCTAAGTCCTCTTAAGAGGCAATTTCCAAGTCCTCTTAAGAGGCAATTTCTAAGTCCTCTTAAGAGGCAATCTCCAAGTCCTCTTAAGAGGCAAACCCATTAAAGTCCTCTTAAGAGGCGAATTCCCCTAACTCCTCTTAAGAGGCAATCCCCTAAGTCCTCTTAAGAGGCAATTCCCTAAGTCCTCTTAAGAGGCAATTTCCAAGTCCTCTTAATAGGCAATTTCTAAGTCCTCTTAGGAGGCAATCTCCAAGTCCCCTTAAGAGGCAATTTCCTAAGTCCTCTTAAGAGGTAATTCCCTAAGTCCTCTTAGGAGGCAATTCCCTAAGTCCTCTTAAGAGGCAATTTCTAAGTCCTCTTAAGAGGCAATTCCCTAAGTCCTCTTAAGACACAATCCCCTAAGTCCTCTTAAGACGCAATTCCCTAAGTCCTCTTAGGAGGCAATTCCCTAAGTCCTCTTAGGAGGCAATTCCCTAAGTCCTCTTAAGAGGCAAAACATACAAAGATCTCTTAGGGGCACTAACCTACGAACTAGCAGATATTCTCTGGGGATAACCATTTTTAGGAAAGATCCAACCGTCCTTCAAAAAGGCGTCCATCCTACCACATGTTGCGACCAGTCCGGTTATCGTCTCCAAAATCATTTGGATGAATTTTGTTCCTGCATTTCGGCATGACTCATGTATTTCACTTACATGCTCACTATTTTTCCTGCATATTTGGCTTTCTAATTTTGCGGTAAAAGAGATCCGATGCAGATACCGGCAATGGCCGAGTAGTGATATTAATCCAAACACTAAACTGAATAATCAACCAAAAGGCTCTCAGGGGGCACCACGTCACATTTCAGAAGGGTTAACATCAGCAGGGGACAGACACTGCACGGGTTAGATACCCAAACGACAGAGGTTAGACACCGTACAGGTTAGATGCCAAAACGATGAATGTTAACATGTCGACAAGTATACGGTAACTACCCCAATAACTCCATTTAGAACAGGAAGACAGTTGTCCCAGGTACGTGCCTCTTTCCTTTTTTCCCTAAATTTTGGCTAACCTAGGCACCCATGCACTACTTTTTCCAAAATTGGAGGTAATTGTAGACACCGGGTCCCAAGACAGCCCAGACCAGGCTTACCCAATGATGATTAGAAGCCTATTCACAAGCAAAAATGTTGAAAGCGATGGTTTCTTTTGTGAATTTGCTTTTCATTAATAAAAAATCAAAAAATATATATTTTAAAAATTAAAAATGAAAAAGTAGCTTGGAAGTATAAAGTTTAGGTCAAAAGTTTTAATTTAAAAAAAATAAATTTTTTCGGAGGGTTGCGGCCGCCGCGGCACGCAGGAGCAGGCGCCCCCAGCACTGTGTGCTGCATGCGTAGCGCAAGGCCGTGCCTCGCGAGCGCGAGCTGAGGACCTGCAGCCGCAATTTGCCCCCAACGCACGCTAGCTTGCCGATTTAGCCCGGTTTCGCCGAAAATCCATTTTTTCACGCCAAATTCGGGATTTTGAGTCCAATTTGGACTCTAAATTATTCTTTTGAGATAATTAAAAATAAAAGCTAATTTTATCATGAAAAAATAGGAAAATTAGATTTAAATTAATTTTCGTTTCCTAATAGAATTAGGGCTTTTATTTTGAATAATATAAATAGTTTGAGATAAAAAAAAAACCTAAGTGGGGAGCCTCCATTATTTGTTTTTCATCTTTTTTTTCGAGAGAATTTCTTTTCTTCTTCCTGAATTTTTCTTCTTTAATTTAAGATTACTTTTGTTCAATTGAAAAGGATTAGCTGAGATTGAAATATTAATTTTTAATTCTTAAGCATCCAAATTAATTTTTTTATTTTATCCATAAACAAAAGGAATTAATTTCACTTCTAAATTATTTTTTGTGGAAATTTTCAAGGAGATCAATCATCATATTCCTTCCATCAAATCTAAACCTGAGCTACAAGCTCCAGCGCGAGGCCGTACCTCGTGCGCGCGACCTGCGGCTACAATTTGCCCCCAGTGCACGCCAGCACGCCGATTTCGCCCAGTTTCGTCAAAAATCCATTTTTTCACCCCAAATCCGGGATTTTGAGTCCAATTTGGAGTCTAAATTATTCTTTTGAGATAATTAAAAATAAAAGCTAATTTTATCATGAAAAAATAGGAAAATTAGACTTAAATTAATTTTCTTTTCCTAATAGAATTAGGGCTTTTATTTTGAATGATATAAATAATTTGAGATGAAAAAACCTAAGGGGGGAGCCTCCATTATTTTTTTTCATTTTTTTAGAGAGAATTTCTTTTCTTCTTCTTGAATTTTTCTTCTTTAATTTAAGATTACTTTTTTTCAATTGACAAGGATTAAATGAGAATGAAAAATCAATTTTCAATTCTTAAGCATCCAAATTAATTTTGTTACCATAAACAAAAGGAATTAATTTCACTTCTAAATTATTTTTTGTGGAATTTTTCAAGGAGATCAATCATCATATTCCTTCCATCAAATCTAAATCT
Source organism: Excoecaria cochinchinensis (assembly GCA_947683425.1). Classification (NCBI taxonomy): domain Eukaryota; kingdom Viridiplantae; phylum Streptophyta; class Magnoliopsida; order Malpighiales; family Euphorbiaceae; genus Excoecaria; species Excoecaria cochinchinensis. The sequence goes on along the minus strand of CANTUQ010000153.1, from coordinate 2,805,973 downwards.
GAAGGTGAATTTTTGGCTTCAAACTAATTATTTTCATCTTATTGTCTTATTTTTATTTAATTATTTTTTTGTTCATGTAAACATTGATTTTTTGTTATTTTTAACATCTAATTAATTAATTTAATTTGCTTTGATTGATTTTCTTTTTTTGCCATTTAAATATTCATGTTAATCGTGATAACATGTAATAATTAATTTAACCAAATCAATTTTGCATCTTTAATTCAATCATGCTATTTTGTTAATTTAATTAAATTATTTTTTCCCTTTCCTTTGCATGATGGCCACGTGAACAGTTGCCATCTTTTCTTTATTTTCCCTTTAATTCTCATGCATGTATTCATGTGGGGCCAACTTGTTTTGTCCACACACACACATTTATTCATTCATTCATTCTCACATCTATATATTTTTATCTTTTTTTGTTTGATTTATTTACTTGATTAGCTTAATTAATATATTTGTTAGTTGGATTCATCTAATTTAATTTGGTTCGTTATTTTATTTTATGTGTTTCATTTAATTTGATTCATTTTATTTTATTTTATGTATTTTATTTTATTTTATTTAATTACTAACCTTAATTCTCTTTTTTTTTTTGCTACAATACTTGTCTTTTTATTTGAGTATTATTCATGGACGAAGATGGAGGATCGAGGAATTAGGAGTCTCATTTTGGTTTGCATATTTAAATTTTGCATTTTCCTTTATTTTGATTTATTTATCGCATTTGTGTATTTTATGTAAAATTGTTTATTTTTATGCACGTTTAAACCACTAAAAATATTTTTATTAATAAATTGGGTTTTTTCCTAATAAAATGGACCAATGTCCTATTTTAAACCAATAAAATGTCAATTTCAAATGAAGAATTAATTTTCATAAAATGAGATCACTCATCCTGATTTTCTCAATCAATGCCCAAAAATAGTTCTCCAATTTTTAAAGTTAACATGAGGAACCAATGTTCCTGAAATCTAATAAATGTCCTAATTTATGTATGATGTATTTTATTTATTCTTATGTTATGTACTTATTTATTTATTCATTTTGGGCCCTTGTAATTAATTTTGGGGCGAGTTTATTCTTCTATTTATTTACACTTTCTTTATTTTGGGGGATTGTTCTGTCCCATATTTCACTTGTAATTTATTTATTACTTCATTTTCTGCTTTCTTTATTGCTTTCTGAAATGTTTGAAATGCGCATTAAATTTATTGCATAATCACGTGAGATGAGAGATGGAATTTCAATTTCTTAAAAACTCCTTTATAATCTTAACTTAATGCATTAATAAGAGTGAAGTTCCGAACACATTCTCTGGTTTAAGACCCCCGAGATTAGATGACCTTTCCCAATTTCTTGTAAATGTCGTGGCGACTCCAAAATACCTCAAAGGTGCCTAAATGTAACACTCCCAACTCCCACACGTAGCATATCAAAGGATGAAGAGCTACTATGAGCAAAGGGTGCTACCAGACAAAGACATACATGGCAATATAGAAATCAAAGTAATAAAATTTCTAACATCTAGAACCTCAATCACAAACACATTTTGAGCTTATCTCACACACACCATCATTCGCACTAAAGATTATTACATCTCATAACAATTGCTAAATCAACAAACTTAATTACAAACCAACAATTAATAAAAACATTCTATAACCTCTACCGACTCGTTGGCCAAAGTCACTGAGAACCGCTGTGCTACTCTGATCTCCTAACCTGCACAGATAAATAATCATGCTAAGCGATATTCTTAGTCAGGCGAAATAAATAATGGGCAGCCACTCACAGTGGTTGCTGAGGCAAACACATGTAAATCAATATATATATGCATACTTACACATAAAGTACCCCGGTTAAAGCTATCATCAATTCATATTCTTTTTCTCATACGAAACTTAAATAATTTCCTTTATACATTTGTTTATATACCACAGCCAAAATTTACATTATTATCTTAGTAATTTACAATGACATTATGCATACTTAGTTTGCTTAATTCATTTAATTAACTATGTGAATAGTTATACCTTCTAGGTTACCAAAGATATCATTATTAGCGGGCAAAATAAGTCATATCGATTCCCTTTATTACTAACATTTCCAAAATTATGCAGACTACAGTATTAGTACTTACGTAAGAACATTTCATTTGTTTAAACCATTTATTGTTCAAAGATAATCAAAACATTTAGATTTTCAGATTTGGTTCGGGCTTGGAATGTCATTCCAAGCTTCCTACGTGTCCCTATGGTTGGGAATCAGAACCCCGTAGTTCTATAGAAACTTATGCACACATATTCCGAATTTAATCTTAACTCATTTTCCTATATTCAATTGTCTATATCATGCTTAACACTTTATTATTCCTTACTTACCAATCAATATATATATATATATAACTTACCGTATTTATTAAAATCAACAGCAAGGCACATGAATTCCTTACCAAAATACTTACAGTAATTATCCAGGCTAAGATCCTGAAGATAGATAACACAATACCTACATGTATTCTCAATTTAAACATATAAACAGATATATATTCATAGAGTTTATTTACTGAGTACTTAACTATAGCAAATATGCATATTAATCATTTCAAAATTCTTACACAGACTTTATATAGACAATCATACCCATAACTTATGAACATATTAATAACAGGCATTTCTCACATACGAATTCTTATCCAAACAGTATTCATTCAAACACGCTTATTAGGACAACATCATTTGTTATATCTCTTTTCGATTAACTGACATTAGATTCAGATACAAAACCATTTAGGTATCCGAAGATACCGCACAATTCCACATTCAAGTCCATAGAGGATCCAAAACAGAGGGGTGCGTAAAGCACAAGTCAAATGGCATTTATCACAATTGCATCAAATGTTTAGTCACATAATCATTTTGCAAATCATCACAAAAATTATCACTTCAATTCACATTAATTTTACTCTTTTAATTGCCTATTAAGTCATTGGGTGGATAAGCGAGTGAACACATGGCGGTATCTTATGGGTACGAATCGAACATATGGCGGTACTTTACGGGTACAAATCGAAAAGCAACATCGCATTTTCTCATTCAAAAATATTTTTACAGAGGGGATCTTAAACAAGATCCATACACATTGAGGTTCTTGAGGAACCAAACGGGGACCTGATCAGAGTCCAAACAAAACAGAGGGCTGCAGCTGACAGAAATCTATAGGCATGCCTATCTATCCACAACTCGACTAACGCAGGCTAGATTTTTCATATTATTATTATATTCTTCACATTCTGTCACATATATACCCATTCCATCAAACAATTACATCCTTCTTTTACGATCAAATATATATAGATAAATGCATATCATAAGTACTAATCATATTCATCATATTCAAAAACTGATCATGTATTATTTCATGGATAACATATTCGTATAAACATACTAAACATAACCATATTACTGGGTATCATGCATCATTTAGACTTAATAATTAAATTGCTTTACATTACACACATACAATCTTTAAATAATAATGCTAGACAAAGATCTCATAATTCAATTATTATCATGTACAAAAGCATTTGAATAACTCATTTTAACTTTTTAAAGGCATAACATATTGTTTACAATGAAGAACCGTAAAATTTAGACATATATAATCCAATCAGCATTCAAAATGGAACATTGAATACAGTTCACATTAATATAATTTGACCGAATTAAAATGCCATTTAATATCATTTGCTAATTAAGAAGGCACCATATAAGATTAAAAACCCATAATAAATGAAAAAGGATAAAAAAAGACGCAATTCAAAACTTCACGAAAATTGGAGACAGAGACGTTTTACACGGCAGTATGACTTACCCATACCGTCGTGTAAGACATCTTACACGGTGGTAAAGTAAAACCATACCGCCGTGTAACATGCTCAACACAGAATACCCTAACAGGCAGAATGCTTTTACACGACAGTATGGAGAATTCCATACCCCCGTATAAAATGCACAACCCAGAATTCGTTTAGGGCAGAATGACTTTACATGGCAATATGAAAGGTCCTTACCGCCGTGTAAAATCACGGACAAGCAAATACTGAAGGAAAACACACAATCACATGGTGGTATGCCAAACCATACCGTCGCGTGGATTGACCCAAACCCAGAAAATTCCCAAAAATTCAACACTACTTACAACCAAATTCAACATACCCAGAAATTAAACATTCCACTCATCAAAATCATCGTAAAACTCCCCGTTTTTAGCTCATAAAACAAAAGAAATCATGCAATAAACACGATTAAATTATCCAAACCAAAACCAACAACTTATAATCCAAAACTTAATCAATTGCATAAATAATCCAATAAAATTACAATCTAAGTTTTATAACTCAACATACTAAAAAATCATGACATTTAAACCATTAATAACATCATTGACCATACGAATTTCTAGAAAATCAAAGAAGAACAAAAATCACCAAAGTGCACATAATTCCCAAACCTGGAAATCCTATGCTCCTAGTAGCTTTCTTGGTTGATCTTCTTGTTCCAAAACCCATCCAAAGATCTTTCTCAACCCAAAATCCTCATCAAACATACAAATACACAAAACATAAATCTAGGGTTTTATTGCTAACTAAAGAGACAAAGAAAATAAAAACTTAAACTTACCTTAACAAACTCTTTACTTAACCCACTGGATCTCACAAACTTCATCATCTCAAACTAGGGTTTAGATTATAAGAGAGAGCACTATTGAAGCAAGAGGAAGAAGAAAAATGAAGAAGAAGAGGCGTGAGGGGAGAAGAGAACAGGTGAGCAAGGGCAGGAAAAAGGGCTCCCTTTCTCTCTCTCTCCAACCTATTAAATCACCCTCACTATCCACATGGCAACAACCCATTGGAGGAATTTAACCAAATACACCCTACAACCAAATCTAACACCATACCCAATTCTAATCTCACTAATACATATACTAACTCCCTATATCAATCCACACTATAACCAAGCCCTCTCACACATACACTACTACTATATATGCAAATGCACTCTAACAAAACTCATAACTCCTGAACAAAACTTAATTTAGAATAACACATGGCAAAACTCACACAACTTTGGTCACCTCTTATTCTCAATATGCCCGAATCCTTCTAAGGTACATTTCGGGGTGTGACACTAAAGGTTTCATTGGATTAGATGAACCTCCCAATGTTCTATTGGGTGGAGGATTCCAAAATGTCTCGTGGTACCCAAAATCTAGACGCTAACCCTTCTCGGACCCTTAAAGTGGGCTGAAATTCGGGCCGCGCGAGTCATAACTCCTCAAATCTATCCTGGCGCTGCCGCACCTCATCCATGAGCAGCTCTATGCGCTGTAGTCTCCCATTCATGGCCTGTAGTCTCCCATTCATGGCCTGTAGTCTCTCATCCATGCACTGCTCCATGGCCATCAGCCTCTCATCAGAACGCTGGGACCGAGCATCCAACGCTGCTAAAATCTCCCTTTGCATGGCTTGGACGAGGACCTCCATACTCGTCTAGTTCTGCTCCATCCTAGGCTCAGGTTGTGGTGGCAGAGCTGACGAAGTAGATGCCCCCAGAGAATCTAGATGGTCATAGTGATGAAATCTCCTAGATGTCTGATGATCTAACCCCCAAGTGTGCACAAGAGGAGAAGGGCGCATTCAATCCTCTAGAGGAAATGCCTATAATGGTGGGCTGGGGATGCTCCTTCACTGGCTGAGGCTGATCCTTGATTGGTGCTACAACTGTAAGTGAAGGTAAATGATACATCTATTGGTGTCTCAGCTATGATGAGTATTTTATACTCTTCTGACTGCCCAGACAACTGCTCAATCATGCTCATATATCTAGCAAAGGCCTAGTCAACAAATATATCTCTATCCATGGGTTGGCCAAACATGCTAGGGTCGTGGCCTAAGTGTAGTAGCAATATAGTGACTACCCCACCTATACATATCTGTGTCGTAGTCTCTCGACTCTGTCTAATTAAATAGGACACAATCTCGTGGCTAATGTTGAGCGGTGTCCCTGTCACCATGACCTATAGACTCCACATCTCCGTGGCATTAATAGCGCTAAGACTACCAACTCGGCCCAAATATCTGCTAGCCAAAACCCTCTGAATATTTGTACACCTGTGAAGCTAATAGGGTACTCTTGGTTGTGTTATAATCATAATGGGCCCCTGGTACCGTGATCATATCCCATCGGTGATCCAAAATAGCCCTATCTGGTACCTGTACCTAGTCTCCAGTCGAAAGACCCATAATCTATGCAAAATTTTAGTGACTTATCATATGCCCTACATCTTGGACATGAAATGATACAACCTCAAGATCTGTATCTAGTTTCAAGAATCCCTTGTACCAAAGTGTAGCTAGGAATTCTCTAGTAACCTCTAGGTATGTTAGGTAAGCCGGTGTAAGAAAATCAGTCTAGCTTATAGCTGCTAACAGTATGCTGACCTCCTCCTACATGCCCATCTGCTCCAAGAATGTCCGAGACAAAAATTTACTGGACAAAAACTGTGAGTGACATAATGCCTCAAACCTCTGTCTATGCGCGCCAGTCATCCATGCTGAAGGTGGAATATCTTCTAATTCCCGAGGTGGAATGCGTCGTGGAGGCATCTTGAAAAAATTCAAACAGTTAGTACTTTCATATATATAATACTTTAATTAACATTTGCTAAGTTAGGCGAATAAATCACAAGATAGCACCCTATTATTTACAATATTTACACAGTGTAACTATACAATTATCTTGACAATCTTAAAAAATTGGTTAGCATTTTAGCTAGAATGTGCCTAATCTCCTGCATGCAAAAACATATTTGAACAGTCCACAGGCTCCAGCAATAAATTCAACATAAATTAAAATCATGCAATGTCTAAAATTATGCTACAAATAAATAATTATAATAAAAAGAAATTGTTTATTATTCTACAAAAATCAAAATTGTTCATATTCCTACTCTATATTATTTTTTGTGTTACTATTCCAAGAATTTTTTTTCTCTCTTTTTTTTCACGTTATTTGCGTTATTTTCACATTGACAGTATCTGCCAGCTCCATGCACACGTAATTTTTTCCACCAAAACTCTGTATTTTATCATACATCTAATTAAAACATATTTTTAACACAAAAGTACACAAAATAAAGTAGTACAAAGAAAGAAAATACAATGAAAACTAACCTAGTAGTCGAAATGGCCACTAAAAAAACTAAATAAAAACTTGAAAAAATTATATCACCGTGTAGACAATCGAACAAAGATTGCATAGACACAAACAGTGTGTAAATCGAAACACAAATGAAGGAGAAATAGGTGAAAAATGGAAGAACAACGTGAGAAAAAGAAAATAGAAAAAAGAAGGAAAGGAAAAAAAAAATGAGGGGCGGCCTAAAGGAGGGGTTTTATACCCTCCAGAGAAGGGCAACCAGGGGCTGACGTCATCAGCCCACCCCTCGGCAATTTTAAACTTTTTTTTCTTCGAGGCGCGGTCAGCCTAGGTGTAGACACCGAGTCCCGAGGCAGCCTAAATCAGGATTACCCAATGATAAAATTAAGTGTGCCGATTTATAGGCAAAAATGAAAGTTGAAAATAATGATTTCCTTGTCAAATTAATTTATTAAAAATAAATAAAAATGTATTTTAAAAAAATATTTTAAGTGTTTTAAAAATTATTTTGGGACAAAAAAGGTATGTTTTGAAATTACAATTTTTTAGAAAAAAAAAAGGTCGGCGAATGTCGGGTGCTGCAGCGCCTAGGCGGAGCGCGCGCTGGGCGATGCGCAGCGCCCAGCGTGCGCTGCGCTGGGCGTGCGCGCGACAGCGTCCAAGCGGCGACAACCATCGGGCGCGCCGACGGGCGGCGCGCGCACCTCGTCCAATTCTGCCGTTTTTTTCGTTTTTTGGCTTGAAAATTGATTTTTTCTTCATTTTTTTTGCACAATTTAATTCTAAAAGCTTTTTATCTTCCAACTCTTTAAATTATTCAGTTTTTTGGGTTTAATGTGAGCTAAATTAATTTAATTTTTTTTATCAAATTTGGTTTATTTTGAGTTATAAAATGGGTTTTTTGGTGAGGATTTGAGGGGGGATTTTTCTTAAGAAAAATACACTTTCTTCTTTTTCTTCTTCTTGTTCTTCTTCTTCTTCTTCTTCAAGTAAAATTTTCCAAGTATTTTAATCTGTTTTTTTTTCTTGAGACAAATAAATCAATTATTTGTTATTGGGAATTTACTTCTTGATTTTCATAATTTTTCCTTAAGACAAATAAATCAATTATTTGTTCTTGTGATAAAATTTCATTATATTTTATTTTTATTAAATCAAAGCAAAAAATTATCATCCAACTTCAATTATCACATCAAATTTGAGGGTAAACATTTCTTGTCTCAACTTTTAATTCAATTTTTAATTTTATTTTTGTTTACAATTAGTTAGTTATCGTGTAAATTTTTTTAAATCTATTATTTATTTTACTTTTTATTTCTTGCATGTTTAGTTAATTGTTCATATTATTATTTCTTATTCTTAATCTTTTATTTAATTGTTCATATTATTATTTCTTATTTCTTATTTAATTGTCCATGTTCATATTATTGTCATTATTATTATTATTATTATTGTTATTGTTAGTATTATCATTTAACATGTGTTAGCATGATTGAATTATTTTATTTCTTCATTTTATTTTTGCATATTTAATTTGATTGTTCATATTCTTTTATGTTGTTATTATTATTATTATTATTATTATTATTATTATTATTATTATTATTATTATTATTATTATTATTATTATTATCATTATTATTATTATTATTATCATTACTTGCATATTTAATTTGATTGTTCATATTTTTTGATATTATTATCATTATTATTACCATTATTATTATTTGCTATTATTATTGTGATTAGTGTTATTATTAGTTATTATTTATTATTAGCTATTATCATTATTATTATTTTCATTATTATAATTTATTATCATTATCAATATCTTCATTATTTTTTTTTATTATTATTTTTATTATTCATGCAGGTTGAATTGTTCATGTGTTAAGTTACATATTTTTTGTTATGCCATTTAATTAATTTGTCATGCATGATGTATTTTATTTGTCTTGAATCATTTTTTACATGTTACATGTTTAATTCATTTTTTATTACTAACATCATCTTTATTTGTGTTTTTATTTTAATACTTATTTTTCATGTGTGAGTTTTCCAATGGTGAGCGGAAGCCCATGAAAGTTTGAAGACACCATTTTGGTGGAGTTTATATTCTTAGTATTTTTAGCATTATTAGTATTATTTTTATTTTATTTGCTTTTATTATTTAATATGTAATTTGTTATAAGTTTATTTAATTTTATTTTCATGCACGTTAATTAAAAAAGTCGCCTAAAGTTTTATATTAATAAATTGGGATTTTTTTTCTAACAAAATGGGACCAATGTCCTAATTTTTCATCCAAATAAATTGTCACTTCAAAATTATTTTTTCTAATTATGCATGAGAGGACCAATGTCCTCATTCTTAATAAATAACTCGTTTTATGTATGATTTGTATTTTATTTACAATGGGGATTGTATTCTGCCCCTAGTTTTATTGTAATCTATTTTATTTACCCTTATTTTACTTTATTTGCCGTTTTCATTATGTGATTGACATGCGCTTTAAATAAATTGCATTGAATTGAATGAGAAAAAGGATGAAATCTAAATTCAAAACTCAATTGTAACTTAACCAAGGTATGAATAAATGAGAAGTCCCGAACCATCTCTGGTCTTTGGGCTCAACGAGGCGAGAGGACCATTTCAATGTTCTATTGGAATGGGACTTCCAAGACACCTCTTGTGTCCCGTAAAAAGGCTTTAACTTGCATAGTCCTAGGCTCCACGAGGCGAGAGGGCCATCCTAATATTCTATTAGGATGGTACCTCCAAGACCCCTCTGTCTTGCCCAAAATGGACAAAGTAGCGTTGTCTTAGGCTCACTGAGGCTAGATACACTTTTCTAATGTTCTATTGGGTGGCGACTCCATGAAACCTCCTTGTTGGCCAAAATAGACGCCCTTGTAATTTCTTACAGGTTTTATGAACTTCTCTCGATGGCCCTAAAGGCAGGCCTTCGGGAAGCTATGAGGTTCGATGAGCGTCACAGTGGCAACTTCGCTGGGGACATAAGAGACTTCGATTCGAATGTACCTTGGTTAAAATTTATAATTGAGTTTTAGTTTAAAAATTTTCATCCTTTTTTCTAAACTGCATTGCATCCATGCTAGAGCCTTAGATTATGCTAGTTTGGTCCCTATTCTTACCCCGGTGCATTCTTGAAGCTCGACTGTACATTCACTCAATGTGGAAAAGTGTTAGGGATAATCACCAGCCCAAGCCTCGTACCTTATGGTATATCAAATAGAGACCCAATCGGTCGTTATGCTCGTGATGACAATAGGTACTTCCCCTAGGTGACATGTACCTTAATACAGTGCTTGATATGTGGGCTGTTATATATTGAACAAAATAAACCAAATTAAATGGTCTTTTTATCAAAGGCTTTCATGCCTCGGTGAGCCCATCTTAATATGGCTGAAATGTTTGAATACATAAAGGCCAAAACCCATACGTATGTACAATAGGCAAGAGATGTTATGCTGCCGGCTTTTCACCGTGCACCATATGTGTCCAATGGGTTTCCTGTTGACCCTTAAACCAAGCCCACCTAGGAAAGAGAATACACTACCTCGTTTGTGGGACTGATAAGGTTGAAAGGATCTATCTGCTTGTATGTGATTATCCATGCTGCATCAACACGATCATGCATTATATATATCATGCATCATTCTAACAGTTCAAATCTTTTCAGCCATCATAGATTCACCTAAGTGGACTAGGGGTTCTGACGGTTGGTTGGTGAGGATAAACCTACCTCTTGGATTGACAGAATTAGTGTCTGATTGGAATTCTGAGCCACCCTCAACGACCAGAGAGTCATCCATAGAATCACAAATGGCAGAAGAACCTGGAGCCTTAATAACTCAAGACCTTGCTAGGAGGCTAGAGGATTTTAAGCGAAGAATGTTGGAAATGATGGGAGCTATGGCTGATAGGATTGCTCATCCTCCTGCTCCACAACCACCAGCTGCTCCACATCCACCTGTTGCTCTACAGCCCCTGATGGTTCATGCTGGGGGGCAAGTTGAACCACCTGCTGGCAGAGAAGACCCTATTGTAGTTAATGCTGCCCACCAGCTTATTAATGAACATATAATTGTTGTGCTCGCTGAGCCAAGAAGGGCAATAATCCCTAATCCTGAGGACGATTTTATGATGGAGGAGGGAAATAAAGAGGCAGTAGCACCTCAATTTGTGGGGGCTAGAGCACCCAGGGCAGAAGATGAGGCAATGAGAGGGATGAGGCAACAGATCGAAGCCATTACCTAAATGTTATCGGCCGAAAAGGGGATCAACCCTAAGGACAGAGATTTAGGGGATGAAGAGCTGTTGCCCCAAAGGTTCAAAATGCCTGAGCTGCCGAAGTTTGATGGTACTTCAGATTCATTCGCACATATCACGCAATATACTCTGGTGATGAAAGGCACAGGGTTGACCAATAAACAGAAGGTGGAATATTTTTGCCTTAGTCTGATGGGTCCGGCTGTGGACTGGTAATGGGTTAGACAGGAGGTCTAAGGAAGACTGGGACCTTTTAACAGAAAAATTTATGAAGCAATACGACTGTAGTACCAGGATGGAGGTCACCCTAAAGGACCTCGAGCTTTTACAGCAGAAGAATGATGAGTCGTTCCATGAGTACCTTACAAGATAGAGAAATAGGGTCATGAAAATGAAGAGGAAGCCTGACACTGCTGATCAAATCAGGCTATTTATCATAAACTTCTGCCCTTACTTGAGGGATTTACTCAGTTTTAAGGGGCTCAGGGATTGGGAGTCGCTTAAGGACATTGCTGTAGAGGCTGTGGGGGCTTACCTGGCCAAGAAAGTAAGCCAAAATAACTTTGCTGGGAAAGGTTATGGTAACCAGTCAGGGTACAAGCCAGGTGGAGCAGGAAGCAGCAATAATAGAGGTGGTAAGACGGCCAAGGTTTCAGCCACTGAGGTTGGATAGGTTCAGAGGTACTACTCTAATTTGGGCCGCTCTCTATCTTGGGTATTGGAGAGATTGACAAAAGAAGGCAAGCTGAGACCATTGCCACCCAGACCAGCCATGAACCAAGGAAAGCCAAGGCATAGAGAGGATCAATATTGCGCTTACCATTAGCATACCGAGCATTTAACAGATTAGTGCCGGACTCTGAGGAACAAAATTCAAGATCTTATTGATTCCAAGGAGATCACCGACCCTGAGAAGAGAGATAAGAAGAAGAGGGCAGGATATAATGCAGTTCCCCCACCATGAATGTGATCGAAGGAGAAGATTATATTTTGTTTTAGTTGCTTTTTTATTCCAAGAACACTTTTCATGACAGTATTTACAGTATTGCTAATTTTAATATGATGAACAGTTCTTGCGTATTTGCATAGTGTATCTACTGATTTCATTTCTCATGATCACGATGCATTCATTTTTTAATATTAATTCAATTAATACGACTACATTTAATCTCGAAACTTTGGAAAACCTAAAGAAAATCTTGATAGCATCTGATATAACTCCTAAAGAGAGAAAAATTCTGAGAGCTGAAAATAAAAAAAAAAAAAACTAGTTGCAATTAGGGGATTGGATGGAAACTCACTAAGAGCACTAGAACCTTTCTGATTACCCATCAAAGCGATCCATGGATAAGACAGAACCTAAAAAATAATTTAGGCAGCCTTTCTTTGTCTAGCTCTCTAAATGACTATTTTCTACCTTTATTTCACAATCGCTTGCTAGTCCGTTGAGCCTTTATGGAGGTATGCTAAATGCGTACCAATTTTGTTGTTACACACATTAAAACTATCCCCTCGCCTAAAATAATTTTTGCCTCCCCTTAGAAGAATGGCAGTTCTAGTAAGGATGGATGTACATCATTAACAGTTCTACATCATTGACAATTCTTTGGGTTATCCACAAAGTGCCCTGATAAAGATGAGTTTATACTTTGGGAAGGGGGCTTAGTCATGTACAAAAGACATGAGCTCGCAAATAACAAAAAAGATAAAAAAAAAAGGTGGAAAAAAAGGAAAGATGAAAAAGAAAAGCAAAAGAAAGAAAAGAGAAAAAAAAGTAGAGCTCAAGATAGTAACCCCTTAATGAGCTTCTGTGGTTATCTTTTTAATTTAATTATTATTCTGAGCTTGATAAGCTAAAGTATTATCAAACCCAAATTCAAAAATCCATTTATAGTATGCAATTAAGCTGAGTATGGTCCTCCCATCGGTTAGGTAAATGTTATGGCCATTCTTCTCTAGCCACTTGATCTTCCTTTGATAGCCATCTACCTAAGCCTAACATTACGACCAAAGTAAGACCTTTTGATTCTTGGTTCAGTCTTATCCAATAAGCGGAGATGACCTTTTAATAAGGTTCGGTACGTAGGAAGAGGTATATGGTGTTTCTTGAGCTTCAAGCGGGGAGCCACAAGTGCATTTATGCATTTGAGTTAAATTTCATCCCCAACGTTGTATCTAGAATTTGCTTCAGAAAAAAAAAATTAAAGAGCAGAGAGAAAATATTCAATCATAAAACTCGAGAAGGTTGATTGATAATAGGAGTTTGATGCTTCCAAGGTCCATCCCGAGATTAGATAAGGTCCTATATTCTTTGAGATTAATGTCAAACAATGATCATGATTAATGAAATCGAATTGAAACACATACATTTATGCAATGATATATTGAAGTGAGCAGAGTAGTTCACTTTGTGTGATCAAGATCATCTACAGTCTGCCCTCTGCTACTCTCTCAAGCGCTTCAGCTGACTCATCCTGCTATCATTTGTAAAATCAATTCTACAGTACCATCATGAGGAGAATTAAGCCCATACAGCTTTGACATGGGTGTAAGCATATGCCGATCACGCCTGAAAGATTTTTGGCAATAGCTTCAACAATCTGCAAAAAAAAAAAACAAAAAATAAATAAAAAAAAAGTCGTTAGAGATGAAAACCGTAACTGGCACTCTAAGCAAAAATTAGGCAAAAGGATAGGGTGAAAACCTGGAAACAGGCAGTCTGTCCTTAAAAAAAAAAAAGAAAAAGAAAAGCCGCTGGATTGGGTTGGGTCCATTCCAGTCAAAAATAAGGCACAAGGGTTATTTGAAAATCCACAAATGACGCATTTTCCACTAAGAAAAGCTAGTGTGAAAATCCACAAGGGACGCACTACCTTCAAAAAATGACTACAGGTATCAGATAAGAACCTCATAATTCCAAAGATATGGAATTCAAAAGCAGATTCAAAAGGCATCGATCCGATCGCAATTACAGCCAACTTGGCTATCATCTCCAAGTCCACTTAGATGAATTCTTATCCTGCATTCTTGCATGACCCATGCATTTCGCGTGCATGCTCACTATTTTTCCTGTATATTTGGTTTTCTAATTTTGCAGAAAGAGAGAGCGGACACCGACAAAAGCCAAGTGACAACATCAATTCAAGCATCAATTCAAACATCAATCCAAACATCAATCCAAACATCAATTTAAGCACTAATCCAGATCCCAACCAAAGACCTCTCTAGGGGTAGATCTCAACCAAAGGGCTCACAGACAGCACCACTTCACCAACTCAGAAGGGTTAGCACGATGGCGACACTACCATTCTACAGAAGGTTAGCACGATCACACACTACCACTTTAGAAGGGTTTGCACGATGACGGCACTACCACTCCCCGGAGGGTTAGCACGATCACGGCACTACCACTTCATCAAATCGAAGGATAGCACGATCACGGCACTACCACTCCCCGAAGGGTTAGCACGATCACGGCACTACCGCTTCATCTTCTCAGAAGGGTTAGCACAATGGCGGCACTACCATTCTACGGAAGGTTAGCACGACCACGGCACTACCACTTCATCAAATCGAAGGGTTAGCACGATGATGGCACTACCACTCCCCGGAGGGTTAGCACGATCACGGCATTACCACTTCACCAACTCAGAAGGGTTAGCACGATGGCGGCACTACTATTCTACGGAAGGTTAGCACGACCACAACACTACCACTTCAGAAGGGTTATCACGATGTCAGCACTACCACTTCACGGAGGGTTAGCACGATCACGGCACTACCGCTTCAACAATGGATGACACGCCGATAAGCTGGCAAACAACACCACAACAACAACATCCGTTCCGGAAAGCCGGCCGCCTCAGGTATGCGTTTCTTTCCCTTTTCTAAGTTTAGGCTCACCTAGACACTAGTGCACTTCCCAAAACTGGGGGCAACTATAGACACCAGGTCCCGAGGCAGTCTAGATCAGGATTATCCAATGATGAAATTAAGTGTGCCGATTTATAGGAAAAAATGAAAGTTGAAAATGATGGTTTTCTTGTCAAATTGATTTATTAGAAATAAATAAAAATGTATTTTAAAAAAATATTTTAAGTGTTTTAAAAATTATTTTGGGACAAAAAAGGTATGTTTTGAAATTATAGTGTTTTAGAAAAAAAAAAGGTCGGCAAATGTCGGGAGCGGCAGTGCCCCTGTGCGCAGGCAGAGCGCGCGCGACACCTCGCCCAATTCCGCCGTTTTTTCCATTTTTTGGCTTGAAAATTGATTTTTTCTTCATTTTTTTGCACAATTTAATTCTAAAAGTTTTTTATCTTCCAACTCTTCAAAATATTCAGCTTTTTGGGTTTAATGTGAGCTAAATTAATTTAATTTCTTTATTAAATTTTGTTTATTTTGAGTTATAAAATGGGTTTTTTGGTGAGGATTTGAGGGGAGATTTTTCTTAAGAAAAATACACTTTCTTCTTCTTCTTCTTCTTCTTCAAGAAAAATTCTCCAAGTATTTTATTATGTTTTTTTTTTTGAGATAAATAAATCAATTATTTGTTCTTGGGAATTTACTTCTTGATTTTCATAATTTTTCCTTAAGACAAATAAATCAATTATTTGTTCTTGGGATAAAATTTCATTATATTTTATTTTTATTAAATCAAAATAAGGAATTATCATCCAACTTCAATCATCACATCAAATTTGAGGGTAAACATTTCTTTGCTCAACTTTTAATTCAATTTTTAATTTTATTTTTGTTTACAATTAGTTAGTTATCATGTAAATTCTTTTCGATCTATTATTTATTTTACTTTTTATTTCTTGCATGTTTAGTTAATTGTTCATATTATTATTTCTTATTCTTAATCTTTTATTTAATTGTTCATATTATTATTTCTTATTTCTTATTTAATTGTCCATGTTCATATTATTATTATTATTATTATTATTATTATTATTATTATTATTATTATTATTATTATTATTATTATTATTGTTATTGTTATTGTTAGTATTATCATTTAACATGTGTTAGCATGATTGAATTATTTTATTTCTTCATTTTATTTTTGCATATTTAATTTGATTGTTCATATTCTTTGATGTTGTTATTATTATTATTATTATCATTATTATTATTACTTGCATATTTAATTTGATTGTTCATATTCTTTGATATTATTATCATTATTATTGCCATTATTATTATTTGCTATTATTATTGTGATTAGTGTTATTATTAGTTATTATTTATTATTAGCTATTATCATTATTATTATTTTTATTATTATAATTTATTATCATTATCATTATCTTCATTATTTTTTTATTATTATTTTTATTATTCATGCAGGTTGAATTGTTCATGTGTTAAGTTACATATTTTTTGTTATGCCATTTAATTAATTTGTCATGCATGATGTATTTTATTTATCTTAAATCATTTTTTACATGTTAAATGTTTAATTCATTTTTTATTACTAACATCATCTTTATTTGTGTTTTTATTTTAATACTTATTTTTCATGTGTGAGTTTTCCAATGGTGAGCGGGAGCCCATGGAAGTTTGAAGACACCATTTTGGTGGAGTTTATATTCTTAGTATTTTTAGCATTATTAGTATTATTTTTATTTTATTTGCTTTTATTATTTAATATGTAATTTGTAATAAGTTTATTTAATTTTATTTTCATGCACGTTAATTAAAAAAGTCGCCTAAAGTTTTATATTAATAAATTGGGATTTTTTTTCTAACAAAATGGGACCAATGTACTAGTTTTTCATCTAAATAAAATGGCACTTCAAAATTATTTTCTCTAATTATGCATGAGAGGATCAATGTCCTCATTTTTAATTAATAACCCGTTTTATATATGATTTGTATTTTATTTACAATGGGGGTTGTATTCCGCCCTTAGTTTTATTGTAATCTATTTTATTTACCCTTATTTTACTTTATTTGCCGTTTTCATTATATGATTGACATGCACTTTAAATAAATTGCATTAAATTGAATGAGAAAAGGGATGAAATCTAAAATTTAAAACTCAATTGTAATTTAACCAAGGTATGAATAAATGAGAAGTCCCGAACCATCTCTGGTCTTTGGGTTCAACGAGGCGAGAGAACCATTTCAATATTCTATTGGAATAGGACTTCCAAGATACCTCTTGTGTCCCGTAAAAAGGCTTTAACTTGCATAATCCTATGCTTCATGAAGCGAGAGGGCCATCCTAATGTTCTATTAGGATGGTACCTCCAAGACTTCTCTGACTTGTCCAAAATGGACAAAGTAGCGCTGTCTTTGGCTCACTGAGACTAGACGAACTTTTTCAATGTTCTATTGGGTGGCGAATCCATGAAACCTCCTTGTTGCCCAAAATAGACGCCCTTGTAATTTCTTACAGGTTTTATGAACCTCTCTCGATCGCCCTAAAGGCGGGCTTTCGGAAAGCCACGGGGCTCGGCGCCCGTCACACTAGGCCTCGGTGGCTGTTAGATTATTTTATAGGTGCTAATTTTCTGCAAGTATACGGTGTACCGAAATAGTACAAAAGATATCAATCCCACGAGGAATATAGTTTTTACTCACTATTACTACTTTATTTTAATCTTGTTTACAATGATTCAATAATTTGTTGATTAAATCTAAACTACCCTATTAAATAAATTAATTAAACCTAATTTATGTTAATAGAAGAAGATAATATATAATGAAGAACTTAAAATAATGAACTTGATCCATCATTCCAATTAATAACAATCATCTTTTCATGCAAGCCAAGTTGAAATATATTTCTAACTCATTCTCTCGACATGAATTAGAATGCTCAAAGTATACATTTAAAGCACTAACTCCTAATTCTCATTAGTGAACTAGTTAACTCTAATTATATGCTTTAAGATTATTTAATCAACCTATAACAATTATCTCAACATACTGATCTCTCTTGTTATGTTTTGATAATGAAAATCTATTAGATTTAAGTTAAAATGATCTCTCGACTCTATCTTAACTTATAAAAATCATGCAATTGTACTAATAGAAATTCTACATTCAAAGACTCTTAAAATAGACGGAAGTAGAGAATAATAATAACATACAAATTCATTGAAGAAATTTTCATTTAATTTACAGAAAAGAAATAAAAGATAAGAGTATGAGAAAGATGATTTGTGCACTTTCCTCAAGCCCTTGTAATAAATTTTCCTTCTCCTTGGTCTTCTTCTTCAAAACATAAAAACTAACTAAGAAATTTGAACTAAGAGAAACTGTTCTTTTAAAACTACAAAAAAACTACTTAATAAAATTCTGTATATCCTAAATTACAGTTAAACTACATATTTATAGATGTTATTTTAAAGTTGGTGTCCCTTAGAGATGTCCCTTGGAGATGGTTGCAAAGTTTGGTGGAAAGAGCTGACTTTTCAAGTGACTTTTGGAGTAAAACTACTCCAACGGATAGTTCTGTCGCTCTCGCGAGGATGTCTCGCTCGCGACAGAACACGCTAGCGTTTTTCCTCTTTCCTGTTTCCTCTCTTTCTCTTCGGTTTTCTCTCTACAGGAGCACGACTCGTGCTCTCCTCTCCTACTCGTGTCCATCCATCCTAGTCGTGCTCATGCAGCACGTCTTAGCCTCCCTTTTCTTCTTCTCTTTCTTTCTCTTTTCCTTTTCTTCCCTTGCTTTCTTCTCTCTTATCTCTGTGCCAGGACGACTCGTTCTTTCCCCTCCCAGTCGTGTTCTCTTGTCCCAATAGTCATTAGATAAATAAATGAAGTTTTCTTTTTAAGACATAACTAAAAAGTAATGAGAATGCAGATTGAATTATTTTATTCGTTGCAAAATTGTGTACATTTCCATATGATTTCATCATACATGATCCTCAATTGACAAAAAAACTCAAAAGTACAAGACTACACCAAATCTCGAAATAGATCTTGTAAGCATCAAACTCCTATTATCAATCAGCCCTCTCGGGTTTTCTTGATTGAATATTTTCTCTTGGCCCTTAATTTTTGCCCAGGGTGCCTTTTTTCAGTTTTTACCCTAACAAGGCGCCCAATTTTAGTAAGGCCGCTTTTTTTTGATTTCCGACCCTTGGGGCATTTATTCTCTTCTTTTGATTTTAGGTCTTTAACCATGGAATCTTTTTAGTCTGTCGACATTGATTGGGTTTTTAAATTCATTCCCATCGCTGTCTGTCAAAATCGATGCTCCCTTTGTTAGCAACTTTTTTAGCACAAACGGACCTTCCTAGGTTGGCCTGAACTTTCCCTGGATGTTTGGTACCCCCGGCCTCATCATCTTGAAGACAAAATCCCCTTCTTTTAATTGGTGTTTTCTCACCTTCTTGCCAAATGATCGAGCTAATCTTTTCTGATAGACCTAATTGTGACAATAAGCTCGCAACCGATCCTTATCCAATAGATTCAACTGCAGTAATCACTATTGAGCCCATTATGCCTCTAGAATCTTGGCTTTTATGACCACCCTTAAAGATCTCAGCTCGATTTCAACGGGTAAAACTGATTCAGTCCTGTATACCAAAGAAAATGGCACTTCTCCTGTCGAGGTTCTGATTTTGGTTCTATAACCCCCAAAGTACAAAGTGTAGCTTTTCTACCCAGTCTTTGTAGCTCTGTACTATCTTGGCCAATATTTTTTTGACTTTCTTATTTGCTGCTTCAATCACCCCATTAGCCAGAGGTTAGTAAGGGGAAGACTTATGATGCTGGATTCCATATTTCTAAAGCATCTATTTAGTTTCAACCAAGAATTATACTCCATTATCAGACATAATGTGGTACAAGAGGCCATATCTACATATCAAATTCCGCTCGATAAACCTGGCCATGTCTCTGGCATCCACCTTCTTGAAAGATTCAGCTTTAGTGAAGTAATCGATGGGGACTATGATAAACATGTGCCCATTAGAAGCCGCAGGACATATCTTTCCTATGATATCTATTCCTCAAGCTGCAAATGGCCATAGAGATGTTAAGTTATGTGGCTTTGAAATTGGCACATGTCTCAAATCAGCATATTGCTGGCATAAATGGCATTGCTTCATATACTTTGAACAATCCATATCTATCGTGAGTCAATAGAATCCTTGGCGCATGATCTTCTTTGCTAAAGTCAAGCCATTCATGTGAGCTCTACAGACTCTAGCATGAAACTCCTCCATAACCCTTTCAGCTTCTTTCTTCGCCAAACATCTCAATTGGATACCATCAACTTGCCTCTTATACAAAGTGCCATTTATGCTGATGAATTGGGTGGATAACTTTCAAATCATTCTTTGGTCTTTCTTGGTGGCTTCTTCTGGAAAAATTGACCTTTATAAATAATTTTGAATATCGTAGTTTATGTCGGCAATCTCAGCATCCATCACCTACTCGGTTTCAAAACAAGGCTTTTTTGAACTAGAGATCAGAACGGATCTCATAACAGCTCCTATCGGATTATCCCACATGGAGAGTAACTTTACTAGAGCATCAGCCAATTGATTTCCATTCCTAGGGATGAAGAGAAAAGTGCAAGTCTCAAACTGGCTACTCAACACTCTCAAGTACTTCTCATAGGGCAATAGCCTTTCTTTTTTAATTGACCACTCCCTTCTAATCTGATGGATTATTAATGATGAATCTTCGAAGATTTTTGCGCCTTTGCCCTCAAAGCTAGCAGTGCTTCCAACCCAAAAATGCAAGCTTCATATTCGACTTTGTTATTGGTAGCCTTGTACCTCAATTTTTTGGCTAATCGTAGCTTCATCGTAAGAATAATTCTGTTCCTGCCCCTTTACCATTAATTGCCCCATCGAAAAACATCTACCACCCTTGTACTGCTATACCTATGACATCTTCATATGGGAAACTGTATTCGAACTGGTTTCCCTTAATAGGATGTTCAGCCAAGAATTCAGCTATAGCTCCTCCCTTAATGGTTTTCCTAGTGATGTATTCTACATCGAATTCTTGCAACAGTAACAACCATCTTCCCATTTTTCCTAGTAAAGAGGGCGCTTCCTGAAGGTACCTGAGCGGGTTATATTTAGCGACTGCATGTATGCTGAAGGAGTGAAAGTGGTGTCATAAATTTTTCTGCTAAACAAATCTTTTTTACTTCAATATATTTGGCTTCATATGGCAAGAATTTCTTGCTAAGGTAATAAACAATAAACTCCACTCCATACTCATCCTTCTGAGCCATCATGGCACCCACTGAAGCATCTTCTATCGCTAGATATAGGATTAGAGGCTTAGCAGGATGCGGTGGTCTTAAGACTGGCAGATTTAGGAGATAGTCCCCAATAGTATCAAAGCCACTTGATAATCACTATTCCACACCACCTGTTGATTCTTCCTGAGAAACTTAAAGATCGGCTAACATACTGAAGCTAGCTTAGCAATAAACTAGCTAATGTACTGAAGCTTTCCTAGGAAACTTCTAACTTCCTTCTCTTTCTGAGGCACTGGCATCTCTCTAATTGCTCTGACCTTATCAGGATCCACTCCAATTCCTCTCTGAATTACAACATGGCCTAACAGCTTACCTAAGGTAACTATGAAAATGCATTTCTTAGAATTGAGGCACAGATTATACTTATTGATCCTTTGAAATAACCTTTCCAAAGCCTCAAAGTGACCTTGTCTAGTAACTAACTTGATCATCATGTCGTCAACATACACCTCCACCTCCTTGTGGATCAAGTCATTGAGAACTTTAGTGGTCATTCTTTGATACGTTGCTCCTACAAACCTGAAAGGCATAACCATATAGGCAAATGTACCCCACTCAGTGATGAAGACTGTCTTAATTCGATCTACAATCTTGTTAAGGATTTGATTGTTGCATACCCGCCTACAAAACTATACATCATGCAAGCAATTGCACTATCCACTAGCATATCAAATGAGGCAAAGGGAAATCATCTTTCAGGAAAGCTTTGTTAAGATCCCGATAGTCCACACACACTCGAACCTTTTTGTATTTTTTTGCCATAGGAACTACATTGGCCAATCAGGTCGGGTATTGAACCTCTACTAGAAACTTAGCCTTAATCTACTTACGGATCTCTTCTTTCACCTTTTGCGCCCATCTGGCCTAAGTGTTTTGAGCCTTTGCTTGACTAGTTTACACTCTGGGTAAGTTGGAATGGTATGTTCAGCAACGTATCGATCAATTCCCGGCATGTCCTTGTAGCTCCAGGTAAAGACTTTTTCATATTTTTTCAAAATTCTCTCAAATTCTAACCTCTCCTCAGGAGTTATATCTGATGCTATCAAAATTTCCTTTAGATTTTCTAAATTTCCAAGATTAAATGCAATTGTACTACTTGAATTAATGTCAAAAATAAATGCATCATATTTATGATCATGTGAAATGAAATCATCAGAAACATCGCACAAGTAAGCAAAGTTATTCATCTCATTAATATAATAAGAATCATAAACACTGCCATTATTGAAAAGTTTTGGAATAAAAAGATTATCTAAATGACTACTGTCTTCACTCTCCGCCGATGCAAATGTCGCCGCTAACTGTTCTTTGGCTTCTTGGCTTTGTGGAGGTTTTTCAACTACCTTCGATGAAATCCTCAAGTCTTGAATCTTTAAATCTGGCTCTGTTGTTTTAACCACCATTTTCTCTTTCCCCTTCAACCTAGTGGCTAGCAGCTTGTTAGTAACAATCTCTTTTGGCCTATCCCTATCCCAGATACTGCATTAAGGCATAATATCTTCATCCCATAAGTCCTCTACGGATTTGATAACTCCAATGTCCCAATTGAAGATGTTATTAAAGATTTTGTACCCTAGTATAATCTTTCCATCTACCCACTGAGACTTTGCTTCTCTAGTATAAGCACAAACTAAGGATGCGGGAAACTCTTTAAAATGTTAGGGATCTTATCTGACATTTTCTTACTCTTGCCACACTCACCTTTGTAATCCCTTCCGATCCTCCTGGCCCTTTGTAGTGATAACCGACTGGAGCCCTTGCAAATTCTTACATAAACCAGCCCCTAGGAGGAAGTGCATCTTCTTCATCATACTCACTACTTGTGGGCTATCAGCTGAATCTCGCTCTTCTTCGATCATAGATATATAAAAGCCACTAAATGGTTAGTTAGAGATCCCCAAGGCAAACAATTGATTTTCTCTTGCAGCTTTAACAGTCACTACCTCCCCTTCATGTGGTATCTTGATTATCTGGTGCATTGTAGACGGAACTCCTCCCAACTTGTGAAACCATGGCCTTCCAAGTAAAGCTGAAAAGTTCACTAGGATGGGTAAGATGACAAATTTTGCCTCCATTTTAATAGGCCCAATCTTAACTAGCTCTTTGAAAGTTCCTGATGCTTTTCTGCAGGAGTTATCATAGGCTGTAATAATCATATCAGACTCTCTCAGCATACTTTTATCTAGCCCAAAAGCCTGAAGTGCAACTAAAGGACAGATGTTTATGGACGAGGCATCATCAACCATGACACAAGCAGTGTGCTTGTTATTAATCTATGCCTTGATATACAATGGCCGATTGTAGTTACGGCCTTCAGCTGGTAAGTCAGCATCAGAGTATACCAAACTCTGTCCTGAGCCCTCCTTAACAAGGTCTAGCAACTTAGATGGTGAAATTGTAGCAGCCACAGTGGATTCACACAAGCCCTCAACTAACTTCTACCTGTGTGAAGGGAACTGTCTCAATAGGTCCCAAATAAATATCTAAGATGTGGTCTTTTTTAACTGCTTCATTATCAGATTCTCTTTTAGCTTTTTTTCACAGTTGTTTGGACTGGATCCTGCAATTTCTCAATTTCTGGAACCACTCTTCCACTTCTAGTTATAGTCCTGACTCCCTTTCCCTCTTTATCTGAATCCCACGGATCCACAAATTTTTCGCATTTCTCCTCTTTTTCATCTTCTTCTTCTCAACTCTCACTAGTGGACCAACAATCTATCGTCACCACGGGAATCCCTTTTTCACTTACCTCAAAGCAAGTGATAGCAACGTACTCATTTCCATACAAATCTTACAAGACATACCACTCAAGTAGACTTGACCCAATCATGAAGACAGGTGGCGGCACGGCATTATAATCGAACTTTTTCTTGCTCTTCCTCCGTTCAGAATCAGTGATCTGTTTACTATCAATCAGATCCTAAATCTTGTGCCTCAATCTTGTATAATGGTCTGTCATATGCCCAGTATGCTAGTAAAATGCACAATATTCATTGTGTTTATGCCCTAGCTGCCCTTGGGTTCTAGCCGACTTAGGTGGTAAAGGTTGCAACTTCCCTTCCTTTATTAGTCTTTTCAATACCCACGAAAAAAGTCAACCTAAATTCAAAAAGTACATCTGGTTCACCCCTATAGCTAAGACCTCAACTGTCTTTCTAGTCCTACTACCACCGCTGGAGCCTAGCGACTTGTTTGCCCTCTGGTTGTTAAAGCCCTTTTTGACAAAAGCTTCACTGCTTGCCCTTTTTGCCATATACTCACTCTCTTCCTCTATAGCAATGTCTTTTAAAGACTCCCAATCCTTCAGCCCTTTCATTTTTAATCCATCCCTCAAGTATGGGCTGGCATTCCTAATAAACAACCGAATCTGATTAGGAGTATTAGGTTTTCACTTCATCTCCATAACCCAATTGCTCCATCAAGTGAGATACTCATGAAAAGACTCCCTAGGCTTCTGTTGAAACAACTCTAAATCCTTTAATGCGATCATAATCCCGGTACTGCAATCATACTGTATTAGGAACTCTTTAGTCAATAACTCCCAATCCTCTTTAGACCTTCTGTCCAACCCATGGTACCAGTCAATTGCAGCCCCTGTGAGACTCAGGCAGAAGTACTCTATCGTCTACTCCCTAGTTGAATTTGTCCCTTTCATTACTAGTGAGTACTGTTTAATGTGCACCGCAGGGTCAGAAGTGGCATCAAACTTAAGGATGTCAGGCATCTAAAATTTTTAGGGATCAGATCGTCACCATCTAACTCCCAATCTTCAGGGTTCAGTCCCCTTCCCATAGTCAATGTCCTTATCATGGCCTCAAACTTCTCCTTCATTTTTCTCCATATTGCCTCCTCCAGCTTGGGCAACTTCACCTTTATTACCACTGGCTCCTCTTACTCCTCTTCCCATAAGTCATTCTTAGATTTAGGAGCTTCACTGTGCTCTGCATATGCTGGCACTCTGGGCTCAACTACTGGTGGGTCTATTGTAGTAGGGGGACCTTCTCTAATTTGATCTTGTTCACCTGGCCCCCCAACCAGGGCAGCAGATTATTGCCTAGCAAGTGGCACTAAAATTCCCCATCATTATCATCATTCTGGCCTCAAACTCTTCCATTCTTCTCCCCACCTCTTCAGCAATTATTGCACGGGTTGTATTAAACTCACTTGATGGGTTAGCCATACTTGCTTCTGCTAATGATTATGGAGAAAATATTTCACTACTGTCTGAAAGCAAATCTGAACCTCGATCTGACACTAGTTTCGGTAGTCCAAAGAGTGGAATCCTTCTTACTTGACCGTCGGGACCTCTAAACCACCTGGACGAATCTATGATGGCTGCAAAATACACCTTGTTAGGATGATGCATGATTGAAATGCAATGCATGGCCGTGCTAATGTAGTATAGGCAAACACATGCAAGTATATAGATCCTTCCAACCTTGTCCCTCTCACACACGAGTTAATATGGTCTTTTTCTTAGGTGGCCTTTACCCAAGGGTTAACAGGGAACCTATTGGACACGTATAGTGCACGGTGAAAATTCGGCAGCATAACACCTCCTATCTAATGTACATATGTATAAGTTTTGGCCATTATATATTTAAACACTTCAATTAAATTAAGATGGGCCCACCGGGGCATGAAAGCCTTTGATGAATGTCCATTTAACTTAGTTGATTTTGTCCATTATATAATGGCCCACATAGAAAGCATGGTATTATGATACATTTCACCTAGGGGAAGTATCTATTGCCATTATGTGAGTTTTGGTCAAAGGTGTGTTGATACTTTAGGGCAACCCAAGCATAGTTCCTACCAACAGATCTAGCTTATCACGAGCATAATGACCGAACAAATCTCCATCTAATATACCAAAAGGTATAAGGCTTGGACTGGTGATTATCCTTAACACTTCCCCACATTGAGTAAACGTAGGGTCGTGCTTCGGTAATGCACAAGGGTAAAAGTAAAGGACCATCTAGCATAGTTCTAAGGCTCTAGCAGGTATGTAAAGCAAAATTTTTCAAAAAGAGATTGAATTTTAATTCATAAAAACCCAATTGTATTAGTAACCAAGACAGTTTCAGGGCAAAGTTTCAAGGTCCCCAGTGGGGTCGCCACTGTGATGCGCGGGAATTCGATCAAGTCCCGGAGGCTGCTTTTAGGGCCCGAGAGGGTTCGCGTCTTTTAATCTTGGGTAACATGAGATATTTTCGAATTCCTACCCAATAGAACGTTGGAAAAGTTCATCTAGTCCCATGAACCCTTTAGGAACCTTTGAGGTATTTTGGAATCACCACCCAATTTACGAGAAAATGGAAAAGTTCGTCTAACCTCGAGGTCTAAAGTTTGGACTCTTATTAACGTCTTGGTTAATTATAAATGAGTTTTTTAATTATTAAATTTTCATCTCTCATCTTACACGATTATGCATTTAAGATAAAGTGCAAATTTAATCAACGAGGAAAGCAGTAAAGAAATGTGATAAAATAAATAAAATATAAAACAAATTACAAAATAAAATTATGACAAAAATACAATCCTCCAAAATAAAAAAATTAGATAAACAAAATTAACTAACAAAATAACATTTATAAATTGAGACATTTATTTAGAATAGAAACATTGGTTCCTTCATGTTCACTGAGAAAATTGAAGAGTTATGTTTTCGGTAAATATTGAGAAAACAGAGACGAGTGATCTCATTTTGAGAAAATTAATTCTTCCTTTAAAAGTAGATTTTTTTATTGGCTAAAATTAGAACATTGGTCCTATTTTATTTAACAAACTCAATTTATTAATAAAATATTTTTTTGTGATTTTTTTTGTAACGAGTTAAAGTAAATTTATTACAAATTATATTGTGAAATAAATAAAAGCAAAAATAACAAAAATGCTAAAAAAAATCAAACCAAAGGGGTCTTCAAATCTCAATGTATCTCTATTTTCCATTAAAATGCTCACACAAAGAATAAGAATTGTGGAAAACAAAATTAAAAAAAAAATAATGTTAGCAAATAAATCTAAAGAAAACAATTAATCAACAAAATATAATAAAAATAAGCATAATCATGTAAAATAATGAAAATAAATATTGCATGATAAAATAAATTAAAATCACACACAAAAATGTATAACACGCAAATTATGAGTTGAAAAGCATAAAAAACGGAGTAAAATAAATTAAAAAAATAAGAAAATAAAGGACAAAAAGAGGGTGAGGGGGGGCCTAGCTATGAGGGGCGGGCAGGCCGCCCCTCGTGGTTTTACATGATTTTATATCATATTCATGCAAAAAAAATCTAAATTAACTTAAATCATAAACGAAAAAACGGGGGTTGATTTCACCCATGGTCACTCAACTTATCACTTATCGCGCAAAAGTAATCGACTTTTTTTTCTTACTTAAATGTCACTGAACTTTTAACATTATTGCACAAAAGTCATGTTGACCGGAATCCGGCGACGACTCTTGCCGGATTGATAAGTTCAACAAATACTACATTTAAATTAATTTCACTCACGGTCACTAGACTTATCATTTATCTCGCAAAAGTAATTAAATTTTTTTTTCCAACTTAAATATTACTGAACTTTTAACATTTTTGCAAAAAAGTCATCAATCCGGCAAGGGTCGTCGCCGGATTCCGGTCAACATGACTTTTGTGCAATAATGTTAAAAGTTCAGTGACATTTAAGTAAGAAAAAAAAAGTCGGTTACTTTTGCGCAATAAGTGATAAGTTGAGTGACCATGAGTGAAATTGACCCAAAAAACGGCATATCTAATAAATTGATCGCACAAAATATTCAAAATTTATGAACAAATGAAAGAATAAGAGGACAAAAAAATATAAAATTGTGCAATTGAACCTAGAAATTTACCCTCAAAATTATCCAATCTAAAAAGTAAGAATGCAAATTGATTTCCTTGTCAATAATCTTGAAGAAAAAAATTGAATTCTCTTTTTCAAAATCCCCCCTCCTTTGGGAGGAAATAACTCCCATTAAGTTCAAATCTTTAATGTTGAAATGGTAATGAAACGGTTTTGACTCTCAAAATTCCTAAAAAATTGTTAGAATTAAATTCTTACATTTTCAGGGAGCAAAATGCCAGAATTGCAAGAGGGATGACGAGGGGTGGCCTCACAATGAGGGGCACCCTGCGAAGGCGCCAACCCCTCGTGAGGGGCGGCCTACGAGGCTACTCGCCCCTGGTGAGGGGCGCCCTTGCAACGTACGCTGCACGCACACGAGAGGGGCATCCCCTTGCTGAGGGGCAGCCTCCTAAGCAGCCCGCCCCTTACAAGGGCGCAGCGTATGCACTGGTGCGCGATGGCGTCCTGATGACGTCAACACCGGCACTCATTTTTTTCGTTTTAAAAAAAAAGAACTTGACAAGGAAACATCACTTTTCGCCTATGAATAGGCATTATCTTCATCACTGGGTAACCCTAATTTAGGCTGTCTCGAGACCTAGTGTCTACAAATATTATACATTCCAAGTTCACACATATAAGCACGTTCATTATATATAAATGAATACATTCAAATAAATCTCATATCAATTATTCGATTATTACAAATATAGATATTAAACACTTTCAATAATTTCTTATAATAACTTCATATATGCAACTCTATTCATAATCCCTACACATATAAAAAGTATACATTACATGTATACACATCCTTAAACAGTCAAAAGTCCTACACACTTACTCATTAGAATAAGCATATATAGTAATAGGCCCTTAAAGTTTGCACACATAAATACTTTCAATTATGCAAT
Organism: Excoecaria cochinchinensis; assembly: GCA_947683425.1. NCBI lineage: Eukaryota > Viridiplantae > Streptophyta > Magnoliopsida > Malpighiales > Euphorbiaceae > Excoecaria > Excoecaria cochinchinensis. The sequence continues at coordinate 2,776,424 of CANTUQ010000153.1, read as the reverse complement.
TATAATATACGTTACTCATTTACTATTCTTTTATTCTCTTATCACCTGCATTTACAAAGTAGTGGAAAACGGGTAGAAACGCATAGGTACCCGAAGGTACAGTTCAATTACGCATTGGGATCCAAAACACATAGGGACCAAACCACAGTCCGAACAAATAGGCTGCAGCAATAGACCCTATAAGCATGCCTATCTATCTATGACTCGATTAATGCAGGTTAATACTGATAATCGTGTCACATTCTTATACTTTTTATATCATTATTGTATTCATCACATGACCATACATGTAACATGATCATATACATTTAAACCTTTTGTCACATAGTCAACTTGGAATACTCTTTATAACTACCTTGACATTCCATGTCATCGTATATATGCTTAATACATATATTCATTTATGTTATTTAACAATATTAAACAAATACCTTAATCATTCCAAACAATTTTAGGCTTCATTTGAGAAGAAATTTAGCATTTAATACTTAATTATTTACATAATATTCTCATTAATACATTATATTTTCAATGCTAGTTACATGTATTCATGATGATAGTCATGCTTAATATTACTCAAATCATAATTATTGTCACTTGACCAAACTCATTTAATATTAATTCAATACCAATACCCACTTACATAATTCTAACTTATCAAGTTAGCAAGTTATAATATAGTTAAATTACATATAAATGTTCAATATGGCATACCAAATCATTAACATCTAAATATGCCTTTAAATCTTTCATTAACTATTAATAATCATAACTCTATTAGATCACATTCCAATTATTAACCACTATTTTATCCATTACATAACCCTAAGCATACATCGGATAAGTCTCAAAAAGTTTCGGTGAAGTTCGGATTCAATTCGGGAAGAAAAAAGATATCATATAGTTAAAACAGGGGTAAGGAATGGCCACACCTAAGGGATGGATATCCCCCACTTGAGGGATTGGAGTCCCTCACTTGGCCTGCCCATCCCTTACCAAAATGGCTCCTGAGGGATGGGCTAACCCAATCAAATCTTGAATTAACTTTATTTCACCAAAATAGATTGCAACCTCAATTTACACATCCAAAATCACATAGCAAACCTCATTTTCAGCTAAAATGGTCTCATAACAATCAATGCTTAGGATGTTAAATTTCTAATGGGATAAATTTCAGTTCATTTGGAGATAAAACTAAGGAGATATGCATTGAAATTGCCACACTGCTCCAAAGACACATTTAAAGAATTTAGCTACTGTAACGGGCAATTTTGAGGCCCTTAGACTCAGAAATAAATTTTAACTATTTCTATAACATTTTTAACCAAAAAGTCCCAGTTCTAACCCAATTGGAATCATGCAATTTGGAGTACTAAAACTCAACTTATGCCAGGAACAGTCACCAAAGGACACTCTGCACCTTTGGTTAGAATTGCATTATGCAATGCAACAAGCCTATATTCAACTAATTTGACACAACCAATCCACCAAATTCAATCCAAACCAACATAACACGCACACAAATACGTCAGAATATTCAATTCATCAATAAACATTCATTAACACAATAATTCCTAAACCTATTTTCCTTAGCTCCTATAAGCTTAATTGGCACTTTGCTCAATAGTCTTCTCTTTCCCCTTTGAAGTAGCAGCCTTTACCACTTTTACTAGTAAAACCAAACAATTCAACAAATTATCTTGAAACCACTTAAGTAATGATAGATGGCTGCCTTGGTAAGATGAAAATGAGATAGGATGAAGTGAAAATACAAAATTTGAACTTGGAATGGCCGGCCAAAGTGACGTGAGGAAGAGACAAACTCCACCTTACAAAACTATATATATATGCATGTAAAAGCATGCATGGCAACACCAAATAATGACATTTGGACTCCACTCAAACTAATTAAGCTAATTAATCCTTAATCAACTTAATTAATCCATTTTTTATTACTTAATCCTTCATTTACTTTAATCATGCAAAATTCTATTTTAGTCACTTAACTAATCTAATTCATGCAATATAATCCTTTTGAACTTTTCAATCAAATCAATTGAGTCCTTAGCACATGAATTAAATCAATTAAATAACTTAGACCACTCCCATACCCTAAAGGTATACAATACGATTAGGGTACAAGTCGAGAACTTACAATTCTTTTCTCTGTGGTGCACTAATACTGTTATATATGAATTAGGGCTTCAGAAATTAGGATATCCTCTTTAAGAAGAAGAAGGGTGTATTAGCATCCTAATTGGCAAAGGTGGGACCCATATGTAGACACAGGGTCCTGAGTCAGCCTAGATCGAAGTTACCCAATGATGATAATTGCCTTCACAGGCTTAAAAGATTAAAAGTGATGATTTTCTCGTCAAATTTGCATTTTAGAGTGAAAAATTAGAAAATAATAAAAAAAATATTTAAAAAATGAATTTTGAAAAATGGGGGCTTAAAATTATAGTGTTTTTAGTCAATTTAAAAAAAAGGAAGAAAAAAAAAAAATTTCGGATCGCAAGTGTCGGGTGCACTGGCGCCCAGCGCGCTGGGCCCGATATGGCGACTCGCAGCATCGCCAATGCTGCGCGTCGCTAAAAAGCGACACGCAGCGTTGTGCGCACTGCGCGCCGCACCGCGCGATTTCCGCGCCTCAGCGTGCGGATTTCGCGCAGCCTTGTTGCGGGAAGCCCGTCGCTCTATAGCAACGGGTTTCCCTCCTCCCCTGGCCGTCGCTATAGGGTCTGATACCCTCTTTTCCGATTTTTCACCCCTTTTTCCGATTTTTTCACCCAAAAATCCATTTTTTATCCCATTTTTTTTGGGTTTTTGAGTTCAAATTAAATTCTAAAATATTTTTTTAGATAATTAATTAATAAAACTTGATTTTATCATTAAAAATAAAAGAATTTTGTGTTAAAATAGGTTTGTTTTTCTTAATTAAATTAGGGCAACCTTTTTTATTTTATAAGGACTTTATGATGAAAAATCAAGGAAGCTCTCCACATTTTTTAGACCTAAAATTTCTAGAATTCTTCTTCTTCTATTTTCTGTTCAAGAATTTCAGATTTTTCTTTTAATTAAAAAAGGTTTAATTGAAATTGAAAGATCAATTTTCAATTCTTAATTATTCCAATTAATTTCTTTGTTTTTCCTCCATAAACACAAGAAATTAATCATCACTTTGACATCAATTTCTTTTCAATTTTAAGCATACAAATCAATTCATTTGTTTTTTTCCATAAACAAAGAGAATTAATTTTATTGCTAAATTATTCTTTCAAACAATTTTCTGGATAATCATCACTTTTCCTTCATCAAATCCAATACTCTGAGGGTAAATATTCTAGGCTCAATTTATATTCTATTTTATTTTTATTTAATTTATTCATGTATATTTTATTGTTTTTATTGATTTATTTATTGTTTTCATCTATTCATTTGTTGTATTGATTTTATATTCGTTCCATTTAATTGTTTATATATGATTTTATTTTTATTCATGTGAATATTGTTTTCTTTTAATTCCTAACATGTAAATTATTTATTTTATTGTGATTCCTAATTATTTTTAACATGTAAATAATTAACTTAAATTAATCTTTTTGCCATGTAAATAGTTTGTATTAATTACGAACACATCAATTAACCTTGTTATATATCATTATTATTTTCATCATTCTTTTGTTTACTAATTTTTATTATTCTTTTTATCATTGTTAAATGATTGATTTATTATGATTTGTTTATTTATTCATTTATTATTTTTCACTTTTCATCATTATTTTCATCATGTGTATATTTTCATGTACTAATTAATTAACATATTATATTTTATTTTCATCACATCATTTAATCATTTATCACATATAATGCTTGTTTCTCATTTTATTTTGGTTTGTTAACATTTTGATTCCATTATCATTCTTTTCATATCATCTTATTTCATTTTAATTTGTTATTCATTATTTTGTATATTTAATTGATTTAATTGATTTAATTACTAACATTATTTTATTTGTATTTTGTTTTTATGTCTAAACTCATTTTTTGATTGGGCGTTTTCACGAGCACACGGGGAGGTCCAAAAGGCTCGCTCGGAATATTTATTTTTCTTTATTTGTAATATTTTGTTTATTTGGCTTTTTCCTATTTATTTTTGCCATATAACTTTCTTGTAAAATTGTTTATTTAGGCCCGCTAGAAAGAAAGTCACTAAACCATTTTTATTAATTAACTTGGTATTTTTTCTAAATAAAAATAGGACCAATGTCTCAATTTTCTCCATCCAAAATCATCACATAAAAATTGTTTCATAATAATATGCATGCGAGGACCAATGTCCTCACCATTAATGAATATCTCGATTTATGCATGATCTGTATTTTATTTACAATGGGGGTTGTATTCCGCCCTTAGTTTTATTGTAATATTTTTATATGTCCTTTATTTTACTTATGCTTTTACCGCTTTTTCTTAAATGTATGTTGTGCGCTTTAATTAATTGCATTAAATGTATGTGAAATGGGATGAAATAATAAATTCAAAACTCAACTATAAACTTAACCAAGGTATGAATAAATGAGAAGTCCCGAACTCACTCTGGTCTTTGGGCTCAAAGAGGCGAGAGGTTTACCCTCCAAGACACCTCTTGTGTCACGAGACTTTGACGTTAATCCTAGGCTCCTTAGGGCGAGAGGTTTACCTTTCAAGACCCCTTTGGCTGGCCCAAAATGGATACTAAGCGCAGTCTTAGGCTCTCCGAGGCGAGAGAAACTTTCCCAATGTTCTATTGGGTGGCGACTCCATGAAACCTCCTTGTTGCCCAACATAGACGCACTTGCGATTTATTACAAGCTGTCAACGGACCCACAAATGCCCCGATCGCCCTCAAGCGGGCGATCCCATGGGCGGCCGCGGGGATCCGGCGCGCATCACACCGTAAATTAGCTGAATCAGCAAGATCAATTAGTTCTTAGCGAATTTGTTCACGGAGTCCCTTAAGGAGACTAGGGACTGACATTACAAGATTTTATTTGTTGGGTCTGATATTAAAAATAGTCCAGGCCTAAATTTGTAATTAGCCATATATCTTTTGAGTACAGTTTTCATATAAATAAAAGAAAAGATATCAATAATACGATTTATATTAAAAAAACTATTTGATATTGGGAATTTTTTTTTAATCAGTTATAACAAAGGAAGCATTACGCATTTACTCTCTTTAAGATCCCAACCCATCTGCCTGCGTATGTGCTGTACTGGTGCATCTAAGGCTATCATCTATGTGTTGTCTATGGACTAGATAGATAGATATAATTCATCCTCCTATTTATCTATTCATATCTTATTTAAAATGGTTGTAACTAGATTAAGTTCTTCTCTTAAACCTAGAAGCACTTCACAAATTATGAAAAACATGAAGAAAGTAGATGCTAACTCTGATTTAAGGACCATAAGAGAGCTGAAAATGAAGAATAGTGTAAGTCAAAAATCAGATCATGATTCTCATATCCCAAAAAAAATAAAGGTAATTATCTTTCTTTTTCCTTACATTTTTAATGTATGATATTATATAATGTTAATATACTATCTATATAATATAGTATCTTGTTTTTATAACCATTTAATTGCTTATGGTATATCTATATAATGTATACTATGAGTGTACTCCAGTATATTATGTGTGTATTTATTATATACCATGCATGTACTTGATGTATACTGTAAGTGTATTTCCAGTATATTGTGTGTATATTTATTGTATACCATGCATGTACTTGATGTATACCATGAGTGTACTTGATGTATAATGTGCGCGTACTTGATATATACCGTGCGCGTACTTTCAATATATTGTGTGTGTACTTTCACTATATTGTGTGTGTACTTCAAGTATACTATTCGTGTACTTCTAGTATACAATCTATATAGAGGATTGAGAGTTCAAAATGCTCTGTCAACAAGAAAGACATATTCAGGAGAATAATAGTATATTTAATTTCAAATTTTTAGATTTAATCTTAGAATGTGAAATGGAGAGTAAAAAATATGGATAATTAGGACATGAAAATCTAATTCCTATGACTTCTTTAAACAAATTATTTTGTTCAGAATTAATTAATTTTAAGTAAAATTTTGATTTAGCATAAAGAGAGTATTTTGCTTTATTCTTTCACATGGATTATTCCCTTCACCGAATTAAGATGGTTATAATTGGATATTAATAAAAGAGAGCATATAGATATAGGATGGGTTTAGGTATGTCATAACATATCTTTTGTTGCTATTGCTAGAGATCTGAATCTGATAGTTCAACTTTAAATGCAATAAAACAAGTGCATGAGGTTGAAGTCAAAATAGCATTGGATGTGTTACAAAATAATTTAGATCTCATCTAATACATTAAAAATTTGAAATTCAAATAAACCACCTTGTGACATGAATTACTATTGTGTGTGTACTTCCAATATACTGTGTGTGTATTTGTTGTATACTATGAGTGTACTTGATGTATACTATGTGTGTATTTATTGTATACTGTGAGTGTATTTCCAGTATATTATATGTTTACTTTCTATATATTGTGCATGTACTTGATGTATATTGTGCATGTACTAGCTGTATACTGTGAGTGTACTTCAAGTATGTTGTGTATATTTGATGTATATTGAGCGTGTACTAGTTGTATACTGTGCATGTACTTATTGTATACTGTGAGTGTACTTCTAGTAGACTATTTTTACTTTATATATATTGTGAGTGTACTTTTAGTGTAATGTTTATATTGTAGTTGACCATGGATATAAGTTAATCATATCCTTTTTCTAAAGAATGTTACAAGAAAGTATTAGCTCACTTACCTATTTTAGAAAGATGTATTGTCACACCCCAAATCGGGCCTAGTCGGAATGTACATGACTAGTCGAAATTTCAAGGGTAATTCGGTAATTTGCGCATGAGAATATTGGACATCAAGTAATTTAGTGCAACAAATTAAATCTAATATGTTAAGTGGAGGAAGTATTTAGTGAAATGTGAGTATTGTACCAGGCATTAAAATATCTACTTAAGTAATTATGTGGTGTATGTATGTGTATAGTACCTTGGTGTTTGAAAGTCAAAGGAGGAATTGTTGGTCCAATGAGAGCTTGCCAAGTGGTTTTGGTTGGTGAGTATTGAATAAAGAAAAGAAAAAGAGAGAGAGAGAGAGAGAGAGAGAGAGAACACATAATTTGGCATTCCCGTTCTCCCCTCCCTCTCACGCCTCCTCTTCTTCTTCTCTTCTCCATTTTCTGCTTTTCCTTTTTTTCTCTTTTGGCCAGATGTTTGTGCTTGCTTGGAGGTGATTTTGATTGAGTTTTAGAGCAAGATTGAAGTGGTAAGTGTGGCATTTAGGGTTTCCTACAGTTGGGTTCTCCTTCTTCTTCTTCTTCTTCTTCTTCTTCTTTTGGTTTTATTTGAGCTAGGGGTTTGGATTAAGAGTAATTTTCTGGGTTTTGGTTTGTGCAAGTTTTGGGTGGCTAGAGCAAGATCAAGGGCAAGGAAAAGATTGAGGATTGAAGCTTGAAGAGGGATTTTGGATCTTCAATTCCAGGTTTGGGAGCCTTATTTGTTATGTTTTAAGTTTGGGAGCTTTGATTTCTGCATTTGAGTTTTGGGTTGTCTCTACCCTAATTCTTCTTGGATCATGAGTGTGTTTATGTTTAATTTCTGGAATTTGTAGGTGTTTGTATGAGTTTATGCATGTAATTGTTTGGGTAATTGTGTTAGTAATGCATGTCTATAATTGAATTGAATGTATATGAGGTTTGGTAGTGAGAATGCATGAGTTTGGGAATTTGTGTTTTAATTTCATTTTGTGAATTTTTGTCATTTGGATGAATTCTGGAAATTTTGATGTTCTTGATGCTTATAAGGGTATATATGTTATGGGTTTTGATCTTGATGTGTTAGAAGGCTTGAACTTGGCTTAATGAACTTAATTGTGTTCTTGAGTGAGATGATGATGAATAGTGTTGATATTTCAAATTGTGTAAATTGATGTTGTTATTGGCATGATTTAATTAGAATTCTTGGTATAGATGTTGTGTTTGATGTTGTTAATGATGTGTGGGTGGCTGGAGATGAGGTTAGTTGATATTTTGAAGTTTGGTTTCAGATTTGGGTGTTGTGAAGAGGAATTTTCTGCAGATTTTTTGTGTAAGGGCTGGAATTCACGACTCTATCACGAGCACGACATTGTCGAGAGGTCGCAATAGAGCTCGGTGAAAGCGCCCCTCACACGCATTCGAGATCTCCATCGAGCCGCACAGTAATGCTTCTATTGCGAGCGCGACGCTTGTCGTGTGCACAACAGAGAGCTCGACTGCCAACCTATTTTGGAGCAAGTATCTATCGCGAGCGCGCTCCTAGGCACGAGCACGATGGATCAGCCAGGTAGCTCTCTGTCGCGAGCGCAACAACGAGTTGATTTTGCTTCCCCACGAGGTCGTGAGGATTGCCGTGGTCGTGACATGGGGCGAGTTCGCCTTTGTCGCGAGCGCGATAATTATCGCGATCGCGACAATGATCCTAGTTTTGCCTTATTTTCTGATTTTGTCTTCTCTTCTAAAATGAATTTCCAATGGTTTCTTTATGAGTTTTACCCCTGTATGCTGTATAAAATGCTTATTATTATATGTGTAATATTATGAATCCTTCATGATTAATGACATGCTACGATTTAGAACCTGAATTGTGTTATGTATGGTCTCCCATATTTGATTCTGATATGCTTTAGAATAATGAATAATGTTGAAGTGTGTGTCTGGATTATATCATATGCTTGGCAATGTGAATTGTATGATGTATGTCTAGTATTAGGAAGATATTTATATGTCTATTATACTTTGGTTTATACATGATGATATATATATTTATATAAATGTATAATGTGATTCGAAACATGATCGGTTTTACGCATGACCTGCGAGGGTCAGTCTAGTAGATAGTTAGGCATGCCTAATAGAGTCTCTTTAGCTGTAACACCTTTGGACGTTTGAACCCTGATCAGGTCACTGTTTGGTTCCTCGCGAACCCTTTCTATGCGTTCGGATCCTCACGATCTTTTTCAATGTGTTTGGATCTTGTTTAAGATCCCCCTCAGAAAAATATTTTAAATGTGATAAAGTAAATGGTTTTCGATTCGTACCCGTAAGGTACGCTATGCGTTCGATTTGTACCCGTAAGGTACGCTATGCGTTTACTCGTTATCCACTAAAGTGAGTCAGCAGGTATTCTGTTTGCTTTGTCTGATATGAACATGAGAATGTGTTATCCAAATGAGTATGATTTTGGACATGCGAATCACATAATCATCCGAATGTATTTGTGAATCCCTAAATGGGGTGAATGTGACTCAAGCATGTGTATTGTGCATGGTTATCCACATGTATCGTTTTGTGAATGTGTTTGTATACAGCCAAATATGGATATAAGTATGTGAACTAAAATGTTTACGACTAAGATCATGATCTCTCGAATGCCATGAATGTAGTTTATTATGTTATGCTTATGAGAACGTGAATCCGACTAGTTAGGTTATAAGAATATGAAATAATATGTATACGAATGTGAGCTTAAATTACGGATTGATATGGTTAATTAGTATGTATATGAATGTGATTATGTACTGTTAACTATTATGGTAGCATGTGAATTAGTATGCATAATAAGGTGATCTGGACTATTGAATGATTACATATGTATTATTTGGGGTGCAATGCATGTGGATCGGCTTCGGTAAGTGTAGGTGCAGTAATGGATGATTTGAGGCAAGTGAAAGTGTATAAGAATCTGATCTTGAACTAGTGTATACTCTGATTGTAATATTTTGCTATATCTTCCTTTGGTCTCAACTATTGTAGTATCTTCGGCATGTTGTCATGTGTCCATGTTACATGGCATGATATCTTATGCGATAGAGTTGTGCAGTGGAAGTGTGGTGTTTTGACGTCTTCCCTTGGGTTTCGGCTAGTGTATGTGTCCTATGGCATGACGATAGTATGTTTGGATATATAGTGATTTTGCATGATAGTTGGGTGCGTTATTATATGGTACTCTTATTGCATGTGTATGGGTTTTCAGTTAACATTTGGGTTATTGGTGTGAAGGCTGCATGTTTAGTTGTTGAGTAGCTAAGCATGATGCGGTTTGATATCTCATACCTCGGTAAGTATATGCATATGAGATTGTATGTGTTTCTGCATGATAATACCTGTATCTTGTATGGTACTCAGTCTGCTTTGGTTTGTTCGACACGAGTTTTTGAATGTGGATATGATTTTCTGAATGCATGGCTTTTATATGCAAGTATGTATACCTATTTGTTAGGTCTATATGCTTTTGCCATTCGAATGTGTTATGCCTTGACGACCATTGTGAATGGCCGTCCATATTGCTTGTGTGTTCTTCCCACTAAGCGTTTATCGCTTAGCATGGGTTCTTTTCCCGTGCAGGTGGCAGGTTGGGTTCTGTTTGAGTTGTACATCTGCAGGGTCGGCCACATAGGAGTTAGAAGTTTTGTATTTTGATCAACCTCTGTATTTTGGCTTTTGTATTTCTGTAGTCTTATGTATATGTAATTATATGTAAGGATCTAGATGTAACATTTGGGCTATATAAATGTTATTTTATTTACGTTTAAAGTTGTGCCTCAATTTTATTATTCGCCTTATGCCTCTGCTGATTGAATGAGTGAATGGGGATATGCATGTGCTTATACTTCCACTAGTGCCTGCGTGTATGTGAGTTAATGCATGACCAGTTTTTGCCCGTAAGGTAAGTTTTTAATTATCCCATATTTACGCATGTATGATTATGTATGAATGTATGCTTCCGCATAGTGTATGTGTGCATGTAGGTAAGTAAGCGTCGGTAATGCTCTCCGGCGTCCTTCCAACAGGGACGTAGGGGGTGTTACATTTAGTGGTATCAGAGCCCAAGTTTGATGGTTCTGGTTGTCTTGTTTGTTATGTGTCGTGTCTTTGCATGTGAGTCAGTTTTGTGTCGTGGCCTAATGTAGATGTGTCTTATCTTGTGTCGTGTCTAGATGAATTTTGATCCTAGTGAGAATGTGGGCTAGACAATGGAAAGTGTGAACCCAATTAGTGCTGATCAAAGTGTTTCCGAGCATCCTTCAGTTGGAAATTTCGATCCTATTTTTGATAATAGGACGTTAGTACAAGGGTTAATTCGGATATTGGATAGGCTGACTGCTCCTCGGATTTCTCAAGGTTTTGTTTGGAGCGTACCTCAGAAGAGAAAGGTGTCGGGTAGAGAAGTGCCGGCAAGAAAAGGGATTCAAGAACCTTCGATGTGTCAACAATGTCAGAAGCAATACTGTGACAAGTGTAAGAAGAAGTGGTTACCGCCGATATGTCAGCACTGTCAGAAGCGACATCGAGGTTTGTGTCGCCTGATGACTGGAGCTTGTTTCAGATGTGGCAGCTTGGGACACCAGATTGCCGATTGTCTTAAGAAGACGAGTGAAAATCTAGCTCGGCAAGCTAGGAAAGATGTAGAGGAACTGCTTAGAACCACCCGTGTGCCATCGGGATTTGTTGCGCACCGCAGTGAAGTGATAGAGCCTTCCGGTAAGTTTGTTTTGGTATGTTCCAGTAAAGTTTGTTTTGGTATTTTGAGATGGAAGGGTATTTGGATTCTATAAGATTTTGGTAAATACTCTGTATACTTGTCAGCTATCTCCCTAACAAGTATTTGAATGAAAGCATATTGAATCATGGGGATGGGACAAAGTGCATCATTATAGCATCAATTGCATTTCTTCTGCATCACTCTGCATGCATGAGCCATCGCATTCTCATTGCATCATCATCCCTTTGACCATACATGAGAAGCATTTGCATATGCGTTTTGATTGAGGGAAGCTGACAAGGTGTACACAGAGTATTTCAGAATCTTATATAGGTGAATGTAAAAAGATTTTGGAGTTTAACAGAAGTATTGTTAAGAGGACAGAATGTATGATGGACATCTTTGAAGTATTAAAGGATTTGTGTAGCTATTGGTGAAAGAAATGGTTTATGTGTGAAGTGTTTGTGCTTTGATTTCGGTTGTGCAGTTGAGTAATGAATATTTTAGTGAACATGTTTGAGTTGAATATAAGAAAGTGGTTTAAGAGTATAGCGATGGCGATAAGTGTAAGCAAGTGAGTAGTTTGAAAGTGAAGTGTACGAGTTTGTTGGTGACTTGGGTGTGGTGTTTGGGAAATCCTTCCAGTGTAAGTGAATTTCGAGGACGAAATTCTTTTAGGAGGGAAGAATTGTCACACCCCAAATCAGGCCTAGTCGGAATGTGCATGACAAGTCGAAATTTTAAGGGTAATTCGGTAATTTGCGCATGAGAATATTGGACTTCAAGTAATTTAGTGCAACAAATTAAATCTAATATATTAAGTGGAGGAAGTATCTAGTGAAATGTGAGTATTGTACCAAGGCATTAAAATATCTACTTAAGTAATTATGTGGTGTATGTATGTGTATGGTGCCTTGGTGTTTGAAAGTCAAAGGAGGAATTGTTGGTCCAATGAGAGCTTGCCAAGTGGTTTTGGTTGGTGAGCATTGAATGAAGAAAAGAAGAAAAGAGAGAGGGAGAGAGAGAGAGAGAGAACACAGAATTTGGCATTCCCGTTCTCCCCTCCCTCTCATGCCTCCTCTTCTTCTTCTCTTCTCCATTTTTTGCTTTTCCTTTTCTTCTCTTTTGGCTGGATGTTTGTGCTTACTTGGAGGTGATTTTGATTGAGTTTTGGAGTAAGATTAAAGTGGTAAGTGTGGCATTTAGGGTTTCCTACGGTTGGGTTCTCCTTCTTCTTCTTCTTCTTCTTTAGGTTTTATTTGAGCTAGTGGTTTGGATTAAGAGTAATTTTCTGGGTTTTGGTTTGTGCAAGTTTTGGGTGGCTAGATCAAGCTCAAGGGCAAGGAAAAGATTGAGGATTGAAGCTTGAAGAGGGATTTTGGATCTTCAATTCCAGGTTTGGGAGCCTTATTTGTTGTGTTTTAAGTTTGGGAGCTTTGATTTCTGCATTTGAGTTTTGGGTTGTCTATACCCTAATTCTTCTTGGATCATGAGTGTGTTTATGTTTAATTTCTGGAATTTGTAGGTGTTTGTATGAGTTTATGCATGTAATTGTTTGGGTAATTGTGTTAGTAATGCATGTCTATAATTGAATTGAATGTATATGAGGTTTGGCAGTGAGAATGCATGAGTTTGGGAATTTGTGTTTTAATTTCATTTTGTGAATTTTTGTCATTTGGATGAATTCTGGAAATTTTGATGTTCTTGATGCTTATAAGGGTATATATGTTATGGGTTTTGATCTTGATGTGTTAGAAGGCTTGAACTTGGCTTAATGAACTAAATTGTATTCTTGAGTGAGATGATGATGAATAGTGTTGATGTTTCAAATTGTGTAAATTGATGTTGTTATTGGCATGATTTAATTGGAATTCTTGGTATAGATGTTGTGTTTGATGTTGTTAATGATGTGTGGGTGGCTGGAGATGAGGTAAGTTGATATTTTGAAGTTTGGTTTGATATTTGGGTGTTGTGAAGAGGAATTTTCTGCAGATTTTTCGTGTAAGGGCTGGAATTCACGACTCTGTAGCGAGCGCGACATTGTCGCAAGGTCGCGATAGAGCCCGGTGAAAGCAGCCCTCGCACGCATATGAGATCTCCATTGAGCCGCGCAGCAACGTTTCTATCGCGAACGCGACGCTTATCGCGTGCGCAACAGAGAGCTCGGCTGCCGACCTGTTTTGGAGCAAGTCTCTATCGCGAGCGCGCTCCCGGGCGCGAGCGCAATGCATCAGCCTGGCAGCTCTCTGTCGCAAGCGCGACAGCGAGTTGATTTTGCTTCCCCGCGAGGTCGCAAGGATTGTCGTGGTCGCGACTTGGGGCGAGTTCGCCTCTGTCGCGAGCGTGATAATTGTCGCGATCGTGACAGTGATCCTAGTTTTGCCTTATTTTCTTATTTTGTCTTCTCTTCTAAAATGAATTTCCAATGGTTTCTTCATGAGTTTTACCCCTGTATGATGTATAAAATGCTTATTATTATATGTGTAATATTATGAATCCTGCATGATTAATGATATGCTACGATTTAGAACCTGAATTGTGTTATGTATGGTCTCCCATATTTGATTCTGATATGCTTTAGAATAATGAATAATGTTGAAGTGTGTGTCTGGATTATATCATATGCTTGGCAATGTGAATTGTATGATGTATGTCTGGCATTAGGAAGATATTTATATGTCTATTATACTTTGGTTTATACATAACGATATATATAATTATATAAATGTATAATGTGATTCGAAACATGATTTGTTTTACGCATGACCTGTGAGAGTCAGTCTAATAGATAGTTAGGCATGACTAATAGAGTCTCTTTAGCTGCAGCACCTTTGGACGTTTGGACCCTGATCAGGTCCCCATTTGGTTCCTCGCGAACCCTTTCTATGCATTCGGACCCTCGCGATCCTTTTCAATGTGTTTGGATCTTGTTTAAGATCCCCCTCAGAAAAATATTTTAAATGTGATAAAGTAAATGGTTTTCGATTCGTACCCGTAAGGTACGCTATGCGTTCGATTTGTACCCGTAAGGTACGCTATGCGTTTACTCGTTATCCACTAAAGTGAGTCAGCAGGTATTCTGTTTGCTTTGTCTGATATGAATATAAGAATGTGTTATCCAAATGAGTATGAGTTTGGACATGCAAATCAGATAATCATCCGAATGTATTTGTGAATCCCTAAATGGGGTGAATGTGACTCAAGCATGTGTATTGTGCATGGTTATCCACATGTATCATTTTGTGAATGTGTTTGTATACAGTCAAATATGGATATAAGTATGTGAACTAAAATGTTTACGACTATGATCATGATCTCTCGAATGCCATAAATGTAGTTTATTATGTTATGCTTATGAGAACGTGAATCCGACTAGTTAGGTTATAAGCATATGAAATAATATGTATACGAATGTGAGCTTAAATTACGGATTGATATGGTTAATTAATATGTATATGAATGTGATTCTGCACTGTTAACTATTATGGTAGCATGTGAATTAGTATGCATAATAAGGCGATCTGGACTATTGAATGATTACATATGTATTATTTGGGGTGCAATGCATGTGGATCGGCTTCGATAAGTGTAGGTGCAGTAATGGATGATGTTGAGGCAAGTGAAAGTGTATAAGAATCTGATCTTGAACTAGTGTATACTCTGAATGTAATATTTTGCTATATCTTCCTTTGGTCTCAACTATTGTAGTATCTTCGGCATGTTGTTATGTGTCCATGTTACATGGCATGATATCTTATGTGATAGAGTTATGCAGTGGAAGTGTGGTGTTTTGATGTCTTCCCTTGGGTTTCGGCTAGTGTATGTGTCTTATGGCATGACGATAGTATGTTTGGATATATAGTGATTTTGCATGATAGTTGGGTGCGTTATTACATGGTACTCTTATTGCATGTGTATGGGTTTTCAGTTAACATTTGGGTTATTGGTATGAAGGCTGCATGTTTAGTTGTTGAGTAGCTAAGCATGATGCGGTTTGATATCTCATACCTCGGTAAGTATATGCATATGAGATTGTATGTGTTTCTGCATGATAATACCTGTATCTTGTATGGTACTTAGTCTTCTTTGGTTTGTTCGACACGAGTTTTTGAATGTGGATATGATTTTCTGAATGCATGGCTTTTATATGCAAGTATGTATATCTATTTGTTAGGTCTATATGCTTTTGCCATTCGAATGTGTTATGCCTTGACGACCGTTGTGAATGGCCGTCCATATTGCTTGTGTGTTCTCCCCACTAAGCGTTTATCACTTAGCACGGATTCTTTTCCCGTGCAGGTGGCAGGTTGGGTTCTGTTCGAGTTGTACATCTGTAGGGTCGGCCACATAGGAGTTAGAAGTTTTGTATTTTGCTTAACCTCTATATTTTGGCTTTTGTATTTCTGTAGTCTTATGTATATGTAATTATATGTAAGGATCTGGATGTAACATTTGGGCTATGTAAATGTTATTATATTTACATTTAAAGTTGTCCCTCGGTTTTATTATTCGCCTTATGCCTCTGCTGATTGAATGAGTGAATGGGGATATGCATGTGCTTATACTTCCACTAGTGCCTGCGTGTGTGTGAGTTAATGCATGACCAGTTTTTGCCCACAAGGTAAGTTTTTAATTATCACGTATTTACGCATGTATGATTATGTATGAATGTATGCTTCCGCATAGTGTATGTGTGCATGTAGGTAAGTGAGCGTCGGTAACGCTCTCCGGCGTCCTTCCAACAGGGACGTAGCGGGTGTTACATGTATTTATGTTTATGACTTTTTGAGGTCTCCTATAAGTAAAGCAGCTACAATTAACACCATTAGAGCTTATAGTGTTGCATTACCTTTATTCTAGGATCATATTGGGTTTTATGAATCAAGAAAGGACATCAAGCTTGACCAAAGCCCCTACAAAGACTTGAATTTAACTGACCCTTTCAAGATTGATTATGTTGAAAATTTGTCAAAACAAAGCAAGCTGTAAGTTTTACATATGGCTTTTTTAAAATTTACTTTACACTTGATCTTTTGGTGCTACTATTTTTTTTCTTGATTGTGCTTCTGATCTATATTTTGTAGGGATTATGGACTGCTTGTTGCATCATTTGCTGAGTATCTCATTAAGGGTAAAGAAAATTCCAATCCAAAAATTTTGATGTGGATTTACATTGGCTTAGGATTTCAATTTCACTATATCACCATGAACTGAAAAAAAAAAAGCAGCAACAAAATACTGTAAGTGATGATGAAGCACCACCTAAAAGGAGATATCAAAAATTTGTTGGGAAAAAGAAGGCTCAAGTTTTTGTAGACTAAATGTAGTCTCTCTTACTAGACAAAATATTATTTTTGTATAGTAGGAAAATATGTAAATATGAATATCTCTATAATTATAACAACCAAATTCAAGATATACAATGAATATTTTATGCAGATTTGTGCAATCTCTTTCACAGCACATATTATTGAATTAGCTCATGAGATTTTTTTTTTTTTTACAAATATTTTCTCCTACAGTTTTATCTCAAAGTTTCCTTTGTCTTTTAAAATGAATGAAATCTTTTTCCATGAACATTTCAATTTTTATCTGCAAGTGCTAAATCTCAATGATCTAGCATTTCTTATCTTCAATGAGACCTTTTTAATTCCTTCAAGAATGGAGTAAAGTTACTAAGATAATAATTCAGGCTTCATTTTGCATTCAACTCTGCATGTTCAAAATTTTTATTTTAATTTAGCTATATAAAATTCAAAGATATTGTTTGTTGTCCTCAAAAGAGCTTGAGCATTTGAACAACTCCCGGTTCTAAAAAATCATCAAGGACTGAACCACATTTAGAGCATCAGAAACAAGCATACCAAAACTAGAAAGTTTATTGATGATCCAATTCAAGGCAATACGAATTGCCATAGCTTTCGCCATTTGAGGGTCCAAAATACCATGAAGCTAACTTGAAATTGCATGTAGAAAACCTCCATTTTCATGTTGCAAAAGAATTACAAAACCACTGCAACCATCAGACATGAAAATCGAAACATTTGTCAAGCAAACCCAACTCGAACCATCACCTATTATCCCTTCATTTTCCTGTTGATCTATAATAGAAACAAACAGCAAAACCATTCAAAATTTTGGAATTGGCTTCTCTCCATTCATTAAGAAAGACCATAGCATCATTATAAGGATTATCATTAAAAGTTTAATTTTATGCTTAAAATAAAAGTTAATATAGATAAATTTTTCGGTAAACCCCTTTAACCGTGAAATTTCCTTTTTAATCACATTTTACTTTTGGTTGCTACAATTCAGAATTTCCATAGAGTTTCACCAATCAGAAACTTCTAATTACTGCAAAAATTGAAAAATCCAACAACCAAAACCCAAAATTGATTACAATTTCAGCATTTGATTTATGGCTCTGAAAACGAACAAGATAAAGAAAAAGAGTACTAGTTGGGGGCGGTGATGCCTAGCCGTAGATGATCTTGAGTCTGGCAAGAGGGACCAAGGCAGAGCCAGAGTTAGCTTCGACGAAGGGCCTTTTCATGGCTTTATTTGATTTTAGCAAATATGCCTTCTCAACCTCCAGAGCTTCTATGTCCTTTTTATGGTTCACCAATTTCAAGCTTAGAGCCATGAAAGATCCAACTAGGAATACATTTATGACTACGTTACTGTTGGTGGCTCTCGTCGCTGTGCCGATCACTCTATTGGCAAACTCCATTTTTAGAGCAGGAAGAACGAAAATAAAAGTTGTATTTTTGAAAATAAAAATTTAAAAAGTGGTATTTATGAAAGATTTTAGAAAAGGGATATATTTTTGGAAAAAAAAAAAAGTAAAAAACCTGGTATTTGGAGTAATTTCCTCTATAGACTTTTATTGCTCAAAAATGATACTCCCTCCGTTTTTATATGTTTGACGTTTAAGGTTATTTGGCAAAACCAATAACCTATTAAATAGGCTATGGATATGACTAATTTATCCTTATTAATCTCCTCCTTGAAAATAGTGTTCATTTAAGATGAGCAAATTAATTAAGGGCAAATATGGGACAAACTAACCAAAAGTATATCAAAAGTTTCAACAGTCATTCATAAAAGAATTTTTTAACAATTCTTAAACGTCAAACATAAAAAACCGGAGGGAGTAATTGGGTATTATTAAGTCTGTCATATTTGGAAAGTTGGTTTCTCACTCCTTGATCATTATCACAAATAGAAAGATTTGCTAATATTGCATCATTAAAGTAGGAAAATCTCATTTGTAGCTTTGCCATTTCTATTTCCTCTGGTTTTTTACAGAATGATTATTACTTGTGTGATGGTAAAAATCAATTTATGGAAATCCTTTTTAAAAGTATTTAAAAAAAAAAGATTTGAACTTTTTATTTATCCATGGAGAAACCTACTAACATAATATCCAAATATCTCAAAACAGAAATCCACCAATAAAAATCAAGAGCAATTGCAATGCCAACAATACCAACTTTCAATTTATAAACAAAAACCCAACTCATAATCAAATGGATCACAAGAGCAACCCCAAGATCTTTGCAATGAAATTCTACAGTGAAGTAAGCATTATAACCCATGATCGGTGGTTGCTGATGACGATAAGAATAAAGAACAATAGTAAGAATGAGTGTTCTCTTTTACTTTTAATGGGTCAACGAGTCAACTCATAAGCCAATCCATTTGGGACAATATGGATTGATTTGCAGATTGGTTCTAATCTAATTCAAATATTTTTTTAGTCATACTGGTCGGGTCATGAATGAATTTTTACAAAATGGATTGGATTTCAATACGAATCATATGGATCGAGTTCACAAGTCGAATCAAAATTTGACAAGTTTAATATCTATTAACTTTATTTAATTGACCTAAAATCAACCTTGGGTGGTTCTGTGGTTTACTTTTTCTATATTTGTCAAGAGAAATCTACTTTAAATTAAGTCATATTTCTGGTTTAAAAGAAATTATAAAATTTCAAAGCAATTAAATAATGGTAACATGCTACTTTTAGTGAGAAACTCAATACATCTGTTGTCTATAGAAAAACTATTGAAATGCCTTCCTCATAAGAAGGACACCTACAATTCAAGAAAAGTAAAAACTTCCATTTAGCAAGACAACAACCTCCAAATTGACAGATAAATTTGCATAAAAAATATAACTACATTCTATTTTAGTTAACACTAACGAACCATTTCTATAAAATACAAATAATATCTAGGCAAAAATAAAAATCAAATATGAGAAAAAAATTTTGAATACCAGTTTATTGAAACAAAAATATAAGAAAACCAAAAAAAAAATACACATTTAAGAATAACAAATAAATATTATAAATTTAAATTTATACCGATCTGAAAATTATTTTAGAGAGACTTGAAAAAAAAAAAGAAAAGAAAATCAAATTAAGCGACTGCTGTATATAGACTGATGACGACTCCAAATAGAAAAGTTTAATTTAATAAGAAAAAAGAGCTAATGTTTAGCCTCTTAAATTTATTTGATGCCTAGCTACTTTCAGTTTTGGCTACGGGTGTGCAAACCTGACCCAACCTGAAATTTGCATTCGGGTAGTGTTTGGATCGGGTCAATTGGAGAATTGGATAATTTTTGAGTCGAATCGGGTTAAAACTATTTTCAACTCGACCCGACCAAAAATACTATATAAATTATACATTTTTTTTTCATTTTTATACCTACTTGACCTCTCTCCTTCATCTCTCTCTCTTGCTGCTTCCACCTTCCACATATCTCTCTCTCTCTCTCTCTCACTCTGCCTCCATCTCTCTCTCTTTCTTTGTTTCCATCTCTCTCTGCTTCCACCGCTGATCAGCTGTCGTTCTCTCAGCGAGAAGCAGACGGAGAGAGAATACCATAAAAAAAAATCAGATCCAGCGAAGAGGAGGATTGGAGGAAGCACCAAATCAGTGAGAAGGAAAATATTGATTTTTTTTCACCTGAGATCTATGTTTTTTTTGTGACTGAATATCGATTTTTTTCTTTTTGCTTGAGATCTTTTTTTTTTTTTACATTAGATCTGTGTTAGTAAGTGCTGGCTGTGATGAATTTTGATATTTTTTTTTTTTTTGCATTACATCTATGTTAGTGGGTGTTGGTTGTGATGGATTTTGACTTTTTTATTTTTTGCATTAGATCTGTATTGGTTTATGGTTTGGGTTGAGAAGGTTGTCTATAATTCGGGTTGGTCGGGTTAATTGGGTCGGATCCTGAAATATGAGTTGTTCAGATTGGGTCCCGTAAAATAGTTAATATCGGTTTGATTAGGGATATAGGGAAATTTCGGATTTTAGGTTGTTCAGATCGGATTGGATTTGATACAAACTTGACCGACACACACCCCTAATTGGCAATTTATTTATTTTTTATCTTATAAATACTTTAGTCATGATTTTGATCTTTTCAATAATAATTAGTCATCTAATATAAATAAGGAATATAATAGAAAAGAAAAAAAAAAAAGGAAAAAAGCTTATCGTTTAATTGAAAATAACTAACTTTCCTTTCTTTATTTCTTTTATTTATTTATTTTTTTTTTTTGAAAGTCCACTTTTCTTAATTTCTGTTAAAAATCGTGGGATTATAGAGAGTAACTTAACTTTGAAAAATTTAAATGTAAATTAATGCGCTCAACCAGTCAACCTATTATTCTTGTTGTGCCTTAAAGAAAATAAATTATGAAATGATGAGCAGTTAAATGATCAAGTGTGCAATTAAGACTATATAAATGATGTAGTTGGCTTTATATGTCAAATATTTTATTTTTTCAGAGAATTGTTTTGAAATTTTGGACATTTGAGTAAATTTGAATTTGTATCTTAATTGCACCTCAAGCTCACTTATTTTTTTTAATGGCCATTCAATTCAGGTTACATAGCAATGTCCAGTTACCAAGTATCAAATAAAAAATTGCTAACATAGCATCCACGTATTCATAGCCTGCTGACTATACTATTGGTAATTATTGAAAAAAATACTATTTTTTTTTTAAAAAATCAAAATATAATGCTACAATAAATTTATTTAAAATTTTAAAATTACCAAAAAATAGGTAGTTGGACCGTAATTTATGAAATATGTGAGGTCAACAATGCACTAAATTTGTTACAAAAAATCAATCAAGGCCTAACTTCAATCTCTCTGCTCAATGGACAACTGAGAAAGAGACCCCACTTCATAGCGACTGCATCTCCAAGCCGCACTGTCGCCGCACGATGATTGAATCTCCAAGCCGCACCACCCTAAAGCCCCTGTTGTTCCTCCTTTCTCTATTCATTCTGGTATTTTTTTTTTTTTTGCTAATATGTTATTTTTTTATTTTTTTCTGGCTTTTGCATCCAAATTTGAAAAAAAAAAATGTCTCTTTAGTTGAAAAAAAAAATCTAACAAAATGAAAATTTCCTTCGTTGTCTGTAAAAGTTTTAAGCTATAAGCAGAGCAATAGAATTGTAGTACTGTATATAAAATGTGAAGGATAGAGACGCGAGAAGTTTGAGTATATATGATTATGATTCTGTCTTCATATAAAATAACAAACAATTATTTCACATACTATCAATTATACAAATTTTACTCTAGACCATGTCCTTTTTTAATTATTATTATTTTCTTTCTGTGATTATGGTTCCACTTTCTGTTCTTTACTACACTATTTCTACTGTTTGATAGAATAATTTGTGAGCAAATTATGCACTTAATTGTTGAGGTTTTTGAAACATCAAAATTATATAATACTGGGGAGTAATATAATATTCGTTTTTGAAAAGTATTATGCTAATCTTTTCCTGAGAAAGAATCTCAGAGACATTAAAAACTAGAATTTGGTAGGGATTTAATTGTAAAGTAAAAATGTTAATCCATCAAATTGCTATAGTTGATGGAAAAGTCTGGAGTGGTAACTAATTATATCAAAATTTCAGTAGAAATTATAATTATAAGCTATACTATATATATATGTGTCCGTGGGGTCAAAGAGGAAAAATTAATGGAGTTTTTTTATATTATGTAAACTTATTTAGTTATTTGCTATTATGTTTGAACAATGTATTTGATTTTTATATTTGCAATATTTGTTGGATTTTTAATTACTATTTTTATATTGATTTTTGATAATTAATAGATTATTTGAATGTATTTTTTATATACCATATTTTTAATTTTTTTAAATAATAACATTTAAAATATAAATAAAAACTCCGAGTCAATCCGGTCGAATTATTCTTTTTAAAAAATCCTCTTGATTCATAATCCTTATAAAATTAAGGACGATAAATTGAAACTAGATCTCCCTTGTAATTTCTCTTCATCATACTTTGCTGAAAATAAAGATGACATCTTAACTCTAGATTGTGAGTAGAAAACTCTAATCTTGCTTTGACGCCAATTGTTGAGGTCAATTGCAATTAACTGACATGCAAGCACATAAAGAGAAGAGAGAAGAAAAAATAAGTACAAGGATTCAACAAGATTCAACCAAATTACTTATGCGCTAAGGTAGGACTAGAGAGCAATATTTCCACTATAAATTGGGTTGAACTTGCATTAGATCCTCAAATTCCTGAACTCTATAAGTGTTTCTCAAAATCAACCGAGCCAAAATAAAATAGGCCAAATTTCCATTTTTCTCCAATTCCAGTTGCATTGCGAGCTTCTCTAGTTGTATTGCAATTCGAATTTATCAAAATTCGAGACATAATTGATAAAGTCATTTCTGACTTTATCGGGAGGTACGCCGGACACTGTGTATATTGTCCGCTGTGGGCCGGAGCAGCGCCCGAGCGGCAGCGCCCGATCGGCAGCGCCCAAAGCGGCCAGTCCCGACAAGCGGCCAGTCCCGTAAGCGGCCAGCGCCGAGCCCTCTCTCGGGAGGGGGAATAGTGATAGCAATGCTATCCTAATCCCACATCGGCTAGGGATGAGATGGAATAGGCCCTTATAAGGGTCAAGGACACCTTCCCTCTATGTAGGCCTTTTGGGGCAAAGCCCCAGAAACAAAACCGTGAGGGCTCCGGCCCACAGCGGACAATATACACAGTGCCCGGCGTACCTCCCGATAAAGTCAGAAATGGCTTTATCATTTGGTGCTTTCATTGAGAGTCGAGGCCAGCGCCCGATCGGCAGCGCCCAAAGCGGCCAGTCCCGTAAGCGGCCAGCGCCGAGCCCTCTCTCGGGAGGGGGAATAGTGATAGCAATGCTATCCTAATCCCACATCGGCTAGGGATGAGATGGAATAGGCCCTTATAAGGGTCAAGGACACCTTCCCTCTGTGTAGGCCTTTTGGGGCAAAGCCCCAGAAACAAAACCGTGAGGGCTCCGGCCCACAGCGGACAATATACACAGTGCCCGGCGTACCTCCCGATAAAGTCAGAAATGACTTTATCATTTGGTGCTTTCATTGAGAGTCGAGGCCAGCGCCCGAGCGGCAGCGCCCGATCGGCAGCGCCCAAAGCGGCCAGTCCCGACAAGCGGCCAGTCCCGTAAGCGGCCAGCGCCGAGCCCTCTCTCGGGAGGGGGAATAGTGATAGCAATGCTATCCTAATCCCACATCGGTTAGGGATGAGATGGAATAGGCCCTTATAAGGGTCAAGGACACCTTCCCTCTGTGTAGGCCTTTTGGGGCAAAGCCCCAGAAACAAAACCGTGAGGGCTCCGGCCCACAGCGGACAATATACACAGTGCCCTCACGGGAGGTACGCCGGGCACTGTGTATATTGTCCGCTGTGGGTCGGAGCCCTCACGGTTTTGTTTCTGGGGCTTTGCCCCAAAAGGCCTACACAGAGGGAAGGTGTCCTTGACCCTTATAAGGGCCTATTCCATCTCATCCCTAGCCGATGTGGGATTAGGATAGCATTGCTATCACTATTCCCCCTCCCGAGAGAGGGCTCGGCGCTGGCCGCTTACGGGACTGGCAGCTTTGGGCGCTGCCGATCGGGCGCTGGCCTCGACTCTCAATGAAAGCACCAAATGATAAAGCCATTTCTGACTTTATTGGGAGGTACGCCGGGCACTGTGTATATTGTCCGCTGTGGGCCGGAGCCCTCACGGTTTTGTTTCTGGGGCTTTGCCCCAAAAGGCCTACACAGAGGGAAGGTGTCCTTGACCCTTATAAGGGCCTATTCCATCTCATCCCTAGCCGATGTGGGATTAGGATAGCATTGCTATCACTATTCCCCCTCCCGAGAGAGGGCTCGGCGCTGGCCGCTTACGGGACTGGCCGCTTGTCGGGACTGGCCGATCGGGCGCTGCCGTTCGGGCGCTGGCCTCGACTCTCAACGAGAGCACCAAATGATAAAGCCATTTCTGACTTTATCGGGAGGTACGCCGGGCACTGTGTATATTGTCCGCTGTGGGCCGGAGCCCTCACGGTTTTGTTTCTGGGGCTTTGCCCCAAAAGGCCTACACAGAGGGAAGGTGTCCTTGACCCTTATAAGGGCCTATTCCATGCAAAACAATTTGAGGGATTTCTAAGCAGTAGTCACAAAACAATATTGCCATAACTGAAAATCCTATTTGAAACAGAGCGCAATATGAATAAAATAGTTGATTATGAACAATATACATTAAGTACACGTTGAGTATACGCATAATATACATCTAGTATACGAACAATATACATCTAGTATACGCACAATATCTATCTAGTACACGTCTAATATATGCACAATATACATCTAGTATACACACAATATACGTCTAATACACATCTAATATACGCATAATATACGTCTAGTATACACACAATATACGTCTAGTACACATCTAATATACGCACAATATAGATATAGTATACACACAATATACATCTAATATACATCTAATATATACACAATATATATCTAGCATACACACAATATACGTCTAGTACACATCTAATATACGCACAATATACATCTAGTATACACACAATATACATCTAATACACGTCTAATGTACGCACAATATACATCTAATATACACACAATATACATCTAATACACATCTAATATACGCACAATATATATCTAGTATACACACAATATACGTCTAGTACACGCACAATATACATCTAGTATACGCACAATATACATCTAGTACACATCTAGTATACGCACAATATATATCTAGTTTACATCTAGTATACGCACAATATATATCTAGTATACGCACAATATATTATGCATTATATATCTATTATTATGCTATGCACTATATCAAATAATAATACAACAATAAAACTAAAAATATAAAAAGAAACTAGATTATCATGCCTATTTTGTGGACCAATTTTTCGTTGACTCTGTTTGCTAAATAATATTATTTATTTACATGTATTCCAATTAAATGCCTATTTTCATGTATATATTATAATTAATATTATAATATATATTTTAACACATTTCGTATTGAATTCCATTTCATTCACACGTTTCCATGGATTCCCATACATAATATAATAATAAATTAAAGTAAAAACAACAAACTTAACATGGAAAATACATAAATAGGACAACTATTTCAAAAGAAACAAAAGGAGGAGGGTTGGGGATGTCACGAGTCGGCACCATTGTGCCGACTCGGCACAAAATCTGCACAGTGGGCAGATTCTGCTCTAATCTTGGGGACCAATTTTAGACTATCAAATGGCATTTTATGCCCAAATAGTCTTCTATAATCTTGTTCCTCTATATCTTAGCTTTCCAATGGTACCAATATCACTCAATTTGGAACTATATTTTAGGAGATATGGTCTTGGAAGCACACACTGCTCTCATGACCCGGATAGCACAAGAATGCTTCTTTTTTGGCCATTTTTGGGTCACTTAGAGCTAATATTAGCTCATGGACATTTCTACACCTTTTGTAGGTATGGAAGTCACGGTTAAAATTCCACTAAAATGCCCTCATTCTGAGATCTATGCACTGAATTATTACCAAAATACTGACTCAGGGTCCTAATACAATTTTTCACTAACTCTATTCATATGAACAAATTATCACTTTTCAAGCCAAAACTCATCAAAACCATAACATACCAACATAAACACATTTAATTCAACTCAAATCATGCATCCAAAACCCAATTTAACATATACGTAAGGTTTCAAGTTTCCAAAAATATTTCTGAATTATCTTTTTATTACCATCCACTTCTTAGATTCAACAACTAACAAGTTTTTATAATCATATTTGATGTATATCATACCTCATATGAGGGCACCATATTTGCAACATTGCGCACCACAAATGCTTTACCTGGTTGGAATCTCAGGATGTTCGAGGGGCAGACCCTGGAATCTACACAAGCAGTTACCATGAACAATCCATAAAATTGTTAGTCAAACTTATATTTGCCAGCATCTCAACTACCTTAATTATAATTTACTTGTTCTATTGGTTTCCCATAGTGGACCAAAAACTGGAGACTAAGTATACAAAATTGGTGTCAATCAAATTAAATATTCAATCAAAATTGTTTTAAAAATGAAACATAAGAGTCAAGATATAATTAGTAAATATACAGTAAAGAAAGGAAAAAAAATCAATTACAGAAATGAAAACCCTTAACTTTCCCTTGCCTCGCGAAGAATATGCTCTACAGTGATTTGAAAGGTTGCCGGTGAAGGAGAAGGAGAGTGCCGGTGGTCTCGAAATCGGAAGTGGGGTGAGTTGAGTTGGCCGGCAATCTAGAAATCAGTAGAAAAATGAGAGTAGAAATGAGAGGGGGAGCATAAGAGCAAAGTGATGAAAGAGGAAAGTGAGAAGGGAAATGAGAAATGATAAAATGATTTTTTCGTTTAGGTTTTAGAAAAAAGTGGTATTTTTGAAAAAATAAATTGTATAAATGAAATTAAGAATTTAAAAAGTTGTATATTTGAAATATTTTGAAAAGTTTGTTTGTTTTTTGTTATTTTTATTTTTTTTTTTTGTGTATATTTGTGTAAAAAGCCCTTTTTTCTATGCACACAGCTTAGTTTAGATTTTGCAATGTTATTGAAACCGGACCGGATAGAAAACCGGTAAGGCTGAGGGTTCATGGTTCGACCGGTTCAACCGGATTTTTTTTCTATTTTTTAACATATTATTAATTAGTATAATTTTTATAAATACTATCGTATAAACACTCAAACAAAAAAAATTATCAAAACATTTAACATATGCCACAAATATACTAATAATAAGTTACAAAACATATTAAATATTCACCAAAAATAAGTTTTAAATATTCAAACAAATTTATTTTATATTATACATATTTTTTTAAAAAAAATCATTTTCATCACTCATCATCATCGTCATTCTCATTATCGTTATTGTCATCTCTATCACTATTACCAACACCCGTGCTACAAAATAAATAACCAACTCACTCACACATTTAACACTTTGAGTCTAACTGCTATAGTTATTTTCTTTTCTTATTGTATTGATCAGAATTGGACAAATTAACATCATTAATTCTCATTGCACTGCACACCCTACACATTTTGCATTCTTTCTTTTTCCTTATACCCACACTTTCACCTTTTATTTTTTTTAAAAAAAAATTATTACTTAATTAGGTATTTTTCTGTTAAAATATTTTATTTTATGAGTTTTAATTTAAAAATTAAATAATTCAATAACTATAGGTGAAATTAAAAAAAAAGGGTAGAAAATTATCTTTAAGTTCACCAGCTTTAATAATTTATTCAATTTTTATTCTATTGTATTTTATTGAATTATTAAACCATTATATTGTTTTCATAAAGTCCAAACGTGATTAAATAGTAAAAGAATCAATTATTTGTTACATAAAACTTATTAGATTATTTATTTTTTATTTTTATGAAAAGAGCACTTATTTTATTAATTATTTTAAACTAAAAAGTATATAATAAAATATAACCCAATTTTGTCCGGTTCTCCGGTTTTGTCCGGTTCTTTCCGGTTCAATCCGATTTTTTTTCAATCCAATTTTATGTAGTTGAACCAATCGGTTAACAGACCGATTCACGGTTAAACCGGTTCAATCGGCCTGTCCGGTCCGGTTTCAATGACATTGAGATTTTGGATTAAGGTTCCTTATCCGCCATTTTGATCTTAGCATTCTTAAGGCATATGAAGTAAGTCCTAATCAGCTGAATCCAAACATATGGAAGTTTATAGTTTGTTTTAGGATTTTATGCATACACTTAGGTATAGCTTCATTTATAGACTTTTAGCCTTGGTATATTCTCCCTTCTTTCACTTTGTAGAACTAATTCTCATTCTGATCGGTGACTGGCTCCTCCGATTGGTCTTTCATTTTTCTCAATACCTTTCATTTTCAGAGTGCACAAGTATGACAAGTCTTTTCCGAAAGAAAATAAGGGTGACGGTGAAAGTGTGTAGGTCTGATCGTATGTACCATATACATGACCTCGGTTCTGGATCAGGAACCACCTTTTTCTTTCCCTTGCCCTTGTAGGATATTTTGCGCATATTTAGTCGAATTTTGGACCTATTTAATCCCTCTTGGATCACTATGCCTTGGCTTTTTGGCCTTGGTTTATTCTCCATTCTTTCACTTTTGGCCTCTAGATCCTTTACTTAGAATTAAGATTGTTTGTCCTTCAAATGCTTGATTATGATGGGAGTGGAATCGAGCTGCTTATTGAGAGCCCTAAATTCCTCTTCATCAAAAATGGGTAGGAGGTTTCAAGGCGGTGTCTACTAAGCGAATTTTTCTCTTCTTATAGAGGATTTGGGTTGCCTATTGCCACCACGTCACTTACTTCCTCCAACTCTGGAGTGTTGTGATTGTCTCGGAGAATCACTCATTCCTCTCAATGAAAACACCAAATACTAGCAGGAGATTATCTTAAAGAAAAAGAGTGAGCCAATTGAATCCGAATGGCTATCAAATGCTCCATCAGATGAGTTCTTCTCAAGATAAGAAAGAGCTAGACTTTAAGATAGGGAATTAACACTGTAAAGTATGGGTGTTCAAAAATGGTTTAAACCGTACAAACCGTTTAATTCAATCCGTCTAACCCATTTTTTTATAATTTTATTGGGTTATTAGAACCCATATAACCCATTCTAAAATTTAAAAAATATTTATATGGGTTATGGGTAATTATATAACACAATCAATTAACC
This sequence comes from Excoecaria cochinchinensis, assembly GCA_947683425.1. NCBI lineage: Eukaryota > Viridiplantae > Streptophyta > Magnoliopsida > Malpighiales > Euphorbiaceae > Excoecaria > Excoecaria cochinchinensis. Next base: position 2,746,652 of record CANTUQ010000153.1, on the reverse strand, counting down.
CATCTAATTATTATATTGACTCCAATTATTATTTATATCAAAATATAACAATAATCTATATCAAAATATTTAGTATATTTAAACTCGTATACTTATAATGTAATACCCCAAAATTTTAGTTTTCGTAAATATTACTTTTCGGGCTGTGAATAGTAAAATCAGGGTGAATGATATTACCAGTAGTTGAAAAATATTTTATTCGATCATTGAAAAGTACAATTCATGAGGAGTCCGAGAGTATAATTTGAGGTAAAATTGAGTTTAAATAGACTCTCAAAAGTCAAAAATAAAAATAAGATACGATTCGATTTAAATAGTAACAGCAGTTGACTAATCTTTGACCGACTTGGAAAAAGTGCTAGGAACCTCCAAAAAATTATCCTAACATATGGACTCATTCCAAATCATGTAAGGAAATTTTTAGAAGTAAAAAATTAATTTTTGGATGGCACGAAAAAATAAGTTATTAGACCGATAAAAATTTGCCGGATCGAAAAACATCATTTTGACCCGAAAATTTTTGTACACCCTAAAAAATATTTTTCGATATTTATGAATACATTTTTATGACAAATAGTACAAGAAAAATAAGAGAAAAATTGTTGGGCCTAATAAATATTAAGTATAAAACCCATTGGTATAACTAACTAATATTGATATAACTAAGCAATCTTGCTTTTAGTATACCGATAGTTAAATTGGAAATGTAGGATATAATTGGCTAACCATAGGGGTACATACCGCGGTAGTGAGTCATCGCAACTTACATTTGTAATCCAATGGCGGTCTACACATGTTACATGTCTTACAGGATTATTATGAGATTATCAGAGCATTGACCCTTTAAGAGGTCACTTCGACACTGTCAAAGCGTTGGCCTTTTAAGTAGTCACTTCGATAAATTTGGGATCTTTGGGATTCCTGTTCCATATATCATTCCGAGAATTTCTACTGGATTTCACTAGGGGAAAAATTGTAAATTTAAGTGTCAAAAAGGTAAATATATAATAATGTTGTAAGATAAGGAGCAAAATGGTAACTATGCAAGAAAATAGTAATTGGAGGGCAAAATGGTAAATTATGCAGGTAAAAATGGTAATTTGATAATAAAAGTAAAATTAGTGGCATAATGGTAATTATGAGATAAAAATTGAAGAAAAATAGATAAAATAGTAATTACCCAAGAAAATATGAATAATAGGGTTAAAGTGGTAACAAGCGATAAGAATATGGATAATATGAGTAAAATAGTAATTATGCGGTAAAAGTTTATAATAAAGGGCAAAATTGTAATTTCATGATAAAATGTGAATAATAAGGATAAAATAGTAAATAGGTGATAAAATGTAGAATATAAGGGTAAAAGTATAAATATACAATTAAATATGAGTAATATTAATAAAATGATAATTTAGTGAGAGAAAAATGTGGATAAAAATAATAAACAATAATCATGCAATAAAATGAATAAAGTAAAGTAAAACGGAAATAAATAAGTAAAACAAGTATGATAAGTGTAGAAACATAGCCCATGTAGCCTATTATAAATCTTGAGTTTTTTTTTATAAATAATGGTTTTTTAAAAAAGTAATTGGATTTTTAGAGTGTTTTGGAAACAATTTTGAGAATTGGGGTGTTTTACCTATTTTTCGCAGCAGTGTGCTGTGGGAATTTTATTTTATTTTTAATAGGTTTGTGTAGCTTTCCATTTGAAAACCTGCATACGGCAGTTTTTCCATTTTGGGAAAGCTGTTGTTTCTTTTTTTTAATTTATTTATTTAAAAAATTAATTATAAAATTTTAATTAATTGAAGTATAAAAATTAATTTTTTACATTAATTTTTAAAATTAATTTTTTTTAAAAAATAAAGATAATTTTAAATAAATTATAATTTTTTTAAAAAAATTGAAGTTAAAAAATTAAATTATGTCTTAAATGGAATATTGTGGTTTAATGGTGAAAATGCGCACATCATGTTCTAACATGTCATGTTTTCAAATTCTATCCACATTTTTATTCTTTTTGTAGACACGTCAGCTGCCAATTGGACAGACAAAAAATTGACGCGTGTCAAAAGTAATATGCCAGCTGATGACGTAAAATAAACAGTGTGTCCACATGTGCACAAATTACTAACATGGTGTGTCAACTGGACTTTCCAGCCAGGGTCATTACCGGAACCAGTCATAGTTATTTTTGTGTATAAAAATTTTATTTTAGTGACTTTTTTAAAAGAAAAAATTCTTTTGTTATTTTTGCGTAATTTTGGCATAAGTTAAGTGACCATGAGTGAAATCAACCCTTGGTATACACTGTAAGCAACTATGTGCAATAGCCCAAATACTGGTCTAACAGTAATCAGTGAATTCTGTAGAGTCTGTAGTGTAAAAATATCAGCTTTAGCACCTTTACTGCAATAGAGTTAAAAAAGTTAAACGTGCTCAGGCTAGGGAAGCCCCTTGATGGGTGATCTTCTGAAAAGCCGGAAGAGCAAAATATTTTATTAGACCATCAGAATATATGAATTAAAAAGAGACTAATGGTATAATTTGGTGCAAAAATGAGGTCATATAGGCCTCTGAAAGTCAAATTGAAATTAACCTCTAGTTCGATTCAAATAATAACCAAGTTTGACTATATTTTAACTTAATTTTTAAAAATAGTAAATGAGGTCTAAAAGAAGTTTTGTGGGGAATAAAATTATTTAAAATAATTTTTAGAAATTTTTGATAGTGAAAGATTAGTAAATTACGACAGAACTGAAAGTATCAAATCGGACCGATTTAAGTGAACCGGATCCCAAACGGACTTCAATTGAGCTAAAGTTTTACAGGGGGACTATTTTTCATATTATAATAATAATGGAATTGGTTTGGAGTGAAAATAAGTTGAGAAACTTATAGTTACTATTGAAAAGTGAAAATGGCCTAAAAATTGAAAATTGACCCAAACCGGTTTGACCACTTTGGTTGGACCTGGTCTGATTTAATTTTCCTCATATATAAACATCTCTTCATCTGGAAATATTCATTTTGCATCCGCCTCTCTTCTTCCTCCCTGGGTCGAATTGATATTTCTTCATTTTTTCTCCATTTTCTCTGCATCTCTCCATAGATTTTAGCTTTCCAAGTAAATTTCAGCTCCTCTGTAATCTATTGGTAGTCTTAGAAGTTCATTTGAAGGATTAAAAGTGAGTGAAACCAAGACTTGAAAGTTTGGGTGTAAAATTGAGGTGTTCATGGTGAGGAAAGTTTCTCTAAAACTAAAGGCAAGGAAAAGGAGTATTAAGAAGTGATAAGCAAGGATCTAAGGTTTGTGATTGCAAATTCCATCTATTCCATGTTAAAAGTATGGATTTAGGTTATATTTATGAACAAAGTATGTGATTAATGCATATTTAATTGAATCTAACCATATAATCATGCGTAGGAAGGTTAAAAATGATTATTTGAATGGTTAAAATGAGAAAATAAAACTTGGATGATGATGATATGATGTGGCCGAATGGTATATGCATGTGTTTCCATGGTATGTTATGATGGTTATGTCATTTTAATGATGTATACATGATGTTTGACATGAGATCTAAGTAATTGAATGTGTAAGAGAAAGAAATATAATCATAATGGATGTTGATCACATAGGCCGAATGGTATATGCATGTGAAAAATATGATTTTGATGTGTTTTGATGTGAATAAATGGTATGGCTTTGTTAATCATCATGTAATCTTGCTAAATGGAATATAAATGAGATAAAAAGAAATTATGGTGGATGTATGGTATGTTGGCCGAATGTCATACATGTGTATATCATGGTGTACTATGATGACATGATGATTTTTAATGACATACAATGGCATAAGAATGAAAATTTAATGTATCATGATTGATTCGGATGGTAAATGAATGGAATGGTATGATGAGATTCCATGGATTGTATATAATGAAAATTTAATAATTATAATGGTATAATTATTGCCCTGTATTATAGTCTGGTAGTCAAGTCTAGCTCAGGATATAGTGGCTAGCCATAGGGACATCAACCGCGGGTGTGAGCATGACGTCTCACTTTTTGTAGGCCAATGACAGTCCTATTGAAATGATTGAAATGTAGGGGTGGTCCTTCGGGCTCCCTCTAAAATGTTTTGAAATGTTGAAATGTCAAACGAAATGAATTGAAAATGTAGGGGTGGTCCCATGGGGTCCCTCTAAACTGTAGTGAACCAATCGGGTTCACGTCTCGATTATCCAGTTCATAGATTTCTGCCAGTTTTATACAATGGGCAAAATGGTAAAAATAAGCTTAATATGGTTAATTTGTGATTAAAATGATATTTATATGAAAAATAGACTTAATTGAAAGAAATAAAAAAGTTTAAGGGCAAAACGGTAATTTTGACCATAAATAAGTAAATAAAAATTAATAGGGATATAAATGTAATTAATCGGTTAAATATGAAAATTCGTCACTTTTTAGGGATTAAAATGTAATTTGGCATGAAATTGATAATTTAGAGACTAAACGGTAATTTGCATGCTAAAGAATAGTTAAAATGGTAAATAAAATGAATTGATGGCATTTTTGTAATTATGGAGAAGTTAGAGGACTAAATTATAATTTTGCCATGATAAGGGACTAAAACGTAAATATGAATTTTTAAAGTACACTATTTGCATATTTACCTCTAATTGAGGGATTTAATTGAGATTGTGAATATTATTACATATATAGAAATGAAATGGAAATTTAATTGGTTTAAGGGCAAAATAGTAATTTTGTGGATAAATATTGAATGGTGTTAATTGAAAGAGTAATGGCAGTATAGTACATAAATCGAAAGTTAAGGACATAACCATAATTTAATGCATTTTTGAAGGATTGAAAGGAATTTTCTACTGAATAATAATTGATAAAATATTCATTTATTTTAATTAAGTATATTTTATATTATTATTTTATGCATGTGAACTTAGTATAGTGAAAATTTCTAAAATTGCAATCACCACTGAGTATATTTAATGTTCAGCGCGTAGTTTTATTTGATTGCTTATTGGTACGCCTTACGACGCAGAGCATAAAGCATACATCGAATCTTGAAACTGAATCGAGGAATATTGAGAATATTAAGTATGTTAAGTATATGGCATGTATATGAACTTAAATATTATGATTTTCGGTATTGGCATGTATTAGACTTATTAAAGTAGATAATGGTCTGGTGTGAGGCATAGTATCTATATTTTAGACTGTTCATGATGGTATTATACTGTTATAAATGTTGCTTGTGTGATTAATATGCCTATATGAAATTGACCAAATGAATAGTAACTGAGGATAGTTCTAGGTCAATTGGAAAAATTAATATTAAGGTAAACTGGTAAGTGAAAAAAAAAAATTCATGATTTCGCACCGTTAATATAGTAAAGTGATGACATTCGATATCCGTACCATATATAGGTATAGGGTGTTACAATATGCACCTAAGCCTATCCCTATATATATGTGTATATATATATATGTGTGTATATGTATATATATATATGTGTGTATATATATGTATATATATATATGTATATATGTATATATATAAAATCTAAAAAAAATCAAAAAATTGTTAAATCGGTTGAATCCAAATTAATATCAGTTAGCTGATCCGATTGTATGCAAATATAAACTTTTCTAATTCTTTTATTCTTTTAAAAAATCCTATTGATTCATAATCCTTATAAAATCAAAGACGATAAATTGAAACTAGATCTCCTGTGTAATTTCTCTTCATCATACTTTGCTGAAGATGAAGATGGCATCTTAACACTAGATTGTGTGTAGAAAACACTAACTTACTCTGACGCCAATTGTTGAAATCAATTGCAATTAACTAACACGCAAGCACATAAAGAGAAGAGAGACGAAAAATAAATACAAGGATTTAACAAGATTCAACCAAATTACTTATGCGCTAAGGTAGGACTAGAGAGCAATATTTCCATTATAAATTGGGACGAACTTACATTAGATCCTCAAATTCCCTAACTCTATTAGTGTTTCTCAAAATCAACCGAGCCAAAATAAAATAGGCCAAATTTCCATTTTTCTCCAATTCCAGTTGCATTGCGAGCTTCTCTAGTTGTATTGCAATTTGAATTCATCAAAATTCAAGACATAATGTTAACAATTTCAACTAAAAGAAACAATATATATATATATATATATATATATATATATATATATATATATATATTCCTGATCTACTATTCCGACGAAAGAAGTTTGCCATCCCACATTCTCTATGAAGTTGGGCATCCCAGTAAAAGATCTCCTTTTCATTTGATTTATTTTTTTTTTAAACCTATTTTAATTTGAGATTAATTTATTTCATATGCATGATTATAGAAAGGCATCCTTCATTGGTAAATCAACATTTTTGGAACCACCACTTTGATCTGCTAAATATTCATATGCGTTTACAATTGAAATCCTAACATTCACCGTAGATTCCATTACACTCCATGGAAATTGATTGCGCGAATGTTAACAAATGGCACTTATAATAATAATGATTTGACTTTTTGATTCTAAACTCCATTGTATGAGTATAGTCAAAAATAGAAGTTGTATACCTCTTTTATATGCATTACTTACAAGTTACAACCTCATTCATAGCATTTTCACCATTTGTTTCGTATTTTTCTTCATTTTCATTGTCATATTGTCATCAGAGTCTATACAAATTATATTGGCATGGCTTTCACTTTCAATTTTAGAAGTCGCCATCCTTATATAATAATTGATGACAGTCCGAAATTTTCGGGCTGTGGCTAGGAGAAGTCACCTGAAAACACAAAATGCCGGCGTCTGACAAGGGATACTCTGATAGTCAAGTTAGAAAAATTAACGAGGGTAAAGTGTATTATAATTAGGAAAGAATCAAGAAAAAAAAATATGCCTGGATTTCTCCTTTTATAGAGTTAGAAATCAGTGTTGGAATAGGAATTAACTTCTAAGTAGAACAAATATCCTCACTACGATAGAACTTCAATTCCCAAATGAGATAAAACTCAAGGGCCCCTGACTAGATAAGGCTGATCCTTGATTAGATAAGGTTGATTCTTGATTAGATAAGGTTAATCATGAAGAACCCACGTTATAATGGAATGGAAATCTTCGAAGGATTCTGACAATCCTTTTGACTAATGGAGACAAGCTCATTCCGAGTTATTAGGAGAGACCGCGCTATTATTGAGAGCTTATTCAGATCAGCTCGGCTAACCGGACTCAGGACCAAAGCGTAGCCAAACTCATGTGTGAGGTGTCTAGTTATCATAAGTCCACCCCCCGCGCGCCGCCCCCCCCCAAGTATATGACATTCATGTCATTTAAGTGGCAAACTAAAAATTCAAAAAGTAACTACCAAGCACGTGATGCATTAAAAGAGGAAAGGGCAGTACCTCGTTTCACCCGAAGTGACGACTAGGGTAGTTAATGCCATCCTTGCAACACTTCGGTTACTGCATTGAACATAATGACCACTGACACCACCACTCAACACTCGCCACCTGTCCAGTAATTAATGGTTCATTCTGCCTATATATTCTTTCTCCCTTTTTAGAATTTCGCTTCGCTTTCTCACTTTTGCTTTCACACTTCATCGTTCATTTCCTTTTGCCCTATCTTCCTCAATCTTTTTTCTTTCCCTCCTTGTTCCAAATTCACCCATTTCCAAATCTACTCCTCTTGTCGCAAGCTCTCATCCTCAAGCATTCTTCGAGTTGCTATTTCCAGATTTTCTCCAAAGCTTTTCTGAAATTTCAGGTTTGTACTTTTTTCCTTTTTTCCTTTTTCCTTTTTCTTACCATGAGTTGCTCCGAGAGTTCTAGTGAGAGGGTGAGGGTAGAGGAAGGGCTTGACGCTAATAGTCCTCCAAAGTCCCCTAGCACCAGTCAACCAAGGCAAGAGGGAAGAAAGAACCAAGGAGACTTCCCAGGGTAGGAAGCATAAGTTCAATCTTCAAGCCTAGTGATATGAGCACGCCGAGAAAAAGGCTAGGCATACCTTATGTGTACAAAATTCGCGCTGCTAGTGCTTCCATGAGGACCAACGCCAAATTTCAAGGCAAAAAAACGATAATCGTTTATGAGGCAGACTTCAAAGCCGGGGTAAGTCTTCCACTGATAACCTTTGAGCTCGAATTTTTAGATTTCTACGACTTAACCATCGGGCAATTGCATCCCAATGCCTAGCGAACTCTCTCAGCACTATAAATTTAAGCAGTCGAACATGACATAGATCTCACCATTCGCATCTTCCGAGCTACTCATGTAGTGGGACTCCGAGCTAATGGTAAGGACCACAACTATATTCAAGTTCATGCCGGCTACGGAGTATTCGTCAAAAATCCTGAGTTTTTGAAGAACTAGAAGAATCGGTTCTTCATAATAAAAAGCGAGTCAGAATTCCCCTTTAAGACTCAATGGTTTCTCTTTGTTAACAGGAATGATAACCCATTGTATTTAAATGATGCAGAGAAAAGTTTATTAGCTCGGTGGAGGGAGCTGACCCAAGAGAAAACAAACATAAATTTGCAGCTTTAATGCAAAGTAGCCCCACCACCACTAAAATCGAACTCTAAGAAAAAGGGTAAATTTCTTAATTTTCTATTCTTGCATTCTAATTTATTTCTTATTGTTTGCTTTGTTGCAGCTATGAAGAGGAGTTCCCAACGTAGCCTCGCCAAACTTTTTAAGGAAAAAAGGCAAAAAGCTGATGGAAGATGATTTGCTACTGCAGCAGCCGAAGCCAATCCAGCTCCTTCAAATCCAAGTTCGTCCATTATTTTTCGAAGCTCAAATGCTCCAATTCGGAGCCCTATATAGACTATTGCGACTCCCCCACCTGTACCCGTAGTGGTAGCCGACAGCTCTCCTCGATCGACGCCTACACTAGCTACTACCTCTGAGCTCCTATCCGAGACCAGGGAACAAGCGTATACTCCTGATCCTAAATCATGGACGAAAGAACTGAAGGCTTTCGTCGAAGACATCCATAGGTTCTAGCAATGACAGGGGAAATCCTGGTCAAAGGAGAACCCTGACTTCATAACCTTCATTCATCAGACAGCTTGTGTTCCCTCAGAAGCCACACCTTTGCTCCATTTGAGCGCTGAGCAATTGAGTTATGCTATGAAGAGGCATGAAGTGGAGGTAACATACTAGAACTTTTAATGTGTTCGGTTTGCTTGATCATGTACAGAACATAAAACATTTTATTTTCAGGGGTACATGTTGGGAGGACCTGCTATTGGTAAAATGAACAAACTTATCCTCACCTGGGAAAAAGAGAAACAAGAAAGTCCCGGCTCCAACACCAACTTGGTAAAGCTGGGTCAAAAGTAAAGGCAGCAGAGAAACGGGATCTAGAGGCTGAAAAGAAAATGCTCGCCTAAAAAGACGATGTAGCCGAGGCCAAGGATAAAGCTGTTGCAACTGAAGCCAGTCTAAATCAAGAGAAAGAAAGGAGTCGGGATGCTAAATCTAGTTCAGAGTGAGCTAAGCGGGAGAAAGAGGAAGTAAATAAAGAAAAAGCCGAATTGGAACAAAGGTGTTTTGAGCTCGAAGACAAGGTAGCAGACCTAGCAGCGGATAAATGCATTGCGTTCGGCGCTAAACTCATCCAAGTAGTGAAGGACCGGCATCCGAATATGGACTGTGCTGGTTGAATGAAGTTTATCCAGATGAATAAATAGGACTTTGCTACTGATTTTTGAATTGTAACCACTTTTCCAATTAATAAAATGGATGTTTTTTCGAACTGAATAAATGATTTCATGGTCCGCATAATTCATTATAATTATTGCGAAAACCTGCATAAATAATATTGTTTGCTCGGATAGCGATATTGCTGTTATGAGCGAAGCATTTGGAAATTTGATAATTTAAGTTTATCCGAACAAGATATAAATAAATGCTTGAACTAGCAAAGCCAACAAATTGAAAGAATACTCGTGGTGATACTGCCGAACTGAGCTTTTTTATTGATAATAAAACAAACGTTCAGATTAGCAAAACTGCTAGACAAAGCTTACAATGAAATAAGTGCTCATATGGCGATACTGCCGAACTGAGCTTATTATTGATAATATAACTTCAAGTTGGAAACATTAGAGTGGGGGAGTAACTTCCCAGAGAGATCTTTCAACCTGTAAGCTCCCCCATTGACTTCGTGTACCATATAGGGAACCTTCCTAATTTGGATTGAGCTTCCCAACTCCAGAAGCTATATGAGATACAATAGCTTTTCTTAGAATGAGTTGTCTAACCTGAAAAGACCTGGACTTTAGATTTCGATCATGATATGAAGACATTCGCTCTTTATATACTGCAGATTGCAGCTGGGCGAACTCTCTGATTTCTTCGAGTCTATCTAGGTAATACAACAAATTTGCCCCATTTTCCTCAATATCGTATGATGAAGTTCGAATGATGGGGATGCCAATCTCACATGGAATGACTACTTCAGCTCTAGATGTGAGGAAAAAAGGTCTAACCCCAATCGCCGCTCGTGGAGAAGTTAGGTATGCCCATAGCACGTTATTCAGCTCGTCAACCCAAAGACCCTTCGCATCACCCAGCCTCTTTTTTAGCCTGGCCAGTATAGTTCAATTGGTTACCTCAGTCATGCTGTTTGATTGTGGATGGTATACTGAGGTAAAGCAAAGCTGAATTTTTAATTATGTGCAATAATTCTTAAAGGAAGAACAATCGATCTATTTACCATTATTAGTGATAATTGTGTGCGGGATTTTGAACCTTGTAGCTATGGACTTTTGAATAAACTTTATTAAATTTGCGAGGGTGATTATGGCTAGAGGCTCTGCTTCAATCCATTTCGTGAAATGATCAACCGCAACTACCAAGAACTTTCGCTGCCCAGTAGCCAATAGGAAAGGTGTTACCAGACAAGGACATTCATGGCAATACAGAAATCAGAACAATAAAATTTCTAACATCCTAACCACAAAACACACACACACCATCATTCACACTAAAGATTATTATATATAATTAACAATGCTAAATCAATGAACTTAATTACAAACCGACAACCAATAACAACATTTTATAACTTCTACTGACTCATTGGCCAAAGTCACGGAGAACCGCTATGCTACTCTGATCTCTTAACCTGCACGGACAAACAACCATGCTAAACGATAACGCTTAGTCGGGTGAAGCAAATAATGGGCAGCCACTCCCGGTGGTTGCCGAGGTAAACACATGTAAATCAATATATATATATATATTCATGAACATAAAGTACACCGATTAAAGCTAACATAAATGCATATTCTATTTCTTGTGCAAAACTTAACAATTTCCTATATACATTTGTTTACATACCATAGCCAGAATTTACGTTATTACCTAAGTAATTCACAAGGACATTATGCACACACATTGTTTGCGTAATTCATTTAATTAACTATGTGAATAGTTATGCCTCCTAGGTTACCAAGGATACATTTGCTAGCAGGGCAAATTAAGTCATATCGATTCCCATTATTACTAACATTTCCAAAATCATGCAGATCAAAGTATCAGTGCTTGCGTTAGAACATTTTATTTGTTTAAACCATTACTGTTCAAAGCTAGACAAAACATTTAGATTTCCAGAGTTGGTTCGGGCTCAAAATAAATATTTCAAACTTCCTACGTATCCCTATGGTTGGGAATCAGAACCAACGCAGTTCTACAGAACTTATGCACACATATCCCAAATTTAATCTTAACCCATTTCCTAAATCCAATTTATCTATATCATGCTTAATACTTTATTATCTCTTACTTGCCGATCAAGACATTTATATAACTTATCGTATTTATTAAAATCAACAGCAAGGCACACGAATTCCTTACCAAAATGCTTATAGTAATTATCCAGGCTAAGATCCAGAAGGTAGATAACACCATACATACCTGTATTCTCAATTTAAACATATAAACGGATATATTCATAGAGTTCATTTACTGAGTACTTAAGTATAGCAAATAAGCATATCAATCATTTCAAAAATTCTTACACCGACTTTACATAGGCAATTACACTCATAACTTATGAACAGATTAATAACAGGCATCTCTCACATACGAAAACAGTATTCATTTATGCATACTTATTAGCACAACATCGGTTGCTATATCTCTTTTCGATTAACTGACATTAGGTTCAGATACAAAACCATTTAGGTATCCGATGATACCACACAATTTCACATTCGAGTCCATAATGGCTCAAGAACAGAGGGGTGCATAAAGCACCAGTCAAATGGCATTAATCACAGTTACATCAAATGTTTATTCACATAACTTTTGTACATCATTACAGAATTTATCAATCCAATCACATACTTTTATTTTCATTGATTGCCTGCTAAGTCCTAAGGGTGGATATGCGAGTAAACAGTGACGGTACCTTAAGGGTACGAATCGACCAGTGACGGTACCTTACGGGTACGAATCGAAAAGCAACATCACATTTTCTCATTCAAAACATTTTACAGAGGGGATCTTAAACAAGATCCATACACATAGAGGTTCGTGAGGAACCAAACGGGGAGCTGATCAGGGTCCAGAACAGTACAGAGGGCTACAGCTAACAGAACTCTATAGGCATGCCTATCTATCCACGACTCGACTAATGCAAGCTAAATTCCATGTTATTATTATTGGGTTCATCTCATTTCCACATACATACACATTCCACAATACTCATAACATTCTTTCATTTTTAATTAGGCACATGCATTCGCTACGTATAAACATCTCATATGAACATATTAAGCATATTTATGTTATTAAATATCATGTCTATATTTAATCTCAACAATTACTTTACAATTATCATATTTATTTAGACTTAACGGATAAGTTCACATCTTATTACGCACATACATTTACAACATAATCATGGTAGATCAAATTCTTATATTTCAGTAATTATTATGCATGGAAAAAACATCAATAATTCACATTTCCACTAGACTGACTCTTGTAGGTCATACATAATACAAATCATGCCCCAAATCATAGCATATCATTTATCATGAAGAATTCATAATATTGCACATATAAATAAACATATTATATTGCATACAGGGGTAAAAATCCATGAAGAAACCATTTGAAATTCATTTTAAAAGAGAAGGGCAAAATCGAAAACAAAATAGGGCAGGGGAAGCTCACTGTCGCGATCGCGACTAAGTCGCACTCGCGACAGAGTAGCATCGGACACGAGTCGTGCAGGTCGACACGACTCGTGTCGATGCATTGCTCCCCATCGCAAGTCGTGTTCTAAAGCACGACTTGACCAATCAGGAGCACGAGTCGTGCTGGTCCCTCCGAGTCACACGCAGCCTTCACATGTCGTGAAAATTCTTCATGACTCGTGAAGGCTTACTCCCACGCCTCTCCCTGCCTAGCTGCATAAATCGTGCTCGTGGAAGACTGCACGAGTCGTGCTGCTTGACATGAGTCGGACGCCCCTCACTCTTCAGTGCAAAATCATCACGAGAGCTGGATTTCCCCGTTCTGTCGCGCTCGCGATAGCATCGGGACTTCTATTTCTCAGCAAGAACATAGAAAACCCAGAATTTCCAAATCCAACCCATTTTCAACCAAAATCAAACCAAATATCAATCTTACCTTCAAATCAGCCTTCCACCATCACATATATATAAAACACAACTTAAATCCACAATTTACACAATCAAAATCATGCTTAGCAAAAATCAAATTCCTCAAGAACACAAACCCAGAAATTTAAGCAAATATTAATCAAACTTCAATAATTGTTTAATACATCTACATTCATGCATCATAATTCAAATCAAATAATTACCCAAAACATTAACACCATAACATGCCTCATCAAACATCAATTTTCTAGAAATTCTCATGTAAATACAGAAATCACAAAATGCCCAAAATTAATTAAATTCTCAAACAAAATCCCAAACCTTTAACTCCTTTGCTCCGATTAGCTTTCTTGGTTGCTCTATCATGCTCCTAAACCTATCCAAGATCTTTCCCAACCAAAACCCTCATCAAACTCACACAAACAAAAACCCTAGATCAAAACACACTCAAATAAAATCCAAAGAAAAGATGAAAGAGGAGAAGAAAGCCCAATAAAACTTACCAATCTCACTTGTGATGATCAATTTCCACCAAGGAATCACAGCCAAAGAGGAGGAATCATGATGGAGCAAAGTGGGAAGAAGAAGAGGAGGAGAAAGAGGTGCGAGGAAGAGAGAACGGGAGAGCTTGGGCAAAAATTCTGCTCTTCCTCTCTCTTTCATTGCCTCATATATCCCTCTCTCAATTCTTGCCACATGTTATCACATAATTGGTGGAACTTGACCATTCACACCCTATACCCAAACATGACATTACACACAAGACTACTTCCACTAACACATACACTACTTCCCTCTATACATGCACACTCTATCAAAACCCACAGTTAGATGTTTATATCAAATTCTCTTTTTAATCCTCAACTTGCACGACTTCGGTCGCTACTCATCCTCAATATGCACAAATCCTTTTGGGATACTTTTTGGGGTGTGATAAAAGGACCAAGAATATCAATTCCCCACTGAGCAAATGGCCAAGGGCTGTGAATAGGCACTTGATGGGTGGACTTTTGATGCAGTATGTTGCCGAATTACTGGCATTTGTCACACTTCTGAACGTGCTATTTAGCATCTTTCTCTATCCGGACCAATAATACCCCCGTAATAAGGCTTTCCAAACTAATGCCTGTGCACCCTCATGCGTTCCATAGATGCCTTCATGAATTTCTCTTGAGTATATAATCACCCTTTTCGGTGTTCAGAAAGAGTGTTTAGGGATGTGAGAATGATCGCATATTTAACTTATCACCTAGGATGGCATACCGGCTGGACTGCTGAACATTCTTCCAAGCTTGAATCTAGTCATCAAGGAGGACTCACGCACTTAGATACTATATATAGGCATATGCCAACTATCCATTGGCTCTTACACTTGAACCCTGTATATTTTATAAGTTGGTGCTGCCAGGACTGACAACACTATGTCCGCCGTTGTTCTAACTTGAAGCCTGCTTGGCTAGAGCATTTGCTCCCTCATTTTCTGCTCGATGTATTCGCTCAATCGACCATGCACACCCCATTTTCTCAAATTGAGACAGTAAAATAGCTACCAACTCTTTGTACCGAAACATTGTAATTTTTCTTTAAATTTATCGAACAATTAGCTGAAAACTAACTGCGAATCAGAAAAAATAGCCAAAGAATCTGGCTTTACCTCAATGGCGAGCTGCAATCCAAAAAAAAAGAGCCTCATATTCTACCGCATTGTTAGAGGTCGAGAATATTATTTGGGCCATTACTCTGATGGTTATCTTTTTTAGCCTATATTCTGATGTTGGTACCTTCAGATGAGCATGCTCTATCCATAAATAATCTCTAAGAGCGGGTGTTTGGCTTAGGAGGTGGAGTAAGCAATTCGGCTACAAAGTTAGCCAAAACTTGAACTTTCATGGAAGGGTGGGTGTGACGCGCGCCGAACCCTGGGAGGCCCCGAAGACCTGCTTTTAGGGCTTTCGAGAAAAGTTCATAAAAACTTGTAAGAAATTGCAAGTGTGTCCATTTTGGGCAATAAGGAGATTTCTTAGAGTTACCACCCAATAGAACATTGGGAAAGGTCGTATAGCCTCAGCGAGCCTAAGACCGTGCTGCTATGTCCATTTTGGGCAAGCTGGAGGTGTCTTGGAGGCCCAACCCTAATGGAACATTAGGATGGCCTTCTCGCCTCGCACTTGGACAAGCAAGAGGTGTCTTGGAGGCCCCACCCTAATAGAATATTAGGATGACCCTCTTGTCTCGTGGAGTTTAGGACTATGCAAATTGAGCCTTTTTCGCGACACAAGATGTATCTTGGAGGCCCCACCCCAATAGAATATTGAGATGGCCCTCTCGCTTCGTTGAGCCCAAGACTAGAGAAGATTCGGGACTTCCCATTTATTCATACCTTGATTAAATTTAGAATTGAGTTTTGAATTTAACGTTTCATCCAATTTTTCATTCAATTTAATGCAATTCAATAGAGCGCATATCAATTACATCATAAAACAGTAAATAAAAATAAAGTAAATAAGAACGCAATAAATTACAATAAAACTAAGGGCGGGATACAACCCCCATTGTAAATAAAATATAAATCATACATAAAACGGGTTATTTATTAAAGATGTGAGGACATTGGTTCTCGCATGCATAGTTAAAGAAAATAATTTTAAAGTGATAATTTATTTCGATGGAAAAATTAGGATATTGTTCCCATTTTATTAGAAAAACCCAATTTATTTATAGAAATATTTTTGTGTGATTTTTAATTAAACGTGCATAAAACAAATGATTTCATTAATAATTACATGACAAGTAAATTAAAATACAAATGAAGGAAAAATACTAAAAAATAATAAAAATAATCAATCTCCGGATCTCCTCATTCGCTTGCAAATGTGTTCAAACAAGAAAAAATAAAGATTAAAGCAAAAAACACAAAATAAATTAATGTTAGTAATCAAATCAAGAAAATTAATTAAACACATAAAACAATAAATGATAGATTAGAATAAATAAAATATGCATTATGGATGACAAACAAGTTAAGTGACATATTAAAATAAATAGATTAACATATTAATAAATTAACACTAATAATAATAATAATAATAATAATAATAATAATAATAATAATAATAATAATAATAATAATAATAATAATGAAGAATAAACAATTAAATAAGATAAAGCAAAAAGAATATTAAAAATGTTAAATCTATATACAAAATCACAATAAATATAAAGATCTACATTATTACTAATTAAATATGAACAAAATAAAAAAAAATAAAATTAAGAGATCGAGTCTAGAATGTTTACCCTCAGATTTTGGATTCGATAGATGAAAAATATAATTGATTTCCTTATTTTGATTCGCAAAATAGAAATAAAAATAATTGAAACTTTATTCAAGAGAAAATTGCTTAAAAAAAATTAATAGAAGAAAATAAATTAATTTTCAAGAACAAAAAATTGATTTCTTTGCCTCAAAAATTATAATTGATAAAAAATTCTAATCTCAAGAACAAAAAATGATTTTATTTGTCTCAAGAAAAATTTTTGGTTAAAAATTAAATTTTTTAACCTTAAAAATTTTATTTGGAGAAAAAAAACTAAGAAAAGTGTACAGAGAATTCTTAGAAAGAAGAGAAAAAGAAAAGAAGAAAAATAAAGATCATTCATGCAAAATGAATTCCCCCTTTATTTTTTTCACAGATTTTCTATTTAAATGAGTAAAAATGGAAAAAATCATTAATTAAGGAAGAAAATAGAATTTTTATCAAATTTCCCTTAATTTGGATGCAAAAAAAGAAATTACCATTAAAAATTCCGAAAAAAGGTGAAAAAGTCAAATAAAATCAAGAAAAACGGAAAAACACGAAAAAATGGCGTTTTCAGCAAATCAGGGGCGACTGACGCCCGTCGGTGTGCGCGGCCATTAACTTAACTTCGCTGCCAATCATTGCCTCAATTTTCATATACCGGAGTAATAGTCGACCATCTTAGGATCCTCAATAACATCAGCTGTAGACAAATCAGACTCAAAAAATGGACACTAGCGGAGGAGTCCAGATCGGTGGCGAAGTCGAGATCGACGGAGCTTAAAGTTAGCGTCTTGAGAGAGAACAAGAAGGAAAAGATAGGCGAGGAGAGATGGGGGAAAAAAGAGAGAGAAAATTATGAGAGAATAAAAATTTGTAAATATTTGAAGGAGAAAAAAAATTTATGCGTTGAAATACACGTGATAATATTTTATTATATATATTATCACGTTACCGTGTTTGAGGCACACGCTCTTTTATTTCTGTTTATTTTGTTTTATGATGTTTAAATATATGGCTTTTTATGAGTTGAAGCACAATTACTTAATTTTCTTAATTGAAGTATCTAGATTAAAAACCATGACAAGTTGAAGTGTCAATGTATTTGGCCAAATGGTTATTTAAGAATTTGAAAGCGGATATACACTGATTTAAAAAAGCCATCGTTATCAGCCCCTCCACCATCTGCAAATCACCTGCATCTTCCCTGCATTTTCTTTAGGGGTGAGCAAATTTCGGTTTAAACCGAAAAACGACCGAAATTTTTAATTCGGTTCGGTTATTCGGTTTCGGTTTCCAAAATAATGTAATTTCGGTTTTTCGGTTCGGTTCGATTTTGAAAGGTAAAAACCAATAAAAAAACCGAACCGACCGAACTTTTGATTATATATATATTTTTTTTTCATTTTTTAATAAAATAAACAATATTTTTGTATTTTTTTAATTTAATATAAGTGGATTTAACTCAAATTAAACATATATATATTTTTTAATTTGAATTTTTTAATTTTAATTTTATAATTTGTAATTTTTTATAATTTTTATAGAATTATTTTAATTATAATTTTAAAATTTCGGTTTTTCGGTTAACCGAACCAAACCGACCGAAAATATCGGTTCGATTTGAATTCGGTTATTGTATTATATCGGTTCGGTTCGTCCAAATATTAAAATTTCGGTTTTCGGTTATTGAACCGAACCGACCGATGCACAGGGCTAATTTCCTTGCATTTTTCTTAAATTCCAACTCAATATTTTGTATATTTTGATTGCGGCGGCCGGCAGCTCTCACTGTGGCATCCTTCGAATTGAAGACTCAGTGAAAGCTAATCGAGATAAGCAAGAAACTGAAAGATAGGGGGTACAATCCAAACATATCTGCCTGCTTCAGATATATAAAGAAACGGTAATCACTACCAAATCTGTCTTGGAATAGAAGCGGCACTGAAATTCCAAACCATAGAAGTACGACAGCGAGCATTGTTCCACATGGCAGAGTTGCAGATGATTTTCGACCTCGAAAAAAAAATGAAATTGGCAGCACATAATCGCAGTGCGAAGAACAAGGGATTTTTACCTAATTATGCACATAAAAAAAAAAAAAACCCTTTTCGCATTCTTTTAATTTCATTTGTACAATTTTTTATTTACAAATACACTACTTTTATATATTATCAAACAAAAATAGCATTGTGAATATATTTTCCTCTGTTATCTCTCTCACTTTCCTATTCTCACTATCTCTCCCTCGCTTTCTAGATTTTCAGATCACCTTTGACTCTCCTCCTCTCCTAATTTTCAGATCACGGCGAAACAAGGACCGGATCACCTTCGACTCACTTCCCTTCAGAAGTACATCGCTAACCGCTCCCTAGTATCATTTGCTTCGCTGAAACAAGCCTCGGTACGCATTGCTTCGCTAATTCAGTTCAGATTTTCTCTCTCGATTTTGTGTTTGCTAAATTTATTGCTGTGGCTTGACGCTGCCTTATCTCTGAACGAATGTCCGTATCTCAATTTCTCTTTATTGATTCCCTGTTTTTGTTTCTGTAATTGATGTTTTCCCGTTCCTTGTCTCGAAATGAATCTAAGGTTTTCTTTGGTGTTTGATTGCTATTTATTCAGTTGTTTTGTTTTAGATATCTGTAAAATTATGGTGCATGTTTGTGTGAATCTTGAAATTTAATTTTAACAAGTATTTGAAGGCTTGGAATTGTTGTCTGAAGCCTTAGTTTCTAAAATTCAAGCATACAAAAACTCTTGTTAAGCTATAAATTTTATTTGTCTATATTTAATTAGAAGTAGAACTGATTCAATTTTTAACGTTTTAGTTGACTTTCATACTTCCATGAATCTATTTTCACTTTCTCAAGTGATGCTTTGGTGTCTTTTATTTGATTCATGTTTGAAGAGATTTCTGTGCACTTGGATTACAGAATGAAAATGCAATGCAGTCTGTTGTTCATCATAGTTATACGTTAGTTGACTTGTTATATAAAACCTTTCGAGGAATGAGGTGTCCTTAACAAAATTTTGCATTTGAATATTGGTTTGTATTTCTTTAGTGTTTGATTTGGCCAGTCATTTGTTCTTTTAACAAGCATGGCTCTTCCAGCTATTTTGAATTGGTGGAAGTATTGCAGCTTAATTTATATGGATTTTGTTCTTTCTATTACCTTGACGGGGACATGCATTTGATATTCAATTGTTCTTGGTCGTTATATACAAGGCACTCTTTTCCTCAACTTTCAATAATTTTGCTGGTAGCATTGTTGTTTAGAATTTTAGCATTTAAAGCTTTTGGGTATTCTCATTGTTATTACTGCAGAGTTTACTTTGGTGTAATTTTGATCAATTTAATTCCTCATTAGAAAATAGTGGAATACTGATTGTTTCATTGAAGGTTATCGTGATCTTGTAGTTGTACCTTTGTTTCATAAACATAATAATAACTATTCTTTTTTCTTTTTTTAATAAGTCACAGAGATATAATTATCCCTGCATGTGGATAGTAATTTGAACTTTGGTGTTTTGGCTGTGATGTAATGTCATTTTGCAGGATAATGCAAATTCTGAAATGGCTCCAACTCACCCTATCCGGCTAGGACTGGCTCTGAACTTCTCTGTGTTTTACTATGAGATCTTGAATTCTCTCGATTGCGCTTGCGATCTTGCCAAACAGGTGAGGGAAGAAGAATTTTTTAAAGGATATACTTCCTTGTATTACATGTCCTTGGTTGGGCATTTGCCTAGTTTTACCTCTCTATCTCAATATGTACTAGTAGAAATAAAAAGAGTATCTTGTACCTTTTTTGTCCTTAGTATAATTCAATATAATTTCCCATACATGGTTCTTTTTTTTTTCTTTTTTCTTTTTGGATGCCATTGATAGATCATTAATGTTTGGTTGACTTTCATACTTCCATGAGTCTAACCATACTTTTGATTTCAGAGACGTATATCTTAAGATTGATATCAAAACCTGTGTTTGGAGTTAAAGTCCTTGTTAGTTTGGACTAAAATCAAGATAGACATACACATCTGTGCATAAAACAGATCAAACACGGTACTGCTATTTCTCTCTAATATATGAGAAATGCAGACCTGGTATTATGCTAGGAGATATACAAACTACCTGCCATTAAAATGTTGAAGGATGACAGACATTCAGTTATACAACTATTGTGTGCGTGGCAACTCAAGTTTCGTTAGGAACTTCCACACTTGTTTTGCTTATTTATGTTTCCTGTTTATCATCATGAAAATCTATAGCAAATAATTAATTGTCCATAATGTTTTACCTCTTAGTATTTTTGATGGGAATGAAGAAAAAAAAATGTTCGCTTTATCATGATGTTTAAATGTGTTTTGTTTGAAATTGAAGTGCTCTTCATTTTCTGATCCTCATTTCTATTATTCAATTATATTTTTATAGTTTGGCAAATCAGTTGGACTTACTGGTTTGGGAAGGATTGGTTCAGCAATTGATATTGGTACCAGTTGAACTCTAATCGTTTGTACTTGTGGACTTTAGATAATTTATTCAATGCATGGAATATTTAGTATACTCAATGCTGCTTCTGTTTTGGTCTGAAAATCATTATTTGATTGATTTTTGTACCTGTTTTACGATTTATGATTGTGAGTAAAAAGTTTAAATTTATATATATATAGTTTCATTTTTCTTTTGTTTTATAATTTATTGTTAGAACCAAGCACAATAACTCTCTGTGTGTATTTTGAGTTAGAGAGTGAGTGGTTTCTTACTCTCCCTGGTACCTCTTGAATTACTTAAACTATTTTAGTGATTATTGTAAGACTTGTTTTCTTTTCATCCAATAATGATTTGGGTGTGGACCATTGCTTAATGTGGCTAAAGTATCAATAGGAAAATTGGGTATCATCTATAATGTTAGTCTTATAATTCCTTTAGCTTTATTTTCTTTTTTTCTTGGTTGAATATCTATAAGCTGTTATAAATTCCATTAAATAATGGCTTAATCTCCACAGGATATCCTTATAGTTTCCATGCTTTTCTCATTGTTATGGTTGCACACAGAGATATAATTCATCCTCATGTTTATCTATTCATATATCAGGTAAAATGGTTGTAACTCGATCAAGTTCTTCTCCTTCATCTAGAAGTATTTCCAAGATTATTAAGAACACGAAGAAAGTAGATGGCCTAAAAAATATTAACAAAAAAAAGTCAGATGCTAACTCTAATTTGATGACCATAAGAAAGTGGAAGAGAAATCGCAATGCAAGTCAAAAATCAGGTGAAGGTTACGAGACGGAGTTTGAAAAGGAAGATAATGATTCTCGTGTCCCAAAAAATAAAGGTAATTATCTTTTTCTTTTTCCTTACATTTTCATTTTATTATATTATGTTATATTAATATACTATCTTTATAATCTACTATTTTGTTTGAATATATATTATCAATTTAACATTTATATACTTTCTGTATATTGTGAGTGTACTTCTAGTATATTGTGAGTGTACTTCTAGTATACTGTGAGTGTACTTAATGTATATTGTGTGTGTACTTGATGTATATTGTGTTTGTACTTATTGTATATTGTGCGTATACTTCTTGTGTATTGTGCATGTACTTTCTGTATATTGTGAGTGTACTTTGAGTATACTGTGCTTGTACTTGATGTATAAAATGAGTACTAGTAGTATTGTGCGTTTACTTGCTGTATACTGTGCGTATACTTATTGTATATTGTGAGTGTACTTTCAGTATATTGTGCGTGTAATTACTGTATAATGTGCATGTAATTACTGTATATTATTTGGTCTGGTATTTATATTGTTTTAAAGATTATGTTTTTCTTCAAATTGGAGACTTTGTTGTGAAGAAAGATGAGTTTCATAGTGTTGAGTCCACTTTTGCATGAATTCTACTATTGTGTCTGTTATAAAGAAAAGGTTGAATACATAACTGCTTCAAAAATTTAGGAAAACATGTTTTTGGCACTTTTAGATATGCCCGATATAGTTCTTCATTGTTAACTATTTCATTCACTATTTCTAAGAGAAGTATATACCAAAAATGATAAAGAGTTTCAGTTAAGGTATGATAGAGTGGACTTGATGTTTGGTTTGAAATGCAAAGGAAATATTAAGAAGAGCAATTTGTCATCTCAAAGTACTAGATTAGTTGATAATAAGGGTGTGTGTATCAGGCGGGTTCGGGTCAAATCCAACCCGATTAACTTGAGTTCTGAAATATGCCTAACATCCCAACCCGAACCGACCCTAAGTATTATTAGGGCCCTGACTTGATGAACCCGAAATTATTGGAGCCTGAACTAACAAACCCCGTTAACTCGACAGCATCAGCAAGATTAAAAAAAAGTCTTCATTTATCAAGCTCAAGAAACAAAAATTCACATCTAAGCCTACATTTTAATATCAGACTTATAGTGAATGAAGTCAAATGAAGTGTCAGTATTTTCCAACAATTTCTTAGCAAACAAACAGAGGGGCGGAGATCGGTGGCAACAACCATACTTCTACGGCGAGTGTTGCAGGAGATCGATTTTGAGTGAAAACTTTTAGGAATTTGATGACATACTAAAATAGAGAAAATTTATTGATTTCACTTATATGTTGCCAATGATTGGTGGTAGTGATAGACAGGGGCGTAGCTGCCCCTGGTTGAGTGGGGTCAATTGACCCCACTCAACTAAAAAAATTTTAAAAAAATCCTTTAATTTTAATTTTTTTATAAAATTAACTCCATTAAAAAATTAAAAAATACCCTTATAATCTTAATTTTTTTGAAAATGACCCCACTAAAATATTTAAATAATTTATTTTTATTTTTTTGACCCCACTGTACTAATTTTCTGGCTACGCCCCTGGTGATAGATGTAGATCGGCGGCTACTGTGGGTGCTGACAACTGTAGGCCGACAGCGAGTGCCGCAGGGGATTGATTTTGAGTGGATATCCAGAATCTAGTTCTGAAAGAAAGAAAACGAAAACAGAAAAAGGGGGAAAAAAGACAGTGAAATGGAAGAAAGAAACAATTTGATTCACTTACTTCCTTGGAGGATATCGGCAGTGGCGACAAGCGGTGGTGACGCGATTTTCAGATCAGTGGTGTGGGGCAGAATTAGGGATTTGGTGAAAGAGAGATAATCTGAGCAGCGGAAAGAACCAAGAGCGCATGCTTTTTATGTGTATGGTTTTCGGGTTAATTGGTCAGGTCAGTTTTTGGGGTGGTTTAACTCATCCCGACCCAAAATTTCAGAAATCTTCAAACCCGACCCGACCTATATACCCTTGTACAACCCTACCCGAATACAAATTTCGGGTCGGGTTGGGTTTTTCACACCCTTAATTGATAAGTATTTTGATAGAGTTGTAATAAGATAATCAAGCAGTCAATTGCTAATTGTTTTATGTCTGAGACTTTTGGAAATGATGAAGACGTCGTGAAGTTAGCAATGTTATTTTATATACACCGTTTTCTACTAGCTCATAACAACCAAAAGACTGTTAGCGAGAAGGAGAGCGTTTTCTAAACCTTTTAACCTTCTTGCTGCAATTGGACTTTTCTTATAATTCACTTGATCCAAACTTGTTAAGGTACGTAAACTTTATCATAAATGATGGTTTAGTATCCTTTTTCTCAACAATTGGTGTCATGTCATTACATGATCCTTCATATAAAACAATTTCATTGCCAAGTACAACAAACTTTTCACAATCCTATGAACAAAAAAAAAACAAAATTAAAAATGACTTAAAAGAATCAATTAAAAGTAATCTTCATTACACTACAAACATGCACATGTTTATCTAATTGATGTTCTTTGTTAATAGCAGCTTCATATATTTCATTAAACAAAGTGCTATTCATATATTCAAACTTTAATAAACTAGAAATTGAAACACCATCTTCTGTTTTCATCTTTAATTTGCTATCATGAGCAGGCTTAAAAATATAGTATAATGCATTACAGAAACAAATCACAAAATCAATTTTAAAAAACTTAAAAAAATCTAAATAAAATATACTAAGAACTTAAATAAACATACTATTTTCTCACCAACATTTTCATTTCGCTCATCATTATCATATCTTTAGCATCTTTGTCATCATCAAAAAACTGAACATCATAATGATATAAATCATAAAAAATTAAATAATATATTCGTAGTGCATGTTTAGGTGCATGATTTATAATAATAAGCTCTTGGAAATCCATATAAAGAAGAGAAAACATCACCAAATGTCTGCACTAATCTTTTTCCAATCCTTCGTCGACTCCCTTTTGTTCAAAATCATTTTCTTAAACTACATTTTTATGAGGATTCTCATTTAAGAAAGAGAATAAAAATTATAAAAACATTAAGATATTAAACCTTATAATAAATGAAATTAATAAAGAACAATTGAAATTTACCTGAGAGCTATGATACTTGGAATCATCATTTTGCCATGCTGTACGCGTGTCGACACGACACGACACAAGATATGTGTCTGACACAAATCCATGAAGTTGGACACGGCAGCTCCCATAGCATCGATACCAAAAGCCAGATCCCATAACATCGACACCAAAAGCCAGATTAGAGAGAAGTAGAGAGTGTTGAGATTGCTAAGAAGAGAGAAATTCAGAAAAAAAAACTAACCAGTAAGAACAACCAGCGATGCAAGCGAACTGCAGCAGGAGAACGGCGAATGGCAAGACAGCTGGAGAACGGCGAACAGCGAATGGCAGAGAAATGAATCGGCAAATTTGAAGAGAGAGGAGAAATAAATATAATTATATGTGTTTAGGTTTAAATAAAGTCAATTATGGGCCCAACTTAATGTAATTTACTTCTTGGAATATGAAAAGTTGAATAGGCCCAAGGGAAATGAACAGGTAGCTTTGAATTTGACTATAGTCCCATTTATTAATGGAAGGAAATGATTGGTTTGATGTTGTTGTGATCTTTGATGCAGAGGAAGACTTAGAGATGGAACTATCTACATAATAGTTATTGATTTATCTAAGTTTGGTGTGGTTGTATTTTGGATATTAGTTGCTGATTTATCTTTGTTGGATTTGATTATATTTTGGATATTGAAAGTCTATCTAGACTTATTATTACATAATTTACATCTTCTATAGTTTTATTTTATTTTATTTCCATAACGTATCCGCGTACTCGTGTCTAAGGTCGGATCTGTATCTACGTACCAGTATCTTAAATTTGGATCCGTATTCCCATATCTTCTATTTAGAAAGTTTACGAGTCCGACACATGGATATGAATCCGTATCCGACACCCGTATCCGAGTCCGAGTAACATAGCCTGAGAGTTATTAAATGAATCTAATTTCTGTGTAGGTCTAGAAATCATGTTTGTGTTAATGATGCTTCTCACTATCATTAGGAAAGCGCGGGCAATATTGGGTAAATTCGCTCAACTTGGGTAAAGAACTCTGCCCATCCAATGCCTGCAATCAGGTCCTCAACTTCTCTCTTGACCAACTTTCCCAATAATTCAAAATCTATGTAAGCTGAAGGTAGGCAGTCTGCTTTGGAGAAGCACTTGTGTTTTGTGTTTTTCAGTCTTTTATCTTTTGTTTCTGTTCCTTTTTACCTATAAATTCCTCATTCTTTGTTTGGACTGAATTGTGTGAAGTTTATTGTTCTTTTGCAGAAAAATTGAATTTAACAATTCCTAACAGCCGTGTGATTGACCGGGTAAAAATTGGCACGCGTTTAGAATATTCTACATGATTGTCATACTTTCTTAACAGCCGTGTAGTCAAGAGAAAACTAGATTTTTAGATTATCCACACGACGATCAAGATATCCTGACAGCCTATGAATGTCAATTTTTTCGATTTAGAAGCATTTTATACGGTAGTCAGGATTTTTACATGGTGGGTAGAAATCCTTGCCAGCTGTGTAAGATGACAATTTTTAGTCCAGAAGCAAATTAGACGGGGGGTTTAGACATTTTACACGGCAATCATCTGACAGCCGTGTGACCATGCAATTTTCAATTCAAAGTCATTTAAACAGTGGTCAAAGTTTGTCACACAGCTGTTGGGATTCCTTGACAGCCATGTAACCGTTCTTTATTTCTTTTAACAACTGCTTTGTTCTTCATTTTTCGGCACCTTTCCAAAATTTTGCACATTTTTCTTTGAAACAAAGTTCTTCCCATTGGTTGTTTAGTTTTGCACTCGAATTTTGCTCACGAACTTTGAAATTTTCGTCATTTCAAGTAAGTATTGATTCTGCCTCTCCATTGTTGCTTAATTTTCTGTTCTTCAATTTTTTCCAATTGTTTTTCTGCATGTTCTGTTACTTTACAGTTTGCATGTTTGATGTAAACCTTGAGGAGTTTTTGCCATAGTATGTTAATGCCATAGTATGTTAATGCCATCATTTGTTTATACATTTCATTCAATTGTTGGTGGTTACTTGTTCAAATTTGTGCAAAAATGTTCGAGATACATAATGCATGCCAATTGTTTGATTTATTGCCTAAACCAAATTTTGTATGCAATTTGAACTTTTGAAGACATTGTCAGTAATATTAACTAGTTTGATGCTCTATTTTCAGCTAATTTGAAATGGTAAGCGTGTTGCATCTGTGAATTTTCATCATTTTCACTTTTTATTTCATCTCTAGATGTTAATGAACTTGTTAATTCAGTATATTATCAATTTCATGCTAGTTCTGGATTTATTTTAATTACTGTAAGCAAAAATTTTGTTTGGTAGCTCATGGCTGAAAAGCACCATGCTTTTCTGCAGGTTTACTCCATTTTCTCTGAGTTCTTTTCGGGCAGTTCTGTTAAAATTAAGTTAGCTTATCATTTAATTTAGGTCATTTCATTTCATTATTCTCACATCGTGCTCATCTTTATGCTAGTTTGGCCTACTTTAACCCTGTCTTGCTAAGATCTATTGTCAGTCTTGATAATTTGCACATGACCCTCGCATGTTTAGTTTGTTTTCAAGCGTACACTAGGGCTAGTTCGATTTTGGTCCTTGCCACATTTTTCATGAGATTTTAATTATAAACTTAAGCTTTCATTGTGAAGCATTTTTTGAGAAAATTGATGTTTCCTTTTTATCATTGTGAGCTTATATTATTGTTTTCTGTAGTGGCACCAAAGAGATCCAGAACAGATCAACCGTCGTCTTCTAGAGTTGCTGGCTCAAATAACCCAGCAGGGGGAAGTTCACCATCAAGGCAATCTCAGATACAAGTCCCTTCTTGGGTGGGTCAAGATAACCACCATGCATACAAGTGCTTCTCCAAAGCAGATTACCTACCTTCAGCTTACATAGATTTTGAATTATTGGGAATGTTGGGCATGAGAGAAGAAGTTGAGGACCTGATTGTAGGCATTGGATGGGCAGAGTTCTTTACCAAAGTTGAGCGAGTTTACCCTGATATTACTCGCGATTTTCTAACGACAGTGAGGTGCAGTGCAGACAATGTCAATGATCCGGGGCTGGTAACTTTCACACTAAATAAGAAGAGTTACAAGATGACATTCAACCAGTTTAGCCAAGTCCTGGGATTTCCTCTGGACGGTGCAAAACATCTGCCAAATTCTACTCGCCATACCAATTGGGCAACAATTTGTGATCCAGTGACTCCAACACAGTATATTACTGGGCAGTCCAAGGCCCATCACCTTCGCAACCATGCAGCTCGAATTCTACATCGTTTCTTTGCATTGTCTTTTTATGGACATACTGAGTCCCCAGGCCATGTGAACCAGGGTGAGGCCTTATTCTTGCACTGCATGTTTGAAGGTATCAAGCTTAATGGAGCATACTTCTTGTGGAAAAAGTTTGAAAATTTGCAAGGCAATCCAGTGAAAGTCAAGAAGATTGCCATTGGTGGGATTGTTACTATCCTGGCCAAAGCTGTGGGACATACACCTTTGGGGACTGATCTTGGACCTCCTTTGTACATTGATTTTCGAATGCTGAAGAATATGCGTGTGGCAGTTAAGGCCATTGAGTACGAGCATCAGATGCGACTTACATCTCATGAGGAGTACTTGCACTTGGTAGAGAGGGGGAGGACTGCACTGCCTGTTGCCCCAGTTGCCCATGAGGACAATGAAGTTCCTCCTATGTCTTCACAGCAGTATTCTAATCTGATTTCACAGGGGGAGACACTATTTACTGGTCAGGCCCAGATTCATTCACATATGGATCAGGTTATGGCATATTTGGAGCGTGCTCAAACAGACAGAGTGCAGATTCTTGGGAAGCTAGACTTGCTAGAGCAACGTTTGGAGAGATTGGAGTCGTCACTTGACTTGGCTAGGCAGGAGGTCAGCCACCATCACTGAAGCTTATTAGAGAGATTTCCACCACCGCCACCGCAGCAATGATTTCTTTTTCCCTAATCAGAATTTTGTTCAGTTATCTACTATTTATAGTTGATAAACTTGTTTATTGCTAGGGACAACAATTTTCAAAGTGTGGGGTGAATGACGAAAAATTCAGTTATTTTGACATGATTTTTGGGAAGAAGAAAACTGGGATTTGAAAAATTTAGCCACATTTAACATTTTATTTTAGTATTTTTCTAGCTGTAGTTTATTTTTAAGCACTTTGTTTTTTTTTTTTTTATTTTTGTTATGTTTTAAATTTTTATGTTCGTTTTGTTTAAGTAATTGTAGTTATCTTCTAATTAGTCTTTCTCTGCTTTACTTTTCTGCTTCTGTTTTTATTTTATTATTTGAATTTATTAATTAATTCATGTTTAGCTAAGTCGGCTCTTGATTTTTTCGATGTTAATAATTTTGGAACTTTAATCTTGAACTATTTGTTTAGAGCTTTTAGATAACAAGAGAGTGAGTTGTTGTTTGAAGTCTTTCTTTATAATTCTGTGTTCAAATTAGAAGTATACATCTAAGTTTTCTCTTTATTATGCACGTAGGCCAATTTTAAAAAATTTGATTGAAAAACCAGTGAATGTAGCTGATGATAAGATATTTTTAGAGCGCTATAAACTTTCTGGTTACCCTTTGAAACGATTTTGCAGTTAAAAGATGATTTCATAAATGATTTAGGTACTTTTCTTTGTTCAGTTACTTTTAAATGACCTTTTTCCACGTATTATATTATTGTTTAATTTTAAGCTTCTCTGAGTATGCTAAATGCGTGCTTGTCAATTCTTTGTTTACACAATTTGCATGTTATCATTTAACCTTTAAATACTTTAGCTTCCCCTTGAGGAGAGTTGGCCACTTTATTAAATGTTGAGTTGTTGCTTAAGGGAATTTTGTGTTACATATTATTAGGATAAGTTGTGTGAGCGATAAATTGTTTTAACTTTTGGTTAAGGGTAGGGACAATTTCATTATGTGAGAATTTGAATTCTGAATTCAGAAGTTGAGCTTGAGTAGAGTTGGAAATGAGTTTTGAGAATTTGAATTCTGAATTCAGAAGTTGAGCTTGAGTAGAGTTGGAAATGAGTTTTGGAAAAGCTTAGTTAAAGGAAAGAGTTGTAGTTAAGTAGGAAGGGTAGATTGTGGCTGTTCTTCTTTTGTAGACCTGATCTCTTTCTGTTAGCCAACAACGTGAGCCTTAACTTACAACCTTATGATAAGACTTATGATCTCTTATCACGTTTTGATTCGTTTTAGCGGAGATGACCTTGATGGTTTTGGTACTAAAGGAGAGGTTTATGGCATTTTTTGAGTTTTGAGAGTGAAGCCAAAAGTGCATTCATGCACAAATTTCTCAGTTTAATTGATGAATAGTGTTGGATGTTTTGTTTTATAATTGTTGAGCTTAAGTTTTAGCCTTGCACACATACAATTGGAAACTGTTTGCCTATTTTTAAACTTTTTGAGTTAGTTGAAATTTGAGGAAATTGGAATTGAGGTTTATTCATGTTGTTCGAGGGCGAGCAAAAATCTAAGTGTGGGGTTGTTGGTAAGTGCAAATTACTGTTATGTTTTATTTTGTTTGTGTGTTTTTCAGACTTTTATCTTTTGTTTCTATTCATTTTTACCTATAAATTCCTTAATTTTTGTTTGGACTAAATTGTGTGAAGTTCATTGTTCTTTTGCATGAAAGTTGAATTTCACAGGCGGTTAGGAATTCCTAAAAACTGTGTGACCGACCAAGTGAAAATTGGCATGTGTTCAGAATATTCTACACGGCTATTAGGCTTTCTTCACAGTCGTATAGTCGAGAGAAAATCATATTTCTAGATTATGCACACGGCGATTAGAATTTGTTAATAGCTGTGTGGGTTGCCCAAAAATTGGAGTTTCAGTCTAGATGCATTTTACAAGGCGGTCAGGGAATTTCACACGACTGTTAGGAATTCTTGACAACCGTGTAGCATGGAAAAGTACAGATCTAACAAACACCTCACGGCTGTTAGAAATTTCTGACATTTCTGTAACTTGCCCAATATAAATTTTTGCAATTCAATTTTTACAGGAATCCGGATTATTTTTCATTCTTGAGTTTATTCTTAGTCATTTTTTTCTTCTGTAATTCATTTTTGAAAAAATTTCTTCACAACTTTATTTATTTTTTGTTCAGAATATAGTTGAGAGAGCTTTAGAAATTACTGTTGTTGATATATACTTAGGATTTTCTTTAGAACTTTTGGGTTTTATTCCTGGAGAAGAGCTTGGATTTTGAAGATCTAAAGAACTTTAAGATCCTCATGAGTATTCTGAATTTTTCTTCATTTATTTTATTGTTCTTACAAATGAATAGTGAGTAGTTCTTTTCTTTGCTAAGGGATCTTTGAATCTCCATACTTAATGTAATTAAACTCTGTTCTTCATTTATGAAAACTTATTCAGCAGTTCTTTCTTTCTTTCTTGAGTTTCTCTCTATATATGATGATTTGATTGATTTTACTTCGATATTAATCTGAATGATAATTAAAGTAAATCTATTTGATTAATATATGTTGCATATGTTCTGCTCTCTTAAAATTCGCATCTAGTTGTCTTGATGATTCCGGAATGGAGGCTTGATGTCTAGATGTTAGTTTTATTTAGTTCAGATTTGTGAGAGATAGATGAGTTTATAGATGGATGATTTTGGAATGAAGGCTATCTTAAATCTAAGATTTGGTAACCCGCGCTTTTGCTAGTCATGAAATATGCCAGGAATGAGACCTTTTCTGATTAGAATAGTTTATCCAAAATGAAAACTTAAATTTAGATGGGTTGTCCACTCCATGAATTTGTCACTTCTAGAAAGAGTTTAATGCATGAAGGTATGGAGAGGATAAGTTATCCTTTAGCAAGTTTAGTATATATAATTCGAACTTCAGTTAGTTGTTCTTGATCAATTTTGCAATTTGTCTTGTGCCATTGTGTCCTTTTTTTCTTTTGATCTTGATTAGCTGATTTTAAGCACTATTCAGTCAATAAGCCAAAAATTCAAACAAATTGAAAATTCTTTAGTATAATTTCAACATATCTAATCTTGATATCCTAATTCCTTGGGTGTGATAAATTGTGGGTTTCAATTTTACACCCCTATATTACTTGTCAATCAAGTTTTTGATATCAGACATATCTAAGAAGTACCCAAAACATATTTTCCTAAATTTTTGAAGCTATTTTCTATTCAGCCTTTTTTTGTAATAGACGCAGCAATAGAATTCATGCAAAAGTGGACTCGAATTCTATGAAACTCATCTTTCTTTACAACAAAGTCTCCAACATGAAAAAAAAAACGATCTTTAAAACAATATGAATACCAGACCAAATAGCATACAACAAGTACGCGCACTGTATACAACAATTACACGCGCAGTTTATAGTAAGTACATGCACAGTATACTGAAAGTACACATATAATATATTGGAAGTACACTCACAATATATAGTAAATACATGCACAATATACAATAAGTACATGTACAGTATACAATAAGTACACACAATGTACTAAAAGTACACTCACAATATATATCAAGTATACGTATAGTATATTGAAAGTATACTCACAATATACAATAAGTGCATGCATAATATACAAAAAGTATATGCATAGTATAAAAAGAAGTACTTTTAAGCAAACAAAAATAATTAATAATGAAAAACAGTTAGGGGTTCTGATCTTCCTGCTTTAGTGGGTCACATGCTTATTTACAGTCCATGCTAGCCAACACGGTAAAGACAACAATATGCTAATTTGCTGAACACTACACCACTATCATGTGGCTACTTGCTAATCTAGTTGTATATTTTATGTACATATTAATTAAATTATTTCATCCATTTAAGCTTATAATTTCATAATTTTATGTGATATATATATATATATATATATATATATATATATATATATATATATATATATATATATATATATATATATTGGGGGGATAGTGTGTTATAGGATTAATTATTTATAATTTGAAAATTTTAATTGTTTCTTGAAAAAACTAAAATATTATCTGGGTAATGATAGTTGCGAGACAATAAGTCCCGTTCGAACCATTGATAGGCGTGTAGGGCAGTAAGGTTCTAGGGCAAGTTTATCTAGGTAAGAAAATATATTTTTTTCAAAAATTAATTAAATTTTTAAAATTATGAATAATTTATTTTGTAGAACCACTTCTCTTTCGAGCTCTCTTGCTTCAAATTCCACATAATTAAATTTAAAACGTCCGATCACTAGTGAAGAAATCACTATTGAAGATTTCAAAAAATCTTTAAACAACTGAAAAATTCCAAAAATTAAAAAAAAATTAAGTTTATTAAACTGGTCTATTTCAAAATCTTTTTAAAACTGACTATGTCATTAAAACAGAAGAAAGAAATGTTCAAATATCAAAACCATTTGAAACCATCCAACTTATTTCTCAAAAACCTTTGCAAAAACACCGAGATAGGAAATATAACTATATTCATATAGGTTTTGTTCAGATAGGAATTAAACCTTTAACCAAAGAAGGCCTGAACACTTTAATACTATGTGTGTTGAGGGATGCGAGATGGTTAAATTTTCAGGATTCCATGATAGCTTCAGTAGAATCGAGTCTTTGTTAAGGACCAATCTTTTTTGAATGCTATCCTGATATTCCATTATCATTAAAAGATACAAACATTTTAAATTTTTTGATTTTACAAAATCAAGACTCATAATTACTGACTGGCGTTCAACAAGTGTAATAAATCAGCAAGTAGTAAAGCGAGTAATATTATGACCCGCGAATATCGAACCCAAGGGAAAGGAAATTAAGAGTTAATTTGTTAAAATTATGCTAAAAAATATCCCAAGTTTTTGTATGAGTTTTTGGTTTAAAGAAACTAAACAATGAAATTACTAAATCGAGCACCTACAAATAAAGCAAAACTAATAAAACCGTGATCAAATTAATTAAAAGCCTTGCCAAAGAATACCTATTCTCCCCAATAATCTACCATGCAAGAACTAAACAATCACATATGCAAATTCAGTGAACAACCTAGCCTACACCCTAGCCTACCTTTCGGATTCAGCTTCTCTAAAATATGCACCTACCATTCCGGATTCAGCACATAAATTAGCTTCACATAGGTCTTAAGTCCTAAGCTTAGATAATCCTACCATTTCGAATTCAGACATCTAAACCCATTTATCCCCTTCCATTCTGAACCTCTTAAAATAGATAACCACATGTTTAACTGCCATTCCGGATTCATTAAACCAACAGACAACTAACAAAAATAGAACAGAGCATATGTAAGTTAAATGAATCAAATACAATCAAAAAATTGTCATACTGAATCAATCCTCAAACTTGCACTAGAATTAATCACATACAGATACACTTAGAGAAGATAAAACTGAAGCATATGAAGAAATTAATCCAAACAGAGCATTTACATAGTTATTGGAAATTCAAGGCATTCCTCGACAAGAAAAAGAACTACTCACTTATTATTGAAATAAAAACTGAAATAGATAAAGAGAAGTTGATATTACCCATCTTAAATCTGAAAACGAAGTTCTTACAAGAGTATATTGAGTTCTTCAATCTAACTCAGCTATTACAACTGTAAATGTAAAGATAGCTATAGAATCTAAAGCTGCAAGTGTATTGAAATTAATAAAAACTAAGTGTTTTTGTGCTAAGAATGAAACCCTAGATCTAGATTACAGAGAAAACTTAATACAAACAAAAATTGTTAGAAAGAAAAAAATCCAGATGTCCAATTTTCGCAATTCCCTCTATATATAACAGTCAAGGTTACACGGCGGTATGACAATTCCTTATCGCTGTGTAAAGTACATTTGAATCTGAGATAGAAAAATTACACGGAAGTATAAAAATCCTTACTGCCGTGTAATTAGCTACTAGACTAAAACCTTAAAAGGCATTTTTAGTCTACACGGCGGTATGACAATTTCTTACCACCGTATAAATAGCTACTGGACAGCCACTTGATTTCCTCTAGATTTACACCGTGGTAAAGAGATTTCTGCCCACCGTGTAAAACTCCTTCAATTTTTTGAAAATCCCAATTACATGACGGTATAACATTCCTTACCGCTGTGTGACATTCCATGCAAGCTCTTTCTGACTTTTTGTGGCTACATAGCAGTATGAAATTACTTAACGCCATGTAAAGTACCTGGAAACTGCCAAAAACACAATAAAGGCTCAATTTAGTTCCTTTTAAAGATCTAAGATTATTTCAAGCAAAAACAATCCTAAATTAATAACTACAAAGCTCAAAAGTAACCTAAAAATTGACATAAACATAGCATAGATTTGAACTTATCAATTACAAAATGTTGGAAGGATCTATTCTAGTAGCAATTATTTTTAGGGTGCATTATAAAGCCATGGTTTCTGCTTTTATTGCAACTAAAAATGTTGATTTTAAAATGGGTGAAACCTTCTTTTACAAATAGATCTATTTAGATCTGATACAGTTAATCCAAAATCTATCCTTTCAAAGGATATTAGTCTTCCCGAAAAATGGATCTTGGAAGGAGTTTTAAGGCCAAAATCTCCTGATCATGCAAAACCAAATACTCATTTAAGGGAAATTACCCAGTATGATGATGGAAAGGTAAAATTAAGCTTTAGCAGAGCTTCCAGCCATCGATATTCAAATGCTCGTTCTTCCATGAGTAATGTAGACTTGGGCAGAGCTTTAAGACTTCCATTTATTATTCATCTTCCTGATAGGATGAAAAAATTTTAAAACCCAAGATTTTCTTGTTCAAGCATACCAAGTGCTTCTTTTCAAAACATGGATTATTCTTCAAATGTGCCCCATCAGGTTTACACTAGACCACAGTGGGTGAAGAAGAACAAAATAATTCACTACCAACTTCACCATCTTTTTTTGCAATAACTGAAAATATTATTAATGAATTAAATTTTCTTGAAAAATAATTTGAAATTGATAAAAAATATTTGCATGAAGATTTTTATGCACTAAAAAATTCAGAAAAGAGAGAAATTGGTTTTTCAAAAATTTTCTGAATAAAAGGCAAGAAATTCAAAAAAAGTTTTATGATTTCGTCATGCAAAACAAAGCTCATGTCTTATTTTTTGACTGGTTTGAAATTTATGTTTTCCAAAATAAAATTTCATATCATTTCAAAACAAACACAAAATCTGTTAACCCTATTACGGTTAGAAATAAGGTCACAGAGTGGGATTTAGAAGATGATAGGAAAGCTCAATTTGAACATCCACCATGAAGGAGCCTTAAAATAGCACATCTAGGAACCACAATAGATGTTGCTCCTTATAAAAAGCCACACGAAGATTTAAACAAGAATTTACAAAATATTCTTCAGCAAAATAATTTTATAAACACTCATCTTAATACAATTGTTAAACAATTAACTAAGATAGAGGAAACCCAAAAATCCACTGTTGTTTCTCAGGTTGAACCAACATATTCAAAACTGAAAAGTCAAATTTTTAAACCTTTTCAGATTTTAAAAACAAGTAAAAAACAGTTCATGGAAGGTAAATCAGATTTTACCGAAACTCTTAAAGCCCAACTCAGTAGAATAGAACAAACTTCTACTTTTACACCTGTAGTTCTACAAGACACCCCTAACCGTAGCAAAACTGTTAGCACTTTAAATTAGGTATCTGACTCTGAAGACTTACAGCAAACCCAAAATGAGGAATCGTGTAGACTCCATTGGCAAAGAAGCCGGCCATTAACAATGGTAACAGCTCCAGTCTTAGGTATAGAAAATAGACCGAATATTTTATCTTAGTCTAAGTTTAATGCTTCTACTGTCTATAAATAGAATATAGATGGTATGTCTGAGTATAACATTCTTAGTCTTCTACAACAGATGACTATGGCTTTCAATGCTTATAAAATCCAAATGAATACACCTGATAGAGCTATTGCTGAACTTCTGATTACAGGTTTTTCAGGACAACTGAAAGGATGGTGGGATTATCATCTCACTGCCCAATAGCAATTGGAAATATTAAGTGCAATTCAAACCACAGAGGATGGAACACCCATTCTCGATGAGTTGAGTAACCCAATTCCTGATGCAAGTGCAACCCTAATTCATACGATTAGTTTGCATTTTATAGGAGACCCTTCTCATTTAAAAGATAAGAACACAGAATTGCTTTCAAACCTTAGGTGTAAAAAGCTTTCTGACTTTCAAAATTATAAAAACATTTTCTTAACTAGGATAATGCTTAGAGAAGATTCCAACCAACTGTTTTGGAAAGAAAAATTCCTTGCAGGCCTTCTTACCCTTTTTGGGGAAAGAGTTAAGAACAAAATTAAGAAAACTTGGGGTATTAATCTGATTCCTTATAATAATTTAACTTATGGTAAATTAGTTAGTTTCACCCAAAAGGAAGGTTTAAAAATCTATCAAAATTTAAAACTTCAAAAACATTTAAAATGGAAAATGAAGAAAACTAGGCAAGAACTAGGGTCGTTTTGTAAACAGTTCGAGGTTTCCACAGAAAACCAAACAAAAACCTGTGGAGGTTCCAGTTCCAAAACTTACAAAAGACCTCACAAACGATTTGCTTCAAAACCAAACAAAAAAGTATTTTATAAAAGATCAAAGCCTTAAAAAATTTGCAAGAAACGATAATCTTTTAAACAACCCTTCAAACCACGATTTTCAAAATAGGTTACTTGCTTCAAATATAGTCAACCTGGGCATATTTCAAAATATTGCAGAGTTTCCAAAAAACTTTAAGAGTTACAAGTAGAGGAAAAAACAATTCAAAAAATTGAAGCAATCCTCATTGAAACTACTAATAGTGATTTTCAAATAGAATCATTAGATAATGAAGATTCTTTTCAAAATGATGAATTAGCTGCCCTCGATTCCTCCAGTAGTGAGTCGGGTACTAGTTCAAAATAAATAAATGTTTTGACAAAAGATCAGGAATTAATTCTTGATATTATAAAATAGGTGGAAGATTCAAAGTTTCAAAAGGAAATCATAGAAAAACTTTTAAAATCATTTGAACCAAGAACTTCAAAACCTTCCACTTTAACTTCACTTATTCCAAACAGTACTTATGATTTCACAAAGATTTTAGGTGCTAAAACAAAAAAAAAAATAAAAACTCTTGTTACAATTCAATAGGTTCAAGAAGAAATTATGATTGTAAAACAAGAGCTTAAAACTCTTAAAGAAAAATAGAAAAATGATTCAAAACTTTTCCACACTCTTCTTTCACAAGAAACCAGTTCTAGTGAAAGTGAAAACGAAGAAAACGAAGGAAATGAAACAACAAACCTAGACTTAGAAAATGAAATTCAAAGTCCGGAACAAGCGCCAAATGACTTCTTGTTTATTTTACGTGAAACAACTTCAAGAAAATATATGGTAAAAATTTCTCTTATTTTTTCAGACGATTTTAAGATTGATACAGCCACTCTTTTTGATAGAGGAGCTGATTTAAATTGTTTAAAAAGTTGTATCGTCCCTAAAAGGTTTTTTGAAATTTTTTTTGAAAAATTTGTCGCGGCTAACAACTCCAACATGAAAATCAAACTTAAAACGGAAGCTTCCATCCAAAATGGAAATATTTTCATCAAAACTCCTTTTTTTGCTAGAAAAATATTAACCATGCTGTCATTTTATGGACTCCATTTATCAATATGATTACTCCCTATTCTGTCACGTATGATGGTATTTCTTTCAAACTAAACAAAAAAAAAATTATTTTTCCTTTCATTGAAAAACCCAGAACAAGGAATTTAAATCTTTTAAAAGTTTGTTTTGTCTATAAAAATGAATTGAATTGTATAATTCAAGGAAAACAAAAACATCTACAGTTTCTTAAACAGGATGTATCCTTTTTTAAAATCCAAAAACATTTGAAAAATTATTTGGCAAAACAAAAAATTTCTAATTTTCAAAGAAAAATTTAAAATGAAATTTGCTCAGATTTACCAAATGTTTTCTGGAATAGAAGATAACATATGGTAGATGTACCACATGAAAGCAATTTTTCAGAAAGACAAATTCCAACAAAAGCTAAACCAATCCAAATGAACCATGAACTTGAACAACATTGTAGAAAATAAATTCATGATTTCGAACAAAAGGGTCTAATCACAGAATCCAGGTCTCCTTAGAGCCGTGCATCTTTTTATGTTAACAAAAACTCCAAAATAGAAAGAGGAACACCTAGGCTTATAATCAATTACAAACCATTAAATAAGGCTTTAAAATGGATTCGTTATCCGATTCCAAAGGAAAAAGATACTTTGCAAAAACTTCATTCTGCATTTGTTTTCTCTAAATTTGATATGAAATCAGGATTTTGGCAAATCTAGATTGATTTAAAAGATCATTATAAAACTACTTTTACTGTTTCCTTCGGACAGTACGAGTGGACGGTCATGCCTTTCGGATTGAAAAATGCTCCTTCAGAATTCCAAAGAATTATGAGTGAAATTTTTAATCCTTTTTCAAAATTTAGCGTTCTTTATATTGATGATGTTCTTATTTTCTCAGAATCATTTGAACAACATTTTAAACATCTCAAGACATTTTTCCACGTAGTTAGAAAAAATGGCTTGGTTATTTCAAAAACAAAAATCTCTTTCTTTCAAAAAAAAATACATTTCTTAGGACATTATATATCCCAGGAAACTATTTCACCAATTAAGAGATCCTTAGTTTTTGCTGACAAATTTTCAAACAAAATTTTAGACAAAACCCAACTCCAAAGGTTTCTGGGCAGTTTAAACTATGCCTTACATTTCTATCCCAACATCAACCGGTTAGCAAAACCATTGCATGATAGGTTGAAGAAAAATCTTGTGGATTGGTCAGATGAACACACTCAAGTTGTTCAACAGATTAAAAAACAGGTTAAAGAAATTCCATGCCTATATTTAGCTGATCCTTTAGCACCTAAAATTGTCGAGACTGATGTGTCTGACATAGGTTATGGAGGTATTTTAAATCAAATTGTAGGCGGGAAAGAATGCATTGTCCAGTTCACATCTACATATTGAAATTATTGCCAAAAGAATTATTCTACTATTAAAAAGGAAATTCTTTCAATTGTCATGTGCATTTCAAAATTTCAAAGTG
The DNA here is from genome assembly GCA_947683425.1 of Excoecaria cochinchinensis. Lineage (NCBI taxonomy): Eukaryota > Viridiplantae > Streptophyta > Magnoliopsida > Malpighiales > Euphorbiaceae > Excoecaria > Excoecaria cochinchinensis. The sequence goes on along the minus strand of CANTUQ010000153.1, from coordinate 2,706,110 downwards.
ATTTACTCAATCAAAAATTTTTACTACGTATTGATTGTAAATCAGCAAAGGAAATTTTACAAAAAAATGTTTAAAACATCGCCTCAAAGCAGATTTTTCCCAGATGGCAAGCTATCCTCAGTATTTTTTATTTTGAAATTAAATTTATTAGAGGAGATAAAAATTCAATTCTAGATTTTCAAACCAGGGAATTCCTCCAGAAATGCCCAAAAACTCAAAAAGGAAAAAAAAAGGTCCAAGAAAATGACCAAAAAGATTCAAAACTTGTAGCAGCCTCGTCTAACACAAAAATCAAATCATGGGCTCAAATAGTCGAAGAAGACGAGGAAACCCTTCTTAAACAGTTCCAAGTCCAGCAATAGATTAAGACTCTTTCCAAACAGACAGAACTTAGCTTACTTTTCAAAACCTTGGAGGAGCAACAATTAGGTAAGGCTCCTCAAACTGTTTTAAAAATAGAAGGGGAATCTTCAACTTCAAAACGCTCTTCTAAAAAGCTTTCAAAACCTTCACAAGAAGCATCTTGTGAAAGGATTCTTATTCAACCTTCCGATCTCGGAGTAATTTCTTCAAAATCCTCGTAAGAGGGATCTTCAAAAATCGTTTTAACTCAAAATGATTCTCAAATTGTGTTATCACAATCCAAAATTATTTTAGAATATTTTGTTAAAACGGATTTTCAATACATCTGGACTATGGATGAAGGATTTTCCTACAAAATCCTAAAATGGCCATTTCAAAAGTTTTTCCAAAAGGCTGATTTTTTAAACCATGGGATTTAACAATACTCCTGCCTTATTATAGAACAATTTTGTAATTGACGGGTTCAATATTTATAAAAGACAATCCTAAAACTGGCCAAATAAACTATTCAACAGTGAAAATCCATAAAATCATCTCTCCTCTCGAGTGGGGACAAAACCTTCATCAACCAAAACATTTCCCTGTTGATTTGAAAACTACGTATAACCATTGTAGGACATATACATATTGGGACTACCAGCAAGCCTGGTGCAATAGCTTTCTCTTTAAAAACACAAATTTCACCCATACTTGGCTGATTTATTTCAACCTCAAACAGAAGCCATCCAAAATCCCTTTTTGGTTTACCCAATGGTGGAAATTGTTTGAAGTTTCTCATGAAATCCTTAAAACAAAAATCCAGGAAAGCTAACACCTTTTTAAAACCTCTTTTAAACCTTCTGATAGAGAAAAATGATTTCATTCTTAGATGCTTTTTGCTTCAAAATTATTTTTACCTTGGGTTACTGCTTGGTATTTAGAATATTTTCAACAGAAGGCTCAAACCATCATCGTCAAAAGATTTAAAGTCAAATAGTGGACAAAGTTCTCTATCCCTAAATCTATTAAAAAACCAGCTGTAAGTCAGTGGCTTCAAACACAAGGTCTTTCGAAACCAGATGCTTCCACAATGCAATTCCTAGCCCAAAAGTCCTTTGGCCAGACTTAACTGGCAGCTGCAAAAACTGAAGATGAATATTTTCAGATTATGGCCCAACTCCTTTAGAGCAAGGCCATTTCTTCAAAAGCTTATTCAGGCCCTTCCAAGGCACTTTCAACTTCCAGCTCTGAGCCCATAGAAGAATTAGGCGACGAAAATGGAGATGATTGTTATGGGGTTTTCCAAACTCTTGCTTGAGCCCATAATAAGCCTATTGTAAAATGGGCCTAGCCCATTTTATTTTAAACATTTGGACATAATCCAAATATTGTATTTTCAAAATAGGCTTAAGCCTATACCTTTGTATAAGGCCCAGCCTATCTTTTAAAAAAAAAGTCAAAAAGAAAACAGTAAACACTACAATAAATTTGACTTTTTGTGACAAATTTTTTAATGACGCATAAAATTTCGTCACTAATTATAACTTATAATGACGAATTTTTTAAAACGTCACCATACTATTTATTACTATGACGAAATTATCTTGCATCATTTTATATTTTAATTTTCGTCACTAATAGTTTAATTTTGTGACGAAAAAAAATATTTCGTCATGGTTTCTTTAGGAGGTAAAATTTTTCACCTTCTTTTTTGGAGGGAAAAAATTTAATAACAAAATAATAACTTATTACAACATATCAAATAGTCACATTTTTTTTTTACGAATTACTTTTTTCATAATTAAATAAATTAGTGACGATAAAATCAATTTGTCACAAATAAGATATCGAGATAAAAAAAATTTTCTAATTATTTTTTTTTAAAAAATTTAGTTCTAAAAATAATTTTATTTATGACAAATAAATGCATCATAAAAAATGAATGTATTGTGACGAGATACAATTTCGTCACCTTTGAAATAGAGGAAAAATTTTCATCTTTTTTCTTTTGGAAGAAAAAAATAACAAAAAAAATAACTATTTGCGATACATAAATTCGTTATAAAATACCTATTTTTTGTGACATGAATTATTTTTTGTCACAATTTAATGATTAATGACAATAAAATTATTTCGTCACAATAATTTTATTTATAACAAATAAATATTTCATAAAAAATAAATAATAAGAATACAAAAATATCTTTTAAGAGTTTAGATTTATCTAGACCAATTTAGAAAGAACAAATAGAAAAAAAGAAAGGAAAAGCACGAAAGGGGAGAACAGGGGAGAGCAGAAACCGAACGAAGAGAGGGAGAGAGGGCTGGCGGAGCACGGCGGAGGGGCCGGAGACCGGCGACGACGATGGCGATGCGCTCAGACCGATGCAGCATCGTCCAGCCCCTGTTCCGACGCCGTTCTGCCCCATTTTCAGAAGAGAGGAGCCGTGGCATTTTTGCAAATTTTGATCAACTTCGGTGTCGATTGGCAGAAGAAACACCACCGATGAAATCCCGGTAACCAGGCGAGCTTTTCGGTGCTAACTAACCTTCCCTAGTCACTGAAAAAAGAGAGATCGGCTGTGAGGAGGACGAGACTGCCAAGGGGAATTCCGGCCAAACGGCACGGTGGGCAGGCGCGTGGCCACCGAAAATGAAGTTCTGATGCCTTGAGCTCTCATCCGCTGTTGATGGTGCCTCCGGTGGAGCTCCGACGAGGCTCCGGTGAGTATTCGGTGAGCGGTAATTATTTAAATTGGAGATCTGCCTTTGAACCAGGTAATCTGTCTGAAAATTAGACATATCAGCTATTAGCTTCTATTCAAGGAAGCTCTGCATCCATAATTTAAATTATTTTTCCTTTTCACGCCATCTTAGTTCTAGGGAATCTTTTCATCTTTAATTTAAAATTGTTGATTCTAGGTGTCTTGTGTCTCCAACAAGAGTATGTGTGAATTGAAGAATTAAGAGTAATGAATTAGGGGTTTATAAGTTAATTAATGGAGTATGAGCTGAAAAAATGAGGTCTGGAACATGTCATCCAAACAAGAAATATTTGTTGAAAGAAAATATTGTAGAGTCGAGATTATTAGTAGGAAAAAAAAGACCTCCAACACTAAATATTACTTTTGACTTGCAGTTACAAATTCATGAAGTTATGTACTATGACTGAAATTTTAATTATTGAGACTTAAATATTGACCGGTGTCTAGCAAGTGTACTAGATCGGCTAGTAATATAGGGAAATATAGATTAAGACCCCAAATATCGAACCCAAGGGAAAATTTGTGTCTGCATGAAATTGATTTTGAATTTTAGAATGAAATTTGAGTGTACAAGAGAGAAAAGAAATCCCAGAGTTTATATTGATGAAAATATAATTACATGGAAAATAGAAAATTAAATAATTAATGAACAAAAATTAAACAATCCAACAAAAAAGAAATAAAAACAATACACAGTATTTGAGAAAATTTGATATTTAAAACAACTTTCACTAGAAGACTATCCACCTTAATTTATTACTGTAATGATGTAAATTCTTAAGAAATACCAGTGATTATGGAAAAACTGGATAAAATTAACCCTGATACCTTCTTCAAGAATATCTTTCTTAAGTATTAAATTCCCTTATTCAGAACAATTTAACACTTAGCATATAAATCCAGTTAAACTCCTAAACATTCATCAAATCTCTATTTAAGAACATTCAATTCCAGTCTATTCTTAGTTCTTCCTCTCTTGATATTAACTAATAAAATCAGCACATAATTACCTCAAAATTAAGAAAATAATCATGCACAGATAATAATAAATTAATCCAAGAACATGCTGATCTTATGACAGTGCATAAATTAATTTTTAGTTATTAGATTCATAAACCAACAATTAATTCTAACACGATCAAAGATAAAAATATGTTTAAAACCAATAAATAATCAATTGATATTAATTTTAAAGCTCAATCAGATCATTACAGTAAAAATCAAGGATTCAAGTATCCTCTAGCAAAAGTAAAGAAATTACTCACGATTCATTTTGAAATTAAAAATACAATCGAAGAGAAGAAACAAAATCATAGAGTTATAGAAGCTCCCTTAATAATTGTGTACAGAGACATCACAAGCAGCTTCTTGCTCCTTGAATTTGTTCTTCACAAGTAAAACGCAGGAACTGATAAAAACAAAACTAAAACTAAAACTAAAAATTTGTAGTAAAAGAAAGATTTTTTTCCTCGATCCAATCTGATCTCCCCCTTTGATCTGGTGTTCTTTCTAACTTTTAATTGCAAAAATTCTATTGGTCGGTAAATGGGAAAAGGATTCTCTTCTTTTCTTCGAAAGTTTGGTAGATTTTGAATTCATGAAACGCGGCCAGTTGGTGAAAAAAAAGTCATAAAAATGCACTGCCGTGTTGATTTTCCATTTGTGAATGCATGGCCATGCAAAATTTTGCACTCCCGTGCATTAAGCTAATAACACTCACTTGGCCAAGTGAGATTTTGCACTCCCGTGCATTATTCAAATGTGCTTTGCTTCCAAAAATCTGAAAATTACCAAATTGATCCAAAACTTAGCATTCTTTTCAATTAAATCCTTTTTCCTTTATTTTAATCCTGAAAAATACCAAAATCAACAATTAAACTCTAAAATATAAAATTAACTAATTCAACTATAATTCAACCAAATAAACACTAAATTAACTTAAATAAATAAATAAAAACACATTAAAAACATCATTAATTTCACAATTATCAAATACCCCACACTTAGACTTTGCTCGCCCCCGAGCAAATTAGAACAATCCAACTCCTCAGAAAAATTAAACTGAAATAAAGAATCATGCAATTCAGAATCATGCTTTAGCAATTTAACAAAAGCACTTAACAAAAATTCAACCAGAATAATTCAAACAAGGCAAAATAAGTTAGTTTCTTTGTGTGTGTGCAAGACCAAAACATTTTAAGTATTCAAAAATCAAAGCACCAATGCAAACTCATAGCCAAGCTTAGACTGAATGTACTCTTAAGTGTACAAATGGTTTCGCACTTGAAACTCTAGAAACACCATAAGCCTCTCCTTTAGCACCGGAACCCGAAGGTCATCTCCACTGAACAACTTAAAAACAAAACTTAGAATCACTTAGGTCTTTCAAAGGTTGTAAAGGGGTTAAGGTATTAGTTATCAAAGAATGGATAAAGGATCAAACAATAAAATAGCCACTCTAAGATCAAATAGACTAACAATTCTAAAGTGTCTCCCATTAACTTAATTAATAAGAAACTTAACTTGCTTAACCTGTGATACTTCACAGCTCTTATGAGAGAAAACTATTTAAAACCTCTCACTTGCACAATTTATACCCTTTGTTAAAAAGAAGTCATTACTGATTGTCCCTTGTAAGTACCCCACACTTAAGATTTTGCCATGCATATTATTTTTTTTTTAATTTCAACTTCTTTTATTTTTTTTTTATTTTTTTTTCGGCAATACAACGATACTCTGGATAGTTACAAGGTATAATTTCCACTATTATTTGACTTCAGCCATAATCCTTGAAAATAAAGCTGTCTTACTATACCCATCAACCCCTTTCCTGTTAATCTACCCAATCCTAGAGTGGCAACTCTATAAAAGGTAGGCAAAAGGCTTTTTAGGCTATATGATAATTTGAACAGGTATATAAAAAAAAATAAAAATTGACACGCTTTTAGCATATCTCATTAAGCTCAACTTGTCTAACATGGATAAATGTATAAAAAGGGTAGGAAAATAGGTCAAAATATGGTTAAACAAGAAAATATTGCCTAGATCACTTTCTAAGTTGAATTGAGTTATTTGTATGCTTTGAAGGGTGATGAGGAAGGTTCTAGTGCTCTAAAATTCCTTACTCAACTATTTTATGCAATGGTATTTTTTTTAAGGTTTAAAAAAACTGGTCTTATGTGCTCAAAAAAATAGAAACTAACAAATATAAGTCAAGTTGAATATTAATCTAGCTAAAAATTCATTAAACAACATGTTTGTTCTTGTGCTAAGTAAAAATCCTTAATTGCACATTCTAAATTTCAAGTTCAATATGTTCAATATTTGAGGAATAATTGCACATTCTAAATTTCAATATCAATATGTTCAATATCTGAGGAATAATTGGGGCAAACTAAGTTTTAGTGCAAACTAAATGGTAATAAAAAACTAATGTTATTTCTAAGCAAGACTAGAAAATTCTAAAGCAACTACCATTCATTAAGCTAAGAGTAAAAAGTTATTACAAAACTACAAAACATCAAAGTAAAAATAAATAAATAAATAAATAAATAAATAAATAAAGACATTAAAATAAACAGAATATAGATTCATGAACAATAATGGGGTAAGATGTGTCTACTTCCTGAACCAAAATTGAGTTTAACTGAACAAGCTCTACCCCTGTCAAAAAATTTTGCTATCCACGGCAAATACAGTGAGTCATCTAAGGTGGAGGGAGTAGCGGTGGAGGAAAACGTGCCCAGAAATCATGCACGAACTTCTCCATGGTCTGCTTCATCTCAATAATAGTATCCTGCATCGTATCCATCCTCACCTGCATCCTATCCAAGCGGACCATCCTGCTGCTAAGCTGGTTAAGGTGGTCTTCTAAATCAGATGGCATGGCTGTCTCAGCTGGTGGGACTGCTGCTGGCTCATTATCACCTCTTTCTCATTTGGCGCTTCCTGATTCTCATCAATACGTATGCCATTTTCTCTCAAATATTCCTCTCGGGTTGTCCAGTGGCATCTTGGCTTTGTTTTCCATATCTTCATGCGTTTAAGCATGACATTATCAATGTAAGCTATGTCACCATCAAGTGGATCGCCAAAAGAACGAGTATAATTAACAGCTTCAGCTAAAACAGTTGCTATCCAACCGATGGAAACAGCAGGAATATTTGAAGAACACTTTTGTAGATCCTGAATCCGCTGCGCTATAAGCAAAGAGCCATTAATAGGAATACCATCAACCATACACCTAAGTAACATAATCTGGGAAGCATTAAGTGAACTCAGGCTCTGAAGATTATTATAAATACTTCGGGATAGAAATTTGTGCATAATTCTCAAAGCATGATCCCTAAGTGCATGAACTTTAAGTCAACCACCTCTCCATGGTTCAGGATTTAATGGATCACGAACTTTTTCCCAATTTTCTTCAGGAGATGCATTAGGTAGCTCCACCAATGCATCAGGTGAGAATCCTAAATGCTGCGAAAATTTCTTAAAAGACATTGAATAACCCTTCTTACCCAGCCGAAACTTAACAGTGCTAGAATCATCTCCACCTCCATCAAAATGACACTCAAAAGAGTATAAGAAATCCCGAGCAAGATCTGGAAATACATGCACTTTATTCCCCATGAACTGTTCCCAGCCGATGCCCTGAATCAGTGGTAATATATCTGTCCAAAGATCTCCAACAGGAACATGCGGATAAAAACGACTGAGAAATGCTGGTTGGACATATTGGCACGTGCTAAAGTACTCGTACATGTCAGATTTTTCTGGGTCAACATAAGAGGGTATACGAGTGCCAGAAGAGCTTGAAGCTTCAGTGTTCTTTGCCTTTTTAGGCGCCACTGTAAAAATAAAAAAAAATATGAGCATGCAAAATGGCAACAGTAAATTTATCCAAAATAATAGCAAGCAACTACCAGATGCAATATTGAAATAGAAGAATGGGAATGCAAACAATTGGGCAAAAATTTATAACACTGTATTCTTGAGAAAACACAAGCAGACGTAAAACATTTTTTTTATGTCATTTGATGAGCGTGAATGACAATTGATAAATAGCCAACTAAAATCACAAAGCAGAAGGACGGCATAAAGTGAGAAACCATAAACAAAATTGATGAGAAAATTGATTGGGGCATTTCATCGAGCAGGTTGTGTGCACATGTTTGACAGTGAATTTGGAAGCCAAGTTAAGGTGCGTTAGCCACCAAAATTGAAACCAAGCAACAAGAGCATACATATTAAGTACACAAGAAACAAGTTTGCCAAAAGAATTTAAAATGAGATTTAAATGGCATGTTGAAATTAACCCAAATCATGTACATTAATAACAAAGAATAAAGTAAAAATGGCAATAATTAATCAAATTAAGGAGAAATCGTAAGAAAAACACTTACTTGAAATGAAATGTGGTGGAATGATGCAAAAATTTGGAGTGATAGAGGTTTATTTGTGTGATGGTGTGTGAGTGAGGACACTGCCGCGCGATATATAGAGAGGGATGCAGAATGGCCGTGCTTTGGAAAAGGAAAGAGGAACAAATAAATAAGAGGGGTAGCATTACATCACCCGGCCGCGTGAGGCTGGAAGGAGGCAGCTGCGCGGCCACGCATAGGCAATGCTTTGCCTTGCGCGGCTGCGCATCGCCTTGCCCGGCTGGGTCATTTCAATGTGTAGCCACACAATTGCCATGAGCGGCTGGGCAATTGCCCACTCGGCCAGGCAACTTCTCACGCGGCTGAGTGGGTTTCTCACGCAGTTGGGCACTTGCTCACTCGACCAGGCATTGCCTCACGCGGCCACGCATTTGCCTCTGATTCCAAAACTTCTTAAGATTGAAATTATGGCTTTTTCATGCTAAAATGCAACAATTGTAAAATAAATTGCTAACTTAACCTACAATGCTTTTGATTTTATTTTTATTATTTTTTTATTATTAACTCCTTAATTTAATTGAAGCACAAATTCATTTATTAATTCACTATTAATATAAAAATTTACAATTAAGCTCAATTAATTAATAAAAACTCAAATCAATGCCCTCCTATAAAAACTTTGATCATGAATATGTCCAGACTCTGCAATTCAAATTGACTCAAATGTGCAGCTTTGTAGTTCATGAATCTATTGACAAAAAATTAAACTAACTAAAAACACACAAGAAATAAAAATGACTAAAATCAAAAATCGAAACAAACAGAGTAGAGAATGTAGTTCTGAGTTTAAGAGTCTTCAGCTAGACTTCTGCAAACTGTATTAATCATCTTGAAGCACAATGGTTGCCTCAGCAACCTCCTGTTGTCCAATTTTATACGGTTTGAGCCGATGACCATTCACCTTGTATTCGCGTCCATCCTTTAGATTTTTTATTGTCACCACTCCAAACTCATTGCTTGCCATGACTTGATATGGCCCGAGCCATTTGGATTTGAGCTTTCCTGGAAACAACCTCAGACGACTGTTGTATAACAATACTAACATACCTGGAACAAAGTCCTTCATCTTCAATCTCTTGTCATGCCAACGCTTTGTCTTTTCTTTGTATAAAGCTGCACTGTTATATGACCACTGTCGAATTTCATCAAGTTCACTGAGCTGCAATTTTCTCTTTTCTCCTGCACTTCTCAAATCAAAGTTAAGAAATTTTGTAGCCCAATATGCTTTATGTTCTAATTCAACTGGGAGATGACATGCTTTTCCGAAAAGTATCCGATAAGGGGACATGCCAATAGGGGTTTTAAATGCAGTTGTATAGGCCCAAAGAGCCTCATCTAACCTCTGAGACCAATCCTTCCTAGAGTTATTAACTGTTTTTTCTAGGATTGATTTCAGCTCCCTATTAGACACTTCTACTTGCCCATTTGCCTGAGGGTGATATGGGGTAGTTACTTTGTGTTTAACACCGAATTTCCTAAGCAAGGTTCGAAATTGATGGTTGACAAAATGTTTGCCTCCATCACTGATTATAGCTCTTGGTGCTCCAAATCTAGTGAAAATATTTTTTCTGATAAATTCAAGCACAATTTTGGCATCACAAGTTCTAGTAGCTATTGCTTCTACCCATTTACTGACATAGTCCACAGCTACTAAAATATATTCAAAACCAAATGAATTTGGAAATGGTCCCATAAAATCTATTCCCCATACATCAAAAATTTCTACTTCTAGCACATTATTCATAGGCATTTCGTCCCTTTTTGAAATATTACCAACACGTTGACATTTATCACAAATTTCAATAAAAGACTTGACATCCTGAAATAAAGTTGGCCAAAAGAAACCTGATTGAAGAATTTTCTGTACCGTACGATTAGTTCCATAATGGCCTCTAACTTCTCCACCATGGCACTGTCTCATTATATCTTCTTGTTCATTTTCTAGAACACATCTTCTAAGCACTTGATCCGGACAAATCTTGAGGAGATATGGATCATCCCAAAGATAATGCTTGGCATCTGCTTGAAGCTTTTTCTTTTGTTGCCAAGTGAAATTTTTAGGAAGATAACCTCCTGCAAGAAAATTAGCTATATTAGCGTACCAAGGAACCAAATTCTCAGAAGTATAAATAGCACATATATATTCATCAGGAAATAAATCAGAAATTTCTCCCCTTTCAATGTGAGCATGATCCAATCTAGATAAATGGTCAGCTATAAAATTCTCAGCTCCTTTCTTATCTTTAATCTCCACATCAAATTCTTGTAACAGCAAAACCCATTGAATGAGCCTCGGTTTGGATTCCTTTTTAGCAAAAAGGTGCCTTAATGCAGCATGATCAGACCACACAGTAACTTTGGACCCAAGGAGGTAAGACCTGAATTTTTCAAAAGAAAATACAATGGCCAAAAGTTCTTTCTCTGTGGTTGTATAATTAACTTGAGCTCCGGTGAGTGTATGACTTGCATAGTAAATGGTATAGAAAACTTTCTCCCTCCGCTGCCCTAACACTGCTCCTACTACATAGTCACTAGCATCACACATTATTTTGAATGGTAAGCTCCAATCCGGCGATGCTATGACCGGTGCAATGACTAACTTCTGCTTCAATAGATTAAAAGCCTGCAAGCACTCATCATTAAAGTTAAATGCAGCATCTTTAAGCAATAAATTAGACAGTGGTTTAGCTATTTTCGAAAAGTCCTTAATAAACCGACGGTAAAACCCGGCATGACCAAGGAAACTTCTAATACCTTTTACACTAGTCGGAGGAGGTAATTTATCTATTACATCAACTTTTGCCCTATCAACTTCAATTCCTTTTTCAGAGATTTTATGCCCTAAAACAATTCCTTCTCTAACCATGAAGTGACATTTTTCCCAATTAAGAACAAGATTCGTCTCTTGACACCTTGTTAAGACTAATGCTAGATTATGCAAACATGATTCAAAATCACGACCATATAGTGTAAAGTCATCCACGAAAACTTCCATGAATTTTTCAAGAAAATCATGAAATATGGCCATCATGCATCTCTGAAATGTGGCAGGGGCGTTACAAAGACCAAAAGGCATCCTTCTATATGCAAATGTTCCATAAGGACAAGTGAATGTGGTCTTTTCTTGGTCTTCTGGGGCTATAGGTATTTGCATATATCCCGAATATCCATCTAAGAAACAATATAATTTATTTCCTGCCAATCTTTCTAACATTTGGTCAATAAAAGGTAATGGAAAGTGATCTTTTCTAGTGGCATTATTTAATCTCCTATAATCTATGCATACTCTCCATCCTATCACTGTGCGTGTAGGAATTAATTCATTTTTTTCATTGGTTACAACAGTCATACCCCCCTTTTTAGGCACACATTGAACTGGACTTATCCAACTACTATCAGAAATGGGATAAATAATACCTGCATCAAGGAGTTTAAGTACTTCACTTTTCACCACTTCTTGCATTGCTGGATTTAGTCGCCTTTGGGGTTGTACCACCGGCTTGAAGTCATTTTCCATAGGTATCCGATGTGTACAATAACTGGGGCTAATTCCTTTTAAATCTGATGTTGCCCAACCAATTGCTTCTTTATGCTTTTTGAGAACTTCAATGAGCATATCTTCTTCCAAACCTGTCAATAAAGATGAAATTATCACTGGTTTTGCATTATCCTCTAAAAATACATACTTTAAATGAGATGGAAGAGTTTTAAGTTCAGAATTTTCTCCCTTAGGAGGGGACAGTTCATCCTCCATATCTCCTTCACTGTGCTCTTTTTCCAAATCTTGTATTAACTGCTCTTCTTTGGTTTCCAATTCTTCCTTTTTCTTTTGATGCATCAAACATTCTTGAAGGTCATCATCTAGAATAATTCCCACTTGCTTTGCTTCGACACACTCTTGAACACTATCAATAAAACAAATCGATTCTTCAAAATCATATGAGGGGTATTTCATCAGTTTATTCATATTGAAGACCATTTCCTCCTCATTAAACCTCAAAGTGACTGTTTGCCCATGAACATCAATTAAAGCTCTTGCCGTATTCAAAAAGGGTCTACCAACTATCAAGGGTACCTTTCTATCCTCTTCCATATCCATAACCACAAAATCCACAGGAAATATAAAATTTCCTACTTTTACCAATAAATCCTCAATAATACCCTTTGGCCTTTTCATCGATCTATCTGCCAACTGTAGTGTCATTCGAGTCTCCTTGATATCTCCTAAATTCAATTTCCTACAAATTGAATAAGGCATCAAATTAATACTAGAACCCAAATCACATAAAGCATGTCCAACAAAGTTTCCTCCTAATTCACAAGGTAATGTAAAACTACCAGGATCTTCTAATTTTGCTGGAATTTTATTCAATAAAATAGCACTACAATTTTCAGCCAGTTGGACTGTTCCTACACCCTCTAGCTTTTTCTTATTAGTTCAAAACTCTTTCATGAATTTAGCATACTTAGGCATGTGTAATAAAGCTTCAGCAAATGGCAGATTTACATGCAACTTTTTAAACATGTCCAAAAATCGAGCTAATTGCTCATTTTGCTTTTCTTTCCTGGCTAGAGTGGGAAAAGGTAATTGAGATTCATCAAGAATAGTAGAAACAAGTTTTTCCTTACCTTTACCTTTCTCAACGGTAGGAGATATTTTCTCAATATTTTCAGAATTAGAAATACTTACCTCCGGTGTTGGTTCCTCCCTTTGAGTAGAATTCTTACCAATTTCGGCTTGTTCTAGCTCTTTTCCACTTCTTAAAGTAATTTCCTTGGCTTCCTCCTTCGGATTGCGGTCTACATTAGATGAAAAAGTTCCTTGAGCTCTATTGGTCAGCGAGTTAGCAAGTTGCCCCATTTGGTTTTCTAGGTTCCTAATGGATGCCTCTTGGTTTCTCATCCAAATATCTTGAGATTTCCACCTAGAATCTTGACTAGCTAAAATTAAATTTTGGAAAGCCATAAAATTTGCAATCATTTCCTCTATGTTTGATTTTTTTTTCTTGTGGAGGTGGGGGTTGAGGTTTTTGAAATCTAGGTGGTTGATAGGGTTGTGAGGGATATGTAAATTGGTATTGTGGTTGGGCTTGATTTTGGTAATGAGAATGGTTGTTATTTTGGGAAGATTGGTTTTGGTTGAATGGAGCCCTAGGTTGAAAATTAGAGGTGGATGCTTGATTTCCTTCTTTCCATGCAAAATTAGGATAATTCCTCCATCCCGGATTATAGGTATTACTATAAGGGTTCAAAGCATTTACTTCCTCTATTGATCCGTCACCATTTTTAAATCCAAGTACTCCTTGTGTTCCTGCATAAGAATCGCACTCATTAGATAACATAGATACATTTTTAGCTTTAAGCTCATTGATTTCTTTTAAATGTTCTTTTCTCATTAATTCCATTTGAGCCTTAAGCATAGTTATTTCATCTACACTATATACTCCCTGTTTCTTTTGTGCGGTTCTAGAAGTTGCCCATTGAGCGTCATTGGTAGCCATCTCATCTAGAAGTAGGAATGTTGTTTCAGGAATTTGGTTCATAAAACTACCATTTGATGCTGCATCTAATAAAGACCTCGTCACTGGGTTAGCACCTGCATAGAAAATATGCATTAGTTGATAAACAGGAAATTCATGATGCGGACAGCTTTTCAAAAGTCTCCTAAATCTTTCCCAAGCTTCATGGAATGGCTCCTCATAAAATTGCTGAAAGTCATTAATTTGTTTCCTAATGAGGGTTGTCTTGGTAGGTGGAAAAAATTTGCTCAAAAATTTTTCTTGCATTTGTTGCCAAGAGTGAATGGATTGATTGGGAAGCATTTGTAACCAGTCTCTAGCCTTTCCTATAAGTGTAAAAGGAAAAAGTTTGAGCCTAATAGCATCAGTTGATACATTCGGGATTTGCACAGTATCACTAACTTCCAAGAACATATCTAGGTGTTGAGCGGGATCCTCTATATTTGAGCCCGAAAACTGGTTTCTTTGTACCATTGTAATGGTAGCAGGTTTTATCTCAAATGGCTGGTGGTGAGGTATCCTAATAGTTCTATGTTCTTCATTCCACCTAGGAATAGCATAATCTCTAATGGTTCTAGGTCTAAACCTATTTCCTTGAGCTTGATATGCCATATTTTGCTCTTCTATCCTAGGAGGTGGTGGATCAATTACAGGTGGATTTTCATGAGGTAGACCATCAATATTAAGGGGTGGGTCTATTTCTTCGTTATTCATGGTTGCTCGTAACCTCCTAATCCTATGAAACGTCCTCTCAATTTCAGGATCTATAGGTAATATTGGATCGTTTCTCACCATAAACTAATCACACTTGCAAAATAAAAATAAATAAATAAAATCAGAGAATAATTAAAGAATGAAAGAAAAAGAATAACACACAAAATCCACTGTAAAAATAAAAAAAATCAGTAAACAAACGCCAATTTTCCCCGGCGACGGCGCCAAAAACTTGACCGGTGTCTAGCAAGTGTACTAGATCGGCTAGTAATATAGGAAAATATAGATTAAGACCCCAAATATCGAACCCAAGGGAAAATTTGTGTCTGCATGAAATTGATTTTGAATTTTAGAATGAAATTTGAGTGTACAAGAGAGAAAAGAAATCCCAGAGTTTATATTGATGAAAATATAATTACATGGAAAACAGAAAATTAAATAATTAATGAACAAAAATTAAACAATCCAACAAAAAAGTAAATAAAAACAATACACAGTATTTGAGAAAAATTGATATTTAAAACAACTTTCACTAGAGGACTATCCACCTTAATTTATTACTGTAATGATGTAAATTCTTAAGAAATACCAGTGATTATGGAAAAACTGGATAAAATTAACCCTGATACCTTCTTCAAGAATATCTTTCTTAAGTATTAAATTCCCTTATTTAGAACAATTTAACACTTAGCATATAAATCCAGTTAAACTCCTAAACATTCATCAAATCTCTATTTAAGAACATTCAATTCCAGTCTATTCTTAGTTCTTCCTCTCTTGATATTAACTAATAAAATCAGCACATAATTACCTCAAAATTAAGAAAATAATCATGCACAGATAATAATAAATTAATCCAAGAACATGCTGATCTTATGACAGTGCATAAATTAATTTTTAGTTATTAGATTCATAAACCAACAATTAATTCTAACATGATCAAAGATAAGAATATGTTTAAAACCAAGAAATAATCAACTGATATTAATTTTAAAGCTCAATCAGATCATTACGGTAAAAATCAAGGATTCAAGTATCCTCTAGCAAAAGTAAAGAAATTACTCACGATTCATATTGAAATTAAAAATACAATCGAAGAGAAGAAACAAAATCATATAGTTATAGAAGCTCCCTTAATAATTGTGTACAGAGATATCACAAGCAGCTTCTTGCTCCTTGAATTTGTTCTTCACAAGTAAAACGCAGGAACTGATAAAAACAAAACTAAAACTAAAACTAAAAATTTGTAGTAAAAGAAAGATTTTTTTCCTCGATCCGATCTGATCTCCCCCTTTGATCTGGTGTTCTTTCTAACTTTTAATTGCAAAAATTCTATCGGTCAGTAAATGGGAAAAGGATTCTCTTCTTTTCTTCGAAAGTTTGGTAGATTTTGAATTCATGAAACGCGGCCAGTTGGTGAAAAAAAAGTCATAAAAATGCACTGCCGTGTTGATTTTCCATTTGTGAATGCATGGTCATGCAAAATTTTGCACTCCCGTGCATTAATCTAATAACACTCACTTGGCCAAGTGAGATTTTGCACTCCCGTGCATTATTCAAATGTGCTTTGCTTCCAAAAATCTGAAAATTACCAAATTGATCCAAAACTTAGCATTCTTTTCAATTAAATCCTTTTTCCTTTATTTTAATCCTGAAAAATACCAAAATCAACAATTAAACTCTAAAATATAAAATTAACTAATTCAACTATAATTCAACCAAATAAACACTAAATTAACTTAAATAAATAAATAAAAACACATTAAAAACATCATTAATTTCACAATTATCAAATATGTACGAATAAATATGCATAACATTAGAGGAGCAAAAGGCATTTTAAAAGCTAATGGACCTGCAATGAATAATATATTACCTCATTTTTTTTTTATCTCTAAATGATCATTCTTGTGGTATAAAATCTTCCAATAGAGAGCTTATATTGAGGTTGCATTTTGCTTGATATGTCCTGTAATGATAGTTATATATAGAAACATTTTTGTAGAGTATATGGGATTGTAATCCGGACATGAAAATATCCAGCATTGAGCATTGTTAGAGCTAAAAATGAATATGAATCAGCAATTGTGATAGTTGTTGATGGTGCTGCAATTGATCATAATCTTTATGATGGGATATGGAATAAAATCTACGATTTGGCATTGGAGCCTACAAATGGATTATACACTCATCGATTTATTGAGAGTCTCATTTGTGCTTAAATGTAATATTTGGTAAGTAATTTCTTCACCATAATTGGCTTGACCTTGTTCAGTCTGAAGCTGTTTTCTTGAACTTGATTATCAAATATTTATCTGATAGATTTCTCAAAAATTTCAATGTTTTGATGATGCAGGAGAAGTACCAATAATAGCAGAGTGGAAAAAGATGATAGTGAAGATTGATTTCATGAAAGGCAACTTTTGAGAATTCCACATATATTATATGGTAAATATCACTTAGCTGTTTAAGTTTGAACTAAGATTTTCTTATAAATCAGGGTTGTCTTATGATAAAGGAACAAATTTGTAGTAGCTAAAACTGTAAATGACTCTTTACTATATTAGTTATGGAATAGGTATTGGAATCTTTTTTTTTTGTTTTCTTGGAACAGTTAAATTGTAATTGATCTTTTTGGTATCTTGTATTTCTGAAGGCTGAATTTCTTGTAATTTGAAAATGTATACTCACAATTTGTGCAACAACTAATTAATTTAGAGTGGATTTTGATGATGAATGATAAGTTTTTGATGATTTTAGATAGGCCTATAATTTTTGTTATAGGACATGGAATAGAATTGGGGTTTTGCCTTTAGAGACTCCATATATTATATGTTTATCAGTTAATTGGGAGCCTCATTTGTTTTTAAATATAGCACTTGGTAAGTATCTGCTTCACCAACTCCCCAGTTTTGTGCTATTTTTGTTTTGTTGATGCAGGGGAAGTATCCATAATGCCGTAAATCATTAAGCTTTATTATATAGAGTTGGAATTGGAATTAGCAGATATTTTTCCTAGAATACCTATATTATAAATGATATTTTGGAATCTGATATATTCTTAATGCTGAGTTTTAAATGACATGAAGCTGAAATAATTTTGTATGCAAAAGCTTATTACACAATCCATTATAACAAAAACGAAATTGGCAAGTAGTTAATTAAGCGGTTTTGATTTTATTATAAGAACCTAATCCCATCATCCCCATTCCTTTTTACTGTCATTTAACTCAAGTCATTGATCCATCTTGTATAAATTATTGGACATGTGGTTTTTATTTTCTACATTTTGATTCTAGAAACAAATTTATATATAAGTTATCTATTTGACTATTTGGTTGATTTTTTTTTTAATTCAAATTGAATTGGGAAATGTAGTGTGATTGTAGAAGCTCTTAAAGTTAATGGGAAGTAAATATATTTTGTATGTCATGTGAATTTGTTAAATTTATTTATTTTGAGCATATTATTATTAATATTTATATTATTATTAATAATATATTAATATATTTATACTTATAATATATTAATATATTTATAATAATAATATATATTTTTCTCTTTTTTTTAGGATACACAAGAATCAACTATATTTTTGAAGGTCTACACCAGTGTCAACTTTTCATTATCAGGTTTTTTTCTTTTTTTTTGATCTTATAAATTTATAAAATTTCTTTGTATGTTGTAATTATTGTCTTGAAAACTACTTAAATAGTATGTAGATTTTACCCAAAATAATTTTATATATACATGTTTTATGTTATGTATGATATATGTGGTCTCAATTTAACTTTAATTATATTATTTTATTTTTCCAATTACTTAATAATGATTATTTTCATTTAGGTTATATTAAAAAATGGATAAGAGTTGGATGTATACCATGAAATGGTCTAAGGAGTACATAGAAGCGGCACGATTACTTGATTGTTTATATATATATATAGCTGAAAAGTTAACAAATGCATATTAATATCTTAAATTATTTATAGCTGATAGTTTTGATGTATTAATATTGTACCTTTATATTTTGTATAATTGAATTAAGTATTGAAAGTGGATTATACAAGTATATTATAATATGGGCAAACTTGTGTTGGAGTTTGAATTGAAGCGGGGTAAATGAATATATGATTATTTGAAGTGTAAAGATTTTATTGTTTACAGGGGGATAGGCAATATTATAGAGGAAATTTTGCCGAATTTCGGTAGAATTAAGTGACGTATTTGTATTTTGATTGAATGAATAGTAAAACTAAATAGCTATAGGGCAGATGGGTATAGTGAAAGGATAAAAAAAATAATAATTACCCGGATTTCGCAACAATCTTAAGAGTAGTTTAAGACAATCAAGTAATCGTGCAGTATCGTTGGAACCGTAGTGTGTGTATAGATTAAACGTGTTATATGATTGAGTTTTTTTTATCTAATATATGATTTTTTTTTGGTAGGAACATGATGCAAATTTTGAAGTTTCAACATAATTTATTTCTGGATTAGGATGCAAATTTAATTTTTTTGCATTGGATAGTATGTTTTTATTTAATTAACCTTTTATTTGAATAAATACATTAAATTAGATTTTCTTTAGAAATTTAATTGATTGTATAACATTAAATTTAAAATGTCATTTTTAATACAACGCATATATGACAAGTATATTTGTCATAATTTGTCGACTTTTTAGTTCATAAATGACGATATAATGTTTACAATTACGATATTAGTATTGTAATAAAAAAATATAATTTAATGACAATAAAAAATTGTCACTAAAATTATTTTTTATGACAATTATTATTGTCTATATTTATGTCACTAAATTGTAAAATAATATGACAATTTATATTTATCATTAATATACATTAATTTAATGACGAAATCATTTTTCGTCAATTAAAGTATTAGATTTAATGACGACATTAAATATTTTATGACGAAAATTATATTTATTTGTGACGATAATTACGTAACCAATACTTAATGGTTTTAACTAAAAGCAGAGTTTCATCATTAAAAATGTTTAATTTCGTGACGAATTTTAAATTTGTCATAAAAAATGTAAATTTTTTATGACGATAAACAATATAATGTGACGAAATATAATTTTATTTGTGACATAATTTTTGTCATGAAAAGTAAGAAATAAAGATGACGATAATTATTTTCGTCACAAAAAATATACTTACGGTGACAAATGACTAAATTGTCACGTAAACTTTTATGTTATGCGTCTACCGTTACGTTTTCTGTGACGATAAAAATTCGTCACCATATCTTTTCAACGACGAAAAATGATTTTTTCATGACAATTTTTTGCGTCATAAAAGGTGTAATTTCTTGCAGTGAAAAGATATCATTATTATCGTCTTCTACTTTCGGCTACTTTTCAAACAACCATAATAGAGCAACATGAACCTAGCATGTGAAGGCATCTTTTCCAGCTCATCCAGTCACTTCCTGTCTCTAAAGGCTCACGAGATTGACAAAATACTCATTATAAGAAGACCCCTTCTTCACAGTTGAAGGCAGAGACTTATTTTGGAGAGAATTCCCAGTCTTTAAACTCTCTCACTTAGCATAGATTTAGGAAGCTCATGTGTTGAGCATAACACCCTTGTAATCTTGAGCTGAGTGTTTATCTCTGAAAACTTGTAATTATTTATTTTCTTAAAACCTGTAAGTGTAGCTCATGTGTTGAGCATTTTTACCTTACAGTTTCTTTGTTTTGTATTACAATTATTTTTTATATAAATCTATATATGTGTTTTATTTATATATGTTGTTTTATTTTTCATTTTTAAGTATGCTTTGCACTTGCGGCTTAAGCTGATCTAGTGCATCAGAAACTCTGTTTTATTTTTATTTACATTGCATTTTAGTTTTAGGTTGTGAAATCCATTCGTGGATATTTGTTGTGTGATTTTATTTTTCTTAGATCCCGCCCTTAGATCCTTGCGGCGTCCTTGGTATCAGAGCCATTGGGGTCAAAACTTGTCAATTCCAAAATTGTTCTATAATAAGGCTAGGGTTTTGTTAAATCCCATGGTTTAAAAAGCTAGCATTTTGGAAAAATTTTTGAAATGTCCATTTGAGGGTTTTGTAGGAAAAATCCTTCCTCCATGGTCCAGATGTATTGGAAATCCGTTTTAACAAAATATTCTGAAATAATTTTGGATTGTGATAACACAATTCGATATATATATATTTGAACATCTATAATATAAATAATTTAAACCATTTGTAATCTAACTGTTTCATGTGATTTCAATTACACCAATTGTAAATTTTTATATCTTTGGGTTAATTACAAATTTAGGCCTGAACTTAGGGTACTTTTCAACGTCAAACCCAATAAATAAAATCCTGCAATATCAATCTCCAACTTTGAGTTTGCTTTCAATTAAGGGACTCCGTCAACAATCTGTCAAGAGCTAACGGATCTTGCTGATTCAGCTAATTTGTGGGTTCCACCTTTGCCAATTAGGATGCCAACATGTCCGCAATAAATTTTTCTCTTTTTTACCCTCTCTCTCGTGGACTTCATTTGACCCGTAAAAACCACTTTCTCTGCCTCTCTTCTTCTCTCTTCATTATATCATTTTTGATAATCTCGCTACCAATCCCTGTAAATAAAAAAAATCATTTAAACTTCATTTGAATAAGTAGTTTATTATTCGTGAAACCCTAAAAAGTCTAACTAAAAGAACAGATGGATCAACCCCAAGCTCCATCCAACTACCAAAATCAAGGCAGAAATTAAATCCAAGGAGAAAATCAGCAAGCCAGCCATCTATCAAAACCAAGAGAAGTCCTAGATTGAAGAAGAAAACAAAAAAAAAAAGATTGACTTGCAGCTACATCAGCTATACTTTTTAATGCAGTTGTTGTGTCTTTGATGAATGTTTTTGACATAGAAGAACAACTACACATAGATGATATTTTTTGTATCAGCTACTTAAGTTATTATATTTTGAGATATGTCTGTTTTGTGAAGCAGCTGATTATGCATACCCATTGAAATAGCAGTATGCATGCATATTATATGTACTTCTACTGCTTCCTTAGGGATAGAATTGAGATCTATAACGCATGAGGAAGCTCCAGTGTCAAGTATAGCTCTTACTGAAAAAGGTTTTACTCCAGGGATGTCTAACTCTACCATCATGTTGTAGAGTCTGTTGATCACGCACCTAGTTGGAATGTAGGAAGTCTGGGCCTTCACTGACAGTCATGGCTTTTAGTTGAAATGGTATCAGAGCCTACCTAATCACTCATCCAACACGAGGTCGCAAGTTCGAATCCCAAAAGAAGCAGGCAGCCGCGGAAGAGTACGCAAAAAGGCGGAAGAGCGTGGGCCCCTGTTGTGAGGGAAGAGTGCGAGCGAATGAAAAGTTTTGAGATGAAAACTCTGTTCCTTTATTGATCCCCCATTTGGGCTCTATATACATGAAAAAAGATAAGGGATACAAAACTGTCTAACCTATGAAAACAAGTTGACAGCTAAGAATAAGATAAATATACAAGTAAAGATAACTAGCTAAAGATAACTAATAATAACCAATTTAATAAATAAATATACATAAGCAATATATACATCAGACTTTGCCCCTTTGAGATGCACGGCCATGTGCATGCCATACACGGCCAAGTGAGTTAGATGCACGGCCAAGTAAGCTTTGGCCCTTTGAGATGCACGGCCATGCACGGCCAATATAAACATCAGCTAATACCCTCCCTCAAGTTGGAGCGTGAGGATTATGAACGCCCAATTTGCAAAGAAGAAATGCAAACCGATCTCTGCCCAATGCCTTCGTAAAAATGTCGGCCAATTGCTCACTGCTTTGCACATACGCTGTGGTAATCACACCATTTTGTATTTCATCATGCACAAAATGACAATCCACTTCTATATGTTTAGTGCGTTCATGGAAAATAGGATTAGCATCAATATGCATAGCTGCTTGACTGTCGCAAAACAATTTAACATATCCTACATGATTTACTCCTAAAGATAACAACAATCCTTTGAGCCATTTGATTTCACAGATGGTTGCAGCCATGGAACGATACTCTGCTTCGGCTGATGATCTAGAAACAGTGTGTTGTTTCTTGGTCTTCCAGGAAATTGGTGAGCCTCCGAGGAATATAAAATAACCTGTGAGCGATCGTCGAGTTAATGGACAACCTCCCCAATCTGAGTCACAGTAAGCTGTTAGCTCAAGATTACAATCATTTTTAAGAAGAATTCCTTGCCCATGACTTCCTTTCAAGTATCTAACAACACGCAAAGCTACTTCCCAATGTTCTTTCCTCGGTTGTTGCATAAACTGTGCTAAAATATGAACACTATACGATAACTCAGGTCTAGTTAGACTCAAATAAATTAAGCGTCCCACCAAACGACGAAATTTTTCATCCTCCATCAATTCACCTTTGGCTAGCGCGAGATGATGATTCTGTTCCATGGGAAAATTCGATGGCTTAGCACCCAGCAAACCAGCTTCACTAATTATGTCCAACGCATATTTTCGTTGGCATAGAAAGATTCCTTCATCATTTCTTGCTACTTCAACACCCAAAAAATATTTCAAAACACCCAAATCCTTCATATGAAAGCACTGACTCAAGTACGATTTAAATTTGTCAATTAAATGTGTTGTATTTCCAGCAATGATAAGATCATCAACATAAACTAGCACAACCAAATGCATCTCTCCTTGAGTTAAAGTAAATAATGAATAATCTGAATGAGACTGAGAAAACCCATACCGTTGCAATGCTTCAGCCAATTTTGCAAACCAACAACGAGGAGCTTATCTCAATCCGTAAAGAGACTTCCTCAATCGGCACACTTTTCCAGGCTTTTGAGGATGAAATCCAGGTGGTATTTTCATGTAAACTTCTTCAGTCAAGTCTCCATGTAGAAATGCATTATGAACATCCATTTGATGAAGTGCCCATCCTTTAGCTGCTGCAACAGAAAGGAATGTACGCACTGTCACCATTTTTGCAACAGGTGCAAATGTCTCATTGTAGTCTATTCCTTCCACTTGATTGTTGCCAAGAATCACCAGACGTGCCTTGTATCTCTCAACTGTTCCATCAGAATTATACTTAATTTTGTACACCCATTTGCTTCCGATGGCTTTCTTCCCTTGTGGTAGATCGACTAGAGTCTAAGTCCCATTCTTTTCAAGTGCATCAATCTCCTTTTTCATAGCTTCTCTCCATCTAACATCTTTTACTGCTTGATGATAAAATTTGGGCTCTATATTTGTTGTTATGGCTGCCAGGAAAACTTGATGTTGTGGTGAAAATTTTGTATAATTCACATATTTAGCTAAGTCATAGGACATACCTGAGAATGGGACTGGTTTGGATGAACATGCAGAGGGGCTAATGTGCTGAGCCGTATAAGTCACAAAATCCTTTAGCCGTGTAGAAACTTGTTTTAAGCGAAGTCCACGCCCAAGTTCTGTCAATCCTTCTACTGCCTCTACATTCTCTGACCCAGGCTCTGATGCTACATCTCCCTCCCTCACTTCAGTAATATCATCTTGTACATGTGTCAAGTATTCATTACGTTCTCTAACATGGTCAATTTGGCCAGCTTCTTTTTCTTCTTTCTCACCTTCAGCTTCTTCTTCAAAGCATTCATTCACTTGAACTTGCTTAAAATTGAGATTATGCTTGTTGATTTGTGTATTATCAGTTGCATATGGAAACTCATCTTCACAAAACACGACATCTCTAGATACTAAATATTTTCTTGTATCCAAATCAAATAATCGCCAACCTTTCTGGCCAAAAGGATATCCCACAAAGATACATCGATGACTCCTACTAGCAAACTTATCTTTTTCTCTATTCAAGTTCTTTGCATGGAACAAGCATCCGAATGTACGAATGTAGTTATATGTAGGAGACTTGCCATATAAAAGTCATAAGGTGTTTTCCCTTCTAGTAGTTGAGAAGGAGTTTGATTAATTAGATATCCAGCAGTCAACACACATTCACCCCAAAATTCAATAGGCAGATTAGCTTGAAATCTCAAAGCTCTAGCCACATTAACAATGTGACGATGTTTCCTTTCCACTCGCCCATTCTGTTGCGGAGTTCCCACACACGAAGTTTGATGAATCATCCCATTTTCTAAAAAATAGCTTCTCAAACCTACAAACTCAGTGCCATTATCGCTTCTAATTATTTTAACATTCTTATCAAATTGCCTTTTAACCATAGCGATATAATCTCGCAAAATTTGTCCTACTTCAGTTTAATCTATCATCAAGTATATCCATACACATCTTGAAAAATCATCAACGATTGTAAGAAAGTAGGATGCATTACATGAACTAGGAACTCTATAAGGTCCCCACAGATCACAATGAATCAATTCAAAAATTTCATTAGCTTTACCTTCACTAGAACAAAACACTTCTCTAGTTTGTTTAGCTTTGAAGCAAGCATCACAAGTTTTATTTGAACCTAACTAATTTCTGATTCCAGGAATTAAACCTACTATTTTTGAAGATGGATGTCCCATCCTCCGGTGCCAAAGATCATGCAAATCCAATTTCCTAGCTTTGAATACTTAAACTGGTGACTTCTTCTTGAAGTAGTATAGCCCCTTGCATCGTTCACCCGCTCCAATCACCATCCTCGAAGTGCGGTCCTGTATTAAACAAAGCTTATCAGTGAATAACACATTACAGTTCAATTCATCAAGCAATTGTGAAACAGAAATTAGATTGCAATTTAATCCTGGAGCATGAAGAACTTTTTCTAATTGTATGTGCTTTCCCATACAAACCGATCCTTCTTGCAATGCCAGTACTTGATTTCCATTAGGTAAGCCAATTGGGCAACCTAATATCTTCTTCAGATTAGTTAAACATCTTGAGTTTCCTGTCATATGTTGTGTAGCTCCGGAGTCAATTATCCAATCAGAATTTTCCTTACCAGTCATCTTCTCCTCACTTCCTGATTTGCAAGTGTTCAACAAACTCAGAACTGCTACCCACTGTTCACTTAACAAATCTCTAGGAGTTGGAAAATCTTTCGTTTCCTCATCAGATTGCCCAATTACTTGAGCAGCATTGATTCGTGCTCCACTGCATCCTCTTCCTGCATTCTTTCCACGTCCCCTTTCTCCACTTTGTCGTCCTTTACCTCGACCAGATATTTTAGGTCGATCACCGCACCAATCAGGATACCCAATCAATTGAAAACAACCTTCAGCATCATGCCCTTCTCGGTTACAATGTTTGCAAACAACATTTTTATCTTTTGTTCCAACATTGGTTTGAGCCACAAAGCTAGCAGCATCTCTCTTTTCCTCTTTACTTCTTGAAATACTCCGAACCCTTTCCTCTTGACACATCAAAGAATATGCCTTACTCACACTAAGCAATGGAGCAGTACTCAAGATATTCGATCGAATTGTTCTGTATGCATCATCTAACCCCATTAGAAATTGATGAAGTTTTTCTTCTTCTCGTTTCTTAGTCAATTCAACTGCAATATTGCACTTACAACCTCCACACTTACACGTAGAAATGACATCATAATTTGCCAATTTTTCCCACAATTGCTTCAATTTTGCGTAGTAATTCATGAGTGAAATTCCTTATTGTTTGCAATTAGCAAGTTCTGTTTTCAGCTGCTGCACTCGTGCACCATCAGTTACCGAAAAACAATCTTTAATATCTTCCCATAAATCTTTTGCAATCTCCATATGTGTCAAAGTAGATCTCACAGTTGGCTCAATTGTATTCAATATCCATGACACAAGCATGGAATTTACAGTCCAGCAATCTTATAATTCATTTGAATCCTCTTTGGGTTCCTTCACGGGTCCATCGATAAAATCAAATTTCTTCTTGGCTCGCAATGCAGTTCGAATTGGTCGAGCCCACTCATCATAGTTTTCTGCTCTCAAGTGCACCTGGGTGATTATATTTCCAGGATTATCACTTGCAGACAAGGTGTATGGTGACACTGTCACTGGTTTCTTTCCCTCATCTCTCATGATTTTTTTTAGCTAACAGAGTTAACCTAGCTCTGATACCATGAAAAGTTTTGAGATGAAAACTCTATTCCTTTATTGATCCCCCATTTGGGCTCTATATACATGAAAAAATATAAGGGATACAAAACTGTCTAACCTATGAAAACAAGTTGACAGCTAAGAATAAGATAAATATACAAGTAAAGATAACTAGCTAAAGATAACTAATAATAACCAATTTAATAAATAAATATACATAAGCAATATATACATCAGACTTTGCCCCTTTGAGATGCACAGCCATGTGCATGCCATACACGGCCAAGTGAGTTAGATGCACGGCCAAGTAAGCTTTGGCCCTTTGAGATGCACGGCCATGCACGGCCAATATAAACATCAGCTATCAACTAAAAGCCATGACTTTCAGTGAAGGCCCAGACTTTCCTATATTCACCATCCACCACGCTTCGCTCGCACTCTTCCCTCACAACAGGGGCCCACGCTCTTTCGCCTCTTTTGCATACTCTTCTGCGGCTGCCTGCTTCTTTTGGGATTCGAACTTGCGACCTCGTGTTGGATGAGTGAGTTAGGTAGGCTCTGATACCATTTCAACTAAAAGCCATGACTGTCAGTGAAGGCCCAGACTTTCCTATATTCACCATCAGATGGTGAATATAGGAAAGTCTGGGCCTTCACTGACAGTCATGGCTTTTAGTTGAAATGGTATCAGAGCCTACCTAACTCACTCATCCAACAAGAGGTCGCAAGTTCGAATCCCAAAAGAAGCAGGCAGCCGCGGAAGAGTACGCAAAAGGCGAAAGAGCGTGGGCCCCTGTTGTGAGGGAAGAGTGCGTGCGGAGCGTGGTGGATGGTGAATATAGGAAAGTCTGGGCCTTGACTAACAGTCATGGCTTTTAGTTGAAATATATATTTGGAACATATTTTTGTAATTTTAATAAGTACATAGTCTCAATGGAATTCCATCTTTGTTTATTGTAAATGCTAAATGCAAGTTTAAGTTAATGATTTTGTGGATAACAGTGAATTCATAACAAAACAGAGCATAAACAACAAGGCTACACTTTCCGTTAAGTATATTAGCTAAAACTAAGAAACCATAAACAACATACATCCAACTCCAATTGCTCAACTAATAGTTCTAAAAATCCAAAAATTTGCATCCTACAACTGCTGCTACATTAAGAATTCTAAACAACCATTTAGATTAATTGGAAATACCAATTTCATGAACAAAAAAATCCTACACCAGTAGCAATTCTCATTGCCAAATTCCACCTAAAATTCATTTTCTTAAATATTTCTTCAAGCTCTAGATTGTTCCTTCAAAGCCCTCCAATTTCTTTGATCAATACTTCATTCTCTCTATGAAGAATTATTGTTTTCACCCCTTTTTCTCTGCCACAAATCTCTGCTTCGATTGCCACTTGTCACTTCTACTGTGGAACCCACCCATCTAAAATAATCACAACATCCATAAAATGATTTGAATGGATGTTCTTTTGTTCGCAATGTCTTTATTACAGCTCGTAATCCATAATAGCATCGAACAATTCCACTTCCGTTTGAAGAAGAAGAAGAAGACATCATTCTCTTCTCTATGGTGCATTGATACTCTTATACATAAATTAGGGCTTCAGAAATAATTAGGATATCATCTTTAAAAAGAAGAAGGGTGTGTTGGCATCCTAATTAGCAAAGGTGGGACCCACAAATTAGCTAAATCGGCAAGATCCGTTAGCTTTTAACGGATTTGTGATTGAGTCCTTAATTGAAAAGAAACTCAAAGTTGGGAATTGACATTACAAGATTTTATTTGTTTAATCTAACATTAAAAAGTACCCTATATTCTAAGCCTAAATTTGTAATTAACCCTATATCTTTTGAGTACAGTTTTCATATAATTGAAAGAAAAGATATCAATAATATTATTTATAGTAAAGATGAAGATTTTATATATATATATATATATATGAGGCTGAATTAAAATTAATTATTCATTATTCACATGATTATATTCGGCTCTTTATATATCAGTATCAACATGTATATTGTCATATTATATCAAATTGGACACATGAAATCATTTAAATAGCAAATTAATGATAAATTAATAAATCATTATCACATACAATTAAGCAAAAATATATAATATTAAGTAGAAATCGGCACATATATATTATTTAGTTTTTGAAGGAAAAAACACTTGGCGGCAATGGAGATTTGAGTGACTCTTGAGTCAAAGAAAAAGAAAGAAAGAAAGAAAAGACACTTAAGCATTTAAAAATGGCAGTAAATGCAATGCTTAATTATTTTTAAATTCACAATTAAACTTATAATTAAAGGCGATCCTTCCAATAATATTATTCAAAAATTGAATCTAAGAATGAATTCATACTTTTTACCATTCGGACTATCAACAATCAGTGATGTGTCATTTTAATTAATACCCCTAGTTGTGATTGGCTCCAAATAAGTATTTTCCTTCCTACAATGTGAATATGTTTTTCGAAATACATTGTGAATATTTATTTGCCTTGAGCTCCCATTTTTTGGGCCGACACGTTTAGTGGAATTTCGTGGAAGCCATAATCTAGGGTTAATTACATCCGCGGTTACTTAACTATGGAAATTGCAACTCTATGGTCACTATACTATCATTTGTAACAAAAAAAATAATCCAATTTTTATTTTGTAACAAAAAAGTCACAAAGGCCGAAAATTGAGTATTTCGGCAACCGGTGCGTGATGTTTACGGTAACACATATTTCCACATCATTCATTTTTTCATGCCAGCATTTGCCTAGATCTGACATGGCATGAAGGTAAAAAAAAAAAAATTGAAAATCAGATTTTTTTTTTTAACTCTCTCTCGCTCGCTGTCTCTCTCTTGCTCTTTTTTCTCATTTCTCTCTGGTTGTGCTCTGTCTCTCCCGATCTTATCCTCTCCCTCATTTTCTCTTCCTCATCTTAATCTCTTCTTCAATGGCTTCTCATTCTTCTTCATCAGAAATTGAAAACTGTTATTTTCGTAGTGAAAGAAGAGAAATTGTTATCCCTTATTGTGGTTGCGTAGTTAAAGCCGTAATGTAGACTTCCAAAACTAAAGATAATCCAAAGAGGAGGTTTTTCACGTCCCATCTTACTCGGGTAAGCTTTATTCTATGATGCACCATTGCCTGATAGGGAAAATCATATAATAAATATTTTGCTCCAAAAAATTGTAAGATTGGAGAGGGAGTTGGCTATCAAGAATCAGAGGGGACATGGCAAGTACAGTATGTGCTCTTTTATCTGCTAGAGCATTGTTGTTTTTTTTATTATAATATTTCTTATCTAGTAGTAGAACAATGGAGAATGGAGTTGAGAATTGTGTAATTGTATGTACTAGCTAGTGCCTGATATTATGTTAATGGAGGACATTGTCTTTTTAAAAGGATTTTCTTCTGTTAAGTGCTTAATTTTACATATTTTTATTTTTTTTTCTCCCATTTTTCTACATTAGTTTCTAGCCAATTTGGAACTTTTTACTTGTTTATGTTATTTTGACCATTTCAAGTTTTAATTGATGAAAGGAAGCATTTTATGGATAATTGGACTGATTTGAAATGGTTGAAGAAGTTTGGATCAATTTTGGTGCAAGTAAGAGAAAAGATGCAGATCTGGCCCTTAGCCTTGCCCAACGCTAAGGGAAAAACGGGACAGCAGGATAATTCACCAAATTTGCGTGTGTGAATTAACCTAGCTGCCAAGAATATTTCAGATATGTTTTTAGGAATTTTAGTCTATATTTTAGCAGATAAAAGGCAGTGTTTTTAGGTAGTTTGATTTATTTTAAATACTTTATTTTATTTTTCTAATTTGGATAGGATTAAACTACCTTTCTAAATTTTAGGATGGGATTTCTTATTATTTAAGGAAGAAACACGTGAACAGTACAGCTTCCTCTCCCTCTTCTTCGTCCTTCTAAGGACTATAGTTACTAGTTTTTATTTATTTTTTTATTTTGTTTTTGTTCTTGGCCATGATTGGCTAAACTTTTATTTCTAGTTAAAGGTTAATTCGAGGGCAGGATTCAACCAAATTACTGTGAGATTGTCCTTGCTTATTTTTTTCTTTAATTTTTATGCAATGTTCATGTTATTTATTGTGGCTTAGAGAAACTCCAACTTAATTGTTATTTGTTTTATGTGCAAAAAGAGCTCGTTGTGCATTTAATTAAATAGCATATAGCTAATTGATATTATCAAATCCATAATTGTTTGGTAAAATCAATAACAAATGGTAATTAGTATAGCAACACTGAGACGGGTTGTTGTATTAAGTAAATACATGATTTGGTTTAAATCAGTCTCGATAAAAAATTGGTTAACTTAGGTTGGGTCTTTCTAGTTTATAAAACTGTCAATAAATTAAATTTTGTCGATAAGAGATGATTGTTTATTGGTTAGGGGTTAATTACAGTCTTACTTAATTAGCCTATTAATAAGAAAATATTGGTTGGGAGCGCTAAGCCGACGACTATAACCAATCAATTGCATGATTATATAGTTATCATTTCATCCGTGATCAGTAAAATTGGATCCTATACCGCGAATGCCTTTGAGTACTAGAGTTTTTCATCTTTTATTTTATTTTTATTTATTCTTTGCATTTTATTTGCTATTATTTTAATTCTTTATTTACAAAACCCCTATTTATATTTTTATTTTTATTGTTTGTTTCTGGTCATTTAAAGAATTAAAACTCGACCAATCCCTGTGGATTCGACCCTACTCATCGCTATTTACAAAATCTTTAGTTAAGAGTAGGAATTTTATTTTTGTTAGTTTCGACACCCACCACCTTCCATGTGTTATTGCAGCTATGGATGTGACATTATCATTAACAAATTTGAACATGGTGTTTAAGTCAGAAAGCAAGGGTAATCTATTGAAGAAAAGTATGCCAACATGAAATAATCTTAGTTCCTAATTCATGCCACAAGGCAGAAGCATTTTTTCGCTTCTCAATTGAAAATTTCTAAATATAAGTATGTAACTCAAATGCTAGTTAAAAAAAATAATTTGCCAAATAACTAATCCATTGAAAAACAAAAATATTTTCATTTACAGTTGCATCAATTTATATCAATTTCACAACACAAAAAACCTAACACAGCAATTGAAGAAAACAAACACAGTTGTGTAATACATTTACAAAAGTTAAAATTAACAAACACAACTGTTTAACACATTTATAGAATTTGAAGCCAACAAATGCAACTGATTATAACATCAAAAACATCAGAACATTTATGTTGGCATGTCTCCATGTGCAGAGTTGTGATCTTAGGTTGAACTTTGGCCCTTGTACCTTGATGGAATCACTCTACCTTTCTTGATACTCTTAGGTTTTCTTGGACTCCTCTTCTTTTTCCTAAGTAATTCATTGGTAGCATTTAAAACATCACTTGACTGTGTTAGTTGAGACACAATTTTCTACAGTAAATAGAAACAAATAATAGATGTTACACTGACTAAATAAAAAAAAATTATAAAATGAATAATGAACCAAATATTAAACTTAATTACCTGAGTAATTTGATCATCTGCTAGTTAAAGTTGGGTATTTTCATCAAATGCTGGATGAGGTTGGGTTCCAGCTCCAACTGATGTTGACCTTAAAGTCTTATTTTGAGCACCATGTCTTCTAGCATTATGTCTAACCTGACCACACACCCTACACTTGATGGTGATACTACCTTTTTTACATAATTTTTAGACCATGTCTTCTAGCATTATGTCTAACCTGACCACACACCCTACACTTGATGGTGATGCTACCTTTTTTACATAATTTTTAGATTCCAGCAAATTCATTTATGCTCATAGGTTCTCTTTGCACCTTCTTTTTAGCCCTCAACTACTCTAGTTCCTCAGGCTGCTTCCTCATAGACTTAAGGCTTTCTCTCTCTTTTCTTTTTCATAGACTTAGACGGATAATGTCTGTTCCATAAGTGACTTCAAGCCAATGGTCTTAAGGGTTAGTTTGGTTAATGAAATAGGAGTAGACTTTCTTGAATGTGGCAACATTGTAGTGCTCACTAACATAATTGGGAGGGTAATTATTATTTGTAATGATACCAGCAGTTGCATGTGGACATGGCAATCCTGTCAACTCCCATCTACTACAAGTACAAGTAAACATCCTTGTAGTATGTAGCAGTAGTAGCCAAAAAAATTTAAAAAATAAGAATACATCACTACAGTAAGTAGCAGCAGCAACAAAAAAAAACACAAGAATAATTCCCTACAGTATGTATCAACAACAATAAAAAAAAATTAAAAACACAAGTAAACATCCTTATAGTATGTAGTAGTAGCAGCCAAAAAAAATTAAACACATAAGAAAACATTCCTGCAATATGTAGCAGCAGCAGCCAAAAAAATAAAAACACAAGTAAACATCCCTGCAGTAAGTAGGAGCAGCAACCAAAAAAAAAATTTAAAACACAAGTAAACATCCCGACAGTATGTAGCAGCAGTAGCAAAAAATAAAAGTAAACACACAAGAAAAAATTAGTAGCTATTAAAGCAATATATTTGAACTTACCTATTAAAGCACTCACACAGATTATTCAAAAGCATATCGCACTTGGTTTGTGTCTTGAACAATGATATTTTCCAGCTATTATATGGCCTATCAGGGCGCCCGAGCCAATTAAATGCATATGGATTCTCATTCTTAATACAATCTATTGCTTTCTTGAATTGAGCTGCGTTGCGAGCCTCAGATCTTTCAATGCTTTGCCCTTGATTTTTTCTCTCAAGTTTTGATACATATGCTTGACACAATTTTTGTGCTAAGACTCTTAAAATAGATCTTGAATAGCATTGATAAGTCCATGCAGTGTCTAAAACAAATTAACATAATGTACAACATCATTAATTTGACATAAAATTATTTTGTAAGTAAATTTTGAAAATAAATATACCTTTTCACTACAAAAAAAAAATTAAAATTAGCGACGGACATATTTTCGTCACTAATTAGTGATAGATTAGCCACCGCTTTAAGAATTAGTCGTGAAAATTCATTTTTTCTTTTTTGAGACTAATTTAGTGACGAAAAAAAGAAACAGTCGCTAAATTTTGGAGGCAATTTATGGTGCTTTTTGCAATTAATTTAGTGACGGAATAATTTATCGCTAAAATAGTGACGGCAATATCAGTCGCTAAATTTGGAGGTAATTTTAGCGCATTTGTTCGCGATAGATTTAGTGACAAATTCTTGTTGTCATTAAATGCACTTGAATTAGTGACATAATAGTGACAGATATTTTTGTCGCTAAAAAATTTTTAAATTTTTAAATATGAAAATAATTTTTAAAAATTGAAATGATATTTTAGCGACGGAATAGCGACAAAATTATCCGTCGCTATTTATTTTTATTGAAATATATATTTCATATAGCAACGATTTTTTGTCGTCGCTAATTTAGTCGCAAAAGAGTTTTTATATTATATAAAGAATAATACATAAAATCCCTTAAGTCTAGAATTAAGGGGGGAATGAAAAAAAAATGAGAGAATGAAACAGGGGAGTGACGAAAACGGGGGAGCAGGGGAGATCAAACCCGAGAGCAAAATTCGGGGAGAGAGAAAGAGAGCGGCGGCGCATGGCAGAGGGGCTGGAGATCAGCGACGGCAACGAAAACGGTCTGCACAGCGCTTGTCGATTTTCTCCTTTGTTCACACCGTTCTGCCCTATTTTCAGGAGAGAGAGAACCAAAGCTTCTTTCCTCTATTCCAGCCAACTTCGGCGACGGTTGGAGGAAGGGACACCACCGCTCAACTCCAGGCGACCCGGCGATTCCTCCAATGTCGATCAGCCTTCCCCAATCGCTGGAAAAAGGGAGATCAGGAATGAGGAACCGAGACCTTTCGAGCCAGATTTTCGCCAAAAAGCGCTGCGGATAGGCGCTTGATGACCGAAAATGAAGTTTCAACATCTTGAGCTTCCCTTCGGTGATGGCGATGTCTCTCTAACGAGACTCCAACGAGGTTTTGACAACCGGTGACCGACGAAGAAAATGATAGAATCGAGCGAAAATTATGAAATTTCGACTTCAACTGGTATGTGACTACCAAAATTACTTTTTCCTATGAATTTTATATAAATTAAGTTTGTTAGGTATATATAATTGTTGAATATAATTTGTGTATTATTGTAGTTTGCTAAATTGATTGGTAAATTAGCAGTGTTCTTGATTAATGGGCTTGATTTAAATTGAATTTAATTAACTACTGGTATTTAAATGATGGAAGTTGTATAAATTTAATTATATATAGGTAGGAATAATCAAGTGTAGTCCCTGTTTAAGGTTGTAAATTCATGAAGAGAGCTATGCTACCTAATTATGTGTCTAATTGCTTGAAATTGGCCTCTAATATAGGACATCAATTTTGTCCAAATCTAAAATTGTATAAATTGGTAGAAATAGCTCTTGAGAATTTGGTGATAACTTCCTCTCTGAATCTCAGAATCTAGTGATTTCAATCTCAGAAA
The DNA here is from genome assembly GCA_947683425.1 of Excoecaria cochinchinensis. Lineage (NCBI taxonomy): Eukaryota > Viridiplantae > Streptophyta > Magnoliopsida > Malpighiales > Euphorbiaceae > Excoecaria > Excoecaria cochinchinensis. The sequence goes on along the minus strand of CANTUQ010000153.1, from coordinate 2,670,748 downwards.
TAACTATAATGTTCTAATAAAAAAAAATTATATAGGTGAAGAGTTAGTGATTAGTTGAGTTTTTTTTTCAGTGGTCATTTAAGCATAAATTGTTAATTTTTCTTAATATGATTGGATATGTATATTATGTTTAAATAAGATTTATGCATGTATGAGATTGCATTCTAAAATGTATGCATGGAGGGTTGAATTATGCATGATATGGAGTTTGAAATTTTGGATGTATATTGAATGAATTTTGATAATAAATAAGAAATAATGAACAATAAACAAGAAAGAGATTTAGAAATGGAATTTTAAGCTATAGCTGAATTTCATGTTGATGGTAAGTATTATGAAAATGTTATATATATGTAAGAGTTTTACAATTATGCATGAAGAGTAATTCCACGTCTTTCGTGAATTTGGTTATGTACAACAAGTGTAATGATTTGAAATAAACAAAAAAATACTAACATGTTATTGCGAATAAGGAAAGCAAGAAAGAAGTATAGAGATAATTTAACAGAATATAACTAAATACGAACATGAAATGTAACTTAGAGTTGCATAATGAGTAAAATTAAGAAGGCATGTTATATAGTGTTATTGTGATGAAAGAAAGTGGATTGGAAATGAAATGTATGTATATGATTATTATTGTTATTTTATTTTTTATTTTTATTATTATTGTTGTTATTATTATTTTTATTGTTTTATTATTATTATTATTATTATTATTTAGATATAAATCAATATGTAAAATAGTTATGATAGGCAATTATAATTATTTTCTTAGGCCGAGTAATCTATATATATTGCTGGTTTGTTTATTTTTATTTTTTTGATTTTAGGCCTTTATTTTAAGATAAGACTCAAACTCTCATCACTCAAGTTGAGATGCAATATCAGTCCAAGACTAATCAAGATACGAAATCAGAGGCAATATCTAAAAATTTAAAGAAAAAAGCTATTAGACCAAAATCGGAGGACATTGAATATATTATTAATTAGAATTTATGTTGTATTTTTTTAATATATGTTTTTTAGTGTAATTTTGCTTAGTATTTATTAGGAACATAATTTGAAAAAAATTATGTATGCTATTTTTTTTACTTATTTTAAATAGTTTTATTTTGTTAAATATAAGTTCGATTTTTTGTTTACTCAGTTCGGTCCAAAATCGAACATTTACACACCCCTAATTGTACAACTTAATGTATTTTTATAATATTATATTTTTTTAAATTAATAGTATTGTTAATAATATTGCATAATTACTATTTATAAAAAATTAAATTTTGAATGTAATAATAATAAAAAAATTAAATTGAAAATAATAATAAAAAATAAAAATAATAATAATAATAATAATAATAGTTTAATATTTTAGCGACGGAATTTTTTGTCTAATAAATTTTTAATATTTACAATGACTAATTGTAAAGGTTTTTAGCGAACGAAATTTTTTGTTTTTAGCAACACTTTCTTTTGTCGCTATTTTTAGCCACGGTTTTATGTTTTGGTCGCAAAATTCCTTGCGACGGTGCAATTTACAACGGTTAGTCATCTCGTCGCTAAAAGTAATTAGCGACAGAATTTTCCCTATTAGCGATGGAATTTGCCGTCGCTAATTTCTTTTTTTTTTGTAGTGTTTGCTTGTCAGACATCCAACAAATTTTGCTGCTGTTAATTATTTCAAGGTCATAAGACAATGTACATAGGAACTAGTTTCATGTCTTAGATGATTCAACTCTATCTATGACTGTATATGCTATGGGGAATATGCAATCATCTGGATCAATGCCAGCTGCAGTCAGCAAATTTCCCCCAGATGTACCTTTAAGCTAGCATGCATCAATGCTTACAATTAGCCTACATCCAGCTTTGAATACTTTCTTTAAAGGCCCCAAACAAACAAAAAATTAAATTTACTTTCTTCCTTCCAAATGAGAGCAATAGTACCAGGATTAGTCTCCATAAGTTTAGCTTGATACCTCAACAGTGAGCTATATATATTACAAATTCTTATCTCCATAAATCCATTTTAAAGCCATATCTTTTGATCTCCATGCTTTTATTCTTGATATTGTATATCCCAAATCATCATTCACTTATTTTCTAATACCCTTCAAGCTCCAACTTGGATCAGCTCTAAATTTGTCATAATATTTACTTGCTATCCATTGCGATGTCAGAATTTTATTTTTGAAAATCTTAGAGCATGAGTGGAGAAAATTACTAGTCTTGATTTAAACTGTAGGGTCATCCTTGCTAACCTTTAAAGCATATAATTTGAATTTGCACAACGGATGTTCACATCTACAAATACACCAGAACTTGTCATTTGTTGGAAACCATAAGTCCCACCTATTATTTATGCCCCAATTTCTGCATTCCCTTTTGAATTGTTCAAAATTCCTAAACTTTATTCCATGAAGTATAACAAGCTTGTCCATATGTTTTTTTTTCATTAAATTTAGGGTATTTGATCCTTTCACCTGCTTCTTCATCACTATCAACTCTTCAGTCCAATTCTTCAGATAGTATTCGGATTCATCTTCAGAATCTACCTCAGTTATGTGAATTTCAGGTGTTTATTGGCTAGATGAACTGTCACATAACCTGCCCCTATTGGTTTTTTCATGTACAGCATATTGAAAGTCATGATCATTAGCTGGAATATTATAATTAGGATCATTAAAAAATTAATTTTCAGGTTCATCATGCTGCTGACCCACTGGAACATTACCAACATCAACTTCATCCATTTCAGCATCAGTATCTATTGCCCCTTTTTCATCAACTACTACAACAGCAGTATCGCCTACAGGAACATCGGTATCTACATCATCTTTTTCTCCTACCTCATAGGCATCAACATTAACATTAGCTTCTCCCCCATCCTCCTCTCTACCTTCAGTATTATTAGAACTACCATCAAAACTATGAATAGAAGAGGGACCTACTTCATCATTTTTATTTATTAAAGAAAAAATCATATCCATTTCTTCCCTTATATCCCCCAGGTTAGTCTCACTTTGTTTCTCTTCATTGTTGACCTTAACATGAGATTGATTGTCAACATAATCTCTCAATGCAACCCAAGCTGGCCACCTTTCATCCTTTGTTGTACCAGGTATAAATATATAGTTCCTATAAGGAGTTCCATTCTTTTCCAAATCTGGTAGCATATCTTTTGTGAAATGATTGACATACACATCTATTTCTTTGTTCTTCTTATCAATAGATAAACACATTTCAAAAATCTCACTGTCCCTATCTAAGGCCTCAAATAGCCCCTATAAACGTATCCTAGAAGCTTGTAAAAGTATCATCTTTGAATCCATTTATCTATTACACTAAGACTAACCAAATCAATATCACACCAATCAAACATGTAACTTCACCATCATAATATCCATTCATGCACATAAATCCCTTATAGTCTAAAATGACAGTAGAGAATTCTTTATGAGTATCTGTTTTCACACAAATTTAATTAATAAATAGAGTAAGTTACCAATACATTTCTTAATACCCTACACATAATCTATATCTATAAAATATTACATACTCCCAAACCAAATCAGAAACCCACAATCCCCAAAAACATCAAATAAAATATAACCACTAAGAGCAATACTTTTATACTGGCAATACTTTATATTTTTATAATGGCAACACTTATTTATAAAAGGGCAATACTTTATATAAACTAAACATATAAGAAGCAATCCTGCAAAAATTCTGCCAATTTTTAATTATAAGATAACATTTTCCAATACAATACAATTGCAACCATAATATGTATATTCTATTAAAAGGAATCCATACAAGTTAAGCTTCAAATAACATGGAAAAAACATAAATTTGACAAAGTCCACTGCCCTTCTTTGATAAAAGAACTTCGAAACATACAAACATTAAAAAATAAAATGAACTGTTCTTTTTCCAAGGAAAATTTGCGTTCAAATTCATAGTATGCAGCGTTGGCTAGACAACAGAGATCATGGTATCCAACTGATATGGTATCAAACAAAAATATATCATTTAAATATTAAAATTTAAAGCTTTACATACTATTGTGATGGTCCCGTGTCTTAAATTCTTCGAACAGGATGGACCATTGTGGTGGTCATTGTCTTCCCTTTTTTTTTTCCTTCACTTCAACACTGTTTGGTTTTTCCCTCAAATAGTCAAAATGTTTTTTTTTTGTTGCTTTTTTTCACAAAAAGTTGAGCGAAAAATTTCCCACTCTTACTCCCAGCCCTATATTTACTCAAGATGAAAGTGAGGATGAGATCGAGAGAGAAAGAAATAGAGAGATCAACAACAGAGACCAAAATCGGAGAGTGACTGATATCGACAGAGAGAAAGGCAAAGAGAGACGTACAGGAGAGAACTCCCAAACTGACCCAAATCGACAGAGAGAGAAAGACAAAGAAATCTAGATCGCGACGTTGAGAGGTGAGAGAGACACAACGGGCAAAGAAGGAAGAGAGAGAAACATAGAGAGATTGTGATATGGACAATGAGAGGCAAGAGAGAGACAGCAAACGAGCGAGAGAGAGCGAGAGAGAGACAATAAAAAAATTCTGATTTTTAAATTTTTTTTATCTACATGCCAAATTGTTCACAAAAAGTTGAGCAAAAAAATTCCCGCTCTTACTCCCAATCCTATATTTATTCAAGATGAGCGGATGAGATCAAGAGAGAGAAAGCCAAAGAGAGATCGACAATAGAGACTGAAATCGGAGAATGACCGATATCGACAGAGAGAAAGGCAGACGAAGATGGGCAATAGAGACCCACATCACAAACTGACCTAAATCGACAAAGAGAGAAAAATAGAGAGATTGAGATCGCGACATTGAGAGGCGAGAGATACACAATGAGCGAGAGAGGAAGAGTGAGAAACACAGAGAGATTGTGATCTAGACAGTGAAAGGCGAGAGATAGACAATGAGCGAGAGAAAGACAATAAAAAAATTTCTGATTTTCAATTTTTTTTTCATCTTCATGCCACATCAGATCCGATTAGATAGATGCAGATGTTGCAAAATGTATAATATAGCAATATGTATTACAGTAAACATCATGTATGCCACATCAGATCCAGTTAGATAGATGCAGATGTTGCAAAATGTATAATGTAACAATATGCGGAATACTCAATTTTCGACTTGTGTGACTTTTTAATTATAAAATAAAAGTTGAATTATTTTTTTTGGTTACAAACAGTAATATAGTAGCCAAAGTTGACAAAGTTGAGTGACCACATATATTCAATTAACCCCTTGATCCACGATCATCTTCCTTCAGTTTTCTGTTAGGGCTTGTTTGGTTTGTGGTATGATTTAATTCATTAATGTATTATTCTCTTCAATATTTGTTTTGATGATTCTATGCATGGTGTCGTAGTATATGATTTTTTTTTTCATGATTCTTAAATCATGAAAATAGTTTATTTTGAAAATCACCAATTTGTTGATTCTCCGTAATTCTCTGAAACTACTTTTACTGTTTTAACTTTATAACTTTTACTTTTTACCATATTATTTAATATTTTAACAACTAATATTAATTAATCACCTACCAAATTAATTTTTTAACATTTTACATTAATTAATCACCAACCAAATATTTATTTAATTATTTTAAAAATATTAATATCATTTTAAAATATTAAAAGTTATAAAAATAATTAATAGTTTTATAAACTAAAAGATATTTAAGTCATTTTTATAATAAAATTATACAATACCATACGGTCAAACCAAACAAAAAATATTATAAAATTACAAAATATCATACAATCTTCCCGAACGTTGTAATGTTATAACCATACTGTAACATATTATACATTAATGAATTGAGGCCTGCCACAAACCAAACAGGCTCTGTCTAGCAAAGGAATCAACACTTTCATCGATGGGAAGATCGACAAAGGAGAGGAGATTACGCCTGCGATTTATGATGCCATTAAAGGGTCGAGAATTTTCATTGTTGTTTTCTCTCAAGATTATGCTTCTTCTTATTGCTTGGATGAATTGTTCACCATGCTTGCTTGTTGTGAGTCCAAAGCTCAGGTTTTGTTACCAATCTTTTATAAAATTGATCCTGAAGATGTTGAAAACCAGACTGGTTTGTTTGGGGATGCAATGGATAAGCTTCAAGCTCAGTTTAGTGGGAGCATGGAGAAAGTCAAAACATGGAGACTGCACTAACTAAGGCTGCGAAATTATCTGGTTATCCTTGGAACAATGGGTAACTGTCTTTACTGTGAAAGAATTTTTTTTTTTTTTTCCTTTTAATCATTTTGGTGTTTCTCTTTTACTATCCTGACTTTGAATTGCTGACTAAATATTGAAAATTGCTAGGTTTAGGCATATACTTTTAAATTTCTACTGTTATATTCCCTCATGCTGTGTATAATTTTTCTGATACTGAACAAAAATTACAATTAGAGTGGCTAATTTTTGAGTAAGAAAGAGGGGATGGTGAAACAGTTTAAACAAAAGGACTTATTTATCTTGGTCTTGCTGGTTTATGGTTCTTAAATTTCATGGACGAAGCTAAATTTATGCAAAACATTGTTGAAAATGTGTCGATGAAATTGAACTTGACATCATTGCATGTTGCTGAACACCCTGTTGGGTTGGAATTGAATGTACAAAAGGTGATTTATATGTTGAGCACTGGATTCAAAGATGTGCGAATCGTAGGGATATGCGGAAGTGGTGGAATAGGAAAGACAACTATTGCCAAAGCCAGTTTGATGGCAGCTGCTTCCTTGAAAATGTTAGTAAGACATCAGAGCAGGGGATTGTTCAACTACAAGAAACCCTGCTTTATGAGGTACTAGGAGATAAAAATATATTGGTGGGGAACTTTGGTAGAGGTATGAATTGCATAAAGCAGAGGTTATGCAACAAGAAGGTGTTTATTATTATTGATGATGTGGACAGTGTGGAGCAGTCGAAAACATTACCAGCAGTAAATTGTTTTGGTTCAGGAAGTAGAATCATTATTACAACTAGGGATGAACATTTGCTAGTTGTTCGTGGAGTAAAAAAGAGTACATAAGCTTAAGGAACTATGCACTGATGATGCACTAGCTCTTTTTAGCTGGAATGCATTTAAAAATCCCCAGCCTGCAGATGATTATATGGAGCTATCACTAAAAGTTGTGAATTATGCTCAAGGCCTTCCTCTAGCCCTTGTTGTGTTGGGCTTTTTTTTGTATAGAAGAAAGGTGCCTGAATGGGAAAGCGAAATAGCTAAGCTGAAACGAATTCCTGACAAAGAGATATATAAAATTCTCAAAATAAGCTATGATGGACTTGATAATGATGAGCAGGCCATTTTCCTTGACATTGCATGTTTCTTTAAAGGGATGGATAAGGATGTAGTGATGAAAATTCTAGAAGCTTGTGATTTCAACCCAGGTATTGGAGTACAAGTTCTCATCGAGAAGAACTTGATAAGTGTAGAAAACAACAAGATAAAAATGCATGCTTTACTACAACAAATGGGCAGACAAGTTGTTTATCAGCAATCTCCCAAGCCTAACAAGTGCAGCAGATTGTGGTGTCATGAGGATGTTCTTCAGGTTCTGACTGGAAATATGGTAAGTTCCAATCTATTCCCCGTGTTAAGCTTTTAAAAACATAAACTGCTTTCGTTTCCTTGTTCACATGAAATATTTTTTGAAGTCTGACTAATCCTAATGAGTATTTTGGGTCTTAGGGAACAGATGACATTGAAGGCATATTGCTAGACCTACCTAAAAATGAAGAAATAAGGCTTAGTGCTGAAGCCTTTGTGAAAATGAAAAGACTTCGAATACTATTAATCCACAATGCACACATTACTGGCTTTATGGATCTCCCAAATGAGTTAAGGTGGCTTGAATGGCCTGAATGCCCTTTGCTGTCCATGCCATCTGGGTTTTGTGCAAGAAAACTTGTTGGACTCAACATGCATCGTAGCTGCATCAAGCAATTTGGGGAGGAGTTCAAGGTTATACAAAAACCTCTGATTTCGATATATTATTTTATAACTTTCTTAGAACTATATGTGTGTGTTTAACACTGAATTTTATGTTTGACAGAATTACAATTATCTCAAATTTATGGATTTGAGAGATTGTTAATTCCTAAGAAAAACACCTGACTTCTCAGGCATTCAAAATCTCGAGAGGTTGAATCTTGGAGGTAGTTCAGATTTGAGTGAGGTTCATCAGTCTATTGGGTATCTTGATAAACTAGAATTTTTAAGCCTTGAATTCTGCTCCAACCCGAGAAATCTTCCCAGTAAGTTCAAACTGAGATCTGTTCGAACAATTCTTCTCACAGGCTGCACAAAACTTGAGGCATTTCCAGATATTGTGGGAGAGATGAAATGGCTGGAAAAGGTTTTTCTGTCTAGGACTGCAATAAAAGTTGTTCCTTCATCAATTGAAAATCTTACTGGCCTCAAGGTCTTAACTCTGACATATTGCAAATGCCTCACCAGTCTTCCAAGCAGTATTTATAAGTTGCAGCATCTGAAGCAGTTACTAGTTGAAGGTTGCTCAAAACTTGTGGAGTTTCCAGTGAATTGTGATATTCATTCTTTATTAGGGTTTCCTATGTTAAGATGCCTGGATCTAAGAAACTTCAATTTACTGGAAATCAATTTCCTAATTCACCACACTTGTTTTTCCATGTTGAAAGATTTGGATCTGTCATGAAATCATTTTGCTACTCTTCCTTTAACCATTCGCCTATTTCATAACTTCAAGACCCCTCAAATTATCCCAGTGTAAGAAGCTCCAAGAAATTCCAGAGCTTCCTCCAAATGTTAAGAGAGTAGAAGCAAGAGATTGTGAATCAATTGAAAGATTTCCTCAACTTGCAATGGTTTTCAGATGTAATAAAGAGGAGAGACCAAACAGACTTAATGATATTGACTTCTCCAATTGCCATAAACTTGCTGAAAATGAAAGCAAAGCTTTAGAGAATGCGTTACTTAATAAGGTTAGTTTTCCTTTCTCATTGGCTGGTGTCTTCTTATGAACATTTTACCTTTGTTTTCTTGTTTGTTAGCACTATTCATTGACTTCCATGTCACAGAGACTTCTGCAGGACCTTCAATTCGACATATTTCTTCCTGGAAGTGAGATTCGAGAGTGTTCTATGTGCGAGAAAGTGAGGGCATTAGTTCTATGTGCCATTTTGAGTTTAAAGGATGGTGGATAGCAAATATATCTCGTCAAGTTTTCATCAATGGCCAAAATGTGATTAATTTCTCAAGACAGTTCTTCTCATTGGAGTCAGATCACTTATGGTTATACTATCTTCCACGTCGTTTTATTACGGGCTTGCATCAGAAGCAGAATGGTCAAGTTCAGTTTGAGATCTTATTTGAAGTCCTCAGAACATCTATAAGTTTTAGCCTGAAGAAGTGTCAGGTGTATTTGATCTGCAAGTAAGATGAGTGATGACAATGAGATTTCTCGAAGTGTCCTATTAAGTAAATCACCTGAAAAACTCAAGAAAATCAACGGAATTTTGACGATAGAAGTTCCGACGATCAAGTCAGTAGATTAACTAAAGTGTATATTTTGTGTAAAAAATTCAGAGAGAGGAGAACATAGTTGTTCCTTTTCTTTATATAGAGCTCTTTCCCTAGGCAGAATAGGAAATAGGATTCTCATTAGGAGGAAATCACTCTGACTCCTTGATTAGTGTTTGATTCCTAATCTGTAAGAATTTGTTGAATGATTCCAGATTCTTTCCATTATTATGTGATCAAAATCTGTCTAATATCCGAAAGATATCCGTGAATGATAACTTTTCATATGCTGATTCTGAATTGTTCAAGTAACCGGACTACTGATATGGTGGATATCTGAATGAGCTCGGTTACCGAATACGAACTCTTGGATAAAGAGTCCGGTTATCAATGAGATTTCAGATGATCCAAGTGTGAGTCAATCCTTAAGCTTTCAAATGGAGTTGTCGTCTGCAGATCTCAAGAGAAGCTGTGATGACTTGGAACAAAATTTGTGTTCCAAGATGAGGAAAGGGGCAACTGAGGAGCCTCTAACGGTTGATAAAAATGCTCAAATGCCAATCAACACTGGTGAGCATCAGAGGAAACAATGGCTTTCTTTCTCCTTACAACCAGTGGCTCATATGAATTGCAAAACAATGTGCTCCAATAGATTAAAGGACAAGGTTCTTAACCGTGATCAGCCAGCAAGCATCTCACAGTTACAACAACCGTTCTCAAGATCAAATAGCCATTCAACAATGGAGGACCCTGGAATCACATTCAATGCTCTTAAAAATGAGTCTGTTCTGCCACCAGAAGAATAACATGCTGTTGCTGGAAATTCACCAATAGGCAGGGGACATTCATGAGCATGTATGATCCCACCAATATCAATAGTGGATTGATTTTCAACAAATGCTTCCATGAACAGCTCTTTGTCTGCTGTTTTTAAAACTTATTGATGTACATACACAGAAAATGAAGTACAAGAGATTACTAGATGTCGAAATGAAGATGATTATGCATTATAAATCCAGTAAATGGGAAACATAATAATAAGCTGAAAATTAGTAAAACACAAAGAAGGAAAAAAGAACATCTTAGTGCCTGCCCTAAGGGTGTCACAAGCTACGTTAACATAATGTTTACGTCATTTTCTACTTAAAGTTTAACATTTGTGACACATTATGATCAATATGGAAAGAGAAAATTTGAACACAAAACAATCTACCAAATCCAAAAAGATCAATGACTAATGAATATGTCTCCAAGCATGATGCATAATTTCATCATTGATAAAAGGCCGTAGAGACCACATTAAGCAGTAGCTCTCCAATTCACTGGGCAAAGATTTGAGATTTAGTGAAGCAACAATTCTTTCCTGCATTAAAGAAACAACACGTACTGATCATCTCGAGGACTAATTGTATCTCCAAAACAAAGATGAGAAAGTAAGATATTAAATTCATTGCCTGCATCGCATAATCCTGCTTTAACATACTGTAAATGCTTCCCATCAAGGCAGCATAATCTGTCATTTCAAGTTCTTGTAAATCTGATGATGATGTTTCTTCCTAATGAGAAAGAACTTTCAGCAGTTTACAGTATCTTGAATAAACATCAAACAATATTGTCTTAATTCTCATACGAAATTGGAGTTCGCTTAATCACTGACCTGGTTAGTAGTTGCTTGTTGATCCATATCTGCGTATAGATATTTATTCCTCAAAGGTGACATACTTCCATTATCAGTTATTGCAACAGATACATCCGCCAAAAGATTTTCTAGTTCATTTATTATGCTTTTTTCTGCAATACCCATTGATATAGTTCAATTCCACCCAAAATATCAGAATCACATATATATGTTGGAATGACATAAAAAATAAAATAAATAAAAAAAGAAAGAAAGAAATATAGAAAAAAAACTTCCAATGGAAAATAAAAACAGAGTATACATTGTGGCATTATGCCGATTTGCCAAAATGAGATCAACAATAAAATGTCACCAGAACTCCAACAACTAATAGTTGTGTCCAGAGTGAAGGTATCCATATCGCTCATATGTGCTCAATAATAAAGCAAATATGCAAAATCATATGGAGATATGAAAGCATCAACTTGATATGCTCAGAACTAATCTTGAAAAAAAAAAAAAACTATTGCAGGCTCTAACTCTTTTGCTAAGATCTGTATGGAACTGTTTACAAGAACATACCTTTATTCAAATGGTCATGAAGTCCAAGTAGGCATCTATGTACTTCTGTTCACAAATTTTAGAACAATAAGAATGGAATTGAACAAGAACAGTAAAAGGAAAAAGAGTTCATAAGATTAATTCTATCAGGAACTCAGAAGGATAAAAGCATATGATTTAAATGAAAATAAAATAAGACATGGAATAACCTCAGCCCAAAATTGATGATGTTCTCTGCTAAGTGAATATACAGCTATTATCACACAGATGTGCCCACACAGAGTGCAATTCATGTGGTCACTATCAGAAGATATACATGCAAATGCAATGCTTTATTCACATGGAACAGAAAGGAAAGATTATTGCAGCAATGCAATGAAAATTAGGGGTGAGCATGGTCGGTTAACCGGTCTATTAGTCTCAGTCCATTAATATCGATTTTTTGAAATTACAGCCCATTAATCAATCCATTACCATCGGTTAACCAGTCCATCGGTTTCGGATTTTCGGCTCGATTACCCAATATTTTTCGGTTAATCACTATAATTATAAATATATTTATAAATAAAATTAAAATGTTCAAGATACTTAAAAATTTAAATTTTTTTCACTATAATATAACATTATTGTTGTTAAAATAAAAATATTTGGTGGACATAAGCAAATTTGTTTTTAAAAATTAATATTTAATAAGTAAATATATTAACCGGTTCATAATCACTTTTAATTAGATAAATTATTATACTTACTAATAGCCAATTAAAAAAACTTAAAAATTTTAAAATAATTAGTATAATAAAAAAAAGTACATGATCGCTTTTAATTAGGATAAATTGTTATAAATTATTAAAAAATTAATAAATTAACTAAAAATTCGATTTCGATTCGATTAACCAGTCACATGAGTCAAAAACCATTAACCAGTCCATTAATATCGATTTTTTCAAAACACTAACCATTAATCAGTCCATTACAATCGGTTAACCAGTATATCGGTTTAGTTTCGAATTTTTTTCGGTTAACCGAGTCCATCGGTTTTTTTGCTCACCTCTAATGAAAATAATACTAGCATACAATTGAATGGGGATTTATAGCAACTAGTCTTTTAAGCAAACACTAAACATTAGAGCACATGCAAATACAAGCTCATGCATATAACACCTTTTTCTAATTTTTTTAGTTTAATTTCATTATACTCTAAAACTGAGACTAAAATTAGACTTACACTTGCTAACGCTTTGTATACTATCATGATTGTTGAGACATCCAGCTGCCATATATGATTTAACCCTATCTGTTTCATTGGCTTTGAGGATGTTGTCCATCAACTCGGCTTTCCTGTTTATTGGAGGCCGCCGAAGAAATTCTATATGGAGAATTGCAAGAGATAATACCCGTAACGAAGTGGAAGAAGTGAAATAAAAGGCAAAAAGAAGAGAGAGAGAGAGAGAGAGAGCACTATAACCAACCATTACATGCTATTGACGCACTTACCAAGCCCTTGCTGGAAGCCACCAAGTAATCTGCCTCCAAGAGCCCCAAGTTCCTCAAGCTTTGTGACCCTAAAATCACAGGGCCACCAATAAAGAATAAATCAGATATTTCAATGTGGGCAAATTAAGTACAATCTTGAATTGGAAATTTTTCACTTCAAGAATTCATGTGGATGCTGTACATTTCCATACTGTAATTACCTTGTTAAAAAGTCTTTGAAGATCTGGAGAATCTTCTCCTTCATTTTAGCTTCAAACAGCCCTTCTTCACTTTCCATTCTGCAGTGATATAGAAAGAGACCAAAATCAATTAACTTCTAAGAAATAAAACAACCATTACAAGTTCAAACTTCAAGGACATACAGATCCCACCAGGGCAATGAATCAGAAACCTCCACTACTCCCCCTAATTCTTTCATTAAAGAAGCAATCTTTGCCTCTTATGTGGGGAAACAACTCCTTTGGCTATGATGATTTGCAATTTAACACCAATCTCTCAATGGACCCACACTTATAAACCCCAAAAGCCTAAATTTACCTTTTGGAAAAAAAAAAAGGGAAAAGAAAAGGAAAGGAAAGTAAACGTTTAGAAGTTTGGTGTCAAGATCTCCACAGTAATCTTGTAATACTAGGCCAGCCAAATGCAAAGTGAAAGTATCGCACTGTCTCCGAGTTAAATGGCACTAAGGGCAGCAGGCCTTGCACACTTAAGTTTTTGGATAATAAAGAAGTGTAAATGCGACGACCCAAAGACAGATAGTACAACTGTGTCCTGTGTCATGCCGCACACACCCAAACCTCATTTCTGTTTTGGAATTTGCAACTTCATGTCTTACAGCAATGACCTGATCATCCTTGCTTCCACATGTCCATGAAATATCTAGGACCAAGCCAATAGATATATATAACAAGGCCAAAGTTTCCCATGTTTCCTTAACAGCACATTCAGTTACCTAGTCTTCCATCTAATTAGATAATATGACTTACATGTACATAATTTATATGCAATCACCAATATTTAGTTGCTGGCATACTGAATTTTCAGATATTGGTGATGCATTATATATTTGGAAGCGACGGAGTTAACTAAATGAGTGAGGAATGTATATATTAGCCCACAATGCAAGTCAAGTGAAAGGGGGAAGAAGTTACTAGCAATGGCAATAATTACAATTTGTAAATGTTATAATTTTTTCCCTTCAAAAAGTGTGAATCCTAAACCTTTTTACTACGTTGAGAATGTTGTTTTGCATCACTGCTGTTGCAAAAACATAAATAAACACTGCATCACTGTTGTTGCAAAGCACATAAAGAAATATACCTTCTTTTTTAACTACACTTCCTATAGAGGCTCCATATGTACATTACTGCCACTCCTTGCACAGTCAGTGACAATTACTAATGCTAATCAACTGTAAATTACAAAGCCAAAATTGATTTAAGTTAAAACATTGGCCAACGTTAAAATTGGGCATGAAGTTAATATTTCTCTAGTCATTTGGTTGATAGATTTAGAAATAAAAAGCCAGTGTATTCAAATGTAATATAGAAGTTTGTTTCTTCTTAGAGCTGCTGCTATTATAGGTAACCTTTCATTATATGTACAATAGGTGATAACATCAAAACCATGCCAATGCAAATACCAATAAGCCATCAGCGATCGATGCATAAAGCCACATGCAAAGTACTGCCGTGATTTCAGCTAACAGGTCAAAAACAATTAAATAGCAGATCAAAAGGCAATAGAGGAAAACAAGTGCAGCAGTTACAAAGATCCAGAAAACTCCACAAATATATCCCGTTAAGATGATGCAAAGAACTTTGCGCTCAAACAAATATGTGATATTTTGAAGTCTTCAATCAATTGAAGAAACATAAAATTGAAATTAGAAGCTTACCTTGCCAATCAATTGTAGAAACTAGAGCTGTGATTGAGCTACTTTGAAATCATCTACAATACATATTAGCAGCACATGATAAAAAATAAATAAAAATAAAGGCATAAAAATTGATGGAAACTGCACATAGTCGCCATTTAAGGTGAAGAAAGAAGAAAATAAAACAAAGAAATAGAAGAACGGCTAATCAAAGAAGAAGAAAGTTAATTACAGAGGAGGTGAACTGAAAGAGTCTTGATAGGACTAGGCAAAGAACGAATAGCAGCTGGTGCGATTCGAAAACTTGCTCTTTGAAGTCATTGATTTAGAAAAATGCATGTTTTCTAATTGGAATAATTATCTTTTTATTATAAAGGAAATTTATGGAGAACATCTAAAATACATTCTCTATTTTACTCTTTAATATTGGAAAACTGGAATATACATATCCCGTTATCTATGTAGAAAAATTGATCGAAATAAACATGATTTCTTTTCATGGAAAATTACTCCAATTCCCTACCATGTAAACAGACCCGTTTTCATCAATTTTCTGATTATGAAAGCGTTGAGATCACAAGGCTTAATTCTTTCTATTTAGTATATTGAATAGGATAGAGAGCTAATATAGACTGTGAGTGTGATTGTTATTAATGTATTAAAGGAACTTCAAAATGACTCACACAAGACAAAGTGTCATAAGCATGTATGTGATGGCAAAATCTCTGCGTATGACTGATAGTTTCTCCATCATATGCAATTAAAATAAATAAAAAGAAGAAAAACTATTTGCCCTTTAATTTTTTGCCTTTCTGTATATTACTGTCATTCAAATTTTATTACTAACATACTTAAAATCAAGGTTTAATATGCAATTTGCCCACTCAATTTATATATGTTTGCCATACCGCCCCTTAATTTATAAGCTTACCATTTAAATACTTATAGTTTTTTTTGCTGACAGAAGATCAGATGTGGCATAAAAATGCTGATGTGGCAATTAAGAGTTTATTACACTTTTGTGGTAGCGTGATACTTGATGAAATCTAACAAGATTAAAAAAAAAATCCTCTGATTTTCCAGCAACTGCTTCATCGTCTCCAGCTCTCTCCTTCTACTTCCGTCAAGTATCAAGAACTCGATACTCACAAGAACGAAAGAATAAACCTTTTTTGAATAAACATTTTTTTGAATAAACCTTATTTCCATCTGATTATCAAAAACACTTTTTTTGAATAAACCTTCAAATTTCAATGGACAATTTGACAATGAGAACTCAAAATTCAAACACTGGATAATTTGACTATAAGGAATAGATAGACAAAACCAAACACACATTAAATACATTGTAAGTCCATCAAACTCTCAAGAACTCAAAATCAATAATCAATTAATTAACGTTTTAAGAACTCAAAAAATCAACAAATCAATCAATTAATTAACAGTTTCAAGAACTCAAAAAATCAACAAATCAATTTAGCCACATCTTCCCTGGACACTAAGACTCCCAAAAAATTCAAGAAGAAGCTCAAAAAACCTAAATCCTCATGCACCAAACCTGTCTAGGATTCCTCAACCCAAAATCCCCATCTCAAATCCTCGTGCAGCGCGATTCTTACTTCAGATTCCTTACCAAATCGAAGCAATTCCTCTCCCAACAACCTGACCATGTTCTCTGCCTTGACGATGCCGGTAAGCTCTATCAGGAGCTTGGCTGCTGGCGCAGGATCTGCTGGAGTAGTGCGACGACGGCTGGGCTGGTTGCTGCCCCGGATCTGCCGGAGGGTTGCGGCGTCGGCTGGGCTGGCTGAAGGTGCTGGACCTGCCTGAGCTGCCACCGAAGAGAGAGAGGAAAGAGATAAACGAGAAGGGAGAGAGAGGAGGAGAGAGAAAAGTGGGTAAGTAAATTTAGGTTGAATTTTTTTAATCCAAGTGTCAGTTTATTATTGGTTAAAAATGACGAGTCAGGCATGTGTCCTTTGCCCTCGTTTCTCTTCAAATTTGTGTTTATAGTTATCTTTAAAATCAACTTTGAATGTTTAACCAGTAAACTTATAAGTTAAGGGGGTGGCATGGCAAATCATAACAACTTGAATGGGCAAATTGCCTATTAAGCCTAAAATCAATGAGCAAATTTCCACCAATTTGTTTGGCAAGAAAATACAGGGATTCAAGTGAATTAGAATTTCGATGAATGAATCAGCACTGGAACCATTTTAATTGGAAGAATTCAATCCACATAATCAAATCCGAACACTTAAGTTTGATTTTCTTCTATTTCCTGCCCTCATCGTCCATACTGCATAACAAACACCAAGCTCTAAACATATTCAGATAATAGTTTCTCTCCAGCAACAGAAACTCTAACAAAAGAAAGAGCAGCAGAAGAAACAGAAAACTCTAAAGAAGAAAGTTTGCAAGAAAGCAACACAGAATCAACAGAATCGCAACATGAACAAGCAAAAGAAGCAATAGAAAATGAAATGCAACAAGAATCAAGAGCGAATAAATGTTTAAGTGGAGAAAGAGAAAGATAGCAGAGAAGAAGCGAATAGAACAGAGTAACAACTCAGACAATTCAGAAATTAGACAATTGCATCAGACAATTCAGAGAAGAAGCGATAGCTACTGATTATGCTCAGACAATTGAATCAACTGATTAATGAAAAAAAAAAAGAGCTTAGAATCTTACCGGAGAACAGGACAGCTGGTTGGCGACGTAGGCTGCGAACGGCGGCCGGCAAGGACAACGAACGCAATGGGGGTCTAGTTTGGAAAATTCTTCCAATTTTCCAAGTCAACAGACACCAGGTTTTATCGATTTAGGAATACAAATACTGGAATGGGGGTTTCTTTTAAGCATGTGCACTGCACGTGCAGGGCTTTACCAAGGGTTTTACCTCTCCCAGCATCTTTCTCCAATTTCCCAAGCATAACTTCCACCGGCTTGCAAATGCATATTAGCATTCCGCCATAAAATGACACTAAATCCGTCCATTTTCCATCTTCTCCCCAACTCTGAAACCCCAAAACCCTAATCTTTCGATCATGTCAGTTAAACCCTTTTCATCAAAGACCTTCCTTTTTTACTACTCCTCTTCACCATTGCCATATTCGATTTTTGCCTCTCACTTCTCTTCTTATTCCGCAACTCCTCTCTCCCGGCCCCACTCGTCACGGCGGCTTCCCGAGGACCCCAGAAATGTGAAGGTATCTGTGTGGTGGGATTTTGAGAACTGCCAATTGCCTAAAGGTGTTAATGTATTCAAAGTGGCGCAGACGATAACGGCGGCAATCAGGGAAAATGGGATTAAAGGTCCTGTTCAAATTACAGCTTTTGGAGATGTTTTACTGCTTCCAAAGGCTAAACAGGAGGCTCTCTCCTTGACTGGAATCAGCCTCACTCATGTTCCTAATGGTTTGTTCTGCTTTTCTTATATTCTACCATATTTCTTCTATTTTTCACTTTTTTTTTTTCTGTTTTTACTCCTTCAATTTTTGAGATTTTATAAGTTTTTTTTTGGTGACAGCAATTTATTGAAAGTATGTTGCTTTTTGCTGAAACAATTTAATAAATGAATATTTGTGAAACTTTTGCATTTAATAAGGTAGAATGAAATCTTCAAGCGGTCAAATTATATGGTTTTATGCATATCTGAGTATACTGAGGAAGGCAGCTATGAAAGTCTTTTTTATTCTTCATGTTAATAGCATGTGTCCGGAATAGTTTATAAGACTCAAGTCAGGTTACAAGAATGGTTTTTCGGATATATTTGGATAAATCTGTTAAAACTATTTGTTTTCCATTTGACTTGTGTGGCAGTGGTGTTGTGTTTTATTAGGCTATAGTCTTACAAGAAAATGTCTGAAACTCTGAATTCTTTCCTTCGATTTTGTGATTGCCATTATCTTTGATTATTTTTTCTACGGTTAATGGTTAACCTTCTGCTTACATTATCAGTAAATCACCATTTTGTTTTCTCCTCTTATATAAAATGACACTTCTGCCCGATTTGCACAAACTTTTTGCCAGCTTGATTCAGATGTTATAAGTGAGTCTATTTACTTTTATTTAATTTCTCCCTCCTTCCAACCATCTTCTTCTCTTTCCTTCTCACTTGCAAGTTCCTTTCTTATCCTTTTTTCCAGTGCTTGCATCAGCAACTTTGCATACCTCAGTCTTCTTGCATGCTGTTATTCTGTTAAAAATTTCTACCAGAGTGCTAAATTTTCTATATTTTGGGGATCCTTCTAGACACTACTTTAGCAGAAGGCTTTGAATTTCCTTATCTTATTCTATCATCTTTATGTGTAGTTATGTAGTAATGACTTCTAGGCTACCTTTTTTTTTTTTTTTGTAACTAATATGATTCCCTTATACAATCAACTTAATTCTTGGAAGATAAGTCGTGCCCTTCTTGACAATTCTCTAATGTTAGGCTGGACTTTGCTCTTTTGACTACTTTGGAAGGTAAACCATAATGCAAAGTAATAAAGTCCAATGTACTGAACGTTGTAAGATGGATGAAATACTTGTCTTTATCAACATTCGAAAAGAATATTAATAATCAAAATTCCTTGAGAGAATAGATCGTTGAAACTATTTTAAATCACCTCGAACTCTGAAAATTGAATTACATATGTTCCGCAGTCATCTCACTTTGCAATTGTTCTGTTGATGCAGGAGGAAAAAACAGTGCTGATAGGTTTCTTCTTGTAGATCTTATGCATTGGGTTTCCCAAAATCCTCCACCTGCCCATCTTTTCTTAATTTCTAGTGACAATGACTTTGCTGGTGTGCTACACCGACTAAGAATGAACAATTACAATATATTGCTTGCAAGTAGAGATGCTACTCCTATTCTTTGCAGTGCAGCAAGTATCATGTGGTGTTGGAATGCTTTGGTTAGAGGGGAAAGCCTAACTGGAAAGGTTTTTAACCAACCCCCAGATGGTCCTTATGGTTCTTGGTATGGCCGCTATAATGTCCCACTTGAAGACCCCTTCTTAGTTGCACAACCAACATATTCAGAGGATGAGTTGACTGAAGCATCTACCGAGGGCAAGGTTCGTCCTATTCCAAAATTAGTTGTGAAACAGATCCATGATATGTTGATGTTGTATCCTAAAGGAATCCCAATTAGTATTTTTCGTACTGAGTTGGCAAGAAGAAAGGTGGACATTGACAAAGACTTTTATGGATTTAAAAGATTTATGCCTTTTCTCATGTCCATGCCAGATATTTTGACACTAAAGGACAAGCAGTATGTGGTGCCTGTTATGCATGACATTAGTGTAAAACCTGAACCATTCAAGCTAAATTCATGCGTGGCTGCAGGTCCTGTAATGGGTGATGCAAACCTTCATTCTAATTCTATGAATCCAAATGGCAAGGACACACCTATGAATGAATCTGTGGATGAGGAACCGTTGATGTCTTCATCCCTTGATACAGGTGCAGATGTGTCTGCAGGTAAAGTCCAAGAGTGCCCACCTTTTATCGATAAAGCTGCCAAATCTGATAATGAAAAGCCTCAGGAAGAAATTGGAGCTGTCCAATCAATTGATGAAAAATTTGTGGAAGTGGGTAATGCACTCATAGCTGAGGATGATCCTAAAACTGAAGAAGGTTTTCTCAAGAAAATCTGGAGAAGATGGTTTAGTAGCAGTGATGATGTTTCTGGGAATGATAATTATGACATTCCAAGCAAATCTTATTCTTTTGGAGATAACTATGAGAAGAAATGTGAAAACATTCTTTACAAATGCGGTCCATCAGTTGATAGCTTTAAAAAGAAAACCATTGAGAAAGAAATTGTGGAGCCACCAAATCAAGGGAGTGTTCCAGTATCTCCTGCATTATCCAATAGTCAATCAAACCCGGTAAAAGAAAGTTCTATGAGTTCTGAACTGCATAGTGAAAAAAGGGGGAAAATAATTAACAGGATTAAGCAATGGTGTAATTTTTGGGGCAACAGCCCAAGTGCTAGTTTGCCTGCTGATCAACACAGTGTCAAGCAGATGAACAATTATTCAGGAAGGCATGAAATTCTTTGTGATGATTCGTTTTGGAGGGAAATGGACTCCTTTTTTGACTCACATCCAGGGTCACTTGTTGTATCACAATCAAAGACCAGGTTCCTTAATTTATTTGCACTATTTATTTTGTCTACAAAATCCCCTTTTTTGTATTTTCCCACATGTTTGCATTTTGAGTGATAATCTGCTACCCTTTTTCTCTTCTGAAGTTTTTAAGAAGGTTATTATGTTTCAACTTCTTGATCCAACAAAGTGGAGTTGTCAAAAATTCATGGATGTATAACTTGAATTTTCTTCTAATTTGCTCTGAGGTCCAAATAGTTTTAGCATTAGTCTAAGATTTAGGTTTTTGAGTTGTAATCCCATTAGTTCGCCATCTTGCAAAGTTCTTTTATCACCCACTATTAGATAGTCACCCAGAGTTAATAATGTATATGAAATAATAGGATAATTGGGGCGGCCTTTTAGCAGATGATGTTAAATAACAGAATTGTGTAGACCTGTTAGAGAAAATGGACAAATGAATTGATGAGGGCTGTAATGAATGAAATTTGCTAGTTGAGGAGCTTGACTGTGTAAATTTCAAGTTTGATGACCACGCTGCAAATTGATTGGCATGTTTATTGAACTTCTTACCTAGATTGTCTTCTTTTTTAGTTTTTACAGTATGTTTTAGAAGTTTCGAAAGTTAATGTATACCGGTTTTTGACAAGTGGCAAAGTACATAAGAACAAAGGCAAGCAATTTGGTGGGAGCTTGTTTGATTATCCATAATTCTACTGGATTAAGGTCTGCTAAGAGGGTAAATCAATGAGATTTTGAACTTATATTAGTTTAGGATAGATGTCAAGAGGAATTTATGACTGGTATTTCTAAAAAACAATGAAGTATGCCAAAATCGAGCATTTTCATTTACTATATTTAGCTGTGTCTTTTTGGCAACATTAGCTGGGACCATATCGTTTAAATTCTCATGTAATTCCATCTTCATTTCAAAGTTGACATAAAACTGTATGATTCTGATTTGTGAGGGCAAATTTAGCAGTTGCAGCCCATATCCTATGCTAATGCTCCTTTAATTTGTTACTTGTTAGAGAAGAGATGGCCAGGAATTTGCAAAAGGATGGACCTTCGGTTCTTAGGTCAATTAATGAATGTGATGCTCTACAGTTGGTCGACATGCTAATCTCAGAGAAGAAATGGGTGGAAGAATATCCTGCTGAGGCTTCACCTTTCAAGCTGACTCGGTCTGTTGAAGAGAATACTTCATTGGGTGACTCTACTTCAAATAGCTTGAGGTCTATTTTCTTAGCGCCATCAGTACAATCTAATCTAAAGAGACAGCCTGAATGTGATGGAGATGGAAAAACTGGAAGAGTTCAGAATATTTCTCATGCTGGAGTTTCTAAACCAGTTAGACGCAAAAAGTTGTCAGAAAGATCTAGAAGTGAGACACTAATGGACTGTCAAAAGCTTGTGGATGAGATATTGAAGGAATTTCCAGAAGGATATGATATTGGATCTTTTAGAAAGCTTTTCTTTGAGAGGTGTGGATATATGCTGGATATAGAAAAACTTGGTTACCGTAGATTGACCTCCTTGATAGAGGTAATGCCTAGGGTGAAAATAGAGTCCAGATATATTGTTCCTGCCAGTAAGATGCCTGAGGAGAGTGTTGTGCATAATATCCAAAAAAGTGATATAATTCATTCATCAGAAGCTTTAGGTGGTGAATTATCAGATACATCTAAGAGTGATGAATCTGACTTTACATGGGAAGAACTGGGTCCTATCAATAAAACAAGTACCAGCAGGAAGGCACCAGAAGAAAAATGTTCATACCCTCAGTATGAGCCGACCCATGCTGATGATAAGTTTTCAGATTCAGAAGGAGAGCCCTCACCTGCAACTCAACTTGAAGGGCCAGCAAAGTCCGAAATGAATATTGAAGATAGCTCATTAATTCAGATTCTTGATTCGTGGTACAGTAGTGAGAATGGTGCCAATAGGAAGGGCAAAGCCATGATAAGTTCAGAAAATGGGTTACAGCCATCTGATCAATCGGGTTTAGGGACCAAGACTGGAACTTCCATTGAAAATTATTACCAAAAGAGAAGACCTCAAAAGAACTATTCTTTTGTTGCAGACTTTGACGTTGACGACTCAGATGGCAACAACTCTGGTGCAAATAGCCCAGACAAGCTGATTAAAGGTGTTTTAGGTAACTTGAAAAAATCTAGTGGGTCAGGTATGAAGAGCTGTTAGGTTTGAAATAGCAAAAACAAGGAGTGTTGGGTTTTCTTGTGGAATACCAGCATAGGTGAGAAATTATTATTATTTTATTTATTAGATATTATGCATGGATGATTAGAGTTTACTAGCAAAAGAAAGTGTTGAAAGGACCAATTTGGTTATTCACTTTAATATATTAGTTGGATGGTCGTATAATGCTAATAAATTCTATTACATTTTTTGGCTTCTTACTGCCCCAGTGTCTGCTTGATTAATGATTATGAAACATAATAGTCAATTTTCATATATTAATCTTTGTATTTAAGTGCAACTTAATGTGGCACTTAATAAGAAATGAGTTAGTGAAATAATGTCAAGATTTTTAATCAATTTTAAAATATCTTGGTATAATACTAGGCATGGGAAATTAATATAAGATTTCAATAAACATTTCTCCACCATATATATAATGAACTTGTTTGCTTTTATATGAAGCAGTTTGCTCATTTCGTTGATTGATGGTCTGTGATGGGAAAATTATATAACAAAAATATAATTTAATATGGAGATAGCATTAAATAATGGTACTTATCTCTTATAGCGCATAAATATATTGCGGAAACGTCTACAAGAATTTTGTTTGTTTTTTGTCACTGGTTTGGTTTTTATTCACATGCGGAATAACAGCAGCTATTTCACAATCTAAAAATCCCTGAAAAATTAAGACAAAAATAAGGGTGAATGGGAACGATCAGTTTTGCGGCGTATACGTTTTCTCGTTACCAAATAATGAGGCCTCCCATCTATTTATAGAGATTCTAAAAGGTATATACCTATTTCTAGTATAATTCACACTCTTTTTCAGATATGATTTGGTAATTTTAATCAGATTGAATTACTTAATTCTATCTGAATTGGACTTTTATCCAAATTAGAGTTATAGACGTATCCAAACTTTATCATCTCACACTTGCACATGACGGAACAAATTCCAATCTTAATCTTTAGTTATACTGGCAGATAGACTGTGTGACCAGCATACCTCGAGAGTACTAGTGTTATACACCTGTTAGGGATATATAGGGCCTGTTCACTTACAGAAAACTGGTCCCGTTTTCTAGAAAAAATTTTCACAGAAAACAGAAATTATTTTAGTCAATTTTCTAAAATATAAAATAGATTTTTCAGTTTTCTAAAATAAAAAAAGAGATCGGAGAACTAATAAAAGATATTTTCTAAATTTTTTAAATCATTTTAATACATATATACATGTGTGTGTATATATTCACACACACATACATATACATGTATGTGCATACATATATATGTGTATGTATATGTATGCATAGACATGTATGTATGTATGTATGTACATACATACATACATATACATATATATATGTACTTATATACGTACATACATACATATACATATATGTATGTATGTACTTATATACATACATACATACATACATACATACATATATTTATATATGTATATATATATATACATGCACATACACATACTTATACATACATATACATATATATGTGTGTGTGTATACATATATATGTATGTATGTGTGTATGCATATACATACACACACACATATGTATATATATATATATATATATTCATGCACATGCATATGTGCATATGCGCATATGCATATACATATACACATACATGCAAATGCGCATGCATATATAGATACATATATACATACATGTACACACACACACACACACACACACACACACACATATATATATGTACATACATACGCATATATATAGAATATAAATACTCTAATTTACCATTTATTGATATGTATGTGCATATGCATATGCATATATGTTATGTATGTACATACATACACATATATATAGAAAATAATTACTCTAATTTTTCATTTATTGATATGTGAAGGATTTATATATCAACATGCCACATGCATATATGGAGGTAACATAAACGGGTTATATGTTACCTACCTCTTGTAGCGCAGATACTTTGGTGGAAGCAATTACAAGGATCCCTTCTAGCATCACTGGTCTGGCTGATATTCACGAGCGGGATAACGGCAACTCTTTCACAGTCTAAAAAACCACTTGGAGTGCAAAAATCGGCGAGGGGTGAAACCGACAGAGTTTCGGTATATGGATAATTCTCCCTCTACTTCCTCAAAGGAAGAGCCTCCTATTTATAGGCATACATCTCCCAAAAGAGATGAATGCCCCATAAATAGGAGCACTAACTCCCATTAGGGGAGTTACCCCTTTTAATTACATAATTAAAAGGGGAAGATGTAGGGTTATGGAATATCAAGGGGCATAATCCCTTGATATTCCCCTAATATGGAATTCTTCCATATTAATAGAATTTCCGGTCCGATACATATACATTCCGGGTCAACCCGAGAAGTCATGGGCGTATCCCGACTCCAACATCTCCCACTCGCACATGACTGAACGATTTTCAGTCGAGTTCTCCAGTTATACAGGCAGATAGACCGTGTGACCAGCATACATCGAGAGCACTAGTGCTATACACCTGTTAGGGATATATAGCGTCTCGAAAAGACGAGATCCTCTTATACACGTATGCCAAAACCCTAGACCGCATTCTCACATCCATTGTTTTAACTCATGATCCCATAAAACAATTTTCGTGTTCACTATTATGTCTCTACTCATAGAAACCACAATAGGCATGTCGGTGAACCACGAAACAATTGAATGTGATCAAAAAGCTATCTTCCCCTCTTACTATATGACATCCATCAAGATTCAGCTCGCTTTTCTAGTCAGGTCCGCCAGACCGAAATTATTCCATGGCCTCTTGGAAACTAACTAAGCTAGCCACACTGAATCATATTTCAGGGATAAGTTAAGGGTTCTAAGGGTCGAAATATGGTAGGGTCTCACAATAGGGAAAGTTGAGATCAATAATATTGACTTCCCATCCCTTGGTCACATAAGCACACATGGTATAAAACATGTGTTATGGTGTTCATTCCTTCCCTTAAAGGAGCGCATGTCTTACATTTATATAACACCATATAGAAGTGTAAGGTTGCGATGCACCGAAACATCCAACTTTAGTCCACTTACTTAAGGACTACTTCTAGCCTTTTTAGACAGAACATGGTAGTTACATATAACTTACCATCGGATTCCTTATAATCCTTATTTGGATCTCAATCCAAAGCATACAACTTTATGTATGTCTTTATCTCACACCTTAACAAGACAAATCTTGTAATTTCTGCAAGACGACACTTTTATTTTTGAACAGGCTCTCGAGCATTCTCATATGTTCAAAATTCGCCTCATCTTAGTCTTTTGTCAACTCATTGACAAAACTAAGGTAAATACCCTTGTGAGTGGGCTACTTCTCTGTCCAACATGCTCAATCATAAATAAATAACAGTAAATGTTTACACATAAACATTCACACTCATGTATTGCCAACAATGAACTTTCGTTATTATTCGCAAATAATAATGTTAAGGGATTATATTAAAATATAACAGTACCAATTAAATTCTACGCAAACCTCAAGATCTAATGTGTTCCTCAAAACACATCTCTTATTACAGGTTTACTCAACGGATCTGCATGCGTAGAAACGTACTGTAAGTTCATTCTCTTTGTGCAACAATATTTCTTATATATTGATACTTAATGTCAATATGCTTATCTCTACTATAAGCTATCGACAACTGACTGTCACTATAGACTGTCACCGATACCTCTGAGGTAGTTACTCTTAAATGACTCACAAACCATTTTAGCCAAACTGTCTCTTGTACAACAGTTGAGGAAGCGACAAATTCAGCTTCCATTGTTGATAGGGCTACACAGATTTGATTCTTGCTAATCCACGAGATGGCACTCTTGCCAAACAAGAATATAAAACCTTGAATGAATTTTCTTTCATCCACATCTCCTGCCTAATCAACATTTCTTTATTCTCTCAATTGCAAATCCTTGCCTCAGAAAATTGAGAATAAAGTGTTGTACTTTCGAGGTATCTAAGTATCCTCGTAACTGCTTTCCAATGTGCTTTGCTTGGGTTAGATCGATATCTGCTTACTATGCCCACTGCATAGCATATATCATATCTTGTATACAATATTGCATACATAAGATTACCCACAACACTGGCATATGGAACATTCCTCGTACGTTCCATCTCTTTCGGCATCTTAGGACATATCTCTTTGCTGAGAAACTGATTCTTAGCAACAGGGGTATCAATGGGCTTGCAATTTCGCTTATTAAATTGTTCAAGGTCTTTGTTGATATATTTCTCTCAAGAAACAGACAACAATCTTCTTGAATAATCTCTTGAAAACTTAATTTCAAGAATGTAATATGCTTGACCCATATCTTTTATCTCAAAGTTGGACAATAACCAATCTTTGATTATATTTACGTACCCTTTGTCATTTCTAGCTATTAGTATGTCGTCTACATACAAAGTTAAAATGACAAAATTACTTTTAGAGTTTTTTTGTTATAAATGCAATGGTCTTTATCAATCATATTGAACACATTCGACATGATTGTATGATGAAGTTTCAAGAACCATTGTGTTGAAGACTGTTTAAGGCCATAGATTGATCTTTTCAATCTGCAAACCTTATGTTCGCTGCCTATTTCAATGAAACCTACAGGTTGATCCATGTAGATTTCTTCACACAATTCTCCATTGAGAAAGGCAGTCTTTACATCCATCTGATGTAGCTCTAGGTTCAAACTCGTCACTATGACTAGAATTAACCGTATGTACATAAATCTTATAAATCTTACAACATATGAGAATGTCTACTCATAGTCAATCTCTTCCTGTCATATGAACCCCTTAGCGACTAGCCGAGTCTTATATCTTTCGATACTAATTTTCAGCTTATCGCTTTACTTTGAGAATCCATTTATTCCCAATTGGTGTCCTTTCAGTAAATCAATCAGTTCTCAAACATGATTTGATTTCATGGATGTCATTTATTCTTCCATTGCTTTAATCCACTTTCCTTAAATGGGCATGGAAGCGCCTCTCGAATATTTTTAGGCTTTTCCTCATCTTGTGGGGCAACTAAAAAGGGCTCTATTCGAGCCATAGATCTCAAATCGTTGGCGCATAACTCTTTTCCTTTTAGATTTTCGCAATTCTGAATCTTGATAAACATGTTTTATATATTCATCGTAATTCAAAATGCTCCCACTAGAACCATGTTCCCTTACTCCCACTGGAGTTAGGAATACCATATTCTTTACTCCCACTGGAGTCAAGAATACTCCCATTTAAATCAGGATCTCGAATATCCGAATCATTTGGAGGATGAAGGCCTTGACCTTTTCCTCTAATTTCCTCCCACTCGGATGGAGTGATCCTGATATTCTCTTCCTGAGATTAATATAAAGTGAAATCCTAATTCACTTTGCCCAACTTTGGAAATTTATTCTCTAAGAGTATAATGACTTGTGATCTGAATTCTGTCACAGTGCCATTTTCTTGCTCACCCATGAAAATGTATCCTTTTGATACTTTAAAATATCTCACATAGATACTCTTTCTATCTCTTGGTCCCAATTAACCAATTTTACATGAAGTATCATGGATATAAACAGCACAACCCTAAGGTCGTAAATGGCTTAGGTCAGCTTGTCGACCAGTTCACAACTCATAAGTTATAGATGTGACAGAGATAGAAGGCACTTGGTTTAAAAACATATGTGGCAGTCAATAAATTATCTCTCCAATATGAGATTGGCAAATTTGCCTCTGCCATCATAGATCTAACCATATTTAGGAGAGTCCTATTTCTCCTTTTCGCAACATCATTTTGTTGTGAATTTCTAGAATGAACAACTGATGTTCAATCACTTTTCATCACATGAAGCTTTAAATTTACTGTAGGATATCACCGACCTCTGTCAGTTGTTAAAGATTTGATCCTTTTATCTAATCGATTCTCAACTAACTTCATAAAAGTCTTGAAGTAACACAATACTTCTGGCTAGTGAACAATCAAATTGAAATGACCATACCTAGTATAGTCATCTATAAAAGGTGATGAAATAGTAGGCCCCATGCCTTGCCCTCACATTCATTTGACCACATTCATCAGAATGAACTAACTGCAATGGAAATTTGGCTCTAGTTCCTTTATCGAATGATTTTCTAATTATTTTTTCTCAAATAGTCATGGTACACATCCATAACAATGAAATCATTCAGCATTTAACCAGAACCATCATAATCATCATTTAAGTATAAGCATATACCGTTATCCTCAAAACATAAATTGAAAACAAATTTCAATAAAGTAAGAACAGAAACAGAACTCTTAGCAAAGATATCTTGATCCTTTGCTCTTGAATCTATCACTCACAAAGAATGAAATTCTGAGTTGGATACACAACTTTCACTCACTATTGAGTCAAAATATTGTATCTGTTTGGGCACAGTGCAACCTCTTGCATAATGACCTTTCCGTTGGCAATTAAAATATTTCACTCTTGAAACATTTACCGTATTCTTGCCTTTGAACCTCTTAAAATTCTGTTATTTCTTTGCTTTTTAAGGCTATTGAGCCTTTTTCCTTATCCTGCTTTTGAAGCTTCTTATCTTGTTCTAGTTATAACTCATTTCACCAGAATAATACTGTGCCATATGCACAATGACATTTAACCTTAATCAGTGCCAAATAGTCCTATTCAAGCTTCAAATGACAAGCGACATCCTCAAATATCTCAATGCTTGTCCGTTTGAGTTAGTTGCATCTTTATATGCTCCTAACATTTGGGTAAGGAACGGATAACAGTTAGGACCTATTGCTCATCAGTCAACTTATGACCAATCTCACTAAGCTTACTAATCATTTTCATCTCTCATAGATGTTTTCGCATCGAACAATCAGACTTCTTCTGATAATTATCAAATTTGATCATCAATGATCAAAAAACTTAGTTAGAGACACACCTCTAAACTTTTCTTGCAAAGTGATTCACGGATCCATTGCATTTTGATACTTGCTGAACTACTTAGTGATATCATCATGCGTTGCACTTAGCAAGATGATGTGAGCAGTGGAATTATCATTTTCATACCATATAGGTATTTTGGTCCCGCTTATACTATGATGTAGTGCCATTCTTAGGTTCAGCCATAACCGAACTTAAGGGTCCAAGAGCCTCTTGCTTTTCAAGCACGCACTGGATTCTCATACTCCAGAATTCACAATTATCACCATTCATCTTAATACTTGTATGAAGTTCTACGATAATTGATTTGGAAGCAGTATCCATTAGGATCCTCTGATCTTAAATGGAACAAAAATGCACAATTTTAAAGGATATAAGGCAATACATGCTATTTACTATGCATCTGAAATAATAACTCAGTAAAGTTTTCTATCAGGCTTCAATTCGAAAAGGCTACTAATAGTATCCAATTACCCTCTTAGTCCTAATGTCCAACCTTACAAGTCAAAATTTCATGCATAGTAAATCTGAATTATTGGATTATTAAGTTCTCAAACTTAAGAAGGGGATAATATTGGTTTAAATTTATTAAGCCTCTACTTAATAAACATGCAATTATTTTACTTATAAAATAATGCAAGGCAATTAACAGTTAAATAAACATATTTATTATAAAGTTAAATGCTATCATAATAAATAAACTCATTCATTCAACCAATATAAAAAAACAATAATCCAAAATATGACACTCATGTCAAAATAACCATAGGAAACATAAATCCCATTTAATAAAATTAAACGCTAACCAAGATTGACACTCATATCAACTAATCTAGAAGTCTAGATTTTCATAAAATCTTTCTTGACACTGGGACTGATTCTTTGACCATCTTCATCAATTCATCAGGTAACTCATAAGTTCGTTGATGAAGCCATAGACGATGCACACTACGTCCACTTCTCAATTTCATCACAGATGTAGTGTTGCTCCTCAACACTCCTCTTTTGGCAACTCTAGCCAAAAAGTGGATGATAGATTTTCTATAAATTCTATCTCCAATGTACCAGGTAGTTTCCAATAACTCCCTGAGTTCTGGATGATATTCAAATGAGTCAGATAACGCTTTGATCAGGACTCTATCATCTTTTCCCATACTTTAAACCACCTAACCAAATGCACTCCTGCATTTCTTCCTGCATAAATATTATGTGATGCACTATTGCATCAATGTCATCAGCTCGGATCTTCCTTCGCATTCTTAAGTTGCTTACTAAATGCACTTTTGCATTTCTTAAAGCAATCTCAAACGGAGTGCGAGGAACAATCGGAGTCCTTATCATCACCATTTCTGTAACACATCACAGAAATAAAAAAGTAGTTAATACACTCATGTATAAACATATATAATTGAAACTCATTTCAACCAACAATAAGGACAGATCCACAAACAATTTTCAAAAAATATTTTTCAAAATAATTTAAAGGCAGAAAACACATTTTCCATAATTTTTATAATATTTTTAATAATTTAAAAATAAGAATTTATTTTCTGGTCATCAAAAAATTCTGGAAAAATAACCAAAAAATCAGAAAAATTTTGAAAAACGGTTTCGCAAAAAACCTAAGTTGATTTGGTGGTCGGACGAGGCCGCACGCGCTCACACGCGCCGCCAGGGGAGGAGTGACGCGCTCACGCGCCTCACGCGCACCACGCGCGCCTCCCATCTGCCCTGCCACGTGGCACAACCCTATGGTGCCACGTGTCAGAACGCCATTGGTCCACCTGTCTGCCACGTGGCAGAAGCGGACATGTCATTGCCCACGTGGCACGACACCTGTCCGCCACGTGGCAATCACCTATTGGTCCACGTGGCGACAGTGACATGTCACTGTGCTGACATGGCACGACACGTGGCACGATCCCATTCGTCCACGTGTCACCCCCGGAGTGGTCCACGTGGCGCCTACGTGGCAGCTGGTGGATCCATTCTGCCACGTGGCGTGATCTCGCTCAGCCACGTGGCTGAATCCTATTGGGCCACGCGTCCACAGTGTGAACCCGTGTTGCGCGCGTGTGAGCCACCGCCCACGCGCACGCGCCCTACGAGTAACGGCGCGTGCAAGCCACGCGCCGCCTTCCCGCCGGATTCTAGACTCCGAATTTTTTCCGGTGGGGGTTTTTTGGGGTCTGTGATCTCAATGGTGTGGTCAAAAATTACAAATCTCAATTTTAAGTCTAGCGTTTTGAATACCCATATTCATCCCCTCAATTTACGGTACACATACACGTATTTTTAGACCCGAAAAATATATACAAATATATATTTTAACACGAAATAAATATATATCGGGTTCATGCATCCTAGATCTACTAATTTTACACATAAAAAATTAGATCCAATTTTAGCCACATGCCAGAATGCCAAAAATATTGGCTCTGATACCAATGAAGGATTTATATATCAACATGCCACATGCATATATGGAGGTAACATAAACGGGTTATATGTTACCTACCTCTTGTAGCGCAGATACTTTGGCGGAAGCGATTACAAGGATCCCTTCTAGCATCACTGGTCTGGCTGATATCCACGAGCGGGATAACGGTAACTCTTTCACAGTCTAAAAAACCACTTGGAGTGCAAAAATCGGCGAGGTGTAAAACCGACAGAGTTTCGGTATATGGATAATTCTCCCTCTACTTCCTCAAAGGAAGAGCCTCCTATTTATAGGCATACATCTCCCAAAAGAGATGAATGCCCCATAAATAGGAGCACTAACTCCCATTAGGGGAGTTACCCCTTTTAATTACATAATTAAAAGGGGAAGATGTAGGGTTATGGAATATCAAGGGGCATAATCCCTTGATATTCCCCTAATATGGAATTCTTCCATATTAATAGGATTTCCGGTCCGATACATATACATTCCAGGTCAACCCGAGAAGTCATGGGCGTATCCCGACTCCAACAATATGCATAGACATATGCATATGTATATGTATATATACATACATACACACATATATAAAAAAATAAATATTCTAATTTTTCATTTTTTGATAAATAAACGTGTTTTCTAAATTTTTTACAGAAAATAAATATTCCAATTTTCTAAAAAAATAGAATACAGAAAGCAGAAAACTATTTTCTGTAAGTAAACGCACCCATAGCGTCTCGAAAAACAAAATCCTCATTTTCATGTAGGCTTAACCCTAGATTACTTTCTCACATTTACTGTTTTAACTCATGATCTCATCAAATAATTTTCGTGTTCACTATTATGTTTTTTCTGATAGAAATTATAATAGGTTAACCAGTAAATCACGAAACCTTATGAAAGTGATCAAAAAACTATCTTCCCCTCTTACTGTATGCCATCTATCATGATTCAACTCGCTTTTTTAGTTAGATTCTCCAGGCCTAAATTTTTCCCGAACCTCTTGGAGACTAACTAAGTTAGCTACATTGAACCATACTTCAGTGATAAGTTAAGGATTTTAAGGGTCAAAATATATAAATAGGGTCTCACAATACAGAAAGTTGAGATCAATAATATTATTAAATTCCCATCCCTTTGGTCACTTAAGCACACACGGTATAAAACATGTGTTATGGTATTCTTTCCTTCCCGTAAAGGAACATATGTCTCACATTTCAATAATGTGTATATAAAACACCATACAGAAGCATAAGGTTGCAATGTACTGAAGCATCCAACTTTAGCCCGCTTACTTAAGAATTACTTCTGGTTTTTTAGACAGAATATGGTAGTTATGTTTAACTTATCATTAGATTCCATACAATCCTTATTTGGATCTCAATCCAAAGCATACAATCTTATGTATATCTTTATCTCGCACCTTAACAAGACTAATCTTATAATTTCTGCAAGACGGTACTTTTATTTTGAACAGGCTCTCGAGTATTCTCATATGTTCAAAAATCGCTCCATCCTAGTCTTTGCCAATTCATTGACAAAACTAAGATAAACACCCTTATGAGTGGGCTATTTCTCTATCCGACATGCTCAATCTCATGTAAATAATAGTAAATATTTACACATAAACATTCACACTCATGTATTGTCAACAATAAACTTTGGTTATTATTCACAAATAACAATGTTAAGGGATAATATTAAAATATAACAGTACCAATTAAATTCTACGCAAACCTCGAGATCTAATGTGTCTCTTAAAACACATCACTCGTTACAAGTTTACTTAACGGAACTGCATGCGTAAAAACATTAGTAAGTTCACTTCTCCTTGTGTAACAATATCTCTCATGTATTGATATTTAATGTTGATACGCTTGGCTCTACTATAAACTATCAACGACTGACTGTCACTGATGCCTCTGAGACAATTACTCTTAAATGGCTCATAAACCATTTCAGCCAAACTGTCTCTTGTACTGCAATTGAGAAAGTGACAAATTCAACTTTCATTATTAATAAGGCTACACAAGTTTATTTCTTATTACTCCATGAGATGGCACTCTTGCCAAACAAGAATATGAAACCTGGAGTGGATTTCCTCTCATCCATATCTCCTACCTAATCAATATCTCCTATTCTCTTAATGCATATCATTTTCTTGATAATAGAGAGAATAGTCTGCAGTACCTTTAAGGTATATAAGTATCCTTTCAATTGCTTCCAATGTGTTTTGCCTGGGTTAGATTGATATCTGTTTATCACGCCCACTGCATAGCATATATTATGTCTTGTATACAATATTGCGTACATAAGACTACCCATTGTACTAGCATATAGAACGTTCCTCATACGTTCAATTTTTCTGGCTTCTTAAGACATACATCTTTGCTAAGAAACTGATTCTTGGCAATGGGGTAATCTATGAGTTTGCAGTTTTACATATTAACTCGTTTAAGGTCTTTGTTAATATATTTTTCATAAGAAAAAGACAATAACCTTCTCAAACAATCTCTTGAAATCTTAATTTCAAGAATATAATATGCTTGACCCATATCTTTTGTCTCAAAGTTGGATTATAACCAATCTTTAATTTCATTTACGTACCATTTATCATTTTCAGCTTTAAGTATGTCATCTACATACAATGTCAAAATGACAAATTCATTTTCAGAGCTTTTACAATAAATACAATGACCTTCATCAATCATGTTGAACACATTTGTCATGATTGTATGATGAAGTCTCAAGTACCATTGTGTTGAAGACTGTTTAAGGCCACAGATTGAACTCATCAATCAGCAAACCTTATGTTTGCTGCCTTTTTCAATGAAACCTATAGGTTATTTCATCCATTTCTCCATTGAGAAAAGAAGTCTTCATATCTATTTGATGAAACTCTAGGTCCAAACTCGCCACTATGGCGAGAATCAACCTTATGGACGTAAATCTTACAACAGATGAGAAAATCTCCACATAGTCAATCTCTTCCTGTTGTGTAACTAGCGACTAGCCGAGTCTTGTATCTTTTGATACCTCTATCATCCTTTCGCTTTACTTTGAGAATCCATTTATTTTCAATTTGTGTCCTTCCAGTAGATCAACTAGTTTTCAAACATAGTTTGATCTCATGGATGCTATTTTTTCTTCCATTACTTTAATCTATTTTTTCTTAGATGGGCATGAAAAAGCTTTTTGAATATTTTTATACTCTTTCTTGTCTTGTAGGGTAACCAAAAGGGTTTCATTCAAGCCTTCAATTTTAAATCGTTGGCATAGAACACTTATCCTTTTAGATTTTTATAGTTCTGAATCTTGATAAACATGTGTCATTTAATTCACCGTGATTCACAACGCTCCCATTGGGATCATGTTCCATACTCCTACTGGAGTCAGGAATACCATCTTCTTTCCTCCCACCGGAGTGAAAAATACTCTCATTTAATTCAGGTGTCGAACATTTGGATCGTTTGGAGGATGAGGGTCTTAACCTTCTTCCTCTAAATCTCTCCCACTTGGATGGAGTGATCCTGGTGGTTATTCTTCCAAAGATTAATAGAAAGTAAAATCTTAATTCACTTCGCCCAACTTAGGAAATTTATTCTCTAAGAATATGGCGACTCATGATCAGAATTCTATCACAGTGCCATTTTCTTGCTCACCCACGAAAATATATCTTTTTTATACTTCAGAATATCTCACATACATACTCTTTTTACCACTTGGTTTCAATTTACCAAATTGAGGTATCATGGACATAAGCATTATAACCTAAAGGTCATAAATGGCTTAAGTCAGCTTGTTGACCAATCCACAACTCATAAGTTGTAGTAGTGACAGATTTTGAGGGCATATGGTTCAGAACCTATGTTGCAGTCAATAAAGTATCTCTCCAATAGGAGATAAGCTAATTTGCCTCTGCCATCATAGATCTAACCATATATAGGAGAGTCATATTTCTCCTTTTCACAACACCGTTTTGTTGTGGATTTCTAGGAATGAAAACTGATGTTCAATTCTTTTTCATCACATAAAACTTTAAATTTATCTGTAAGATATCACAGACTTCTGTCAGTTCTTAAAACTTTAATCTTTTTATCTAATTGATTTTCAACTAAACTCATATAAGTCTTGAAGCAACTCAATGCTTCCGACTTGTGAGAAATCAAATAAACATGATCATACCTAGTACAGTCATATATAAATGTGATAAAATAGTAGGCCCCATGCCTTGCCCTCACATTCATTTGACCACATACATCAGAATGAACTAACTGCAATGAAAATTTGGCTCTAGTACCTTTTTCAAATGATTTTCTAACTAGTTTTTTCTTTTAAGCAATACTCGCACGTGGACAATTCAACCTTATTTGAATCACTTATTAAACCTATTTTAACTAACCGACCCATTAAATTTTATCAAATATGGTTTAATTTAGCATGTCATAATTTCACATTGTTCTCATAGCTTTGTGAAAAATAAGAAATTAAAGGAAAAAATAATTTTACTCAAATAGTCATGTTCCACATCCATAACAATAAAATCATTCAGGATATAACTAGAACCATAATAAATATCATTTAAGTATAAGCATATACTGTCATCCTCAAAATATAAATTGAAAATAAATTTCAATAAAATGAGAACATAACCTAAATTTTAAAAGAGACATCTCTATCCCTTGTTACATGGTCCATTGGTTCTGAATTTATCACCCACAAAGAATAAAATTCAGAATTGAATACATAAATTTCACTCACTCCTGAGTTAAATAGTGTATCTTTTTGGGCACAATGCAGTCTCTTGCATAGTGTCATTTCTATTGGCAATTGAAATATTTTACTCTTGAAAAGTTTACCTCCTTTTTGCCTTTGGACCTTTCGTGATTCTGTTCCTTTTGCTTTTCAGGCTCTCGAGCCTTTTTCTTATCCCTATTGTTGAAGCTTTTCTTTTGTTGTTCTAATAAGAACTCATTCTATTAGAACGGGACTGTGCCATATGCACAATGGCATTGACCTAATTCACTGCCAGACGGTCCCTTTTAAGCTCTAAATGATAAGCGACATCCTCAAATGTCTTTATGTTATCCACATGCTACCAACTCTTGGGTAACGAATAGATAACAGCTTTGGACCTGTTGCTCGTCAGTCGACTTATGACTAAGTTCACTAAACTCACTTATTCTTTTTAATCTCTCTTAGATGTTTCCGCGTCGAATAATCATACTTCTTCTAAAATATATCAAATTTGATCATTGATTATCGAAATTTAGTCAGAGACACACCTCTGAACTTTCTTGTAAAGTGATCCACAGATCTATTGCATTTTGATACTTGCAGACTGCTTAGCGATATCATCATGCATTGTACTTAGCAAGATGATGTGAACAATGGAATTTTCTTTTACATACCACATAGACATCTCGGTCCTGCTTATACTGGGCTATAGTGCCATCCTCAGGTTCAGCCATAGCCGTACTCGAGGATTCAAGAGCCTCTCGCTCTTCAAGCACATACTAGATCTTCATATTCCAGATTTTATAATTGTCACCATTTAACTTCATGTCTTTACTAAGTTCGGTGATAATTGACTTGGAAGCAGTATCCATTAAGATTCTCTGATCTCAAATGGAACAATATTGCACATATTTAAGGGAGATAAGGCAACACATATAATTTACTATTGTGACGCGCGCTGGATCCCCGCGGCCGCCCATGGGACCGCCCGCTTGAGGGCGATCGGGGCATTTGTGGGTCCGTTGACAGCTTGCAATAAATCGCAAGTGCGTCTATGTTGGGCAACAAGGAGGTTTCATGGAGTCGCCACCCAATAGAACATTGAAAAAGTTTCTCTCGCCTCGGAGAGCCTAAGACTGCGCTTAGTATCCATTTTGGGCCAGCCAAAGGGGTCTTGGAAGGTAAACCTCTCGCCCTAAGGAGCCTAGGATTAGCGCTAAAGTCTCGTGGCACAAAAAGGTGTCTTGGAGGGTAGACCTCTAGCCTCTTTGAGCCCAAAGACCAGAGCTGGTTCGGGACTTCTCATTTATTCATACCTTGGTTAAGTTTATAGTTGAGTTTTGAATTTATTATTTCATCCCATTTCACATACATTTAATGCAATTAATTAAAGCGCACAACATACATTTAAGAAAAAGCGGTAAAAGCACAAGTAAAATAAATCACATGTAAAAATATTACAATAAAACTAAGGGCGGAATACAACCCCCATTGTAAATAAAATACAGATCATGCATAAATCGAGATATTCATTAATGGTGAGGACATTGGTCCTCGGATGCATATTATTATGAAATAATTTTTATGTGATGATTTTGGATTGAGAAAATTGAGACATTGGTCCCATTTTTATTTAGAAAAAATATCAAGTTAATTAATAAAAATGGTTTAGTGACTTTCTTTCTAGCGGGCCTAAATAAACAATTTTACAAGAAAATTATATGGCAAAAATAAATAGGAAAAAGCCAAATAAACAAAATATTACAAATAAAGAAAAATAAATATTCCGAACGAGACTTTTGGACCTCCTCGTGTGCTCGCGAAAACGCCCAATCAAAAAATGAGTTTAGACATAAAAAAAATAAAATACAATTAAAATAATGTTAGTAATTGAATCAATTAAATCAATTAAACATAAAAAATAATTAATAACAAAATACAATAAAATAAGATGATATGAAAAGAATGATAATTGAATCAAAATGTTAACAAACCAAAATAAATGAGAAACATGCATTATACATGATAAATGATTAAATGATGTGATGAAAATAAAATAAAACATGTTAATTAATTAGTACATGAAAATATACACATGATGAAAGTAATGATGATAAGTGAAAAATAATAAATGAATAAATAAACAAATAATAATAAATCAATCATGTAACAATGAAAAAAGAATAATAAAAATTAGTAAACAAATGAATAATGAAAATAATAATGATATATAACAAGGTTAATTGATGTGTTCATAATTAATATAAACTATTTACATGGCAAAAAGATTAATTTAAGTTAATTAATTTATTTGCATGTTAAAAATAATTAGGAATCACAATAAAATAAATTATATGTTAGGAATTAAAAGAAAACAATATTCACATGAATATAAATCAAAATCATATATAAACAATTAAATGGAACAAATATAAGATCAATACAAATGAATAGATGAAAACAATAAATAAATCAATAAATTAAATAAAAATATAATAGAATAGAAATTGAGTCTAGAATATTTACCTTCAGAGTATTGGATTTGATGAAGGAAAAGTGATGATTTTCCGAAAAATTGCTTGAAAGAATAATTTAGCAATAAAATTAATTCTCTTTATTTATGGAGAAAAACAAAGGAATTGATTTGTATGCTTAAGATTGAAAAGAAATTGATGTCAAAGTGATGATTAATTTCTTGTGTTTATGGAGGAAAAACAAAGAAATTAATTGGAATAATTAAGAATTGAAAATTGATTTCTTCAATTCCAATTAAACCTTATTAATTAAAAGATAAATCTGAAATTTTGAAGAGAAAATAGAAGAAGAAGAATTCTGGAAAAATCAGGTCTAAATAAAAATGTGGAGGCTCCCCCTTGATTTTTCATCATAAAGTTTTTATAACATAAAATAGGTTGCCCTAATTTAATTAAGGAAAACAAACCTATTTTAACACAAAATTCTTTTATTTTTAATGATAAAATCAAGTTTTATTAATTAATTATCTAAAAAAAATATTTTAGAGTTTAATTTGAACTCAAAAACCCAAAAAAATGAGATAAAAAACGGATTTTTGGGTGAAAAAATCGAAAAAAGGGGTATCAGACCCTATAGCGACGGCCAGGGGATGAGGGACGCCCGTCGCTATAGAGCGACGGGCTTCACGCAGCGAGGCTGCGCGAAATCCGCTCGCAGAGGCGCGAAAATCGCGCGCAGTGCGCACAACGCTGCGCGTCGCCAAATCGTGCCCAGCGCGCCCGCGCGCTGCCGCGCCTGACACTCGCGATCCGAAAAACTTTTTTTTTTTATTTTTTAAATTTTAAATTGACTAAAAACACTATAATTTTAAGCCCTCATTTTTCAAAATTAATTTTTTAAATATTTTTTATTATTTTCTAATTTTTCACTCTAAAATGCAAATTTGACGAGAAAACCATCAATTTTAACCTTTTAAGCCTGTGAAGGCAATTATCATCATTGGGTAACTTCGATCTAAGCTTACTCAGGACCCGGTGTCTACAACTATGCATCTGAAATAATAAACTAGTAAAATTTTCTATTCAGCTCAAATTCGAAAAAGTTAGTTATAGTATCCAATTACCTTTTAAGTCCTAATGTCCAAACTTACAGGTTAAAATTTCATACATAATAAATATGAATTATTGGATTATTAAGTTATCAAACTTATGAGGGGATTTTTATTAAGCCTCTACTTAATAAACATACAATCATTTTACTTATAAAATATTGCAAGACAATTAACAATTAAAATAAATACATTTATTATAAAGTTAAATGCCAAAATAATAAATAAACACATTTTTTTAACCAATAAATAAAATCTAATAATTCGAAAATAAGACACTCATATCAAATATTAATAGAAAACATAAATCGTATTCATCAAAAATAAACGCTAACTCAAAATTGACACTTATGTCAACTATTTTAGAAGTCTAGATTTCATAAAATCTTCTTAGTTATTAGGATTATTACTTTGACCGACTTCATCAATTTATCACACAACTCATAAGTCCATTG
This sequence comes from Excoecaria cochinchinensis, assembly GCA_947683425.1. Classification (NCBI taxonomy): domain Eukaryota; kingdom Viridiplantae; phylum Streptophyta; class Magnoliopsida; order Malpighiales; family Euphorbiaceae; genus Excoecaria; species Excoecaria cochinchinensis. The sequence continues at coordinate 2,629,180 of CANTUQ010000153.1, read as the reverse complement.
ATGAAGCTATGGACGATGCACGCTCCGTCCATTTCACAATACCATCACAGATTTTTAGTATTGCTTTTCAACACTTCCCTTTTGCTAACTCGAACCAAAATTTCATGTCCATACTCAGACCACCAATCCAAATGCACTCTTACATTTGTTCTCACACATGTACATTATGATACACTATTGCATCAATATCATCAGCTCAAATCTTCTTTTGCATTCTCATGTTGTTTATTGATTGCATTTTTGTATTTTTCAAAGCAACCTATGCGTAATTTAAGGAAGATCTAGTGTCCTTATTTAACACTTCTGTAACATATTACAAGAAAAATTTATACACTTATGTATAAATCTACATAATTGAAATATATTTCAATCAATAAATAAGGACAGAATCTCAAAAAATTTTCAAAATATTTTTTAAAATATCGGACAGCAGAAAACACATTTTCTACATCTTCTAATAACATTTTTAATGATTTTAAAAATAAAAATTTATTTTATGGTCATCAAAAAATTTTGAAAAAATGACCAAAAAATCATAAATAATTTTACAAAAATCGGAGCTGAAAAGGTGGTCGGAAATAACCGCACGCGCCAACTAGGGGAGAGTAGACGCGCATCACGCACCATCACGCGCCTCCCCCTTTGTTTTGCCACGTGGCATCACCATATAATGCCACGTGTCAAGCATGCCACGTGGCAAAACCCGATTGGTCCACCTAGCGCACACGTGGCCCTAAGGTGACACGCCAACCATGACACCTGTCGAACACGTGGCGTGATTTCATGGGGCCACGTGTCAATGATGCCATATCATCACCGACACGTGGCACGACCTCAGTTGTCCACGTGTCTTTACCTGGTTGGGCCACGTATCACCCAGTTGACATGTCACTGCCACGTGGCATGGCCTCTACCATCCACGTGGCGCTCATCCATTGGGCCACGTGTCAGTAGTGACGCATTACTGCTGACACGTGGCGTCGAGCGTGTGAGCCACCACCCACGCGCACGTGCCAAGCGTTGTCGGCGTGTGTAAGCCATGCGCCTCCTTCCAGGTGGATTTCGGCATTCGGGTTTCGGCCGGTGGAAGGTTTTTGGGGTCTGTGATTCCAATGGTGAGGTCAAAAATTAAAAATTTTGACTTTTAGTTTTGCATTTTTGAACACTCATGTTCGTACTATCAAATCGCAGTGTACACGTACACAATTTTCGAGCCGCAATATATACACATATATATTTTTCACACAAAAATTAAATTTTTGTTGTCTTTAATTCATCCTAAATCTAATAATTTTACACATAAAATTTTAGATCTATTTAGCCACATGTCAGGATGTAAAAACAATGCCTCTGATACCAATGATGGGAAAATTGTATAACAAAAATATAATTTAATATGGAGGTAGCATTAAATAATGGTACCTAACTCTTGTAGCGTAGAAACACATTGCGGAAGCGTCTATAAGGATCACGTTTGTTTTTTGTCACTAGCCTAACTTTTATCCAGATACGGGATAACAGTAGTTATTCCACAATGTAAAAACTCCTGAAAAATTAAGACAAAAATAAGCATGAGTGGGAACGAGTAGCCTTACGGCGTATACGTTTTTTTGTTACCAAATAATGAGATCTCTCATTTATTTATAGAGATCATAAAAATTAGAGACATATCTTTAGTATAACTCGGACTTTTTCTGAGATAGGATTTGGTAATTTTAATCAGATTGAATTACTTAATTATATTGGAATTGAATTTTTATCCAAATTAGAATTATAGACGTACTCAAGATCTATCAGTCTGCATAATTTTGAAGTTCAAACATTGCAAGACATGTATCGATTTGAAATTTTATTTATGCACTCGGTTAAAAGATTCACGTCTCTTCTTGCCTTTAATGTTTTTTTTTTTCTTTTCAGGTTTTCAAAATGATTTCGTAATTTTCTCCTATTGATGATCACCAATCACCAAAAAAAGAATTGCACTACGAATGCTAGAGTTATTCCACAAGAATTGGTTGAATATTATTCTAATAGCAAAGGAAATGGAAAGATATTGGAAATTATTTTGATTACCAATGAGGTGATTTTATTTTATATTTTATATTTGTCTTATTTTAAATATTTGTCAACATTATCAAATTAATTAAATTTTAGCTTTGCATTTTTTAAATTTAATTTTTTTGTAATTTTATGATCATTTTATACACACAATTACTAATACAAATAATATCTATCAATATTTAACAAAAACAACCAACATACATCAATGGTAGTAGTGGCGGAGCGACATTGCGTTGTACACACCCTCATTTTAAATTTCTCCAACATATATATTTAAATTATAATAGTGACCTTCTAATTTATTTTAAGTATTTCTTCTTAAATTTTAATTAAATAATAATCACATAAATTTTTTAACTAAACTATAGAGGCAACATACTCTTATGATATAATTTGTATGTATTTTTAATTTTTAATTTTTTATATTAAAATTATAATTAAAGTTTTGGATCCGTCACTAAATGGTACACTGATACCTAGATAGGATAATAAGTAAAAATTGAAAAAAAAAACGTGCAATCCACGTTATTACGAATTTTTAAGGTGTGGTGGGTTTATTATGAATCTGCCCACCTGATCAACGACTCTTTCTTTTTACTAAAAACAATTAATTCTCTTCTAATCAATAGGATTTAAAGTGGCAATCAAGGATTTATTTTGGATCGAGACAGAAAGATGTCGAGAAGGGCGGATAAGCCAACGGCATGAGATGGGCGACGATGGTGGGGTGGATGACGGCATGGAGTAGGCGATGGCAGTGGGGTACGTGGTTGACAGCAATGGAGTGGGTTAGGGTTTCTCTAAAGACAGAAGGAGAAAGAATCGTGATTTTTAGTTTCCCATCTATCCAAAATTAATTTTTAATAAAATAATAAAAAAAATTGATTAAAAATTTTGCTAGTAAAACTAATCCTAAACCATCACTAACTTAACGCTTCTCAATCTTTTCGTTTAATAACGAGAAAAAAAATTTGTTGGAAAAGTTTTACGAATTTATTGTGCTTTTACTGACGGATAAGCCATCTCAAATCTGTCACAATCAAATGTGCTAAAACATCCCTCCACATATACCACTGTTTGTCATTTTTATCGCTAAAGTGCTCGTATGAGACATATACTCATTATTTAGCGACTGTTGAAACTTGTCGCTGTTACTTAATTTTAGCGATGGATAAATGTAGCTTTTTATTTTGTAGTGAATTCACGTGCATGCATAATATAAATTACATAGATCAATGCAATAATGTATAAATTTATACCAAAATGAATTGAGTGTTGTTTGTATCTTAAAAAGATATGGTGTTTGGAACCATAAATTTGAAAATATTAAATGATATGTGTTATACCTCATCTATAGATAAACCATTAATTTTCATATATATTGGGTTGGGTTGGGTTTATTAATTTTCATATATATTGGGTTCGCTACAGTGCATCCTATGCATCCTCTGTGTACCCAAACCCAACACAAACCCAGATGGATGTCAAATTCAAAAAGGTTAAGTCCATAAACGGGTCGGTTTCCAAGAGCTGGAGTTTTAATGAACCGGAATTGCAGAGGAAGAGGAGAGTAGCTGGCTATAAGGTTTATGGTGTTGAAGCGAAAGTTAAAGGTTCTTTAAAGGAGAGTAGTTGAAAATGCAAAATTAGAGAGGTAGTGACTCACAATCGAAAAGAGAAGAGAGAACTTCAACCGATCGGCGCCGATGGTGAGTCCGGTGACTATCCAAATCAAGAAATGGCTGAGAAAGAGAGATCACTACAAGAAAATATAAGTTTCCCGATGGAAATTACCGACGGAAAATGTGTAATTTCCGTCGGGAAAAAAAAATGCCGACGGAATATTTTCCGTCGGCAATAAACGCGTAGGGAATTTATCCCGACGGAAAATTCCGTCTGTAATAATTACCGACGAAAATTTCATTTCCGTCGGTAATTTACCGACGGAATAATTCATTCCGTCGGTAAATAATTACCGACGGAATAAACTATTCCGTCGGTAAATAATTACCGACGGAATAGTGTATTCCGTCGGTAATTATTTACCGACGGAATTTACTGTTCCGTCGGTAATTAAATACCGACGGAATTTACTTTTCCGTCGGTAATTTGTTGCCGACGGAATACACCATTCCGTCGGGAATTATTTACCGACGGTCACTATTCCGTCGGTAATCCGTAGGCAAAGTAAAAAAATTTTCCCCCCTTAATTAACAATTATATTTTTATAATCCAAATTATAACCTGTAAAATTAATTGCAAAATAATGAGCAAATGAAGATGATATCTAAATTTTAATATACAATAATAGTAGAAATTTAATAATTGTACTAGTTATAAAGTTAGTAATTATGTAATAACATAATATCCATGTCTAATACAGAATCAAAACTAATTAAGCTGATGGCGGCGGCGGCTGAGAAGTACGATCGGACTGCTGCGATGACACCATATTCTTCAAATTTGCCATCTCATTGCGCAGCTCAGATATGTAGTCGATAGATTGCTGCCATCGAGTCTGTGACTGATGCAATTCAGATTGCAGCTCATGTACAGTATTCTCAAGTTCATGGACTCGCCTGGATTCAGACCGTCTATGTGATGCGGCAGTACTTGAACTTGAGGCATGCGAGTGACAGGCTTTGGCCAAAGAACCTAAGCCAAATATCCGTCCTCGCTGGTCTCTACCACCAGACACGTCACAATAAACTTGATTCGCATCAACATAATCAGAAGTCTGTGAGCGTTGCTGAATTGCATCTTGAACTTGTTCCTGTCGTAGGACAGATGTTTTACAATAAGTAACGAGTAATAATAAGTAATATTTAAAATTTGTAAATTATAGTAACTTGGACATACATGTAAAATCCTTGACCGATCATTGACGAACGTTTGACCATCATGCTTGTTGGTGTGGGTGTGTAAAAATACCTCACCATAGGTAGCCGGTCGACCCATCGATGCTCCCTGTAAACATAAAAAAAAAATTAAAGATGAACTATAATTTATTGACTATTCGTACAAGTTTTTACTTAAATTTCGGTAGAATTTCCCTTATATTTGGAGCATGTCTCCTGTATACATAGACAAAAGAACACTTCAAAATCCAACATTCAACAACAAACCAAACTCGTTACTCAAGAAACATTCTCATCCTCCTTTATGATAATGCGATAAAATTCAGACATCTTAACCATTAATTATAGCAGTAAAAGTAATATTTTGTAAGGTTTTTACTTAAATTTCGGCAGAGTTTCCCCTATATTTGGAACATACCTCCTGTATACATAGACAAAAAAACAATTCAAATTTCGAAACTACGCTACAATCCAACATTCAACAACAAAGCAAACTCCTCACACAAGTAACATTCCCATCCTCCTCTATGGTAATAAGATAAAATTCATATATCCTAACCATTAATTACAGCAGTAAAAGTAATATTTTGTAATACTTACAAGTCTATCTGCATGTTCCCGATGCGACAACGATCCTCCAGTATGCAAGCATGAACTGAGTCCATCAGGTCCGCCCCGTCTGTTACTAGAATTATGCGATGCGACGGAAATGGCTTCAGGGGTCGTCCAATACTGTCTCCAATGTGCCCATATATCTTCGGTCATGTAGGGAGGTCGAACACCACCATTTTTTATGAAGCTGATTAAATCTCTGTAACGTGCCCGCGCACGACTCTCCCACACTGAAGGCATGATATCGTCCAACGCCGAATTCCAATAACATTGTTTCTTAAGAGACAGACAGAACAAAAAAAACTTTTATGTAAGCAAGTGTAAAGTATAATTTGTTATGTAACCGACTTTATCATAAATGTTTTACCTTGAATTCTTCGAAATAAAAATTCTTTGTTTCCTCTGACACATTCTTCCAGGCAAACCCATCGTATTCAATTCTGTTTTTGAAAGAGGTTGTCATTATGCGTGAACACCTTCCTGAAGGATTCAATCTAAGATAAAACATAGTAAATAATGTTAGTACAAGTAATAACTGTCATTGAAATCATAATGAAGTGAAATATTAATTATTTACTCCTTAGCTGTGATATTGATGTATATTCTTCCATCCTCTCCAATTGAGCCAGGCGTAGGCTCTTCCGCTTGTTCTGTGTCCAACCCCTGAGCTGGCATAGACTCTGGGTGTGCCCTAGGAGTGGAATCAGTGGAAGGAATGGTAGGTGGGGCATCAGAGATGGGCGGTGATGCTGCGGCAGCCTCAGTCCTGGCATTATTCCCATGCGATGGGGATCCTCCAGTACCAGTAATGTCATCGCCATCATGCAACCTGAGACGCGGAGGAATCGACGTTCTCTTCTTTCGCTTAAACATTTTTCAACCTGTCATTATAAGAAAAATGCATATTGTCAGATAATAGAAAATAATTACATTGTAATAAGCATATTAAATTAATATCCAAGTCAGTGCAATATTAATTGGTCTCACATGATAAGCAAGTAGTTAAACAAATTATTCGTTATCGTCACTAAGCTGTAAATCGTAATTCAAATCATCCTCATTTTCCGATGTATAAGAGGAAAATTCTGGCTCGTCATCAGATCCATCGCCAACCAAAGTTTCTTCATCATCCTCACCATCAATGTCAACAAATTCATTGTCCGCATAGTTCAATGGTTCGTTATCTTCAAAATGCAGAGAGTTGTTGATTTCATGAACTTCCGGTTCTTCCTCCTGAAATGCATCATTATTTTCAGAATGTTCACTTTGTCCGGCGCCTTTCCTTTCATAAATGCCTCTTGGTTTGACTTTGCATGCTACAAACCATTCCGATCTGTCTCGCTTAACGCTTGGATAGGAGACATAATATAATTGGCCCACTTGCATTGCCAACACAAATGGTTCAAAGTTCCTCAATCTTCTACGCTGGTTGCATCGTAAACCATTTGAACATATGGATTATCAGTCACCCCTACATCATCAGCTACAAATTCCCCCGCTCTTTCAAATCCACAATTTTAGGAAAGGAAAATTATTATTATTATTATTATTATTATTATTATTATTATTATTATTATTATTATTATTATTATTATTATTTTCTTGGATTAGTATATATTCTAAAAAAAATAACAATGAGTTTGGTTCACATAATAAACTGGCATATTCAATTTGCAAATTTTTGGATGGAATTGCCTCAACTCATAGATTGGTTCAAAATTATCTATAAGAATTAGAAACTCATGCAGTCCATTTGGCGCATTTATAATTTTTATTTAAATTATAATTTTTAAAATTTTTAACTTAAAGTGACTAATATGAGTTAGTATCTGTTTAATTCATTTGGACACTTTGGTCAGTTCGACCATTTAGGATTTTCTCTAAAAAAATTAAAATCATCTTTTTTTTTAGAAAAATAAAGACACTATAAAGTATAAACCTATGATTATCTAATATATAAAAAATTATTTGCATTAAAATTGAAAAATACAAGTCATAATAGATTCTGTTTTATATTAAATACAACAACACATCTAAAACATTGATGTATATATAAACTCATTTACATATACATTTTTACTTTTTTAAATATATATATATTCTCATTTCTATTTCATTAGAGAATTAAACACCTTTATTTATATTTGATAGAATAAAAAAGATATATATATATATATATATATATATATATATATGTTATGGGTCAAACAAGTACACCTGAGAATTTCCCTAAAAATTAGCCCAATTACAATTCAATATATTTGTTAATGGTCCAACCCAGATCCATTCTACCCTATCCGTTTGCTACCCTCTAGGACTAACATGCATTGGGGATTAAAAATTGGATACTTGAGCAAACCAAAAATAACTTGTTCCAAAAATTTAATCTCTAAAATATTAAAAATACTTTATTTACAATTCTAAATAATTTTTTTAAATTTATTATAAAACGGAGTAAATTCATTCTTTAATTGACAAAAAATAAAATAGTTTAAATTTACTCTTTCTCATGACGTTGTTCTTATTAATCAGTTGTTAAGTGATGAGGAATGAAAATTCCCAACGACTTGAATGCACGTTAATTAGAAAAAGGGTAAATTCATGTAAATTTTGCCAATTTAAGAGAATTTTTGTGACAATTTTTTTAAGAGCAGTAATTAAATTATTTTTTTCTTTGAACAATAGTTAATTAAGTTAACTCATTGTCTAATTAAGTTAAATAATTCATTGTCTAATAAATTAATAATAATCTATTTCAACATTCAACAATAATAATCTATTCTAACAACAATAATCTATTTCAACAATAATTCATTGTCTAATTAAGTTAAATAAATTAATAATAATAATAATAATAATAATAATAATAATAATAATAATAATAATAATTAAAAAAAAAATGCAAATGGCTACTGTTGGCTTACCAGACGCCGGAGGAGAGGAGAGGAGGAGGAGGAGGAGGCGGAGGAGGGAGGTCGACCAGGCTGAGGAGGAGAGGAAGCCAACGCCGGAGCAGCGGCGGTCGACGGCGGCGAAGGAGAGAAGGAAGGCGCACGGCAGGGAGAAAGCAAAAGGGAAGATCGGAGCGGGAAAGGGAGGGAAGAGAGGGAAGAGAGAAGGAGGAAGAGGAGGAGGAGGAGGGGAGGGGACCGGCGAACGGAGGGGAGGGGGCGGTCGTCGGCGGCGAGAGGGAAGGGGATCGGACAGGCAGAGTGAGGGGAGAGGGAGAAGAGAGAGAGGATCGGGGGGAAGGGGGTTAAAATCTGATTTTAATTCAGATTTCCCGACGGAATGTGATTTCCGTCGCTATATAGCGACGGAAATCACATTCCGTCGGTAATTAGCGGCGGAATATATTTTCGTCGCTAATAATAGCGACGGAAATATCATTCCGTCGTTAATTGGCGGCGGAATTTAAATTCCGTCGTTAAAATTATTTTATTTTTTAAATCTTATTTAATTTTAGCGACGGATTTAAATATCCGTCGCTAAATTTAGCGACGGTTTCTAACTCCGTCGCTAATTTTAGCGACGGAATAAAATTTCGTCACTAAATGGAATTTAATTTTTTTTTTTAACGACGGATTTAAACATCCGTCGCTAATTTCTGTCGCAATTTCTGGAGGGAATGATTGACGCCCTTTTTCGCGATGGAATTTCTTTTCCGTCGCTATTTTAGCGACGGAATAATATTTCCGTCGCTATTTAGCGACGGAAATAATTTCCGTCGCTATTTAGCGACGGTTTTTTTTTCCGTCGCTAATATTCCGTCGCTATTTCATGACTTTCTTGTAGTGGATGAGAATGAAAAGCAGAATGTATAAAACAGGAAAAAGCAGATAAGTATCTAAGTCAAAAATTAGAGACAAGTTACTCACAAGTGGATGGAAACCAGTAGCAGTGAAATGGAGATGGTGAGGGGCGAGGGAGATCGGCGGTGGTGGCGATGGAGATGGTGAGGTAAAAACGAGGGAAGAAGCGAGAAGGAAGAAGATGGTCGGTTTACCAAATAACCCGACGTATCTCTTCATAACCCGACTTTTTCTTAGGTTAAAATGGAAAATATAACCCAACCCGACCTAAAACCCATCTAAACCGTATTTTCCTGGTTTGGTGTGGTTTGACTCGGTCGGGTTGGTCGGTTCAGACCAAACTTTGAACAGCCCTAGAATGCATGTTACACCAAAAGCTTGTCCTCGTTGACTAGTAAGAGACTTACTTGTTGTATTTCCTTTTGTGGACAAAATCACTTCAGATGAGTTGTGGGGGTATGTTCCACCAGACTCTCGTTTGCCACTACCATTGCATTCTACACATTTGTAGCCAATTTTACCGCAACTCAAACAAACAATAGAAAACCCTTCACACTTAAAATTGTACCCAACCCCATTAATTTTTTTATTAAAATTTTTTTTTTGAATTTTTATTTAGCTATTAATATAATTAAAGAAAAATAATAATAAACTTTTCTTAAATTTAATAATTAAATTGGAATTTTTTCTTTACATTTGCTATTTTTATCTAAATATAAATTTTTTATTAATTTTAAATAATATTAATTACTAGATAAAAATTTAAAAATATATTATTTTTATTTTTAATTATGTTTGAATAAAATTAATTATTTTTATTTTTTAAAACAAATCTTATGCAGCTGAACAAATTAAATTAAGGACAATAATACCATGCATATTTAAAATATATTGAATAATCCAAACAAATACGTAATTAAATATGAAAATATTTTTTGTATGACCGAGAGAATGAATTACTAATAGAAATGATGACAATTTTACAAAAACATTTCAGTTTAAATAAAAAAAATAACAATATTTTTAATTATGACTTTATTTTTTACTTATTTTGTTTTCTAGGTAAAACTTTTTTTAAAAAAAGTAAATTTTTCCATAAATGATTAAAATAATTTTTTAAATTATTTATCAAATTTTAAAAATAATGATTATTTTTATTTATTTTTAATTTAATTGTTTTCAATAATCAATAGCAACATTCATTGATCATTGGATAAATGTAAAAAAAGGCCCCCATATTTTCTTTAAGCTATCAAAATGCACCTGTCGTTTATTTCGAAGTAAAAGTGACCCTAATAGAATGAAAATTAATACAAAAACGATCCTGTAAATAATTTTGCTAAGGGATTTTTTTATGCTAAATGTATAAACAATACTACGCTATTTTTTGGATGCTAACACGTTTGTTATTTGTACAATACAAATTCTACAAAAATAAAATTCAGAATTACATACCGAGTTCAAACTGATTCGTAATGAATTGAATTCCAATCAGACTAAACCAGAATTTAAAATATTTTTTGCACAAACCTGTATAAATAAAATTAATGAGTCAATTTTGGATTGAATCGAGACAGCTCGGGACGGGTTAGGGCCGGGATGGTTGAGATCAGATTGTAGTTGATATAAAATTTAGTATATCGATCCATTTGCAATTAATATCTATTGGGTTACATGGAACATTCATATGAATCAAAATTTAATAGTCATTTTGAGTTAACCTAAATGGATATGTTTTTGAGTTAGAATTTATTTTGAGTCAATTTTTTTTATAGATTTGGACATAATATTTGAGTTGGACCAAATTTGCCACCTCTAGTTATACTTAATCACAAAATTTAAATAATAGCAATTTCTAGGCGCAGAATGAATTCTTTGGAGTCAACTTTTTTTTTTTTAATTATTATTTTGTAAACATAAAGGATTCAATTTGGACTCAAAATATGCTTCAGCTGGTGCAGTCCATCCAACAGAAATATGCTTCTTCAAGTTTATTTCGACCTCTTTTATGGGATATATCTAATTTTTAATGTAGTCTATTTCTGTTTCTATTGGAAAGCTAATAAAACTACTCACTGTTTGACTCACAAAATTCTCCATGTATACTTTACGTTAAACATTGCAGCTCAATTTAGTTTCATACGTAGTAATTCTTTCTTTTGTTAATAAATTAAAGTTTATTGGTGGCTTTATTTTATTGTTTTGCTGTATTTTTCTTCTCCTTTTACTCGAGGATTGATTGAAGTCATTTCCCTCCGTAAATTACACAACTTGATATAATTAGATTTAAAGCCATTAGTATAAATATTAGCATTATTTTAATTAAAAATTAATGATTAAGAATTCAACAGAACATTGAAAAATAAAAGTAGTTTTTTTGAATGGGGGAAAAAAGTTTAAAAGTGTATAGAAGAATTATATCTATGAAATGATGAAAAAGAAATAGAATTTATGTCTCCACCAATTAGTTTATAAGCATTTTTATTACAGATTTGGATCAATTTCTGCCAACAACGCAACTTTAAATTACAAAAAAAAAATTAAAAAATTAAAAATTTACAACTGATTTGTTTCTACAACATGTTCTTTTAGGAAATTTGGCTTATAAAACAATAATAGCAATTTTAGATTTAAAAAAAAAATAATAATAATAATCTCAAAACTCAGTGTCTAAAAGAGCTTGTTATAACGAAAAAGAAAATTTGGTTAAAAAAGAAAATATTGTTGAAAACTGGTTATGCTAAGAATTTGATAAATTCCTCATCTTTTATACAAGGCTAGGCACCAGACACAACAATTTTGACTAGTAGAACATTGCTGGCCAATGAAACCTCAAGACTTAGTTGTTTTTAAGAAGTTTCTCTTTTTCCCATCACAAGGAAAATTAGAGAAAATTAAAAAAGGTTTTTTCTTTTTTCCCCTTGAGAAAAAAGAAAAAAAAAAACAATATAAAATCATAAACTGGGCATGGGTTTATCCTGTTTTCCCATTTAAATCCCCCTTTATAGAAATTTGGCCTCTGCCAAAAATCACCAGTGCCTCCCCTGAGAACCACCACCTCTGTTCCTTGCAAAGAAGGCATTCTTTGGTTTTGGTATCTCATGAATGTCCATCACTTGAATTGTTCTTTGCTTCTTGGCTTCACAGACCAAGCACAATACAATAATCTCCATCAGTATAACCATACATTTTGATCTAAAAACAAGTTATATATAAATCGAGGATAGAAATCAAACCATTTTCGGCTTCTTTATAATTTGCTTGAAGCCTTTTCCTTGCAGAAGCAAGCCTGTCTGAATCAAAATTACTTTCTCTTTGTTGTTCTCTCTGTCTCTGCGATGCCACAAAAATCCATCAAAATCCCTTTTTTCTGCCATCTTCTTAGCAACAAAACACTATGAACTGACCATTTCATACCTGAGAATTATTAGATGCAGACGTAGTTACAGGAGTTGATTGTTGGATAGGTCTTGGTGGAGCTTCTCTTCGAGGAACTGGTTTTGGCTTACGTTCTGGTTCTGAATTGTTCTTATCTGAACCGGAGCTCCCATCTATGGACAAAAGGGGTTAAAAATAAAATAACAGATAAAGTAAAAACAAACAGGGATTAACAGGGAGAATGAAGTAAAACATTAAAAATCCAACTTTGAATCTGATTCTATACTCACTGTGAGGATTTGGAGAGTATGCAAAATCAGGAACCTAGCAAAGAATAGAATCTTAGAAAGGAATCAAAAGATGGAATTTTGAGCAACTTTCTTCTTAGAAAGCAACTGTCATGAAACATATTTGATTTACCTGGTGATGACCATCCTGGGGAGGTTTCTGCTGTGGGGAGTCCCCATCAGCTGCACAACACAGCATCATTAAATTTCAATTCCTAATTCCATATTTTCAAAGTAAATTTCACTATTTCAGCTTTCTTTCAAAAGAGAACATCAAGACAAGTAATTGAATTGATTATAGTTTTACCCATCAGAGCAGAGGATGCATGCTCTCCTTGTGGATTCAACTTCACCCATTCATCCACAATTTCTTTCCATTTCCTGGAAAACAAAGACATAATAAATTAGTGAAGACAGCAAAATATTGATGACTAAATTAGTGGAGAGGAACCAGAACACATAAAAATAATTCAAGTCCTTGAGAACCTGACAAGTTGCTTCACTAATCTCCTAACATCATTAGATGAATGCTTCCGTAATCGATTCACATGGCGTCCAATATCAGTTTCCTATAAACCAGAATTGGAAAGTTCAAAACTTGATTGAACCCAAATCATGATAAATAAACTGGAAGAAATCATCCAAAGAAACAAAAAGAAAACAACGCAACCAATTTGGTTCACAAGTCACCTTGAGAGCCTTGAAAGTTATATCCATATCTGCTAAAGTTTGAAGCAAATCCACCAAAGAATCTTCAGGCTGAGAAACCACCACAACCCAGAAGAAAACCAAGTCAAACCCAATAATCAAACCTCCCTAAAACAACAAATCAACAAACAATTCAAGCAAAACCTGATCAAGATCTTCAAGTTGTTGTTTGATCTCTAAAACCCTCTTCTGCTCATCATCAAATAATCCTGCATAAGGATCCAATTCATCTTCATCTTCATCACCATGAATTGACCTTGGCGTTGTTGACGGCGACCCATTTCCAACAACTCCATGGACATTCTCTTTCAATACATGGCCATTATTGATCCTACCCACATCAAAATCACAGTTCCTACAACGCCCTGACGATGCATACAGATTCTCAACAATCTTATCTCTCCTATGCTTCAATTCAGTTCCAAAATCCATAGACGCAACCATAATCGCCGTGTCTATGAAAGTCCAAACGTCAACGCCTGAACTTTCAAGAATTGATCGAAAATCATCTATATCCATTCCAATCCAACACCCTTTTCTTAATTCAACAAAAAGGCCTTGTTTTTCCTTTATGGGTATACAAATAAAAGCCAAGAAGAGATGAAACTAATCAATATTTCCCTTATAAAAAGCTGATACTTCAAATCACATCATCAGATCTGGTTTCATTTGATTCCGTACAAGATATGATGAATAAACAGAAACTTGTAGAATCTGACGGAGTGGGTACCAACATGTAGGAGAAAGAAATGCTTATGCTTCCAAGAGCAATCCCAATTGCAACAGTTAACGACCCAGAAACAAGTCGAAATCCCAACTTTACAAAATACCCACTTTAGATCTGACGTTAATCTTCGCCCAGAAACGATAAATATAAAAATAAAAGAAACCAAAAATTTCCCAGGTATCGCTACTCAATCTAAGCTATACAAATTACAAATCTTTTGAATCTAGGGTAGAGCTGAATTGGGTTTCTTCTTCTTCCTGCGTAATGAAGGAACTGCTTTAACTTTTTATAAATGGGTATACTATAGGATTTTTGGATAGCTGCGACAAATAATGGTATATTCTATTCTAAAAATGAAGGAATTTAATTTTCCTTTTTCTTTTATTGAGAGAAAGTAATTTATTTGGTTGGATTGAGTTGGCTACCAAAGCTGACCCATGTGTGGTCTCTTTGTATCATAAACAAACAGGTTTCTGTTTGTTATGGTTCAGAGAAAGGACAGAGAGAGAGAGAATGGTGATTGAATAATGAGGGATTAATGCTTTTTACTTTTTTTCACTAGTGCCAGTATTATGATATTATCTTAAACCTCAGCTGCAGAGTCGCCACAGGTTGTGTTTTGGTCTTTCAAAATTACAATTAACCAACCAATCAAAATCTGCTGGACATGATAATTATTTGTTATTCTATCTGTTAATAATAATTAAAAAAAGTCATGGGATTCATTTTCTCAAAAACTCTTTAGACTCATTTGCTATTTGTGGGTTGTGAATAATTATATATATTTTTTTTAAACTAGGTTGTGAATAATTATATTAATACTTTAATTATAAAATCTAATAGTTTAAATAAGAAATTTTTTTCATTTAAATACTAATTTGAATAATAATTTATGTAGTATTTTTTATTATTTAGAAAAATTATTGTAATTTATAAAGGTATATTGATTTAGTTTCATGTATTCCATAAATTAGCAATCGCTTGAAAATTAATTATTCATATCCATTGTAGAAAATATAAGGTTTTAAAAACTCTATCTAATACATGTCCAAATAAAAAGAAAAAATAAGTAGCTACTAAGTTGCAGATTTAGAAATGGTATAAGTTACAATGAATGACTCAAGTTTCATTTGGTTTAGCTGTTTAATACAGTTGGTAGCTAATACTTCATATTGTTAGTTAATATTTGATAAAAATTAGCTGATAGTGGATTTATTTTAAGTGTTTGGTAAAATTATTGGTAGCTAATGCAATCTTATTACAAAATTACTAATGTAAGTATGGATTAATTATAAAATCGGATCTGAATTATAGGATAGTTTTTAATTTCAAACCTAATAAAAAAATTTTTACAATGTCAGTCTTAAATTTTAAATACCCTTTTAATTTAGATACTCTGATAATAATTTTTTATTTTTATAATTAATCAATTTTTATAACAATTAAAATTAAAATTAGAATAAGTAATATTTTTAGATTAATTAAAAATCAAATTTAAAAATTATAACCATATAATTTTTTATTTTTTAATCATGTTTGAATAAAATTAAATAATTTTTATTTTTAAAAACAACTTGTTTGCAATCGAACAAATTAAATTTAAGATAAAAATACCAATTATTTTAAAAAAAAAATAAATGGTCCAAATACGTAATAAAATATGAAAATTTGAAGATAATCAAATTAAAAATAAATATAAATAATCATAAAATTAATTAAAATTAAAATTAGAATAAATAATATTTTTAGATTAATTAAAAATTATAACCATATAATTTTTTATTTTTTAATCATGTTTGAATAAAATTAAATAATTTTTATTTTTAAAAACAACTTGTTTGCAATCGAAAAAATTAAATTGAAGATAAAAATACCAATTATTTTAAAAAAAATTTAAATGGTCCAAATACGTAATAAAATATGAAAATTTGAAGATAATCAAATTAAAAATAAATATAAATAATCATTATTTTAAAACTTGACGAACAATTGAAAAAATATATTTTAGTCATATTGATAAAATTATTTATTTTTTAAATAATTTTTACAAAATAAAATGAATTGAAAATAGCGCATAAAATATTTTATATTTTATTATATTCCTAGATTATTCAATATTTTCTAAAAATAATTGGCATTTTTATTTTCAATTTAATTTATTTGATTCCATAAGAATTGTTTTCAAAAATAAAAATCATTTAATTTTATTCAAATGTTATTAAAATAATAAAAACTTATATGGTCATAATTTTTTTAATTAATGTAAAAATATTAGTTATTCTAATTTTAATTTTAATTTGTTTTAGGCAATTATCATAAAAATTGATTAATTATAATAGTAAAAAATTATAATTAATTTTAAATAATATTAATTGTAAAATAAAAATTGAAAAATTAATTTTCTTAAAAAAAATTAATTTCTGTTAATTTTAACATAAAAAATAACGGAGTCCTTAAATTGAAAGCACTTAAAGTTTAGAACTGATATTGCAAGAATTTTTTTTATTGAGTCTGAAATTTAAAACTGACTTATAGTTCAGGTCTAATTGTATAATTAACTTATAAGTATTTGAGTAAATATATTATTCACTCCGTTTCATAATATCTGTCACTTTTATTGTTTTCGCTAGAATTAAAAAATATTAATTAGGCTTAAATTTATAATTAAATATAGTAGAAAATAACTAAATTATCTTTATTTTTATTACTTTCAAAATTATGACTTAAATCTAATTGGTTGATTACGTTAAAAAGATGTTGGGTTATGAGGGTTGTTTTGGGGTTAATAATGTTGGGCTTAGTGGTGGGCTGGCTTTACTGTGGAAAGATAAGCATTCAGCAAGGCTTCTTGGTTATTCTAAATGACATATTGATATTGAAGTCTATCTCTCTAATTGCAATGGGTGGAGACTAATTGGGTTTTATGGAAACCCAAACAGGAGTCGTAGAGGGGAGTCATGGGATCTCGTTCGTCATCTTGCTTCCATTTCTTCTCTTCCGTGGTGCATTATTGGAGACTTTAACTGTATCACTTCTGCTCTTGAGAAACGTGGCGGAAAACCTTATCCTCCTAATCTTATCACTGGTTTCCGTGATGCTATTGCTGATAGCAATCTTCTTGATTTGGGAATGAAGGGATACAAGTTTACTTGGTTTAGGCGTTTTAACTCTGCTATTTGGCTTGAAGAAAGGCTTGATCGCGCCTTGGCTAGTTCTGCGTGGATGGATCGTTTTCCTTTATATAGAGTGTCCAATTTAGAGGTAACTTCCTCCGATCATAATCCTCTGTTCTTGGATACTGGTTTTATTTTTTCTCACCCTTCTTTTTATCGGTTTCGGTTTGAGAATGCTTGGGTGCTTGAGAAGGATTTCTTATCTGTTGTTGATGGTAGTTGGAATAAGCAGACTCAGTGTTCGATTTATGCGAAGATTCAGTCTTGTAGTGAAGCTCTCTCTTTGTGGGGTAATGCTGTTACCGACAATTTTAAGGATAAGCTGAAGGTTCTTAGAGATGATATGAAAAGGGTGTGGAGTACTAAAGGTTCTGTAGATTGTTCGGATTTTATCAATGCTCAAAATCAGTATCATGATGTTCTTAGGCAGCAAGAAGCTTTTTTGAAACAAAGAGCTAAGTTGTTCTGGCTCTAAGGGGGTGACTCAAACACAAAATTTTTTCATGTTGTTCCTTCTAAGCGGAAGTGTAAGAATAGAATTACCCAGTTGAAGGATCCTACGGGGCAATGGCGTGGTTGGGATAATGGATTGGATTGTGTCATTACTGATTATTTCAATAATATCTTTACTGCATCTAATTGTAGTACTGGTCTTATTACTACCTGTTTGGATGGTAGAGTATCGACCGAGCAGAATGAGTTTTTGCTACAAACTTTTACTGTGGAAGATGTGAAAAGTGCTTTGTTCAGTATGCACCCGTATAAAGCCTCGGGTTTAGATGGTGTTAACCCAGGTTTTTACCAGAAATGTTGGAATATCGTAGGGCCTGATGTGATTTCAGAATGTTTGAGTATCATCAACAGTTGTTAGTTGCCTGAGGGTTTAAATGACACGGCTATCACTTTGATTCCAAAGAAGAAACAAGTGGAGACAATGGCTGATTTGAGACCAATAGCACTTTGTAATGTGCTTTACAAGATAGTGGCGAAGATATTGGCAAATCGGTTAAAAGTTATTCTTCCTTCTATTGTTTCCGAAACCCAGAGTGCCTTTATTTCAAATCGTTTGATAACGGACAATGTGGTGGTTGCATTCGAGATAATGCATTTCCTTAAAAGGAAAACTCAAGGAGCAGAGGGTGTCGCTGCTCTTAAGCTGGATATGAGCAAAGCATATGATCGTATGGAGTGGCACTATTTGTCAGATGTCATGAGCACGTTGGGGTTTCATACTAAATGGATTGAGTTAATGAAGATGTGTGTTGAGTCAGTACGATACTTTGTTAGCTATGAAAATCAATTACTAGGCCCAATTCCTGTTGGGCGTGGTCTCAGACAAGGTGATCTTCTTTCGCCGTATCTATTCATTTTAGGGGCTGAGGGTCTTTCTTCTTTTATTAAAAGGCATGAGGAAATGAAATTAATTACTGGTTGCAGAGTTGCAGTAGGAATTCCTTCTATTAGCCACTTATTTTTTGCTGATGATAGTTATATCTTTTTTAAAGCCTCTATTGCTGAAACTGAAATTGTCAAGAATGTATTGAAGATTTATGCAGCGGATTCGGGTCAATTAATAAATTTTAGTAAGTCTTCGCTGAAATTTAGTTCTAATACGCCAACGGTAGTGAGAAATCAGGTGTGTGACTCTTTTTCAGTTAATGCAGCCATGGATTGTGATTCCTATCTTGGGTTACCGGCAATGATAGGAAGGAATAAAAAACAAATCTTCTCTTTCATTGAGCATAAAATTTGGAGGAAAATGCAAGGTTGGAGCCACACGTTTCTATCAAGGGCTGGTAAAGAAGTTTTGTTAAAAACTGTGGTGCAGGCTATTCCTAACTATGCCATGAGTATTTTTCTACTCCCACTGGGGTTATGTAAGAAGTTAGAGAGGATGTTTAATAATTTCTGGTGGGGTTCTAAGTCAAATAAGAAGCAAGGTATTAACTGGATGTCTTGGGATAGGATGTGTTGGCCGAAGAATTGTGGTGGTTTGGGTTTTCGATCACTTCATGATTTTAACTTGGCTCTGTTGGGTAAGCAGTGTTGGCGGCTGTTATCTGATACATCTTCGCTTATGGCAAGAGTTATGAAGGCTAAATACTATCCTCGCCATTCGTTTTTGGAGGCTAAACTGGGTGCTAACCCAAGCTTTGTGTGGCATGGGTTCTTCAAAGCACAAACTATTGTACGTGCAGGTAGTAAGCTTTGCATTGGAAAGGGTCATCAGGTAAAGGTT
This sequence comes from Excoecaria cochinchinensis, assembly GCA_947683425.1. Classification (NCBI taxonomy): domain Eukaryota; kingdom Viridiplantae; phylum Streptophyta; class Magnoliopsida; order Malpighiales; family Euphorbiaceae; genus Excoecaria; species Excoecaria cochinchinensis. Next base: position 2,609,325 of record CANTUQ010000153.1, on the reverse strand, counting down.
ACTAAAGATCCTTGGCTTCCAGACTATTCTAACCCGATGATTTCTTCTCATCTGGATATTTCTTTGGAGTCTTTGCTTGTTTCGGATTTAATTAATAATGAGAGCAAGCAGTGGAGGTTTGATTTTATAGTTGCAAATTTTAATGATAGGGATCAAAAGCTTATTTTTAGTATACCTCTTAGCTGGTTTCGTGAAGAAGACAGGTGGCAATGGTTTCTTGAAAAGTCAGGTGTCTACTCTGTGAAGTCTGCTTATAAAGCTATTCACCAGATTCCATCTAACTTTCATCAGTTCTTAGATCACTGTTGCTGGCGTAAATTCTGGAGTATTTTAGTCCCTCCTAAGATGAAGAATTTGATCTGGAGAGCTATTCATTCGGTTTTGCCGGTCCATGCCTTGCTGGTCGGAAAAGGAATCCAGGTTTCTACTCTCTGTCCTTTGTGTGGCTTGGCTGAGAAATCTATTTTGCATATCTTTGTGGATTGCTCTTTTGCTAAAAATGTCTGGCTTAAATCAACAGTGGGTTTCTTGAGAGGGGATTTTTCTGACTTCCATTCTTGGTTCTCTTTTGTTCTTAAGTCACTTTCTATAGATGGGTGTGGGTCGGTTATCTCTATCTGCTGGAGTCTTTGGAAATTCCGAAATGATGTTGTTTGGAAAAGCTCCTGTTTCTCTACTGATGCAGTCCTTAATTTGTCTTTTAATATGTTGAGTTCTTAGTTGAGTGCTAAAGAGTCCAATTCTGCCGTTGGTAATTCTTTGTCAGCTGATGCCTCTTTGTCTCATTGGACTCCACCTGCTGCTGGGAAGGTGAAATTAAACACGGATGCTGCTATTTTCCATAATCTTAATAGGTTGGGTATTGCTTTTATAGTGCGAGATTATCAAGGTCATTTTGTAGCTGCAGAATGCAAGTCTTTTCCTGGTGTTCTTGATCCTTGTATTGCTGAGGCTCTTAGTGTCAGAGAAGCTTTAAGTTGGCTTAAGGGTCAGCATTTTTCTGAAGTTATTATCGAGTCAGATTCTCTCCTAGTGATAACAGCCATCAATCAAAATTCTAGATCTAACTCTGATTTCAATCTTATCATACAGGATTGTTTAGCTCTTTCTAATATAAGCCATAGTTTTGGTTTTGTGAAGAGATCTGTGAACTATTGTGCGCATTTACTTGTTCGCGCTTCAGGTTCTATGTCTGATCTCATGATTTGGGACTTGGATCCCCCTTCCCTTTTGTATTAAGCTTTGCAAGCTGACTTTTCTTCTTAGTGGAGTTTGTTTGTTTTCAAAAAAAAAAAAAATTCTAATTGGTTGAATAAAATTAGAAATTGAATATGGAATTAATATTGTATTAAAAATTAAAAAAAAATGTTGTTTTAAAAATTTTAAAACGACATATAAAATGCGATATGAAATTATCTAAAAAACGACAGGTATTATGGACAAATGGAGTATGAAAAGCAACATACATATAAGATGAAGATAAGTATAGAGAAGAGAAAACAAGCAATCCGGTATCCCAAACCAAAAGTGCCATTCTTTTTACATTTAATTAGCTTAATTAGTCACATTCTTTTTATTTTATAAAAATAAAAATAATATAATTACTGATAACACAATTTAACAAAAATGAGAAAAAAATAAATAGAAAAATGGGTACATTAATTTGAAATATATTCCAAGCTGTGGAAGAAATGGTTTGGCGGCTCAAATGCATACAAAGTGCAAACATATCCTAAGCATTAGGGATCTAACATTTACAAAAGGACTAGTTTTTATGTGCGTGCGCTGCACGTGGTCAGGGGTGAGTATAAATCGATTAACCGGTTCATAAATAAAAAAAAATTAGTTCATTAATTTCGATTTTTTTAAAATACTAACCATTAATCAGTCCGTTACTACCGGTTAATTAGTCAATTGGTTTCGAATTTTCGAATCGGTCAATTAACCATTACAACTATAAGATGCATTCATAAATAAAATTAAAATGTTTAAGTTAATTAAAAATTAAAATTTTTTCACTATAATATAACATTATTGTTGTTAAAATAAAAACTTTTTGGTGAATATAAGTAACTTTATTTTTAAAAATTAAGAATTAATAAGTAAATAAATTAACCAGTCTATGATTACCCCTAATTAGATAAATGATTACATTAACTAATCGTCAATTTTTTAAAAAAAAACTTAAAAATAATTAAGATAATGAAATAAAAAAGTGCAGCAAAAATACTTAAAAAATGCAAACTTATTAAAATAAATACATCAAATGCTAACAACTATTTTACTTTATTTCTTTTAAATTGACACACATTATTTTCATATATATTAAATATTTTAATTTTTTTTAAAGTTATTAAAAATTTGAGTTAATATATTAATAATATATAACTTTTCGAATATATTCTGATTTTTATTATTGAAAAATTGATAAATGAAGAAATAATAAGAAATACTAAATATGAAATATTGAACAATTAATAAATTAACTAAAATGAGACTAAATTGAAATTGAAATATATTTTAAAGTAAATGAAAATTAAAGGAATATAATAATTAAATATGAAAATAATAAAATAAAAAATAATCTGTTACCGGTTTGATTAATCGGTCAATGAGCAAAAAACAAAAAATCAGTCTATTAATATTGATTTTTTCAAAACAATAACCGTTAAACAGTCCGTTACAATCGATTAACTAGTCAATCGGTTTGATTTCGGACCGATTTTTCGGTTAACGATATCAACCGATTTTTTTTTTTGCTTACCCCTATACGTGACAACCAATTTTGATTAATTTGTTATATTTTTATTTAATTTTTTAAATAATTAAAATTCATATGTCATGCTATAAAATTAATAATTTTTAATATGTAGGTATTTTATCTGAAGTTAATAGTAACAAATTATAGATTGCGAAAAAAAGTAATGGAAAATATATAAAAGAGGTGCATACTTACTCAAATAAATTAATAAAAATAATACACATATTTTATTAACAAAATTTAAAAACTTGGCCCTATAAATAATGTTAAAATTATAATTCTAAAACCTATTAGTAAATTCTAAGTTAATGATTATTATATATAAAATTCAATTTAATAAATGAATTATCATATGCTTTTACATTATAAGGCCATTTTAATAAATTAATGTGTTGAATTAAAACATGAGTTTGATCACCTTCTTATAAGAGTAGCTCTTGCCTCTTGGATCAAGCTCAAGAAATTTAGTCCTTATCACTTGATAATTATGATTTTTTTTTTTAAAAAAAAATGAGGATGATAATTTAAGAAACAAAAATAAATATCACATATTAATGATAATAATTAGGGGTGAGCAAAAAAACCGATGGACTCGGTTAACCGAAAAAAAAATCCGAAACCGAACCGATGGACTGGTTAACCGATTGTAATGGACTGGTTAATGGTTAGTGTTTTGAAAAAACCGATATTAATGGACTGGTTAATGGTTTTTGACTCATGTGACCGGTTAACCGAACCGAAACCGAATTTTTAGTTAATTTATTAATTTTTTAATAATTTATAACAATTTATCCTAATTAAAGGTGATAATGTACTTTTTTTCATTATACTAATTATTTTAAAATTTTTAAGTTTTTTTAATTGGCTATTAGTAAGTATAACAATTTATCTAATTAAAAGTGATTATGCACCGATTAATATATTTACTTATTAAATATTAATTTTTTAAAACAAATTTGCTTATATCCACCAAATATTTTTATTTTAACAACAATAATGTTATATTATAGTGAAAAAATTTTAATTTTTAAGTATCTTGAACATTTTAATTTTATTTATGAATATATTTATAATTATAATGGTTAACCGAAAAATATTGGGTAACCGAACCGAAAATCCGAAACCGATGGACTGGTTAACCGATGGTAATGGACTGATTAATGGACTGGAATTTCAAAAAACCGATATTAATGGACTGGTTAATGGACTGGAGCTAATGGACCGGTTAACCGACCATGCTCACCCCTAATAATAATAAGAGATTAAGAGTTGATTGGAACACTATAATTTATCCATCCAAATTGAAAGGAAAAATGCTAAGAGTATTGGTAGGGTTAACTGAAGTAATAATAACAACAACAACATTGATTGGATTGGAAACACCATAATTTTGTTCTTTATTATTTATCGGATTTGGAACAATATGACTCTGTTCCTTATACTATCGTTTCATAATTTTAATAATTAATGATTACATAAAAAAATTATATTTGTAAGGTTAAAAATAATTATAATAAGAAGAAGTTGGATTGATTGAAATTCCAGCCAAATTTTTTGTTTTACACATTACTATTTTCATTCATTGGATTTTCCTACTTGCCATCATAAAATATATTTTGACCAAAAAAATATCACATAAATATGCAATTAAGCCATTTAATTTAAATTATCATTCAATACTAAATTCTTTATTGATGAAAAATTAATATAAAAATATATAGTATTATTACTTCAAATTCATAAGTGAAGAAAGAAAACTTCAATTAATTTTTGCAAATGCAAATTTGTCCAATTATTATAATTTTTTTTTCTTATAGTGTCAATCCCAATTTTAAGTGAGAGTCAAGGGGAGGAGCATATCCTCAAAGCTATTTTCAAATTGAGAAATGTACTATATAGAATCTATTTAAATTAGAAATTATGTATGAAAAAAATTCCATTAATTTGAGTTCCAATCTTTCAAATTCATTCTCTATTGGTGTGAAGCAACCGCGAGCAAAAGTAAGGAAAAAAAAATACCAAATCTCTTTAAAAAGCTTTTATATCTGAGTTATCTTTTTTTTGGATTAATTACAAATTTAAGTTTAAACTATAGAATACTTTTCAATATTTTTACTATTGTTTGGAATTTTATAATGTCAGTTCTCATCTTTCAGTTTCTTTCAATTAAGAAATTCCGTCAATAAATTTGTCGAGTGCTGACGGATTTGCTGATTCAACTTAAGTGTAAGTTACACTTTTGCCCATTAAGATGCCAACTCAACCATCTCATTTTTCTTCAAGATGCTCTTTTTCTTCTTCTGCTTCCTCTTTTCACTCTAGATCAATTTTCCTTCTCTCCTCCTATTTAATTGCTCTCTTTTACCATCTCCCTTCCTCTTTTATCCTCCCATCCATACATCAACGAGTTCTGAATTTTCCCACTCTCAAAAATGGATCATATATTTTCTTGTGCCGACTATGAGTCCCAAATATATGATTTAGAGGGGGGTGAATAGATCAATTCATAATTTTTTCGTGATCTGAACATATTAAAATACAGACAGTTTGATATACAAAATACCATCATCATAATAAATTCATTTCATGTAATTTACTTAAAATAATTTTTGAATTAACTTTTATCATTAAAAACAACACATATGGATAAAATCATTAGTGAGAGAAAATCAGACTTTCATTGGATAAATTAATTTAGAAAAATTAATTTCAACCCGTTTTTCAAAACACAATGTGATTTTCTGACTCTGTTATATAGAACGCAGAAAAGATACAAAACAGTTAATTTCAGCATAAGAATTATAGAGTACGAAATAAAAAAAAGAGTAAGTGATAGAGAAGTTTAACACCGCGATTTATATAGGTTCGGCTATTGCCTACATCCTCTCCTTAAGACAATCCGTTTTAAGAGTTTTTTTCTTTCTAATGTGACTATATTTACGGGTAAGAGTCAAAAGTCTGTTACAAATAGCTATTCCAAGTTTTTCTTTCCAAGTGAAAACTCTAAAATACTTAATCATTTTTCCAAAGTAAAATGATCAAAACAGTTAACGCTTTTTCCAAGTAAAAGAACCTAAACGGTTGCTAGTTTATTTTCTTAGATTCTAACAATCTAACCTCACAATTTATTTCACAAATTTAAATAGGCTCACTAATATGATTACAATAGAAACTATAATCATATTAAGCAAATGTGATCGTGAATGCACATAAATAAATGAAAAACTTACAGAATGGAACATAAGTAGTATAAAAATGTTTTTCACTTTCTTGTTAGAACACACCAACAAAACTCCATTTTATAGTTGAAAAATATGGCTGTTAGGTGTGAACAATATTTTGAAAAATGTTTCTATATTTGAAGAGATTTGTCTTTTGTTTTCTTAGTTAATAGGGAGCTGTTTGAAGGAATATTTTATCAGATTTTATGTTACTTTAAATAAGAAAAATCAGATTCAAATAAAAAGCTTTCTTTCCATTTTCAAGGACTATAATTATGAATTTTTTAAACTTTAGGAAAGAGATAATTTTATTTTAAGTAACCATGTGATTTGAAAAATATTTTAAATGCAGAAAGTAATGTAACTAACGTACTGTGAGTGTGTGGATTTCTCAAAAATGATTTTTCAATTTTATTTCCTAATAAACTTTTAATGCTGTAAGTCTGCTCTGATAATTGTAGAATACGAACACGTCTGTTATGTATTTGATAGAGTACTCTGCATCAGAACTTGAAACTTGGACCTACATTATTCAAGCTAAAAGAAAACCCAATTTGAAGCTAAAAGAAAACCCAATTTGATTAAGTGTAAATTTTTGTTAATGCATCAAAGCCTATAATTTAGCCTTTTGAGCCAACACCGACCTCATACAAAAGCAAAACCATTAACCAATACTCCACGTTGTGCTGCTTCCTCACCCTAGAATTCTTAGGCCACCATGGCAATTGCTCCGCCAACATCGGAGCACTGTCATCGTCATTTCAGTGATCCATCATCCCGACGTTGAATCTCACAGGGAGATCATACATGTAAACCTTAAGAGGTGAAGCGGTTGAACAAGCTGAGCGTGAAGTTGACGGTGGTTGTTGCAGGAGAGGGAAAAAGGAGGAGAGAAGGGAGATGGATTTAGAGTGAAAAGAAGGAGGAGGAGGAGGAGGAGGAGGAGGAGATGGCTGAGTTTGCATCCTAACAGGCAAAAGTAGGACCCACATTCAAGTTGAATCAACAAATATGTTAGCACTTGACGAATTTATTGATAGAGTCCCTCAATTGAAAGGGAATTGAAAGATGAGGACTGACATTGTAAGGTTTCAAATGATGGTAAAAATATTGAAAAGTACCATATAATCTAGGTCTAAATTTGTAATTAATCATTTTTTTTCTTATAATGTCAATTCTAGTTTTAAGTGAGAGTCATGGGGAGGAGCATATCCTCAAAGCTATTTTCAAATTGAGAAATGTGCCGTATATAGTATTGACTATTGAGAATCAATTTAAATTAGAAATTATGTATGAAAAAAATTCCATTAATTTGAGTTCCAATCTTTCAAACTCATTCTCTTTTGGTGTGAAGCAACTACGAGTAAAAGTAAGGAAAAAAATATCAAATCTCTTTAAAAAGATTTTATATACACATAATGATATATAATTATTTTTAAAAGGAATCTAAATACATAAACAATAAATATGCAGACACATCAAAATTTTACTAAGAGCATTTTTGAAAAACATTCTTATACTCAAATTGTACATTTTCCAAATATTTTTATCTTTTTTTTTGATAATATATATATGAGGAATGAGAGGATGAGATTTGAACGTTGTTCAATTGAATCATGTATGAATTCGCAAAATCCAAAAAACCATAATAATAAAATAGAGGAGATGATGGGTAAGTCAAAAACAAAACAGATGGTGTAATAGATAAGTATAACTTTTGCTATTTTTAGAGAGAGAGAGAGAATGCATCGTGGCCGATGTGTTAGTTCATGTTTGATCAAAACGACACTTATTTCATTCTCCAAAATTGTTTTGCAGGGTTATTATATATATCGTTCTTTTCCCTCATACATAAATCTTTTTCTCTTTCTAAGCGATTTGATTTTTGGTGGAAGACGATAGCTTAACATTCCAATATATTCTGATCCTGCTTTTGCCTTTGAGGTAATCAATGTATATTCTCTTTAATATGTTTTTTTAGGTTCTTTATATGTTATTCTGGGTTCGTTTTTTATTACCTTCCAATACATGAAATCGTAAGTATTATCCCATTCAAACTAAAACTTATGTATATTAAATAATTTATAATTGGCTATGATTTATATATATATAGATATCCTTTCTTAGTTTTTGGAAGTTGAGGTAATTGAACTTGGTCGACATGGAAAGTTCTGAAGATGGTGGTACCCATATTTCTGAACCTCCAGATCCAGATATTCTTGAGGTGGATCCAACTGGTCGTTATATAAGAGTAATATTCTTCTCTTATTTTGGTCTTGTTTGTTTATTGCTTTGTGGCTATAATATTCAAATAATCTCGCATAGTACAGCATAAGTATAAATAAAACAATACTACCATTTTCCAAGTGAATACATTTACAGAGTTGTTGCTTCTTATTTATTAATTTTGACATGATTTCTTGTGTTTTCTAACAGTACAAGGAGGTGTTAGGAAAAGGTGCTTTCAAGAAAGTGTATCCTTGAAGATATTAATTTGATTTGTTCATTCTATTTGCAATAATTTCGTATAGATTGTTCCTTAATCCTATTGTCCATTAATTATTAGGTATAAGGCATTTGATGAAGTAAATGGACTTGAGGTAGCATGGAACCAAGTTCAGATAGATGAGGTGTTACACTCACCTGAAGACTTAGAAAGGCTTTATTCTGAAGTGCATCTCTTGAAGTCACTAAACCACAACAATATTGTAAAATTCTATAATTCGTGGATTGATGACAAAAATAAGACTGTTAATATTATTACCGAGTTGTTCACCTCAGGAAACTTGAGGCAGTAAGTTTAATTCCTCTACTTGTTATTTTATATGGAAGTTATCATTGTTAAGTGGTATATGAGTTTTGAGTTTTGATATAGGTACCGCAAGAAGCACATGAATATTGACATGAAAGCTGTGAAGGGTTGGGCTAAACAGATTCTGATGGGTTTGAGCTACCTTCATAGTCACAAGCCTCCAATTATACACAGGGATCTAAAATGTGATAACATATTTATCAATGGAAACCATGGAGAAGTTAAAATTGGAGATCTTGGTTTAGCAACCGTCATGGAGCAGGCCAGTGCCAAAAGTGTAATAGGTTAGGTACCACTTTGTTGATATCTTTCTGATATGCATACATATATAGGTGGCAATTGGTTCATACAAATTGGCCTGGACAGGGTCTAGACAAAGCATTCATTTTTTGGTTATGATATCAACCATATATTTTGTCCATGTCATCTTGACAGGAACTCCTGAGTTTATGGCACCTGAGATGTATGATGAGGACTACAATGAATTGGCTGATATATATTCGTTTGGAATGTGCATGTTAGAGCTTGTTACTTTTGAATATCCTTATAGCGAATGTAGGAACTCAGCTCAAATATACAGGAAGGTTTCATCTGTAAGTCGTTTTCATTTCCTTAAACTAAGAGAAAGTGATTCTTGCAATGTTTGTCAACTACATTACTCATTTGGCAGGGAATAAGACCGGCTGCCCTTTCTAAGGTCAAAGATCCAGAAGTTAAATTATTTATTGACAAGTGTATAGTCTCAGCTTCGGAAAGATTGTCTGCTAAGGAGCTTTTGAAGGATCCTTTTCTTGATATGAATGGATCCATAAGGAATACTCCATCACCACTTCCTGAAAATGTCATGCCAAAGATGGCTGCCTTTGGAGATCGTTGTTTGATGTCAGAAGGACCGGCCAGTGCACGAAATAAACCTCCGTCAATGGATTCAAATCATGATCCTGAGATGCCCATTATCACCACTTCTAATAATTTATTAGCTGATGCTCATACTCACTCTTTAGCTATAGAGGTTCGAAGGGCGAAGAGAGGCAATATATTTTTGTTGAAGGGTGAAAAAAATGATGAAAACTCTGTATCACTAATACTTCGAATAGCTGATCAAAATGGTAACTAAATTTCTACCATAATACTTTCCTATGCTAAATTTCACTTACCTTACCGGACTTTCTACTTTTAATTAAAAAATCACAAAATAGAATTTTTTAGCAGAAAAATATCAACTTGGCACATGAGATGGATATCATTTCAGTTGCCACATCACAATCAATTAGTAGATGCATATGTAAAAATTTTATGAATTTTTTTTGTTTTTAAAATATTTTTACACATGAGATCTTCCAATTGTTCTTAACGTGGTGGCTGAGTATAGATGACAGACTGATGTAATAGTCTGTGTCATGCACTTGTATAGCATATGCCAATAATCTAGTAGTGTTTCTCCCAAAATTCTGTTAAAGTGATTTTTTTCAAATTCTAAGTATTTTTTTTTTTTGTTAAAAAATTTTGTTTCGTGATTTTCTTTAGTTTTCTCTTATAAGAACAGAAGTTCTGAGTTTGCATCGTAAAATGCAGGTTCTCGAGTTAGAAATATCCATTTCCTTTTCTACCTTGGTGGCGATACTGCTCTCTTGGTTTCAAGTGAAATGGTTGAGCAGTTGCAGCTAGAAGATCAAAACGTCACATTCATAGCAGAACTTATTGATTTGTTGTTGATGAAACTAATACCCAATTGGAAACCTTGTGTTCGTGTCGAACATTTAATTCCTCCAAATGCAAGTTTCCATGAACTTTATTCTTCAGGAGGATCAGTTCCAACAACAGAGGAAAGCCTTAGTGGGAAGGACTTCGATGGAGGCTCCGAGAAGTCTGCATCCTCTAACGAGTTAAGTCATAAAAACTTATCACTCCATTCATACGTCTCTACAGAGTTAGGAGTCACAGACTTTGATGAGCATTTATTAAAAGGTTCCTCTGGGGAGTTCTTAAGCAAAATTGAGAAGAATAAATCCATGGACATCAATTTCCCCATGGAGATCTCTTCTACTTGTATTAACATTGAAAATCAGGAGTTGAGAAAGGAGTTGGAGAGGATACAACTTCAATATCAAGAGGCAATCAGAGAGCTAATTATCAAGAGGCAATCAGAGAGCTAATTAGAAAACGACATGAAGCTATTCTTGAAAGGACAAAGAGGTTGTCACATAAAAGTATGGAATTAGTTCTCTAGATTTTACTTATTTCTATTATCTTTCACATGCAACCACTCGCTCTGTTATTAATTATTATATCATCATTGTCCATATTATAGATTTATAAGAAGCTGAACTGTAAATGTGATATCTGTACCTTTTGTTTTTCTTGTTTTCATACTCTCTAATATAGATCTGTTAAATGGCTGGGCCTAATCCAGCTTTTTAATTTTTTTTTTTTTTGGATTTTCTACATAAATACCATAAAAAGTCAAGTAGATATCAAAAATACCACCTTCTAATACTTCCTTTTATAAATACTTTTTTTTTTTTAATTTTCTATTTCAAAAATATCCCTTTTTCTATATGGTTCATTTGTATGATACCCTTCTAGATGCGTGACTACCTCCACTGGACTTCTAGCGATGTTGTCTGTCCTCCAGCGATCGTGGTCTACCTCAACTAAAGCTCCAACAGTTCTCCGGCGGTTGCTCTGACTAGACTTCTTGTCAAAATATAATTTACTCTTTTAATTTGTTTATGCTACAATTAAACTTTTATTTTCCATATTGATAAGTGTGTACAGTTGGCTTAGTATGTCTAAACATAATTTTGTATGAGAATTTTGAGTTAATTTAACATCATAGGCTTAAGGACAAGTTTTATTAATAAGAAATTATCTTATGTACCATTTCACTTTTTCGAGTTAATTTTCATGTACCAAGGAGTATTTAAACCTTTAGACTTAGGAGTGTGATGCACATAATAGTGTATTTTCATCTAGTTTCTTGTGCATGAGACATCTAATAGAGTTCAAAAGTTAGATTTTAAATATAATTTTGTGTATTTTGTAGATCCAATTATATATATTTAATTTGAGATGATATGGGTAAACAAGAAAACTTATAACAAGTTTCTCCGTTAAAAATGAGAAATGCACACCAAATGTTTGATAAAAGTAGTCAATAGTTTAACAGGTTTTTATTGGGCTTCCATCATGGCAATAAAATGAATTGTTTTTAGTATTCCTAAATTCTTAATTATATTTTTAAATAATTATTTACATATGTATATCTTGTGAGTTACACTTGAATTTCTGAACTATCATTTATTGATAGTATATACATGTAGTTAACACATATGACATATATATGTATGTTTTGTGAATTTTATTTATGGTATGCACATGTGGTATACATATATATATATATATATATATATATATATATATATATATATATATCTTGAAAATTTTAACGATAGTATACATATATGTATACTTTGTGAATTGCACTTGAATTTCTGGATTGTTATTTATTTATGGTATATACATGTAGTATACACATATGATATACGTATGTATACCTTGTGAATTGCACTTGAATTTTTAAACTGTCATTTATTAATGATATACCCATGTAGTATACACATGGGTATAAATACGCAATATCTTAAAAAATGCTCTTGATTTTATAAACTGTCATTTATTAATGCTATACACAAGAGTTTACATATGTATAAATAGTGAAATCCTCTTGAATTTATGATCTATCATTTATAGAGAGTATAGATATACATATGGTATTCATATGTATACCTTGTGAATTGTACCTAAATTTCTAGACTGTCATTTATTGATGATATACACATGAGGTATGTAACACCCTATATCTAGTCTAATGAACGAGGCGGATAAGAATGTTATGAACCTATTTTTAAGTTTCGTAATATACAAATAATAAAAATTTCTTTTAAAATTTATAAAATACTCCAAGTTGTACTATTCATTCTACAAAAATTTCGGCAAAATTTCCCATATTGTGTTGCTTATCCTCTTGGTAAAAAAATTCTTTACACTCCTAAATTTTCACATCCAATCCCATACTCCAAAACAAACTCCAACACAAATTTTTATCATCCTCCATTATATATTTCAATCATACAAATCATGCCACTCATATATTCCATCAGCATGTCATACTTATATATATACATAATACATAAAAAAATGTATCATCCCTGTCCATAGTATAACATATTTACTCCTAAATTATTTACATATAATACAAAGATCTACTGCATAAATAGCATCAAATATCATGAACTATTAACTTAAATACAATTGTTCGATACAAAACTTTTATTTCAAATTGTGATGCCTCAATACCTCCTGTAAGGATAAGAGAGTGCTACAAACACACATAAACACACATGCAATTCACTTCAAATAAACATTATCAAAAAGCTTCATCAAATAGTAACCGAAATATCAATAATAACAAATCATACATGCAAATACAAATTTTAGCCGTTTATATTATGATTAACACTAGATGAACATGCATATACAATCTTTAGTTACTTACATTACATATTATCATTAACCTCCTTACATTACATGAACATCCTCTTTTAAAACGTTTGCACTTAATATCCAAAATTCTTTACATCTCACTATTCTGGTCATTACAAAAAGAATCATATTGTAACAAAAAGAAACTCCGATTCCAACCTAGTGGCCTGCAGATGCACAACTCTCTACACCGGACCTGCATAACTACACGAAAAAAGCACCCGTGCTGAACGAAGGCTGAGTGGGGATATACAAAAGCAAATAGACTTCTAACGAAGTCACAAACATCAAGCCAAATGTCTAATCTCTCTATTTAGCATGCTAGTCACTCAATAGCGTTCACTAAAGATCATTTAAATGAACATGATATCAACATGCCTTTATCAATTACGTTCACTTTAACTTGCACATAATCTCTCTATTTAGCAAGCATCATATATGATAAGTGATAACATATCATTACATCTCACATACATTCATATACATGTACATTTAATATATTATTGCATCCCTTGTATAATCATAAACATACAATAGCCTTTATTTTAACTCTTGTACATTCAAAAGCAATCACTAGCTTGAATTCACATCTATAGTGGATACCGGTACTCTGAATACTGACAAGCAGTATCAAACATTTGGAGACCAAGATTTAAAATCTCTGGATACCAAAAAGGTACCAAACTCTAGACACCAAACGGTGCTAATCTTTAGATACCGAAAGGTACCAAACTCTAGACACCAATCGGTGCCACTCTGGCAGCCGCAAAACTCTAACCCTTTGTAGGCATGCCTATCTATCCACTACTATGAACAATTCAGGCTTAACATATAAACTTTATTCATAGATCCATACACATTACATTTACTCTACTATCATCTCATACTACTGTACATTCAATTCAGATCATATCTTAACTATGCATAACCATGAATATATATATATATGTACATATTTGCTTATCAGTTATACCAAAACAATGTTTATAAATCATGCTCATATTCATTCTACTTGTTCATATAGTATACATGAATATCTTAAATTCACATTGCACATTAAGTATACCAAGTCTCATTAAGCATATCATTCATATTCTCACGTATGTTAACATATTTAAACTTCCATACGTATAATCATTCATATTCCAATGCAATATTGCACACAAATTAGGATAGTTAACTTGCATTCATGTACTTTTAACTATGTCGCGCTTGCGACATACTAAAGATATACCTTTTATCGTGCTTGCAGCAAAGCTTGCGCACGCAACAGGACACCAAAAACACTTCTGTCACGCTCGTGATAATTCTCGCGCTCGCGATAGAACACGGTCTAGCAAATCTTGCCTACGGAACACTCTGTCGCTCTCGCGACATAGCCTAAACTTCATGTTCAAACTCCCAACATCACAAACCTTTATTACACACTTTGTTATATTCACATGCATAACTTCAACCATCAATCAAATACCAATTTTAGCCGAAAAGGCCTTTTAAACAAATAATCATATACCAATAACTTCCTCATGCACAATTTGTAACATACCCAATATCAACATGCAAATAGTCAAAACTCTATACAACTTCAAGTTGTCAATAAAGCATCATGCAACTCATCAATATTAACCTACACTACAAAAAAAAGCGTTATTAGCGACAAAATTTAGCGTCGCTATTTTTGCGACTGAATTGCGACGAAATCGATGACCCGTCATTAAATTTGCAAAAATATGGAATTAGCGACTAAATAGCGACTGAATAATATTCCAGTCGCTAAATTATGCCGCAAAGAATTCCCGCCTTTTTTTTCGACAAAATTAGCGACATAATTTTTAGTCGCAAAAAAACAGCGACGCAATTTTAGTCGCTAAATTTTTTTTAATTATTAGCGACTGAATTGCGACTATTTTTTGTAGCAAAATTTTAGCGACTAAATAGCGACGGAATATTTTTGTAGCTATTTTTAATAGCGACAAAAAATGCAGTCGCTATTTTACGATTATGTAACAGCTGAAATAACCAAAATCCCTAAAATCCCCAAATCAAAACTCAAAAAGAAACAGAGAGCTGAAGTGCCGTCGAGAGAGAACCCAGCACTGGAGGAGTTTCGGTTCCCCTTGCCACCGGTGACGCCGCGTGTTAGCTCCGGCAGTGAGAACGGCGATCGGCATTAAGTTTGTTTCCTGTGTTTGAGAGGTATGTTTCACGGAAAGATAGCCAAAAGTTGGAATTCGTTTTCAATTTTCTTAAAATTGAAGTGTGTAGTTTTAGTTGTGTGAAATTTCTTCTCTGTGCTTAGGGTTCTTGAGAGATTGAGGCGCAAAAAAGGAGGAGGAAGAGTCACTGACCGGTGTTACTGCGACTGAAAACAGAAGCTAAGGGGAGAAAACCGGGTATGCCATTTGTGATTATGAATTATAGTTTACTTTTAGGTTAATTTTGTGTTAATTAAGACCTTCCGATTTACAGGGTTTGTTTGTTAAACCACCATTATTGTTAATTATTTAAGGTTTGATATGTTGATATCTCTGATCCAGTTTCATCTTTCTTATTATCTTTTCCCCTCTACTTTTTCTTTTGGGGTTAATATAGAAGAATCCTCAATTTTAATTTGTACAGGGGCAATTCTGCTACTTTCTTACCTTTTTGTTCTAATTATTGAGGATTTATTAAATGATTAGAGGAACTCTTCAGTTTCATACCATTTCCCAATTATCTGTTAGGCATTTTTACTTTGCTGCAAATGAATTTTTTATATTATCCTGATATTATTTTGATAGGATTAGACACTACTTAATTGTTGGTAGGTTTATCCTTGGAACCCACTCATTTCAATACTTTATATACCATACCTGTATCAGCCACATTCATGGGTGTGATTTAATGGCATATTGCTGCAAACATATCTCCTTCAGTTTCTTCATATACTTGATAATTGACTATTTATATGCTGCATTTTTTTCTGCTAATTGCCGGTTGTTTGTGTGCTGGGACCTTAATTTAGCCAAAGCCTGTCATTTAACCATCAAAACATTTGTTTTTCTATTATTTGCTCTTTTCTTTTTTAAATTTCTGCATTAATTAAGAATTTTGGTTTGACCAAACATTAAAAAATTGGCATTTTTAATAAAGTTATTTCCAATCATTTTTGAAAGATGCATAAATTAACGGTTAATCATTTAGTAGGTTAAAAAACATCTACCAAAGCTGAACACAATGTTTCCTTTTTAGTACCATCTTCTAATTCTGTCCATAATATTTATATATTCTTGTTGATGGATGCAGCTCATTCTATAACAAAGCAAGGATTAATTAGTTTTCGGTCTCTTATATTTATTTTATATGAAAAGTACTTGACATAGCATTGGATTCATCATTAACATTAATTAAGCTTATATTAGCGAGTACAACCTTTGAAATTCTAATATTCAATAACCGAATCAGATAGTCATTGGCTATAATTAATTTAGGTTTTGACTTTTCTAATAGGATCAACGATATGCATGTCAATACACCATTTAATCTAATTTCTATTACGAAACTAAAAGAAGACTATGTCTTTCAAGGGGCAATGGATCCCTTACCTTCTTTTGAGTAAGGGTGATACTAATCGGTTGTTTTTTTTTTCTTATTTTGCTAAAATCGAAATATTTAGGTTAAATGGAATCTTTTGATCGTAGTTGGATGTATAATCGACGTGACTCAAGTGGGAGGACTAATGCATTATTTGTATATGGTGTCGAGAATTTTATTAAATTCGCTACTTCTCATCCGGAAGAAATGAGCGGTGATCTTATTAGGTGTCCGTGCAAAAATTGTGTGAACCGAAAGTTCCATGACGTGGATACTGTTATGAATCACCTCTTCCGTAAGAGATTCATTCGGGATTATTTGGTTTGGAATTGTCATGGGGAGACACACATCACCCCTAATGAGCAAAATTGGAATCCAATGGCCAATGAATCAGTGGAAGTTGTAGGGGTTACAAATCCATATCAGCAAATGGTGATTGATGCAGTGGGGCCTAATATGTTTCCCGACACCCAGTGGCAACAATTTATTTCGGAGGCTCAAACTGCTAATAATTATGAACAAGGCGTTATGTCTACTCCCGATGAACCCGGACCTTCAAATTGGGGTGCCAATTCTATGGATGAGCCACCAAATCCACAATGCCAAGAATTTTATGACCTTCTTGAATCTGGTAATGCACAATTGTATCCCGGATGTGAAAACCATTCACAGCTTTTGGTAGTTGCCAGGATGTTGTATGCGAAATCAGAATATAATCTGCCGGAGAGATTTTATGATGCAAACATTAAACTCTTTAAGGAAGCTTTGCCTGAAGGTAATACTTTGCCAGAAAATTTTTACCAAACTAAAAGTCTTGTTAGAAGCTTAGGATTGCCAGTTCAGAAAATTGACTGTTGCAATGAGGGATGCATGTTGTTCTGGCGTGATGATGAAAACCTGACACATTGTAAGTTTTACAATCATCCACGATTTAAAATTCGTGTTGGGTCTCGTCAAAACAGTCAGAAATCATATAAGAAGATGTATTATTTTCCATTGATACCTAGGCTTCAACAGTTGTATCAATCAAAAGCAACAACATTACATATGCAATGGCATCATAATCATGTTCAAGATGATGGGGTGATGCAGCATCCTTCGGACTCACTATCTTGGAAACATTTCAATGAAACTCATCCTTCTTTTGCTGCTGAGACTAGAAATGTAAGGTTGGGGTTATGTACATATGGTTTTCAACCATTCGGACAATATGGTAGGAAATATTCATCATGGCCTGTCATTGTAATGCCTTACAACCTGCCACCTTGGATGTGTATGAAGGAAGCTTATATGTTTTTGACAGTTATTGTACCTGGCCCTAAAAATCCAAAGCAAAAAATTGATGTATTCCTACAACCATTGATTCATGAGTTAAACGAATTATGGAATATTGGAGTCCCAACATATGATGTGTCAAGTAAATAAAATTTTATTATGAGAGCCGCACTTATGTGGACCATCAATGATTTTCCAGCATATTCCATGATGTCAGGTTGGAGTACTCCTAGGAAATATGCTTGCCCTTATTGCATGGAACATACCCAGTCATTCAGACTAGAGAGTGGTGGAAAGCAAACATGGTTTGACAATCATCGAAAATTTCTTCCTCCAGATCACCCATTTAGGAGAAACAGAAGGAATTTCAGAATCGGTCATATTGAAACAATGCCTCCGCCACCAATAATAGATGGGGAACAAATTCTGCAAGAAATTGATCAATAGGGTTTAGTGAAAGTTACAGAGTTTGATGCAGATGAGATTAATGGGTTCATTTGTCAGTCTTGTGGTTGGAGAAAGAGAAGCATTTTTTGGGATTTGCCTTATTGGAAATCACACCTGATTCGACATAATCTTGATGTCATGCATGTTGAGAAAAATGTGTTCGACAATGTGATTAACACGATTTTAAATGTTGAAGGGAAAACCAAAGACAATGCAAAATCACGTTCAAACTTACAAAAATATTGTTGTCGGCCAGAGTTGGCAATGGATCCAATCAGTGAAAAATATCCAAAAGCCTGTTACACATTGGATAAAGAATCGAAAATAGAATTGTTTCATTGGTTGTCAGAACTTAAGTTTCTAGATGGATATGTTTCTAATTTGGGGCGTTGTGTTGATATGAGGAAGCTCAAACTATATGGCATGAAAAGTCACGATTGTCATATATTTATGCAGCGATTGATACCTGTTGCCGTTCGTGAGTTACTACCTGCAAATGTGTGGCAGGTACTCATGGAGCTGAGCTTATTTTTTAAGGATTTGACATCCAGTACTATCCGTGTTGAGGACATCGAGGCATTGGAATCAAACATCCCCCTAATTATGTGCAAGTTAGAAAAGATATTTCCTCCGTCTTTTTTCGACTCAATGGAGCATGTCTTGATACACTTACCATATGAAGCAAAGGTTGCTGGACCGGTACAGTATCGATGGATGTATCCGTTTGAGAGGTAAATATAAAGATAACAATGAATATTATGAAGTGTGAAAATAAAAGTTGAGGCTTTATACATGAACTAAATGTTACCCTTTCATCCTATGCAGGTTTCTCCGATCACTAAAAAAGAAGATTGGCAACAAATCAACAGTTGAGGCTTCCATTTTTAATGCGTATTTACTCTCGAAATCATCTAACTTTTTCTCATATTACTTTGAACCTCACGTCAGTACAAGCCAACGACGACCACCTCATAATGACGATGGAGGTTGTCAGGAAAATATGAGCGGAAATTTATCTGTGTTCACTTACCCCGGCCGAGCATGCTCCGAAATTCGTGACAGAACATTAACAACAGAGGAGTATGAGGCAGCCCATAAATATATTCTGCTAAATTGCGAGGAGGTTTCACCATTTTTGAGGTATATAATTCTTATTTTGAATATTAAGTTGCAATATATGCAAGGATACATGCTGAAACTAATATTTTTTTTTACAATAATGTAATGTAGTATATATTGCAATAACTTACGTGAGAAGTATCCTGATCTGACACCAAGTCAAATTGATGCAAACATAGATCACTATTTCACAGACTGGTTTGAACTCTATGTAAGGCCTACACAATTTCCATTTATAGCTCAAAAATATAAGTTAACATTGGATTGCTGATAACGTTGCCATGTTTTCTTTTTTGTATTATGGTCCGTTACAATGGAATTGACAATGAATATCTCCGTAGTTTGTCAGAAAGACCATTAAGGACAGCGAAGTGTTATTCTATCTATTTCGTCAATGGATATAAATTTCACACAAAAAGTCATGCTTCTGGGAGACGATCAGTGAATAGCGGAGTTTGTGTTAAAGGCTCCAACTCATGTGATAATGTTGGTGAATATTATGGATGGATTGAGGAGATCCTGGAGTTGGAGTACCCTTCGTTACCAATAAAACGGACAGTATTGTTCAAGTGTCATTGGTTTGATCCCACTATAGACATTGGTCTTAAGATACACAACAAATATAGAATGGTTGATGTAAATCATAACCGTCGTTTCAACAGATATGAGCCATTCATCCTAGCAATGCAAGCAACTCAAGTGTATTATGCAAGATATCCTTCTTTAAAAGTAGATAGATCTCATTGGTTAGCTGTGTTTTCAGTAAAACCAAGAGACTTTATTGTGACTCCACATGTTAGCGATGGGACTGCTCATATAAATGCTAATGCATTTCAAGTTGATGAAGTTACAGTGCATGATATAACAGTGGATACTGGTAACGATGACGATATTGACTTGCGTGATCCTTCGGGAGTTGTCATTGAACTTAATAATGTTCATGAGGTGGGTCCAGTACTTGAAGTGGATGATGATGAAGAAGAATTTGTTGACTATGATAGCAATGAGGACGACGATGAGGAATTTCAAAATTCATCAGATAGTTGCTAAGTGATTATATGTAATTTTTATAGTATCGTGTGTTAAATAGTAAAAATTTTAAATTATATATATGAGTTGTTGGTTAGGATTGCCATTTTATATTATAAATGTTAAACACATACATGTATACTTTACCATTTTGCAGGTATGGGTCGTGGCAGAGGAAGAGGATTTACAGGTCGGGGTCGACGGGGAGGAGGATATGGCGGGGATTCAATAACTCCACCCTTTGGAGACATGCCACATATCCCGGGAGACCCTTCATCTGGGAATGCACCTTCGCCTCCTATTTCCTCTATGCCATCTGCACCTACTCCTTCTCCACACACAGCCCACAGCAGTACATCGACCACATGTGAGGTTTTGACTGCAAATATTAATCGATTGGACGTTATGGTGAACCAGGCGGGCTTGTGAGTATTTGCGACTGCAAATTGAGATTAAGTAATAAGCATGTTTAACCACATTTCTTTTATATTGTTTACTTTGCAGGCTAGAACCTTCCTCACACTGCTCCAGGACTATAACCAGCATCTTCCACCAGCGGATTGACATTAATGGAGTTAGTTGGAAGGAGGTTTCCAGAGAAATTAAGGAGTTTTATTGGGGGGAATTTAAAGTACATCTTTATTTTTATTTCAACATGCAATGAAATTTTTTCATTTTAAATTAATTGGATTATTTTCCAATCATATTGACTAATGAATCTCTTGTAATATATATATATATATATATACAGAAAAGGTGCCAGTGGGATGATGCTGTAAATGCTCTTGTTCGGGCAGGTTGGGAAACAAAAGCTGCTCAGAGGTATAAAAATTATGTGTATAACGTAAAGAACGCGAAGCAGAAGCCGAAGGACTTTCCAGAAACAGCATGGGTTAGGTGGCATGAGATATTCAATCTTCCTCTACGCATCCAGGTTTCCAATCAGAAAAAGGTAAATCGCTATGGAGGGTCTGAAGACAAGGCACCAGGATCTTACACGGGTGGCACCATATCTATTGTTGAGCATATCTCACGATTGGTAAGTACTTTAATAATAATAGAAATTACTTTTATACTAGTGATTCTATATTATCATAATGTTCGCATAATGATTTGTTCAAATCAATACCTTTCAAACAGTAAGCATTTTTACTTAGGATTATATAGAGTCACTCATTTATTGAATTGGACATATATATATATGCGAATTGTTTGATATTATTTGCTTGGTATATGTATTGGAGGATGGGAATTTTGTGTTGGAGTTTGTTGCGTAGATTGGAGTAAATTTGTGATTTTATGAAGTGTAAAATGCATTTTTATTTACAGGAGGATGTCAATAATATAGGGGAGGTTCTGTCAAATTTTTCATTGATTTGTGAGAACCAGTCAATATTGAATTGAAAATATAAGCGAACTGTTTGATATTATTTGATTGCTATATGTATTGGCGAATGGGAATATTGTGTTGGAGTTTGTTCAGGACATTGGAGTAAATTTGTGATTTTATGAAGTGTAAATTGCATTTTTATTTACAGGAGGATGTCAATAATATAGGGGAGGTTCTGTCAAAATTTTCATTTATTTTTAGGATTTTTTTCATTTCGAACATTACATTTAAATAGCAAATAGCATTAATACAAAAAATAATGCAAAAATTTATTTTCGGTCATTTTCTTCTTTTCCAATAACTATTTTGTACTGCGTGTGATAGGAGAAAGAGTTGGGCCGCCCACCTACAATTCCCGAGGCTTATTTGCACACACATACAATAAATCACGATGGGAAGACTTATGTGGCGGACCATAGCAGGGAGGTACATGTAAGTAATATGTACTTTAAATGTTGATAATATTTTCTGATATTCAAATGCCTAATTGTTGTAAAACATGATTTGTACTTATATTTACATTTATAAAACATTGTTGTCATTTAACAGGAGAGGTATGAGCAACTCCGATCTGAAAGATCGCAAGAGGAGTCGTCTGTCGATGAGTCGGAGTTGTTCATTGAGGCCGCACGTCGCAATAAAAGGAAAACCATTTACGGTCTTGGCTCTTATGTGCCTCCCGGTCTTTATTCATCCGGACCATCTTCTGCTACTGGTCCAAGCACTGCCTGTCATTCTGCTGGACCCTACTTGACGAAGCAAGATGTCGAGGAGATTGTCGCACGAACTATTCGCTCGTTGCTTCCTCACTTGCCAGCCCAGCCACCAGCCACTCAGTTCAATACCCCCACTATATCACCTGCACCACATGATCAGGATGCCGGCCCTTCATTTTCGCCCGGTTCTCACCCGCCTGATGATTCTCATTTTGGTAGTGGCGGCCCTGCTTGACAATGTTTCTCCATATTTATTCTTATTAATATTATCACTAGTACATTTTACTTGAATATTTTATATTATGTCGCACAACAAATATATTGTTTTTTTTATTAACGTTTTTTTATTACTTATATACTATGTACGTACCTATGACTAGTAATTATATATATATATTTTTGATTACATCTGCATAAATTTATTTATATTTTATATTTACATTCACATTTATTTATTTTAGTTTATATTGGTATAAAAATATTAAAAAAAATAATATTTAATAAATAGCGACGGATTTGTGACGGAAATATCCGTCGCTGATAGTATTTGCGACTGTAAATTTTAGTCGCTAAATTTTAGCGACTGAAAAATTGGCGATTGATTGTCGCAAAAAAATTAGCTACTAAATTTAGCAACGGAATATTCGTCGTTAAATAATTGAGCGACTAAACCTATTTCTCTATTACCGACCAAAAAAATCACATTTAGCGACTAAAAAAACAGTCGCAAAAATTAGCGACGGTAAATCTTTTTAGTCGCTAAGTCCTTGCGATGGCCTTATTTGCGACTAATAGTCGTGCAGTCGCTATTTATAATTAGCGACGAAAATTTCAATATTAGCGACTGTTTTGTCCGTCGCTATTAGCTTTTTTTTTGTAGTGCTATATACAATTTAACAACTAGAAGGGTTATTGAACTCTTCGAAACCCATCATTAACCCAATTTAACCAACATGCATCTATTAACAAGTTAAGCAAAATAATCCCAAACCTCAAAAAGAAGCTTGACCAACTCCTCTTTTAGCTCAAATCTTGTCTTTGCCTTTGTCTCTTCTCTTATCCATAGCTTCTTGCACAAACCTATCAAAACACACACTTAATCCATAAATCAACCAACTCAAAATCACAACAAGAATAAGGTAGAAGAAGGAAATATTTAAACTTCCACCCACACTTACCTTTCCAACTTATCTCTTAATCTCTTCAAACCAATCCAACTCAAATCGTTTAAAAAATCCAACGAAGAAGAAAAAGTAAGAAGAAGATGAAAAATAGAAAGAAGAATAAAGAGAGAGAGAGAAAATGGAGAAGTGACTGGACCAATATATAGAAAATGAGACAACTTGCCTCCATTCAACCTTATATTGCATGTAGAATCTTAGGTGCATTTCCTCCTCATGCCACTTGTCCAATCCTTAGCAAATAACCCACTTAGTCCTTTGCTAATACCCACTTAATCCCTCAACTCAATTCTTTCTTTCATAACTTTAATTTCTTTTCAATTACATCCTCATTTCCCATAAATCCGTACTTACACAATTACTCTTGTACCCTCATAGCACAATTAACACTACAAATCCTTCTAGGGTACATTTTGGGTCATTACACAAATAATACTTCAACTATCTATCTAGTATACATGCCAAACTAAGGGTAGAATCCAAATTACAACATGAATTCCCCTTTTTAGTACATCCACCCTTTTTGTCTTTTTATGACTCCAGCTCGGTTCAAAACTATAGGAATACTCCCTTTTATTTATTGAACGCTGTTCTTTAACCTATGTGCGGAAAAGAACCGTGCGCTAAACTAAAACTTTAGTGGTGACTACCAAATTTACTTTTCCAATACTTAAAATATAATGTATACACATAAAATTCAAACATACATATACATGATTATAATCTTGTAAAAAGGTCATCAATTTCCACCCTATGCTATATACACAACATATAATAATTTTACATTTCACATGTTAAACTCAACCCTTCTTTTAGTATGTATAAACATTCAATTACATCCATTTCATATTAAATGATTCAATTTAAAAATATTATTCACAGTCAATATACTACTTATTATTCATCTATAATTGTCTGCATTAACTTTATAATGCACACACCTCATGCAATAAAGCAACATTTCATGCAATACGTTCAACATCCATAGGCAAATAAGTGAAACTTCATAAAACATATATAATTAAGTTTCCAAATTAGTAATCAAAATCTCACTAAATATTGATCATGCATAAATATACATATCTTGTATAACTACGTTAATTTCATGGAATTCTTAAGCAGTTTAATGTGAATATATTATAGCATTTAATTTATCATTTGCACATCAAGAATCATGTAATCTTGTACCTTATACTATAATTAAGCTACCAACATACATGCATATAAGTTGTACATACTTGTGAACACTTAATTCATATGCATACATGAAGTCACTTTCATCATGCAATTAATTTGTAAGATTGTTTAGTAATATCATTTATTTTATTAAGATTTTTATCATTTAAAATTATCATTTTATTTTTTATTCTATAATCTTAACATGTAATTGCTGTTTTGCCACTTAAATTTTTCATTTTATTCTATAATTTACATATTTATTTCATTTATAACAACTTGTTATTTAAATTTACTATTTTGTCCCTAATAGTATCCGGTAGAAATTCTCAAATCGGATATGCGAGATGTGGACCCCAAAGGTCCAAATACATATATAAGAGAAAGTGACCACTAAGGATCACCAGCTCTAGAGCCATAATAACATAAAGCGATACATAGCATAGCACTATTGGCCTACACATATGAGTCGCTATGACTCGAATCGCGGTGGGTGTACTTATGACTAGCCAATTATATCCCATACTTCTGATTTCACTACCTGTAATAACCCGATTTGGACCTTAGTAGGATTTACAGTGTTTTTGGTTGAGTATTTAGGAGTGTATGAGTAAAAGAGGACATAATTGAAAGAGTATATAAGATAATTAAGGAAAAAATTTTGTTAAAAGGAGTTTGGCCAAGTGGATGAGTAAGTGGACTGAGTAAGGGTTCAGTTGCGAGCGCGACAGAACATTCTTGCGAAAATCCAACAATAGCTGGAGTTAGTGGGTGTAATTGGAGTTTGGACATATGGCAGCTTTGGGGGATGGACACTTGGTCTAGAGCATGATATTAATTAAGTGAATTATGTTTAGGGGACCTAAATGCATCTTGGTGGCCATTAATCTGAGTGGGTGGCTTTTAATTAGGGGTTGTTAACCTTGAATGGTTTAGCTGGTCCGGTTTACTCTTCCTTTTGTTCTTCACTTTCTGCATTTTGTTTCTTTTAGTTCTTTTTCTCTTTCTTTTGTTCGCCCTCTCGTGTTACTTCTTCTCTTCCATTTGAGCACCTCAAGTTAAGCTTTTGCTTGGTTTGGTTTGAAGAGTGTAGTGAGGATTTTGTAGTGAGTTTGAAGAGGTAAGGGATGGATTTTCGGATTAAGATATTTTTCTTGTTGCATTTCTGTTTTTGACTTAAAGTAAAATGAGTAAATGGATTAAGTGTTTATTTGGGTGATTTTGGTGTATGGAAGCTATTGGCGAGACGAAAGACAAGGGTAAGGAGAAGATTTGAGCTGAAGAAGAGATAGTGGTTAAGCTAATTTTGAGGTAGGGATCACGTGTGGTTTGTTTGATGCATTTTATTGAGTTGTTATTATACTTGATTGGTCTTTAGATGCATGATAAATGATTAGGAATTTGAGGGCTTTAATATAGTTCAACAGCTCTCTTAGTTGTTAAATTGAATATGATTTGTTATTGATGAATATTTTGTAGTGAATGTGTGATTTGATGATTATGTGAATATTAGAGTGCATGTGATTAGAGTATTGTGTGTGAAAGTTGGCTTGAATAGAGTTGTGTTGACTAGCATGTGAGTGGGAAGATCGGTTCTGTTGCGAGCGCGACAAAACTCGATCATCCGTACTTCTGCAGTGGAGCTCTCTATCGCGAGCACGACAGAGAGTTTGGTAGCTGAGCTATGGCCGGGCTAATTGGCTACCAAACTCTCTGTCGTGCGCGAGCCTGACCAAGGCCTTCTGGCTTCTGTAGCCAGTGTGACCTCGAGCGCGGGCATGACAGAAGCAATCTAGCTCTCTATCGCAGGCGCGATGAAGGTTGAGAGCGCGACCCTTCTTGGTACTTTGAGTAGTCTTTGTTTATGAGTTTATACATGATTTTTTTTAGTATGTTATACATGGTTTGCTTAGTTAATACTTGAATTGAATAGAGGTCGGTAACTTAATAGATTCATGAATATTTGCAGAGTATTGGAGTATTGTATAGAGTTTATAGGTATAAGCCTAAATAGTCATAGTAGTGGATAGATAAGCATGCTTATAAAGGGTTAGAGTGCAGCTGCTAGAGTGGCACCATGAGTGCCTATATGTTGAATACCTTGAGTATTCAGTTAATTGAGTTAGGTCTCCATATGTTGTAATATTGTTAACCAGTATCCAGAGTACCCGTATCCATCGTTGATGTGAATTCAGGCTAGTAAATATCCAATATTGTATTCGAGATGCAGTGGAGGCTTTTATATGTTTGTGCCTTTGCATTAAATGTTAACATGTTAAAAGCATATGTTTATGATTATTTGTGGGAGGTATTAAATTGTTATCACTTTGTGTATATGATATTTCCATGAATGGTTATTGTTTTATTTTAAGTATGCCTATTGATATGCTGTGTGTGAGTTAATTGTGACTTCGATAGAAGTCCTATGTTTTGTTTATCCCCACTAAGAGTTATCGCTTAGTAAGAGTGTTTTCCCATATAGGTTTGCAGGATTGGATTAGAGCGTGCTCTTTTACTGGCCACTAGGAGTTTGAGTGAAGTCTTTTTGCTTTATGATGAATCTTTTTGTATCGATCAGTGTAGTGTATCTATTTGTATAAAAGAATGAACATGTCATAGTTAAACAACGATGTTTTGTAATATGTATAATTATTAAAACTTCTTTTATACAAGTATTCTTCTGTTATGGATATGTTTTTCGCTTGATATTATTGTTACTTCCCACTTAAATGTTTGATCGTATATATGTGTATTCGCGTATGTGAGTGCGTAGTGCCCCCGTATCCTCCCAAGGGGTATTGGGGTGTTACACTACTAGTATACTAAAGGCAAAACTAATTATCATTCAATTCCTTACTACATTTCAAGCTCATTTCTATGTTTGACAAAAATCATATTTCTTATTTCATGGTTTTCATAATGCATCTTATACACACATTTTTGTACTTTTCCTTTTAACACATGCTTAAAAATCATTTCACATTTCATTTCTAAGTTTGTTCATATTTATAAAGTTCACATGGTCCATAAAAAGAAGTATACATATAACTATGTGCAACCACTAAACCCATACAGTCATTCATTATTTTAACCATTCCATTTAATGTAGTTATCATAGAGGAAACATCTAATTTAAGTTTCACATATTCATATTTACACACCATCATATATACATATATCTTATTTTTACATTAGGTAAATATTTACCACGAAAATTATGAACATTTCTCAAAATCACACATTCTCATGGCATTTTCACGATTCAAGTGTCGTACTCCCATTCAAATAACATGCAAAATCAAATGATAAGTCATACATGTATTATACATCTCTAAATTTAGTATTTACTTAATTATCTTATTACATGTACCATGTTTACATGTTCATACCATTATTTCATTCACTTCTTTAATATCAAGTCCCTTTTTACCAAATATAATACTATATTTTGTACACATACATTAAAGTTTTTTATGCCATTTGGCCAATCTCTTTTCACCTAAACTATCTCCAAACTATTTTAAAATCCCCTAGTTTTATTTACAATTAATTATATTTGTCATATGCATAGAATTCAACCAACACATACTATATGCACATTACATTCATTTCTTGTTAGATTCTTACATAACATAATCCTCTTTCTAGCTCATTTTCATCAATATTCACGACATGCCATTATGCCAACATGTTTATGCGTATTATACTAATTTCAGCTTATACCAACATATCTCTTTTACTATTTCATTCATCAGCTTAACTATCCAATTCAATTTTTATTTTTTTTTGGAATCTACCGTGATACATTATCTTCTTATTTTTCTTCCTAAATAGAGAGCAACTAAGGTAACTCTCATATTCATTAAATATAATTATAGACCAATATTCTAATTCAAGAATTTAATCATCTTGTTCATCCTAGTTACGAGATAATCTACATCGTGTTAATTATGCACATAGAATTCTATTAAATCAACTTCCTATACTTTTTTTTACACAATGCAACCACTACAAAAAAAAAAAACTTGAATTAGTGACAGCATTTTTTTCGTCGCTAATTAGCGACGGGTTTGCGACTATTTTCCAAATATGTCGTGAAAATGTAAATTTTCAATTTGGTGTCAAGTTTAGCGATTAAATAGCGACGGATTCAAAAAACAATCACTAACTATTTGAGGCAAATAATAGTGCCATTTTTTGCGAACAATTATTTTGTCGCTAAAAATTTTCAAATTTTAGCGGCGGAATAGTGACTTTTTGTTGAAATTTATCCGTTGCTATTTATTTTTATTGAAATTTATATTTCAAATAGCGATAACTTTTTGTCGTTAAAATTTTTTTATATTATATAAATTGTTTATTTTGAATTTAATTTTTTCAAAAATTTATAATTATGATTATTGATATTACTAAGCATTATAATGTTATTAAAAAAAATATACATACATATTGTAACACTCTCAAAATTCTGACGTTGTGAATAGTGACTCGGTAAGTTAAAAAAATTTTGACCCTTGAGAGTTGGAATTTTTTTAAAAAATTTTATAATTAAATATTTGGGCAATTTTAGTACAAATAAATGAATTAATATTTAAATAGACAAGTGAATTGTACATATATAAAATAAGTGTATGTGAACAAACAAATAAATAAAAAGAATAGATAAATATATGTATATGTATTAGGTAAGTAAATATATGTATGTGAATGTGAATTATCTAGGGAAATTAAGAAAGATAGAGAAGGGTGAAAAAGAAAGGGAAGACATGAAATGGGAAGAACAGGGGAGAGTAGAAATCGGAGGAAGAGAGAGAGGGCACGACGAAGCAGCTGAAGGGCAGCACCGGCAACGATCGACGGTGACTTTGCTGCGTTGGTCAGTCGTTGCGTTCGCCCTGCTGTTCCCAGTGTCGCTACCCCTTCTTCGCGAGAGGAAGTCGAAGTTTCTTTTATGATTTTTGGCCACCTTCGGCAATTGGTGGTGACATGTGTGGCGATAAAGGACTCCTGGTGGTCAAGCAAAGCTGCCAGTGTCCATTGATCCTCCTCACTCACCGGTGATGAAAGGATCGATGTTGAGGTGAACCGAGGATTCAAACGGAGATTTCGGTCAAACGGTACGGCAGACCAACGCTTGACCACCGAAAATGGAGTCCCGATAGCGCAAGCTTCACTCCGGTAGTGGTGGCGCCTTCGGTGGAGCTCCGATGAGTCTCTGATGATCGATAAAGAGGACTAAAACGGCAGAAAAATAGTAAGTGACTACCAGAATTACCTTTCTATATGATTTTTGCATAAATTAAATTTGTTAGGGATTATTTCTATTAAAATTGCAGTTTGTGAAATTATACTGTTAATTAAATTGATTTGATTATTATGTTGGTTGATGATTTGGCATGGATAAATTGAAATTAAATTGGTATATGCAAACTTCTGGGTATATGTAAGGATTAATGTTATATTTGTTGTTATATGAGGTACTGGTGGGTATTGGATGTTAAATTGAAAATTTAATTATTATTACTTAAAGTTTAAATCAATGACATTTTACTAAATTTGGTTGAATATATGTGTTGTTCTTATATTAGAATTCATGGAAATGAGATGTTTATATATTAAAAATGAGTATTCATGGAAATGAGATGTTTATATATTAGAAAACTTGAGAGGTTATTGCAAAAAATTCGTTATTTGAAGTAAATGTTCTATTTATTAGAGACCTTGTTAGGGAAAAGCAAATTTCCTGAGCAGGTGCCAAGGTTTATTTTACCAATTTTATATAAGGCCATAAATAAATGAAAAAAAAAACTATTAATTATGAATATTAGTACTATTTTTCTTTTTAAATATTACTGGTTTGAAGATATATATATATATATATATATATATATATATATATATATATATGATCTTATAAAAGACAAATGAGCAATCGAAAATAGATCAAATATGCATAAAATGAATCAATATTATATGCCAGCTGGAAAAAGGAAACTAAATTTCATAAATCTCTCTATAATGCAAAATACTCAATTTAATCAAAGTAATCAGGTTCAATGAATAATAATGCATTTAAGGATGGATAAAAGAACTATACTTTCAATATATAGCCTTCAATGGGCAAAAGTTTCAAATTTTTTAGAATATATAGATTATTTTAAATTAATTAGGATTTTAAATATTATTCAATTTAAACTATATTAGTTGTGAGGGAATGGTCTGGTTGGTAATGGTGTTGAGTAAAAAGTAAAATTTAGTAATACCTGATAGTTTAATCTTTTAGAAACTCTACGACTTGTATGAAATTGGAATTAAACCAATTTCATTAGGAGGATTTATACATTTTTTTTCTTAATATCTAAAATTTGTGATTATGTGAAAAAATTGGTAATTAGAAATAATGGTGATTAAGAACAATAGCAATGAATAAATGACTATATGAAGCTCTACTTAATGCAAGCAAGCATTTATCAGTCGCATGCATTTTGTTTTCTTTACTGTCCTTAGTTAGGCCGGTGGGTTTGAGGCAGTTGAGAGAATAGGAATTCCAACAAGTCACAGAGGACTACTTTGCGTTGAGACCATATTTTTACATATCCAGAAATGGTTGGGAGTTGAGCAGAAGCAAAAGAAGCATTCGAAGACCTCCATAATTATTCAAAAATCCAACAAACAATTCAAACCAGTTCACATAATTCACCATATAGAATATTAAAGCTTGTTAAACATTTGAGGTAAGAAGGAAAATTAATATCAAACTCTAATGACTCTTACAACAAATAAGCTATGGTCATAAGTCAACTACAATAATTAAACTTGCAAATTCTACTTCAATCAAATACAATCACACGCTACAACTGGGACTGTAAATTTCCTAAATACATAACCACTCAAATTTGAATTATAATTTATGAGTTAGGGTAATTTTTGTGGGACTGCTCAATTAGTAATTTTATAATGTCCAGTATAGGACAGTGTTCTGGACCTGATTTAAGGTCCATTTTTTACCTATTTCTAGTCTGAATTAAATTCTATGATCTTCATAAAAAGTGTAGGTATATATGTTAACTTTCTATGGAAACCAGTTTTACTCCATTTAGACTACTATAGTGAGAATTATGACAAAAATAGTATAATCTGGTAATTTCCCATATAAAACCTCAAATGGAGATTTCCATATCAAAATTGCAGTAGGTAATCTACTGATAATATGAGTAGCAGTTAAAAGTGCTTCCCCTTAGAATTTCTTAGGCAATTTTGAGTGGAAGATCAAGGCTCTAGCTATTTGCAATAAATGCTCGTGTTTTCTTTCCACAACCCATTTTATTGGGGAGGGGGCTATAACTACATGTTTTCTGATATAATATGCCTAAACTGTCAAACAACTATTTATACTATTGATTAACAAATTAAGTCCCATTATTGGATCTTAGCTTATTTTATAACAATAGGTCCAGGTCGATCTACTATAATCATCTACCATAGTAAGCATATAGTCTGCCCCACCTAATCTTTGGCAATTTGTATGGACCCCATAGATCAATATGAACTAACTCAAACATATACTTGGTTAAAATTAAACTATTTGGAAAAGGTAACCAATGTTATTTAGCTAAATGATAGGAATTACAAGCATAAATTCATTCAACATCAGATGTGTTTACACAGGAAATATGGGGTTGATTTCGCCCACGGTCACTCAACTTATCACTTATCGCGCAAAAGTAACCGACTTTTTTTTTCTTACTTAAATGTCACTGAACTTTTAACATTTTTGCAAAAAAGTCATGTTGACCGGAATCCGGCGAGGACCCTCGTCGGATTGATGACATGGCATGCCATGTCAAAAACTACATGTCGTTTAACAATATTTCCAACAAATGCTATATCTAAATCAATTTCACTCACGATAACTAAACTTATCATTTATCGTGCAAAAGTAACCAACTTTTTTTCCAACTTAAATGTTACTGAACTTCTAATATTTTTGCAAAAAAGTCATGTATTTACTATTCGTCGTCACGTGTCATATGCCATGTCATCAATCCGGCAAGGGTTGTCGTCGGATTCCGGTGTACATGACTTTTTTGCAAAAATGTTAGAAGTTCAGTGACATTTAAGTTAGAAAAAAAAGTCGGTTACTTTTGTGCGATAAGTGATAAGTTGAGTGATCATGAGTGAAATTGACCCGAAAATATGCTTCAAAGATGACAAAGAAGCATGGCTAAGTCTTTTATGCCACATGGCTAAAGATGAGGTTAAGCTCCTTTTATTATTTAAATCACCAATACAAGCATCAAATTGGGATATATAGTACTCAAATTTCTATTTACATCAAGAAAACTTCTTATTACATACTCACTAAAAGAGTTATATTTAGTATATATAGAGTTCCTAACATTTGTCTCATTACCAATATCTGCTTATCCTTTTGGTCATGTATCAGACAATGTTTAGGATAGAATGTAAAAATCACATTAGAGCCCTTAATCAATTTGTTCACGAAAAACGTATTGTCTTTGAATGAAGGAATAAAAAAAACATTGTTTAGGCTTAATTTTAGATGAAGTTTAACTTTCCCAACATAAGTCACTATTTTGGTAGATGCATCTGGTAAGGGTACAGGAACTGGTTTATTGAGATTAGTGATTTGATGCATGAGTTTAGAATCAGAGATCATATGGTTTAATGCTCTAGTGCCTATAATCCAAGTGCTTTTCTCAATCATATTTTGATGCATATATTGCATGAAAAGATGAGAGTTGTACCTACAAATTCAATAACATAGTCTAAGAAATCTGTAATAGCTTTGGCAGAATTAACATGCTTCATAGCTGACATCTTGCCTTGCACCATCCTAAAAACTTCCTACATGACTAAAGCTGAAATAAGAGAGCTCATATCAACTTGATCATATGCCGTGCCATAAATCTATTCTTCAAGAGGCGATTGCAAAACAGAATCCTCTATATTAACCATACTGTTATTAACCACTTTCTTCTTTCCATTGGCTTTCTTTTGATCTTTCAACTCCTTAAACTAATTTGGAAATCCGTGCAACTTGAACTATGTTATTACAATAGCTACGCATCTTATCTCCCTTATCAGACTTCTTGTTTGTGCTTTTACACTACAATTCCTTCTACTTCATCAGTAGCACAAGTCATATTGAATTGCTTTTGTTTTTCAACTCGCAATAGCATATAATATGCTTTGCTCACATTTGGCAAAGGATCTAAAGCCAAGATCTGGTCTCTCACATTGTCAAAAAATTTGATTTAGACTTGAAAGAAATTACACAAGCTTGTTTGATGGGTCGATCTCCTCTAATATCTCATTCAATCCACAAGTACATCCATTACATGTGCACATAGGCATAGGATGCAATCGATTAAGCCTGTCCCAACACTTATGAACTTTCTTATAATAGGTAGGTATCAAATTCGATTGAGATTAAGTGCTCTTTTAATTTCAAAGAGTTGAGGTCCATTGCTATATCCATACCTAATCTCCAATTCATCCCACAGTTTCTTTAAAGTAGGAAAATAGATGAATGTATCAACCAAATCTTTCAAAATAAAGTCTAAAATCCATGATTTAATCATAAAATCTGCTTTCTCCTACTTCTTATATTCAGCGTCATTAGTAGCAAATGGAGGTTTAACATATCCATCGATAAAACCTATCTTATCTGATAAAGTCTGGATACGCCCATGACTCCTGATATGGATCCGAATCCATATCAATATAAGAATTATACAGGTATGAAAAATGTTTCATATTAGATCCTTTAATTAAGGGAAGTTACATATTAATTCCTTAATTAATAGTTGTAACTGCCTATTTAATTTCCATTAATTTTGTAACTTACATTTCTTATTAATTACCTTAATTAATAGCCCTCCTAATTAAGAGTATAACACTCTCTATAAATAAGGTTAAGGTAAAGATAAGAAAAAAAAAAGAAAAAATTATTATAACGAAACTCTGCTGAATTCTCCCCTCACTTGTTTTTTCACTCTAATGGGCTTTTAGATTGTGGTTTAGTTGTCGTTATCCCGCTTGTGGATATCAACCGGACCAGTGATACCAGAAGGGATTCTTGTAATCATTTTCGCCAAAGTATCTATGATACAAGAGATAGGTAGCATATAACCTGATTATATTACCTCCGTATATGCATATGGTATGTTATTTTCCCTTTATTGGCATCAGAGCCTACATTTTTGGCGTCCTGGTATGTGGCTGAAAATGGATCTAAATTTTTATACGTAAAATTGGTAGATTTAGGATGTATGAACACAATATATTTATTTTTGTATTAAAATATATATTTGTATATATTTTTCGGGTTTAAAATCGTGTATGTGTACACCGTAATTTGAGGGGATGAACATAGGTGTTCAAAACGCTATACTAGAAATTGAAATTTATAATATTTGACCATACCATTGAAATCATGGACCCCGAAAACCCCCCACCAGCCGAAACCCGAACGTCGAAATCCGCAGGGAAGAAGGTGCGTGTGTCACACGCACCACCATACGCCTAGCACGTGCGCGTGGGCAGTGGCTCACACGTGCGATGCCACATGTCAGTAGTGATATGTCACTGCTGACATGTGGCCCAATAGTGGATCGCCACGTGGATGGCAGAGGCTATGACAAATGGCATATAGGGGGACACGTAGCTAAACCAGGGAGTGACACGTGGACAACTCATGTCATGCCACGTATCATGCCACATGTTACTGATGACATGATATCATTGACACGTGGCGGAATGGTACCACGCCACGTGTCTGACAGGTGTCACGGTGATGTGTCACTTGGTGCCACGTGTTCGCTAGGTGGACCAGTCAGGGGTAACACGTGGATGAATGAGGTCGTGCCACGTGTCGGACCATATCATCACAGTAACGTGTCACTTCTGCCATGTGGCCCAATAGGTTGTTGGCTCGTGTCCGACAGGTGTCAGGCCACGTGGCGATGACGAATCCACGGTTGCCATGTTGGCGATAGGTGGACCAACCATATTTCGACGCGTGTCACGTTGTGGTTGTGACGTGTGGCAGGACAAGTGGGAGGTGCGTGATGGTGCGTAGGCGCGTCATTCCTCCATCTAGGGGTGTGTGTGGGTGCGTGCAAACTGCTCCGACCACCGAATCAGCTCCGATTTTTTACATATCAATTTGTCAAAATATTTCTGATTTTTTGGTTATTTTTCCAAAATTTTTTTATGATCAGAAAATAAATTATTATTTTTAAATTATTAAAAATATTATAAAATTGTGAAAAATGTGTTTTCTGCATTTAAATATTTTTGAAAAATATTTTTCAAAAATTTTGTGGATTTGTCCTTATTATTAATTGAAATGTGTTTCAATCATATGAGTTTATACATGAGTGTATTAACTACTTTTTGTTTCTGTGATGTATTACAGAAATGGTGTTGATAAGGACTCCTATGGTTCCTTGCACTCCATTCAAGATTGCTTTAAGAAATGCAAAAGTGCATTTAGTAAGCAACATAAGAATGTGAAGGAAGATCCGAGCTGATGACATTGATGCAATAGTGCATCACATAATGTTTATGCATGAAGAAATGCAGAAGTGCATTTTGTTAGGTGGTTTAAGTATGGAAAAAGATGATAGAGTCATGTTCAAAGCGTTGACTGACTCCTTTGTATATTATCCAAAACTCAGGGAGTTATTGGAAACTATATGGTACATTGGAGATAGGATTTATAGAAATCTATCATCCACTTTTTGGCTAGAGTTTCCAAAAGAGAAGTGTTGAGGAGCAACACTACATTTGTGATGAAATTGAGAAGTGGACGTAGTATGCATAGTCTATGGCTTCATAAACGAACTTATGAGTTACCCGATGAATTGATGAAAATAGTTAAACAATCAGTCCCAGTATTAAGAAAGATTTTGCGAAAATCTAGACTTCTAAATTAGTTGACATGAGTGTCAATCTTGGTTAGTGTTTAAATTTTATTAAATAGGATTTATGTTTCCTATTGTTATTTGACATGAGTGTCATATTTTAGATTATTGGATTTTATCTATTGGTTGAATGAATGCATTTATTTTTTATGATGGTATTTAATTTTATAATAAATGTGTTTATTTAATTGTTAATTGCCTTACATTATTTTATGACTAAAATAATTACATGTTTATTAAGTAGAGGCTTAATAAATTTAAACTAATATTATTCCCCTCTTAAGTTGAGAACTTAATAATCCAATAATTCAAATTTACTATGCATAAAATTTTAACTTGTAAGGATAGATATTAGAACTGGAAGGGTAATTGGATACTATATGTAGTCTTTTCGAATTTGAGCCTAATAAAAAATTTTACTAGGTTATTATTTCGGATGTATAGTAAATTGCATGTATTGCCTTATCTCCCTTAAATAAGTTCAATATTGTTCCATTTGAGATCAGAGGATCCTAATGGATGCTGCTTCTAAGTCAATTATTGCCAAGCTTAATAAAGATATGAAGCTAAATGGTGATAATTATAAAATATGGAATGTGAAGATCCAGAATGTGCTTGAAGAACAAGAGGCTCTTGAACCCTCAAATTCGGTTATGGCTGAACCTGAGGATGGCACTACATCCCAGCATAGGCGGGACCGAAATGCTTATGTGGCATGAAAAAAGCAGAATTCAACTGCTCAAATCATCTTACTAAGTGCAAAAGGATGATGACATTACTAAGCCATTCTGTAAGTATCAAAATGTAATGGATCGGTGGATTGCTTTGCGGAAAAGTTCAGAGGTGTGTCTCTAACTAAGTTTTGATTATCAATGATCAAATTTGATACATATCAGAAAAAGTCTGATTATTCGATGCGAAAACATCTAAGAGAGATGGAAAAGAAAAAGTAAGCTTAGTGAGGTTGGTCATAAGTTGACTGATTAGCAGCAGGTCCAAGCTATTATCCGTTCCTTACCAAAGAGTTGGGAGCATATGAAGATGCAACTATTGGACAACAAAAAAAAATGATGTTATTTGTCATTGGGAGCTTAAAAGGGACCGTTTGGCAGTGATTAAGGTCAATGCCATTGTGCATATGGCACAGTTCCGTTCTGATAGAATGAGTTCTAATAAGAATAATAAAAGAAGCTTCAAAATTAGGGATAAGGAAAAAGCTCAATAGCCCCAAAAAGCAAAAGGTAAAACAGAATCACTATAGGTCCAAAGGAAAAAAGCAGGTAAACGTTTCAAGAATGGAATATTTTAACTGCCTACAGAAAGGACATTATGCAAGAGGCTGCATTGTGACTAAACAGATACACTATTCTTACTCAAGAGTGAGTGAAATATGTGTATCCAATTCTGAATTTCATCCTTTGTGAGTGATAGATTCAGGACCAATAGACCATAAAATAAGGGATCGAGATACCTTTGTTAAAAGTTCCGTTTCTGTTCTTACTTTATTGAACTTTGTTTTCAATTTCTTTTGAAGATAACATTATATGCTTATACTTAAATAATGATTATTATAGTTCTGGTTAAGTGTTGAATGATTTTTTTATTATGGATATGCACCATGACTATTTGAAGAAAACTAATTTTTTCTTTAATTCCTTCCTCTTCACATAGTTATGAGAACAATGTGAAAATATGGCATGCTAAAATTAAATCAAATCGGGTTAGACCGAAAGAGTCGGTTAGCCAATATAGGTTTAATAGGCAATTCAAATAAGGTTGAATTTCTTATGTGCAAGCATTGCCTAAAAAGGAAAAATAGTTAGAAAATCATTCGATAAAGGAACTAGAGGCACGTATTTCCATTGCAGTTAGTTTATTCTGACATATATGATCAAATGAATGTCAGGGCAAGGCATGGGGCCTACTATTTCATCACGTTTATAGATGACTATACTAGGTATGGTCATGTCTATTTTGATTTCTCACTAGTCAGAAGCATTGTGTTGTTTCAAGACTTTTATGAACTTAGTTGAGAATCAGTTAGACATAAAAATTAAAGTTTTAAAAACTGACAGAGGTCGGGAATATCTTTTAGATATATTTAAAGCTTTATGTGATGAAAGAGGAATTGAACATCAGTTGTCCATTCCTAAAAATCCACAATAAAATAGTGTTGCGGAAAGAAGAAATAAGACTCTCCTAGATATGGATAGATTTATGATGGCAGAGGCAGTTTTGTCAATCTCCTATTGAGCATATGCTCTATTAATTGCTACACATGTTCTAAACTGCGTGCCCTCCAAATATATTACATCTACACCTTATGAGATGTGGACTGGTCGACAAGCTGACCTAAGCCATTTACATCCTTAGGGTTGTGCTGCTTACGTCCATGATACTTTATGTAAAATTGGTTAATTGGGACCAAGAGGTAAAAATAGTATTTATGTGAGATATTCTGAAGTATCAAAAGGATACATTTTCATGGGTAAGCAAAAGAAAATGGCACTGTGACAGAATTCAGATCACGAGTCATCATATTCTTAGAGAATAAATTTCTATAGTTGGGTGAAGTGAACTAAGATTTCACTTTTTATTAATCTCAGGAAGAGGAACCATCAGGATCACTCCATCCGAGTGGGAGAAATTTAGAGGAAAAAGGTCAAGGCCTTCATTCTCCAAAAGATCCTGATGTTCGAGACCCTGATTTAAATAGGAGTATTCTTGACTCCATTAGGAGTAAAGAATATGGTATTCCTAAAGGGACTATTCTTGACTCCAGTGAGAGTAAAGAATATGGTATTCTTAACTCCAATGGGAGTAAGGAACATGGTCCCAGTGAGACATTCTAAATTATGATGAATATATGAGACATATTTATCAAGATTCAGAGTTGCGAAAATCTAAAAGGAAAAGTGTTCCATGCCAACGATTTAAGATCGAAGGCTCGAATGAAGCCCTTTTAGTTACCCCACAAGATGAAGTAGAGCCTAAAAATATTCAAGAGGCTCTTTCATGCCCATCTAAGGAAAGTGGATTAAAGCAATGGAAGGAAAAATGGCATCTATAAGATCAAACCATGTTTGGGAACTGGTTGATCTACCTGAAAGACGCAAACCTATTGGGAATAAGTGGATTCTCAAAGTGAAGCGAAAAGCTAATGGTAGTATCGAAAGATACAAGGCTCGGCTAGTCGCTAAGGGGTTTACACAATAGGAAGAGATTGACTATGAGGAGACTTTCTCATCTGTTGTAAGATTTACGTCCATAAGGCTGATTTTGGCCATAGTGGTGAGTTTGGACCTAGACTTTCATCAAATAGATGAGAAGACTTCTTTTCTCAATGGAGAAATGGATGAAACAACCTATAGGTTTCATCGAAAAAGGCAACGAATATAGGGTTTGCTGATTGATGAGTTCAGTCTATGGCCTTAAACAGTCTTCAACACAATGGTACTTGAGACTTCATCATACAATCATGTCGAATGTGTTCAACATGATTGATGAAGATCATTGTGTTTATAGTAAAAGCTCTGAAAGTGAATTTGTCATTTTGGCATTGTACATAGACGACATACTTAAAGCTGAAAATGATAAATGGTATATAAATGAAATCAAAGATTGGTTATCGTCCTACTCGGAGATAAAGGATATGGGTCATGCATATTACATTCTTGAAGTTAAAGATTTTAAGAGATTG
Source organism: Excoecaria cochinchinensis (assembly GCA_947683425.1). Taxonomy (NCBI): domain Eukaryota; kingdom Viridiplantae; phylum Streptophyta; class Magnoliopsida; order Malpighiales; family Euphorbiaceae; genus Excoecaria; species Excoecaria cochinchinensis. The sequence goes on along the minus strand of CANTUQ010000153.1, from coordinate 2,568,429 downwards.
TTTAAGAAGATTGTTGTCTGTTTCTCGAGAGAAATATATCAACAAAAATCTTGAACAATTTAATATACAAAACTGCAAACCCATAGATAATCCCATTACCAAAAATCAGTTTCTTAGCAAAGATGTATGTCCTAAGAAGCCAGAAAAATTGAACGTATTCAGAATGTTCTATATGCCAGTGCCATGGGTAGTCTTATGTACGCGATGCTGTGTACAAGATATGATATATGTTATGCAGTGGGCATGGTAAACAGATATCAATCTAACCCAGGCAAAGCACATTGAAAGTAATTGAAAGGATACTTATATACCTTAAAGTTATTGTAGATTATTCTCTCTATTATAAAGAAAGGGATTTGCATTAAGAGAATAGAGAAACGTTGATTGGGTAGGAGATGTGGATGAGAGGAAATCCACTTCAGGTTTCATATTCTTGTTTGGCAAGAGTGTTATCTCGTGGAGTAACAAGAATTAAACTCGTATAGCCTTATCAATAATGGAAGTTGAATTTATCACTTCCTCAATTGCAGTACAGGAGACAGTTTGGCTGAAATGGTTTGTGAGCTATTTAAAAGTAACTATCTTAAAGGAACTAGTGATAGTCTATAGTGACTGTCAGTTGTCGATAACTTATAGTAGGGCTAAACATATCAACATCAAGTATCAATACATGAGAGATATTGTTGCACGAGGAGAATTGAAGTTACAGTACATTTTTACGCATGCAGATCCATTGAGTAAACCTATAACGAGAGATGTGTTTTGAGAGACACATTAAATCTTGAGGTTTGCGTATAATTTAATTAGTACTTTTATATTTTATATTATCCCTTAATGTTATTATTTGTGAATAATAACCAAAGTTCATTGTTGGCAATACATGAGTATGAATGTTTATATGTAAACATTTACTGTTATTTATATAAGATTGAGCATGTCGGACAGAGAAGTAGCCCACCCACAAGGGTGTTTACCTTACTTTTGTCAATGAGTTGGCAAAAACTAAGATAAGACAATTTTTGAATATATGAGAATACTTGAGAGCCTGTTCAAAATAAAAATGGCGTCTTGCAGAAAATACAAGATGAGTCTTGTTAAGGTGTGAGATAAAGACATACATCAAGTTGTATGCTTTGGATTGAGATCCAAATAAGAATTGTATAGAATTCGATAGTAAGTTAAACATAACCACCAAGTTCTGTCTAAAAAACTAGAAGTAGTTCTTAAGTAAGCGAACTAAATTTGGATGTTTCGGTGCATCGCAACCTTACGCTTCTGTATGGTGTTTTATATATATTTTTAAAATGTGAGATAGGGTTGTGTAGAACCGAACCGGAACCAAAAACGAACTGATTTTATTCTATTTGGTTCAGTTTCTTCGGTTCTCAATTTTTTTGGGTTCCGAACCGAAATTTTTCTTTGGTTTTATCGGTTCGGTTTAGTTCTAAAAATTAAAAAACCGAAGGAATCGAACCGACCGCAATTTGTAAAACACACCATTTTGAAAATTATATATATATATATATATATATATATATATATATATATATATATATATATATATATATAACCCAATTGCCTTTCCTTTCTTCCTTTCGAATCCCTAGTTTCCTTTCTTCCTTTCGTTACCTAAATCAGAATCCCTAGCATCCTTTCTTCCTTTCACAACAGCCACCACGACGAGACCACCACCTCCACAGCCTGTTGCCCCTATGCAGATCAAGCCTTTTTGAATTCATTCCTCTTATTTAAGTGCCAACCCCATCCTCATCTCTTGAACAAACTCAAAGGAGGCAAACAAGAACAAAAATCCAACAAATCTAGTGTAAGTTACGGACCAGTCATACTCCACCTATTTCTTCTCTTCTTCGCTTCAACAAATCATCGATTCGTCTTGCAACCATGTTAAGTATCATTTCTACTCTTCTGTTCTGTTTGCTCTTTTCTTTATTTTTTTTATTTGTTTTCTTTTTTTTTTTCCTTCTACTCTTCTATTTGATGCTCTTCTATTCTTCGATTTGTCTTGCAAATATGGGTGTCTAGATTTTGTTTTTGAGGGGGCTACGTGGGTTGATTAAGGAAGCCACTTTATGATTTCTGCTCATATATTTGCTCTGCTTCTGCTATTTATTTGCTCTGCCCAGTTTGCCAAATTACCAATATATTTGCCCAGTTTGCCAAATTTTTGTTCAATATATTTGCTATGAACAGTTTGCCAAATCAACAATTCATATACAAATTAAATGTTATAAATCTTACACAACCCAACCTACAGAAATTGAAATTCAAACCAGTTATTATTAAGCTAACATAATATTTGATTATTCTATGAAAATAATGACGTAATGAAATTATATAGATGAAGTGTTTGATAAGAAAACAAAATGAATATGGCCATAGATGTGTAATTGATTAACAAAATGAAGATGGCGATAGATGTATATATCAAATTCAATTTACTGATTTAGAATAGATATGGCCAATAATATGTATATGGCCAATATTATGGCTAAAAGTTGACAGCTATAATAGATACAGATTATTTTTGTGATTAATTTATGTATCCGAATTGCGTTTGAGGCTTTCTTTTGCATTTTCATCACATATATTGCAATGATAATCATTCCACTTCATGCTTATTCTATATATAATTAATTAATTAATTATACACCTTAATTGGCCTGCATGTCAATGGAACAGATAGTCCTATACTTTCTCACTACATAAACAAAAAATTAAAAAAGCAATTATATATATATATATATATATATATTAGATTGACTCAAATTATCTATTAATAATCATTAATGAAATTTGATGAATTGATGGATAAATTAATTAGAAAAAATCCGTTGCATAATTGTGATGTTAAAGAATTAGTTCCACTTCAAAGAACATAAATTCTTAATTAATATTCCTTCGTTTCATATCAAAAACAAGCAATTTCTACATCTATAAGCACATAACGTTGCTTTAATATAAAATATATATTAATTATATACTACCATATCAGAACTAAAATGTGGCAGCATCTCATCACTTAAAGAGTTTTATTTTAAATGTTTACTTTTCAAGTTTGGCTTCAGCCCCACTAACTGGAATATATAGAAGCATTTTGGATCATAAAAGTCTTGACAAATCTTTGAGAGGCAGCATATATGTATGCATGTGAGTGTCATTTTACATATAAATTGCATATTTAGTTCGGCCTAATACAATTTTATATATATTTCATATTTTTTTATATAAGTGTTATTTTATATGTTATTTTAAGTTATTTTTAAGTTATAAATTGCATATTTAGTTCGGCCGAATCCTAAAAGTGTTATTTTATATGTTATTTTTAAGTAAAATTTAAATTTAAATAATTTTAGCTTTAAAATCCTTGCTTATTTTTATTTTTATTTTCATTTTAGGCTTCTATTCAAGATGAAACTCAAACTCCCACCACTCAAGGTGAGACGCAAACTCCCAATACTGAAGATCCTTTTCAAACGCAGTCCGATACCAATAAACCTACGAAATCAGAGGCAACATCTAAGAATTTAAAGAGGAAAGCTATTAAACCAAGATCGGAGGTTTGGGATCACTTTAGCAAATTCACAAATGCAGAAGGCAATATAAAAGGCAAGTCCAATTATTGTTTTAAAGAATTTTTTTGTGATCCTAGGAAAAATGGTACAACGGCACTTAAAAAGCACATTAGTGTTTATAAGAAATGCCCTGAGACACAAGATACATAATCACAATTGAGTTTTAGGGTTGACAATGAAGTTGGGGGTCTTGCTAATTGGAAATTTGATCAGGAATCTATAAGAAAGGCTTTAGCTAAATTGGTGATTTCAAGTGAATTACCTTTAAGCTTTGTGGAAAATAAAGCTTTTAGGAAATACATGGCTCTTGTGCAACCCAAATTTAGGATGCCATCTAGATTCATCATGTCTAGAGATTGTTTTCAGATTTATGTTGATGAAAAAACTAAACTTAAGCAATATATTGAGATTAAAAAACAAAGAATTTGCCTCACTACAGACACTTGGACATCAATTTAACAAATCAATTATATGTGTCTAACATGTCATTGGATTGATGATGAGTGGAAATTGCGTAAAAGGATCTTGAACTTTTGTCCTATATCTAGTCACAAAGGTAGAGAGTTAGGCATTGAAATTGAAAAATGTTTGAATGATTGGGGAATTGAGCGTGTTTTCACTATTACTGTGGATAATCATGCTCCAAATGAGCTTGCCATAAATTATTTGCAGGAGAAATTTAATGATTGGGGTCATAGTATTTTGGGGGGAAAGTGGTTGCATATGAGATGTGTTGCTCATATAGTAAATTTGATTGTGCAAGATGCCTTAAAAGAAATAGGGAATTCAGTTAAAAGGGTTAGGGCGGTTGTGCATTATATGAGGTCATCTTGTAGCAGAATTAGGAAGTTCAAAGAAAGTTGCGAGTATGAAAAAAATTAGTGTAAGCAGATGTTGTCTCTTGATGTCCCAACTAGGTGGAACTCCACTTATCTTATGTTAGACACAGCCCAAAAATTTGAAAAGGCTTTCAAGCGATTAGATGATGTAGATCCCTACTTTAAAATTGATTTGCAAGGAGTGAATGAGTGGTCGAGTGTGCCTGATAAAAGTGATTGGGATAATGTGAGAAGAATGCTCACTTTTTTAAACCATTTTCTTGAGCTTACTTTAAAAATTTCTAGTTCTAAATATGTGATATGCAGTACTTTTTTTTTGAACTTTACGTGATGTATTATTTATTGGAAGAGTGGAAAAAAAGTAGTGACTTTCAGTTTTCATTGATGGCTACAAAAATGAAAGTGAAGTATGATAAGTACTGGGGAGATCCATCGAAAGTTAACCATGTAATTTATGTTGGTGTTATTTTGGATCCCCGATATAAGCTTCAATGGCTTAACTTTGCTTTTGAAAGGATGTTTGGGTCATAAGATGGTGATTTGATGGTATTTCGAATTAAAGATTTGTTGGATAGATTGTATGAAGAATACAAGGAAAAAAGATTCAAGTTCAACAAGCCATAAAGAGTCCATGGAACAAGATGATTCCGTCATTTTGATGCAATTGGATGAAACTAAGAAGTTGAAGAGAATTTTTGAATTGGAATACAAGAGTGAAGTGTTAGGTGGGAATTCGAGTAAGAGAACTGATATTGATAAGTATTTGAGTGAGCAAATTGAGTATGATGATAAAAAGAGTTTTGATATTTTAGAATGGTGGAAAGTAAATAGTCCTATATTTCCTGTTCTCAGTAAGATAGTTCGTAATGTGTTCGCTGTCCCCATCTCTATTGTGCCTTCGAAGGCTACATTTAGCTCAGGTGGAAGACTACTTGATGCATTTAGGAGTTCATTGACTCCTAAAATTATGCAAGCTCTTATTTGTGCTCAAGATTGGCTTCTTGAATCAGATGTACTTGAAAGAGCAATTGAAGAAGATGATGTGATCCAAATAGAGACAGGTATATATATATATACATATATATGTATATATATACATATATATATATATATATGTATATACATATATATATATATATATATACATATATATACATATATATATATATATATGTATATATATGTATATAGACAGGTATATATATATATACATGTATATATATATATACCTGTCTATATACATATATATACATATATATATATACATATATATATATGTATATATATGTATATATATATACATATATATACATATATATATATGTATATATATATATATATACATATATATATATATATATACAATCTTAGTTCTTTGTTTTAATTATTTAACTTAGTTCTTATAAAAATAATTATTTATTTTTTTATTTGCAGATTTTCAAAAAATACATATGGAGTCCACTGTTGATACAGTAAAATATTTTTTTACTTTTCAATTGTTTTATATTGTGTTTTGACTGTTTAGTCGAATTTATTTAATCATTATTTTTTTTTGTATGGAATGCAAGTTTAAGAGGGCTTGATTGGAGTTGTTGTTGTGCTATGCATATAGAGTTATGCTATATTTATTTACATGTATTTTTTTTAATTAAAGGACATTGAATGTATTATTAATTAGAATTTATGTTGTATTTATTTTTAATGTATGTTTTTTTTAGTATATATTAGAAACATAATATGAAAAATTTATGTATATTTTTTTCCTTTTAGTTATTTTAAATGGTTTTATTTTGTTGAATATAAGTTAATTTAATTTATGGATCCATATAAGTAAAAAATAATAAAAAAAAGCTTATATTTGTGTGAGAACCGATTGGACTGAACCGAACCGACCGGACTGAACCGAACCGACTGAACCGAACCGACCGAAATAATTTTGGTTTATTCGTTTTGGTCCAAATAAGTTCGGTCTATGGTTCGGTTCAAAAAAAATACTAAATTTTGGTTTTCGATTTGTTTTGTTCGGTCTAAAACCGAACCAAGCTGACCATTTGTACACCCCTAATGTGAGACATGCGCTCCTTTAAGGAAAGGAAAAAATACCATAACACATGTTTTATACCGTGTGTAATTATGTGACCAAATGGATGCGAATTTAATAATATTATTAATCTCAACTTTCCCTATTATGAGACCCTATTTATATTTCGACCCTTAGAAGCCTTAACTTATGCCTAATGTATGGTTCGATGTGGCTAGCTTAGTTAGTCTCTAATAGGCCATGGGATAATTTAGGCATGGCGGACCTAGCTGGAAAAACGAGCTGAATCTTGATGGATGGCATATAGTAAGAGGGAAAGATAACCTTTAGATCACATTCAATTGTTTCGTGATTCACCGGCTAGCCTATTATGGTCTCTATAAGTAGAGACATAATAATGAACACGAAAATTATTTTATGAGATCATGAGTTAAAACAGTGAATGTGAGAAGGCAATCTAAAGTTTGGCATATGTGAATAAGAGGATCTCGTCTTTTTGAAATGCTATATATCCCTAACAGGTGTATTGCACTAGTACTCTCGATGTATGCTGGTCACACGGTCTATCTACCTCTATAACTGGATAACTCGACTGGAAATCATTCCATCATGTGCGAGTGGGAGAAGAATTAAGGGAAAAACCCCTTACTTAAAGGACCTAATATGGAACATTTTCCATACCTATGTAATTCCCATATTGATATGGATTCGGGTCCATATCGGGAGTCATGGATGTATTCAGACTCCATCATCTCCCACTCGCACATGACAGAATGATTTTCAGTCAAGTTCTCTAGTTATACAGGCAAATAGACCATATGACCAGCATATATAAAGAGCACTAGTGCTATACACTTGTTAGGGATATATAGCGTCTCGAAAAGACGAGATCCTCTTATTCATGTATGCCAAACCCTAGATTACCTTCTCACATTCACTGTTTTAACTCATGATCTCATAAAATAATTTTCGTGTTCACTATTATGTCTCTATTTATAGAGACCATAATAGGCTAATCGGTGAACCATACAACAATTGAATGTGATCTAAAGGTTATCTTCCCCTCTTATTATATGCCATCCATCAAGATTCAGCTCGCTTTTCCAACTAGATCCGCCAGGCCCAAATTATCCCATGGCCTCTTGGAGACTAACTAAGATAGCCACACTGAACCATATTTCAGGGATAAGTTAAGGGTTCTGAAATATGGTAGGGTCTCACAATAGGGAAAGTTGAGATCAATAATATTTACTTCCTATCCCTTTGTCACATAAGCACACATGGTATAAAACATGTGTTATGGTGTTCATTTCTTCCCTTAAAGGAGCGCATGCCTTACATTTAAAAATGTATATATATAACACCATACAAAAGCGTAAGGTTGAGATGCACCAAAGCATCCAACTTTAGTCCGCTTACTTAAGGACTACTTCTAGCTTTTTAGACAGAACATGGTGGTTACGTTTAACTTATCATCAGATTCCATACAATCCTTATTTGGATCTCAATCCAAAGCATAAAACCTTAAGTATGTTTTTGTCTCGCACTTTAACAAGATAAATCTTGTAATTTCTGCAAGGCAGTAGTTTTATTTTGAACAGGCTCTCGAGCAATCTCATATGTTCAAAAATCGCCTCATCTTAGTCTTTGCCAACTCATTGACAAAACTAAGGTAAACACCCTTGTGAGTGGGCTACTTCTCTGTCCGACATACTCAATCTCATACAAATAACAGTAAATGTTTACACATAAACATTCACACTCATGTATTGCCAACAATGAACTTTGGTTATTATTCATAAATAATAACGTTAAGGAATTATATAAAATATAACAGTACTAATTAAATTCTACGCAAACCTCGAGATCTAATGTGTCTCTCAAAACACATCTCTCGTTACAGGTTTACTCAATGGATCTGCATGCGTAAAAATGTACTGTAAGTTCACTTCTCCTCGTGCAACAATATCTGTTATGTATTGATACTTGATGTCAAAATGCTTAGTCCTACTATAAGTTATTGACAACTGACAGTCACTATAGACTATCACTAGTTCCTTTGAGGCAGTTGCTCTTAAATGGCTCACAAACCATTTTGGCCAAACTGTCTCTTATACTACAGCTTCAGAAGCGACAATTTCAGCTTCCATTGTTGATAGGGATGCACAAATTTATTTCTTGCTACTCTATGAGATGGCACTCTTGCCAAGCAAGAATATGAAACTTGAACTGTATTTCTTCTCATCCACATCTCCTGCCTAATCAACCTTTTTGTATTCTCTCAATGCATATCCTTTTTTCTTGATAATAATAATCTACTATACCTTTAAGGTGTCTAAGTATCCCTTTAATTGCTTCCAATATGCTTTTGCTAGGATTAGCATGATATCCACTTACTATGCCTACTGCACAGCATATATCATGTCTTGTATGCTATACTGCATACATAAGATTACCCACGACACTGGCATATGGAACATTCTTCATACATTCCATCTCCTTCAGCATCTTAGGACACATCTCTTTGCTGAGAAACTGATTCTTAGCAATAGGGGTATCAATGGGCTTGCAGTTTTGTATATTAAATCGTTCAAGGACTTTGTTGATATTTGTCTCTTAAGAAAGAGGTAACAACCTTCTTGAACGATCTCTTGAAATCTTAACTCCAAGAATGTAGTCTGCATAACCCATATCTTTTATCTCAAAGTTAGACGATAACCATTCTTTGATTTCATTTATGTACCTTTTGTCATTTTCAGCTATTAGTATGTCATTTACATACAATGTTAAAATAACAAAATCACTTTTAGAGCTTTTGCTATAAACACAATGGTCTTCATCAATCATTTTGAACCCATTCGACATGATTATATCATGAAATCTCAAATATCATTGTCTCGAAGACTGTTTAAGGTCATAGATTAAACTAATCAATCAGCAAACCTTATGTTCGCTGCCTTTTCTCATATAGATTTCTTCTTCCAATTCTCCATCGAAAAAAAGCAATCTTCACATCCATTTGATGTACCCCTAGGTCCAAACTCGCCACTATAGCCAGAATTAACCTTATGGACGTAAATCTTACAGCAGGTGAGAAAGTCTCCTCGTAGTCAATCTGTTCCTGTTGTGTAAACCCTTTAACGACTAGTCAAGCCTTGTATCTTTCGATACTACCATCAGCTTTTCGCTTTACCTTGAGAATCCACGTATTCCCAATAGGTTTGTGTCCTTTAGGTAGATCAACCAGTTTCCAAACATGATTTAATCTCATAGATGCCATTTCTTCTTCCATTGCTTTAATCTATTTTTCTTTAGATGGGCATGAAAGAGCTTCTTAATCATTTTTAGGCTCTTCCTCATCTTGTGGGGTAACTAAAAGAGCTTTGTTCGAGCCTTCGATCTCAAATCGTCGGCGAGGAACACTTTTCCTTTTAGATTTGTGCAGTTCCAAATCTTGATAAACATGTCTCATATATTCATCGTAATTCAGAATGCTCCCACTGGGACCATGTTCCTTGCTCCCACTGAAGTTAGGAATACCATATTTTTAACTCCCACTGGAGTCAACAATACTCCCACTCGAATCAGGGTCTCGAACACCCGGATCATTTGGAGGATGAGGGTCTTAACCTTCTTCCTCTAACTCCTTCCCACTCGGATGGAGTGATCCTGATGGTTTCTCTTCCTGAGACTAATAGAAAGTGAAATCTTAATTCACTTTGCCCAACTTTGGAAATTCATTCTATAAGAATATGATGACTCGTGATCTAAATTCTGCCATAGTGTCATTTTCTTACTTACCCACGAAAATGTATCTTTTTTATGCTTCAGAATATCTCACATAGATACTCTTTTTATCTCTTGGTCCCAATTTACTAAATTAAGGTATCATGGACATAAGCATTATAACCTAAAGGTTGTAAATGGCTTAGGTCAGCTTGTCGACCAATTCACATCTCATAAGGCGTGGATGTGATAGATTTGGAGGGCACGCAATTTAGAACATATGTAGCAGTTAATAGATTATCTCCCTGATAGGAGATTGCCAAATCTGCTTCTACCATCATAGATCTAACCATATCCAGTAAAGTCTTATTTCTCCTTTTCGCAACACCATTTAGTTGTGGATTTCTCGTAATGGAGAACTGATGTTCAATCCCTTTTTCATCACATAAAGTTTTAAATATATCTGAAAGATATTCCTAACCTCTGTCAATTCTTAAAACTTTAATTCTTATGTTTAATTGATTCTCTCTTTCAAGTTCATAAAAATCTTGAAGTAACATAATGTTTCTGACTAGTGAGAAATCAAATAGACATGACCATACCTAGTATAGTCATCTATAAACGTGATGAAATAGTAGGCCCCATACTTTGCCCTCACATTCATTTGACCACATATGTCAGAATGAACTAATTACAATGAAAATTTGGCTCTAGTTCCTTTTTCGAACGATTTTCTAACTATTTTTCCTTTTAGACAATGCTCGCATGTAGGCAATTCAAGCTTATTTGAATTATCTATTAAACTTATATTGGCTAACCGACTCTTTCGGTCTAACCCGATTTAGTTTAATTCTAGCATGCCATATTTTCGCATTGTTCTCATAACTATGTGAATCGGAAGGAATTAAAGAAAAAACTAGTTTTCTTTAAAATAGTCATGGTGCACATCCATAATAATAAAATCATTCAGCACTTAACCAAAGCCATAATAATCAACATTTAATCATAAGCATATATTGTTATCCTCAAAATGTAAATTGAAAATAAATTTCAATAAAGCAAGAACAGAAATAGAACTTTCAACAAAGGTATCTCGATCCCTTATTACATGGTCTATTGGTCTTAAATCTTTCACCCACAAAGGATGAAATTCAGAATAGGATACACATATTTCACTCACTCTTGAGTAAGAATAGTGTATCTGTTTGGTCACAATGCAACCTCTTGCATAATGTCCTTTCTATAGGCAATTGAAACATTTCACTCTTATAACGTTTTTATTCTTTTTTCCTTTTGACCTTTCGTGATTCTGTTTTACTTTTTGCTTTTTAGGGCTTTTAAGCCTTTTCCTTATCCTACTTTTGAAGCTTCGTTTATTGTTCTGATTAGAACTCATTCTATCAGAATGGGACTGTGCCATATGCACTTCGACATTGACCTTAATCATTGTCAGTTAGTCCTCTTCAAGCTCCAAATGACAAGCGATATCCTCAAATGTCTCAATGCTTGTCCGCTTGAGTTAGTCGCATCTTTATATGCTCCCAACTCTTGGGTAAAGAATGGATAACAACTTGAACTTGCTGCTCGTCAGTCAACTTATGATCAATCTCATTAAGCTCACTTATCATTTTCATCTCTCATAGATATTTTCGCATCAAATGATCAGATTTTTTCTGATTAGTATCAAATTTGATCACTAATGATCGAAGTTTAGTCAGAGTCACACCTCCGAATTTCTCCCGCAATGCGATCCACAGATCCATTGCATTCTGATACTTGCAAAATTGCTTAGTGAGATCATCTTCCATCGCACTCAGTAAGATGATATGAGCAGTGGAATTCTTTTCCTTCCATGCCACATAGGCATTTTGGTCCCGCCTATATAGGAATGTAGTGCCATTCTCAAGTTCAGCCATAACCGAACTTAAGTGTTCAAGAGTCTCTTGCTCTTCAAGCTCATACTGGAATCTCATCCTCCAGATTTCACAATTATCACCATTCATCTTAATATCTTTATTAAGTTTTGCAACAATTGACTTGGAAGCAATATCCATTAGGATCCTCCGATCTCAAATGGAATAATGTTGCACAATACTAAAGAAGATAAGGCAATACATGCTATTTACTATGCATCTGAAATAATAACCTAGTAAAGTTTTCTATTAGCCTTCAATTCGAAAAGGCTACTAATAGTATCTAATTGCCCCCTAAGTCCTAATGTCCATCCCTACAAGTTAAAATTTCATGCATAGTAAATCTGAATTATTGGATTATTAAGTTCTCAAACTTAAGAAGAGGATAATATTGGTTTAAATTTATTAAGCCTTTACTTAATAAGCATGTAATTATTTTACTCATAAAATAATGCAAGACAATTAATAGTTAAACAAACACATTTATTATAAAGTTAAATGCCATCATAATAAATAAATGCATTCATTTAACTAATAGATAAAATCCAATAATCCAAAATATGACACTCATGTCAAATAACAATAGAAAACATAAATCCTATTTAATAAAATTAAACGCTAACTAAAATTGACACTCATATCAACTAATCTAGAAGTCTAGATTTTTGCAAAATCTTTCTTGACACTAGGACTGATTCTTTGACCATCTTCATCAATTCATCAGGTAACTCATAAGTTCGTTGATGAAGCCATAAACGATGCACACTACGTCCACTTCTCAATTTTATCATAGATGTAGTGTTGCTCCTCAACACTCCTCTTTTGGCAACTCTAGCCAAAAAGTGGATGATAGCTTTTCTATAAATTCTTTCTCCAATGTACTAGGTAGTTTCCAATAACTCCCTGATTTCTGGACGATATATAAAATAGTCAGTCAATGCTTTGAACAGGACTCTATCATCCTTTCCCATACTTAAACCACCTAACCAAATGCACTCTTGCATTTCTTCGTGCATAAATATTATGTGACGTACTATTTCATCAATGTCATCAGCTCGGATATTCCTTCGCATTCTTATGTTACTTACTAAACGCACTTTTGCATTTCTTAAAGTAATCCCAAATGGAGTGCGAGGAACCATAGGAGTCCTCATCATCACCATTTCCGCAATACATTACAGAAACATAATATAGTTAATACACTCATATATAAACACATATGATTGAAACACATTTCAATCAACAATAAGGACATATCCTCAAAATTTTTCAAAAAATATTTTTCAAAATTTTTTTGAAGGCAGAAAATACATTTTCCACAATTTTATAATATTTTTAATAATTTAAAAATAAGAATTGATTTTCTAGTTATTAAAAAATTTTAAAAAAATAACCAAAAAATCAGAAATATTTTAAAAAATGATCAGGAAAAAATTAGAGCTGATTCGGTGGTCGGAGAAGGCTGCACGCACCTACACGCGCTGCTAGAGGGAGGAATGAAGCGCCTACGCGCCATCACGCGCGCCTCTCACTTATCCTGCCATGTGTCACAACCACAGTATACCACGTGTCAGAATATGGTTGGTCCACATGTCGCTAACAAGGCAACTGTAGACATGTCATCACCACGTGGCCTGATATTTGTCAGACACGTGGCAACAACCTATTGGGCCACGTGGTAGAAGTGATATGTAACATTCCAAAAAGGGCCTAGTTGGGATTTGCATGATAAATTAGTTAATTAAGGGTATTTAAGTAATTGTGCAAGTGACAATTGGGATGAATAGAGGATTTAATTGAAGAGAATCAAAGAATTTAAGTGAAGAATTTATTTTAGTGAGTATTTGGTATTTGAGCAACGACCAAAGAGAATTAAGCTAAGGATAAGAAAAGTTGAGCCAATCAGATTCTGCCACCTAGGATTGGGTTGTTGGGGAGCATTTAATGAGATTTGAGAGAAGGAGAGAGGGAAAGGAAGGGAAGAAAATTTTTTGCCTTCTTGCTCACGCCTCTTGTTCTCCCTCTTCTTCCTCTCTTTTTCCTTTTCTGCTCTCTAGTTTTGCTCTTGTGTGATTCTTCAAGCTTTGAGCTAGGTTTTTGGAGGTCTAGAATTGGTTTCAAGAGGTAAGTGGCTAGGTTATACTGTGGATTTGCTTCTTCTTCTCCTCCATTTCATTTTACTTGGGTCTGGATTGATTTAGTGTTTGTTTGGCTGGATTTTGTGCAAGAATCGGAAGAGAGGAGGAAGAGTAAAGGCAAAGAGAAAGTGGGTTCTTAGAGGAAGTGGATTGAAGCTTCATTTTGAGGTTTGGGAGTTGTGTTGCCTTATTCTTTTCAGATCATGTGTGTGTACATTAATTTCTGGAATTTTGAGTGTTTTGTATGAATTAATGCATGTCTTTATAGGGTTGTGATGGTTTGCATGCCAGTTTTGAAGTGATAAGCATGAGTTTTGGATGAATTTCTGGGTTATATTGAAATGTGGTAATCTTATGCTATTCTATGGTGTATATTATTGTGCAATTGAGTTGTTATGATCATAAGCATGATTATAAGAATGAGTAGAAGGTATATGTTTAGTGGATTGTAGTTATATGCATGTTAAAATGATTTTTGGTTGAGTTTGGTTTTTAAAGTAAGTCAGTTTTCAGCAAAAATCTGGATTTGGAATGATTTATACGGCGGTAAGGAATCCTCATACTGCCGTGTAAACACATTCTGGATTAGTGATTTTTGCTAGTCCGTCGAGCCACACGGCTGTAAGGATTTCCATACTGCCGTGTAAATGCTCTCTGGATAGTGGAGGGCACGACTCATAAAGCTTCTTCATGAGTCATAAAGCTTCCTCACGAGTTGTAAAGCTTCTTCATGAGTTGTGAAGCTCCCTTCGTGAGGCCTGGCACGACCCGTGCAATCTGTGTCACGAGTCGTGACATCGTGCACGAGTTGTGACACTAAGCATGACTCGTGACAGTGACCCCTTACTGCTTGCCCTATTTTCTAAAATATTTTTCTTGTCTCACTCTGCATGGTTTCTCATTAGTGCATGGTTTATGTTTTTGCTTATGCCTTGTTAATGCTATTATTCTAGAATTGAGTAAGTGATTAATGCTATGCATGTATTTTGACTCTTGGTTTTGATATTGTCTAATGTCATGTTCCGAGTGAGTGAGTTGAGGTTGAAGTGTCATAGTAGTGGATAGATAAGCATGCTTATAAAGGGATAGTGAGTGCAGCTGCCTATGTTAGCCCCGTTTGGGTCTTACGGCGACCTCCGTTATGGTCTTAGTGAAAAATATTTTGAGACTTCGGTCTCCCTTGCTACCTTTGGTTATAAAATATTTTTGAGGCTTCGGTCTCTTATGTTTGATACTGTTTGCAGTATCCCCTGTAGTGTTTCCCGTATCCATCACTAGTGAAATTCAGGCTGTTATGTGATATATTGGGTTTTATTTTTAGTGAAGTGTTACGTTTATCCAAGTGCCTTCGGTTAGTGTTTACTCCTGTTATGATTATTAATATCTTGGTAATCGTCCTGATGTAGTGATTATGCTTGCACTCCCTTTGCTTTTTGGTCGGTGCTCAGCAAGTGTACTGAATCGACAAGTAATATAGCGAGTATAATTAAAGACCAGTGAATATAAAACCCAAGGGAAAAAGGATTGTCATGTTAAATATCTAAGATTGAGTGAATTTGAGATATCCCCAATTTGTTTGGTGGAAAATTCTAAGCTAAGCAAGAAAATAAAATTATAAATTAACGATTAAATATAAAATTGTTCATCAACAAATTACTCAAGGATGAATTTAAATGCTTAGGAAATTCCATCCTCATAAATGTAATTGAAAATTGATAAAACAATATAAACATGAAATTCTTGACAACCCAACTAAGCCCAAGCATCCCATTCCGGAGTAAGCTATTATAATCACAAAACATCCCATTCCGGAGCAAGCCTCATGATTAGCATAAGCCCGGGTCTCAAGTCCTAGGTATGAATTAAATTACCATTCCGGAGCCAATTAATCCAATACCCATCTATTCCTCACATTTCTGAACTTTATAAAACTAACATCTATAAATCAAGCATCCCATTCCGGAGCAGGCAAAACCAATAGATGCAGTGTTGTACCTTTGATGTATCTAAGTATCCTCTTAACTGCTTTCCAATATGCTTTGCCTGGGTTAGATTGATAGCTGCTTACTATGCCCACTGCATAGCATATATCATATCTTGTATGCAATATTGCATACATAAGTCTACCCACGGCATTGGCATATGGAACGTTTCTCATACGTTCCATCTCTTTCGGCATCTCAGGACATATCTCTTTGCTGAGAAGCTGATTCTTAGCAATAGGGGTATCAATGGGCTTGTAATTTCGCATATTAAATCATTTAATGACTTTATTGATATATTTCTCTTAAGAAAAGAACAACAACAACCTTCTCGAATGATCTCTTAAAATCTTAACTTCAAGAATGTAATATGCTTGACCCATATCTTTTATCTCAAAGTTTGGACAATAACCAATCTTTGATTATATTTACGTACCCTTTGTGATTTTTAGCTATGAGTATGTCGTTTACATACAAAATCAGAATGATAAATTCACTTTTAGAGCTTTTACTATAAATGCAATGGTCTTAACCAATCATATTAAACCCATTCGACACGATTATCTCATGAAATCTTAAATACCATTGTCTTGAAGACTGTTTAAGGCCATAAATTGAACTCATCAATCAGTAAACTTTATGTTCGCTGCCTTTTCTTATGAAACTTACAAGTTATTCTATCCAATTCTCTACTGAAAAAAGCAATCTTCACATCCATTTGATGTAACTTTAGTTCCAAACTTACCACTATGACTAGAATTAACCTTGTTTACAATAGATGAGAAAGTCTCCTCATAGTCAATCCCTTCCTGTTGTGTAAACCCCTTAGCAACTAGCCAAGCCTTATATCTTTCTACACTTCTTTTCAGCTTATCGCTTTACTTTGAGAATACATTTATTCCCAATTGGTGTCCTTCTAGTAGATCAATTAGTTCTCAAACTTGGCTTGATCTCATTGATGCCTTTTTTCTTCCATTACTTTAATCCATTTTCCTTAGATGTGAATGAAAGAGCTGCTTGAACATTTTTAGGCTTTTCCTCATCTTGTGGGGTAACCAAAAGATCTTTGTTCGAGCTTTCGATCTCAAATCGTCGGCGCGAAACACTTTTCCTGTTAGATTTTTGCAGTTCTGAATCTTGATAAACATGTCTCATATATTCACCGTGATTCATAATGCTCCAACTGGGACCATGTTCCATTACTCTCACTGAAGTTAGGAATACCATATTCCTTACTTCCACTAGAGTCAAAAATACTCCCATTTAAATCAGGATCTCGAACATTCGGATTGTTTGGAGGATGAGGGTCTTAACCTTCTTCCTCTAACTCTCTCCCACTCAGATGGAGTGATCCTGGTAGTTCCTTTTTCTTGAGTTTCATATAAAGTGAAAACTTGATTGTAGACACCGGGTCCCGAGTAGCCTTGATCAAGATTACTTAATGATAAAATTACGTGTGCCGATTTATAGGCAAAAAGAATGAAAGTTGGAAGTGATAATCTCCTTGTCGTTTTGATTTGCTAGGAATGAATAAAAATTTATTTTAAAAATATTTTAAAAAAATTATTTTGGGATAAAAAAGTTAGTTTTAAAACTATTGTGTTTTATAGAAAAAAAAAAATTTCGCGCAAATGTCGGGCTGCGGCAGGCCAGCGCAGAGGGCGCGCTCACCCTGGCACTGGGCGCCGCGCGCGCGGTTGCGCTAGCGAAGCGCTGCTGCGCACGAGAGACGCTCGTCGGGAACTCTGACGGGAGTCTCTCGCCCCCTGTCGCGCGAAATTGGCCTTTTGGCTGCCGACCAAAGGTATCATGGACATAAGCATTATAACCTAAAGGTTGTAAATGGCTTAGGCCAGCTTGTCGACCAGTCCACATCTCATAAGGTGTGGATGTAACGGATTTAGAGAGCACGTAATTTAGAACATATGTGGCAGTCAATAAATTATCTCCTCGATAGAAGATTGGCAAATCTACCTCTGCCAACATAGATCTAACAATATCAAGGAGAGTCTTATTTCTCCTTTTCGCAATACTATTTTGTTGTGGAGTTCTGGGAATGGACAACTGATACTCAATCCCTTTTTTATCACATAAAGCTTTAAATTCATCAGAAAGATATTCCTGACCTCGGTCAGTTCTCAAAGATTTAATCTTTTTGTCTAATTGATCTTCAACTAAGTTTATATAAGTCTTAAAGCAACTCAATGCTTCTGACTTGTGAGAAATCAAATAGACATGACCATACCTAATACAGTCATTTATAAATGTGATGAAATAGTAGGCCTCATACCTTGCCCTCACATTCATTTAACCACATTCATCAGAATAAACTAACCGCAATGGAAATTTAGCTCTAGTTCCTTTTTCAAATGATTTTCTAACTATTTTCCTTTTTAGACAATGCTTGCATGCAAGTAATTCAACCTCATTTGAACTGCCTATTAAACCTCTATTGGCTAACCGACTCCTTCAGTCTAACCCGCTTTGGTTTAATTTTAGCATGCCATATTTTCATATTGTTCTCATAACTATGTGAAGAGAAAGGAATTAAAGAAAAAAAAAACTAATTTTTTTTTTCAAATAGTTATGGTGCACATCCATAACAATAAAATCATTTAGTACTTAACCCGAACCTTAATAATCAACATTTAAGCATAAGCATATATTGTTATCCTCAAAATATAAATTGAAAACAAATTTTAAAAAGCAAGGATAGAAACAGAAATCTTAACAAAGGTATCTCGATCCCTTATTATCTGGTCCATCGGTTTTGAATCTATCACCCACAAAAGATGAAATTCAGAACTAGATACATAAATTCTACTCACTCTTGAGTTAGAATAGTGTATCTATTTGGGCACATTGCAACCTTTTACATAGTGTCCTTTCTGTAGGCAATTGAAACATTTCACTTTTGAAACGTTTACTTTCTTTTTCCCTTTAGACCTATTATGATTCTATTTTATCTTTTGCTTTTTAGGCTCCCGGGCCTTTTTTTTATCCCACTTTTGAAGCTTCGTTTATTATTCTGATTAGAACTCATTCTATCAGAATGGGACTGTGCCATATACACTTCGATATTGACCTTAATCACTGTCAATTCGTCCTCTCTAAGCTCCAAATAACAAGCTACATCCTCAAATGTCTTAATGCTTGTCCATATGAGTTAGTTACATCTCACATGCTTCTAACTCTTAGATAAGGAATGGATAACAGCTTGGACCTATTGCTCATCGGTCAACTTATGACCAACCTCACTAAGCTTACTAATCCTATTCATCTCTCATAGATGTTTTTGCATCGAATAATCAGACTTCTTCTGATAAGTATCAAATTTGATCACTAATGATCAAAAAACTTAGTTAGAGACACAACTCTGAACTTTTCTCGCAAAGCGATCCACAAATTCATTGCATTTTGATACTTGTAAAACCACTTAGTAATATCATCATCCATCGCACTTAGCAAGATGATATGAGCAGTGTAATTCTTTTTCTTCCATGCCACATAGGCATTTCTGTCCCGCCTATACTAGAATGTAGTGCCATCCTCAAGTTCAACCATAACCGAACTTAAGGGTTCAAGAACCTCTTGCTCTTCAAGCACATACTGGATTCTCATACTTCAGATTTCATAATTGTCACCATTCATCTTAATATCTTTATTAAGTTTGGCAACAATTGACTTTGAAAGCAGTATCCATTAGGATCCTTTGATCTCAAATGGAACAATGTTGCACAATATTAAAGGAGATAAGGCAATACATGCTATTTACTATGCATCTAAAATAATAACCTAGTAAAATTTTCTATTAGGTTTCAATTCGAAAAGGCTACTAATAGTATCCAATTACCCTCTAAGTCCTAATATCCAACCTTACAAGTTAAAATTTTATGCATAGTAAATCTGATTTATTGGATTATTAAGTTCTCGAACTTAAGAGGGGAATCATATTGGTTTAAATTTATTAAGCCTTGACTTAATAAACATGCAATAATTTTACTCATAAAATATTGCAAGGCAATTAACAGTCAAACAAACACATTTATTATAAAGTTAAATGCCATCATAATAAATAAATGCATTCATTCATCCAATAGATAAAATTCAATAATCCAAAATATGACACTCATGTCAAATAACAATAGGAAGCATAAATCTTATTAAATAAAATTAAACGCTGACCAAAATTGATACTCATGTCAACTAATCTAGAAGTCTAGATTTTCGCAAAATCTTTCTTGAGACGGGGATTGATTCTTTGACCATCTTCATCAATTCATCAGGTAACTCATAAGTTCGTTGATGAAGCCATAGACGATACACATTACGTCTACTTCTCAATTTCATCACATATGTAGTGTTACTCCTCAGCACTCATCTTTTGGCAACTCTAGCCAAAAAGTGGATTATAGATTTTCTATAAATTCTATCTCCAATGTACCAGGTAGTTTCCAATAACTCCCTAAGTTCTAGATGATATACAAATGAGTCAGCCAATGCTTTGATCAGGACTCTATCATCCTTTCCCATACATAAACCACCTAAACAAATGCACTCCTGCATTTCTTCATGCATAAACATTATGTGATGCACTATTGCATCAATGTCATCAGCTCGGATCTTCCTTCGCATTCTTATGTTACTTACTAAATACACTTTTACATTTCTTAAAGCAATCCCAAAGGGAGTGCGAGGAACCACAGGAGTCCTTATCATCACCATTTCTATAACACATCACAGAAACAAAATGTAGTTAATACACTCATGTATAAACATATATGATTGAAACACATTTAAATCCACTATAAGGACATATCCAAAAAAAATTTAAAAAAAAAAAATTTAAATTAATTAAAGACAGAAAATACATTTTACACAATTTTATAATATATTTAATAATATAAAAAAATAAGAATTTATTTTCTGGTCATCAAAAAATTTTGAAAAAATAACCAAAAAATCAGAAATATTTTGAAAAGTGGTTCTGTAAAAAAATGGAACTGATTTGGTGGTCGGAGATGGCCTCACACGTAGCCAAAGGGAGGGATGACGCGCCCACGCGCCATCACGCGCACCACGCGCGTCTCCCACTTGTCCTGCCACATGTCACAACCCTACTGTGCCATATGTCAGACTATAGTTGGTCCACCTGTCGCCAATGTGGCAGCAGGAGACATGTCATCGCCACGTGGCCCGACACCTATCGACCACACGTGGCAACAGTGACACGTCACTGTGCTGACATAGCCCGACACATGGCACGATGTTAATCGTCCACGTGTTACCCCCTGATTAGTCCATGTGGCACCTCTGGACACGTTATTGCCACATGGCTGGAACTGGGTCAGCCACGTGGTAGAATCCTATTGGGCCACATGTCCACAGTAACGCATCACTGTGGACCTGCATTTGCGCACGTATAGGCCATCGCCTAGGTGCACGCGGCTAATGTCTTGTGGCGCGTGCATGCCACGCGTGGCCTTCCCCATGGATTCTAAGCTCTGAATTTCGATCGGTGGTGGATTTTCGGGGTCTGTGATCTCAATGGTATAGTCAAATTTTATAAATCTCAATTTCTAGTCTAGGGTTTTGAATACCTATATTTATCCCCTCAATTTACGGTACACATACACGATTTTAGACCCGAAAAATATATACAAATATATATTTTAATACAAAATAAATATATATTGTGTTCATGCATCCTAAATCCACCAATTTTATACATAAACTTTTAGATCCAATTTTATCCACATGCCAGGGTGCCAAAATTTTTGGTTTTGATACCAATAAAGGGAAAATAACATGCTATATGCATATTTGGAGGTAACATAATCGAGTAATATGTTACCTACCTCTTGTAGTGCAGATACTTTAGCGGAAGCGATTACAAGGATCCCTTCTGGCTGGCATCACTAGTCGGGATGATATCCACGAGCGGGATAACGGCAAACTAAACCATAGTCTAAAAGCCCCTTGGAGTGAAAAGCAGGTGAGGAGAGAATTCAGCAGAGTTTCAGTATAAGAACTATTTCTTCTTTTTTTCTCATCTTTACCTTAGCCCTATTCATAAAGAGCCTTATACTCTTAATTAGGAGGGCTATTAAATAAGGTAATTAATAGGAAATGTCAGTTACAGAATTAATGGGAATTAAATGGGCAGTTACAACTATGAATTAAGGAATTAATATGTAGCCTCTCTTATTTAATCCATTTAATTAAGGGACAAACACTTAATTAAAGGATCTAATATGGAACCTTTTCCATACCCTTATAATTCCCATATAGATATGGATTCGGATTCATATCGAAAGTCATGGGCGTATCCAAACTCCAACAACTTTGAAAAATTCAAGAGTTATTTTTGGTATACTTAGGAAAATCGGGATAAGTGATCCCAATTTGAGAAAATTAACTTTTTTTTAAAGTGAGTTTTTATTGGTTGAAATTAGGACGTTTGTCCCATTTTATTAGAAAAAAATTTCAATTTATTAATAAAATATTTTTGGTGATTTTTAATTAACGAGCATAAACTAAACTAAATTTATTACATATTACATAATAAAAAAAATTAAAGCGAAATAATGAAAAATAATAAAAATGCTAAAAATGACAAGTCCACCCGAAAAGTGTCTCTAAATCTCCATGGTCTCCCATTTGCCATTGAAAATGCTCACACATAAAAAATAAGTATTGTGATAAAAAAGATACAAATAAAATTGATGTTAGTAATAAAAAAAGAATTAAACATATAACATATAAAAATGAATTAAAATAAATAAAATAAAATGTATTATGAGTGACAAACTAATTAAATGACATAATAAAATAAGTAACTTAATATATTAACAATTCAACATATATAAAAACATAAATGATAATAATAATAATAACAATAACAAATAATAATAACAATAATAATAATAATAGTAATGGTAAACAAATAATAACAACAATAATAATAGTAATAATAACAATAAACAAGTAGTAATAATAATAATAATAATAATAATAATAATAATAATAATAATAATAATAAAAAAGAAGATGAACAATAAAGTAAATAAGAAAGAAAATAAAACAAATTAAACATATCAAAACATATTAAATCTATGAACAAAATCACATAAATACAAAAAAAAACAATAATAGATTTAAAAATCTATATGGTTACTAATTAATTAGAAATAAAAATTATAACAAAAATTAAATTAAAAATTGAACCCATAATACTTACCCTCAAAATTTGACTTGATGAATGAAGGTAAAATGATCAATTTTCTTGCCTTAATTTTACAAAAATAAGATTAGAAAAATAAAATATAGAAAAAAAATTTTATTTCAAGAACAAAAAATTAATTTCTTTGTCTCAAAAAAAAATTGTTAAAAAAAGAATAAGAAAATTTTCAAGAATAAATAATTATTCTCTTTGTCTCAAGAATTAACTTAAAAAAATACTTCGAATATTAGGAGAATTTATTCTTGAAGAAGAAGAAGAAAATATTTTCTTAAGAAAAATTCCCCCTCATTTTTCTCTCCAAAAAAGCCTTTTATATCCTCCAAATAAAATCAGATTTTTTGAACTAATTTTATTAATTTAATACCCATTAAAATATAAAAAAGTGAAGAATTTTAAAAGACAAAAGAAAAAAAAATATTTTACAGTTAAATTGCAAAAAACAACTTAATTTTGGCCTAAAAACGCCCAAGGGGGCGTCGGGGGGACGCTAGGCGCGCTATAGGGCCGAGCAACGCCCGTCAATGCGCGCACACGACGCAGGCGATGCCCTACGCCTCACCCAGCGAGCTGCCGACATGCGCCAATTTTTTTTTTTAAATCAAAACTTTTAAAAATAAAAATTTTCGCTAAAACATTATAATTTCCAAATTCATTTTATTCTATTTTTTTATTTTTCTATATTTTTTTATTTTTTTAAAAAATGCAAATTTTGACATAATTTCGCCTGTAATTTCGTTATCAGGTAATCCTGATCTGAACTGTTTCGGAACCCGGTGTCTATAAGATAATAATATAATAAATATATAAAATAATCATAAAAAAATAAAATAATTATATAAAAAAATAGTTGATAATTCTAAATATAATTATATTTCAATACATGTATATAATTTAACCAAGCATATGAATGTATTAATATTTACATTAAATTACTAATGTAACCAAACACAGTAATGTAATCATATATTTTTTTAATCAATTACAATCTTCAATTACATTACAATACAATCTCTCTTGCCAAACATAGTCTTATGACTTTTCGAGCTCTAATACTATATTTATAGTCGACCAAGAAAAAATCGTTTCATTCATTAATTAAAAAGAGAGAGGTTAAACTAGTTTTTATACAGTGATCAAGAAGACAAAAATAACTATTTCTTAATTTTTATCCATCATATGAAAGTCAAGTGTTACTCTAGAGCTATGTTTGGTATGATGTAATAAATTGTAATGTAATACATAATGTAATGGATCAAGAGATGTAATACAATAGATTGAAATTATAATTACATTACTATATTTGGTTTCATTAGTAATATAATGTAAATACTAATATATTCTTATGCTTGTTGGATTATATATATGTATTGTAATGTAATTATATTTATAATTATTAACTAATTTTTATATGATTATTTTATTTTATTTTTTATAATTATTTTATATACTTATATATTTATTATATTATAAAAAAACAAAAGTACGAACTTGATAAAGCATAATGTTTTTTTAAAAAAATCTTATATTAAAAATGTAATCTCATATAAAATGGTAATTCTATTAAATTTGAGAGAATATGGTTTAATTTAAAAGAGATAAATGTAATGGAAAATATCACAAAATATTATGAATTAGGAAATATATATATTGATTAATTGAGAATTATATGTATATTTATGATTATAATACATTGTAAAAATTTTGAATTAACAAACAAAATAATCAATTCATTATTCATTACATTTTATTACAATTTTCCTTACCAAACATGGCCTAGGTGTTCTTAGAATATATTGAAATAACATATGGAATGAACTAACATAGCTTTTTATTGAATAAAACCAAAGAAATAATATACGGCACAAACCACATAAATAAATAGGGATCTTTACATAATTGTACACAAAATAAAAAAAAAATAAAATATTTCAATCATACAACTTTTTTAAATTTTATTTTCATTTATACCATTTTGTTTTTCAAAAATACCACTTTTTGCATAACATAAAACAAAAATACCACTTTTTGCATAACATAAAACAAAAATATCGTTTACCTTTCTCACTTTCCTCTTTTTTCTTTCTCTTTCTCACTTCCGCCACTCATTTTCACTCTCACCTTCCTACTGATTTCTAAATCACCGAGTAACATTCCTCACTTCCCATTCTCAGCTTAAAGAAAACTTAACTGGTAAGAATTCTTTTCGCCTTTGTCTTCTTTAACATTTATGAACTGTTTGTTGTAATATCACATCGAATTTTAGGGTTTCGTTTCACTTCAATCTCATATTTTTTACATTATTCAAGCTTCGTGTAGATTTCCTTTTTAATTGTTCGCGATTACTGTGAAGAAGAAGCTCCTGCTTGCAAGGTTTGTAGGCATATGGTTTATTTGCAAATTGGAAAACGTCAACAAGCTCCTGCTTCTGCCACTATCAGATGGACCCACCACCATAAGAATTTAAATGGTTTCTAGAATTGGATACTTAAACCTCTTTAGCTAATAATTGGTTGGAAAAACTGAGTTTAGAATTGTATAATATTAAGGTTTCTTACTTTATATTCCTATCTGGTATCATTTTAAATCATAATTAGAATTGGAATTTCATTTTTTAATAGCAGTATGAAAAACATAAAGGAGGCAGCAACATAAAATCTAGAAATATTATCTGCCATCTTAAAAATCCTTTCTGTTTGTTATGATATGCAAATATTAGTTTATGTTTCTTATATTTTTGAACTACTCTTTTATACGTCTTTCGATCTGCAACATTTTAGACCACTGCCAATTAATAGCATTTTTTTAATTTCAATCTGGCAATCTTCTATATAGAAAAATATTGGCAAAACAAATATCTAATGAAAAACATGTGCTATAATTGATAACGAAAATTTGACCCATTACTTTTTGATGAGATATTGTTGAAAGTATGAAGAAATAGAAGTCAAAAATATCATGATTATGCTTGGCATTCCAATCAGATATTTAATAAAGAAAAGATATTTGCATGTGGATAACATATAGTTATTAGACAGAAGAAACATAAGAATAAAGTACAGGATAAATGTTGATTATTATTATTATTATTATTATTATTATTATTATTATTATTATTATTATTATTATTATTATTATTATTATTATTATTATTATCATTATTATTATCACATCTCTTGATTTTGATATTAAGTTGAACGATCAACTGATCATGTTGTACAATTAGGAATTAAGCAACATATCATTAAATAATTTACTTTTTTCATGTCATTGCTTATAGTAAATTGAATTGGCCACTAAACAGAGAGGTATTTTTATAGTAATAATATAATGTTTAGATAGATATTTTAATAATTAAAATGAAAATGAAATGCAGCAGAAGCAGGGATGAGTTGAGTTTTGGATTGGAATAAATTAAAAATGACAAAATTGAAAGAGTGGG
This sequence comes from Excoecaria cochinchinensis, assembly GCA_947683425.1. Classification (NCBI taxonomy): domain Eukaryota; kingdom Viridiplantae; phylum Streptophyta; class Magnoliopsida; order Malpighiales; family Euphorbiaceae; genus Excoecaria; species Excoecaria cochinchinensis. Next base: position 2,541,515 of record CANTUQ010000153.1, on the reverse strand, counting down.
TGTTCACCTAATTTATGGTTTCTTCCTCTCCATACTTGTGCAATCAGCAATGTGTGTGATGATTATACTGCATTATTTAACTTATTTATGGTTTCTATTAAAATTTTGAGATCTCTTGTTTTATATTTTTATTCACTGTCGATTTGAAGCCAGTGGCTACTCTTCTTCTGTGTTAATACTTGTTGTATACTGTGTGTATTTGATAATGTTTATGTTCTTTATTATTTCTGAAACATACACAACTTCTCTTGCAGTGTTATAATACTCATAGCACATGTTTTGGGGTCTTTTATTTGATTCATATTTGAAGGGATTGTTGTGCACTTAGATTATAGAATACACAATTAAAATGTATTAAAAATTGCCTTTAAGAAATAGTGAAGACATAACAATTTTTTAGGTGAGCTAAGTTACTGTTAATTTTTACATGTTTTAAATGTGTTTTTTTTTTAATTTGAAGTGCTATTTGTTTACTGATCATATCTCAGATAAAATGGTTCAAACTCGAACAAGTTCTTCTCCTGCACTTAGGAACACATCACAAATTATTAACAAAATGAAGAAAATAGATGCTGACGCAGATTTAATGATCATAAAAGAGACAAAGAGGAGAAAAACTACAATTCAAACTCTAGATCATGATTCTTATAATCCAAAAAAAATAAAGGTATGATATTATACAATGTAAATATAAATGAATAATGGTATAATTTGAGGATGCATTGATATTTATTTGTTTATGGCTATTTATTATGTATGTGAATATGTTGTATAATGTGTAAACTAGTTGTGCGTATACTAGATGCGTACTTGTTGTGTATATTGAACTAATGCTTTATTAAGATTTTAAATGGGTTGAGATTCCTAGTGTATAATTATGATCTGTATTTGACAAGATTTTACTTGAAGGTTCTTTTAGTTGATAATCTAGAACATTTATCTGATCTTGCAACTTATATTTCATTTAGATCTATATTTTCGAACATAAAAATATTTTTGGATTGAATAACTATGAATCTTAGCATGAAAGAGCAAAATTTTCAGTGCTATAACGTGGGCAATTAATTGAAACCTCATAATGTTATGCTAGGCTTATTGATATGAACACTGTAAGCACGAAACCAGTGTGCTGAACAACTTGACATATTTGAATATTAACAATAATAATAATAATAAATTGTATTAGGTTGAGTGTAAATACACTGCCCTCAAACTAAAACGCTATCATTCAAGCATTGCCTACATGCATTCTATCATTTGAACTAAATTTAAGATATAAAGTAAAATCATATCAGTTCTCATTATTAGCACTTACTATATAATAATAAAAAGTTAGATATGGAATGGTAGTTGAGCAATATCACCCTTCATTAATGAAATACATCACAAAGAAAATGTCACAATTCAACTAAATTAATTACACTGAAAGAAAGACCTACATGTTAGTAAGGAACACAATATTGATGGGAGAATCATATCTTTAGAATAAGACCATTATAATAACAATTGCAAATGCCAAAAACCATGAAAACAACTTAAAAAAATAAATCTGCTTCTTCAAATCAACAACAACCTCTTGAACATTAAAAATTTGTGTGTATTTATTATGTATGTGTGCTTGTTGTATACTGTTAGTAAACTAGCTGTATAGTGTGCGTATACTAGATGTGTACTTGTTGTATACTATTAGTAAACTAGCTATATACTGTGCATATACTATATATGTACTTAATGTATACTGTTAGTAAACTAGTTATATATTGCGCGTATACTAGATGTGTACTTGATGTATACCGTGTCTATACTAGATGAAACTTGTTGTATACTGTGTGTGGCTTCAATTTAAAAAAGCCTAGATGATATTTCTAGGCTTCAATTCGTTTATATATGTGTGTATACTTAATGTGTACTTGCTAAATACTATATGTATACTTGTTGTATATTGTGTTTATACTTGACTACTACTTGATGTATATTATGTGTATTTGATGTATATTGTGTGTGACTTCAAGTTAGAGACTTTATTTTGAAAAAGGATAATTTTCATAGTGTTCGGATCCATTTTTGTATGAACACTTTCGCTGTATCTATTTATCATACCCCGATACCCCCATTGGAAGGATACCGGAGCGCCACGCACTCATAAGCCCTACATACATACATACATACATACATAAAAGCGAATAAGTGGAAGCATTCGATATGCAAAAGAATATGGAACCCGAATACAAATATATATATAACAAAATATACATTACTTATAGAATTACTGAAAGATCCTTAAATACATTTACTACTATACCAAAAAGAATTACATAATTACATGGCAAAATGATATACAAAAATAATAGTAATTCTAACTCCTAGTGGCCGACCTTGCAAATACTCGACATGAATCGGACCTGCCACCTACACGGAAAAACACCCGTGCTAAGCGATAACGCTTAGTGGGGAGGAACAAAGACAATAAGCAACAATAACACTATACAGATATATCAATATAAAGATCACTAGATTCAAAAGCATCTACACACAGAAAACCTTACCATAGCAAAAGCAAGGGAAGCGTATGCATTATCACTACATCAGGACGATCACCAAAATATTAATAATCATAGCACTTCACTGAACTAAACTCCAACATATCACATAACAGCCTGAATTTCACCTTTGGTGGATACGAGAACACTACAGGGGAGACCGAAGCCTCATAAAAATATTTTTATACCCGAAGGTAGCAAGGGAGACCGAAGTCTCAAAATATTTTTCACTAAGACCATAACGGAGGTCGCCGTAAGACCCAAACGGGGCCAACATAGGCAGCTGCACTCATTATCCCTTTATAAGCATGCTTATCTATCCACTACTATGACACTTTAGGCTCAACTCACTCACTCGAAAAATAACACTAGACAATATCAAAACCAAGAGTCAAAACACTAGCATAGTAATAATCACTTACTCAATTCTAGAATAACAGCATTAACAAGGCATAAGAAAAACGTGAACCATGCACTAGTGAGAAACCATGCAAAGTGAAGCAAGAAGGAAAAATCATTTCAGAAAATAAGGCAGGCAGGAAGGGTTACTGTCGCACTCGCGACAGTAGCCAGAGTCACACTGCGGAAGAGGAGGCTATCACGAGTCGTGCAGGATGTTACGACTTATGACAGGGGCTTACTGTCATGACTCGTGACGAAGCCAGCCTCACGCAAGAAGCTGTCACGAGTCGTGCACGACGTCACGACTCGTGACAAGCCTCAATTGCCGAGTCGTGCTGGCTTTCACGACTCAGAGAAGAATAACCTCGCCGAGTCGTGCTGGATGACACGACTCGGAGCAGAGCACAACTATATCGAGAGCTAGGCCTACCGAGCTCTCTGTCGCGCTCGCGATAAGAGTCACGCTCGCGACAGAGGGCTCCTCAGCACTCCAATGGCCATTCCGCACTCTGTCACGCTCAAAACATGCGTCGTGCTCGCGATAGAGTCCAGAATCGCCTAGAAACTCTGCACTTCTGCACTCTTCTCAAACCAAACCATTCAAAAACCACTCTTTCATGCAATGCCAATATAAACCATTGCTCAAGTGCAATTCAAAAACATGCTCATAATCATAATAACTTAATAAACACAATAATAATACACAAGAACATACAATATCTAAAGGCTAACCCAATCAAACTTAATCCATCAAATCATCCAAAACTCATGCTCATGCACTTTAAAACTTAACATACAATCATAACAACATTAGCATTTTACATTCCCAGCACTACTCAACTAGCACATGCATATACACATATATATATGACTCAAAATTTTCGTAAATCACAAGCTCAACACAGACCCAAAGCAAGAATAGGGCAAGATAACTTCCAACTAGACACAACCAAAAACAAAACTCCCAAACCTGGTAAAATGAAGCTTCAATCCACTACTCTTCAAGAACCCACTTTCTCCTTGCCCTTACTCTTCCTTCTTTCTTCCGCTTCTTGCACAAAACCCAGCCAAAACAATACTAAATCAAACCCATAATCCAAACCAAAGCAAAACAAGAGGGAGAAGAAGAATACTTGCACCCAAAAAACAAAAAGAAGATAAAGATGAACTAACCACTTACCTTTAAAAACCCGATCCTGACCTCTACAATCCCAATCCAAACTTAAAGAATACCAAGAGAAGAGGTAGAGAGAAAGCAGAAAAAGAAGAATCAGAGAGTAAGAAAATGGGAAAGAGCAAGAAGGAGGGGGAAGGAGTAGCTTCCACGAGAAGGAGGAAAAATTCTGCCTCTTCCTTCTATCTTCATTTCAAATCCCATTTAATGCCCTCACCTACCTTGCCACTTATCTCAATCCTCTTGGTCCACATGTCCCTCTCTTATTGGTCTTCTTATTCAAATATCTTGACTTGTCAAAAGCAAATCACTCACTAAATAAATTATTTTCTTCAATTAAGTCCTCAATAATTCCAATTCCCATAAGCATAATCACGAAAATACCCTTAAGTTCCGATTAAAGACGAAAATTTTGACTAGACCCTTTTTGGGTTGTTACACTATTATAAAGTACAAGCTGACTACCGAACAACTAGAAAGTTTAAAAACACCTATTTTGGATACGTCTTAGAAATGCCTGAAATAGTTCTTCATAATCAACTATTTCATTCATTATTTCTAAAAGAAGTACATACTGAAAATGACAAGGAGTTTAGATTAAGATATGATGGTGTTAATTTAACATTTGGTCTGGAAGAATTTGCACTAGTAACATGTTTGAAGTGTAAAGGAAAATAATAAGAAGATCAACACATCACATGAACAAACTAGACTGGTTTAGAAGTATTTTGATGAAAGTGATAAGATAATGAAATACTCTATTTTTAATTGTTTTATGAAAGGAAGTTTTGAAAATGATGAGTACGCTGTTAAGTTAGCAGTGTTATTTTTTATACACTGCTTTCTTCTTGCCCATAACAACCATAAAAATGTTAATGAAGAGGAAACTGCATTCATCGATAATGGTTGCTTTGATGATTACCCATGGGAAAAAGATATCTTTAAGCTGACTATTAGTAGCCTAAAAGGGAAGTTGCTTCGGAAAAGAACAAGACCTGATAAGAAAGAAGGAAATGTGTTCATGTGTAGGGTTTTTGGTTTTGCATACGCATTCCAAATTTGGTTCTATGAATATTTCCAAGATATCTCAGAATATTTAGAAGTTGAGGCAACTAAAAAATTCCCAAGATCCTACATTGGACAGAAAAAAAAAGTTCATTTCAGCCAAAAAGATTTCTCAAACATTCTGTTTAGTGTTCTTGCCAAAACTGTAAATAATTTTATCAAATAGTATTTGTTTTTTTTTAAAAAAAAAAAGTAATAGAAATTTAGTATAAAATTAAATAATATATGCACATATTACTTAGTACTGTGAATATATGTCTTTAATGTATTGTAGAATAAAAAAAACGTGGCAATAGAATTAGAATAATATATGTGTACTTGCTGTATAAAACAAAATTTATTAACAGAATTAATAAAATCCTGTTAACAAGAATTTATTAACTTACTTATGTATATTTGTGTTAATAAAATTTATCTGAAATCTTCTTCTTTTTATTTTTTTTCCTTTTTACCTTAGTTGAAAATGAAGAACATATCACCTGATGAAAATGAGATTAAGGAGCTATACTTGGATGGAATGTTTGAGAGAAGAGCAGAAAAGAGAAATGTTAATGTAGAATTAAATTCTAATGATGATACACCTTCTTTGCCTCCTTATATCCCTACTTTTGCTGAAGAATAAGGAAGCAAAAAAAAAAATCATGGAAAATCTTATGAACAAAATTATGGGAGAGTGATAAAATTGATGAGACAAGAAGTTAAAAGCTTGTGTAATTATGTTGAGTCCAGTATTCAAAATATGAAAGATTATTTTGAACATAATTTTGAAAAAATTACTGAAATGATTGCTGGATTTTCACAAAAATAGATGCAGTCAATAGCTCTCAGGTAAATTTCAATTGCTTTTTTATCAATTTCATTTATTATAATAATTAACGTCTTATTATTTTTTACAATTTTCATTATATTTTTGAAAATTCAGCAGTTTCGCAATAATGTGGATAAAGAAGATGATGATATTAAATAAGAGCAAGCTGATGATGATGGATTGTTGCAGATCAGTGTGGACATCTGGTCAGTTTTATTATCTTTATTTGGATTTATATTGTCTCATGATCATAAATAATGCATGCAATATATTTACCATGAATATAATTCAATCTTTTAAGATTTATTTTATTATGATTAGTTTTTTGATAATGATTTATTTTATTATGATCAATTTTTTGATAATGATGAAGAAAATGCTGAGACATATGTCAATGTTGATGCAAATAAAAGAGATGATGAAAATGATGGTGTTAAAGTGGTATGTTTATTTTGTTATTAACATATTTTTTTTATATTTCTTAAAGATTTTCAATTCTTATTTGTGATTTGTTTTTATAATGCATGATACTAAATTTTAGGCTGTTGATAATAGCAAAATGGAGATGAAAACATAATATCGTATTTTTGTTTCCACTTTGTTAAAGTCTAATGAAATGGACAACACCTTATTTGATCAATTATATGAAGCTGCTATCAACAGTAAATAGCAAAAAAATAAACATGTGCGTGTTAACATGTAAAAAAATTACTTTTCAGATGGTGTTTGTAGTGTGAAAATATTAATTTTCATTTATATTTTAAATGACTTTGTAATTTTTTTTTGGGTTTATTTTTTTAAATAGGATTGAGAAAAGTTTGCTGTGACTGGAACTGAAATTGTTTTATATCAAGAACCATGTGATTACATGACACCATCTGGTGAGAAAAGGGATATTAAGCCATCCTTTATGATAAAATCCCCATATCTCAACAAGTTTGGTTCAAGTGAAATGCAAGAAAAAATTAGTTGTAGCAAGACTTTCATCAAAGGTTTAGCGCCACTTGACTCCAAAATAAGTGACACACCTGATTATGATTTGATTGTAGCTTTCAATGATTTTATCCACATTGGGATGTTAATCAACGATCGGTAATAAAATCTTAAACCTTTAATGCTTTTTTGATATTAATGTTTATAATATACCTTAACCTCATGCTCATTTATTTTCCTCAGCAGAAAGGTTTATTCATTAAAAGATGATGTTCTAAATCCACCTTTTGATTTTGAAATCGAACAAATCAAAGAGAAGACATGGTTTCATTATTTGTTATATGGTGGTCAGCCTTTATCTTCCAGCATATGTAAATTAGGGATATTTCTTAATGCATTATGTATGTATATTATAAATATTTACAACAAAATTTATTATCAGCTTTAGAAGTGCCTCCAATCATAGTTATAGTATGTCAATTCTCTTCTTTGTTAGACATGTTAGTTTTTGGTGATGATTGCATAATTGCATGTTCATGTTTGATAAGTTCAAACCTATGCTATGTTTATGTCAATTTTTAGGTTACTTTTGAGCTCTGTAGTTATTATTTTAGGATTGTTTTTGCTTAAAATAATCTTAGATTTTTAAAAGGGACTAAATTGAGTTTTTATTGTGTTTTTGGAAGTTTTCAGGTACTTTACACGACGGTAAGTAATTTCATACCGCCGTGTAGCCACAAAAAGTCAGAAAGATCTTGCACAGAATATCACATGGCGGTAAGGAATGTTATACCGCTGTGTAATCAAGATTTTCAGAAAATTGAAGGAGTTTTACACGGTGGGCAGAAATCACCTTACCACCGTGTAAATCAAGAGGAAATCAAGTGGCTGTCCAGTAGCTATTTACACGGCGGTAAGAAATTGTCATACTGCCGTGTAAACTGAGAATGCCTTTTAAGGTTTTAGTCCAGTAGCTAATTCTACGGCGGTAAGAATTTTTATACTGTCGTGTAATTTTCCTATCTCAGATTCAAACATACTTTACACGGCAGTAAGGAACTGCCATACCACCGTGTAATCTTAACTGTTATATATAGGGGGAATTGCAAAAATTGAGGATCTGGATTTTTCTTTCTAACAACTTTTGTTTGTATTCAGTTTTCTCTATAATATAGATCTAGGGTTTCATTCTGAGCACAAAAACACTTAGTTTTTATTAATTTTATTACACTTACAGCTTTATATTCTATAGCTATCTTTACAGTTAAAGTTGTAATATCTGAGTTAGATTGAAGAACATCCATATACTCTTGTAAGAACTTCGTTTTTAGATTTAAAATGGGTAATATCAACTTCTCTTTATCTATTTCAGTTTTTATTTCAGTAATGAGTGAGTAGTTCTTTTTCTTACCGAGGAATGTCTTGAATCTCCAATAACCATGTAAATGCTCTGTTTGGATTAATTTCTGCATATGCTTCAGTTTTATCTTCTCTAAGTGTATATGTATGTGATTGATTCTAATGCAAGTTTGAGGATTGATTCAGTATGACGATCTTTTGATTGTATTTGATTTATTCAACTTACATATGCTCTGTTCTATTTTTTTAGTTTTTTACTGGTTTAATGAATCCGGAATGGTAGTTAAATCTGTGGTTATCTATTTTAATAGGTTCAGAATGGAAGGGGATAAATGGGTTTAGATGTTTGAATCCATAATGGTAGGATTATCTAAGCTTATGACTTAAGACCTGTGTAAAGCTAATTTATGTGCTGAATCCGGAATGGTAGGTGCATATTTTAGAGAAGCTGAATCCGGAAGGTAGGCTAGGTTGTTCACTGAATTTGCATATGTGATTGTTTAGTTAGAGTATTTGCATGGTATTATTGGGGAGAATAGGTATTCCTTGGCAAGGCTTTTAATTAATTTGATCACAGTTTTATTAGTTTTGCTTTATTTATAGTTGCTCGATTTAGTAATTTCATAGTTTAATTTCTTTAACCATAAACTCATATAAAAACTTGGGATATTCTTTAGCATAATTTTAACAAATTAACTCTTAATTTCCTTGCCCTTGGGTTCGATATTCGCGGGTCATAATATTACTCATTTTACTACTTGCTGATTCAGTACACTTGCTGAACATCTGGTCAAGTTTTTAGCACCGTTGCAGGGGAAAGGCGTTTTAAGATTTTGTTTGTTAGATTTGTGTGTTTATATTTTGTTAATTTTCTGTGTTTCTATTCTTTTTAGGTGCTAATGGTGTATGAGCAGATTGAGACTTCAACAATTACTACCATTTGACCCTTAAATCGAGCGGACTTTTCATCATAGAAGGAGGGAGAATAGAGCGAATCGAAATATGAATATTGATCCACCTAATAATGATGTGCCACTCGAGGAATAACAAAGAGGGAGGCAAGAGCAAAATGTAAGGGGTGATCCTAGGCCAAGAACCATTAGAGAATATGCCACCCCACGGTGGAATGAGGATCAAAGGACTATCCTACTACCTCAAGCCAACTATTTTAAGCTTAAACCAGCTACAATCACTATGGTACAAATGAATCAGTTCTCGAGGTTAGACAGTGAAAATCCAGCTCAATATTTGGACATTTTCTTGCAGATAAGTGACACAGTTCAAATTTCAAATGTCTCAATGGATGCTATTCGACTTAAGCTATTTCCATTTACACTTTTGGGAAAGGCACGAGAATGGCTGTAGATGTTGCCAAACCAGTCAATAAGATCTTGGGAGTAATTTTAAGAGAAGTTTTTAGTGAGGTTTTTCCCACCAACAAAGACAGCCAACTTCAGAAATCATATTTATAATTTCCAGCAGCTTTATGAGGAATCATTTTATGAGGCTGGGAGATTCAGAAGACTCTTGAGAAGTTGCCCTCATTATGAAATTGCTATACATTAACTGTTGTCTACATTTTATGCAAGTGTCAATTCGATAACTCGATCTCTCCTTGATGCATCCTCGAGTGGAAGTTTTATGAACAAGGTTCCGGAGGAAGCCTTCTCACTTCTTGATGAAATGGCCACAAATGAAGCTCAATGGGCTAGTACAAGAACAATGCACAAGAAGCAAGGGCAAGGAGTACACAATATAGATGAAGTAGCAATGTTGAAAGCTCAAATAGAACTTATGAGAAAGGAGATGAATGGGTTGAAGGTACAAAATATTTCTTATTTGTCTCAAGGCATGAGAATAGAGTTGGAGATGCTGGAAATCAAGTAGTAAATGATGTGAATGCTCTTCACGATTATCGAAGGAGTGATCCGTTCAGCAACACTTATAACCCAGGATGGAGGAATCATCCTAATTTCTCTTGGAGAGATAGAAATTAAGCTTAAACTTCTTACAGTTAACCGAGAGCCCCCTTCAACCAAAACACCAACCATCAGCCCACCCATAACTAAGCCTATCATCAAGGGTATCAATATCAAACCCAAACGCACTTTCAAGCACCTTACCCTCAACAATAAGTCTAGCAAAACTACCAACCACCTGGTTTTACACCAAAGCCATTGCCACCACCACCTCAAGAGAAGAAGTCAAATTTAGAAGACATGTTTGCAAACTTCATGGCATCTCAGTCCACCTTCATGGCAAGTCAAGAAGTAAGGTAGAAATCACAAGATGGGTGGATGAGGAATCAAGATACCTTAATTAGAAATTTGGAAACTCAAGTTGGGCAACTTGCTAACTTACTCTGCAATAAAACTCAAGGCACGTTTCCTGCAAATGTGGATCGTAATCCGAATGAGGAGGCAAAAGCAATCTCTTTGAGGAGTGGTAAGGAGGTAGAGATAAGAAAAGATGAGGTAACAAATGAGGTGGAACCTACAGTGGAGGTAAGAAAATCTGACCCTATTTTAGTAAGAGATGCACCAAAAGTTTTAGATAAAGGTAAGAAAGCTATACATGAAATTGATGAAAGTCTGCTACCTTATCCATCTCTAGCTAGGAAAGAGAAAAAGAATGAACAATTCTCTAAATTCATTGAAACGTTAAAAAAAAATTGCATATTAATTTGCCATTTGCTGAAGCTTTGTTACATATGCCTAAATATGCAAAATTTATGAAGGAGCTATGTTCTAACAAAAAGAAGCTAGAGAGGTGTGGCACAGTACAATTTTTTAAAAATTGTAGTGCAATTATTTTGAACAAAATTCCTGCTAAATTAGAAGATTCTGGTAGTTTTACATTACCATGTGAATTAGGAGGGAGTTTTATGGGTCAAGCTTTATGTGACTTAGGGGTTAGCATAAATCTAATGCCTTATTCATTATGCAGAAAATTGAAATTGGGTGACATCAAGGAGATGAGAATGACTCTTCAACTAGCCGATAGATCCATGAAGAAACCAATAGGCATTATAGAGGACTTGCTCGTGAAAGTGGAAAATTTCATTTTTTCTGTTGACTTTGTGGTGATGGATATGGAAGAGGATCAGAAGGTGTCTCTTATTGTAGGACGACCATTCTTGAACACTGCAAAAGCGCATATAGATGTGCATGGGTAGAAAGTTACTCTACGTTTCAATAATGAAGAGATGAGTTTCGATATGCATAAAGTAATGAAGCACCCCACTGGAGACTTTGAAGAATCTATATGCTTTATGGACTGCATTGATGAGTGTGTAATAGAAAAATAATAGGAGATACTATTAGATGATCATTTGCAAAGTTGTCTTATGCATTAAATGGAAGTAGAGGACTGTAGAGCTGTGAATGTAGAGCTAGATGCTGAGCTGGAGGAAGAAGGAAAGGAGGATACTGTTTGTCCTACAACAGATGAAAAATTTTCTGAACTTAAACCTCTCCCTAATAATTTAAAATATATATTTTTGGAAGAAAATGCTAAACCAGTGATAATTTCTTCTATTTTGACAGGTGAGGAAGAAGAGATGCTGATTTCTATTTTGAGGAAACATAAAAAAGCAATAGGCTGGGAAACATCAGATTTGAAGGGAGTGAACCCAAGCATATGCATGTATGGAATTCCCATGGAGGATGATGTTAAACCAGTTGTGCAACCTCAAAGGAGATTGAATCCAACCATGCAAGAAGTGGTAAAAAAGGAGGTATTAAGGCTACTAGATGCATGTATAATCTACCTTATTTTCGATAGTAAGTGGGTTAATCCTATACAATGTGTACCTAAAAAGGGGGAGATGACAATAGTTAAAAACGAGAACAATGAATTAATCCCTACTAGGACAGTTACGGGCTGGAGGTTATGCATAGACTATAGGAGACTTAACAATGCTACCCGAAAGGATCATTTCCCATTACCCTTCATAGATCAAATATTAGAAAGGTTAGCTAGTAATAGATTTTATTGTTTCTTAGATGGCTATTTGAGTTATCTCCAAATACCGATTGCACCGGAGGACCAAGAGAAAACAACATTCACTTGTCCTTACGGTACATTTGCTTAAAGACGGATGCCATTTGGGTTGTGTATTGCACCAGCCACATTTCAGAGGTGTATGATGGATATCTTTCATGATTTCATTGAGAAATTTATGGAAGTATTTATGGATGACTTTACACTTTATGGAAGGGAATTTGAAACTTGCTTAACTAATTTAGCATTAGTTTTTAAGAGGTGTGAGGAAACCAATCTAGTTTTGAACTGGGAAAAATGTCATTTCATGGTAAAAGATGGTATAATTTTGGGGCATAAAATCTCTGAAAAAGGGATTGAAGTGGACAACGCCAAAGTGGATGTGAACGAAAATCTTTCACCCCAACAAGTGTGAAAGGAGTAAGAAGTTTCCTCGGGCATGCTGGTTTTTACCGTAGGTTTATCAAGGATTTTTCAAAGATAGCAAAACCCTTGTCAAATTTGTTGATGAAAGATACTGCTTTTAATTTTTCATCTGAGTGTTTGCAGGCATTTGAGCTATTGAAGTAGAAATTGATCTCAGCTCTGATTATTCTGTCACCGGATTGGAGTTTACCTTTCGAGCTTATGTACGATGCAAGCGACTATGCAGTAGGAGTTGTACTTGGACATCGAAAAGATAAGGTGTTTCACGCTATTTACTATGCAAGCCATACCTTGACTGGAGCCCAGGTTAACTACACCACAACTGAGAAGTAACTTCTTGCAATTGTCTTTGCTTTCGAGAAGTTCAGGCCATATTTGCTAGGTGAAAAAATTGTGGTGTGGTCCGACCATGCAACCTTGAGACATCTCTTTGCTAAAAAGGAGTAAAAGCCGAGATTGATTAGATGGGTGCTCCTTTTGCAAGAGTTTAACCTAGAGATTAAAGATAAGAAGGGGGCAGAAAACTTTGTGGTGGATCACTTGTCTAGATTGGAGCACAATCACATTGAAAAAGGGGAGATTTTAGATTTGTTCCCTGATGAGTGTATTTGTGCTTTATTTATTTGTGAAGTTGTTGTGCCTTGGTTCGCTAATGTGGCTAATTTTGTTGCAGAGGGCTATATGCCAAAGGAATTCACATGGCAACAGAGGAAGAAGCTAAAAGCGGATACAAAGCACTGCATTTGGGACGACCCTTATCTTTTTTGCCTGTGCACTGATCAAGTATTGAGAAGATGCATTCCAAATGAAGAGAAAGGGGAGATCATCAAGGCATGTCACAGCGGGGAAGCCGGCGGACACCATGGGACAAATAGAAAGGTATCAAAAATTCTCTCTTCTAATTATTATTAGCCTACAATGTTTAAGGATGTTAAGTTGTATATGTAAACTTGTGATAAATGCCAAAGGGTAGGCAATATCTCTAGAAGGGATGAAATGCACTTAACCAATATACTTGAGGTAGAGCTGCTTGACTTGTGGGGGATAGACTTTATGGGGCCTTTCTCGATATCTTATGGGTTTTAGTATATACTAGTGGCAGTAGACTATGTGAGCAAATAGGTAGAAGCCATAGCCACTAGGACTTGTGATGTTAAAATTGTGCTAGAATTCCTTAGGAGGAACATTTTTACTAGATTTGGCGCACCAAGGGCCATAATTAGTGATGGGAGCAAGCATTTTGTCAATCATCAGTTCACTGCCCTGTTGAAAAAATTTGGTGTGAGGCACAAAATCACTACCCCATATCATGCTCAAGCCAATGGACAAGTCGAGGTATCTAATAGAGAACTCAAATCTATCCTAGAAAAGACTATAAATTCATCTAGAAATGATTGGTATTTGAGGTTGGATGAAGCTTTGTGGGCTTATAGAACTGCATTTAAAACACCTATAGGATTATCCCCATTTAGGCTTGTTTATGGTAAGTCATGCCATCTCCCTGTTGAATTAGAACACAAGTCTTATTGAGCAACTAAGTTTCTTAATTTTGATGTCAAGAGTGCAGGTGAGAAGAGACTTCTTCAGGTGAATGAGCTGGAAGAGATACGCTTTTGGTCGTATCAACAAGCAGAGAAATATAAGGAAAACACAAAGAAATGGCACGACAAGAAATTGGTCAGGAAAGAATTCGTTCCAGGTACGAAAGTTCTTTTATATAATAGTCGATTAAGGTTATTTCCTGGAAAGTTGAAGTCGCGATAGATAGGGCCATTTAAAGTGGTAAATGTGACTGATTTTGGAGTTGTCACGATTCGGAAGCAAGCTGGGAGTGAGGAATTTAAGGTAAATGAGCATCGTCTCAAATCATATTTTGAATGCCACGCTGAATTTGCAACGGTGGTTGTTACCTTAAATGAAGGATGAGGTAAGATCAAAGTCTAGCTGAGACTTAAAAATCAGAACTAAAACAATTTCTCACCTTATCTTCCTTTGTTTTAATTTTGTAGCTTTAGGTATTTTGAGTTTTAATTTAGTTTTGTTTTCGATTAGTGGTCAATTTATATTTTTAGAATAGTGTAGAGTGGATTGGGCTTGTTTTTTGTGCAAAAATTGCTTTAACTTCAGGTTGATTTTTCTGTAAAATCTACTTTACAGGGCGGTAAGAAATTCTATACCACCGTGTGAATTATTGTATTCATCAAAAGAGCAATCTAGTTGCAATTTACACGACGATAAGGTAGTTTAATACTGCCGTGTAAATCCAAAATTTTTTTGAAGTTTGATTCCAGTAGCATGTTACATGGCGGTAAGGAATTTTATACCGCCGTGTAAATCCCAGAAATTTTGACCCTTGATTCCAGTACCACTTTACACGGTGGTAAGGTATTTTAATACCACCATCTAAATATTGAAAAATTTGTCCAGAATCGCTTTACATGGCGGTAAGAGTGTTTTATACCGCCGTGTAAAAAAAAAGAGCCTGTTTTTAAAACCAACACTTTCCAGTTTCTTTTAGGCATTTCAAACACTGCATTTCTCTTTCTTGCATCCCTCTCTGCCCCCATTTCCAAAAATTTGTGTCTTCCTTATTCTTGTTCGGTTGCATCACATTTCCAAGAGCATCTCTTGCATTTTTCATCAGCAATCCTACAAACCCAATAAGTTTTTCTTTTCTCTTTCTTTTTCTTTCATTTATTGCTCTTTAGGTCTTTCCATTTTCCTCTTTGCTTATTTCTTCTTTTGTGCTAAATGAATGCAATAAATTTGATTTATGCTTAATATTTGAGTTGTTTTGTGTGAGAATGGATAAAATGGGTATAGAAGATGCGTGAGAATGTTCATTTTGTATGCCAAAAAAAATTCTGCTCACCAAGTGTTTGATGTTTTGCTTCAATGAATATGTGCATAATTTTCTTCCTGTTTTTCCTTGCCACTTATCTTGTTGTCAACCTTGGTGAGTTCTTTGCCCTCTATGTGCCACGAAATATGTTCCTCTCACATCTTTTGTTATCCTTTGAATTGATGTTTTTAACTTAAAGGGGATGTGAGAATTGCAATGCAATGAAAACTTGTTTAACATCTTTCAATCATATTTCTTTGTGTTCAATTTGCTGTTGAAAGAGAACTGAATGTGCATTAATGTTCTAAGTGGTGGTATTGCTATTTCTTGATGTATTTCACTCTAGCATTGGCGTTACAATTAGCTGCACTTCATATTTCTGATTAATGCTTTTAGATCAATTCATATTAACCTAATCATTTTGTGTACTCTGCTTTTCACAAGCTTAAGCAATACTCTTCCTTTTTGCATCTTCAACCTTACATATGAGCATTTCTTATCAATTATTGTGTGAGTCACATTGTGTTTCCTACCTCACTATGTTTTATTTGCCTATGTAGTGGCTCCAAAAAGATCAAGAACAGAGCAGACATCATCATCTAAACATCCTTCGACTATATCTCAAGAGAGGGATAGTTCCGAGCCTTCTTGGGTCCTGCATATCTTTTGACACATGTACAAATGCTTTGATGTGGCAACATACCTATCCTCCACGTTTCTTCACTTCGATTAGTTATGGAGGCTGGAGATAAAGGCGGAGATTGATGAGCTGATTGAAGGTATAGGGTGGACCGAGTTTTTTCAGAAAAATGAGAGCGTCCATCCAAACCTGACCCGGGATTTCCTTGCCACAGTCAATTGCCAAGTTGATAAGGATGATTTGGAAGACCCCGGGGTGTTAGCCTTTTGGCTAAATAAGAAGAATTATAGGATGACTTTCAATGATTTTTTAGAAGCCCTTGGCTTTCCGGTAGATGGTGCCCGATATCTTCCAGACTTAGATTAGCACACAACGTGGGCTACCATCCGTGACCCAGTTTCCATAACCCAGTCTGTCACGGGACTGTCTAAGGTGCACCATTTTCGGAGCCACGCCCTTAGGATCCTACACCGGTTTTTCGCCCTCTCATTCTATGGCCATATTGAAGCAGCCGGCGTTGTAAACCAAGCTGAGGCCCTCTTTCTACATTGCATGATCCACTGAATTAAATTAAATGGAGCTTACTTCTTATGGAAGAAGTTCAAAGATTTACAGGGCAATCCCACCAAAGTCAAGAAGATATCCATAGGGTGGATTGTCACGGTCTTAGCCAAAAGAGTAGGCCACACCTCATTAAGCCCAGACTTGGGACCCAGTCCTCTCATGGACTTTAAAATGCTAAAAAATCTGAGGCTAATTGTGGATGACCATCAAAATTTTTATCAGGTCAGACTATCCACTAGAGAGGAGTACTTGAGGTTGGTAGAAAGAGGTAGAGTGCAATTACCAGTTGAACCAGCCGGAGCAGCAGAAGACGCTGAAGCAGAAGAGGGAGCACAGGAGGATGTTGGTACTGTTGCTGAAGGGGCTGCTCCAGCTATGCCGGCTCATGACATGTCTGATTTTATTACCCACTTTGAGACTCTACAGACTGGTCAAGCACAAATAAATTCTAGGCTGGACCAGTTACTGCACTTCATGGAGAATGCACATTCTGAGCGTGTTCAGATGATGGGTCAATTAGACATGCAAGAGCAGCAGTTGGAACTACAAGAGCAGAGTATAGCGAGACTGCAGCGAACGATGGAGTTGTCAAGGCAGGAGTCAGAGCATTTTTACAGGAGTATTCTGGACCGATTCCCACCACCACCACCTCCATATGAGTGATATTTTTTTGGGAGTTCTCTGCAGTTGCATTTTGTTGAGCCAGTTATTTTTTTAATTTTGTCTCTCTATTTTGATAAACTGGTTTAATTTCTTAGGACAACAATGTTTTAAGTGTGGGGTGGTTGAACTTTGTTGTGTTAGTGAATTTGAACCTAGAATGGTTTGACCTCTAATACTGTTTTAGTTTTTAGTTTTTAGAACTTTGTTTTTAGTTTTTAGTACTTTAGTTGTGTTTTGTTGGAATTATTTATGTTTATGCATTTTATTTTACTTTAATTTAGTTTATGTTTTATTTTTCCTATTTTATTTTAGTTGAGTTATGTTGTGTTTGATTTGAGCTCATGGATTATTTCATGTTTAGTTTGGTTAGCCCTTATTTTGTTATTCCGCCTGCTAGATTTTTAATCTCAAATAAGTTGTTTGGAGCATTTAGATACCAAGAGAGCAAGTTTCTGTTTAAGAGTTTTTCTCTCTAGGATTGTTCAAATTAGTAGCATACATTTAAGTTTCCAATACTTCATAGGCCAGTTTTTATAAGTTGATTAAAAAAATGAGTTCATGAAATCTTTTGATTAGAAAAATCTTTAAAACACTAGAACCTTCCTCATTGTCCTTCGAAATGATGTAACAATCGAGACATAAATTTTGACATGATTTAGGCATTTCTTTTTGTTAAGTCACTTTAAATAAAATTTTTCCTACCTATCACATTAATTGCCCTTGTTAGCTAATTTTGAGTTTAATTGAGTATACTAATGCGTACTCTGAGAATTTTCTTGTTTACACAACTTATTATTACCTATAACCTTAAAATGCCTTTAACTTAGAACTGGCCATTCTAGGAGTGTGGGGTTCGCTATTGGGAAGTTTGGGTGATTGAGTTTCAAGGGGTTTGTGAATAAGTTGCACCTTAATTGTCAAGGGAGTAAAATAGACTGAATGTTTTAGTAAGTTTGAGTTTGAGGAAAGAAAATTTGGAGAAACTGCCCTTATAATTTTGTTTGGAATTAGTAGCTTATCAAAAGGAGTAATATTTATTTTGTGAATTTTAGGCAAGCAAGCTACAGAAATATTCAAGTGTGGGGTAATTCTTCCATTTCTCTTGTATTTATCTTAAAATATATATATATATATATATATATATATATATATTCATGTTCAGTTTATTATGTGAATTCAATAAGATATGGTACTTCTCAACTTGACTTTGTTCATCAAGTTCTAAGGAAATTTCAGTCTATCTTTTCAAAGGAAAGAGAGTAGAAGGAGTTTTTAGTTTTGAGTAGAAGATGTATTAGTTTTGAGTAGTAGTTGTTCTCTTTTTGTTAAACTAATCTGTCTTTGATAGCCATTACCCCTCTAACCCTGCATTACAACCTGTTTAAGACCTAATGATCATTTTCATGTCTTGATTTGTTTAGTGGAGATGACCTTCGGATTCCGGTACTAAAGGAGAGGCTTATGGTGTTTCTAGAGTTTCAAGTGACAAACTGAAAGTGCATTCGTGCACTGATTTATTTGATCATTGGTTGATTAGTGTTGGAAATTTTGGTTTTGAAATTCTTAAAACTTTGGTTTTGGCCTTTGCGCGCACACACTGGAAATTTATTTGTATTCTCTACTTTTGGATCTTGTTTAAGTAAAATTTCTCTTAAGTGGAATTTGCTAAGTGTTTTCATGGTGTTCTAAATTTCTGTATTCTTATTTAAAAATTGAGAAAGTTAGAATTGATAAGGTATTTTACTCGAGGAAGAGCAAAAGCTAAGTGTGGGGTAGTTGATAAGTTCAAATCTATGCTATGTTTATGTCAATTTTTGGGTTACTTTTGAGCTCTGTAGTTATTATTTTAGGATTGTTTTTACTTAAAATAATCTTAGATCTTTAAAAGGGACTAAATTGAGCTTTTATTGTGTTTTTGGCAGTTTTTAGGTACTTTACACTGCGGTAAGTAATTTCATACTGCCGTGTAGCCATAAAAAGTCAGAAAGAGCTTGCATGGAATGTCACACGGCGGTAAGGAATGTTATACCGCCATGTAATCGGGATTTTCAGAAAATTAAAGGAGTTTTACACGGTGGGCAGAAATCACCTTACCACCTTGTAAATCAAGAGGAAATTATGTGGCTGTCTAGTAGCTATTTACATGGCCGTAAGGAATCATCATACCGCCGTGTAAACTGAAAATACCTTTTAAAGTTTTAGTCCAGTAGCTAATTACATGGCGGTAAGGATTTTTATACCGCCGTGTAATTTTCCTATCTCAGATTCAAACGTACTTTACACCGCGGTAAGGAATTGCCATACCACCGTGTGACCTTGACTGTTATATATAGGGGGAATTGCGAAAATTGAGGATCTGGATTTTTCTTTCTAACAACTTTTATTTGTATTTAGTTTTCTCTGTAATCTAGATCTAGGGTTTCATTCTGAGCACAAAAACACTTAGTTTTTATTAATTTTATTACACTTACAGCTTTAAATTCTATAGTTATCTTTACAGTTAAAGTTGTAATATCTAAGTTAGATTGAAGAACATCCATATACTCTTGTAAGAACTTCGTTTTTAGATTTAAAATGGGTAATATCAACTTCTCTTTATCTATTTCAGTTTTTATTTCAGTAATGAGTGAGTAGTTCTTTTTCTTGTCGAGGAATGTCTTGAATCTCCAATAACCATGTAAATTCTCTGTTTAGATTAATTTCTGCATATGCTTCAGTTTTATCTTCTCTAAGTGTATATGTATGTGATTGATTCTAATGCAAGTTTGAGGATTGATTCAGTATGACGATCTTTTGATTTTATTTGATTTATTCAACTTACATATGCTCTGTTCTATTTTTTTTAGTTTTTTACTGGTTTAATGAATTCAGAATGGTAGTTAAATCTGTAGTTATCTATTTTAATAGGTTCAGAATGGAAGGGGATAAATGGGTTTAGATGTTTGAATCCAGAATGGTAGGATTATCTAAGCTTAGGACTTAAGACCTGTGTAAAGCTAATTTATGTGTTGAATCTGGAATGGTAGGTGCATATTTTAGAGAAGCTGAATCCGGAAGGTAGGCTAGGTTGTTCACTGAATTTGCATATGTGATTGTTTAGTTAGAGTATTTGCATGGTATTATTGGGGAGAATAGGTATTCCTTGGCAAGGCTTTTAATTAATTTGATCACAGTTTTATTAGTTTTGCTTTATTTATAGTTGCTCGATTTAGTAATTTTATAGTTTAATTTCTTTAACCATAAACTCATATAAAAACTTGGGATATTCTTTAGCATAATTTTAACAAATTAACTCTTAATTTCCTTTCCCTTGGGTTTGATATTCGCGGGTCATAATATTACTCATTTTACTACTTGTCGATTCAATATACTTGCTGAACATCTGGTCAATGTTAAGTAACGGATTGCCATATTCTTGCAACCGTTATGTACATATGTATATTAGGGAGCAACCACATGGAAAAAAATTGACATGTGCAACTGTTTTTTGTCTTTTATAACGAGTTTATACCTGTGAAACTTGTCGTGCCTGATGGTTGCTATACTGTGTATATATTTACATATACTTGATGTGTACGCCTAGTATACTATATGTATATTATTTGTATAACATATGTATACTTCCTGTATACTGTACATATACTTGACATCTACTTGGTGTATGTTGTGTGTACACTTGTTGTATATTGTGTTTATATTTTAAAATCCTCTTAATGTATATTGTGTGTATACTTGATGTGTACTTCCAATATACTATGTGTATACTTGTTATATACTGTATGTGTACTTCCTGTATACTGCACCTATACTAGGCGTGTACTTGTTGTATGCTGTATTTATACAGACTGCATATTATACGTATACTTGTTGTATAGTGTGTGTATATTTGTTGTATACTATATTTATACTTAATGTATATTATGTGTACTTACTCTAAATTAATTTAATTTTTTTATGTTCATCTAATTCATTATTTTCTATATTTATTGTCTGCAGCATATAAATATCATTTTTTATTACTTGAGGAAGAAAGGTAAATATTCAAATGTTGTTTGTATGAACTTTACCACAACTAACAACTCATTTGACTAGCATATTCAAAAATTTTTAAAAAAAAATCTTAGAAAAAGGAAAGAATATGAGGTTAATTGAGAAGGCTGAGTCGATTGTTGGTTATATCTTAGGTTATTGCTTGTACTGTAGTAGACCATGGGCAAAAGTTGAACATATCCTGTTTCCAATAAATGTTACAGGGAAGTACCATTGGGTACTGGGTCATTTGTCCATTTTAGAAAGAACAATATATGTTTATGACTCACTTAGATCTGCTACATATAAAGCATCTACACTTGAGACCACTAAAGCTTATAGTGTCATCTTACCTTTGTTCTTGGAATATATTGGGTTTTGTCAATCAAGAAATGACCCTTTTAACATTGAATACATTGAAGAGTTACCAAAGCAAAGCAAGCTGTAAGTTTTACATATGGCTTTTCAAAAATATACTTTACACTGGATATTTGGTGCCTCCATTTTTTATTCTTGATTGTGTTGCTGGTTATATTTTGTAGGGATTGTGGTCTGTTTGTTGCATCATTTGCTGAATATCTTATTGAGGGTAAAGAAATTCCAATCGAAAATTTTGATGTGAATTTACATCGACTTAGGCTTTCAGTATTACTGTATCACCATGAACTGAAAAAGCAGCAACAAAATATTGCAAGTGATGATGAAGTATCACCAAAAAGGAGATACCAAAAATCTGTTGGCAAAAAGAAAGCTTAAGTTTTTGTAGGCTGAATGTATTCTTTCTTATAATATTTGTTAGTGTAAGCCCTAGCCCCAATACATTGTAATAAAACACTTTAGTTAATAAATGAGGCATTTGTTTTATCCATTGTATTCCTGTGCATGTCAATTGATAGAACTATCCAAGAATGTTGTTTCAGTTTAAGTTATCATGTGTGAGGCACATGGTTGTAAGACCTTGAAACAAATGAGACTTCATTCTAAATATCCCTAGTCAGTCATTGTTATGGGAATAACAAATGAATTAAGACTAGTATGCTCTCTCTGATTAGTTGAGTTCTGTCTTACGGATCATAAGGACAAAAGTGTCAATCAGAGATCATAGATACATGTTTGTAACATGGTATTTGGATACGATCCACACATGAGAACACTACATGGTACAAGTCATAAGTGTTCCTCATATGCAAGTTTTGTATCGGAGTTCTTAGACCTAAAATCTCTATGAAACTCTTTATGAATTACTGTGTACTTTGACATACACCTAACGTGCTCGTAACTGAGTGACAAGTATGGGTATGCTTGGGTATGCATTGATTCATGTTAGAGAGCATGAGAGAAGTGAAGGGATTACCCCTCTCTATAAGATAGAAAATATCATCGGCCACTTGATCAGTGAACTGAGAAGTGTATGGCCATACCGAGATGAAATAATGAGTAACCATTATTTATCTGAGAGTTCAGTGTCACTGGAATATCAAGAAAGGAATTAACTTACATATAAGGATGACTAGTTCCATGCCTTATATTAATTCTGATATTTATGGGTAAGGGACTATATAAAATTGCATTAGGTCACTAAATGCCAATTGCATTTTCATTTAATTTGGAATGCTATAATATCTTGCTAGAGAATATATACAGCCTTTGAATTAATTCTTAATTCATTGCCAATATTAAATGGACCTATAGGATCGCACACAAAGCATTGGGCTTAAAATATTTAAATAATGTATTGGGCATTAATTTGGGCTTTTAATTAAAGTCAAATTAATGTATGTAATGGATATTTAAATTGCTATTGGACCTTGGTCCATGAGAGAGAGAATATTCGGCCCACATAGGATTAATTTCAATTGATTAATTAAATCAATTAAGTTAATTGAGTATTAAATCCTAGTGGCATTTAAGTCAAATTAAATCACCTAATAATTACCATGTCCTAGCCGAAATTCCAAGTATGATATACAATAGAATTTCAGCACATGATTAAGTGATTGTATATTTGATTAAATATATGTTAAGGTAATATTTCAAATTAATTTGAATTTTGAATTCAAAAGTGAGTTTGAAATAAATTGTGTTACTTATCTTTAGGAAGGATTTTGAGTTTGAATCAGATTATCTAAAAGTAATTGAAATTCAAATCAAATACTTGCCAAAAAGATAATATACAATTATATAGAAAAGATAAAAGAAAAAGATAAAAAACCTAAGTGTGGTGGCTAGGTTTTTGCGTGAAACTCATCTCTCTCTCTCTCATTTTTCTTCTTGGCCGAAATACACAAGGAGAAGGATTCTTCCTTGCTTGCTTGTGACTTTGAGCATTCTTTACACATAGTAGAAGGACAAGATCAAGTCTTGTGGCTTCAAACTAATTCTATTACACAATACATATTTAGTAAGCTAGCACTTTCGGTTTTGAGCCGTCTTTGCAAGTGTGTGTGTGAGAATAGAGAGGAGTGGCGAAAAAGGCTGTTCCTTGGCATTGGTGGTGAACATCTAAGGTGGACAAGATCATCTAAATTGCTGGTCATCATCAAATTCAATTTGAAAGGCATCTAAAGTTGTAAGTTATTAAAACCCTAAAATTGCATGTTTCCGATTCTTGTCATGGAATTGTTTGGCATGTATGATCAAATTTTTTTTGTTTTCCGCTGCGTGATCATCATACACATACCATGACACATTCCATCAATATTGACACAACATTATTTTTGTATAGCATGAAAATATGTAAAATTTGAACATCTCTATAATTAGAGCAACCAATTTCAAGATAGAATGTGAATTTTAATTCCATTTTTGAATTAGCCTATGTGAACTTTTATTTCCTTAATTTTTCTATGTAAAATAAACCCTTATATCAGGTCACTAAATTGCTCTAATATATTTGAATAACATTATACATAAAATTGATCTTACATAGAAATGATATTGGATAACAAAAACATTTAGGATCATAAATTATCTGTTTGTGATATCAGTTCTTGATATGAACGTTAGGCATATTTTCATTTAATTGATTAACTGACAAGACTAAGGAGCAATAATATTCAAGCTGAATCTAGTGGATTGTAAACTTATTTTTGTTTTTTGCCATATAGTTAGTGCTTTGGAACCCTCTTAACAAGCAAATATATATATAAAAAATAATACAAATATATGATTCTTTATGAATCTGCAGAATTTGGAGTTAAATGGAAGTTTGCGGATAACCAAATCAGCATCACCATTTAACCTGTTGGTATTTACATATTAAGATATACTATAAACGCAGTATCTCATAACAATAGCTTAAGACCAAAATGCATTTCACATGTATTATGATCCCATAACCTATCACTACATCATACTTCTCACGTATATCAAAAGAAGTGAGAAATTATACCCATCAGAACAAGACCTTTTAGCATCAATTGCAATCAGAGACTGAAACAAAATAACAAAGATTAAAAAGCACAAAAAATAAAAGTATCAACACTTTTTAAGAAATATCTCCACGTGTCTATTGATTGTGCTTGTATTTTTCACATTTGCTGTATAAAAAATATATTTTATATAAAGAATGAAACAATAACAAAAAATTTTAAAAATATTGTATCATACCTATTTAGGAATATCTCTATATGTCTTCCGATTATGCACATATTTCTGACATTTGGTACACCTTATTTTGATCTTTGACTCCAATCCTGCTTTGATTCTCATCTTCTTAGGTCTTCCTGATTTGAGTTTTCCTATTGGTAGTAGTACAATTTCATCTCCAACAAAACTTGGTATGTTCCAATACATCTGATTATGAATAGGATGCATAATTGCTTCATATGTTGCTAACATTGTCTCTTTGGTGTAGTAGCTTGAGCAGTACTCATAACAGTCCATATGCTTATTATTTGTTATTGCTAAAGCATGTGAACATGGTAATTCATCCAATTGAAACTTGTTGCAAGTGTATGTTCTTTCTTTAAAGTTTACACTATATGTTTTTTCTTGAACTAATACGCTAGAAATATCACTATTAGATGGTATCACCTGCAACAATCGCAAAAACATATATCCGTTATTTCCATCAACAACAACAATAAAGAAGAAGCAAAATTATCCTGCAGCATCAACATAAACATCAAGCACAAATATCCATCTACAGCTACTACAAAGCATAAAAATCTAGCAAATAACAACAAGCAGCATAAAAATCCAGCAACATCAACATCAAATCATAAAAATCTAGCAACAGCAACATCAAGCATAAAAATCCAACAAACATCAACAAGTATGAATCAGTGGTTGTATACATGCGTGTATTACAAGTATACTATGTGTGTATTAGTTGTATACTATACATGTACTAGTTGTATACTATGCATATATTAGTTGTATATTATGCTTGTACTAAAAGTATATAATTTCATGTTTTTTATACCAAAAATATTTTAATCATTCAATAGCCAAATAAACTTCATATATTATCAAGAACTTATAAACATGCTTCTCATATATGAAAAAATATAAATAAATGACAACCAATGCCTTCTTCACTAAAAAAAATAAATAGATAAAAAAATAATAAGGATCTAACCTTCATTCTCATAGATGAAATGTAGTTTTTCTTCAACTGTTCTTCATACTTCTTAGTTAGTTTTGTGAATGTTGACATGACTACATTTCTATTTGCATAAGTCCATTATTGAGTCAAATTGCACAGGTACTCAACTAATCCTATTATTGGTAAATTTATAGCTGCTTTAATTGCAGCATTCATTGACTCAGTAATATTAGAAGTCATAGTTGGATACCTGTTATTCAAAGAATACAATCTCGACATTTCTCATAACCAATCATAGACAGATACTCCGATTTTCTACCATCAACCTTTTTCATTTCATTCATATAATAATCAAATTCCTCATTTGTGTATGATTCAGCTGCTTTAAATAGTAAATCTTTAATTTTCTTCGAGTTTTTCTTGAACCTTGTTTTCACATTATTCAACAAGTGATAAACACAAATGCAATGAGGAACACCAGGATATGCTTTTGCAGCTGTTGTATGTATACTTTCATGCCTATCAGATATGATGCACATTTGATCTATGTTTATCTAAATTTACTAAAAATTCACTCTCAAGAAGCATCATTTTCTGAATCAACAATACAGAAAGCTAAAAAAAAATTTTCCCACCAGCATCTTGAGTTGAAGCTGTTACTAAAGTCCCTCCATATATTACCTTTAAAAATATACCATCTACAACTACTATTGGCAAGCAATATTTCCAACCTTTAACTAATGCATCTAAAGCAATAGAAGGTATAAAAATGACAAGTTATCTTGTGTCTCTAGATGAATTACAGAACCGGGATTTGTCTTTTGAAGCATATACAAATATCTTGGTAATAATGAATATGAATCAGATGGGTTACCTCTAATGATATCCATAGCTTTTTGCATTGACCTCCAAGCTTTCATATAATTGATATTCAGTCCATGTTCATTTCTCATATCTCGCATTATGTCAGCTGGTGTGTACATAGTCTTTACATCCACATATTTTGATTTGATCAAATCAGCAATTATAGCCGATATTGGTTGCCTTTTACTGCTTAACCTTAGCTTCAAATTGCAGCAGTGAGTAGCTTTAAACACTCTAATTTTGAACATCCCAGTATTCCCTTTTTTTAAAGCTTTTAATTGCCATGGACATGCCTCATCCAAGCTCAAATCTCATATTTTCCTTCACATGATTTATACATCTTGAATTGGAAATCATTATTTATTGTAAAAAGGCTTAATGCTGTTTTCAGCGTATTCTTGTCTTTAAAAATCTGTCCAACTTCAATTCTTGAAATCCTTGGATTTGTTATAAATTCTTCTTCAGCTCCTTCTACTTCTTTGCCTTTGTCATTCAAAATGTCAACAGTTTGTTTGCTCACCAAACTAACATAGTTCATCATGTCTACAATTTCTTCATCTTGGTTGACAGGTGGTATATCTTCATTCAATATTAAACTTGTTGCTTCAGGTTCAACTTCTATCATTCCAAGATCACATGATACTATTTTGGAGCTTTCTCCTATAATAAAAACATTTACATAATTAATTAAAACAAGAAAATTTATTGAATGTTAAAAGTGAGTAAAAAATAAAAAAATAGAGAGAGCAGATAGGAGCAGCAAATGCAGGAAGCATGTAGAGCCAATGATTGGCCTAATTAACACTTTGAATCCTTGTCACAGTGCTTCACTAAAATATGAAACTCATGTCCTAAGCCAATGAAAATATAAGCAACAAATATCCAAAGCAACGATTAACAGTCATGTACAAGCATATTGAACACAGTTATATTAGTCCATAAATGTCACCTTAATAATCAAAATAATGCCATTATTCTCATCGCCATACCGAGTATTTTTTTACTAACTCTACAAATTTATACAATAGCAGCATCATAATAATATTTAAAATTATCAAAAGCAATTTTAGTAAATTACCTGTTTCATAGATCTCCATTTTTGTAATGCATAATGGATATGATTTAAAACATGGTTCTTTGATCTTCAACCCCAAATAGAAGAGCAGTGTCATATCATCTTTTATTTTAAGTGGTGGATATCCATCTCTAATAACATATTTGATGTCCAATATGTTATTTTCAATGCCTCTATTCAGGTGTTTACTTATTAAATCCACAAAGTTATCAAAGTTGTAACCTGATGGAATTAGTATTCCATCAGCTTGAAAATCTCGGTACTCATTTTGTTCACTCCATTTTCCATCATACTACATCAAAACTAGAATTCCTCTATTTTCTATCATTGTAATATCTTCTAAAAATGCACATATAAATCATAGTTAATTTATAAAAATATTAAACCATAATCTCGCAGCAGGTAGGGCTGCGCATCGGTCGGGTTCGGGTCAACCCAAACCGAACCCGACCAACCCGAAACCCGAAGAAGAGCATATATGATCCCCTGAAACTAGGGCCTCGATCCAACGGACCTGACTATTTTTGGGCCCCACACGAAGAACCCAGTTTACCCGAAATAAAACAAAAAAAAAATTAAGGCCAAATTCTCCATGTGAACACAGTATACCAAACGTTTGATCTCCAATCCATGGTATCTAACTCCAAATACAAACTGCATCAAATACTTCCTTTAATTGCAAAATGACAACCATTCATATATTCAAAACTTTTGTTTTTTACAATTGGTTGCTTTTTACACTGGCTGTTTCAATCCAAGTTAATCTAGAGCCAGAGAAGCAACACCTGCTTAACCACCACAAGGAGCACTTTACCGTCGGAGAGATTGTCCAAGATATCATTATCGCAACCCAACAAATTTGCAACACAAAAATGCAAAAACAAGACGAAAAAGAAAACAAAATTAGGCAATACCTACTTTCAGTGGCGATAGGAGGTGGAGAGCTGCGACGGTAACCTTCGGTGGCGAGAAACGGTGTCGATAGGCGGCAGCAGTTGGGTAGATTGGATTTTGGAATTGGGAATTTTGAGAAAAATCGTGAAATAGAGAGAGAAAAAACTGAAGAAAAGGGGATTTTTTTGGTTTATATATGGCTGTTATTCGAGTTGTCGGTCGGGTCGGTTTTTGAGGGGTTATAACCTAACACGACCCGAACTATCCTAATTTTACCGACCCGACCCTAACCCCCTGAACAACCCTACCCGAATAGGTTATTCGGGTCGGGTTGTTCGGGTCCGTCTGTTCGTGTTTTGCACACCCTTACTCCCAGGAGAAGGAAATAAATTAAACCAAAAATTTTGAAAGTTAAAAGAAATTGCAAATGCATTCAATCAACATAAAAAGACAAATCATCATCCTTAATCCAAACATCTAATGCTGGGCATCTACAATAATCAAACCAAACTAGCTTCTAAAATTATCAAATTCATTAATACAGTAACAACTAAAATATGAACTAATAAAAGAAAAATCAATCGTAAAATAACTTGAGAAATATATATGCACAAATTCAATCATAAAAAAGCGTATATCCATCAAGAATTTCAGTAAATACCAAATGAAAATAAAACAAAAATTCTACAAATAAAGTGCAATTAAGAAACGCAAAATCAGGAATCATTAATATCAAATTCATTAGTACAGTAACAATTTACTGGTTTTTATAGAGCACCAATATTCATATCGTGAATGTCGATTTCAGACGGTGAAAAATTAGTTTGAGGAAAAAAAACACAATCGATGAAAAATAGAAACCAAATAGAAACAGAGAATGTGAGATGAGCCAAATAAACTACAAATAGATAGATTTTTCAAGATCTAGAAGCTAAGATCATATAATAAATCCATTGAACTAGAGATTGTAAAAAAATAAAAATGTAAACTAAAAAATGAGAGAAAGAATGGAAAAGAGAACAAAAAATTGAGAAGCGAAAACGAGAGGGAAAGCCTGAAAGAGAAAACAGGAAATGTAAAAAGGAAATAGAAGGAGTATTTATGAAATATATTTAACAAGAAAAATATAAATATGAAACGCAATTAAAAAAATTGTATTTATGAAAAAAAAACTAAAAAGATGGTATTTACCGTAATTTCCTCAGATAAATATGCACCACCTCGTAGACCAAAATTGGGGGGAAAATATGTATTAAACATTAGCTTGAGCTAGGCCTTATGCACAAAAGTTTTAGGTCACTGGCCCATTAATTTTGGCGGGAAAGTTCTTTTTGGCACTAAATTTTTTCAAAATCTCGTCTCCTTTTAATTGTTATTCAATGTCCCAAATAAACCAGAAACCCTAGATTCCCAAATCTATTTCTTAGTCGTGCACTGCCATGGCTAAAGACGACGGGCAATTGATTGCGGCGAAGCGAGCATTCAAGAACGCGAAGGAAGTGGGGAACCGGCAAGAGGAAGCTCGGTGGGCCAACTTGATAGGGAACCTACTGAAGAACAGAGGAGAATATGTACAGGCACTCAAGTGGTTGCGGATTGATTATGATGTCTCTGTAAAGTACTTACCTGAGAAGCAATTGTTGGCTACTTGCCAGTCTGTAGGCGAAATTTATCTCCGCCTCTGTGATTTTGAGCATGCTTTGATTTATCAGGCAAGTATGAGAATACATAATCTTGAAAGTTGTGAGTTATTATTATTTTTTTTAAAGGGAAATAAGTGAAATTCATGGGTTGAGTTGGGCATATCTTTCATATGGCTTTCAACAGACATATAAATAATAAGCACATGATTCATGGAAGAGATTGATTGCTGATGAAAGGGCAAAAGGCAAGGAAGGATAGAAGTTGGGTTAGAAAGCTAGGAAGCTCCATTATTTTCTGCATTTTAGTGATGTGAATAAGAGTGAGAACGAAAAAAATGAGGAATTAAGTCAGGATTTTGCTTGGTTGCTTGACTCCGGTTCAGAAAGGAAAAATTTCTAATTTTTTTTTAGTCAGTGTTTTGCTTGATTGCTTAGCGCTGGTTCGCAAAGGGAAAATTTCTAATGCTTTTTTTTTTAAAGCAAATTCTCTACACTAGTAACAAAAATAAAGTCATAATTTATATAATTTGATATTTGGTGAGAAAATTAGCTGAAATGATAAAGGAAGTAGGCTTTTTTGTTTCTTTTACTTTCCCTTGGGATCCTCTGTTGATAACTTTTCTGTGTCTTGATCTATGAAAAATTTAAGGCCGAAACATTTCCTGTTCATTGGAGCTCTTTTGTCTCTGTGGGTTCATTGCTTTTCGCAACTTGCTTTTGCGGTATGAGAACTAAAACAGGGGTTGGAAGCTGTCCACAGGCTCATTTTCATTTTTGCTTTCTTCTGGAGTTAATGGTTGGTGGTTGATAAAATGTTTTTTATTTTTTTTATTTATTTTTTATTTTTCTTTTGACAGTGGAAGTAAAAGCAAAAAAAACAATATAGCAGAAAATACTAACGCTGGGTTTAAGAATCTGTCATATTCTGATACATTTCAATAAACTATGAGATTTTCAATCTAAGTTATATTATTGCAGAAAAAGCATTTGGAGCTTTCTAAGGATGCAAATGACCTTATTGAGCAACAAAGAGCCAGTACACAACTAGGCCGGACATATCATGAAATTTTTTTGAAATCTGAAGATGACCATAGTTCAGTTAGAAACGCAAAAAAGTATTTCAAGTCAGCTATGCAGCTTGCTCAAATTCTCAAGGAGAATCCACCAACTAATAAATCCTCTTTCCTTAAAGAATACATAGACGCTCATAATAATATTGGGATGCTTGAAATGGATCTTGATAATTATCAAGAAGCTGAGAAAATTCTCACTAAAGGATTAGAAATTTGTGATGAAGAAGAGGTAAATGAAAATGATGATGGACGCAGCAGGCTCCATCACAATCTTGGAAATGTTTACATGGAAATGAGGATGTGGGATGAAGCTAGTAAGCATATTGAGAAGGATATCATAATTTGTAACAGAATTGGGCATTGCCAAGGGGAGGCGAAAGGCTACATCAATCTTGGGGAGTTGCATTATAGGGTCCAAAAGTATGAGGAGGCAATTCGTTGCTATCAGAGAGCACTTGATTTGGCTAAATCCATGCAAGACGAGGATGCGTTGGCAAAGCAAATTGACCAAAATATTGGAACTGTAAAGCAAGCTATTGAGGTTATGGAGGAACTAAAGAAGGAAGAGCAGAAGTTTAAGAAGTTAAGAAGGAATGTGGAGAATGCAATAGGCAAACCACATGAGCGGAAGTTTTTGATACTGCAGAATGAATCGCTAGATCGTCTTATTGAGAAGTCGGGCATGATCTTTGCATGGAATGAGGTAATTTTCTAGATATGCATTTATTTTGTTTTACTTGCTTGGGCAATATCAAGCTGCCCAAAGGGTTGTAATTTTTGCAACATTTTCAAAATGTATTTAATAAACAGAGTACATATAACTGAATAAGTATCTATCTTATCTTTTCTATCTCATCTTTTTGTAAAGGGGATTATAAACAAAAAATAAAAACCTTTAAGCAAATTCAGAATTTTGTTTTAATTTTGTCAATTTGTTGCCTACTTAGAAAAATTTAGTTGCAATTTACTCCAATAGTCAAAATTGAATAAAGTAACAACATTTTGTTGCTAATCATAATAAAATAGTAATAAATATTCTTTTTAATTCTTTTCCCTCCCTCCCAACCTTATCGTGCCCCTTCTCTCTCTCTCTCTCTCTTAAACTTCTGCAAAATAAAAATGAGCTTTTTGGTTCAAAAATCATAAAAATTGTTGTAAACCTCGAGGAGACCATTAATGCTGTTTTCTCCTATTGTGGAGAGCTTCTTAAGACCATGCATCTTTGGCAGTGGTTCACCCAATAACTCCTAAAATTTTTAGATAAATCATTTTATCTGTACATTTGCATATTATGAGCGAAAGAAGATTA
Organism: Excoecaria cochinchinensis; assembly: GCA_947683425.1. Classification (NCBI taxonomy): domain Eukaryota; kingdom Viridiplantae; phylum Streptophyta; class Magnoliopsida; order Malpighiales; family Euphorbiaceae; genus Excoecaria; species Excoecaria cochinchinensis. The sequence continues at coordinate 2,508,661 of CANTUQ010000153.1, read as the reverse complement.
GAGAACATGAACAAGATTTCAAGGAAGAAGAATACAGATTACAAAATTATTGACTGGATAAACAATTACTTTCCTTCATTTTTTTTTTTTCAATTTCGCTGGTCAGATAGGATTGCAACTGATTTTGAAGTTAAGCACGTACACTAAATGTGACAAAATTAAAGGACTAGATAAAATTAAAAATTCATATAAAGATTTATTTGTTTATATATTTATTTATGTTGTCATTTGGTGTTGTTACAATTGCTTTCTTATGAATTAGTATCAATTAGAAGACATTGCCATATATAAATAATAAAGAAAGGCCATTAAGGTACTTGCGAATGATTTAGCTGCAAACTTTTGGTTTTTTGAGCTATCTGTCAGGTCTTCAGAATTTATTGATGTTGTGGTGCAAGTACATCTACATTCTAAAATATTGCATTTTACATTATTATTTTTTAGCACTGTAAATATGCAAAATTCAAGAAGAGACTAGCAACACAACTTTGCGACAAAGAAAAGTTGGCTGATGCATTTCTGGTTCTTGGAGAGTCATATCTCAAGCTCAAAAACTTCAAGAAAGCCATAAAGTGGTTCAAAAAAGGTTGGGAGACATATGAATCAATTGGCAACTTGGAGGTGAGTTAATTGTTATGAGGTGTGCTTATTCAAAATTTTCTTTTCCTCCTAAAGAAGCATTACCTGGACTGTTTTCTTTTAATATATTTTTGTATTCTTGTGAAAGAAACCGGAATTAAGGTGCACATACATTTCATTTCAGCCACTTTAGATTCAGAGATGGTTTCAGATCTGGTGAACAATTTGCACTACAGAGATTCCTTGTAGTCTAATGGCCAACAGTCTTACTTTTGCCTTTTATTGGTTTCAGGGTCAAGCACTAGCTAAAAATAACATCGGTGATGTTTTGGACTGTGATGGAAAATGGAATGAAGCTCTAAATGCATTTAAAGAGAGCTATAGGTGGTTATTTCTGCATTCTGGTTCCTTTAGAGAATGTTACTTATATTGGATGATACAAAACATATCCTTGATGTCTCACATACAAGCTTGAGTTTTTAATTAGATAATTCTCTTTTATAGCATCACGTTGTCTATTATTAGTGGGGCCAATTTTGAAGTCCTGGGTAAATCTTGGCAGAAAATAGAGATTGTGGGTGTCCATGCATGAAGGCTAGTCAGTGGGCCATCGTGTGGAAGATATAAAACCTAATCGTGGCTGTCATCTGCAAGTTTGAGATTTTTGGTTGAATGGATTTGACATACTTATTGGAACTAGAGGATAGTGAGGGATGTTTGATTAAAATTTGGGTTATTGTCGAATGTAAGCACACACACACATGCTCATGCATGTAGGTGCAATTACAGAAGACTCTAATTGTATTCTGTAAAAGAACTAGGATGCATTTGTGGGTAAGTTAAATGTGATACACATATTGGGCACTGCTGGTTGCAAGGTGGTTATCTAAAAACTATGTTATGTTATGCTTGTTACCAATTAGTTTTTGTGGTATGAGGACCTATATGTATCATATGCAATCATGGCCAGCTGTCATACTTGCACATGTCTTTGTGGACATGTATGCATCTTTGCTCTGTCCATCATACATTTTGAATAAATTCTGCTTTGATTTCTTTGCTTCTTTTGTTTCGCCAACTCCTTTTCAGAACCTATATGGACGGAACCTTTTGCAAAACTTGCATTTTCTTAAGATTTTAATCACCTTGACTCGTACACTCAAAGATGCAATACCTCAAGTTGGGTCTGCATATGATTCATCTTTAAGGCATGTGGCACAATTAACTACATTTTTACTATCCTTTCATGAGACTTTTGGCTGTATTGTAGTTATCTGTTGCCCTTCATATCACCGCCATTTCCAATTTTCTACAGAATATCTATCTGTTATAACAAGAAATGCTTTACTGAAATATTTTGCTTCTTATGTGTTTGGAGATTAAACAATCTCCAAGTAATCTTAAGTGCCATGTTCTGGCAAGTAATGCAACCAAGAAAATATGACTCTAATTATTGCCTTCCTCTCAAGAGCAATTTGGAATGTTGAATTAGCATTGAAAATACTTCCTCGAAGTTGAAGTAAACTTTATGTAATTGTACTTATTTTGAGGGTTATTTTTGATGTTGCATGTTTGTTGTCCCATCATGCAGGATTGCAGTTAAAGCTAATCTTCTCTCAATTCAGCTTTCAGCACTAGAGAATATGCACTATAGCTACATGATGAGATTTGATAATCTTGAAGAGGCCAGGTAAACTTGGATTATGGAACACCCTTTATCTTTTAGGCAAGCCATTAGCAGTTAGATTGAGGGACTTGGCAATCTGATCTTGGAAGTTGACAACCAAAAAATAATTTTACAAGGGCTTAAGTTGATGGGTCAAATTTGGCATTTTCCAAGAGTAATTCAGATTAAGTTGTTCCTTCAGAAATTTATTGTTGGCATAATTATTTCTAAAAGCAAGGGTCTCTTGTTTAGGAAGCTGCAGCATGAAATTAGCAAATTGAAGCATTCAAGAAAATGCAAGCTTCAAACAATGAATTTGGCAAGGGATTATTGCTCTGAAAGTGAAACGGATGGAGATGGTCATCTATCAGATATTTTTCCTAATGCATCGCACACACCAGAGATTAGTGAACCCAGTTCTACAAATTCAAAACTTGCAGATGATGTTAAAGAGTTGAATTATGATGTGCCTTTAATGTCATTCCTTGAGTCCAATAAACGTTCAGCTAGAAGGCAAAAAAATCATGTAGAAAATTGTAATACTTTTACTAAATTGGCTGAAGCTTCTCCAAAATGTTCATCTAAAACTTGTAATGAGCAGACAGCTGTTGGTCGTAAACGTGTTCGAGTGATCGTTTCAGATGATGAAGGGGAAATGCATGATGAGGACTGCTTTGAAGGATTGTCTCATAGATATCCAGTGGAGCATGTTGCTACATCTGATGGATGTGGGTTTTAATTTAAGTTATCTGAGTTCTAGTCTTCTAGAATTTCATTTCCATTTTACTGAGAATTATTTGTCAAATTTTGCAGTTAAAAAGAAAAGCAATCTCAGTAGTTCTTCACACCAATTTGAGGTATAGAAGTGTTTGGATCTTTTGAGATAAGTAAGTTCTACTTGATAATATGAAGCATAACTGCTTACGTGCTTCATGCTTTTGGTTTGCCAGGATTTGTCAAGGGTTGAATTCAAGTGTGCATCCAGTTCCTGCAATCCTGATAATCTCGAGGAATGCAGTTGTTCATATAAATCTTTTAAAATGGTGATGCCAACTGATAAAGTTTCTAGATCTATCAGTGCTGATGAAGCTGCAACTAGCGGTTCTAAGCATGAGATTGATATCTCTGCAAGACAAAGCCATAAGTATCCTGGCTCTTATCTCAAGTTGCTCAATTATGATAGCAACAATAAAGTAAGTGTTACATTTATTTCTTGCATGAATTTGTCTCACTGCTGACTTATACTCTACTTTTGTAATCTTGTTGCTGACATTTTGAGCAGCTGTGTGCTGAATTTGATTTTACTGTCACTAAATGGTAAAAGCCATTAAAGTTGATGCTATTAAAATAAGGTAGAAGGTTCAATTTGGCCCGCAAACTATATTGAGGCTAAATTAATTTTGAGGCTAAATGCCAATTTGCCCAAAAATCAATTTTGGGACTAAATTAGCACACGGCTTCCATTTTAGGGCCATTTTACCCTATTTCATCACCATGTAAGTTTGTCTATATATGTATAATAAATGCAGCACCATTAATTTTTATTGCAATTACATAGTAGTAAGTACAAAAATAATTAAGAGCACTTTTTTGGATGAAATAGGGCAAATTGATTGTAAAATGAAAATGGTGTGTTAATTTGGCCCAAAAGTTACAATTGGGGTGAACGAGCCATTGCCAAAATTTTGAGGGCCAAGTTTAATCTTTTAGCTGTGTATAGATGTGTTAGAATACAGCTAGCATGCTCAAAGTCAGCTATTAGCTGTGTTTAGGGTCAGCTATTACAGCTAGTAGATACTGACTGTAGTCAGCTATTACAGCTAGTGTAGATGTATTATTTTTATTTTATTTTTGTATATATAAAGAGTGTATCAATTGATAAACAAAATATAGAGAGTAACAAATTCAATTTCCATTGTATTGTTACATGGTATCGGAGCCTTTTAGGCTTAGATTTGGTAATTTACCTGGATTTTCTTTCTTTGGGTTGGGTAACTTGTTCCAGCTACTGTTTTGGGTTGGTTGATCTCCTCCGGTGACCGTCTTGTCTCACCGGCAGTATCAGAGGAAGCACAGGAAGATTTCCGGCCTCTCTACAAAATTCGGCGCCCTTCCGTTCAGCGAGTGAACCAGACGCGCCGCAAGAAGACCCATATAGCTTGTTTCAGCTACTTTTGGGTTGGTTAACATTTTCCGGTGACCATTTCGTCTCACCGCCGGCATCAGGAGAAGCGCAGGGGAATTTCCGGTCCCTCCACGAAATCCGGCGACTGTCCGTTCGGCGACTGTTCCTCACGCGCCGACCAAAGCTTCCGCCTCTTCTCTCATATGACGGCGCGTGGAGGCGCGTGTAAAGACGGCTGGACCTCCGATTTCGTCTCCGGCGTCGCTCGGTAATCTCTGGTCAGATCCCGGTGTCGCGTTGGCCTGGTTCCTCTTTCTGGTGGTGTTCTTGCTTTACGTTCATCTTCTGCTGGTTGCCGGTGTCAAAGGCTTTGCTCTTTTTTTTGGTTTGTGCTCCGTGATTCTCAGTTTATTAAGTTACTTGGCTTTTATTTTGGCTGGTCTGATTTACTTGTTACTTTGTGGGTATTATGGCTGACAGTAAAGAGGTTGTTAGGGAAACTGTTAGTGAAATTATTCTTTTAGCTAAGATTACTGAAGAAAAATTAGATGGATCTAATTATCTTGATTGGAATAGAACGATTAGAATCTATCTTCGTAGTATGGATAAAGATGATCACTTGACTGATGACCCTCTTACAGATAAAACTGAAAAGCAAATTTGGATGAGAAATGATTCACGGTTACTTTTACAGATTAGAAACTCAATTGAAAGAAATGTGCTTGGTCTAGTTTCTCATTGTGAACGTGTAAAGGAGTTAATGGATTATTTGGCCTTTTTATATTCTGGGAAAAGAAATGAGGCTCGTATTTATGATGTGTGTAAAGCTTTTTATCGTGCTGAAAAAGAGGCAAAATCACTCGCTGCTTATTTTATGGAGTTTAAGAAAATTTACGAAGAATTAAACATGCTTCTACCTTTTAGTGCTGATATTAGAGAGCAACAGGCTCAAAGGGAAAAAATGGCAGTAATGAGTTTTTTGGCTGGTTTGCCATCTGAATTTGAGACAGTTAAATCTCAAATTCTTTCAGCTTCTGAAATTCCTACTCTTGAGGATGTGTTCAGTAGACTATTGCGTGCTGATAATGCTTTATCTAGTCAGCTAAATAGTGCTTTTATTGCCAAAGAAAGTGGAGGTGACAATAGAAAGAGGAATATGTTGAGGGGAGGAAATAGATCTAATGATAATCGGAATACTGATATTATCTGCTACTATTGTAAAGAACCAGGTCATACGAAGCGCTACTGCAAGAAATTGTAGAATCGCAATCAAAGGGCACAAGTCGTTAATGTTGCTACTTCTGGTTCATCATCTGAGCATAATATCACTATGTCTTCCGAAGAGTATGCTAAGTACCAGGAAATGTTAAAGGGATCCTCAACCTCGATCGCTACTGAGGCAGGTAACACATGTCTCATCTCTTCTAGCAACAATTGGGTCATTGATTCTGGTGCCACGAATCACATGACAGGTAATCTTGATACTTTCACTGATTTTCGGTCTCATAAAGCTCCTTTACCTGTTACTCTTGCTGACGGAACATCATACAACATTGTGGGGTCTGGAACTGCCAAACCAACTCCTTCTATTACTTTACCTTCTGTTCTAAATTTGCCTAACCTAGCTTTTAATTTGATATCTGTGAGTAAACTTACCAAAGAACTTAATTGTTGTGTCTCATTTTTCCCTGATCATTGTCTTTTTCAGGATCTTATGACGAAGCAGATTTTTGGTAAAGGACATGTATCTGGTGGTCTATACATTCTGGATTTTTGGATACCACGATCTATTGCTTGTTCCAGTGTTGTTTCTCCTTTTAAAGCACATTGTCGATTGGGACATCTTCCTCTACCTAGTTTGAAGAAGTTGTGCCCGCAGTTTCATGATGTATCTTCTTTGGAGTGTGAGTCTTGTCATTTTGCTAAACATCATCGTAGCTTATCAGGTTCTAGAATTAATAAACGAGCTGAATTTTCTTTTCAACTTGTTCATTCGGATATTTGGGGTCCTTGCCCTGTTATGTCAAAAACTGGGTACAAATATTTTGTTACATTTGTGGATGATTTTTCCCGTATGACTTGGATTTATTTTATGAAAAATCGTTCTGAAGTTTTCTCCCATTTTTCTGCTTTTTGTACTGAAGTTAAAACCCAATTCAATGCCTCTGTTAACATATTACGGAGCGATAATGCTAAGGAATATATGTCAAATTCTTTTCAGCGGTATATGTCTCAACAGGGTATTCTTCATCAGTCCTCTTGTGTTGATACCTCTTCTCAAAATGGAGTTACTGAAAGGAAGAACAGACATTTACTTGAGACAGCTAGAGCTTTATTGTTTCAAATGAATGTTCCTAAGTATTTTTGGGCCGATGCTATTTCTACAGCTTGTTTCTTGATTAATCGGATGCCCTCTACGGTGTTGAATGGTGATATACCTTGTAGTGTTTTATTTTCAAATAAATCACTATTTCCAGTAGAACCACGGATATTTGGCAGTACTTGTTATGTTTGCGATGTACGTCCTCATATTACCAAACTCGATCCTAAGGCATTGAAGTGTGTTTTCTTAGGATACTCGCGTCTTCAAAAAGGATATAGATGTTATTCTCCTGATTTACAGCGACATTTGGTTTTCGCTGATGTGGTATTCTCAGAAGATAAATCTTTCTTTTCATCTCCTTCCACACCTACAAGTCAAGAGGAGGAAGATGAGTGGCTTATCTATAAGGTGACATCTTCTCGAGAACCAGTTGATGTGCCCACTCTATCCTCTAGTACTGAGCAGATAATGGATGATGATCATTCAGCAAGACCACAAATTGTTCAGGTCTACTCTAGAAGAAAAGACACTCATGATACATGTTCTGCACCAACATCTTTGTCATCGGATCCTGCTTCTGCTGACGACGATCTTCCCATTGCTCTTCGTAAAGGTACACGTAATTGTAAATCCACTTATTCCATTGCTAATTTTGTTTCCTATGATCACCTATCTCCCTCGATATGCTCTTTAATTACATCTTTAGATTCTGTATCTATTCCAAAGACAATTAAGGATGCCTTAAGTCACCCTGGATGGTATGATGCTATGATTGAGGAGATGAGTGCCTTGGATAAAAACAACACTTGAGAGTTAGTGAATTTACTTGAATGCAAGAAGGCTGTGGGTTGCAAATGGGTCTTTACAGTCAAAGTTAATCCGAATGGATCTGTGCTCGGTTGAAAGCTCGATTTGTCGCTAAAGGATATGCTTAGACTTATGTGGTGGATTATGCTGATACTTTCTCTCCAGTCGCCAAATTAAGTTCTGTTCGTCTTTTCATATCTTTGGCAGCTTCTCACCATTAGCCTTTACATCAACTCGACATTAAAAATGCTTTCCTTCATGGTGATCTTCAAGAAAAAGTCTATATGGAGCAACCACCTGATTTTGTTGCTCAGGGGGAGTATGAGAAAGTTTGTCGTCTGAAGAAGTCTTTGTATGGGCTGAAGCAAAGTCCTCGTGCCTGGTTTGGTAAATTCAGTACGGTTGTCCAAGAGTTTGGACTGAAAAAGAGTCAATGCGATCACTCTGTTTTCTATAGACGATCGGAAAACGGCATTATTCTTCTTGTAGTTTATGTTGATGATATTGTAATTATAGGAAGTGATTCTGCAGGTATCTGTTCTCTAAAGTCCTTTTTGCATGGTAGATTTCACACTAAATACCTGGGCCAGTTAAAATATTTCTTGGGAGTAGAAGTGACAAGAAGTAAGAAGGGAATTCTTCTATCCCAAAGAAAATATGTTCTTGATTTGCTTGCAGAAACTGGAAAATTAGGAGCTAAGCCATGCACCACTCTTATGGTTCCTAGTGTACAACTTACAAAAGATGATGGTGATAACTTTAATGATCCAGAGAGATACCGAAAGTTAGTTGGTAAACTAAATTATCTCACAGTAACTCGTCCAGATATTGCATTTGCAGTAAGCATTGTTAGTCAATTTATGAATGCACCTACGATCAAGCATTGGAAAGCTTTAGAGCAGATCTTATGTTATTTAAAAGGTGCTCCTGGACTTGGTATATTGTACAGTGATCATGGGCATACTCAAATCGAGTGTTTTACAGATGCTGATTGGGCAAGTTCTAAAATTGATAGGAGGTCAACAACAGGCTATTGTGTTTTTGTTGGAAGAAATTTAGTGTCTTGGATAAGTAAAAAGCAAACTGTAGTATTCAGATCTAGTGCAGAATCTGAATACAGAGCTATGTCACAGTCTGCGTGTGAAATTTTGTGGATTCATCACTTGCTTGCTGAAATTGGTATAAATCCCTTACCTCCAGCAAAATTTTGGTGTGATAATCAAGCTGTTCTTCATATTGCTTCAAATTCAGTATACCATGAACGAACCAAGTATATTGAAGTTGATTGTCACTTCATTCGTGAAAAAATTCAAGATAATATCATCTCAACAGGATATGTGAAGACAGGAGAACAGTTGGCTGATTTGTTCACAAAAACTTTAAATGGCTCTAGACTTGACTATTTGTGTAACAAGTTGGGCATGATTAATATTTATGCTCCAACTTGAGGGGGAGTGTTAGAATACAGCTAGCATGCTCAAAGTCAGCTATTAGCTGTGTTTAGGGTTAGCTATTACAGCTAGTAGATACTGGTTGTAGTCAGCTATTACAGCTAGTGTAGATGTATTATTTTTATTTTATTTTTGTATATATAAAGAGTGTATCAATTGATAAACAAAATACAGAGAGTAACAAATTCAATTTCCATTGTATTGTTACAAGATGATAACCCAATGACCATTTAAAGTAAAACATTTGTTCTGTTCGCTTGAATGCCAATCTTCTGTTCCCTGTTTATTTCTTCCCTCTTTTATCCTTCAGGAGCTAATATGGTGCATATAAAATCTTTACTTGACTTTACTTTGATATGAGAAAAGATTCACAGGAGGACCAAAATTGAAATCAAACTCAAGAAGCTCAAAGACATACATAGATGCACTTCTTGGCTGGGATAATTGCTAATGCTAGATCTTTAATGTTATACTCAGGAGCTTTCCTTTGCTAGGATAGCTGATGAGGCTAGGTCTTTAATGTTATATTCAGGAGGTGTCCTTTGCTAGGATAACTGATGAGGCTAGGTCGTTAATTTTATACTCTTAAGAGATGTCCTTCTTGGCTGGGATAACTGAAAAGGCAAAGTTTTACATTTGTTCTGCTTTTGATAGTGAAGTTGAATGATAAATGGCAAAATTATAGATTATTTGCAATTTCATTGACTTGTTTGTTGCTTAGTTGCATGTTTGGGAGTTTAATCAACTTATTCAATTATGAGCTGTTTATTGGTTCTATCACGAAAAGAGTTACCATGTGAATAACTGCATGCATGATTTAGAAATTAAATATTTCTTCTGCATTAATGATTGATATATGGTGGTCTTGCAAGGGACAAATACCACTACTTTCTATGAGTAACGGGAAATATGTAGTTTTTGGTTGTTGCCACTACATGATGCTATCAGCCATTAGTTGGCTGCTATTAGTAAAATAACAGCCATCATAACTGTTATATCAGTGCTGGCCATTATATTTAGGGCTTTTGTTGCCAAATCCATCTTGTATTCTCTCTTCTCTTCAACTACCTTCCTCATGTCTAAATTTAATTCTTTGGAAAATCTTATTATTAATTATTTATAAAAGGCAAAAATCATATCAGCAATAGTTTGTTTTAGAGTGTTTTTTGGTGCATTTTTGGGAAGAGTTGATCTCATTTTGATGTTGCTGTTGCTTTTAGAAATTTGTTGTAAGAGTATTTTGTTTATTCAATTTAGTTTATTAGACATTTACCTAAGCTATTTTTGGAATTATTCTTACTTATAATTGAACCATTACATCAAATTAGAACTATAGCTTGGAGAATCTACCTAATGCTTAGACATACACGTTTAATTCACATGCAAATTAAATCATGAATTACTAATAATTAACACTGTCATGGACTCAATGCCCTTATATGATGTGTTTATGCTTACTAGCTGTATCTTATAGTATTCATCATGATCAATCACAATATGCATATTATTTTTTTTTTGAGCAATACAATATACACATTAATAGTAACTTCACACTAGTAACAATGGAAGTTTAGAACCTGGTGGACATCTATTTCCTTAATATCCATTAATAACAATATTTGCAAAAAGAAAAATAGTGGCAGGTTATGATTGTTACTCGTGATTGTGACACCCTCTTCTCCATTTCAGACAACAGTGTTTTTGTTAGGATTAATTCCTAACAGTAGCTTAAATGAAGAAGGAAGGAGAGAGAAGATAGAAAGATACGTAGAAGACAGAAGGAAGAATAGAGAATAGAGTAAGACAAGAGAGAGCTTTGAGAGAGAGAAAAGAGGGAGGAGAAGAAGGAATATTCAGAAACCTCTATTGCAATCATTCTGGTTCAAATGGGACATTACACTAATATAGGAAAAGGACAAAAATACAGCTATAGGTGTGTAGGATAGCTGCTCACGCAATCCTTGCTCACACCCAATCTAAATAACAGAATACTGGAAATAGTACCATAACTAACAAAAAATCAGAATTAACTACCCCCTAATAACAGAATTAACCGACTTCCCTAAATGACATTTTTACCTTCCCCCCCCCCACACACACTTACTTGAGAAGCTTCTTGTCCCCAAGAAGTGAAAAATTATGGAAATTGTTGCTGGATGTAGTGATCATCTTCCCAAGTGGAGTCAATGGAGGAAAGTCCTTGCCATTTGATGAGAACCTGTCGAATGTGGTTGTCTCCAACTAAAATGGTGCGGGAATTGAGGATTTTTTCAGGGCAAATTTAGAATTCTCCATCAATTAGAGGTGGTAGGGTGGGTAGAGGGTTGATGTTCTGGCCAAGTTTTGAATTTGTGTGACCATACCTTCCTGCTGCAATGGCCCCATTTCTGATATACGTGCCATGATTGCAACTGCCATTGAGGATGCAGCTGTGGTTTAAATCAGTAACAGATACGGGTAAAAAGGGATAGAATGACAAATTGATAAGGTCTTAAGTCATGCTAACTGACTGGCCCCAAATATTATTCCTTTGGTCATGATTCATGAGTGAATAGGTAATTTCCTGTTTGCACTAAGTAGGTTCCTCACCCTAAATCCTTTTATTTGCTACTCAAGCCCCTTGTCATCTCACTAGATAATGGTTCTTTTGCAGAGAGTTATTCATGATTTTATTACCTGTTCCTATTATCAATCTTGGTGTTGGTGATGTTGTATATTGGTAACCTTTGAACTCTTGTGTTGACTGCAGCAGTGCATTGCATTCAGAATTGATGATGTCCAGATAAAAATTGAAGCAGGCCCGTATTTGTCCGTTGATGGACTAGGCATTGAGTCTATAAAAGTTGAACTAGCTTGTTTATATTATTTGCAGCTTCCGAAAGAGAAGAGATCCAAGGGTTAGTATGTCTGTTGGATTTTACAAGCTTTTGATTTCAGTTGCATTGTGTTCTGCTCATATAAGATCTCTATGCAAGTGTTGCTCTAAATTAGTATTAACAAGGGTAATTTTGCATTTGAATGCACATGCCACAACTAACTCTGCAATCCACTGAAAGGTAGAATTAATTAGGAAATGAACTGAACTTTGGTTTCCTTGATCTCAAAATTGGCACTATGTGTAACACAGATTTTGTAATGATTGATTTTGTAATAAAGCTGATTTGGAGGTGAGATTGAACAATGGATGGACTACCTTAACTCTCAGGATGGGTCACTAATACTTATAAATGCAAAGTCAAGTTTCGCTATAGTTGTGTATTAATGTAATAATAGTGGATCAAAGGCTAATGCCCTTCACATTCAAGATTGCTAGTCTTTGGCAGTATGAGTTACATGGCAACATTTACAAGCTTGATCAGCCAGAAGTTTGCTTTTCTGCATGTTCATTATCTTTGTGTTATCATCTTTTCCATCTTTTTCTCCCCTTTTTCCTTGTACATCACATGAAATGCATTGGTTGTTGCTTTGTTAGGTCTCTTGCCCATCATTCAACATATGAAATATGGCGGAAAAGTTCTAGAGTCCTTGGAAGCATTTGAAATTCTGACGGATGATGTAGGGCATATCCTGGTTGAAGTTTCTATTAATGGTATGTGTTACAATTGCTTTACATATTTGGAAGCTGGAAATCTTTGTCAACAAATGGAAATCTTTTCGTTTGAATTGAATTGAAGAGGTGGAGATATATGCATATATACATCTATACAAGCTATGCTAGGTAAATTTTGATTAGCACAAATTCCTAAAACATCGGAATTCCAAGAGATTAGGTATAACAACTATTTGCATGGGAAAGGAAAGACTTGTGCTGATGGACATAGTGTTGGATGAAGGAAAATACATGGGAACTGATATTTTTCAACAATCTTGAACTTTCTCTTATATTTTGTATCCTTGAGTTTTTGATACTGTTTATGGAGAATCAATGTTGTGGATCTGCTTCCCAACTCATTAATTTCAGTCTGTTAGTTAGAAAGTAAAGAGTAATTCAAATTTGAGAAGATGATGCAGTTTTTGTTTGAGATGACCTGTTACATAGTAGTTTACTGTGAGCACTTGGACAACAATAAATGTTATTGTTAGTATGATTGGCTGCTGGAAGGGTTAACTCAAGTTGATTCTAAGTTTTATTGAACATAATTTTGGTCTGCTGAAATATTCAACTTTAGGTGTATATGTTAGTTTGAATGGTCTAACATAAATTATAATGGAGCTGTTGAAATTATTTCCTTTCTATGGTGACTTATTTGCATTGCTTTCTCTGTCTATCTCTCTCTTATTTTCTTCCTCTGCAACTTCTCTTTCTTTTTTTTTTTTTGGTATGAAACGTTGTTGAACATCTGGAGTAATGCATTAGAACTTTGAACTCTTCATAATCTGCTAACTTACTCGGTGCACTCAATCATATAATGTTAGACTGCATAACTAATTAAAACACACAAAGGATTGTTCTCACATGCTTAGTTTTGTTCGTAAAAGTTACTTTTTATATCAAGTTTCTTCCTAATCTATAGTTCTTTATTGTTTGGCAAATTCTGTTTGTTCTTCTAATAGGATGGGTTCAAAAGCGTTTAATGAAATTATACATTGACTTCTGTGAGGAGTTGACAGAGGCACCCAATATGAAATTGCTTAAAAGATTATACATTTCAGAGGTAACAATGTGTCTTCAATATGTGCAGGATAGTTTGGTTTTCTTATATTTATCTGATTCTTTTTCCCCCCCTTGCTACTTTGCAGGTTGAGGATGAAATAGTTGCATCTGAATGTGAGTTGCAAGATATATCTATAACTCCGTTGTTGAATGCCTTGCACACGAACAAAAACGTTGCAACACTAGACTTTTCTCACAATTTATTAGGTAATGGCATCTCATTTGATATCTAATTTGATTTTCAGTAACTCTTTCTCTCTCTTTTAATACATTGCATGATTTTATTTAAATACTTCCTACAGGGTAGCTATCTTCTTTTATTTTCCTGTTTAATTTTTAAAGAAACAGTGGTCTGAATGTGACTCATAATTGGTTGATATTAGCTGTTTATTTGGTTACTCTGCCAGGAAATGGGACAATGGAAAAACTTCAACAGCTATTTGTATCAGGCCAAAAATATGGTGATTTGACTTTGGATTTGCATTGCAATAGGTTTGGTCCGGCTGCTCTGTTTCAGGTTTATCATCTGCGCTGCAACTTTTTTCATTTTACATGTTAAAGCTTCAAATTTGCATGCTATTTTTCAGCCTGCATTTTAATCCACGACGTTCCATGTGTGTACCTAGACCCCATTGAATTCCATTATTTTCTGTTGTTTTCTCATTGTCCTCTACTGGAAAGAATTATTGGTTAATTGGATTAACAGTCTTGCTTAACTAGATCCACTAATGCCCTTCAGGTAGGCACATCAAGGAGGTAACTGTATCACCAAGTAGTTTGTGTAAAATTTATGCAATTAAGGCAACCCATAATTTGGAAAGCTCTCTATGCTTTTGGAGAATATATTGCTGTCATAGATCATATATGTCGAAATTCTTTTTTCCTGATAAGGATTATTGACAACAAATTTTACATTTTAGCTTTACCCAAATGGGCAGTGTCTTCACATTTGGTTCTTAATGTCTTCAACTATTCAGATTTGTGAATGCCCTGTACTCTTTGCTCGGCTAGAAGTGCTCAATATCTCTGGAAATCGTCTCACTGATGCATGTGGATCCTACCTTTCAACAATATTGGAAAACTGTAGAGGTAAAAGTAATATCAATGCTGCTCCATCAGTTAAAAGCAATCTACAATTAAGAATTATCACTAGTTTTTCCAGATCTTTGTTGGTTTTTTGGGCTTGGGCACAACTTTTAGACTTCTCTTTGTTGATGTCAATACCTTCTTGCATTTGAACTCTGTCATTTGGTTTCCCTACTGTTGATTTGTTTCTTCTAATTAATGCTTTATGTTTTCTAGCTCTTTATAATTTGAATATAGAGCGATGTTCTATCACATCAAGAACAATTCAAAAGGTTGCTGATGCACTCAATTCTCGCTCAGTTTTGGCACAACTATCTTTAGGTAAGTTTAGGATTATCACGTAAGTTCCTGAGAATCTTGACTTTGTTGCTTATGTTTTGCCTAATGATTTATGACTCTGGCAGGATACAATAACCCTATATCTGGAAATACCATCATCCATCTATTAACCAAACTTGCTTTGTTGAAAAGGTTTTCAGTTATGAACTCAATCTTCTCTACATATTATTAATTTGATAATTTTTTTCATAATCTGTAAGTTGTATAAGGATTTAAATTTTGAATTTTGTCTCTTTGTAGTTTTACAGAGCTGAATCTTAATGGAATAAAGACAAACAAGCTTGTCATTGATAGCCTTTGCCAACTTGCTAAAAAGTCATGCTTGTCACAAATAATGCTTGGAAGCACTGGCATTGGAGCTGTAAGTTCATTTAAACACTTCATCAAAATTCTACAGGGGACCAATTGTTTGTTACTCATGTTTGGAAATTGATGCTAATTTTAGGATGGGGCAGTTCGATTAACTGAATCATTGTTCAGTCGACCTCAAGAGTCTGTGAAACTTGACCTGTCATATTGCGGAATAACAGCAACATATATTGATAAACTTAAGAATGATGAAACTCTGGTTTGTGGCATTCTTGAACTGAACCTTGAAGGGAATCCTGTTCTGCAAGAGGTTTGTTCTTCAAGTTGATTATCACACTATGGTTCTTCTTTTACTGTTAGTGTTTTTCTTTTTCCTTTTCTTCCCTCTCCCTACAGAATACAAGTTACTGGGCTGGAGTGAACAATTCCCAACTACCAAGGGTTGATTGCATTATGCACTCCATGGTAGCATAACTGCTAAACTTCTTTTACTAACTGAAACATCTGAATAAAAAGTATCAAAAGCATGGGCATTCATAGGCCAAATGTGTTTAGACAATGTGTTTCTAAACCTTTAAAGCATTCAACTCAATCTAGTGCTAAAATTCTTAAGAAGTTATATTTCTAGGCAAAACTAGAATCGAATAATAGCTTCCTGAACAAACAAGGACAGAATAATATCTTTTGAAACCATTAAGGAACAAAGTAAGAGTTTTTATTGAAATAATATATTCTGAAACGGAGGACCAAATTATGAATTTAATATCAAATTAAAGACTCTTGAAAACTGACTACTATTGAAACTATCATTGGGCCAACTTGGAATTCTCTATTCTGTCTCTCTGCAAGATTATCTCAAAGGCTGCAGTGGGAGATGATCCTACCTCCAACCCCTGCAAAACTAGGGACTGATACTAGTCATTTGGGAAGATGTTGATTGACAACAAATAAAATACTTTTGAGATGAGCACTTAGTTTGCTTGTGTATTTTGTTTATTAATTTCTTGTCATGCTAGGCAGCATTTTCAAGTTCTCTTTCATAGAATGAACTTGACCAGAGGTTATCACAGGGATGGAGTGCAATAGTGTCCTTGCTTATGAATCCACAATGCTGTCTGAAAGTTTTGGTCCTAAACAAATGTCAGTTGGGGCTCACTGGAGTTCTTCAAGTGATCAAAGCATTATCAGGTTTGTAAAGAAATCATAATATATTTTTGGTATAAACCCTATAAGTGTGTTGATTTGTTTGTTTATTGATTTGGGTAGAGAATGACCATGTGGAAGAGCTCCATCTAGCATATAATATCAGCATGGACAATAGTAAGATGCATTATGATCCACCAGCCAAAAGTAGTGCAGACATCATACAGCCTGACCTCGATGCATATAATTCTTCTTCAAAGGTGTCCAGACCTAAAGAAGCTGACACAAGCCAGCAGGTTCTGTGTGCTGTTAACAATGATCAGCTTGAAGTTGCTGACAGTGAAGAAAATCTGATGAGGGTAGAAGCTGGTCCTGAATTCGATGATGATTGCACAAGTTCAGGTATAAAGAATTCATCTTTGGAGTGCCAATTTATTCAAGAGCTCTCTGCTGCAATCGGTATGGCAAGGTCATTACAGTTATTGGACCTAAGCAATAATGGTTTCTCTAACCAAGTTGCCGAAGCAATGTACGCTGCATGGACTTCTAGATTAGGGTCTGGTTTAGCACGGAAGCACATTAAGGAACAGATAATCCATTTCTCTACTGAAATGAATTGGTGTTGTAGGGGAAAGCCGTGTTGCAGAAGGAACTAAATTAACCATTGGAATCTAACCAATGAGCAAAATATTAGACATTTACATGGCAGGTGCAAGTGTATTTTGTTAATCTTGCTATGATAAGAGATGATCAGATACTTGTAATTACGTAATGGTATGTTACAGATTTGTAATTGAGGAAATGTAAAGGCTCTTCAAACCTTATGAGATTCATATGTTGGAAATAAAACGCAATGTCTCTTATTAGTTATTAGTAAGGTCCAGCAAACGTAGCAAAGCTTTGTAAACTATTTTATTTTATTTTATTATGCTGGTGAATCACATGTGAATTATTATTTTTTTTATAACACAATTTATAATATTTATAATATTCATATAAGAATTATTATGATCAAATATATGTAGACAATAAGCAAATTAAATATGTTTAAATTTTATAATTTTTTGAAGTTAAATTATTCTATTTAGTAAAATTGGTATGGTCAAAATATCCTATTTATTAAATTTGATATAACTACTAAAAACAATAATAAAATACTTTCATAAAAGTTAGGTAAAAGACTTCTAATTAACCTAATTGTGACATAATATTCAAACCGATTTTATAATGATAATTTCATTTATTTATATTTTATCATTAAGATTATTTAAAAAAATTTAAATTAAAATATAAAAGCATTTTAGTTCACAAAAAGTTTTCAGACACCTCATGCTTTTATATGTAGTATAGATATAAATCAATTGGGACATAGCTTTTATCCAGGCTCATTTTAATAGTAGAGATGTTGATCAGATTTTGCGGATTCCTCTAAATAGTCCCTCATCAGCTGATTCTTTATTTTGGCCTTATGAGAATAATCGCATTTATTCAGTTAAAAGTGCTTCTCGGTTGATTCATGGGGTAGCTCAGCCTATTGTCCAATTTAATTTTCCTTGGCAATCGCTTTGGAACTTGCCCATTCCATCTAAAATTCAGATTTTCTTATGGAAATGTGTCATAGGAGTTCTGCCTACTAGGTACAATCTCTTTCAAAGACGTGCCCTTGATTGTTCAGTTTGTCCTTTCTGTTCCCCTCTCCATGCTGAGACTATCCATCATGCTTTGTTTGGGTGTTCTTTTTCGAAGAGTATTTGGAATGACAGCTCTCTTGGTGTTTGTTTTGTTGCCAATAATTCGGCACCTGAAATTCTATGTGCTTGGTTTTCTTCTCTCCAGCGGGATGAGCTTTATCTTGCTCTCTTTATTGTTTGGGCGATTTGGTTTAGGAGAAATAAATATGTTTGCCAGCAACAAAGAATGAGCAATAGGGCAGTCCTTAGGTTGGCCAATGTTAACTTAAATCAATGGCTGTTGGTTAATCAAAGGGATTTCTCCTTTTCTTCATCAGCAAACTCTATTGTGTTGGACTTGCAGTCTCCTCCCCCTGTTAATTTCTTTAAATGCAATTGTGACGCTGCCATTTTTGGGGATAAAAATCGAGTTGGTTTTGGCTAGATTTGTAGAGACTCTCTTCGTAAGTTTGTGGTTGCTGGTCATGGGTCTCTTATGTGCCTCCTTGATCCGCTGTTAGCTGAAGCCATGTCCATGAAGGAAGCCTTGGGATGGATGAAGTCAGCTGGTATAAAAAATTTGCACATGGAAACGGATAATCTCATTTTATTTCAAGCTTTATCAAAGCATTATCCTTTTATTTCGCCTTTTGGTTACATTGTTAAGGACTGTTTAGTTGCTAGTCTTGAGTTTGATAATTGTTTGTTTTTTTTTTTTGTTAAAAGATCTGGTAATGATCTTGTCCATATTTTAGCTGGGACCGCTGTTGTTTTTGCAGGGGTAAGTTATTTTTCTGCTCCTCCTTGTATTCAACGATCGCTTTAATGAAATGGTCAATCTCTTTCAAAAAAAAAAGTCCACCAATTCCTAATTAATTGGATTTTCCTTAAAGAGCTTGGGGTCATTAAACAGCAAAATGTGGTAATGAATTGTTACATTTAATAATTATTTACTGTTTACACCTACCCAAAAATCAGGCCTAGAAGAATTCAAATCCAAAGCCCATATGTGTGCAGAAGAGGATAATTATTGCTTAGTTAGGCAAAAATCAGCTAGTTAAAGAAAATATCTCTTTGGGGAGATAATGGAGATAATTGAGCAATTATTTGATCAGATAAGAAAATTAGAAATAATGGCAATCCCTTGTAGAATAGAAAGTATTGATAGAGCATGAATCTAAGGACGTTGTTTTGTTGAGCTCAAGTACTCCAAACCTATAAATAAAAAGACCAAAAAAAATAAAAAAATAAAAGGGATCTATCTAATCAATCAATACAACTTTACTACTTTTTATCTCAATTTTTGTCATTTTATTTTCAATAGAATTTTTAGCTATTTTTCTATCTCGGTGATCGATTCAATCAATTTTGCTTGCCCTAATAGTTCAAGTTGGTCGATATTTGGTCACAATCTCATTAAAGTTCGATCTTAGCTGCCCGAGTAGTCACGCTTGTCTTGAATCTTAGGGTTATTTTCTACTTTGGTTTCTTTTTATTGTAATCTTGTAGTGGTATGCACCAACCCCTTTATTTAATAATATTTTGAGCTCTTAATTTTTATAGTTTTGGATGAAATAATTTCGGCAGCCACAGTGAGTCTTTGTACAACCATAATACATGATTGTCGGATAGACTAAAGCATATCGACCACCATGTCATACAATCCACCTCCAACTTTATCAAGTATTGGTGGAATTGATCAATCTCAAGTGACGGCCAACCCATTCGGCCAACAAGAGACTTATTTGGGTGATCATGAAGGTTACACATGGGGGCCAGTTTTTTCACCAGTATAGCACCAAGATCAACAATTTAATCAAGGAAGGCCAATGTACGAACCTTATTAAGATTGATCATCCTCTCATTTTGGACAATTTGAACGAATCCAAAAAAGACAACCTTACTCGGGCTTACCTCTTAGTTATTAGAATATTCTTATGGGTTAGGACCCTAAGGTTTAGTGGCAAGGTCAAATTGCCCAAGTCCAAAGGCAGATCGGCCGAGGACAAGTAGCCCAACATCAATTTGTTCAAGGGAAAAATCTTACTTGGGGGCAGTTTGGCAAGCGCAAGTCGCCCAACGACAATTCAACCAAGGTTTTAGCCGAGTATGCATTGGCCATGAGCAATTATACCAAAGTAATTGGCCACTAGTTCACTCAAGTCAACAATTTAGTTGGCCAAGGACAAGATAGGCCAATGAGCAAATTTGGCCAAGATAGATATCTGTTTGGCTAAAATAGGCCAATGAACAAGTTTAGCCACGATAGGCCACAGTATATGTTTGGTCAAACTAGGCCAGTAAATGAGTTTGGCCAGGTAAGACTGAATTATCAATTCGGGTATGTGTTTAATAGTGAGTATGATGATTACTACTTTGGCGAAGAGTTTGAGTCTGAGTATGATGTTATTAGGCCAAAATTTAGCCAATCAACCATCGGTGATTCTGAATTCTATCCAAGATTGAGGATGTTGGTCAAAAACCAAATAATGATCAAGCAACAGATGGATAGATTGAATAACCCAAAGTTAAAAGAATTTTGTTGCAATGAGATTGAAATAGATGAACAGCTCGCCCATATACATGTAGAGGACCTTGAAAGCGATAAAAAATATGATCTACGATATGAGGACCTTGATGATCCACATGTCGAGCAAGATGTTGACCAAATTTGGGGGAAAGAGAAGAATCAAATTTCTTTAAGATACAAGTATGTCTTTGGTCGAATTAGACCAAAAACTTTGCCAAAAAAAGAAACCACCAGATAAAAAATTACTTTAGTGCACCACTGTTCCGTTCTCGAATATTTTATTTTATTCTTGGCTGAATTTTTAAAAAAATTTTACTTGGCCATGTTTTTTTTTTTAAATTTTGTTGTTAAATTTAAAAAAAATAGAAAAATGGTGCTACAGGAAACATATTTAAGAAAATATTCTGTCCATGTGGAACCTACCCACAATGAAGAAAAATTGAATGGAAAACGGCAACTAAAGTTGCTGTTTTTCAAGGAGCAAAATGGGGAATGTTTTGTGCCTTGATTGTTGTCTTCCGAGATGGGACCGGAACTGATAGAAAACAACAACTGAGATTGCCGTTTTTAGAATATATTTTTATATTTTTAATAAAATACAGAGCTGTAGGTGCACAGATTCACTGTGCATTTACAGCACAGTAATCCCTGCAGGCACGGAAAAGGAAATTTTTTTTTTTAAATCTGCCTATAAACTACCCATACCCACTCTTTCCTTCCCATTTCCATCCTTCACCCATACCCACTCTTTCCTTCCCATTTCCATCCTTCACTTCCCTTAACTTTCATTTTCACTTCATTATTTTTTCCCTCTTATTTTATTCATTCATTTTCAATATTTTCCATCTCATATAAACTTTTCCATTTCACTAAGTAATTAGTATTGGATTTTTTTTTGAGATTAGTGTAGAAAATTTTGTCGAGGGTTGAAAAAAAAGTAATATTATGTGAATAAAAATCTGCTTATAAACTACCCAACCAAGTTACCAACCCACTCTTTCCTTCCCATTTCCTTCCTTCACTTCCCTTAACTTTCATTTTCACTTCATTATTTCTTTCCTCCTCTTATTTTCATTCTTTCACTTTCAATATTTTCCATCTCATATAAACTTTTCCATTTCACTAAGTAATTAGGGTTGATTTTTTTTTTTTTAAGATTATTGTAGAAGATTTTGTCAAGGGTTAAAAAAAAGGTAATATTATGTGAATAAAGTATAAATTTATTTTGTTAATCAAAATTTAATTTATGAATAATTTTATTTTTATTTTTAAATTGCAGGTGCTGTTAAGTTTGCAATATATTCGCGGTCAATATTTTCAAAGGTAAGTAATTATTATTTATTTTTTTTGAAAAATAGATTTATTTTAAGTTAAGATAATTAAATTGTAGATGCTATTTTATTGTTTATTCAGATAAATTATAATTGTTAATATTTGTAGAGCAATTAGTTGTCCGAATTTAGTTATATTATTTTACTTTTATATTGTCATGTTCTAATATTTAAGAATATATGAAACTATATTGATATGTAAATTTATTATATATAGTTTTTACAAGTGAATTAAAATTAAAATTTAGAAGTCAATTAAGCTATAAATTTAAAAGATTAAAAAAGTAATCAGTAGAAGAAGTCAAAAAATTTATGAAGATATGTATATGTAGTCCATATTTATAATATTCTATTATATTAAAAAAGTATTGTAATTAGTACAAAATATTTTTATATTTTTTTAAAGGAATAAAAATTTTAAAAATAGTTGCATAAAATGATTAAATTTATCAATGAGTTTAAAATTTATGGATAGTTTTTAAATTTCGAACATAGTAAAACGATGCATTAATTATAAAATATGTACATATAATGTTGGATTTAGAAAATGTCGATTCCAATAATATTTATAATTCATACTGAATACAATTAATATGGGGATAGCTGGTTACTAGTATGATATTTCAAGTCCCTCGGCAAGATCGAGGAGATTGAAGGTCAGAAGCAAACTGACATTTGTAGAACTTGTTCATAAGATATCAGTTAATTGGATTTAGCTGTAGATGTGAGGGTTAGTAGAGTGATTTATAAGTGTCCTATTAACAATCAGGGGTCATATTCTTGGGCTCTTATAGATATAATTGATGACGATGATATTAATGAAATTTATGAAAATTTTGTTACATTTTCGAGATATATCATTGCGGAGCTAATTGTTAATACTGAAAAAATTATAATTGGAGATGAACAAAATGCGTTGAATAATGTTGATCAGTTGACTACTAATGTTGGCAAAGATTCCATACCGACTGTTGATGAAAGAAAAGTATTTGGTGATAATCTGTATCTTGCAAGAGGAAGTCGGTCCGATTTTGGTTCGCAGTTTGAGGATCCATCACAATGTGAAGGGGTTGATGATTTGAAAACTATAGAAACAAGTCTTATCAGAGAGTTTAGGAGGCAAAACCAAATGAATTTTTCCTCAGGTTCTAGGGTTAGATGTAGCGACGTTGCATGTGATGATGATAATGTTGCCAATAAGGGTATATTTCTCTAAATTTTGATCTAGATGATGATGATGATGAGATAGACTTGAATGATGCTGGTGAGGAAATTGCTATTAGAAGAGATAATCACTTTATTCCAAGTAGTTCAATCCATGTGACAGAAGGTCTTTAGAATTTGAACATGCATGATATCAGAGATGATGTAGTTGGACAATTTAATATTTCACAATTTCACTTTTCATCAGTGCACCACACAAATATTAATTTTGCAGAAGCTCAAATTAACATGTCTAATGATTCACCAATGCTGAGATGGGATGGTGTTTTTGAGTTATTTGAAGGCTTGACATTCAGATCAAAGGATGAAGTTAAAGCATGTGTAAAGAAATTTTTGATTCAGAATAATATTTCGTATAAAGTGGTCGTATTAAAGCCCTCATATTGGGTGGTGTGTTGCTCGTGAGCCGAGGATACAGGTTGTTCGTGGAGACTATTGACATCTCCTTACTAGATTATCAGTATATACAAGGAATTCCACAACTGTACTGCATCACTGGTATCTCAATAACATAGATAATTAAATACACAAATTATTTGTGATTGCATATTGGAGATGGTTAGTGCCGCATTTGATCTAAAAGTTAGTGTTATAATGGCTGACATCAGGAGTCATTTCAACTATGACGTATCATACAGCAAGACTTGGTATACAAAGAGTAAGGCGTTGGAGGAGATACTTGGCAACTATGACGCTTCATATGGAAAGTTGCCAGGTTATCTGAAAGGTATGGAGAAATACAATCCAGGATTTTGCTATGAATTTGTTGTTAAAGACAGTGTAGAACAAAATTATAGGCAATTCAGGAGGCTCTTTTGGGTGTTTAAGCCAAGTATAGATGGACTACCACACTGCAAGCCAGTATTGCTAATTAATGGTAAGTTCATGACAAGGAAGTTCCATCAGACTCTTTTGATTATAAGTGTTATTGATGGTAATAATTACTTGAACCCAGTAGCATTTGCTGTGGTTGAAGGTGAAAATAAGTCAAGTTGGGATTGGTTCATAACATACATCAAGCGGTACTAAGCAATTAGGTATAACTGTTATTTCTGACCAGCATGCGGGTACTATGGCATTATTTCGTGATGATAACAGTGGTTGGAGCAAGCCATTAGTTTATCATCATTACTGTTTGCACCACTTTGTGAGCAACTACAATACCGCATATATAAATTCTAAAATCAAAGAAATATTATATAAGGCCGGTATGTCATTTATAACTATTTTTTAATAATTATATATTTGTTTTATATGTTGAATGTTGAAAATTTTATTAATATCCATTAACCTCAATTGAAAGGAAATAACTTCCAACTCCGAAAGTTTACGAAACAAATGGAAGAGATAAAAGAACTTGATGTTGACTCATACAATTGGGCAACGCAAAAGATTTGGAAAAATTGATACTATCGCATGATATTGACCACAAATATGGCAATGTTATAACGAATATTGCTAAGAGTGTGAATAGTACTTTAAAAGGTGTAAGGATGACGCCTGTTTGTAGTGTAGTTGAGCATGTATTTGCAAGACTGGTTAAAATTTTTGACGATAGAAAGTGCATCTATCGAGCTTAGATAGCAACATGTAACACTTATACTAAAAAATGTATGGAAGAGAAGGCGAAGCATGCTCAAAAAGCTACTGGCCATAGAGTTGAAAGTTTTAATCTATGTACTGAGCTGTTTACGATAAGGAAGAAAAATCAAAAAAGCAAGCGAAAAGACAATAATACACAAGTTGTTAATTTAGATTGCAGTCATTATGAATGTGGAAATTTCTAAGCAACCAAAATGCCATGTTCACATTCTATAACACCCTATATGTATGTACGTGTTGACATGTGGACATACGTCGACAAGTGCTATAAACTATCCGAGGCCTTGAGCTGTTACCAGTCTTTTTTCCAGCCACTTGCACACCGTGATTATTGGGAGCCATATATTGGTCCGACTTTAATTCCAAACCCAAATCTCATAAGGAAAAAGGGACGACCGCGAACCTCTAGATATGGAAATAAAATGGACAGAAGAGACTGCAGTAGGCCTAATCGATGTATACTATGTCGAAATGAGAGGCATAACAGAAAGACATGCCTAAACTTGGCGGGACCGTCACAGTATACATCAAGCTATCCATGAATTATGCAGTTTCACATACTTGTAATAAACAACTTAGTTGTCCAAATTTAGTTATATTATTTTACTTTCATATTGACATATTATGATATTTAGTAATATATGAAACTATATTGGTATGTAAATTTATTATATATAGTTTTTACAAGTGAATTAAAATTAAAATGTAGAAGTCAATTAAGATATAAATTTAGAAGATTAAAAGAGTAATCAGTATAAGAAGTTAAAATATTTATGAAGATATGTATATGTGGTCCATATATATAATATTATGTTATATTAAAAAAGTATTATAAAATTGGAAAAAAATATAAATTCCAGGAGTTAACAATTGAGTTAAAATTTTAATTTAGAGAGTTAGTGGACTAATTAGTACAAACTATTTATATAAAATTTGAATTGTTAAAGGAATAAAAAATTAAACTCATGGTAGCTAATGAAATAGATGTGATCCTGTACCACAGCTAGTGGGCCTTCTATCTCGACTAGGATACTTTCGGTGCGGTCGATCAACTTGTGCATCACTCGTTCCTTCACCACCTAACTCAGGGTCATTCCCAAATCTAGCGTCAATTGAACCAGTTTGGGCTGACCATCCCTCACTTGATCTTGAATCACCACTAGTTATATCATTGTAGAAATCAGAAAATAATGGTGCTTGTCCATTGTTTTCTTG
The DNA here is from genome assembly GCA_947683425.1 of Excoecaria cochinchinensis. Taxonomy (NCBI): domain Eukaryota; kingdom Viridiplantae; phylum Streptophyta; class Magnoliopsida; order Malpighiales; family Euphorbiaceae; genus Excoecaria; species Excoecaria cochinchinensis. Next base: position 2,482,607 of record CANTUQ010000153.1, on the reverse strand, counting down.
TATGTTTGATTCTTGATGTGTACCAAACATACTTTGGAAAAAATCATGTTGATGCACACCTAGTGATGATTGAGAATCGGTATTGAATGTAGGTACTATGTATGCACAAGTGTCTGTTGTAAATGAGAAGACATGGGTATCCTTGGATTTTGATAGCTTGAAACATCAAAATTAGCCTGATTATAACTTGTGGACCCGACTTCATAGGATGACACATTTTAGCAAGGAATTCGTGTCGTTCATTGTTCATGAGGAGATTGAATGTCATGAAAAGGCCAAGACATGGGTGCTGAAATTTGCTTGACATTTGGATCATAATATCTATTTGGAACATTGGCATGCCTATCAATCATCCCCCTACTATGTCGCTGAGTCCGGAAGTCTACAAACTGAGTTTCCATCTGTGATACATTAATTGAATTTCGACTTGGATTTCTAGGATAAGCAGTTAATAATCGATCGTCATAACCTACTGCAGCAAGTATGCTTTCCATTATCCTTCTATTGGTTAATGCATCACCTTCATCATGGACTAATCTTTCAACACCATCAACCTAAAATAATTAAATTTATAATTAAACCCAAAAATTTACTTACAATCTCCAAAATAATTTTTTCATAATGTAAAATAATCTAAATGAAATACTTACAGATGCTACACGGGATGCTCCACTTGGGGTTATCTAACTTCTAGTGCATTGTGTTAGTGGTTATGCCCTAGGCCAAACATTTGGACCTTGATGTAATTATTACATTTCATTTATATAATGGTTTTCTTCACATTAATATTATTGGCATGTTACATTATTGTAATGTTTATGAATAATAATGTTATTCATGTTGTCCCTAGTCATTTATCACTAAAGGGCATAAAGATAAATTAAAACTAGTATAGATTTGCATTGATAATCATAGGATGATTATATATGATGATATGAATCAAATCTATACGTACTTGTTAGAGAACAAAGTACTGGATAGACCCACTATAAGATCACTTCATGGGATAATGTCATAAGTGTTCTTATAATAGATATGTTATTGAATCCTTTGACCTGAGGTTATCATGGTTTCCTACATAAGGAACATTATGTTTTGACATAATCAAACGTTATCTTTAATCGGATAATTATAAAGGATATGATTGGACATAATGAGAACTATGCAGAGGAAAATGTATAATCAAGATGGAATTTGTCCCTCTTATGAGAGAGATATCTATTGGGCCCCTCGATGAGTAGGACTATAAAATGCATGGCCGTGCTCTAATGAATTGATAGTGTGATCAATGTCATTTGATTTTATCAGTCTACTTAGTGATCGAGAAATTATATGTTTGAACAATTTAAGTTTGACATGAACCATGACTTATGTTCGAACAAGATATCGTGTGACAAAAGGATAATAACATGTTCTATTGACAGGTTAAAATTGGACTAACGATATTTATATTATTTGGGTAGTCATAATGTCTTGCTAGAGACCAATTATGACTTGTGGGCTTATTATGGGATAAGGCCCACTGCCAACATAATATAAACCTATTGGGTCACACACCAAGACCAAAATGAACAATATGGATTTTATTGGGCTATTGGGCTATTATCTCTTATTATTAACTCTTATCAAAACTCAATTTCCGTTTTTCAAAAGGAATGAGAGTTTTAAGGTGGTTAAAAACATTGGATACCAACATTGGATACCAACATAGGATACCAACATTGGATACCCTAGCTAGCATAACTTATTATTGAGAATAAGAAAGATTTACTCTAGCTAATTTTCTAAAGAGAAAATACAACTACCATTGTTCTTCTTTGAGAAAGAAGAAAATCATAAAAATCCATTCGTATCTAAAGGGAGCTAGCACTCCTGCAACTTTGGTTCATTTTGTTTGTGCGTGTGGATACCAGTAGAGGACGTTCGTGTTAAAGGCAATGTCTTCAGTTCGATTTAAAGGTGTTTAATTCAGCTTCCCACACAGAAAAGGTTAGTAAATCTTATCACTTCCATTTGAATCAATCGAAATACATGGATCCTGTTTTTCGGGTTTTATTTTTCCGCTGTGTTTAATTTGCATTATTCTGCTTAAAACCCAACAGTGGTATCAGAGCCACTTGTATATTCGATTGATTCAAATATTTTATGTATGTATGTATGTGATATATATCTATACATATATGATTCTGTTGATCGTTTTGTATGTTGATACTTGGCGATTGATTTCGATTTTAAGTGTTAAAAACGAATGGATTTCATGTGATAAAACGAGATTAATTTTGTAATATTTAATCCGGTATTTTAAGGGCTACGAAATTAAATAATATTAATATGATTAATGAACTCAATTAAGTGTTAATATGATTCTGTTAATACGATTAACTAAAAGTATTAATATGGTTAATACTACCTCTTCGTACCCCTTATATGTCATTAATAATTATCACTCGGTAATTTTAATATATCATTTTATGAAATAAAAGGTATATTATGCATGATATGAATAATATATGATTTATTATGTTTATGTATGATGTCTTTGCATGGTGCATAGCATGGCCAATTGAACCTTTTTATGGATGAATTTTATTTTATCTATTTAAGGGTTTGTAATTTTAAATACGACCTGTGTGTCGTTTATTCAGTTGTAATCTTTATTTTATTCAATAGTTGTAGTAGAATATCTTTGTATTTATTATTGTAATGAAGACAAAGAGCAACAATGGAGATCAATCCAAGTCCATGGGGATGGAGGTGCAAGATGGAAGATTTTGATCAAGTCCATTCTCACACCTAGGATTGACCTTTGATCTTCATATTGGCTTATGGGGATCAATGTAGATTTGGCCATGCTATGACACGATTTTATATATATTATGCATATATTCTTAGTATGTGATGCGATGAATGTTTATATATGTGTATGAGATGGCATGTATGAATTGATGCATGATGTATATAAATAATTAGACATCATAAGTTAAAATTAAATCCCTCACCATAATTTTAAGTCATATGCCACCCATTATTAAAACACTTGTCAAGACTAAGATCACCAAAATGTGGGTTCTGCCAAAGCGAAGTACATTAGGTTATCCTAGTAAGGCAAGATGAGTAATGGTGCTACTCATATGTTTAAAATGGTTAGACTTACTTAGGCTATCAAAACGGTTTTGGGCCTAAGGGCATAAGATGTGATTATAACATGCCGGGACATATGATGTCAAAATCCCATAAATAATCTAAGAGTTATATAAGATATAATTGGTAAATGAGCTACCTACCTAAATAACTTAACATTAAGCGTCATGCCAAAGCTGACTTAGAGTTAAGCGAAATATGGATCTTAGCCCACTAAATTATTATAATTATTGTAATTATTATTGAGGGTTATTATTTTAGTGGGAGTTTATAAGAAAACCTAAAATGAAATTGGTACTAATATAATTTATCTTGCATGTTTGTAGATTAATGGCATCAAATAACACTTCTGCAATGTCACTGCGATCTGTTCTTGAGAAGGACAAACTTAAAGAAACTGGCACAAACTTCCTTGACTGGTTCAGAAACTTGAGGATTGTCCTTAAGCAAGAAAGGAAATTGTATGTGCTGGATGAGCCTATTCCCAATGAGCCACCTGCTGATGCTACAAGGGCAATCAAAGAGAAATTCAAGAAACATGTTGATGATTCTGTGGATGTTGGCTGTCTAATGTTAGCTACCATGGCTCCAGAGCTTCAGAAGCATCTGAAAAACATGGAGGCTTATGAGTTGAGTACTCATCTCAAGCAAACATTTCAACAGCAGGCTAGGCAAGAAAGGTATGAGACTACCAAAGCTTTGCATTCTTGCAAAATGGCTGAAGGTGCTTCAGTTAGCTCCCATGTTTTGAAAATGAAGGGCTATATTGATCACCTTGAGAGGCTTGGATTTCCCCTCAGTTTGGAACTGGCAACGGATTTGATCCTTAATTCATTGCCTGATAGTTATGACCATTTTGTCATGAACTACAACATGAATAATATGGAGAAATCAATAGCTGAGCTGCATGCCATGCTTAAAACAGCTGAGCAAAGCATAAGCAAAAAGCCTGGCCATGTTCTGATGGTCAACAAAGGGAAAGGCATGAAGGTCAAGGGTAATGCTAAGGCTAAGCCAAAAGTTGGTGGTAAGCCTAAGCCCAAACCGAAGCCCAAGGCTAAACCTCCAAAGGAAGGAGTTTGCTTCCACTGCAATGAACCTGGTCATTGGAAGAGGAACTGCAAGCTTTACCTGGAAGAATTGAAGAAGAAGAAGAGTGGTGAGACTACTCCTTCAGGTATTTATGTTATAGAGATTAACTTATCTACTTCTAATTCCTGGGTATTAGATACTGGATGCGGATCTCACATTTGTACTAATGTGCAGGGACTCAAAAGGAGTAGGCAGCTGAAAAGGGGTGAAGTGGACCTACGAGTTGGAAATGGAGCAAAAGTTGCTGCTCTAGCTGTAGGATCTTATGAGTTAACTTTGCCCAATGGGCTTTTGTTAGTTTTGAACAATTGCTATTATGTTCCTAGTTTGAGTAGGAATATTATTTCAGTTTCAAGTTTGGATGATGAAGGTTTTTCTTTTCTTATTAAGAATAAGAAATGTTCTATTTATTATGATGATATGCTTTATGGTATTGCTGATTCATATTGTGGGTTTTATGTCCTAAACCTAGAAACATCCAATAATCATGATATTTATAACATAACAACAAAGAAATCCAAACCAAATGATTTAAATTCAACATATTTATGGCATTGTCGCCTTGGCCATATAAATAAGAAACGCATAGCTAAACTCCATTCAGATGGACTTTTGCAATCATTTGATCTTGAATCATTTGATAATTGTGAATCTTGTTTATTAGGTAAGATGACAAAGGATCCATTCACTGGACATAGTGAAAGGGCCACTGACTTATTCGGCCTTGTGAATACTGATGTATGTGGCCCATTAAGTATAAATGCCAGGGGAGGATTTCAGTACTTCATAACATTCACTGATGATTTCAGTAGATATGGCTATGTCTATCTAATGAAACATAAACATGAATCATTTGAAATGTTCAGAACCTTTCAAAATGAAGTACAAAATCAACTTGGTAAAACTATTAAAGCACTTCGATCCGATCGAGGTGGTGAATATTTGAGCCAAGAGTTTGACAACCATCTACGAGTGATAAGTTTAAATTAAACAATGTTTTGATGTGAATTTAGAGATTATTTCTTAATCTAAAAGCTGTTATTTGTGTTAATTTTTGATAAAATGTCATTTAATGTTAGTTGGTGCACTAAATGAAGATTTATGTTAATTTTGGCATTTTTAGGTAGTTTCACACGGCGGTAAGGTTATTCCTCACCGCCGTGTGAAACGAAAGTTAAGGGAGAGCATCAGAAGGGCAGCACACGGCGGTAAGGAACATCCATACCGCCGTGTACCACGAGAATCATCCCATACGTAAGGTGTTACACGGCGGTATGGAAGTCTCATACCGCCGTGTGAGGCGTAAAAATCCCAGAAATTGCGGCACTGGACAAGGGGAGCAAAATGTCAAAATTGTTGACCAGAGGCATGTTACACGGCGGTGAGAGACTCTCATACCATCGTGTAACCTAGTTGTGAACCAAATCTGCACAAAATCAAAGACTCTGAAGGCCACCTTTTGACTTTGAACTTTGAACGGTTATTTAGGGACTGAAGTTAGATTGGACGGAGGTCGATGGATTTTTCCTGGAAAGAAAGGAACATTTATTTTTTCTCTGCAACTTAATATTGAGTTTTTCATATAGTTGTCAGGGAGGAAGGAGGAGAATTTTTAGTTTTAGTTTTGGCTGAAAAATAAACTCTGGGATTTCAGATCTGGAAATTCTTAGAAGTGAAATTTCAATTCTGTAATTTAATTTGGAAGTTGGAATAGCTGATTCAATTGAAGAACATCGTTTGGTTTACTGTAAGATTTTCATTTTCAGATTCAAATGGGTAATATCAATTTCTCTTTACTTAATTCAGTCTTTAATTCAAATATGAGTGAGTAATTTTATTTCTTGTTAAGGGATGCCTTAATTCCCCAATAATTCATGTGAATATTTTGTATGGATTGTATTATGCATATACTCAGTTGTATTTTCTCTGATTTTATTTGTTGTTGCTGAATTGAATACAAGTTAAGGGGAGATCTACCAAGATAAACTTTAATGGTAATTAGTTCAAAAATACATACAAATACACTTCAGTTTTATCTTCTCTGAAATTATCTGTTGTTGCTGGTTTGAATGTAATTTAAGGGGAGATCTACCAAGATAAACTTTGATTGCAATCAGCCCATAAATACATACACATGTTCTGTTCTATAGTGCTCAACTTTCATTGATTTGATGAATCCGAATTGGTAGTTAAAATCTGTGAATGTTTATTTCAATAGGTTCAGAATGGTGGAAGATAAATGAGTTTGATATCTGAATCCGTAATGGTAAGATTATTAAACTTAGAACTTAAGGTCTGTAATAATGCTAATTTATGTGCTGAATCCGGATTGGTAAGTGCATATTTTAGAGAAGCTGGATCCGAAAGGCAAGCTATGGTATAGGCTAGATTATTCACTGATTGTATATGAATTTGTTGAATCAATTATTCACATGATATTATTGGGGAGAATGGGTATTCCTTAGCAAGATCTCTTAGTCCTTTTATCAAATTGTTATATTATTATTTCGTTAATATTCTTAGATATTAATATCATCAGTTAGATTATTGATTTTTCTGAGTTAAACAATCACCACATCAAAAATATTGAGAATTCTTTAGCATACAATTAATTGTCAAACACTTGCATAACACAGTCCCTTGGGTTCGATAACTTGTGGTCTTAATTATATTCCACTATATTACTTGCCGATTCAGTACACTTGCTGAGTATGCGTCAAGTTTTTGGCGCCGTTGCCGGGGAACTAGCGTTGTCAGTAAGTTTTGATTTTTATTTGTGTGTGTTTTCATTTTTCTGATTTTATTATTTTTATTCTTTTCAGGTAGTTGTGGTGTATGAGCAGAGTTAGACAAGGATCATTAGCACCCTACGACCCTGAAATCGAGAGGACTTTGCGTCAACAAAGGAGAGTCAACAGAGACAACAACATGGAAAATGATCCTCTCCCTATTGATGAAGTTCCTCCCGAGAACGAACAAGTGCCAAGGGCACATAAAGAGGTACCAAGAAATTATGGAGGAGAAGTCCCTAGGCAGCGAACGATAAGGGACTATGTTGTGCCAAGATGGACTGAAGATCACAGGACAATTGTGCTGCCAAGAGGAGTACAATTTGAACTGAAACCAGCAACTATCAACATGGTGCAAAGAAATCAATTTTCTGGAACAGAAGTGGAAGATCCTGCACAACACCTGGATTTATTTTTGGAGATTAGTGACACAGTGCAGATTCTAGGAGTGACACCTAATGCTGTAAGACTGAAATTATTTCCTTTCACCTTGATTGGAAAGGCAAGGGAGTGGTTGCAAATGTTACCAAGACAGTCAATTACATCGTGGGATCAATTGCAAGAAAGGTTTCTGATGAAATTTTTCCCACTTAAAAAAACAGCAAATATTCGCAACAGCATTTTTCAATTTAGCCAATTGAGTGATGAGCCTTTTTATGAGGCTTGGGAAAGATTCAGAAGATTGTTAAGAAGCTGTCCGCATCATGAAATACCAATCTACCATCTGATGCAATAATTTTATTCTGGTATTTCACCACAAACAAAATCTTTGTTGGATGCATCATCAGGAGGTTCTTTTATGAATAGAATACCAGAAGAAGCATTCCAGCTGCTGGATGAAATGGCATCAAATGACGCTCAGTGGGCTAATCCTAGATCAGTCCCAAGAAGACAAGGAATACATAGTGTAGATGAAGTGTCAATGTTGAGGGCACAGGTGGAGTCAATGCAGAACGAGATGAAAAACTTAAGAGTGAAAAATGTAGCCTCTGTTTCTCAAGAAGATGAGTGGTATGAAAGTGGGCAATATGCTCAAGAAAGTGCAGCAATGGGAAATGTTAATGCTGTAGGGGATTATCGAAGGAGTGACCCTTATAGTAACTCATACAACCCGGGCTGGAGAAACCACCCGAATTTTTCTTGAAAAGATGGAAATCAGAATGCCTCATCCTCACAACCACCAACAAGACCACCTTTCAACCAAAGTACTCAGCACAATCAAGGACATTCATACCAACCAGCCAACCAATACCAAATGCCATATCCACCCCATCACAACCATGGACAAAATTTCAATCAACCACAAGCTCAAACATACCATCCACCGAGATACCAACCTAGACCACCTATGCAAGAGAAAAAACCAAACATTGAGGATATGGTGGCTAGCTTCATAAACAGTCAGCAGCAATTCATGACAAATCAAGAAGCTAGGTGGAAATCTCAAGAGCAATGGAACCGAAACCAAGATGCTTCTATGAGAAATCTGGAAACTCAGTTAGGTCAGCTTGCAAATTCTGTGTCTCAAAGACAACCAGGAACATTTACATCAAATGTGGACCGGAATCCTAAGGAAGAGGTGAAAGCAATCACTTTGAGAAGTGGCAGAGAGATGGCACCAAGAGAGGACCAAGGTAAAAATTCTTCACCATCTACAAGTAAGGAGGAGCCAACGCGGGAGGTAAGTAATCCTAACTCTAAGGTAGAGGTTAATGAAAAGACTCCTAAAAATGATAAGGGTAAAAGTCTAGTGAATCCTAGAGTAGAGGATCTTGATATCAATAGATTGCCATTTCCTGCTGTAGCTAAAAAAGAAAAGAAAAATGAGCAATTGGCTAGATTTTTAGAAATATTTAAGAAACTACATATTAATCTACCATTTGCTGAAGCTTTAGCTCACATGCCTAACTATGCTAAATTCATGAAAGAATTATGTTCCAATAAAAAGAAATTAGAAGGGCATGGAACTGTGCAGCTTACAGAAAATTGCAGTGCATTGATAATGAACAAAATTCCTGAAAAATTGGAGGATCCAGGTAGTTTCACTCTACCCTGTGCAATTGGTGAAGATTTTAATGGAAAAGCTTTATGTGATTTGGATGCGAGCATAAATCTGATGCCTTATTCTATTTGCAGGAAGCTAGATCTTGGAGAGCTCAAGGAGACTGGAATGAGACTCCAACTTGCAGATAGGTCGGTAAGGAGACCCAAAGGAGTGATCGAGGATTTATTGGTGAAAGTGGGGAAATTTATTTTTCCAGTAGATTTTGTAGTAATGGAAATGGAAGAGGATCGAAAGATACCATTGATTGTGGGAAGACCATTTCTAAATACAGCAAAGGCGTTGATTGATGTACATGGTCAGACAGTCACCTTGAGATTCAATGATGAGAAATTAGTGGTGGATATGAACAAGGCTCAAAAGTATCCAATGGGAGATGTGGAAGAGTCTGTTTATTTTATAGATGCAGTAGATGAGTGTATAGAAGAAGTGCAAGAAAAAATAGAAGGAGAAGTAATAGCAGCTGTAGAAAAAGAAGATGGAAAAGAGGAAGTACAGCAAGAAGAGTTTAAGCCAAAAGAGGGGGATTCAAATTCTGAACTTAAACCCCTTCCTTCTCATTTAAAATATGTATTTTTAGAAGATGAGAAAAAGCCAGTGATTATTTCTTCTTTGTTGACAGATATCGAGGAGAAAATGCTGCTTGAGGTGCTGAAAAAGCACAAAGGAGCTATTGGATGGGCAACTTCAGATTTGAAGGGGATTGACCCAAGTTACTGCACACACCAAATCCCGATGGAAGTAGAATGTAAGCCGGTTGCTCAACCTCAAAGGAGACTTAATCCGGCAATGCAAGAAGTGGTAAAGAAGGAGGTATTGAAACTCCTTGACTCAGGTATTATCTATCCTATTTCTGACAGTAAGTGGGTTAGTCCAGTACAGTGCGTGCTTAAGAAGGGGGGGATGACTGTGGTTAAAAATGAGCTGAATGAATTGATCTCGACTCGTACTGTTACGGGGTGGAGAGTTTGTATTGACTTCAGAAGGTTAAACAATGCCATAAGCAAAGACCATTTTCCCTTACCATTTATTGACCAAATGTTAGAAAGGTTATCAGGTAATAAGTTTTACTGTTTTTTAGATGGGTACTCGGGATATTTACAAATCCCTATAGCCCCTGAAGACCAAGAGAAAACAACTTTTACTTGCCCTTATGGCACATTCGCCTATAGGAGAATGCCTTTCGGATTATGTAATGCACCGGCTACGTTTCAGCGGTGTATGATGGCTATTTTTCATGACTTCATAGAGAAATTTATGGAGGTTTTTATGGATGATTTCACTATTTATGGGGCTGATTTTAAAAATTGTTTAGAGCATCTTGATGTAGTGCTAGGGAGGTGTGAAAAAACCAACTTAGTACTAAATTGGGAAAAATGTCACTTTATGGTGAGAGAAGGCATTGTACTTGGACACAAAATTTCTGAAAATGGGATAGAGGTCGATAGGGCCAAGGTAGAGGTGATAGAGAAGTTGCCGCCCCCGACTAGTGTAAAGGGCATTAGGAGTTTCTTGGGACATGCAGGGTTTTATCGACGTTTTATCCAGGATTTTTCGAAAATTGCTAAACCCTTGTCAAATTTGCTTATGAAAGATGCTCCTTTTAATTTTGACAGTGAATGTATGCTAGCTTTTAAAACTTTGAAGCAACGGCTAATTTCAGCTCTGGTAATTATATCTCCGGATTGGAATTTGCCATTTGAATTAATGTGTGATGCTAGTGATTTTGCAGTTGGGGCAGTGCTTGGACAGAGGCGAGATAAAGTATTTTGTGCAATTTATTATGCCAGTCATACTTTGACAGGAGCACAGGTTAACTACACAACCACTGAGAAAGAACTTCTAGCAATTGTGTATGCTTTTGAGAAGTTCAGACCATACTTGCTGGGAGCAAAAATCGTGGTGTGGTCAGACCATGCAGCTTTGAGGCATTTGTTTGCCAAAAAGGAATCCAAGCCAAGGCTGATTAGATGGGTGCTGTTATTGCAAGAGTTTGATTTGCAAATCAAGGACAAGAAGGGAGCGGAAAATTTTGTAGCAGATCATTTATCGAGATTGGAGAGTGAACACATTGAAGAAGGGGAAATTTTGGATTTGTTTCCTGACGAACATATCTGTGCTTTATTTGCATGTGAAATTTCTGTCCCTTGGTTCGCTAATATAGCCAACTTTCTTGCAGGAGGCTTTATGCCAAAAGACTTTACATGGCAACAAAGGAAGAAGCTGCGTGCTGATACCAAACATTACATTTGGGACGACCCGTACTTATTCCGCTTGTGCGCCGATCAAGTACATTTTAGATGAAGAAAAATGAGAAATCATTAAGGCTTGTCATAGTGGGGAAGCTGGTGGCCATCATGGGCCAAATCGGACGGTATCAAAAATTTTATCTTCTGGTTTTTATTGGCCTACCATGTTTAAAGATGTTCAAAGTTTTGTGAAAACATGTGATAGATGTCAACGGGTAGGAAATATTTCTAAGAAAGATGAAATGCCGTTAACCAATATGCTTGAAGTGGAATTATTTGATGTGTGGGGGATAGATTTCATGGGACCTTTTCCAATATCCTTTGGGTTTGAGTATATATTAGTGGCTGTGGATTATGTGAGTAAGTGGGTAGAAGCCATAGCTACTAAGACATGCGATGCCAAAATTGTACTAGAATTCCTTAGGAGGAACATTTTCACTAGGTTTGGCACGCCAAAGGCCATAATTAGTGATGGGGGCAGACACTTTGTTAATCATCAATTTACTGCCCTATTGAAAAAATTTGGCGTGAGGCACAAAATTACCACCCCATATCATGCTCAAGCAAATGGACAGGTTGAGGTTTCTAATAGAGAACTCAAAACAATCCTAGAAAAGACTGTAAATTCATCTAGGAAGGATTGGTATTTGAGGCTGGATGAAGCTTTATGGGCCTATAGAACCGCATTCAAAACGCCTATAGGGTTATCCCCGTTTAAGTTAGTCTATGGTAAGTCATGCCATCTCCCTGTCAAACTTGAACACAAAGCTTATTGGGCAACTAAATTTCTGAATTTCGATGTTAAGAGTGCAAGTGAGAAGAGACTTCTCCAGATGAATGAGTTGGAAGAAATACGCTATTGGTCATACCAACAAGCGGAGAAGTATAAGGAAAATACGAAGAGATGGCACGACAAGAAACTGATCAGAAAGGAATTCACTCCAGGTATGAAAGTACTATTGTATAATAGTAGATTAAGGTTGTTTCCTGGAAAATTGAAGTCGCGGTGGACGGGACCATTTGAAGTGGTAAATGTGACTGACTTCGGAGCTATCACGATCAGAAAACAACCTGGGAGCACGGAATTTAAGGTAAATGGTCATCGCCTAAAACCTTATTTTGAAAACCACGCTGAAGGTGCAGCAGTGGCTATTTTATTGGACGACGAATAAGGTGAGTTCAAAGTCTAGCTGAGACTAAAAATCAGAACTAAAATAATTTCTATTCTTATTCTCTTTTGTTTTAATTTATTAAGACTGGTTATTTTTAGTTTGTAGATCATTTGTACTTTTATTTAGTAGTCTGTTGATTTTTGAACGTAATGTAAAAATGTTTTTGGAGTACTTGGTGAAATTGTTGCTTATTTAAAGGGTTAGTTTTTCTAAAAAACTCGTTTTACACGGCGGTGAGGAATCCTCATACCGCCGTGTGAAGCGTGCATTTTCATAACTGTTTCAGTGGCTTTGTACACGGCGGTGAGTGTATGTCGGGATTTAAGATTACTTGGTTCCAGTGGTGTTTTACACGGCAGTGAGGAATCCTCATACCGCCGTGTAATAGGTCGAATTGAAAATCCCCATTTGCAGTAATGTTGTACACGGCGGTATGGCTGTATCATACCGTCGTGTAACACGTTAAACCCTGTTTTAAAAACCCCACTGTCGTCAGTTTTCTTTTAAAATTTTTCCCCCTCTCGCCTCTCTCTACCCGATACCCACAATTTGTGAAATTTCTTCTTTCTTGTTTGGTTTAAACACAATTCCAGAGCATCTTTTGCACATCTAATCAGCATTCTTCAAATCAAGTAAGTTTTCTTTCTCTCTTTTCTTTTTAATTTTGTTTTCTGTTGTTTTAGGGTTTTTGTATTTTTCAAATTTCCTTCCTCTTAATTCTTTCTTTCTTCAAGCAATGCGTGAATTGTATGCTTTAATCTTTAAGTAATGGCTGGATTTTGTGTTTTAATTTTCAATTGGAGGCTGATTTGGTGTTGTATTCCTTTAAATTTTGTTTTATTCCGTTAATTGGGGAGGGGCTAGATGTATGAGGCATTCTTTTGATTTATGTCTTTAATTGGTGTCTGAATTTGTGTTTTATTCCCTTGAATTATATTGCCTTGCTTACTTGGTGGGTTGTTTGATGCTAATTGGAAAATCGGGGTTAACAATTGCATGAGAGATTCTGTTTCTATATACAAAAAGTAGTGCTCACCAAGTATTTGACAAAATGCCTAAATGAGTGTTCATTAACCCTTCTCTGTCATATAGTTGTTGTCAAACATGGTTTTCTTTTGGGCTTTCATACACTCTGCAATATGTTTGTCTCGAGCTGTGATTATCGTTTGAGTGGGCATTTAAGCATGTAAACATTAGGGCTGCATGACAATTCGTTGAGAATGCTGTAATTTTTCACAATCTATTTCTTTTGTGCATTTGCTGCTAAGGGAACTAGGGGGTGTTATCAGAATTGCTAGCTTGTGTCATTGTTAAAGTTTATCATTATAGCATTGCTGTCTCATTGATCTGCAAATTGTTTTAAGCTCAATTACGGCTCGCTTACTATTTTGTTGCAAATGTAAGCCATTGTTCTCCTCTCTCTAATTGTGTTTATTTATTAATGCAGTGGCTCCAAAAAGATCTAGAACAGACCAGGCATCGTCTTCTCGAGATAGCTCCATACCCTCGTGGGTCCCGACCAGATGCCACACCGCATACGAATGTCTAACAGCGGCAACCTTCCTACCATCTACATTTCTTGATTTTGATTCACTGCAAAGCTTGGGCATACGTGACGAAATCAATGAGTTGATTGAGGGGATAGGATGGACAGACTTCTTTCAGAAAAGGGAGCGAGTTCACCCGAAGTTGACTCGGGATTTCCTTGCAACCGTAGATTGCAAGATTGATAATGATGATGAGGAAGATCCCGGAGAGGTAACATTCTGGTTAAACAAGAGGAAACACACACTGACCTTTAATGAATTTGCAGATGCATTGGGTTTTCCATTGGATGGAGCTCGCTATGTGCCAGATGTGGATAAACAAACTATTTGGGAAACCATTCGAGATCCAATCACGGCTACCCGATATGTCACTGGGCAATCAAAGGCGCATCACCTTAGAGATCATGCTTTGAGGATCTTGCATCGATTTTTTTCCCTTTCTTTTTATGGACACATTGAAGCTGCTGGCGTGGTAAACCAGGCCGAGGCATTATTTTTACATTGCATGATCAACCAGATCCGGTTAAATGGAGCTTATTTCTTATGGAAAAAATTTGAGGACTTGCAGGCTAATCCCAGGAAAGTAAAGAAGATAGCGATCGGATGGGTGGTCACAGTATTGGCTAAAAGAATATGCCTTAGCTCATTGGGACCAGATTTAGGAGATAGTAATTCCTTAGACTTCAAGATGTTGAAGAATTTAAGGATCATTGTGGATGATCATCAGTTTCATGAACAAGACAGACTGTCCACAAGGGAAGAATACTTGCGCCTCATTGAAAGGGGTCGAGTACAGTTGCCAGTGGAAGGGGCTGAAGATGAGGATGAGCAGCCAGAGGAGGCTGCAGGACCCGCCCCAGCCATGCCAGCCTATGATTTCTCCCAGTTTACTGCCCATTTTGAGGCTTTGCAGACTGGACAGGCTCAGATCAATTCTCGCTTAGACCAGTGGGAGAGCTTCATGGAGGATACCCATGCTGAACATGTTCAGCTTATGGGACGATTAGATATGCATGAGCAGCAGTTAGCTTTGCAAGCACAGAGTCTGTCAAGGCTGGAGCATTCCATATATCTCTCTCGGCAGGAGCAGGAGCAGTTTTATCAGACCATGAGAGATCGTTTCCCTCCACCTCCACCTCCACAGGACTGAATTTTCTGGGAGTTCTCTGATCTTTTATTTTGCTACTTTCGTTATTTGTGGTTGACTGCATTACTTGCTGGGGACAGCAAGCTTTTAAGTGTGGGGTAGCTAGTTTGTGTAACTTTGATGTGACTAACCCTGCAGTACTTTAGTAAGCTTAGTTTTATCATTTCTTTTGAGTAAGTTTAATTTTATATTAGTAAGTTTAATTTTATCAAAGCTTTTAGTAAGCTTAGTTTTATCATTTCTTTTGAGTAAGTTTAATTTTATATTAGTAAGTTTAATTTTATCAAAGCTTTTAGTAAGCTTAGTTTTATCATTTCTTTTGAGTAAGTTTAATTTTATATTAGTAAGTTTAAATTTTATCAAAGCTTAATATTATTATTTCTTTTGCTTTTATATTTTAGAAGTTATATTTTCTGCTTTTTGATAATGGTTTCTTTAGTTTGTTGTTTAAAGTTTTATTTTGTGATTTGAGCTCATCAATTTGACTCATGCTTAGCTTAACAAATTTTTAAGTTGATATTCCAGCTCAATTGTTAATCTTGAAAAGGTCATTAGAGCACTTAGTCTGCAAGAGAGTAAGATTCTGTCTTAAAGTTATTTTTCTTAACAATTTTCAAAGTAGAAATATACAATTGCAATTTCCATGAATTGTGCACTTAGACCAGTTTTTACAAATAAAGAAAAATCAGCATGAAATCTTTTGATCATAAAATTTTTAGAACACTAGAACCTTCCTCATTGCCCTTCGAAACGATATAGCAATTAAGGCATAAATGTTGACATGATTTAGGCATTAATTCTTTTGAGAAGCTACTTAAAATAAACTTTATCCCACCTATTGAATTAATTTTCCATTGCTAGCCCCATTGAGCTGAATTGGTATGCTAAAAGCGTACTCTGAAATTTTTCTTGTTACACACTTAATATGCCATTTAACTTAAATGCTTTTGTCTATCCCTTCTAAGAATTAGCCACTCTAGGATTGGGTTGGAAAGACATTGAAAGTGAAAATAAGGTGTTTAGTATTAAATAGGTGAGGGTAAGAAAAAAATTAAAGAATTTTGGGATATTGCTTGACAAGTAAGTTGTAAGAAAATAGAAGATATAAGTATTCCACTAAGTTCAATTTTTTTTCAAAATTCAAAATTCAAAAAAAAATATAAAAAAAAATAAAAAAAAAATAAAAAAAAATGTATATATATATATATATATATATATATATATATATATATATATATATATATATATATAATATTTAATTCTGAGTATAGCAAAATTCAAGTGTGGGGTATCCTCTATTAGAAGACAATATTGGGGTATAATAGGGACTGAAAAAGAAATTGTATAGTATTATTTCTCTTGTGATAAAAATTTTTTCATATTTGGGAAAATAGCTAAGTCTTGGAAATTGTTGCTGAAGTGGAAGCAGGTGATGGAAAATTTTTTTGGGTAGCAGTGTTAGTTGGTAGAGTGGCTGAATCTTCATTTGATTTCCTAAACTTTTCTTGTTAGCCATCACCGATTGAACCGTATATTACAACCTGCTTAAGACCTAATGATCATGTTTATGTTTTAATTTGTTCAGTGGAGATGACCTTCGGGTTCCGGTACTAAAGGAGAGGCCTATGGTGTTTCTAGAGTTTCAAAGGAGAAACCAGAAGTACATTTATGTACTGATTTAATCTGCTCTTGATTGATTGATGCTGAAAGTTTTTAGTTTTGAAAAATATTAAAACATTGGTTTTGGCCTTTGCACACACACATCAGAAATTCGATTGTATTTTCTTCCTTTGAAACTTGTTTAAGTAAGAATTACTCTAAAGTGGAATTTACTAAGTGTTTGCTTGGTATTCTGAATTTCCATTTTTCTGCTTGAAAATTGAGATGGTTGGAGTTGAAGAGTTATTTTACTCGAGGACGAGCAAAAGCTAAGTGTGGGGTATTTTGATAAGTTTAAATTAAACAATGTTTTGATGTGAATTTAGAGATTATTTCTTAGTCTAAAAGCTGTTATTTGTGTTAATTTTTGATAAAATGTCATTTAATGTTAGTTGGTGCACTAAATGAAGATTTATGTTAATTTTGGCATTTTTAGGTAGTTTCACACGGCGGTAAGGTTATTCCTCACCGCCGTGTGAAACGAAAGTTAAGGGAGAGCATCAGAAGGGCAGCACACGGCGGTAAGGAACATCCATACCGCCGTGTACCACGAGAATCATCCCATACGTAAGGTGTTACACGGCGGTATGGAAGTCTCATACTGCCGTGTGAGGCGTAAAAATCCCAGAAATTGCGGCACTGGACAAGGGGAGCAAAATGTCAAAATTGTTGACCAGAGGCATGTTACACGGCGGTGAGAGACTCTCATACCGCCGTGTAACCTAGTTGTGAACCAAATCTGCACAAAATCAAAGACTCTGAAGGCCACCTTTTGACTTTGAACTTTGAACGGTTATTTAGGGACTGAAGTTAGATTGGACGGTGGTCGATGGATTTTTCCTGGAAAGAAAGGAACATTTATTTTTTCTCTGCAACTTAATATTGAGTTTTTCATATAGTTGTCAGGGAGGAAGGAGGAGAATTTTTAGTTTTAGTTTTGGCTGAAAAATAAACTCTGGGATTTCAGATCTGGAAATTCTTAGAAGTGAAATTTCAATTTTGTAATTTAATTTGGAAGTTGGAATAGCTGATTCAATTGAAGAACATCGTTTGGTTTACTGTAAGATTTTCATTTTCAGATTCAAATGGGTAATATCAATTTCTCTTTACTTAATTCAGTCTTTAATTCAAATATGAGTGAGTAATTTTATTTCTTGTTAAGGGATGCCTTAATTCCCCAATAATTAATGTGAATATTTTGTATGGATTGTATTATGCATATACTCAGTTGTATTTTCTCTGATTTTATTTGTTGTTGCTGAATTGAATACAAGTTAAGGGGAGATCTACCAAGATAAACTTTAATGGTAATTAGTTCAAAAATACATACAAATACACTTCAGTTTTATCTTCTCTGAAATTATCTGTTGTTGCTGGTTTGAATGTAATTTAAGGGGAGATCTACCAAGATAAACTTTGATTGCAATCAGCCCATAAATACATACACATGTTCTGTTCTATTGTGCTCAACTTTCATTGATTTGATGAATCCGAATTGGTAGTTAAAATCTGTGAATGTTTATTTCAATAGGTTCAGAATGGTGGAAGATAAATGAGTTTGATATCTGAATCCGTAATGGTAAGATTATTAAACTTAGAACTTAAGGTCTGTAATAATGTTAATTTATGTGCTGAATCCGGATTGGTAAGTGCATATTTTAGAGAAGCTGGATCCGAAAGGCAAGCTATGGTATAGGCTAGATTATTCACTGATTGTATATGAATTTGTTGAATCAATTATTCACATGATATTATTGGGGAGAATGGGTATTCCTTAGCAAGATCTCTTAGTCATTTTATCAAATTGCTGTATTATTATTTCGTTAATATTCTTAGATATTAATATCATCAGTTAGATTATTGATTTTTCTGAGTTAAACAATCACCACATCAAAAATATTGGGAATTCTTTAGCATACAATTAATTGTCAAACACTTGCATAACACAGTCCCTTGGGTTCGATAACTTGTGGTCTTAATTATATTCCACTATATTACTTGCCGATTCAGTACACTTGCTGAGTACGCGTCAACGAGATTGTGGAATTGTTTCACAATTAACTCCGCCAGGAACACCACAATGGAATGGTGTATCTGAAAGGAGGAATCGAACTTTATTAGATATGGTACGATCTATGATGAGTCAAACAGATCTTTCATTATCCTTTTGGGGTTATGCATTAGAAACAGCTGCATTCACTTTGAATCGAGTTCCATCTAAAGCTGTTGAAAAGACACCATATGAGATATGGACTGGGAGAATTCCTAATTTGTCTTTTCTAAAGATTTGGGGCTGTGAGACTTATGTAAAGCGACAGGTCTCAGATAAATTAGCACTAAAATCTGATAAATGTTTTTTTGTGGGATATCCTAAGGAAACTAAAGGATATTACTTTTATAACCCTTCTGAGAACAAAGTGTTTGTTGCTCGAAATGGTGTCTTTTTGGAAAAGGAATACATTTCTAAAAGAACCAATGGAAGTAAAGTACAACTTGAAGAAATTCAAGAACCACAAGAAAACATTGAACCATTGATGGAAACTCAACAAGTTTCACAAACTGTTGTGGAACCTGTATCTGCTACACAAGTATCACATAGATCTGATAGGATACGACATGAACCCGAGAGATATGGATTTCTCATGACAGATAGTCGTGAAGTAATGCTCATGGATCAAGATGAGCCTACTACCTATCAAGATGCTATGCCAAGTCCAGAATCTCAGAAATGGCTAGATGCCATGAAGTCTGAGATGCAATCCATGTATGATAATCAAGTTTGGAACTTGATTGATCCACCTGAAGGAATTAAAACCATTGGGTGCAAATGGGTTTTCAAAAAGAAAATCGACATGGATGGCAAAGTAAATACCTTTAAAGCAAGGCTTGTTGCAAAAGGATTCAAACAAACTCATGGTATTGACTATGATGAAACCTTTTCACCAGTCGTAATGCTTAAATCTATAAGAATTCTTATTGCCATTGCTGCATATTATGACTATGAGATATGGCAAATGGATGTCAAAACAGCGTTTCTTAATGGAAACTTACTTGAGGATGTGTATATGACACAACCTGAGGGTTTTGTCTATCCTGAGAATTCTAAGAAGGTATGTAAGCTGCAAAGATCCATTTATGGATTGAAGCAAGCTTCTCGGAGCTGGAATCTTCATTTTGATGAAACAGTCAAAGAGTTTGGGTTTATCAAAAATGAAGATGAACCTTGTGTATACAAGAAGGTTAGTGGGAGTGCTATGATGTTTCTAGTATTATATGTCGATGACATATTACTTATTGGAAATGACATCCCTATCATGCAAAAGACAAAAGAATGGTTAGGGAAATCTTTTTCAATGAAAGATTTGGGCGAAGCTTCTTATATCCTTGGAATTAAGATCTATAGGGATAGATCTAAAAGGACAATTGGTCTGAGTCAAAACACTTATATAGATAAGGTGCTAAATAGATTCAGCATGCAAAATTCCAAAAGAGGATTTTTGCCAATGTCTCATGGCATTGCTCTTAGCAAGACTCAGTGTCCAATGATAACTGATGAGCGAGATCGCATGAGTAAGATTCCTTATGCTTCGGCAATAGGATCAATCATGTATGCCATGTTATGCACTCGTCCAGACATTTCGTATGCTTTAAGCATGACGAGCAGATACCAGTCAGATCCCGGTGAAAGTCACTGGATAGCTGTCAAGAATATCCTTAAGTACTTAAGAAGAACCAAGGATGCATTCTTAATATATGGAGGATTGGAAGATGAGCTAGTAATAAATGGTTATACAGATGCAAGCTTCCAATCTGACAAAGATGACTTTAGATCGCAGTCAGGGTATGTATTTGTGTTAAACGGAGGTGCTGTCAGCTGGAAAAGTTCTAAACAGAGCACTGTCGCTGATTCTACAACAGAAGCTGAGTATATAGCAGCATCAGATACAGCTAAAGAAGCAGTATGGATCAAGAAATTCGTTGCTGATTTGGGAGTGGTACCCGGTATAAGCAACCCAGTGGATCTTTATTGTGATAACAATGGTGCTATTGCACAGGCTAAGGAGCCCAGATCTCATCAGAGATCAAAACATATACTCAAACGTTTTCATCTCATTAGAGAAATAATTGAGAGGGGAGACGTCAAGATATGCAGAGTACCTACTGATGATAACATCGCTGATCCACTTACCAAAGCTCTCCCACAAGCCAAACATGATGGACATACTAGGTCAATGGGTATTAGATACATGTATGATTGGGCCTAGTGCAAGTGGGAGATTGTTAGTGGTTATGCCCTAGGCCAAACATTTGGACCTTGATGTAATCATTACATTTCATTTATATAATGGTTTTCTTCACATTAATATTATTGGCATGTTACATTATTGTAATGTTTATGAATAATAATGTTATTCATGTTGTCCCTAGTCATTTATCACTAAAGGGCATAAAGATAAATTAAGACTAGTATAGATTTGCATTGATAATCATAGGATGATTATATATGATGATATGAATCAAATTTATACGTACTTGTTAGAGAACAAAGTACTGGATAGACCCACTATAAGATCACTTCATGGGATAATGTCATAAGTGTTCTTATAATAGATATGTTATTGAATCCTTTGACCTGAGGTTATCATGGTTTCCTACATAAGGAACATTATGTTTTGACATAATCAAACGTTATCTTTAATCGGATAATTATAAAGGATATGATTGGACATAATGAGAACTATGCAGAGGAAAATGTATAATCAAGATGGAATTTGTCCCTCTTATGAGAGAGATATCTATTGGGCCCCTGGCCGTGCTCAAATGAATTGATAGTGTGATCAATGTCATTTGATTTTATCAGTCTACTTAGTGATCGAGAAATTATATGTTTGAACAATTTAAGTTTGACATGAACCATGACTTATGTTCGAACAAGATATCGTGTGACAAAAGGATAATAACATGTTCTATTGACAGGTTAAAATCGGACTAACGATATTTATATTATTTGGGTAGTCATAATGTCTTGCTAGAGACCAATTATGACTTGTGGGCTTATTATGGGATAAGGTCCACTGCCAACATAATATAAACCTATTGGGTCACACACCAAGACCAAAATGAACAATATGGATTTTATTGGGCTATTGGGCTATTATCTCTTGTTATTAACTCTTATCAAAACTCAATTTCCGTTTTTCAAAAGGAATGAGAGTTTTAAGGTGGTTAAAAACATTGGATACCAACATAGGATACCAACATTGGATACCAACATTGGATACCCTAGCTAGCATAACTTATTATTGAGAATAAGAACGATTTACTCTAGCTAATTTTATAGAGAGAAAATACAGCTACCATTGTTCTTCTTTGAGAAAGAAGAAAATCATAAAAATCCATTCGTATCTAAAGGGAGCTAGCACTCCTGCAACTTTGGTTCATTTTGTTCATGCGTGTGGATACCAGTAGAGGACGTTCGTGTTAAAGGCAACGTCTTCAGTTCGATTTAAAGGTGTTTAATTCAGCTTCCCACACAGAAAAGGTTAGTAAATCTTATCACTTCCATTTGAATCAATCGAAATACATGGATCCTATTTTTCGGGTTTTATTTTTCCGCTGCGTTTAATTTGCATTATTCTGCTTAAAACCCAACACATTGCACATACCACTACATGTATTTAGATCGATTATTTAATTGATGTTTGTGCTCTTGGCCAAATACAACCCGGGTGTGACGGTTGTTCCACTCATTTATGAATATCTCAAATTCAGCAACCCAATCCAATTGATTTTGGCCCCGCAAGTCTATTGTATGTAAGTTATCTTGTATAAGTAACGGAGAAGGAATTGACTGGTTAAAATCAAATTGTTTCATGACTCTATATGGATGGTCCCACTCAATGATATGGAAGCAAATTAGTGGAACAATAGACATCTAACATGATTGGCCACTTTTACAATAATATGGGAGCATATGCATTATGTTGTTGTAAGGCTCCCACTCAAATTGCAATATATATATATATATATATATATATATATATATATAATTTTAATCTAAAAGTATTATGTTAATGGTATTATGGATAATATTTTACTAAAAACCTGCTCAGTGAACTGCGTATCTAATATTTCTTGATATGTATTGATATCCATTCTATGAATGTGAATGTTACGCATGTCCAATTATTGTGCCCATATAATATAACATCAAGTTAAAAAAACATACGAGTTGTAGTATATTAAATTTGAATAAAAAAAATTAATTTATTTTAAATATACTAAGGATACCTGAATCCGTAAGGCATTCCGTTTATCTTATATGGCTCTGTATATTCAGGCCTAAATTGGGGAAGTCTTTCCCACGTCCACATTTGTAGGAGTTGTAGATATCCAACAACCCCTTTTACATCTGGACGAGTGGCCCTGTATAGATCTCTATACAGCCAAGCTAGACATGCTGACCCCCAACTATATTGGCCAACGGATTCTAAATCCTCTAGAAGAGGTAGGAACATCAAGTGGACCAATGATGAATTTTGGGATGCAAATAACATTCGAGCAAAATATCTCAGCATCCATGCACGAGCATGTCGTCGTATCACTTTAGGTGTTGCATTTTCAGGAACTTCACTAAAAATTGCATCCAACCATGTCAATTTCACTTTAACTCTGCACAAACCATTCACAAGAGGAACTGCTCCAAGTAGATTATGACAAATTACTGGCCAATTCAGGTTTGTTCTTCCAGTCACAAGTTCACCCTCAATTGGTAACCCTGTTAAAATTCCAACATCTTGAAGTGCAATTGTGATTTCACCACATGTCAGATGAAACGTGTGTGTTTCCGGTTGCCACCTTTCAACAAGCGATGTGATTAAATGCCAATCTAAATATGTCACAACAATTTTGGCTATTCATAGCAAACCAGCTGCGCTTATATAAGGTAAAATTCTCGGGTCAACATACGTATAGTGTTCATCAACGCTACTCCTTGTCTTCAACAAATCCCTCTCAACTTTTAGTATAAATAAAACAAGTCAAACTATAAAGTAAAAAAAAAAAATTAAATAAAAACGTCTTATGTAATATATATTTATAATTAAAAAATTATTAAATTATTTCATATTACTTCAGATCGATGTCTTCCTTAAAGTGTTAGCAATTCTCAATTAATAGGATTCGGATTTATTCGTGCAGCTCCTATATGTCGATCCATGTCAAAACCTTAATCAATTTTTACATCATACATGTTCAATGAGTCATTAAATTTTATTTATTTGTTTATCTTATATTTGTTCTACTAATTTTATTTGTTGTTATAATTATTTTAACTTATTTTATATGTACATCATAAATATATCATTATCTAACTTTAGAATATATATTATATTTTATTTCGTAAATTATTATGTAATAAAAATAAATAAAAAATATGACACAATTTCGTTAAATAATTAACATTGATAATTAGTAAAAAAACACTTAAAACAACAATGAAATGTAAATTTTAACATAACTGACATTTCCATTCATACATGCCTAATTTTGTTTTATGTTCTAATGAACATAATATTTAGGCCATTTATTATAATTATACCACATACAATAAGTTTTTTGAGATACTGGCATTGTATCCCTAATTTTTAAAAAATTTTCTTCACTAATTTCAATAACATCTTTCATAAATATGAGTACTAATTCCTCATATTTTGTTACATGAAACATATTCCAAATTTTCATGATAGATTTCCAATAAGTTATTAGTAGTATCATCCAAATAGCCTCAACCATTTAAGCTTCCGTTATAAGACATCCTCTCGTAATAATATCTTGTAATTTTTTACTTATTTTAATAATATGATCGCTTATTTCCATTCCCTTTTCAATTTGGCTGTTGTACGAATCATACAATTTTTTTAATAATTTCCTTTGCAATATCACTTATCATTGCTCTTGGTACTAAATATGTGTACACCATTTATAATATGAAATTCATATAAATAAATGTTAAATAAAAATTAAATTTTTGATATTTAGCTTTTATTTATATTTATATTTTCACAATTTAAAATATAATATATTATTTCATGAAATTAACTATTTTCATATTGATGTATCGTCAAATAATTGCAATACATGCATCAACTGTAAATATTAAATTTCTTAATATCAATATAAAAACCAACATAATAATAGACAATCAATTATCAATTTCATATAAAATCTAGAAAAATAAATGTCGTATAGCAACAAATTTTTTAATATTTAGTTTTTAAAAAAATTATATAAGAAGTAGTTAAAATAAATTATATTCTTTTATGAACTTAACTTTTATCATATTATTGTTTCGTTACTAAATTATAATTCATGCATCAAATGTATATAAAAAATCTCTAAATGTAAACAAAAAAATATACAAAGAAAAAGTTGTTGATAGTGTGATCAAATGGTCATAATATATATGCCGATACCTAATAACATTTTTCTCTTTAAAATTTATATATTTTACCTTTTAAGACAAATTA
This sequence comes from Excoecaria cochinchinensis, assembly GCA_947683425.1. Lineage (NCBI taxonomy): Eukaryota > Viridiplantae > Streptophyta > Magnoliopsida > Malpighiales > Euphorbiaceae > Excoecaria > Excoecaria cochinchinensis. Next base: position 2,457,221 of record CANTUQ010000153.1, on the reverse strand, counting down.
AATGGTTCACAGAGTAAAAAAAATTAAACAATCAGTTAAATAAAGCCACATGAGCAAAATAATTATCTTAGCTTAAACTAAATATATTTAAGAAAAAATATAAATTAATAATAACTTGCCTTTTTAAAATATTGATTGGAATTATATTGCAAAATTAACAATACCTGCAATTTAAAAATTAAAATAAAGTTAGTCATACATTAAAATTTGATTAACAAAATCAATTTATACTTTATTCACATAATATTACTTTTTTTTTAACCCTCAACAAAATCTTCTACAATAATCTCAATAAAAAAATTTTCAACACTATTTACTTAGTGAAATGGAAAATTTAATATGAGATGAAAATAAAATTTAATATGAGATGAAAATATTGAAAGTGCAAGAATGAAAATAAGAAAGAGAGAAGAAATAATGAAGTGAAAATTGAAAGTTAAGGGAAGTGAAGTGAGAAATGGGAAGGAAATGGATGGGTTTGGATTTTTTTTTTTTATAGGCAGGTTTTTTAAAAAAAAATTATTGTATTCCCGTACCGGCTGATTACGGTGCTGCAGGTGCATAGTAAATCCCTTGCACCTGTAGCTGTAGCCTTTAATTTTTTTAAGAAAATAATTCCAGATAACGGCAACCTCAGTTGCCGTTTTCTGTCAATCTGGGTCCCGCGCAAAACGTCCTTGAAAACGGCAACTTCCATTCAATTTTTTTTCATTGTGGGTGGATCTCATACTGCCAAAAAACAACAACCATACTCTGTTTTCCTAAATATGTTTTCTGTAACACTATTTTTCTAATTTTTTTTTTTAAATTTAACACCCAAAATAAAAATAAAAAAAAAAACAAACAAACAAACCAATTAATTGGCCAAATTGGAAATTGCCCGAATATGAAATCGGACGAGTAATTTTCGGTTAAATTTCGTAAATATATATGTAAAATTTTTGCCAAATGTTTGATAAACATTTACGATATTGGCGGTTTAAAAGCTTTTGCCAAGTGGTTATTTTGACCAACTGAAAGTTTTGGCCAAATATAGCTAAAATAAATTTTTGGCCAATGTTAAAAAAAAAATAAAAATAAAAATAGAAGAAGAAGAAGAAGAAAGCTGAATTTAGTTGAAGAAATCGGCCGTCCATTTTATCCTTTCGGCCAAAATGATTAATGGGCCAATAATTTCATATTTTAGTCCAAAATGGGCCATTAATTTCATCTTAGTCCAATGATTTACTCGGCATAAAGAATAGAGGAAATTACACCCAATGTCATCTTTTTAAATTTTCTTTCAAAAATATACTTGTTTTAAAAAAACTTTCACAAATGTCACTTTTTAAATTTTCATTTTCAAAAATATTACTTCATTCATATCCTATAATTTTACACTTTACATAATTAAATAAAACATCAAATTGATTTAAATCTGTCAACCCCTATTACATTAAAAAAAAAACTGTTTGGAACTTACATAACTAAAATTAAGTTTTGTAAAATGTGATTTTTTTTTTTTAATTTGTTCTCTTATAGCTGAGATATAATTTATTTTTTTTTATGGTATTACTCAACACTTCTAAACTATATTTATTAAGTGATATTATTTCTCATTTTATTACATCCTAATTTTTTACAATTTCAAATTTTTTATTTTATTTCTTCTAAAACATTAAAGAAAAATATTATATAATCCAAAAACTATAAATAAAAACTCCATTTTGAGGGTTTGTAAATTATGTAAAATCATTTTTATTTAATTCAATAAAAACAAAATTTGTTTACATCAATCGAACACGTTTAATTTTTTTTTTAAACAACAGAAATCCAAAAATCACCACAACCCCACATATAATATTAAAAAACTAAAAATAAATAGATGAAATTACCCACAATTCAACTTTATTTATTAGCTGATAGGAAAGAATTGAATTCAAATTCTTTTCAATTCAAAAAATAATTAGATTTTTAATCTTTTGAGTTATATGTGATTTTCGATTTATTAATTTTCTGTTTTTAATCCAATTCTATATAACATAACAATATATAAACGGTGCCGCTTTCGTTTTATTCACATAAAAATTTCTTACCTATTCCAAAGAAAAATCAAATGGCAGTAACTTGGCATCCAAATATCATTCTATAACCTTATAAATTTCAACCACTAAAATCACCAGTTAAATTACATAATCATTGACTAACAACCATGAACTTTTAAATCATTGACCAATAAGAAAAATAAATTTTGTTTCCTGCCCCATATATATCATGATTTCCAATCGAAGGAGATCATATTAGCTCAAAACAATACAACCATTAAACATTCCATTCCATGTGTGCAAAAGAAGGTAATTCCAAATCAAAAACCATAACACAACAGTAAATATTTGTAACTCTCCAATGATTAAGATATGATAAGTAACAACCATTACACATTTAACCAAAAATCCTGGTTTGCAAATTTACAAATTTGAAAACAAAACAATCTTTCATAGCCCTTCTAATTCTTATGAGGTGGCTGCAGCAGCTCTACTATTCTTTGGAGTTGTTTGAGTACCTAGTCAATCAGAAAAATAACATCAATGGTATTGACAAACAGAAAAGGCGAGAGAGAAAAACATAGCAAAAACAGAAAATAATAGAAAACTCCATATAAATGTTTAATAATAAGACAATCACTTATGCATCGGTTTCAGAAAGATAAATCATAGATATTAAACCAAAATGGAGATAGTTTCTTTGTGATTATTAGCTAGGGATGTCCATACAAAAGTAGTTGGTTATTCTACCCAATGCCAAGTTGTTTACACATTACAAAATAAAATCAAACAGCAGCCTTACCTAATGTATCCACCAATAGACATAAAGTTGAGATTTTGAACCCCTTTGAAAAATCAAATTTCTCAATACCACGCAACAATCCAATCAGACCTTCCTGCATATGAAGAATCGCAAGCTTTGCATCTAAGTGGCTTTTTCTCAAAAATCTATATAGTGTTCATTAATTTGTCCAGTGACCAATATATCATCCTAGAAATGAGAAAGAATTTTATCTGAACAAGGTCAGACATTTCAGCCCCCATGTGATCATATCTTTGAGTATAGACATAACTAGACGGACATTGCTCATTGCCGGTTTCTCTCTCACCAAAGAACAAGCTATTATTTTTTACTGTAACTCAACTCGAGAAATCCTCAAGGAAGCTGCAAGCTGTTCATTTAGTATACAAATAATATACGTATAAAACACAACTAATATACACACAATATATATCTAAGATACAAACAATATACATCTAATACACATTTAATATACCTCTAATATAAGTATAATATACATATAATACACAACTAATATACTTCTAATATACATTTAGTATACAAATAATATACATATAATATACACATAATATACATTTAGTATATGCATAATATACATATAACACACATCTAATATGCACATAATATACATCTAATATATGCAGAATATATATATAATACACAACTAATATACGCACAATATACATCTAATATATAAAAAATATACATCTAATACACATCTAATATATACATAATTTACATCTAATATACACACAATATACATATAATACACAACTAATATACTTGTAATATACATCTAATACACATAATATACATCTTGTATACGCATAATATATATATAATACACATCTAATATACACATAATATATATCTAATATACAAATAATATACATATAATACACAACTAATATACGCACAATATACATTTAACATACAGATAATATACATCTAATATACACATAATATACATCTAATATACGCATAATATACATATAATATACAATTAATATATTTCTAATATACATTTAATACACATTTAATATACACATAATATACATCTAGTATATACATAATATACATTTAATATACACATAATATACATCTAGTATATACATAATATATATTTAATATACACATAATATATATTTAGTATACAAATAATACACATATAATACACAATTAATATACGCACAATATAATCTAGTACACATTTAGTATATGCAAAATATACAACTAGCACACATTTAGTATATACACAATATACATCTAGTATACGCACAATATACATCTAGTACACTATATTAAATAATAATACAACAATAAAACTAAAAAATAAAAAAAAATTAGATTATCATGCCTATTTTGTCGAGCAATTTTTTGTTGACTTTACTCGCTAGATAATTACACCTCCACTCCTAAGTCCTTTCAATCAACACTGTCAAAGGAAGTAATATTTACAATGGTTAGAAGCAATTCAATAGAAAATGAAGAATAAAGAACAATTAACAATTGAAGGACAAACAGAATCAAACTCTTCACAAACTGGTTTTTTATTTACAAAAAGTCATTATGCACAAGAGTAAATGACAAGAAAAGAAATAGGATTTACTCCAAGGCTACTAATTTGCGGGCAATTGTTGCAGGAACTGTAGGTAACCCACAAAACATCACTTCATGTATCAATTTGCACATTGAATTCTCTTGGAGGAGAGCCCAGCTTCACTTCGGTAAAACAGAGTCTGAACAGAGCAAAGAAAAAAAAATAAAGAACAAAGTCAATGCCGATTAATTAAGCACCGTAGAAAACAACGTTGGTTGATTTTATCGCAAGGAGAGTGAAAAAGAAAAATTAAGCACTGCAGTGATTTTAGAGCCCCCGATCACTAGTGATAAAAGCAAAACAAGAAAAAATAAAAAAAAGGTTAAATACCTTTGGGAAGCCAGGAGGCTTCGACCATGCTCAGTCGGTTGCAATAACTGAAGTGAAGGCATGGCTGAAAATAAGCTTCACCTTACCAATAAATATCAGCAACAGGAAACCTTCTTGATAAAAAAAAATAAAAAAAAAATAACATAAAAAACTGGAATGTGTTAAATCAAATATCTCACTTAGCAAGCACATTAAAGCCACAACAAAAATGAAAGATATCAAATATATTGCCTTACTGCACACATGCATTGGAAAAAAATAAAAAAGAAAAGGAAAAGACAGAGGCTCATGTGCACATGAATTTGACCATCTCCCCACACCAAAAGCTTAACTCCAAAGTTAAAGCACACAAGCAATAACAGAAAGCAAAATGTTGCACTAGATTACTTTTATACTTTTATCGGCAATTTTAACTTTCAGCTTTTAACTTAATCCAAAAGTTAAAAAAGTTATTATAACAGGATAGAGCGCCAAAACACATATAGACAGAATCTAATCATATAAGCTTTTTCATTGATTTAGACAAGAGATCATAACCAAGAAAAATCTAAAAGTGGCATTTTTAATTAATTTTAAAAGTTAGATAAAAAATTGATGTTAATCCTTTATTTTAAATCATTAATGGCATAAGATTTTGCATCATGTATACATAGAAACATACTTTTTTTTCAAATACATGTATATATATAATATGCATGATTTGAGTTTGATAGAAATTAGAATATAAGAAAGCAGATTATTTTGAGGATGGAGATACCAAATTTCCTCTAAAAAGCAAGTGAGTGAAAAATGCAAAATATGAAATTTATAATCAATTTTTTCTTGTGGTTCTCCTTTTTCAGTTCAAAGGGAATAAAGATAGTAACATTTATGCATTTGTTTTGATTATTTAGGTAGTGGAGTGTGTCCCTACCTTTTAAAAATTAAGGCACATTACTAAAGTTGAATCAAAACCAGGGGGCTACATTTCTGGTAATGCTAGTGTCCAGTTGTTTATATGCATAATCATGTACCACTTTTAAGGAATTATCCGACTCAATTGCATATATGATGCTTAACTTGACTTTTAACTATTTTAGCCCCAGGGCTTGTCATCTATCCCTCATCGGTCCTACTCTCCACTAAATTCCTAATTTTTCAATTATTACTTTTTTTTGTTTTTATTTTTATTTCTGATAGCAAATGCAAAACTGTGGAACTCCAGTTTTGTTTCTTTATTCACTTTCAATATATCAGACTTCCTCACTCTCTGGCATGGCATATGATCTTGAGCTTTTATCACAAACTAACAGTATAACAATTAAAGCTGTAAACATTTTCAGTACATTATACATTACAAAGGGCAATAGACTACATTCAAAATATTTTTAAAACTGTAAACATTTTTAGTACATTATAAAAGTGTAAAACGATAGAATAAGCAAATGAGCAAATTATAAATTACAAAGGGCAATAGACTACATTCAAAATATTTTTAAAGAAATGGTTATATATTAATAAATCCAGCATATTGACATACAGAATATATGCACTGAATATTAAGCATAAATGCATTCTCATATCATACCTTTGATTTTTTTGGAATTTGAGTGTCATGTTCTGGTGTTTCTTTGTTGTTTCTTCTCCTCTTTGCCTCCTCTATGATTACTATGTCTGTGTCAGCATTTGGTTTCATCAACTTGTTCATGATTTGTGAAGTTGTCTTTGGTACAGCAGATGAGTTTGTTCGAGTTTGAACCATTTTTACTTGTTATGTGATCTGTAAATGAATACAGAAATTTACTTATTCGATTTGCAACTAGAAAAATCCAGCAAGCACATCTCGATAAACTATTTGCTGATTAAAGTTCAAAGTAAAAAATTCCAGAAAAAACCGAATCAATCAAAATTATTTTTCTCAACAATCAAACAGAAAATAGTTCGATTTTAACTATGAAATAGACAGAGGAGTGGAGTAAAATTTTATAAGGGTGACGAAAACTAATTGAAGATGGAAACTGAGCGAGATGAGAATGTCGATGCTCTTTAAGCAAATCGAAGCCTTGGAAGACCGAAGCTCGTCGAGACAGAGGTTAGCGGTGGTCGATAAATTGATCGTAGGTGGTGGAGAATGAGGGATTCGCTAGGGCTAAATCGGAGGAGGAGGGAATCAATAGGGCTCAAATCGTCGGAGGAGGAGGGAATCGCTAGGGCAGAGTAGAAAAACGAGAATGAAAATTTGAAAATAGGGTGAGAAAAGGAATAGTAGTATTTGTGTAAAAGTTTTTGATTAAATTGTTATTAAAGTTTAAAATATGGTATTTTTGTAATATTTGTATTATTGTTTATATTTTTGTTATTTTTATTTTTTTGTGTATATTTATGATGAAAGCCCTAAAGAATACTTGCCAAATGGTTTTAATATTGGGCTCTTTGCACAATTATACATAAAAAAAATAAAAATAACAAAAAAAAAATACAATAACACAAATATTTCAGATTTATACAAAATTTTTTTACAAAAATATCACTTTTTCTGTTTTCACCCTAACTTCAAATTTTCAGTATCCCCATTTTCCTATTTCGATTTCACTCCTTCAATGCTCTCTGCCCTACCCCATTTTCTCTGTTTCCCAAATAATATTACAGAGAGAATCATCGTTTGATTCTTGAGAAAATTCTTGAACAACTCTAGCTGCGATCTCGGCAAGCTTCCCTGAAGAGTAAGAGTAGAAGCTGGGAGAGCTTGGAGAGTGGGTGATGAGTGGACTCGCCTGCATTTGCATTATTGTTTAAGCAAAAATGGGTCTGTTTAATTTTCAATTTCAGTTTTAGAGAGAAGAAGAAGAAGAAAGAGAGAAAAAACAAAGTCAAGTAGTGGTTTGGAAAACGAGAAGTGGGGCTTTAGATTTCAGAAGATGAGAGAAAAATGGCATATATAAAGAAATCAGAAAGTTACTCAATGGAGAGAAAGAAACACAGGAACCCTTATATATATTTATACGCGTTTTTGCATAAAGGGGAAAAAATGTATCTATTAGGTGGTGTTTGGCCAGCTTGAGAAAATAAACTTAGCAATGTGAATGCAAATCTTTTCTATAATAATTGATACATAAATAAATTAAAAAAATAATCCTTCAATTTTACGTAATATAAATTAAACTCAAGCTTATGATTCCGTGGAACAGTAGAAAGTTCACATGTGCCTTTGAAATTTTCTTTTGTGTTTTGGAATTTATTTTAGCATATAATAATGGGAATTTGTTTTGGGGTTAATTTGCAATTAAATTGGTTACCTTTTGTTAAATTATGTGCTTGTCGGGTCTGTGATGCTTTTATTTATTTTACGTTCACAATTTTATTTTTGTGGGGATTAATTAAGATTGGGAATTGATACATGCTTTGTATCAATTGAATCAATTCGAACCTAAAAATATTATCTGTTAACTGTTATCTCGTTTGTAGATAAAAAAATCAATTCGTTACTAGATGTATGTTAAACGTATACTAGATGTATGTCAGAAGTATACTACATGTATATTAGACTTATATTAAACTAGATGTACATATACTAGACGTATATTAGACTTATATTAGACTTATACTTAATGTATATTAGACATATATTGCACTTATATTAGATGTATACTAAACGTATACTAGACGTATACTAGATGTATATTAGACATATACTAGACTTATACTAGACGTATATTAGACTTATATTATACGTATACTAGATGTATGTTAAAGGTATACTAGATATGTACTAGATTTATATTATACGTATACTAGACGTATATTAAACTTATATTATATGTATACTAGATGTATGCTAGAGGTATACTAGATGTATATTAAACTTATATTATACGTATATTAGACATATACTATATGTATATTAGACTTATATTAGACGTATATTTGATGTATATTAGACATATACCAGACGTATACTAGACGTATATTAGACGTATACTTGACATATACTAGACGTATATTAGATTTATACTGGATGTATACTAAACGTATATTAGACTTATATTAGACGCATATTAGATGTATAATTAGACTTATATTAGACGTATACTATATGTAGACTTATATTAGACGTATACTAGACGTATTCTACATATATATTAGATTTATATTAGACATATACTAGATATTATATGCTCATTCAAGTTTTATCATTCATCAATAGTGTGGTTGCAAGTGCTGCAAGACACGTCATGAAGCACAAATTTAAGGCATACACACATTCAACTGAGAATTACCATTACCATGATGCTAACTGTAAAAAAATCACAAATTACAAGATAGAATCACTAATACATGCATTTCTATAAAACTTCAAATTCATAAAAATTGAGACTGGATAACAGGATTTGGTCAATCACTAATATTTAACAATGTCTCCAAGAGAAACACCAACTGAAATGACTTCATGGCAAAAGCAATACCATCTTTTAAAGCTTCTTCAGCTCCAAAAACTGCATCCTGATCATCTCTACTGGAAGAAAAAGCCAAAATGCTATCATAAGCAAAGTCCAAATCTTCACCCTGTAAAATGGTAACATTTAATTCGTGAGCCATAGCACATCCTTCAAATGGCACTCCACTCAATGACAAGAGAGAACTGTACTGTAAAAAATAAAAATAAAAATTGTTCCCTTTTGTTGTATAATTAAAGTCATAATAATAAGGGATAAGGGATAGAATTTTACCTCCAGCAGCTTCCCTTCCTGTAGGAACTGCTCGTACCTGGAGAGTACAAGCATAACAATGATTTTTTAATCAGTGCAGATCTTTTTAATTATAGAAAAATAAATCTCAAAAATACAAAGAAAACTAGAAAAGAGAGAAAGAGGGGAGGTAGTCACTGGGAGATCTCGGAGAGAGAAAGGATGTTAGAGGGGCGAAGGCTAGAGCAGATCAATCAAAGCATTGCCAATGAGCCACAATTTTCAAGAACTAAATGACATTTATGCTCCTCCAACAGATGTCTGTAGTAACACTCCTCAAGTTTTTAGATACTCTCAACGCCATCATTAAGCTATTTTGTCAGTCTCTTTCTTCAGGGAAGTATCTCTGGGTGTCCAATGGCCGGTTCTGGGGGTTTTGATCAGGTAACCTTGAAGGGACTCCATTCATTGGTGCAAATGCTGTGATCATAAAACACATAATGTACATGAGATTTCACTCAGTAAAATGTCCACACAAAATTATACCACCATGTGCAGAATCAGTTGGGGATGGGTGTTTTAAGCTATCTTTGTGCATGATCAGCACAACAGCTAAAAGAAATTAGAAAATCTACACGCACAAAGGCTCAAATAAAGAAACCGTCCGAGGATTTAGAGGGAAAGATTTCCCACTTTTTTCCTGCAGTTCCTAGTAAGTATCACTTTTCTTTTTCCCAGGTCATGAATAAATAAACTGTTTGTGCGCTAAAGATAAAGAGTTGTTTCAAGAATTAACTAATTACATCTTAAAAGCAATCAAAAGAAAACATATCATTCAGCACATAATCACCAAACCAATCAACTAGCTTGCTGTTGATAAACCAATCCACTGTATTCTTTCACTGCCCTAAGGGTAGATTAATTAAGATCAGTGATGAAACACAAAAACCAAAGTAAAAAGTTGAAAGTATGTGCACTCAAAATATTTAACAAGTTTTGCTCTTGATATACCTTTCGAAATAAAACGAAAAATGTAGAGCTAAGAAGTACAACAAACAAAATAAATTGCAATGCCAAGGTACGGAAACTGAGTTGAGAAAGAGAAAGTAAAAGGTACATATTGCTACTTCAAAATGTTCCTGCCCTCCATTGTCGCCCAGAATACCTTTTCTGCGATCATAATTTTTAGGTGGCTCGGAGCCATTGAACTCCATAGCAAAATAACTCAAATTATCCACTATAAGCAACTAGCAGCTTGAATTCGTGACTCTGTTCGATTATCAAACAAACTAATTGGAAGTAGATAGCATCAGATACATGAGCAAAAACAGACTATAAAAAGATTTCCCATATTGAATCAATATAGACTTATGGAGTTAATTATGCACAGATTGAAAAAAGGTAGCAACCCACCCAGGTTCTATTTCAGATAAAGAATCCTGTTTTATGAAGTGATGAATAGAATTAGAAAGAACCTGGGAAAGGATAGAGACTCCGCTTTGCAACCGCCATTTCTGGGATCCATTGAAAAAGGGAAGAGAAAGATGCCGGTGATATGAGACGGAGAAGAAGACTAAGAACTGCAGGTAGAGCAAAGGGGGTGGAAGAAAAAAGTGGTATTTTTGAAATACAAAATTTAAAAAATGATATTCACGAAACACTGTAAAAAAAGGTTGTATTTATGAAAATAAAGTTAAAAAGATGGTATTGTATGTAATTTCCTCTTTAATATTCCAATCTCACTCTTTTTAAAGGCATTTTACCAATTTGATCCATAATTTATGTGAATGATTGGCCCTTAACTTTAATTGACTGTGAATTTATGGTGCTAAGATCAAGTGATTTTATGGGTCATGGAGTCACCGATGAATGATTTTTAGGCCAATGGTTAATGACTTGAAGTTATGATTTTCAATCTATAACTTCAAAGGGTCCATTGTTTACGCCCGTCTAAAAATCAGGCCTACAAGAGTTCAAGTCCAAAGCCCATGTATGTGCCGAAAGAAGATAATTATTGATCTGATTAGGCAAAAATCAGCTAATTAAGAAAAATATATCTTTGAGAAGAAAATAGAGATAATTAAGAAATTGTCTGATTACATAAGAAAATTAGAGATAATGGCAATTTCTTAGGAAGTATTGATAGAGCGGGAAGCTAAGGAGATTGTTACCTAATTGAGCTCAAGTATTTCAAAACTATAAATAGAAGGACCAAAAGCTGAAAAAAGATATCTCTGATCAATCAACACAACTTTATTACTACTCATATCAATTTTTGTCATTTTATTTTTAGTAGAATTTTTAGCTATTTTTCTATCTTAGTAATTGGTTCAACCGATTTCGCTTGCCTCAATGGTCTAAGTCGATTGATATTTGGTCACGATCCACTAAGATTCAACCCTGACTCTGAGTGTATAATAAAATGGACGTATTTATAATTATGTCTTCTAATATGAAAGTATTGTAAAAAAATTGTGTTTAATAAATTTCACTAATACAAATAAGGTATTGTACTTTAAAAGAGAATTGGTATCCAATGATAAAGAAATTGTTGAAATACACATAGCTAATCATAATGAGTATTTTAATTGCAGGTAGTATATGAGAACTTTAACCTTGTTTAATATTATTATAAGATATTTAAATGAGTTGTTGATGCAAAATAACTTTTGATGTTCAGTAATTGTCAATTTTCTGAATGTTTCCATTTAAACCAGAAGATAAATAAGGATCCAATAATAGATTGTTGAATATTATTATTGATCGTATCAATTTTCTAAACGACATTTTAAAAAACTTAAAATTTAAGTAGAAAGCTTTTCAAGTCATTTAAAATAATTGGCTTTAAAATAAAGCCAGAGCTTGTTGATTTTGTTGCAAGTTCTCTACACTGTATCGAGTACAAAAAATTGAGGAAAGTAAGAAATTTTAGAATTTAGTCTCCAAAATAGCTTTAAAGGTCCTTGTATACTCTGTAATTCACGCCTAGGTGAGTTAAAATTATTAGCATAGAGCATGCTCGCTTTAAATGGTATCAGAGATTTAGGGTAAAAATTTTAGAATGATTTTATAAGTTTTGGACGTATTTGAAAGAAAAAATAAATTTTAAGAAAGAAATAAAGTGATTTAGGGCAAAAATATAAATTTAAAAAATTTAGAAAATATGCATGGATTCAATAAAGAGTAAATCAAAATTCAGGTATCTAATATGTAGTTTTTAAAATTTAGAGAATCGATAGAAAAAGTCTAATAGTTCAGAAATCTAATCATGTGTTTTGTCAAAATAAATATGTATTATTGTTAATACTTAAAGAGTAATTTTAATCTAAAATATATTTAAGAGATAAATGTGTAAAATTTGATTTTTTTTTTAAAAGAAGGAATAATGCTTTATGTGTACTTTTTTTCTTTCTCGGAAAACCAATTAAATAAGTAGCAAGTTTTCATTCTACTATCCATATCAGGGACAAAGATAGGATTAGGGTTAATTGGAAAAATATTTCCCAAAATAGGGTTTTTTGAAGACTAATTTTGAGAATAGGGTTTTTTATTCAATACTGTAGGAGAGACCTACGGCATTGCGTCAGCTGGCGTCGTCACCTCAGGAACCAAGTGCTGCAGTTGACCGCTGCGGCATTTTAATTTTGTCAGCTGCGGCTTCTTCTTTGATGTCGCAGCTCAGAGTTGTGGCATGTGATGAGTAGGGGGCAGAGTAAAACCTATCCCCTGCAACTGATAGTCATGCGTGAATAGTATCACGCGTGACTGTCATTCATGCATGAAAGGCAAAAAAAAAAATGGATTGAATGAAAATTTTATGTTCGTGCCTTTATAACTCAAGTATTCATCCTTTTTTTCTTATTGTTCTTCATCATCATTTTTCTGTGTTGCATTGTTTCCTTCTTTCTCAACATACATTCCGGAAATATATGTTTGATTTTTATAATTTACTCATAATAGTTTAAGGTTCACGTGATTCATCAGTTATTTATAGAAATTAAGTGAAAGTAAAATTGATAATATTTTTTACAATTATTTATATATTAATGCTTTTGATTAAATATGTAATTGTATTATTGTTTAATTTGTAGGTATATTTTATTCGTTAATTTGACAACGTAAGCAGAAAAAGTCAAGTTATTATTTATATTTTATTTGATAATGCAAAATCCAGTATTGTAAACTATAAAAATAACAAATTTATGTATTAAAAAAATACACTAATATAAATTAGTAAATTTCATGTACTATGGAATTGTGAACTAAATTTTTGTGTAATATATATTTGACAATTTTTTTCATGTCTCTGTTTAGTAAAATTATATTATAAATTTGATGTGATTTACAATGTTTTTTTTAGCAATTAATATTATTTTTTGAACATAAAAATATGCATATATTTGGACTAATTTAATTATTAAAGTGGAATCGATTCGACTGTGTTACTCATTTTAGTGGTCGTGTCAGGAAAATTTTATATATTATTTTTTAAAAATATTAATATAATATAAAATTTAAAAAATAATATTTAAAATGTTGAAATTGGAAATAATAGTTGTTTGAATGAAGATAGTATAATTATATTTAAAATAATAAAAATTTTATTTATTTTGTATAGAGAAATGTGGGATATTTTTATTTATTATTAATTTCATGTGGCTTATATTTTTTATTATGAGAAAAAATTATAATTTACTTTTATAATTAAATATTTGAAATATTTTTTTTTATGAATAAGTAACACTGTTATATGTGCACTTACGTTATTAAAAAATGAATCAATTCGGAAACCATCAATATATAAATCCGAATCCAATAATTGACGATCTGATAAAGTTACAAAAAAATAATACCGTGCAGATGCAGTTTGGATTAATAATATATGTATATTTCGACGCTTTAATTAAATTATATTATTAGGTTTTTAAACGGTCACACAGAAAAATGCATATATAATTGATAAATTTTAATTTTTAGGTTGATCATGACGTATTATTTGCACGCCGAACTAGTGTAGATAGCCACTATAGGTACATCGATTTGAGGATAGTACTGTACCTTAGAGTAGCAAGATTTTACGATGTGTCGCAGATCGATGTAATGTTATAGATTGCAACTTAATAACTACACTTGTCAAGAGGTGGAGACTGGAAACGCATACCTTTTACCTTACTATTAGTGAAGCCACAATAACACTTCAGGATGTGGGGATCCTGACCGATCTATCTATTGAAGGGCAAGCTGTGACAGGACATTTAAATTATGATTGAGCAGAGTTGTGTGGTAGGCTTTTGGGACAAGTTTCCCCAAAAGACGTTCTCAAACGCCATTAGGTTAAAATGCTATGGTTAACTAGAAATTTTAGTTTCTTACCGGTCCATGCAACTGAATACATTGTATAATATTTTATCCGTGCTTGGATATTGCGTTGTATTGGTGGATTGTTATGTCCGTCATAGTCAAATAATTGAATCCACTTAATGTCGTTCTCGCTATTAGAGTATTTAGATCAAGCGAAAAATTATAGTTGGAGATCAACTTGCTTGGCGTGGTTGTACAGAGAGCTGTGTCGTGCCACCTGACCGAGTGCAAATGAACTTGGAGGTTATCACCAGATAATTGTGGGCTTGGGAAAGACTATCCCAATTTCACCCGGCTTTTTTTGCACAATGTTATTCTAAATCAGACCATGCCATATGACTATAGGTAAAATTTTATTTATTATATTTAATGTCAGTCTATAATTATTTAATTATTCGTGTGGTATGCTGATGAGCTATTAATTTTTTGTATCAGGTGGCGATTTCCAATTGATTTAAGAAATAATCATAATAAAAATGTTAATAATTATCGTATGGAGTTAGACATCCAGCATCATGATCAGGTTTGCATTTATTTTATAAGCCATGGTAATTGATTCAATATCGAGCTTTAGAAAGAAAAATTCTAACAACGTGTTTATAATTTGGACTAATTTTTTTCAGATGGACTGGGAGCCCTGAAATAATGTCATGCACTTATTGCCTGATTATTGTAAAAATGGTGTAAACAGTTGGAGATCAGTTGTGCCACTAGTATGTTTCCATGCTATTGAATGGCACTAACCTGATCGATTCGAGATGAACCAACCAATTCCATATCCACCACAACATAGTGATACTATGCATTCGATCATATGTGAGCTTATTTGTTGCTTTTTGTTTTTGTGCTTATCGTTCTTCTTAATAACCTAATTTCTACTACTGTAAACCTTCCTAATTTATTTCATGTGCCCATTTGCTTAATTTTTAGGTAGTCAATATAAATTTTGACAAATCCTATTTATTGAATTCTTGTAATTATTGTTAATTTTTTGATTTTGTATTATACATGTTTGTTTTCTCTATTTGTGAATAATCAAAGGCAAATTTGAAGTGGGAACTTAGAATTTTTTGCTATATATTTGTTGTCCTATTTCTTAGTGAAGGATTTATATACCAACATGCAACATGCATATATGGAGGTAACATAAACGGGTTATATGCTACCTACCTCTTGTAGCGCAGATACTTTGGCGGAAGCGTTAACAAGGATCCCTTCTAGCGTCACTGGTCTGGCTGATATCCACGAGCGGGATAACGGCAACTAGATCACAGTCTAAAAGCCACTTGGAAAGCTAAAACCGGCGAGGGATGAAACCGACAGAGTTTCGGTATGTGGAACTTCTCCTCTTTTTTTCCTCAAAGGAAGAGCCTCCTATTTATAGGCCTTCATCTCCCAAAAGAGATGAATGCCCCATAAATAGGAGCACTAACTCCCATTAGGGGAGTTACTCCCTTTAATACATATTAAAGGGGAGGTTATGAGGAAGATGAAAATCAAGGGACATAAACCTTTGATTTTCTCTAATTATGGAACTCTTTCCACTTAAGTAGGATTTCTGGACTGGTAAATATATTCCGGATCAACCCGAGAAGTCATGGGCGTATCCCGACTCCAACATCTCCCACTCGCACATGACTGAACGATTTTCAGTCGAGTTCTCCAGTTATACAGGCAGATAGACCGTGTGACCAGCATACATCGAGAGCACTAGTGCTATACACCTGTTAGGGATATATAGCGTCTCGAAAAGACGAGATCCTCTTATACACGTATGCCAAAACCCTAAACCGCCTTCTCACATTCACTGTTTTAACTCATGATCTCATAAAACAATTTTCGTGTTCACTATTATATCTCTACTCATAGAAACCACAATAGGCATGCCGGTGAACCACGAAATAATTGAATGTGATCAAAAAGCTATCTTCCCCTCTTACTATATGCCATCCATCAAGATTCAGCTCGCTTTTCTAGTCAGGTCCGCCAGACCGAAATTATTCCATGGCCTCTTGGAAACTAACTAAGCTAGCCACACTGAATCATACTTCAGGGATAAGTTAAGGGTTCTAAGGGTCGAAAAATGGTAGGGTCTCACAATAGGGAAAGTTGAGATCAATAATATTGACTTTCCATCCCTTGGTCACATAAGCACACATGGTATAAAACATGTGTTATGGTGTTCATTCCTTCCCTTAAAGGAGCGCATGTCTTACATTTATATAACACCATACAGAAGCGTAAGGTTGCGATGCACCGAAACATCCAACTTTAGTCCACTTACTTAAGGACTACTTCTGGCGTTTTTAGACAGAATATGGTAGTTACATATAACTTACCATTGGATTCCATATAATCCTTATTTGGATCTCAATCCAAAGCATACAACTTTATGTATGTCTTTATCTCACACTTTAATAAGACTCATCTTATAATTTCTGAAAGACAGCACTTTTATTTTGAACAGGCTCTCGAGCAATTTCATATGTTCAAAATTCGCCTCATCTTTGTCTTTTCCAACTCATTGACAAAACTAAGGTAAACACCCTTGTGAGTGGGTTACTTATCTGTCCGACATACTTAATCACAAATAAATAACAGTAAATGTTTACACATAAACATTCACACTCATGTATTGCCAACAATGAACTTTCGTTATTATTCGCAAATAATAATGTTAAGGGATTATATTAAAGTATAACAGTACCAATTAAATTCTACGCAAACCTCAAGATCTAATGTGTTCCTCAAAACACATCCCTTATTACAGGTTTACTCAACGGATCTGCATGCGTAGAAACGTACTGTAAGTTCATTCTCTTCGTGCAACAATATTTCTCGTATATTGATACTTAATGTCAATATGCTTATCTCTACTATAAGCTATCGACAACTGACTGTCACTATAGACTGTCACCGATACCTCTGAGGTAGTTACTCTTAAATGGCTCACAAACCATTTAAGCCAAACTGTCTCTTATACCGTAGTTAAGGAAGTAACAAATTTAGCTTCCATTGTTGATAGGGCTATAAAGGTTTATTTCTTGTTAATCCGTGAGATGGCACTCTTGCCAAACAAGAATATAAAACCTTGAATGAATTTTCTTTCATCCACATCTCCTGCCTAATCAATATTTCTTTATTCTCTTAATTGCAAATCCTTGCCTCAGAAAATTGAGAATAAAGTGTTGTACTTTCGAGGTATCTAAGTATCCTCGTAACTGCTTTCCAATGTGCTTTGCTTGGGTTAGATCGATATCTACTTATCATGCCACAGCATAACATATATTAGGTCTTGTATACAACATTGCATACATAAGATTACCCACAGCACTGGCATATGGAACATTCCTCATATGTTCCATCTCCTTCGGCATCTTAGGACATATCTCTTTGATAAGAAACTGATTCCTAGCAACAGGGGTATCAATGGGCTTGCAATTTCGCATATTAAATCATTCAATGACTTTGTTGATATATTTCTCTTAAGAAAAGAACAACAACCTTATCGAATGATTTTTTTTTAAATTTTAACTTCAAGAATGTAATATGCTAGACCCATATCAAAGTTGGACAATAACCATTCTTTGATTTAATTTACGTACCTTTTGTCATTTCCAGCTATTAGTATGTCGTCTACATACAATGTTATAATGACAAAATTACTTTTAGAGCTTTTGTTATAAACACAATGGTTATGATCAATCATGTTGAACCCATTCGACATGATTGTCTCATAAAATCTTAAATACCATTGTTTTAAAGACTGCTTGAGGCCATAGATTGAACTCATCAATCAGTAAACCTTATGTTCGCTGTCTTTTTCTACGAAACCTACAGGTTGATCCATGTAAATTTCTTCATACAGTTCTCGATTGAGAAAATCAGTCTTTACATCCATCTGATGTAGCTCTAGGTTCAAACTCGTCACTATGACTAGAATTAACCGAATGTACATAAATCTTACAACATATGAGAATGTCTACTCATAGTCAATCTCTTCCTGTCGTATGAACCCCTTAGCGACTAGCCGAGTCTTATATATTTTGATACTACTTTTCGGCTTATCGCTTTACTTTGAGAATACATTTATTCTCAATTTGTATCCTTCCACTAGATCAACTAGTTCTCAAACTTGGTTTGATCTCACTGATGCCTTTTCTTCCATTACTTTAATCCACTTTCCTTAAATGGGCATGAAAAGCCTTTTGAATATTTTTATGCTCTTTCTTTATCTTGTGGGATAACTAAAAGGACTCTGTTCGAGCCTTAGATCTCAAATCGTTGGCGCATAACTCTTTTCCTTTTAGATTTTTGCAATTCTGAATCTTGATAAACATGTCTCATATATTCATCGAAATTCAAAATGCTCCCACTGGAACCATGTTCCCTTACTCCCACTGGAGTTAGGAATACCATATTCTTTCCTCCCACTGGAGTGAAAAATACTCCCACTTGAATCAGGATCTCGAATATCCGGATCATTTGGAGGACAAAAGCCTTGGCTTTTTTCCTCTAATTTCCTCCCACTCGGATGGAGTGATCCTGACAATTCCTTTTCCTGAGATTAATATAAAGTGAAATCCTAATTCACTTTGCCCAACTTTGGAAATTGATTCGCTAAGAATATAATGACTTGTGATCTGAATTCTGTCACGGTACTATTTTCTTGCTCACCCATGAAAATGTATCTTTTTGATACTTTAGAATATCTCACATAAATACTCTTTCTATCTCTTGGTCCCAATTAACCAATTTTACATGAGGTATCATGGATGTAAACAACACAACCCTAAGGTCGTAAATGGCTTAGGTCAGCTTGTCGACCAGTTCACAACTCATAAGTTATAGATGTGACAGAGATAGAAGGCACTTGGTTTAAAAATATATGTGGCAGTCAATAAATTATCTCCCCGATAGGAGATTGGCAAATCTGCCTCTGCCATCATATATCTAACCATATCTAGGAGAGTCCTATTTCTCCTTTTCGCAACATCGTTTTGTTGTGAATTTCTAGAATGAACAACTGATGCTCAACCCCTTTTCATCACATGAAGCTTTAAATTTATCTGTAGTATATCACCGACCTCTGTCAGTTGTTAAAGCTTTGATCCTTTTATCTAATTTATTCTCAACTAACTTCATAAAAGTCTTGAAGCAACACAATACTTCTGGCTAGTGAGCAATCAAATTGAAATGACCATACCTAGTTTAGTCATCCATAAAAGGTGATGAAATAGTAGGCCCCATGCCTTGCCCTCACATTCATTTGACCACATTCATCAGAATAAACTAACTGCAATGGAAATTTGCTCTAGTTCTTTTATCGAATGATTTTCTAATTATTTTCCTCAAATAGTCATGGTACACATCCATAACAATGAAATCATTCAGCATTTAACCAGAACCATAATAATCATCATTTAAGTATAAGCATATACCGTTATCCTCAAAACATAAATTGAAAACAAATTTCAATAAAGTAAGAACAGAAACAGAATTTTTAACAAAGGTATCTTGATCTCTTATTACATGATCCTTTGCTCTTGAATCTTTCACTCACAAAGAATGAAATATTGAGTTGGATACACAAATTTCACTCACTCCTGAGTCAAAATATTGTATCTGTTTGGGCACAATGCAACCTCTTGCATAGTGACCTTTCCGTTGGCAATTAAAATATTTCACTCTTGAAACATTTACCGTATTCTTGCCTTTGGACCTCTTAAAATTCTGTTCTTTCTTTACTTTTTAAAGGCTATTGAGCCTTTTTCCTTATCCTACTTTTGAAGCTTCTTATCTTATTCTAGTTAGAACTCATTTCACCAGAATAATACTGTGCCATATACACAATGACATTGACCTTAATCAGTGCCAAATAGTCCGATTCAAACTTCAAATGACAAGCGACAT
Organism: Excoecaria cochinchinensis; assembly: GCA_947683425.1. Taxonomy (NCBI): domain Eukaryota; kingdom Viridiplantae; phylum Streptophyta; class Magnoliopsida; order Malpighiales; family Euphorbiaceae; genus Excoecaria; species Excoecaria cochinchinensis. The sequence continues at coordinate 2,436,527 of CANTUQ010000153.1, read as the reverse complement.
CCTCAAATATCTCAATGCTTGTCCGTTTGAGTTAGTTGCATCTTTATATGCTCCTAACTTTTGGGTAAGGAACGGATAACAGCTAGAACCTGTTGCTCATCAGTCAACTTATGACCAATCTCACTAAGTTTACTAATCATTTTCATCTCTCATAGATGTTTTCGCATCGAATAATCAAACTTCTTCTGATAAGTATCAAATTTGATCACTAATGATCAAAAATTTAGTTAGAGACACACCTCTAAAATTTTCTTGCAAAGTGATTCACGGATCCATTGCATTTTGATACTTGCTGAACTACTTAGTGATATCATCTATTGCACTTAGCAAGATGACACGAGCAGTGAAATTCTTCTTTTTCTATACCACATAGGCATTACGGTCTCGCCTATACTGTGATGTAGTGCCGTTCTTAGGTTCAACCATAACCAAACTTAAGGGTCCAAGAGCCTCTTGCTCTTCAAGCACGCACTGGATTCTCATACTCCAGAATTCACAATTATCACCATTCATCTTAATACTTGTATGAAGTTCTACGATAATTGATTTGGAAGCAGTATCCATTAGGATCCTCTGATCTTAAATGGAACAAAATGCACAATTTTAAAAAAGATAAGGCAATACATGCTATTTACTATGCATCTGAAATAATAACTCAGTAAAGTGTTCTATCAGGCTTCAATTCGAAAAGGCTACTAATAGTATCCAATTACCCTCTTAGTCCTAATGTCCAACCTTACAAGTTAATATTTCATGCATAGTAAATCTGAATTATTGGATTATCAAGTTCTCAAACCTAAGAGGGGAATATTATTGGTTTAAATTTATTAAGCCTTTACTTAATAAACATGCAATTATTTTACTCATAAAATAATGCAAGGCAATTAACAGTTAAACAAACATATTTATTATAAAGTCAAATGCCATAATAATAAATAAACTCATTCATTCAACCAATATAAAAGAATCCAATAATCCAAAATATGACACTCATATCAAATAACAATAGGAAACATAAATTCCATTTAATAAAATTAAACGCTAACTAAGATTAACACTCATGTCAACAAATTTATAAGTCTAGATTTTCACAAAATCTTTCTTGACACTGGGACTGATTCTTTGACCATCTTCATTAATTCATCAGGTAACTCATAAGTTCGTTGATGAAGCCATAGACGATGCACATTACGTCCACTTCTCAATTTCATCACAGATGTAGTGTTGCTCCTCAACACTCCTCTTTTGGCAACTCTAGCCAAAAAGTGGATGATAGATTTTCTATAAATTCTATCTCCAATGTACCAGGTAGTTTCTAATAACTCCCTGAGTTCTAGATGATATTCAAATGAGTCAGATAACGCTTTGATCAGGACTCTATCATCTTTTCCCATACATAAACCACCTAACCAAATGCACTCCTGCATTTCTTCATGCATAAATATTATGTGATGCACTACTGCATCAATGTCATCAGCTCGGATCTTCCTTCGCATTCTTAAGTTGCTTACTAAATGCACTTTTGCATTTCTTAAAGCAATTTCAAACGGAGTGCGAGGAACAATCGGAGTCCTTATCATCACCATTTCTGTAACACATCACAGAACTTAAAAAGTAGTTAATACACTCATGTATAAACATATATAATTGAAACTCATTTCAACCAACAATAAGGACAGATCCACAAACAATTTTCAAAAATATTTTTCAAAATAATTTAAAGGCAGAAAACACATTTTCCATAATTTTTATAATATTTTTAATAATTTAAAAATAATAATTTATTTTCTGGTCATCAAAAAATTCTGGAAAAATAACCAAAAAATCAGAAAAATTTTGAAAAACGGTTTCGCAAAAAACCGGAGCCGATTTGGTGGTTGGAGGATGCCGCACGCGCTCTCACGCGCCTCCAGGGGAGGGAGTCATGCGCACACGCGCCCTCACGCGCCCACGCGCGCACCCCTTCTGCCCCGCCACGTGGCACAACCCTACTGTGCCACGTGTCATGTTACGGTTGGTCCACCTGTCTGCCACATGGCAGAGGTGGACACGTCAGCGTCCACGTGGCATGACACACGTCAGCCACGTGGCATTGGCCCATTGGGCCACGTGGCGTTGCTGACACGTCACTCGCTGACATGGCACGACACGTGGCACGATCCCATTCGTCCACGTGTCACCCCCGGAGTGGTCCACGTGGCGCCTACGTGGCAGCTGGTGGACCCTGTCTGCCACGTGGCGTGACCTGGGTCAGCCACGTGGCCTAATCCCGTTGGGCCACGTGTCCACAGCTGTGGACCCGTGTTGCGCGCGTGTGAGCCACCGCCCACGCGCACGCGCCCTACGAGTAACGGCGCGTGCAAGCCACGCGCCGCCTTCCCGCCGGATTCTGGACTCCGAATTTTTTCCGGTGGGGGGTTTTTGGGGTCTGTGATTTTAATGGTATGATCAAAAATTACAAATCTCAATTTTAAGTCTAGCGTTTTGAATACCCATATTCATCCCCTCAATATACGGTACACGTACACGTATTTTTAGACCCGAAAAATATATACAAATATATATTTTAACACTAAATAAATATATATCGGGTTCATGCATCCTAGATCTATCAATTTTACACATAAAATTTTTAGATCCAATTTTTAGCCACATGCCAGGACGCCAAAATTATTGGCTCTGATACCAATGAAGGATTTATATACCAACATGCCACATGCATATATGGAGGTAACATAAACGGGTTATATGCTACCTACCTCTTGTAGCGCAGATACTTTGGCGGAAGCGTTAACAAGGATCCCTTCTAGCGTCACTGGTCTGGCTGATATCCACGAGCGGGATAACGGCAACTAGATCACAGTCTAAAAGCCACTTGGAAAGCTAAAACTGGCGAGGGATGAAACCGACAGAGTTTCGGTATGTGGAACTTCTCCTCTTTTTTTCCTCAAAGGAAGAGCCTCCTATTTATAGGCCTTCATCTCCCAAAAGAGATGAATGCCCCATAAATAGGAGCACTAACTCCCATTAGGGGAGTTACTCCCTTTAATACATATTAAAGGGGAGGTTATGAGGAAGATGAAAATCAAGGGACATAAACCTTTGATTTTCTCTAATTATGGAACTCTTTCCACTTAAGTAGGATTTATGGACTGGTAAATATATTCCGGATCAACCCGAGAAGTCATGGGCGTATCCCGACTCCAACACTTAGTTTAATAATGGTAGCTGTGACAATTACCCAGTTAAAGCTATTGAGTGTAGAGTTGGTTGAATGAGTTTTGTTTTGCAAGTTGGCCTATGTGCTAAAGTTCAACATGTTCAGTTTAGTTTACAAGTTACAAATATATGTTTTCAACTTGGTAGTGGATGCTGATTTATTAATTTTTTAAATGATGCTAATTCAAAAGTTTAGTTTAGTTGGGGCATTCTTATTATTCTTGTTTGTTGGCTGAAGTTTTAGCCCGAATAGAGCAATTGATTGGTAGGAAATTATTAAATGTCAATTTGTAGTGTACTGTGAAAGATGTGTGCTGAAGTACTTTACAAACATGATAAAATGTAGAGACATCTGTTTGCGACATATATATATATATATATATGATTCTAGTTTGTGAATTGTTGTTCCACTTTTCATTTGCTGCAATTTTTTTTTTATTTTTTATCATTTTGATTTTTTTTTGTGATTTTTACAAAATTATGCAAAAAAAAAAAACCTTCTTTTATTATTTCATTATTATTTCAATTATACAACATTTTAAATTTTTAATTTCAATTTTTCTCCATTATTGAGCTGGTTTTTATTTTTATTGTTTAAATTGTAGCTCTAATACTTCATATTTTCTGTTGGTATCAAGGTGTTTGTTAGTGGTTCGTTTGCTCCACTCTTAATTCTTGGTTTGTTTCTTGTTTTTTATTTAACTTTTAAGTTCTACTTTTTGTAGTTGACAATTTTCAAATTTGCACAAATATTTGTATTTATCACTCTCTCTATGTACTTGCATACATATATCTGTTGGTCTTTATTTTTATCTCAGTGATTGGAAATCCTCTGTTATGGATTATGTGCTACTTTATTTTATTTTGTTAATTTTTCTGGTGGATTATGAGTGCTTTGTTTTTTGGGACATTCCTAGCATCAGAGGCAAAGATAGTCCTGATTTGTAGTGAAGGGATCTTACAAGAAGGTACCTCAAGAGCTTATTGATGAACTAAGGGTTATCTGTCAGGTATATATGCACACACCGTCCCCTATCTTTAGAATGTATTTACTTACTTTTTTTTTCCTCTCCCATTTTTGGGGCAGATAACAGCTTGAGAATCAATTAAATTGGAATTTTTATATTATGATTTTTACCATGCATTTTATCGACTAATTTTTAATCTTTATTTAGTTTTGAAAGGTTAAATATTGATATAGCTTTAATTAAGTTTCTGCATCCAAATTTGGTAATATGATACTATTGGATTTACAGGGTAAATGTATATTAGATTTATATTAGATGTATATTATGCATATATTAAATGTGTATTATATGTATATTGTGTGTATACTATATATATATATATTATATGTATATTAGATGTGTATTAAATGTATATTATACATATATTAGATGTGTATTATATGTATATTATGTGTATACTAAATGTATATTGTGTGTATATTAGATGTGTATTAGATGTATGTTAGATATATATTAGATGTGTATTAGATTTATATCGTGCGTATATTAGATTTGTATTATATGTATATTGTACGTATACTTGATGTATATTATATGTATATTAGATATGTATTAGATGTATATTTTGTGTGTACTAGATATATATTAGATGTATATTAACTGTATATTGTGCGTATATTAGATGTGATATGTATATTGTGTGTATATTAGATATATATTATGTGTATATTAGATATATATTGTGCGTATATTAGATGTGTATTATATGTATATTGTGTGTATACTAAATAGATATTGTGTGTATACTAAATGTATATTAGATATATATTAACTGTATATTAGTTGTATATTGTGCGTATATTAGATGTGTATTATATGTATATTGTGTGTATACTAGATGTATATTATGTGTATATTAGATGTGTATAAGATGTATATCATATATATTATGCGTATATTAGATGTATATTATATATATATTGTACATATACTAAATGTATATTATGTATGTATTAGATGTATATTAAATGTGTATTAGACGTATTTTAGATGTATAGTGCACCTAGGTGGAATATCGAGAAACGAAACTAAGACACACAAAACATCAATTAAACTGCTACCTTTTGTAGTTCAGGATCAACAGAATACGGCAATGATCTGACAATAGCATGGACAATATGGGGTTGTTCCCTAAAGTGCTTGAAATTAAGCCATCTTGCCAATAGAAGATGTCCAAATAGAATATTCATATTTTCAGTTCTTGTCTCTAGTGAATCAGCCAACTAGCCATCCCACCATCAACATTATCTGTTGGTAAAATCAGCTTTACAAGATAAATCATTCACATTCTAGAACCAATTTCAAACATTTCTAGATCCATGTCTGACTTACATCAGGTTTAACTTTTTCTTTTTCTCATTTCCTTTTAATTCGATGAACGTAATGAAACTCCTGGCTATAAGTTTCAATTACATATTGAAAACCCAATCACGATGAAATCATCACTCGGGAAGATGTAAATTTTTGGATTTACTTATGCATTCCAAGTTTTATTTTACAAATGTTGCCAAAATATCTTTGAATATTTGCAAGTTTCATAAAATTAATGATTTGACGCTCTTTAAGTTATTCTTTATATGGGAGCATATATATTTTAAGAGTTCATCTGTAATTGACGGTATATATTTTCACTTATGCCAATTTGATTTACTAAAAATATATTGATTTTTCTACCGACTTATTGTGTTATGTATTTTTTCATTCAGTGGGTTCCTCTATTTGTATAATCATCTGCATTTATTGATTTTGTTTGTGTGATGTATGATTTCCTTTTATGTTGTGGCTGAAAGTTTGTTATGACTTCTCAGGAACTTGTGCATTCTTTGGGTAGAGGGCAAAATATTCTAACCATATTACAGTCATTGGAATGTATTGCCCAGCATTCTGTTTCAACATTTGAAGCTCAAGATAGAAAGGTCAGTTCATATATATTTAATAGAATTTTTCAGGTAGCATATATTAGAAGATATCCTTGTTTTCTATTTTTATGCAGTTTATTAAATAAGAGGCTTTTCCTATGCATATATTAGAAGATATCCTGCTTTTGTTTGTGGTAAAAGTTCCGAATCAATAGGCATGAAAGTTGTTTTTTGCCTTGGCAGACCTGCAAGTGCTGTGGCTATATCTGGTCTGGGATGGATCACTGTTGAACCGGTGAACAGATCACACAGAAAGCCTGATCTGAACTTTGATGTTACTGTCAAGCAATTGCATTTGGCTGTCTATGTCCCCAAGCCAGTAGAGATTTTTGTTCGGCCACGATTGCCAATGTGGAAAGCTGGATCACAGTGGTATCAGTACTAAGAGTTGATAGAGAAGGAAGAAGAATTAAGACCAAAATGGCACTTCTAGTTCTTTCTTTTTAAAAAATATTTTCTGTATATAAATATTATTTTGTCCAACAATGAAAATGAAAAGTTAAAATTTAAGTAAAGGATTGCGGGCTTAAGGCTTGTTTGTGGTGCTTGCTAGGATTCAAACTTGTTCAGGATGATCCCTGAAAGAGAGAGAGAGGCCAGAGTCTAGCGCTCTGAAAGGAAGAATTGCTAGTAGCGTGGAAGTTAAAAGAAAAACAGCTAATGGATCCAAAATTAACCTCAATCTACAAATAAGAAGCTAGAAAATGACTTATGCTATCTAAATTATCAGTAATGTACCAGCCTACCGCCAATTATTTTGGAAATAAAGTTCTAATTTAAAAAGGTAAACCATTCATATCAAGATTAAGAAAGAAGACTTTGGCTTGTAATCCGTCAAACATTAAAAGAAGAAAGAATAAGAAAAGTAGAGGAAATGGAAGCGACGGTGAGCTCAGAAGTTAGAGGTTTAAAAAAAGGGTCTGTCATGCCCAAATTAGTCATTCAATACGAGATATTAACTTCTAATTATCGCATCCCCTTTCAATCTTAAAACTTTTGAAAAACACAAACGCTAGCAATCAAAAGACAACTTTAAAATTATGAGAAAGCAGCAGCAGAAGGCTCAGACAAGCATAAATGCAGTCATCAAGCATAATAGCAGCTGATTATTGGTCCATCAAGAATCCGCTTTAAAATTAATATGGAAAAATGTAAGTTCGTCTTCACAGTCCTTTAATTACGGTTGCATTTAGTACCGCCAAAACAAAAACAATATCTAGAACTAAATTTCATTCGTAACAAGTCAAATTAATAAATTAGAAGAAAAAGTTAATGAAAATTTTGAATTGGAAAACAATAAATGGGAATCGAAAAATTCTTAAGAGTGTAGATTAGTAATCTGAAAGGAGGGCAGATATTCGTTTTGGACAGCGAGATCGGAAGAATACTCCAGGACTAGAAGGCAGTTGGGTTACGAAAGATAGTTTTATATGCAAAATTCGCCGGAAAAATAATAGAAGTTCTAAGTTCAAAACTAAGGCGAGGACTCTATCCTTTCTCAATTTGTATCTTTCAAGAGCAGCGAGAGTAAAATGAAAAAAAATGATATTTTTGAAAATAAAAATTTAAAATATGAGATTTATGAAAGTGTTAAAAAAATGTTGTATTTTTTAAATAAAATTTAAAAATGTGATATTTGGAGTAATTTCCTCTTAATTTTACTTTAAATATTAAATTTAAAATTTAATATGAATCAGTATAATTTAGTATAATTGTAATTTTTATATGAGATTATAATATAAAAAATATATAAAAAAATAAAATAATTATATAAAAAAATTAATTAATAATTATAAATATAATTATATTTCAATATATATATATATATATATATATATATATATAATGTAACCAAATATATGAATGTATTTATATTTACATTACAATACTAATTCAATCAAATATAGTAATTTAATAATAATTACATTACATTATATTATAATATATTATTTAATTTATTACGTGTCCAATCATATTACAATACCATTACTCCTGACAAACATAGCCTAAGTCCTAGAGATCTGAACCGAAAAGACATTTAAAAATATAAGAACAAACTCAATCACTAAAAACCTTCAGTCTCTTTATTCCCCCCAGCAAATCAATGGCCGACTACGACCCCAACCACCACCAGCACGGCGGGGGCGGCCACCAAGCAATCCCAAAGGAAACAGCTCTGCAAGCATTGAACACAATAATCCAACTCCACTTTGAGAAAACTCTTGAAAAGAAAAGAGCAATAGACCTTCAGAAGAAGGAGCTTCACAAGCTCTTCCTTTTCTTCTTCATCTTCCTCTCTCTCATTTTCACGGCAGTAGCTCAGCCTTCCCGTCTCCAGTGTCGCCATTGCTGGGCACCCATCACTCTTCTCTCTCTTGCCCATCTAATTTTCTATGTCTCTGTAGCTCAAACTCTTAGATGCATCAATGGGTTCAAGTACCAAAGAAAGTGCCACAAGCTCACTCTTGGATTGGCCACCGAGAAACTAAGGGAAATGAAAATGAGAATAATGAGCGATCATGTGATTGGCGATGAAGCTGAGCTTGAGATTCATTATCAAGAACCACCTGAGAGTTATTTTGGTAAGTTCAAGAGGAACTGGGCTTTGCATTTTGGCTTCTTGATCTTCATATATGGCTTCATGGTTTCATCTTCTGTTGTTCTTCTTTGTTATTAGTATTTGTAATAATTTCTAGATTTGATCTGAATTTCTGTTTACTGATTTGGATATTTGGGTTTTTTTTCTCAGATTTTAATTTCTTTTTTTTTTTTCCGAGGAGTGTCATGATTAGGCTATGCAGATGCTTTGTCTGAAGATTTTTCTCTCACTTTCTTTGCGTGGCGTTAGAATGTGAAAAAGAAAATCAATTTAATTTATTTGGGTAGCAGGATGTATTCTTCGCTAATTTCGAATTTAAATCCATTAAATATTAATTTTAATGAACTGAAAATTTCAACTTTTCAAAAGAAAAACTACTTTTTGACTAGAAAAAAGAAATACTTATTTTATTTTATTTTTCTTGTTTGGAGAAGGAGAGACAAAAGTAAAGATTATTATTACTAGTATTTGAAATTTTGAATAGAAAAAAGAATCGTGGAATGAATTCTCAGAAGTCAGTTTCTGGATTTTCTTAACTGTGCAATGAATAAACATTTCTGAAACTTGATATGACTTGTCATATCATTCATACATTCGTCATTGGATTCTGCCAAACTACTAGCCGTTATGCAATTTTAATTTTATCTTTTATTATTATTAATTGTTGACTTCCAAAGTTATTAAAATTGAACCGGATATAGAATCGGCAATACTGATAGTTCGTGGTAGGTGTGTACACGGTTCTGGATCTTCCTGTACCGAACCGAAATACCGAATAAAAAGATCCAGAACCGAATTGTACCGTTGACTTTTTTTACTAGAACTGAACCGAATTGTACTGTTGACTTTTTTATTAGAACCGAACCGAATTGTACTGGAACCGAATTGAGAACCGTATTGAACCGTACCGAACTGTTCTGTACTGAATTGGACCGAAATAACCGATATTTATTAATTATTATATATAATATTAGTAATTTATATATAAATATTATTTATAATTTCTATTATATCGTTATTATATAAATTTAACTTCATAATTATTTGTATTTTTTTGAAACTTTTATAATTATTTGTATTAAATATTTTAATGTATGAAATTAATATAATAAATAGTTAATAAATTAAAATAAATATTTTGATTATTAATAAGATATATTTAATTATCATATCTATATAAATGTACAATTAAAATAACTTGTATTTAATTTAATTTACGTTTAGTATTACTCAAGTATTACATAATTTTTCATTTTGTACAAATATTTATATACACACACAAATATAATTATTATATCAATGAAATTTTACTAATTAATGTAATTATATTAGTTTATAATCATCTTACTAATTAATTTCATTTACTTTTAATATCACTCAACTGGTATTTATCTATTGTTAGTTAATAATTTAATTAGATATAATTAAATTTTACTAATTAATATAACTATATAAGTATATAATCACCTTAATAATTAATTTCATTTATTTTTAGTATCACTCAACTAGTACTCATATATATTTTTTGTACAATATCTATATGAATAATTGAGCATATAAATTAATAATATAATTATATATAATAATTATTATATATAATGAAATTTACCAATTCAATTCATGTAATTATATAAATATATAATCACCTTACCAATTAATTTCATTTGTTTTTAGTATTACTCAACTAATACTTATCTATTTTGGCACAATACATATATGAGTAATTGAGTTGTAACTTAATAATTTAATTATATATAATTAAATTTTACTAATTCGTATTTAATTTAATTTAACTTTAATGTCACTCAACTACTACTTTTTTTTGTACAAATATTTATATACACAATCACTTTACCAATTAATTTTATTTACTTTTAATGCTACTTTTACAATCACCCTTATAATTAATAACTATAATATTAATTAATAATCGTTTAACTATTAAACCAAATCTAGTGAAATTGAGTATAATAACTGAGCCAAAATAATATATATGGATGGATCATAACCATATAATCAGCCGATGCTGTATATATAATTAACTTATCAATTAATTTCTTTTAATGCTATTTTTACATTCACCTTTATAATTATTAACTATAATATTAATTAATAATCGTTTAACTATTAAGCCAAATTTAGTGAAATTGAGTATAATAACTGAGCTAAGATAATATATATGGATGGATCATAACCATATAATCAGCCGATACTATATATAATATTAACTTATCAATTAATTTCATTTATATTTAATATCACTCAATTAGTAGTTATTTATTTTGACACAATATATATTTGAATAATTGATTTATTTTAATAATGTAATTATATATAACTGAATAATTTATTATATAATCATTTTATAAATTAATTTCATTTGCTTCTAGTGTCACTCGACTAATACTCATTTATTTCTATCACAATACTTATATGAATATGTAAATTAAAAATAAAATTATATATAATTATTTATAATAAAATTTTAATTTTTTTTTTATTTTTAGCGTTACTTAACTAATACTTATATGTATTTAGCACAATATTTATCTGAGTAATTGAAAATATATCTTAATAATATAATTATATACAATTATTATATTAATCAAATTTATTAATTAATATAAAATATAATTATATAAGTATATAATTATCTTATTAATTAATTTTTTTAGAATAAAATTTGAAAAATTTTAGTAGAAATATTTTTTATTTCAAGTTTTGGAGGGAATTGAAATATTTGGAGGGAATCTAATGTGGACGAGTCAGGTTTTCAGTATTTGGAGCGAGTTAAATGGGTCAATCGTCATTAATTATTGTTTTTGTTATAATTTTTGCTACAGGTGTTCGTTTGCTTATTATTATATGTTTCCGGAAAACTCATTTCAAGCCAGTCGATTTTTGTAAAACTTAGTCTCCTGTAACAGCCCATTTTGTGCCTCAAAAATAACGTTTGATATTCAATTTTTCAATTTGAAGTTTTAGGGGTATTATTGTAATTTTTTTATTCTTTTCATATAAATTGTTTGTTACCTTAGTTTGGAGGGAACTTTTCAACTTTGAATAAAATTTTTTCATTTTGAGGTATTTTTGTTGCGTCAGAATCTGACCGATTTTATATTTTATTATATATATATATATACACACATGCGCGCGCGCGCGCACACACACACACACACATATATATATATATAAAAGAAAATAAATTAAAAAAAAAACTTAAATTGTACTTGCATTTTCTTCTTTTCGTCGCTACCACTATCATTTCTGCGGCTACATCTAAAAGTAAGAATAAGTCACACACAACTTTTGATTTTTGTAATATTCGTTAATAGTACGTCATTAGTTAGTTAAAAATTTAATCAATAGGCTTGTACATAAGTTTTAATTAAGATGATCATTAGAGATGAATTACCAATTAATTTTATTAAATATTAGAATTTTAGGAAATTTATTGAAGTAATTTATCTAGAATTTAAAATTTAATTTAAAGCGACTATTGTTAAAATATGTTTTTCTTTTTTTATAAAGGAGAGGGATAAATTGAAATATTTTCTTAAAATTGAATGAAAAATTGTATGTACTTGTTGAGATATTTTAATTATATTTGTATTTATTATTGTGTATATTTATATTGTAAATTTTTAAAAATATTGAATTATCCGAAATACTGTATTGTATTGTCTTGTTTTGTTTTGTACCGAAAGAACCGAATAACCGAACTGAACTGTACTGAAAATTATAAGAACCGTACTGAACTGTACCGAAATTAATAAGAACCGAACTGTACCGAAATTTATAAGAACCGAAATTTCAATACAATACGGAGATTTGTAAATAACCGAATTGGACCGAACTGTGTACACCCCTAGTTCGTGGTTCAACTAAATTCAACTGAATTTTTTTTTTATTTTTTAAAATATTATTTATTAGTATCATTTTTATAAATACTACTACTCAAACAAAAAAAATCCATCAAAATATTTAGTATATATCACAGATATACTAATAATAATAATATTTTTTCTTCTTTTATTTTTAAAAAAAAAAATTATTACTTGATTAATTTAAAAATTAAATAATTTAATAACTTTAGGTGAAATTAAAGAAAAGGGTAAAAAAATTATTTTTAAGTTAACCAAATTTAATAATTTATTTAATTTTTATTCTATTGTATTTTATTAAATTATTAAACCATTAAATTGTTTTTATTAAATCCAAAGGTAATTAAATAGTAACAGAATCAATTATTTGCTAAATAAAATTTATTATATTATTTAATTTTTATTTTTATGAAAATAGCACTTATTTTTATTAATTATTTTAAATTAAAAGCATTTTTTCAAAAAAATAAAAAAATAAAAACATATAATAAAATTCTGCCCGGTTTTTGCCCGGTTCTGTCCGGTTCTCCGATTTTTTCCGGTTCTTCCCGATTTTTTTCGGTTCAATCCGATTTTTTTCCAGTCCGATTTTATACCGTTGAACCGGCCGGTCCGGTTTCAATAACTATGCGTCTTATTATTTAAATTTAAAAAACATATAACAGAAATTGGAAGGAAAATATTAGAAAGGCATTTGAGGGGAAGAAAAAAAAAGGGTTAATACTGTTTTTGCCCATAAAATTACTTGTGGTTTAATATTTTTGGTTTTTGTTCTTGAACTCTATTAAATTGAGCGTATCTGCCCTCATTTTGGATGGATGGACGAAAAAAAGACATGATTGACAGAGGTAACAGTAGCTAATGGGAACGAATTACGTCATCGACGTCTTTCCTATCCTGCGGTCCAAATCAGCAGCACATGTGGACTTCCTCTCTGCCAGCTGGCTTTTGGCTTTCACGAGGCATCACAGAAGCAATAACTAAAAAATGACCAAAAGTTCATTTTTATTCCTATAATTTATCAAGATAGATAAACTTACTCTCAAAATTTATTTTGGAACAAATTTATCCCTAACGTTTGTAAAATTAGAGATTTTTGCCTCACCGTCAGTGGCCAACTAACGTATTAACAGTCAAAATTTCCGTTAATTGACAGTATGATAAAAATCTCTCATTTTACAAAAAAATTGCACATTTAGGAAAATGTAAGGAGCAAAAATACACTTTTGGCACCAAAATATTTGATTCGTTTGTCCAATAGATACATGACACGTGTCCCATTAGCAGTCAATTAATTTATTAACGGTCAAAATTAACGTTAATTGACGGTAGAAACAAAAATTTCCCATTTTACAAATGTTAAGGAAAAATTTACCCTTAACATTTTATCCATTTTACAAATGTTAAGGAAAAATTTACTTTAAAATAAACGTTGAGAGCAAATTTGTTCATTTTAATAAATAATTAGAGCAAAAATATACCTTTAACCCTAAAAAAATTAAGGTTAACTTTTTAAATTGGTTAAAAAATGCCAGCGACCTTTTCTTTGAGTTATTTTTGCCATTAAGGAAAAAAATATTATTATTTCTTAACATAACCAATCATTTAGAGGTAAAATATGTCAATTTTAATAAATTTAATAGTAAAAATTATCTGTTTTAAAAAATATAGTTGCAAAATATCTCCTTTTTAAAATTTTAATGGCAAAAACAATCTAACAACAGATTAGTGGCATTTAGTAACTGAATTGAAAAGAGTAATGGCAAAAAATAATCAAAACTCAAAAAATAAAGGGTTAATGACTATTTTTTATCCCTAAATTATAAAAAATAGAGCGATTTTGGCTGTCAATTTTTTTTTCCTTGGTTTTGACCTCTAAATGCCTTCACAGTTGGCTCCTACGTACTGGGTCTAATTCAATCTCTAGTGCCCGAAAGAACAAGTCTTCTTCGTGTCATAACCAGCTCCGTTAGCAAGGTCTAGGGGTGGTTGCTGGAGTGGTTACAGCTAGTGGGTCCATAGCCATTTTTGATTGGGTTTTCTTAATAAAAAAAAAAACATGTAAAATAAATTTGAATCTTTCACATCCAAGATTATCAAAACACCTGAAGAATTCAGCTACAAAGAACTCATATTCGAGAATCTAGTGATTCATAGGAATTTAAGACAAGTAATATCATGTTAACTGGCAAGTGTACCAATCAACTAATAAAATGAACACGACAAGTAATATCATATTAAATGGCAAGTGTACCAATCCAGTAATAAAGTGAACACAGAGTATCTGAATTATCATTTCCATGGGGTCAATATTAACCTTAAACCATCCTATTATTGTTTGATGTTATTTGAGAAATTCGTAGTATTTGAAATGAATTATTAATTAAACTAAATCTAAAATTAATTAATGCAAAATTAACTATGAACCAATAAAGCAAACACAATTCAAAGAGATTAATTCAAGGATTTAAGTTTTGTTAAGATCATCTATCCTTCCTAGACAATTCTGGCTATCAACTAACATAATCTTCGAATGAATTGGAAAATTCAGTGAAATAAGAAATTAATCCAACGCGAGGAGAATAAAAACAAAGAAGAAACTTTGTATGAACTATAAATAGTGATCAAGATGATTGCTGAATTATATAGGAATCATACTTCCAGTTTCTCGAGTAATAGTTTGGCATATTACATATGGATCCACAGGGAAGATGATTGCTGGATATAATTATCATTATTCATAAACAACTAGAAAAACAATTAAGAATAAGAACCGCGATTCGTATAATCCATAACCCGATTTATTTCACGAAGATCTATTTATAATTTGATTTTATCCGTTTGTCAGGTCCATAGGCGTGCGTGGTTTAATAATTTCCAATGAGACATCCCAGTACCAGTAGTAAGAGCTCCCAATATATTAGAAGAATTAAGTTCAAACTCCTACTCCCCCTTCGCTTCTACCAAAATAATAATTATAATAAAAAGAAGAAAAGTCTTTCCTAAATCAAATTTAGGTAAATTTTATTAAACAAACCAACGATACTTATAAAAAATTAATTAAAAAATAGTAAAATGATAGTCAATACCGATATGTGTTAATACACCATTGAAAATTTCTCATTTCATTATATTATATATGCATGGTAATGATAGAAGAAAATTTAAGGCAAAAAAAAAAATGGAAAGCTGCCTAAAATTTTCCTTTTTTTCGAGAATTTGCACACATTATTCAATTCTTTTCCCTTTTTTCCATTCAAGGTTTGTCTTCAAATTGATCTATAAATGCATTCGTCAAAAACTTATAAGCACAATTATGGGTGTTCAAAAATGGGTTAGATGGATTGCAATTAAATTTTTTTAAAAGAAAAATGGAGTTGAATTGTACATAATCTCACAAAATATATTATATAAATTTGATTCAAATTTTATCATAACCACCCAACCCATTTTTGAATACCCCTAAGCACAATCTTATTGAATCACCAACCAATAATTAAATATTATTCAAACAAAAATGGTACGCCTAGCAAATACTTTCGGGGCTCTTTTAAAAGAATTTAAAAAAGAGCCTAGCGAATGGTAAGTTCATTATAATGCATTGATAGATCAATTTGAAGACAACCTTAAATGGAAATTAGTGATTACATGTTTAGGAACAATATTTCAGCTTGAAAATGCAGGTCTTTGTCAGGTAAGAGACATAATGGGAGTTGAACTCTCAAAATCTCACAACTTGTTTGAGCAAAGAGCTAAGCTAACAACATGATAAGTAGACCCAAAAACAGAAAGGACAGCTGTCACATTGTGACTGGCAGAAAAAATCCAACCCCTATAAATAATAGAATTTTTTTTTCTAGCAACTATAAATAAGGGGAACGCTGCATGATTGGGCACACGCACGTACATACGCACCATTGGATCGAGTGAAGACATTTAATCTAACAGTGTTTATACGCACACTGAAATAACACCCTATAAATAATTGAATACTTTCTTCAAATTGAATACTCAATAAAGTAGGACAGATTCACAAAGGTAGGGCTGGCCTTGAGTTGAATTTCCATTCCAAATAATCATGAATTTAAAGCTTGAACCTTTTCTGGAACAAGTGTAAGTAAATGAAATAAAAATTATAGGATACCTCTTCCTTCATGCAGTGTGGATTTGGTTCTACAACCTACTGTTTAAACTTGGGATAGACCATCACATAATGATTTGTATGCACTGACGCAGAGTTTGAATTTTTCTTCTGCCATTGCCTGCATAAATACATAGACATGTAAATGCCACTATATAAAACAATTTCAGAAAAATAAAAATGCATAAACTCAAGTTACACACATTCGTTACGAGAAGAAATTCTTTTCTCAATATAAATTTTTAAATTACAGTAATCAATTGTCACGAAAAAAGTTAATGCCTTCGTCCAACTCTTCTCATCACATGCACAGAAGCCAACAAGGAAAATGAATATCATAACTAACCTGTGCAGGCCCTTGATGCTTATCAGGATGCCATTTCAATGCTGAAATGCGAAAACTGCAAGTTTTATTCAAAAAATTTCAGATGATAAAAGGAAAAGATGAAACGTAAAGAAAGAAATCAAGATTGTAGCAATTAAGACATCAAAATGTACGCTTGTACTTTTAATATTATAATGAACTTAAGCACTTACGCAGTTTTAACATCTTCAATTCTTAAAGGACCACTTGGAGGCAAACCAAGGATTGTTCTGTCTTGGGTTGATCCTATACAACAAGACTCATTGTAAGACTCAGTTTCACTTCCAGTATCCCACTCTTCATCTCTATGAGTTTTCCATCTTGGATGCTCTCTCCACTCAATTCCAAATGTAGAACTTGGGGAAGAAGAGTCCTTAAAAGACCATGTATACCATCGGTTTCCAAATGTTGCTTGAAAAATAGTCTCAGGATCATCAGAGTCCTCAGAAAACCGCTCTCTTCTAAACTTACCTGAACATTTGATGAAACAGAGATTTTCTAAGAATATATGTGCAGGTAAGCAATCATTTACTACAAACAAATATAAGTTTTGACTTGCTTTACTCTTATTTGCACAATAATAAATAATTGGAAGAGGAAAAATATAAGAAGAATTGCTATAAAAAGCATCTATTGTCTAATAGATGGGACAGAAGTCTGCTAAACCTTTGGCATAGGTTCAAATGCTACAGGACAATTTCACACACACACACATATAAATATTAAATTGTTTATTTTTATTTTTATTTTATTTTTATGTGTTTCTAAACTCTCCCTATGCTCCTGAATAACTTATTTGAAAATGATTCCTGCACCTTTGTTGAGTAGAAATTTAGAGAGATCAATAAAATTCATACGAGCCTAGCAACTTCAGTCAATTAACTTAATTGGCAAACACAAAACAAAGAGCATAAGCCAGATAAATACTCACGTTTCATTTTCTTCTGATGATATTTCCCAGAATGTCGAGCAGAAGCCTTTTGTTGCATTTTCTTCTCAGTGCCATGTGACTGTTCTGGATCAAATGCCCACAATGGCTCGTCACACTGGGTACAAGTACAAAGTAAGTGTGCGTAGTTACACCCATAAACCAAAACTCTAGACCAGAAAATTAAGCCAAAAATTAAGATAAATTAAATGATGGCTTAAGCATCTGCTTCAGAAAAAAGGTAACATAAAAGTAGAATTAGTGCACTGGAAAATACACCTTACTAAAAAGTGCACTTAATCAACTGTAAGGCTGTCTAGCAACCCCTTGCAATTGTGGATACTAGATCTACTATCGTTAGAATTGAATGAGTAGAGTTGGTTAATTCTGTGTTTTGTTTTGCAACTGTGAATCTAATTCAATTCACCCTTGCCTTTTGGCAACATAACAATCACAATTCTAAGCAATATACTGTGGTATCTGAATCAACAGGAAAAAAAAAAGCAGTAAAATGAAACTGAAGCTTTCAATTACATATATCTATCTCATTGCTACATAGGATAACATAACATTATGTGTTTTATGTATTAATAACTTGATATAATTCTTTACCATTAATTTATTGTAAGAGAGTTATACCATTATTCTTTAGAATATTTCTCACACCATCATTATAAACCATAGTGGCTATGAAAAGGTATAGTTATTTGATATTTCAGATTTTTTATACATTATTATAATTCATTTCGAAGGACTGCCAAATCTAATGATCCAATTATTGATTAACAAACTCGGGCTTTTGATTCACAATTATTATTTTTTATTTAACAATAATAGCTAGACCATATTTCAACAGCTACTTGTCTTACAAGGTATGTTCAGTCACACCAAAATAACAGACATTGAGCCCCCTGCATAAATGTGACTTTCGACTACTAACATTGCCTACTTTTTTTCTAAACTTATTAATAAATGGAGAATACTATTCAATGCCGGAGAATACATTGGAGAATATAATATTGGCCTAAGTCCTCAAGGCGACACACTAACAGGGAAAAAACTAGAAATTCCATTATAAGGTATCAAATCTCATAGAATTGGATGGAAGGCAGTTTATGAGAAATGGAGCCTCTCCCCATTACATAGATCATTACACATTCCAACATACTATAAAATAAATGCAAAAAACTTCCAAAACCTTTCAAAAATTATCAATTACCCAATCCTTCTAAATTTGGTAATTCAAGCTTAATATGAAAATTAGTTGCACTACTATCCACATTGTCAATATTGAATTAAATCTAATATTTTGTAATTGCTAAAAACAATATATATATATATATATATATATTTGCAGTACTTATTTTAATCTTACCCTATGCATATTTCTCCATCTTTCCCAACCCATTTCCCCACCTCTCCAGGCCCCCAAATAACACGATACTCCCCTTCTCTCTCTCTCTGCCTCATCTCTCTGTCCATCTTTCTTCTCCCAATGATTATAAAAGCATTGACATGTTCTCCAGTTGGGTTAATAAAACCTTCTATCAAAAACCAATATTAAGCTTCTAAAATTCTGGGATCACACTGGTTCAACCATTCAACATGAGTCCAAGTCTTCGCTCAATCTCATCTTTTTCTATGTTCTAATAGTAGGCGAACGTGAAATGCTTTTTAGATGTGAACCTTTCAAACAATTGGGGCTAACCTGTCAAAGGATGAAAGAAGTGCCAAAACTCAGAATAAATGAGAGAGAAGGAAAAGGAAGGGATGGGCAGGAGAGAGGAAATGGGTAGGGGAGGAAAAGAGTTATCACAAAATTAATTTTCCTTCCCTTTTTTAATAAAAAAATCTAATCTAATCCTAACTTAATAGATTAAAATGCAAATGAATTAGCTAAAATATTTCCAAAATTAAGCAATTAAATAAAATGGAAACTCTATGAAAAGGTTTTATTTATTTCTTTTTTCTATCCTTAGGCCAATAATATTGATAACAGCAACATGAGAATTAAAGAGAACATTTAACTGTTTTGCTTCCATTGAATACTTACATCCAGGATTCTTCTTTAACTTATTCCCACATCTTCAAGGTTCTTTATTTTTATAAGTAAGAGCAGATATGAATTAGATTGATCATATATATAGAACAAAAATGGATCATCAAGTCAATTGATTTCAACACCAGACAGAGGATGAAATAATAAAACCATACTAAATTTATCTTCAATAGATTGGGACCCTCACTACAGCTTTGCATCAAGCATTCTGAATAGAAGCAAGGATATGATTCAAGAAAGCAATAGTAAAATTCACCTGGAATGAAGCTTTAGAGGTTCCACTGTTAAAGAGAAGGCCCTTTAGAGCTCTCTTTGCATCAGCACGTTTTTGACGTATGGCGTACCTTGCATAATTCTATAATCAGAATTATAGTGTCAGGAAACTGTACTTGATGAGCAAATAAATGTCGATACACAAATAAGCAGTTGAAGAAGTTAGTAGAATAGAGTGTATAAATTGTCACTAAGAAAATACGGAGATATTATGGCTATTAAAATTAGCCCAGTGAAAATCTCAACCATTTACATAGTCTACCTTCCAAAGGCTTTGACTTTTGTAAAATTAAATATATTTTTTGTCAATTTCTCAAGGTAAAACAAAATTAATTCACCTTGTCAAAGGAAAATCTTATTACCTTAGATGGTTGTTCGGAACTTCTTAAATCCTACAAAAAATACATATATATATAAAGAAATAAATAAACAAATCTCAACATTTTTCCTGCAGCAAAAAAAACTTTATATGCTTGCCAAAATACCACTCCTTTATCTTTTTAAAAATTAAAATATAGCTTAAGATTGAACATACTAGAGGAAATCCATGTCCTTTTCAACATAATAAAAAGATCCAAACCCATACAACGGGAACCTACAAGACATTGACGAATATGGACGAAATAGAGAAACAAAAATTACAAAAAAGCACAAAAGGTAAGCTTAAAACATAGATTTTATTCAAAGGAAACTCTAGATAAACTTCTGTAAGGGTCATAGCATAGTAAATGCTATCTTCAAAAGCATACCAGCCAAAAACAAATCTTCAATAGCAAACAAATCTCAAATTCTCAAAATTTAGGTTATATTCACTACGTCAAACAGACACCATATTATACTGTTGAATATTGTTAGTTGAATTATTAGTCAGGAATTGTTAGTCAGCTGTATGAGCTGTTATGTTGAAAATGGTGTAGGAGCAGATCTGTAGGAGCTAATTTAGGAGCTATTATTTCTGACTTTAGTAAACTAATTCTTGTATAAATACATGTTATGTTTATTGTCAATCAAGGCTAGAAGATTGCAGACTTATATTGATGGAAGTAAAAAACCACCGTCTACCACCGATCCTATTTTTAGTCAATGGGATTCAGATAATTCACTAGTTATGTCTTGGCTCCTAAATTCTATGCATCCTAAAATTTCTAGACAGTATTTACGGCTTGATACTGCAGAAAAAATATGGAAGGCTGCAAAAACCACCTATTCTCAAATGGGAAATGATGCTCGGATCTTTGAACTTAGGAACAAAGTTCATGGTACAAAACAAGGTGATCTTACTGTTTCAGATTATTTTTCTGAGCTGGGTAGTTTATGGCAGGAACTGGATTACTATCAGGATTTTCAAGCAAAATGTGTTGATGATGCGGTACTGATTCAAAATATGATTGAAAATGAAAGGGTTTATAATTTTTTGGTTGGTCTAAATCCTGAATTTGATCAAGTGCGAGTTCAAGTTATTGGCAAGACTTCATTTCCTTCTCTTGAGGAGGCACATTCTTTAATCCAGCAAGAAGAGACCAGAAGGAGTGCTATGCTTTATACTGCACCTATTGAGAAGTCAGGCTTAACTGCCCATATCTCTCTTGATCAACCAAAAGGTACTCTTTCTGATAAAGATCATTTACACTGTGATTATTGTAGTAAACCAAGGCATACTAAAGAAACTTGCTGGAAGCTGCATGGAAGACCTACTAGAGGTCGTGGGGGAAGAAGAATCAATACAACTAGAGCTCAAGCGAATATGTCAGAAGCAGCGGAATCATCTAAGGAGATAGCTCCAGTCGGAAGTCTCTCATCTGAAGAAGTTCAAAATTTCAGACGCCTTATGTCACAGCTGAATCTTTCATCCAGTGCTACCTCGAACTCCGTTCAAACAGGTAACACACTTGCTCATCTTGACTCTTGGATTATTGATTCTGGTGCGAATAGACATATGACAGGCACTTCTAAAGGCTTTATTAACTATTCTCCCTGTCTAAAAAAGGATAATGTCAGGGTAGCTGATGGGTCATTTACTCCTATTTCTGGGACAGGTTCCATTGTCTGTACTCCAAACATTAAGTTGTCTTCTGTTCTTCATGTTCCTCAATTTCCTGTCAATCTTTTATCTGTCAGTGCTATCACTAAATCTCTAAACTGTAAAGTTGAATTTTTCCCTGATTATTGTATTTTTCAGGACCATCAAACAGGGAAGATGATTGGTAGTGGCAGAGAGCATGATGGACCATTGTCAAGGCCTAGCTTTGTTTGGAGGACATAAGGATGTCAATCAGGAAATAATATAATGGCATAAGAGATTAGGACATCCATCCTTTTTTGTTTTAGAAAAACTATATCCCAATTTATTTTCTAAAACTAGGTTTGAGTTTTTATCTTGTGATGCTTGTGAGTATGCGAAACATACAAAGAATTCTTATCCTTTGAGTGATAATAAAACAGCTGTCCCTTTTATGCTTGTCCATTCCGATGTTTGGGGTCCCACACAGACACCCTCTTTGACTGGAAATCGATGGTTTGTTACCTTTATTGATTGTTGCACCAGAATGACTTGGGTATACTTGATTAAAACAAAAAATGAGGTTTTCTCTTGTTTTCAATCTTTTCATAAAATGGTCGACACTCAGTTTGATGCTAAAATAAAGGTTTTAAGAACTGATAATGGGACAGAATATATGGATAGTAGATTTGGAACTTACTTAGAATCTCAAGGAATTATTCACCAAACTAGTTGTCCTTATACTAGTGCTCAAAATGGAGTGGCTGAAAAGAAAAATAGGCATTTGTTGGAAGTTGCTAGATCTCTTATGTTTACTATGAATGTTCCAAAGCCATATTGGGGGGATGCAATACTAGTAGCTGCCTATCTTATTAATAGAATGCCTCTCAAAGCCCTTAATTTTAAGACTCCTTTAGAGATTTTAACCGGGAAAACTCACTATACTGTTCCACCAAAAATATTTGGGTGTGTTTGCTTTGTCCATACTAGAAATGTTGGGAAATTAGATCAAAGAGCGCTAAAATGTGTGTTCATTGGGTATTCATCAACCCAAAAGGGATATAAGTGTTACCACCCCCCATCTAGGAAATTTTATGTCAGTATGGATGTTACCTTTCGGGAGTCTGAATCTTATTTTTGTATTAGTCAATCACCTCTTCAGGGGGAGAGTAGTGAAGAAGTGGTGATGGTGATAAATGAACCTGGGGTAACTCATGATCTTATTCAGGATGATAATATTGTTAATGTTCAGGGGGAGCAGAATGTTGATGTTCAGGGGGAGCAGAATGTTGATGATCAGGGGGAGCAGAATGTTGTTGGTCGTTTAGATAGACCTGATTTGTTGAGATACTCGAAAAAGAATAGGCATGAAGAAGCTATCATGCACTCTACACTGCCAGAATCTTCGGGTGAGTTATTTTCTGATCCTGATTTAAATTTACCTATTGCTCAACGAAAAGGAGTCAGGTCTTGTACAAAACATTCCATTTCTAACTTTGTCTCTTATGATCATCTGTCTCCCTCCTATAGAGCCTTTGCCTTGTCTCTTTCCTCTATGTCTATTCCACAGGATTGGAGGGAAGCTATCATGGATCCAAAATGGCAAGAAGCTATGGTAGAAGAAATAAAGGCTCTCTCAAAAAATGACACCTGGGAACTTGTTGATTCTCCAAACAAGAAGTTAGTTGGTTGTAAATGGGTGTTCACAATAAAACACAAAGCCGATGGTTCAGTTGAAAGATTTAAAGCCAGACTAGTGGCAAAGGGATTCACTCAGACTTACGGAGTTGATTACCAGGAGACATTTGCGCCTGTTGCAAAAATGAATACAATCAGAATCTTGCTATCTTGTGCAGCTAATTTAGATTGGGATTTGCAGCAATTTGATGTGAAGAATGCATTCCTCCATGGAGACCTGGAAGAAGTTTACATGGAAATACCTCCTGGTTTTGATGATGAAAGAACTAAAGGAAAGGTGTGCAGATTGAAGAAAGCCTTGTATGGATTGAAACAGTCTCCAAGAGCTTGGCTTGACAGATTCAGCAAAGCCATGATTTCTTTTGGTTATCAACAGAGTAATGCTGATCATACCCTCTTTATGAAACACTCCAAGGGTAAAATCACTCTTCTTATAGTTTATGTTGATGATATAGTGATGACAGGGGATGATAAAGAAGAAATGGCTCGCCTGAAAAAACTTTTAGCTCAGGAATTTGAGATAAAGGATCTCGGAGAGTTACGATATTTCTTGGGAATTGAAGTTGCCAGATCAACTAAAGGAATCTTCATTTCCCAGAGAAAATACATCTTAGATCTCTTGGATGAGACCGGTATGCTAGGATGCAAACCGGCAGACACGCCTATTGAGAGCAATCACAAGCTACAATCAGAAGTTGAAAAACCAGTGGATAAAGAGAGATACCAAAGGTTAGTTGGGAGACTCATTTATCTCTCACATACTAGGCCAGACATAGCCTACTCAGTGAGCTTAGTGAGTCAATTCATGCATGATCCACGAGACTCTCACATGCAAGCTGTTTTTCGAATTTTGCGGTATTTGAAGTCTGCCCCAGGAAAGGGTCTTCTTTTCTCCAAACATGGTCACCTCCACATAGAAGCTTTTACAGATGCAGATTGGGCTGGATCATTAAATGACCGACGATCTACATCAGGATATTGTATTCTTGTAGGAGGGAACTTAGTTACTTGGAGAAGTAAAAAGCAAAGTGTGGTTGCAAGATCGAGTGCTGAAGCAGAATACAGGGCTATGGCTCAAGGTGTTTGTGAACTTCTTTGGCTGAAAAAGCTACTAGAAGAATTGAGACTATTTGAAGGAAGAAGACTATCCTTATATTGTGACAATAAAGCCGCTATCAGTATAGCTCATAATCCTGTTCAGCATGACCGGACGAAGCACATTGAAATTGATCGACATTTCATCAAAGAAAAGTTGACTAAAGGCATCTTGAGTTTATTCCATGTGAAGTCAGATAAACAGTCAGCTGATATTTTCACAAAAGGACTCAATAGTCGAACTTTTCATACCATAGTCTGCAAGTTGGGCATGTGTAATATTTTTGCACCAACTTGAGGGGGAGTGTTGAATATTGTTAGTTGAATTATTAGTCAGGAATTGTTAGTCAGCTGTATGAGCTGTTATGTTGAAAATGGTGTAGGAGCAGATCTGTAGGAGCAAATTTAGGAGCTATTATTTCTGACTTTAGTAAACTAATTCTTGTATAAATACATGTTATATGTGTTAATGAAAAAAGAAGAGAAATCCTACTCTGAATTTCTTCATATACAAAGTGGAAAATGATAACTTTCATCTCTCCCCCATGCAAACAGCAGATGAAGGCGACCTTTCCTACATCCTGACTGCAAATCTGATACCTCTTTTGCCTCTTTTAGTATTGAGGATTCCTTCTAATATTGCTCTTCATTGAGTCTATTGCTGAGATTCTGTTTTAGAAGAACATCAGTTGTTTTTCCTTTCATACAGTAGGTGAGTAGAAAAAATGGCTAACAGTAACATCTTGCGCATTTGAGTTATCCCAACTATGTAGCTCACTCCAATATCAAAATTATAACTTGTGTAACCAAAAGCTAAAAAATAGACAGATGATCGAGATATCTTTAATTACTGAAGCAAACAAGAATGTCAGTGGACCTTTTAGAAGAATCTAGGTATTGTACCAACTCCTTCACTTAATTCAATACCCGTCTTAATCAAGCTATGTTAATTGTTAACCAGACCATAATTAACATTATTGTAGGCTGTTTACTACTACATCTAATGTGCAACAAACACCCTCTTCTTTAAGTGTAACAGCTTACAAGCTACAGCATCGAAAAGCATGAGAACATAATAAAGGAAGATCCCATGAATATATTAATCACTCTAGCATGATCAACATGTAACCATTGTATGAATACAATTGAATTGATTCCGAAGTATATAACTCAATATGAGTAAATATAGAAATACAACTAAAATTTCAGTTCCCACTAAAGACCCATGTTAACAAGCTTTAAAGAAGCTAAATAAGTAAGCCTCTAAATGTGTTAATGAATCGGCATCCTTGCAGCTGTGAATGGGAATAAAAATTATCTGTGAGAGTTCCATAGTCATAAAACATGACATGTTACATTCAAATGTAGGAGATATTAAACCTTAATGTTGTAAGAAAGGACCTACAAACATAAGCTAAGATGCGTCTATGCATTTCGCAATTTCATCATTAATCCTATAACTGTTCCCACAATCAAACACCTAAGAAACAGTCTATAAAGCAATCACCTCCTTCACACAATCTGTTATCTTTTTCAGCAAAGTACTTTGTGGGCTTACTTCACAAAAAATGACACACTAATCTCTCTACGGTTAATCTCTTCCAGAATTATCTCTCTATAGTTATATTTCGATTGAATTAAACTGTTTTCCTCACCTATTTCAATCCGTTGCATTTGAAAGACGATCTTTGAAGTTTCAAGGCCAAGCATCTCGATGAACCAATTGAACAATAAACCAGAAAAAAAAGGGCATACAAACAAAGTTCTATGTTGCACTATAATCAATTATCAAGTTAATAATTCAACATGAAATACATAAATTCAACCCACTAACCACATAAAAAAATCAAAAAGAAAAATCTTGACTTTGCCCCCCACCCGGCCAGAGAAAAGAAAGAACGACAAAAGAAATGCAAAATAATGAACTCACAGCTTTCCATTTGTTTTTCCGTTTTTCGCATGTAGTGGATGTAGAATGAATCGAAGCAAAATGGGAATATATTAATGATGTTTTTGATTGCGACAAAGTTGGAATCAAGGTGTTTTTCAGTATCAGAAAGTTTGGCCATCTGGGTAAAAGCATAATCAAAGAAAAAAGGAAATATATATCTTCCTACAGAGAGGAAACATAAATGGATTATTTATACGCTGTTTATGGAATCAAGCATTTGGTCTTATAGGTATGGAGATAAAAGTGTTGCTTATGGTAACACCAGTTCATGGGCCGGGTTTTGGTGAGCTTAATAAGATTTTAACGGACTTAATTTTTATTTTTATAGTAATTTTTATAAAAATGTCATATATAAAAAATTTTCATGTTTGTCTCCTTATTTTTTCATAAATACCATTTTTTTTAATTTAAAAAAAAAATGCTCCATTTTCTATTTTTCAATTTCAACTTGAACTTTGTTTATTTTTTGACAATATTTGCTCTCGAATTTTTTCTTCCATTTTGAGATTTTTTTCTACCATTCTCCATATGCGGAGATTATAGTGGTGACGAATGAAGAATTCAGGTATTCCCTATCTCCTCTGTTCCATTATTCACCTTACATATAATTAGTTATTTCTTGCATAATTAATCATCAACAAGTTAATCATACGCCACTAAGTTAATTCTTGATCATATTCTACAAATTTTCTTTCTATATAATTCAGATTCCATAAATTTTCTACAGTAAACTCTATTAATTTCAGTTAAGTTCA
Source organism: Excoecaria cochinchinensis (assembly GCA_947683425.1). NCBI lineage: Eukaryota > Viridiplantae > Streptophyta > Magnoliopsida > Malpighiales > Euphorbiaceae > Excoecaria > Excoecaria cochinchinensis. The sequence goes on along the minus strand of CANTUQ010000153.1, from coordinate 2,408,615 downwards.
GTTAGTTGACCTAAAATCAAAATGGAATTAGCATTTGTAAAACATTGCATACAAAGTAAGAGAGATGATTACAAAACTTCTATTATTTGTCAAAAATTGTGCATTGAAAAGTAGGCAATAGATATATTTTCCAATTTCCCATAATGGGCATCTAGTCGTTGTTTCATGCTATTTGTTCATGAAATGTTTGTGTGAAAAAAATAATACTTATTCATTGTGTATTTTGATCTATTGAGAATATACATTTATAGTCTTATGTAATCATTTTTTCTTATTAATATAATTATTTAAAAATATAGAGTTTACTTTAATCTGATAGTTATTGAGAGTTTATATTGGGGTATACAATGTATATCCTTGTTTATATCTTATAAATTTGACTTGAAATCACTTTTTCCCTATTAATGTAATTATTTAAAAATATAAAGTTCATTTTAATTTGATAATTATTGATATCTCAATGTATACTTTATGAATTTGAATTGAAATTATTTTTTTTAATATAATTATTTAAAAATATAGAGATTACATTGATTCGACAGTTATTGAGGGAATACATTGTACACCCTTACGTATAACTTATGAATATTTCTGAAATCAATTTTTCTTATTAATATAATTATTTAGAAACAAAGAGTTTACATTGATTTGACAGTTATTAAGGGTATATATTAGGTTATTTATGTATACATTATGAATTTGACGTGAAATCATTTTTTTATTAATATAATTATTTAAAAATATAGAATTTTTACCTTGATCTGATAGTTATTGAGGATTGTATGCCTATGTATATCGTACAACTTTAACTTGAAATCACTTTTTTTTTATTAATATAATTATTTAACAATATATTCTTTATATTGATCTGACACTTATTAAGTGTATACATTGAGGTATACAATATATACCCCTATGTATATTTTATGAATTTTTATTTGATTTTTTTTATTAAATATTGTTTTGTTAATCGTATACTAAATCATTAATCATTTACATGCAGAAATTGATGTTCTTTGATTGAAAACAACAAATGGACAACATAACAATATGAATCCAATATCAAAACTAGAATGCAGAAATTTTTTTGAGAATTTTAAAGGGATGAAATTTTAATTCAATTAACCTGTAACTTCCAACAACTACTGGAAATAACATCAAAATCAATGAAAATTAATCTAGAAGAAATCCTTGACATAAATTATAAAGTTAAACATGAATATCCACCATTGAGAATTGATGATGACATGCACATTCTCTTGTACTTGGAACTAAAGAAGAAAGAACCAAATTTTACAACATATCTTTTTGTATTACAATGGTATACAAAAATGACCTAGGTAAGATGAAAACTCTTGTCTTTAACTTTTATATTCCATGTAAAATGCAATTGCATTATCTTGGTGTAATTTTTTTTTGTTTTTTATTTTTTTTTTTTCCTTTTAGGTGATTGCTCAAATTCAATGACAAATGAATAAGCAATAATTGAATTTGAAGAAGGAGCATGGTGTACTTTTATTGATCATCATCTACAGTTGGAGGATATTAATACAAGCATGATGGAATATGTGAGCCTTTTGAGAAAAAAATATAGTTCAACAAATAAGTAGTAACAATAAAGATATTCAATATTGCAATGAATAAAGTGAATTTGGAGTTATAAGTAACAAAATGTAGTTGAATATTAGAGCAGGACAAACTTACAAAGACAAAGAAACTCTTAGAAAATATGTGAATTTTTTTTTTCCATTTTTATCTTCATTTTTCAAAATTAACTTTGTTGACATTAATTCATATATTAACAAAATAAAGCCAAATTATCCATAGAATTGCATTGCGATGGACAGAGAGATGGGTACAAGTAATCAGTGCTTTGAAATCAAGAATTTAAGACTTTTGGCCAAGTTTACTAATCAAAATCACTACAAATAGCCATATAAATAAACCTAGTTTGTAAGGACCCAAATCATACCCTAGTTGTATTAAAGGATGTTTAGGGAGTGAAGGAAATAGAAAATGAGTGAATAAGTAATTAAAGCGTCATAAAAGACATAACCGGTATTAAATTAAAAGGTGAGGACAAATTAATAAGTTGATAAAATAGTGGCATGAGTCATAAGCATAGTTTTGAAAACCGGACCGGTTCAACCGCGAACCGGATCAAAAATCGGTCCGATCCAACATAAAAACCAGAAATGTCAAAAAATCGGATTGTACTGTTTAAAAACCGGGTTAGACCGGTCAGAACCGGGTTGAACCGGTCAAAATTAAATATATTATAAATTATATTTTTATATTTTTATAAAATTTATTTTTATAATTAGGGTTAATAGTTGTTCAATATTGTTCTATTAAAAATTTATATTTGATGATAAAATTAATTTATAATAATAATAATAAACTTGACAAAATTGAACATTTTTACTATATTTTTATTTTATATTTTTTAGATATTTAATAACTAAATAATTTAAATATAATGGAGTATTAAAAAACAATTTAATATAAACATGATAATTATAAAAATAGTTAATAACGTCACAAAAATAAATTTACAATTGAAAATAAAATTAAAATTAAAAAAATTATAAATTCAAAATTATATTTTTCTTATAAATTTAAATATTTAACAAAAAAATTCAATTGTTGTGATTAATTTTTTACTATTATTAATAAAAAAATAGTAAAATAAATAAAAAATAGTTAATATTTTGATATTTAATAATTAATATATTGTTTAATTATATTTTTTATATACTATATTTTTAATTTTTCATTAATAATTATATTTAAAAAAAAAAAGATAAAAACTTCAAGTCAACCTGATCGAACCAGTTGACTCCTGACCCACTTGGCAGGCCGAGTCGATGTCCGGTCCGGTTTTAAAAACATTGGTCATAAGATGAGGATCAAATGAAAATGTAACAAAAGTAGTCAATGAAATGAAGCATGTGTATTCTCTAGAAATTGTAAAGAGAATTATGGGTATAAATAGGCCATAAAGCCAGCTTAAATGGAAAAGAATTCCAGAAAATTTCAGCTCATTCTTTCTTCATTTTCATGTACACAAAAACCACCTAAGAGTCCCTAAGGGTTAGAGTAAGAATCAAGCAAAATTCTTAGATAATTAAGGTAAGTTTAATTGGTATTTTCTCCTTCTTCTCCTTCTCTAATGATATTAGCTGGAATTTGTGGATTTGGAAGTGAATTTAACATGAGGTTATGATGAAAATAGTTGAAGAAATTGATCTAAGCAAAGGAAAAGAAAAAGTGGGAGCTAGTAAAGTTTGAAGAAACTATTTAGAGTACAAAAGAGGTTTGGGAACCCTCCATTTTGCTATTACGCGTGTTTGCTTTATATGAATGCTAATAGGTTATTTCCATGGTATATTGATTGTGTAATGCATGGAAAATTATTATATTGATGTTGGAATTATTGGAGATGAATGTGTGTATAAGTTAGATTGTGTAGGAGAAATTTTGTTGCAAGAATCACCTGACCCCGGTTATGTGTTTAGGCAATATCTCGGCCTATAGACCTCCAATTGGAGTGATTCTAGTTGAAGATGAAACTTAAAAGATAGAACCTTAAATGTTAAGAGACACCAAAACCCAATTTTATCTCTAAGGTCTTCGAAATTATGATTAAAGTTACATGTCTGAATCTATCCGGGTATTGGGAGCAGTGGGTGTTCCCAAGAGAATATCTTTTAGGATATAAGTCCAAATTATATGATTGTTATGCGATTGGAAACTTAAGAAATAGGGGAACAAATGTCTAGGAGACATTTTTGTCTAGAGATGCCTCTAGTTAAGTGAAAAACCCTGTGCAATATCGGACCTAGAATCTAACTTGTGCAGAGTGAGGCAGAATAGGTTTACACGGCTGTCAGGGATTCCTGCCCGTCGTGTAAAATTCCTAACTAATGTGTAAATGCATTATGAAATCCCAAAATTGCTCTATAATTGACCCACACGGTGGGCATAAATGTTTGACTGTCGTGTGACCCCTGTTTTCAACATATATTGTGCATTTTTCTTTTCAAATTGAACCCAAACTTTACCGAAACTTTTCGAAACTTGTCTGACACGCATCTAGGGTTATATAATGGATATATGTATGGTTACTATTTGAAAGTATATGTGATTAACATGAATAGCTAATAAAGCATTTCAGGATATATTTAGCTAGAAATTACCGAAAATGGTTAAAAATGACTTAGCATGTCATATTAACTATTTATGGATAATATAAAGTTATTATTTTACATGATGTGTTATTAGGTTGATATGTATGCCTCCAAATTGGATATGTATGATAAATTATTAACTGTATACTAATGTTTAGGAAGTAAGTACATGCTTTGAAAGAAAGAACGTATATGTGAATTATACGTGAATATTAGTTTGTATCCTTTAAGTTGCATATGACGAGTTGATAATTGTATAACTATGAATTATAAAATGTGCATTCACACATGTACTTGAAGGCTAACCGTAAATGAAATATATTATGTGAAATGAGTACTGTTGACTATAAATGTCTGAAAAATATGAATAAGAATGAAACCAAATATATGTATGAATGCATGATTGTGTGCAGTACATATATATGATTAATGTATGCAATAACAACAATTGAGTATTATTAGTGTATTTTTATAATATATACATATATACATTCATCTGTGAGCATTTGATGACGACTGTTGTGAGTGGTAATTCATATCATATTATTCCCCACTAAACTTTATGCTTAGCACAAGTCTTTCATCTGTGCAGGTACCGAAGTTAAAGTACCAAGGACATCACGCAACCAGCAAAACCAACATAGCAATAGGAAGTTCACCAATATAGATCTTGTATTTTGCTATAATAATGTAAATATAATTTTTTTGTCGTAGATATGTAACAAAGTTAGTTTATTATGTGTAATATTAACAATGTTATGAAATGAAAGAAAATTTTATAATTCTGTTCCTGATGTGTTAGATATGTCATATTATGAATCCAACAAACACTATTGCTAGAAATGATATATGTTTAACAGGTTAAATACTCCTAACCTTGTGTTACCCTTCACTTGTCATAATGAACCTGCTATACTTTGGTATGGTTTACTACGTATGGGTAAGGGGTGTTACATAGTTAGCTTTGTTTAAATGTGTAAAATTAATCTAATAGCCAATAAAGCCAAAAAGAAAAAAAGAATAAAAGTTTTTTTATCAATTAAAAAATTTAAAATAGTTCATAGGATGGAGTTGGGTGGGGTGGGGTCTTAATATTTAGTAATATGTTTAGAAAGATGATGTGGTATGGTATGTTTTAATAACTTTTTGATAGAAAAAATTTTAAAAATATAAAAATTATGGTTATATTAGAATATAAATGGAGTTATTAAAATTAAACAAAGATGGTAAGAGAAAAAAAAATAGAAAATTATACAAAACCACTAAGTTTGTGGTTTTAAAATTTGGACAAAATAAACCAATGGATTAACCATGAAAACTCATACTTATAAAGGGCTCATCTCCTTAAATAGCCCATTAAAACCATATCACTCCATACCACCCCATTGAAAACCATGAGCCAAATAAGGTGTAAATAAAATTAGTTACTAATTCTTCTACATTTAAACAAAATTAACTTCTTACTATTATGAAATGGCGATTTCGAAATATTACAAAAGCCTAAAATTTTTTATAACTCACTAAGAATTTCAAAACCCACATTTTGAAGTGCCTTTATTAGAATTGTTTGAAACAATTGATATGTTAAATCCTTAAACCCACATTTCGAGTACTAATGGAAAGCTGAAGAATCTAAAAGTGAAAATTAGCAAAAAAATGATTGTTGAAAGAATATAATTAGAAAATAGAAGGGTCAATTTCACTCATAGTCACTCAACTTATCACTTATCGCACAAAAATAACCGACTTTTTTTTTTCTTACTTAAATGTCACTGAACTTTTAATATTATTGCACAAAAGTCATGTTGACCGGAATCCGGCGATGACCCTTGCCGGATTGATGACTTTTTTGCAAAAATGTTAAAAGTTCAGTAACATTTAAGTTGAAAAAAAAAGTTAATTACTTTTGCGAGATAAATGATAAGTCTAGTGACCGTGAGTGAAATTAATTTAAATGTAGCATTTGTTGAACTTATCAATCCGGCAAGAGTCGTCGCCGGATTCCGGTCAACATGACTTTTGTGCAATAATGTTAAAAGTTCAGTGACATTTAAGTAAGAAAAAAAAAGTCGGTTACTTTTGCGCGATAAGTGATAAGTTGAGTGACCATGGGTGAAATCAACCCAAAATAGAAACATGCATTGTTTTTTTGCTTTACTTTCCAAATAACCAAACAGATGGACATAAATTATTTTTTGAGCTTAAAAGATAAATAAGAGATATAGAGAATGAGGGAGGAGAAAGAGATAAAGTATTAACCATGTAAGAAAAAAGTGCTTAATTGGAGCAACCTAGCAAGTATTAAAGGAGGACCAAGGTATAAAGGTTGCAAGATTTTGACTATCGAGAGAAAATTTCTAAGATATCGAAAATCAAAAGATTGAGAGATCAAAAATTAATAAAACAGAGATAGAAGTAGAGATAAAAAAATTGATGACACTGAGAGAGAAGTAGAAATGGATTTATGAGAGGTATGGCATTTTTGATATATCAAAATTTGTAAATTTAAAAAAGAGGTATTTTTGAAGTGTAAAAATGCATAAATAAAAATAAGAATAAACCATAACATTTTTGAAAATACAATAAAAATGGGGTGTATTTTTTTATTTTTTAAATATTTTTCGTGTATATATCTGGCTCATAAGTATATCTACTTATTTATGGCACAAAAATTATCTTAAAATTGAATTCCTTTAATGCTTAATCAAACAATTGACCAGTAACAACCATATTTCTAAAATTTTTCCTTCTATCACAATCTCTTCTTACGTGAGACCCTAGACTTGCTCAATTGTGGAATTAGGCAATCTAAGACTTGATTTGATCTAGCCCATATATATTAATTTGTTAGGCATTACAATATGCTAATTTTGTTTTGAGAATAATAGAAACTTCATTAGCAATCCAAAATAATGAAGCTAACATAAGATTTGGAAACTCTGAGCTAAACCATCGACTACTTAATTTGCTAATCTTCTAATTTAATTAATAGAAAGATTGGATTTTTTTCAGAATAACACCTTACAAACTTAGATAATGGTTTCGGACTTAAAGATACGTTTTTTCAAATGGACTAAAATTATTTATGAAATCCATTAGGAATCAATCTCAATAGTTCTTGGATCAAGGAAATTATGATAAATCCATTTGAGTATATATTTGTTGACTAATTTCTTCATTGCATTTTGCATCTAGCTCCTTATTTGTTTCATGGTTTAACATGTTACAGTATGGATTATTTTATTGTTGGTAAGACTTTGGCTTAATATATCATTTGGAACATGAACTTGTAAAAAATATATTTTCAAAAGATATCCTGAAATGGACCCAAAAGTAATCACACACAGACTCGATGCAGATCCAAATCATCAACCCATCAAGCAAAAACTCAGAAATCATGGACCCCGATCGATGAACATTTATATCAAAAGAAGTTGACAAGCTTTTAAAATTAGGAGCCATAAAAGAAGTAAACTATCCTGACCGATTGGCAAAGGTGGTTCTAGTAAAAAAGAATAATGGCAAACTTCGTATGTGTGTAGACTTCACATTTCTTAACAAGGCTTGTTCGAAGGATAGCTACTCGTTACCAAGCATAAATCAACTTATTGATGCAATTGCATGTTTTTATTATTGGGCTTTCTACGCGGAATAATTTAAAATTATCGCGCAGCAAAAATAAACTAAAACCCATCCAGGATTCATACGATCCAATTGATTCAAAAGGAAGGATAAAGATTACCGACCTATTGTAGTGTAGTATAAAATGATTAACACCTTAATCTCATTGGTTTGAACAGTTCCTGCGCAATTGCAAACAATTTGGTCCCATGGTCGACTGGAACTCCAGGTGTCGTTCCAATGGAACGACCACCCTTTATCAGTATCCACACACGCGAATGAATATGCAAGGGGTGCTAGCTACCTTCTCGTGCAACTGGATTCAATATTGTTCTTTGTATTTTTCTCTCTTAAAGAAAAATGGCAGCTGCATACCGAAGAAGACAAAAACCCATTTTTTCTCTTTTGCTTCTTTTCTCAAAAAGACAGCAGCAAAAGTGATAATCATCTACACTTAGGGATTAATGACTATATCTATTTATAGTCACACGTTAACCCTAATAAGTGGTTAATGTGGAGTGCCTTTTAAGGAAAGAATATTCGTTATTCAAATAATAAGGAATGTTTGCTTAAATGCATTATTATGACGCACGCCAAACCCTGGGATGCCCCGAAAACCCGCTTTTATGGTTTTTGAGAGAGGTTCATAAAAAACTTATAAAAAATTACAAGTGCCATTTTGGGTAATAAGGAGGTTTCTTGGAGTCGCCACCCAATAGAACATTAGGAAAGGTCATCTAGCCTTAGTGAGCCTAAGACAGCGCTGCTATATCCATTTTGGACAAGCCAGAGGTATCTTGGAGTCCCTACCCTAATAGAATATTAGGATGGCCCTCTTGCCTCGCACTTGGGCAAGCCAGAGGTGTCTTGGAGGTCCCACCCTAATAGAACATTAGGATGGCCCTCTCGCCTCGTGTAGCCTAGGACTATGCAAGTTGAGCCTATTTCGGGACACAAGAGGTATCTTGGAGGCCCCACCCTAATAGAACATTGAGGTGGCCCTCTCACCTCGTTGAGCCCAAAGACCAGAGATGATTCGAGATTTTCCATTTATTCATAACTTGATTAAATTACAATTGAGTTTTGAATTTAAGATTTCATCCTTTTTCTCATACATTCAAATGTAATAAATAGAGCGCATATCAATCACATAATAAAACGGTAAATAAAAGCAAGATTAAAATAAGGTAAAAAGAAATACAATAAATTACAACAAAACTAAGGGCGGAATACAATCCCCAATATAAAATAAATGTAAATCATACATAAAACGGGGTATTTATTAAGAGTGAGAACATTGGTGCTCGCATGCATAATTAAAGAAAATGAATTTAAAGTGGCAATTTATTTGGATGAAAACTAGGACATTGGTCCCATTTTAATAGAAAAATCCAATTTATTTATAAAAATATTTTTGTGTGATTTTTAATTAAACGTGCATAAAATAAATGATTTCATTAATAATTACATGACAAGTAAATTAAAATACAAATAAAGGAAAAATACTTAAAATAATAAAAATAATAACTCTCCGGATCTCCTCCTTCGCTTGCAAATGTGCTAAAATAAGGAAAAATAAAGATTAAAACAAAAAAGCACAAAATAAATTAATGTTAGTATCAAATCAAGAAAATTAATTAAACACATAAAATAATAAATGATAAATTAGAATAAACAAAATATGCATTATGGATGACAAATAAATTAAATAACATATTAAAATAAATAGTATTAACATATTAATAAATTAACACAAATAATAATAATAATAATAATAATAATAATAATAATAATAATAATAATAATAATAATAATAATAATAATAATAATAATAATAATAATAATAGAAATGAAGAATAAACAATTAAACAAGATAAAGCAAAAATAATATTAGAGATGTTAAATCTATATATAAAATCACATAAAACAAATAAAAACACAATAAATATAAAGATCTACATTATTACTAATTAAATATGAACAAAATAAATAAAATTAAAAATAAAATTAAAAGATCGGATCTAAAATATTTACCCTCAGATTTCGGATTCAATTGATGAAAAATATGATTGATTTACTTGCTTTGATTCGCAAAATAGGAATAAAAATAATAAAAAATAAAATTTTATTTCAAAAGAAAATTGCTTAAGAAAAATAATAGAAGAAAATAAATTAATTTTCAAGAACAAAAAATTGATTTCTTTGTTTCAAAAAATTATAAATGATAAAAAAACCAAATGTTAAGAACAAAAAATGATTTTTCTTTGTCTTAAGAGAAATTCTTGGTTAAAAATTGAATTTTTTAACCTTAAAAATTTTATTTGGAGAAGAAAAACTAAGAAAGTGTAGAGAGAATTCTTAGAGAAGAAGAGAAGAAGAAAAATAAAGATTTTTGATGCAAAATGAATTCCCCTTTTTTCTTTCCCAAATTTTCTATTTAAATGAATAAAAATGAAAAAAACCATTAATTAAGGAAAACAATAGGATTTTTATCAAATTTCCCTTAATTTGGGTGCAAAAAAGGAAATTACCATTAAAAATCCCGAAAAAGGGTGAAAAAGTCAAAAAAATGAAGAAAAAATGGGAAAAAAAGAAAAAAATGGCGTTTTAGGCGGATCAGGGGCGACCGACGCCCATCGGTGCACGCGATGGGCATCAGCGCGAGCGACGCCTCGCGTGTGGTCGCCGCGTGATGGCGCCCCACAGCGCGCGGCCGAAAAATATTTTTTTTAATTTTTAAATCTAACTAAAAAACACTAAAATTTTTACACTCCTTTTTTCAAAATTAATTTTTAAAATATTTTTATTAGTATTTTTTTATTTTTTATTCTAAAATATAAATTTGACAAAAAAATCATCACTTTCAACCTTTTCGCCCTTGAATAGGCAACTTATCATCATTGGGTAACTATGATTTAGGCTGATTTAGGACCCGGTGTCTATAGTTGCCCCCAGTTTTGGAGAAGCTAGTGCATAGATGTCTAGGTGAGCCAAAACTCAGAGAAAAAAGGAAAGAGATACGTACCTGAGGCAGCTATCTTTTCCAGACTGGACAATATTGTTTGGGTGGTTGTCGCCATGTTGTCAGCGTGTTATCCTTTGTTGAAGAGGTAGTGTCGTGGTCGTGCAAACCTTCCGTAGAATAATAATGCCGCCATCATGCTAACCCTTCTGAGTTGTGAAGTGATAGTGCCATAATCGTGCAAACTCTCTGTGGAGTGGTAGTGCCATCATCATGCAAACCCTTCTGAAGTGGTAGTGCCATGGTCGTTCTAACCTTCCGTATAATAGCAATGCCACCATCGTGCAAACCCTTCTGAAATTTGAAGCAGTAGTGTCGTGATCGTGCAAACCCTCTGTGGAGTGGTAGTACCGTCATCGTGCAAACCCTTCTGAAGTGGTAGTGCCGTGGTCGTGCTAACCTTTCGTAAAATGGTAGTGTCGCCATCGTGCAAACCCTTCTGAGATTTGAAGCAGTAGTGCCGTGATTGTGCAAATCCTCTGTAGAGTGGTAGTGCCGTCATCATGCAAACCCTTCTGAAGTGGTAGTATCGTAGTCGTGCTAACCTTCCGTAGAATGGTAGTGTCGCCATCGTGCAAACCCTTCTAAGATTTGAAGCAGTAGTGCCGTGATCGTGCAAACCCTCCGTAGAGTTGTAGTGTCGTCATCGTGCAAACCCTTCTGAAGTGGTAGTGCCATGGTCGTGCTAACCTTTCGCAGAATGATAGTGCTACCATCGTGCAAACCCTCCTGAGATTTGAAGCAGTAGTGTCGTGATCGTGCAAACCCTCTGTAGAGTGGTAGTGCCGTCATCGTGCAAACTCTTCTGAAGTGGTAGTGCCGTGATCGTGCTAACCTTCCGTAGAATGGTAGTGCCACCATCGTGCAAACCCTTCTGAGATTTGAAGCAGTAGTGTGTGCAAACCCTCTGTGGAGTGGTAGTGCCGTTATCATGCAAACTATTCTGAAGTGGTAGTGTCGTAGTCGTGCTAACCTGTCGTAGAATGGTAGTGCCGCCATCGTGCAAACCCTTCTAAGATTTAAAGCAGTAGTGTCGTGATCGTGCAAACCCTCTGTGGAGTGGTAGTGCTGTCATCGTGCAAACCCTTCTGAAGTGGTGTCCCCCTAAGAGCCCTTTGGTTAATTGCCCCCTGAGAGGTCTTTGGCTGATTATTTGGATTGATATTTGGACTGATGTCGTCACTCGACTTTTGTCGATGTCCGCATCGAATTTTTCTTGCTGCAAAACTGGAAAACCGAATATGCAGGAAAAATAGTGAGCATGCACGTGAAATGCACGAGTCATGCAGAAATGCAGGATAAGAATTCATCTTAGTGGACTTATAGGTGATAGCCAGGCTGGCTGCAATTTGCAATAGGATCGATGCCTTTTGAAGCTACTTTTGAATTTCATGCCTTTGGGATTACGAGGTTCTCATTTGATACCTGTAGTCATTTTTTTGAAGGTAGCGCGTCCCTTGTAGATTTTCACACTAGCTTTTCTTAGAGGAAAATGCGTCCTTTGCGGATTTTCACATAACCCTGTGCCTTATTCTTGCCTAGAATGGACCCAACCCAATCCAACGGTCTTTTTTTTTTTACAGGATAGACTGCCTGTTTTCATGTTTTCACCCTATCTTTTTGCCTAACTTTTGCTTAGAGAGCTAATTACGGTTTTCATCTCTAACGGCTTTTTTTTCAGTTTGTAAAGGAGGCTGAAGCTGTTGGCGAAAACCTTTCAGGCATGATTGGCATATACTTACATCTTGGATCATGGTTGTATGAGCTTGATTCTTATGAATGTGCCGCAGAATTAACTTCACAGCTGATAGCAGAATGAATCGACTGAAGCGCTTGAGTAGTGAGAGTAGCAGAGGATAGACAGTAGATGACTTTGATCACACAAAGTGAACTGCTCTGATCACATCAATATACCATTACATAAATGCATGTGTTTCAATTTGATTTCTTTACACATGATCATTATTTGGCATTAATTTCAAAAAAATACAAGACCTCATCTAATCTCGGGATAGATCCTGTGAGCATCAAATTCCTGTTATCAATCAGCCCTCTCGGGTTTTCATAATTAAAGATTTTCTCTCAGCCTTTTTTTTTTCGAGCCTTTGCCATGAACCCTTCTTCAGTCCGTCTGTGTTGATTGAACCTGCTTTCATTTTCGTTAGCTAGGGAGGCTGCTCTTCCCGACGATGGTTCTTTTTAGCATCAAAGTCTTGTTCTTGGCTCTTGTGCAAACTGGCTAAAGTAGTGAGTTTCTTCGCTTGAATCCTAGGCGTGAAAATCTGTATCTTCCTTTTGTTGGCTTTGGGTGGCTCAATTTCTGAAGCAACCTTTAATGGTTGAGATGGGGTTGTACATTAGTCTCAAATGGTTTAAGACAAAACTATGGTTTAGGACAGGACTATGGTTCTTTTTTTTTGCCTTTTTTTTTTGCTTCTTTTTTTTGTTTCTTTTTTTTTTGTGAGGTAATGAGCCGTCCTCCTAAGTTTTGTTATAATGGTCCCTGTTGGTCTCATATGATAGAAGGTTAGTCTTGATTGGCTTTGGGGTAAACATCTCAAATGGTTAGGAGGAAAGGACTCCTAAGGGTTTGGTTTCAATGAGTTATATATTTCTTGTGAAGGTTCAGGGTTCTATTTGTCTAACTTCTGATGTACCCCTTGGAGTTTGATTTTGTTTGGCTGCACTGTATGCGTCCTAAATGTTGAGGATGCAAAGGAATGGCTTTTTGATATTCCGCTCTTCATCATGTTGGCATGTTGAAGCAGCGTCGTCCCAACAATATCCTTGTCATTCCAAGTCCAGGCAAAGGCCTTTTTATTTTTTTTTTTGACATTAGCTCTCAGAATTTTTCTCTTTTCAGGAGTTACATCAGATGCTATCAAGATTTTTTTTGGGTTTTCCAAAGTTTCGAGATTAAATACAGCTATATTAGTTGAATTAATGTCAAAAATGAATATATCATGATCATGTGAAATGAAATCATTAAAAACACCATACAATTAAGCAAAAATTGTTCATTTTATTGCAAACTGTGTCATAAAAAGTTCTTGAAATAAAAAGAATCAAGCATCTAAAAAAACTATCTTTTTCTCCACTCTCAGTAGTGGATTAAGAAGACCCGATCACATTTATGGTGGAGGGATGACATCATAGCTTGCCTTTTTTTTCTTCTCTCTCTTCTCAGGATCCGTGACCTGTTTGGTGTCAATAAGATCTTGGATCTTATTCCTCAAAATCCGGCAGTAATCCGTCAGGTGCCTAGTGTGCTAATGGTAGGCGTAGTACTGGTCATCTCTGTGCCCTGGCTGTCCCTGATTCATAGCTGGCTTAGGCGTCAAAGGTCGTAGCTTGCCCTCCTTCATCAGTCTCTCTAATACCTAGGATAGAGAGCTGCCTAAGTCAGAGTAGTACATCTGACCCTGTCTAACCTCAGTAGCTAAAACCTTGGCCGTCTTACCATTTCTGTTATTACTGCTCCCAGCACCACCTGATTTATACCCTGACTGGTTCCCATAACCTTTCCTAGCAAAGTTATTTTGGCTTACTTTCTTTGCTAGGTAAGCCCCTTCAGCCTCTACAGCAATGTCTTTAAGTGATTCCCAATCTCTGAGCCCCTTAAAGCTGAGCAAGTCCCTCAGGCAAGGGCATGAGTTCTTGATAAATAGCCTCATCTGGTCAGCAGTGTCAAGCTTTCGCTTTATCTCCATAACTCTATTCCTCCACCTAGTGAGGTATTCGTGGAATGACTCGTCACTCCTTTACTGTAAAAGTTTAAGGTCCTTTAGGGTGACCTCCATTTTAGTACTGCAGTCGTACTGCTTCATGAACTCTTCGGTCAAAATATCGCAGTCCTCCTTGGATCTCCTGTCTAACCCGTAGTACCAGTCTACTGCCGGACCCACCAGACTAAGGCAGAAATATTTCACCTTTTATTTCTTGCTTAACCCTGTGCCTTTCATTACCAGGGTATACTACTTGATATGTGCAGATGGGTCCGAAGTACCATCAAACTTCGGCAGCTCAGGCATCTTGAACCTTTAGGGCAGCAGCTCTTCATCCCCCAAATCTCTATCTTCAGGGTTAATCCCCTTTCCAGCTGATAACATACGAGTGATCGCCTCAATCTGCTGTCTCATCCCTCTCATAGCCTCATCCTCCACCCTGGGTGCTCTATCCCTTACAGCTTGATGGACTATTGGCTCCTTGTCTTCCTCCTCCATCATGAAATCCTCATTGGGATTAGGGATCCTTTCTCTTCTTGGCTCAATAGGCACAACAGCTCTATGCTCATTGACAGGTTGATGGGCAGCATTACCAATAAAAGGAGCCTCCCTTCCTGCAGGTGGTTCAGCTTGCCTCCCAACATGGACTATTGGTGGTTTCGGAGCGACAGGTGGCTGTGGAGCAGTAGGTGCTTGTGGAGCAGGAGGATGAGCAATCCTTTCAGCCATGGCACCCATCATATCTAGTATCCTCCATTCAAAGTTCTCTAGTCTCCCAGCAAGGTCTTGAGTGGTCAAAGCTCCAGTTTCTTCTGCCATTGATGATTCTAGAGAGGATTCACTAATTGATGAGAGTGACTCAGAATCCCAATCAGACACTAATTATGGCAACTCAAAGAGCAGATTTGTCCTCACCAGCCGACCGTCGGAACCTCTAGTTCACTTAGATGGATCTATGATGGTTAAAAATTTTAAATTATTAGAATGATGCATGAATAACATATACAATGCATGATCATGTGTTATGCAATATTTACAATCACATACAAGCAAGTAGATCCTTCCAACCTTATTACTCCCACACACGAAGTAATGCGGTCTCTTTCCTAGGTGGGTTTGATCCATGGATTAACGGGGAACCCAATGGACGCGTATAGTGCTCGGCGGAAAATCGACAGCATAACATCTTTTAATTAATGCGCAAACGTATGAATTTTGGCCTTTATGTATTTAAACATTTCAACTAAATTAAGATGGGCTCACCGGGGCATGAAAACCTTTGATAAAAAAAATCATTTAATTTGGTTGATTTTGTTCAATATATAATGGCCCACATAGCAAGCACCGTATCAAGGTACATTTTACCTAGGGAAAGTATCTATTGCCATTACATGATCTTTGGTCAAAAGTGATGATACTTTAGGGTTACCCAAGCATGGTCTCTGCCAATAGGTCTAGCTCATCACGAGCACAAAGACCGATCGGGTCTCCATTTAATATACCATGATGGTACGAGGCTTGGGCTGGAGATTATCCTTAACACTTTTCTACATTGAGTGAACGTAGGGTTATATTTTAGGAACGCACTGGGGTAAGAATAGGGACCAAACTAGCATAGTTATAAGGCTCTAACGAAAATGCACTGCAATTTTAAAAAGGGATAAATTTTTTAAATTAAAACTCAATTATACATTTTAACCAAGGTACTTTCAAAGCGAAGTCTCTTATGTCCCCAGTGGAGTCGCCACTGTGACACGCGCCGAACCTCGAGATGCCCTGAAGACCCGCTTTTAGGGCTTTCGAGAGAGGTTCATAAAAAACTTGTAAGAAATTACAAGTGCGTCCATTTTGGACAACAAAGAGGTTTCTTAGAGTCGCCACCCAATAAAATATGGGAAAAGATTGTCTAGTCTCAATGAGCCTAAGACAGCGCTGCTATGTCCATTTTGGGCAAGCCGGAGGTGTCTTGGAGGCCCCACCCTAATGGAACATTAGGATGGCCCTTTCGCCTCGCACTTGGGCAAGCCAGAGGTGTCTTGGAGGCCCCACCCTAATAGAATATTAGGATGGCCCTCTCGCCTTGTGGAGCCTAGGACTATGCAAGTTGAGCCTTTTTCGGGACACAAGAGGTATATTGGAGGCCCCACCCCAATAGAACATTGAGGTGGCCCTCTCGCCTCGTTGAGCCCAATGGTTCGGGACTTCTCATTTATTCATACCTTAATTAAATTATAATTGAGTTTTGAATTTAAGATTTCATCCCTTTTCTCATACATTTAAATGTAATAATTAGAGCGCATATCAATCACATAATAAAACGGTAAATAAAAGCAAGATTAAAATAAGGTAAAAAGAAATACAATAAATTACAACAAAACTAAGGGCAGAATACAACCCCCAATATAAAATAAATGTAAATCATACATAAAATGGGATATTTATTAAGAGTGAGAACATTGGTCCTCGCATGCATAATTAAAGAAAATGATTTTAAAGTGGCAATTTATTTGGATGAAAACTAGGACATTGGTCCCATTTTAATAGAAAAATTCAATTTATTTATAAAAATATTTTTGTGTGATTTTTAATTAAACGTGCATAAAATAAATGATTTCATTAATAATTACATGACAAGTAAATTAAAATACAAATAAAGGAAAAATACTAAAAACAATAAAAATAATAACTCTTCACATCTCCTCATTCGCTTGCAAATGTGCTCAAACAAGGAAGAATAAAAATTAAAACAAAAAAACACAAAATAAATTAATGTTAGTATTAAATCAAGAAAATTAATTAAATACATAAAACAATAAATGATAGATTATAATAAATAAAATATGCATTATGGATGACAAATAAATTAAATAACATATTAAAATAAATAGTATTAACATATTAATAAATTAACACTAATAATAATAATAATAATAATAATAATAATAATAATAATAATAATAATAGAAATGTAGAATAAACAATTAAATAAGATAAAGAAAAATGAATATTAGAGATGTTAAATCTATATATAAAATCACATAAAATAAATAAAAACACAATAAATATAAAGATCTACATTATTACTAATTAAACATGAATAAAATAAATAAAATTAAGAGATCGGGTCTAAAATATTTACCCTCAGATTTTGGATTCAACTGATGAGAAATATAATTGATTTCCTTACTTTGATTCGCAAAATAGGAATAAAAATAATAAAAATTGAAATTTTATTTTAAAAGAAAATTATTTAAGAAAAATAATAGAAGAAAATAAATTAATTTTCAAGAACAAAGAATCTATTTCTTTGTCTCAAAAAATTATAAATGATAAAAAAAAACCCAAATCTTAAGAACAAAAAATAATTTTTCTTTGTCTTAAGAGAAATTCTTGGTTAAAAATTAAATTTTTTAACCTTAAAAATTTTATTTGGAGAAGAAAAACTAAGAAAAGTGTAGAGAGAATTTTTAGAGAAGAAGAAAAATAAAGATTTTTGATGCAAAATGAATTCCCCTTTTTTGTTTCCCAAATTTTCTATTTAAATGAATAAAAATGGAAAAAACCATTAATTAAGGAAGAAAATAGGTAACAAAAGTGTAGAGAGAATTCTTAGAGAAGAAGAAAAATAAAGATTTTTGATCCAAAATGAATTCCCCTTTTTTCTTTCCCAAATTTTCTATTTAAATGAATAAAAATGAAAAAAAATCATTAATTAAGGAAGAAAATAGGATTTTTATCAAATTTTCCTTAATTTGGGTGCAAAAAAGGAAATTACCATTAAAAATCCTGAAAAAAGGTGAAAAAATAAAAAAAAAATGAAGAAAAAAAAACGGAAAAAATGGCGTTTTCGGCGGATCAGGGGCGACCGACGCCTCGCTCAGCGCCCGCGTGCCTGTGGGTTGCCGCAACGCATGGCCGAAAAATATATATATATATATATATTTTTAATTTTTAAATCTAACTAAAAAATACTAAAATTTTTACACTCCATTTTTCAAAATTAATTTTTAAAATATTTTTATTTTTATTTTTTATTTTAAAATGTAAATTTGACAAGAAAATCATTACTTTCAACCTTTTCGCCCGTGAATAGACAATTTATCATCATTGGGTAATTCCGATCTAGGATAACTCAGGACCTGGTGTCTACAATTATTTATTCTGAGTAAAATATCTGACATATTTAATTTCAAATGTCCAAATTAAGATCCAGTTTGTTCATTACGTTCTCGGTGTGTGATCTAATGGGTTCATATTATGTTGGTAGTGGGTCCATTACGTTCTCGGTGTGTGATCTAATGGGTTCATATTATGTTGGTAGTGGGTCCAATCCCATCATAGGCCTACAAATCATAAGTGGCTTCTAGCAAGACATTATGACTACCCAAATAATATGAATGTCGATAGTTTGATTTTAACCTAACCATTAGAACATGTTATAATCCTTTTGTCATACGTTATCTTGTTTGAATATGAGTCATAGTCCATGTCACACTCATGTTATTCAAACATATGATTTCTCGATCCCTAAGTAGACTGATAAATTCAAATGACATGATCACACTATCAATTCATTTGAACATGGCCATGAATTTCTCAATCCTACTTATCGAAGGGCCCAGTAGATAACTCTCTCATAAGAGAGGGATAAATCCCATCTTGATTATTCACTTTTCTCTGCATAATTCCTATTATACACAATCATAACCTTAATAATTATCCGATTAAAGATAATATTTAATTATGTCAAAGCATAATGTTCCATATGTAGGAAACTGTGATAATCTCAGGTTAAATGATTCAATAACATATCTATTATGAGATCACTTATGACAGTAACCGTTGTAGTGATCTCATAGCGAGTCTATCCAGTACCTTGTTCTCTAACAAGTACCTACAAGTTTGATTTATATCACCACATATAATCGTCTCATGATTATCAATCAAATCCATACTAGTTTTAATTTATTTTTATGGCCTTTAGTGAAAAAATGACTAGGGATAATAAGAATATTATCAAATATTATTCGCAAACATTACTATATGTAACATGCCATTAATATATTAAAGTGGAGAAAACCATTTTATAAATGAAAATACAACATTGCATAAAGGTCCAAATATTTGGCCTAGGGCATAACCACTAACAATTGTGTCATTTATTTCCTCCTAGATGCCTATACAAGATACCATCAAATTTTGATGTATCTTTTAGATTGAAAGAAGACCATCTCATTACAAATGAAGAGACATATTACTATAAAGTAATGCCTTTTGGATTAAAGAATGTAGGAACCACCTAACAATATGTAATGAACAAAATCTTCAACAATCAGATTGGGAAGAATATTGACATGTATATGGATGACATTGTGGTGAAAAGGAAAAACCTAAAAGAATGTGCTTCAAACTTGGCCAAAGTGTTCAACCCAATCAACTAGTAAAAATAAAGGTTAATCCTAAAAGTTGTGCCTTCTGAGTCATTTTAGGAAAATTTTTAGGATTTATCATGTCCTAAAGAGGCATTGGTGCAAATCCAAAAACTATTAAGGCCATTTTGGATATGTAACCACCAAAAACTGTGAAAGATATTTAAAATTTAAATGGAAAAATCACAACTCTAAGAAGATTCATTTCTCCTTTTGCCAAATGTTGTATGGCTTTCTTCAAAAAATTGACAAAGAGTGAGGAGCTTAGGTGGGAGAACATTGTCAAAAGGCATTCGAGGAGTTGAAAAAGTTTTTTGTTTAACCACCTCTTTTGAGTTGTCCGATCTTAGAAGAAAAATCTTTCTTTATTTAGCAACATTTGGAGAAGTTGTGGTAATAGTTTTAATAAGAAAAGAAATGAATCAATAAATGCCAATTTACTATGTCAGCTAAGTTTTAAGAGGATCGGAGCTCAAAAAAAGTCCTATCAAATAATTGATCATCGTGTGTACCATAATGTTAAGGCGATACTTTGAAGCACATACATCATGGTTAGATCATCCCTTCTGTTTAGAAAAATTATATAGATGCTTAACATCAAAGTATGACTTGTCGAATGGACTATAAAGTTGCAACCATTCAAGTTTCAATATGAACCCTAATCCGCAATCAAAACACAAGAACTTACTGACTTTGTGCTAGAATTCACCAGATAGGCTAAAAAAGTCTCCAAACACACAAAAGTCTTATGGAAATGATTGTAGATGGAGTCTCAAACGAATAAATAAGAGGAGCAAGCATAGTAATAAAAGGGCATTTGAACGTTTTATCATATATCAAGAAGATACAATTCATTCTCTTATTTTTAACAAAAATCAATAAATATTATTGATAATGGTAAATATCAATTGGCTTTAAGGCCCAACATGTAGGTCCATTTCAAGAATGTAACCAAGTCTCTGAAAGTTAACAGGTAGGACCCCGTTGGTTAGAATGCTATAACCTATAAGAAACCTACCCTTCACTTTACCTTACGCTAGCATCATATTATAAGGGACTACATAATCAAAGATCAGATCCCATCCATGCCCATAGTGGAATTCACTTGCTTTGTCCTTCATCTACAATAGCCCCTTAAACAATGCACATCATGAGAACTATAAAAAGCTCAAGATATCCAATGGCAAACACTTTTGAACCCTTCAAAGTTTGTCTCTTTACATTTTATCTCTCTAATTCATTTTAACTTAAGCATCTGAGTATTTTTATCCTCGAGTTCACCAGGGGACACATATTTTATTATTGTAGATTCTGATATGCCATTGAAGCATAGTAACGCCCACAACCTAATTAGACATCTCCCAGTTAGGTCAACTTTCTTTTGTGTTTTCGTGACTTATCAATTAGAACGTTATTATGTTTGTTGTCAGTCTTGAATGAACACACACTGGTGTACACACATTCTTAAAAACTACTACATTGCATTAACTTAATGATGACTTCATAAAATTTTAATGTTTCTAGATAGGAAAATTTCAAAATATTTACAATAATTAATTTTTAGAAAGATTGATGAATTTTAGAATAATTTTCTTATAATTGAAAGGTATTTGGTAGGATAATGTTCTTATTTTTTTTAATATTTCAACAAGTATTGGAAATTAAGAAAAGTAAAACGTATTAAAAATTATTTTCTTAATTTGTATCAAAGTCACGTACTAACTCTTTATTTCATGTAAAATAAATTAATATGTATTTTTCATATTTATTTTCTTATATAATATTTTAAATTTACTTAACAAGGAACATACTTGAAAAATTAGTATTGGAGTTTTGTAAAGTATAAGGACTCAATGTAATAAGGTGCATACTTTGAAAAATAGTATTGGAGTTTTGTAAGAAATGATTTATAGAAATAAAAGACCAACCTAAAAAAAGAAAAATAAGTTTTGGGGTGATTTAGACACCGAGTTTTGAGATTTTTTAGTTCGAATGAATCTAATGATGAAACAATCTTTTAAATGAATAAGAGACTCATAAGGTTTAGGGTGTGAATGGATTAAAGAATTAAAATAAAGATTTGTTTTAAAATCAAAAGGTCAAAAAGGTCAACTTTTGGGTTCCATGGCCTTGTAAAATCCTTACGCAGGCATGAAAATTCCCTTTAACTGTGGGCATCATTTCCACACCCATGGAGCAGCAACGCACACCAATTGATGTTGCAAAAGACACCCACGGAAAGTGCTTTACATAGCCGTGTTTATGCATAGATTCCCAAAATAAATTTTTTGAACAGTTTATAAATAACTAGTCATTTGAATTCTCAAATGATGGAATTTTCTTTCTCCCAACGGCAGAAAAAACCATGAAAAACTCTCTCAAAAACTCTTGGACCAAAAGCCTTTGCCTCAGCTTCCCTAAAAGTGGGATGACTTGCCAAAATAAAACATAGGCCTAGAGCTGTTCAGAACCGAACCGAAACCAAACCGAATGGATTTTGGTCCATTTGATAAGATTTTTTTATTTTTGGTTTGTTCGGTTTTAAACCAAAATTAAATTTTTGTAAAACCGAAAGAACCGAACCGACCAAACTACTCAAAACTCACCGTTTTGCTATATATATATATATATATATATATAACCAACACAGGAAAACACAGTAAAGGATTCTAAAAAAATAAATCAACAATAAAACATATACATATAACCAACACAAGAAAACACAATAAAGGATTCCAAAAAAAAAAATTAAATAAACAATATATATATAAAACCAGCATAGTAGAATTAAAAAAAATAAAATTAAAAACCAATACAGTAAACCAAAAATAAATAAATAAACATGCAACTAGTGCTCCGGTAGGGCGAGGGAGACCACGCGCGGGCGGGAGGCAGCGCGGCGGGCGAGTGCCGGTGGGAGGTGCTACGAGGACCAGATATGCTGAAAAAAAGAGAGAATGAGGGAGGGAGAGGGAGAGGGAATCAAATCTGCCGAAAAAGAGAGAGAAGGATGGAGGGAGAGGGAGAGGAAGAGGGGGAGGGAAACCAGATCTACTGAAATAGAGAGAGAGAGAGAGAGAGAGAAGAGGGGCTGACGGCGGCGGGAGGGCGAGCGGCCGAAGCTCTGAACATTATGGGTTAGGGGAGGGGAGATCCAAGAAGCAGGGGAAGGAGGGAGGGAGGGAGGGAGGGAGAGAGAGAGAGAGTGTGTGAAAGTGAAAGTGAAAGGGAAAGGGAAAGGGAAAGGGAAAGGGAAAGGGAAAGATATTAATATATAAAGCCAAAGTACCTTTTTACCCCTCCCACAGATCGTTGTGGGTTAGGAAAACGAGAAAGCAGGAACCGAATGCATCGAACTGAACTGATCGAAATTATTTCGGTTTATTTGATTTCGATCTTAAAAATTTCGGTCTGCGGTTCGGTTCTAAAAATTTTAAAAATTTAATTTTCTGTCTATTCGGTTCGATCCAAAACCGAATCAACTATTTGCACACCCCTACATAGAGTACTTCGTTTGTTCAAAATACGCCATAACATGAGCTCTTAATGAAAAAGTAAATATAAAAAACTTTAGTGTGACCAAATACATTTTGTCAAATATTTACGTTAATCTTAACCCTGGTAAGTATTTAACATCTTTTACGTGGAAAACTAGTGCTGTTTGATTGAGAAATCGCAAGACTTTAATCTAAAGTTTATCCCAATTTACTTGAGATTTCCATGAACTGATCCATCATATTTGAAATAAATTCATGGCACGATTCAACTTCATTTTCCTTATATATATTTTAGTTCACAAAAGAAATGTGACAACTTTGTAAAAGACGTATAAGAGTAGATCGTATAAAAATAAAACGAGAACAACTTCCTCATGTTTCCTCTCTTTTTAAGCTTTTACAAGACACAAGCAAATTTCAAAATTGTAAACACTATTTTGAAGACAAATAAAACTCTTTTTACATTTGATATAGGGAAAAAGTACTAAAATACTTTTATAGTTAATTTTGGAACAAAAATACCCATTATGTTAATAAAAAGATACTAAAATACTCCTGGATCAAACTTCCGTCAACTCTGAGTTAATGACGTTGAGGTAGAATTGACACGTAACTAAATATGTTATATCATCGACACGTTAGCACCACATGTATTTTAAAGTCAAAATAAAGTCAGGAGCGTTTTAGTACTCTAAGAAAAATATTGTGGTATTTTAGTACTCTGATAAAAACTTTAAGTGCATTTTAGTATTTCGAGAAAGACGTTAAGGGCATTATAGTACCCTAATGAAAACATTAAGGGCATTTTTGTACTCTAAAGAAAACATTATATGCATTTCTTCTAAATTCTCAAATAATATAGTAATTATTTTTTATTTTTAGTATTTAAATCACTAAATAATTTTTTAATAGGTAAAATTAGAAAAAAAAAATATAAACATCATAATTAGTTTTTTTTTTTACAAATTTACTCAATTGCTAATAAATTTATTGCACCCTATAATCAAACTTTCAAATTTCAATATCATATTCATTAAGAAAAACTAATTAGTAAATATTCTTGAACTATATAATTTATTTTTAATTTCTTTTCTTATTTGTAAATTTATTAGGGACATATGTAAAGAGTATGAGATATTAATCAATGTTTGTTGGTAAAAAAAAAATATTAAATAAGCATATACTAAAAAAAATAATCAATTAATTTTAATTATCAAGTGAGCTATAATATAAAACAAATATAAATAAAAGAGATATATACATATCAAATTGAAACAAAATAGGTAATAATATGATGTAACATTAGATAATATGTTAAATTTATATTTATTAGATATTTAAACTAAATTAAATAATATTACTTAGCTAAAATATTTTAATTAATAAATATTTATGTTTGTAAGAAAAAATATAAATAAAATTAAATATTCAAAACTCTTAATGTCTTAATCTAATTTATACATTGATTAAAATTCTAAATTATATATTTTTACGCAAAATGTACTTTAAAGTTTAAACAAATCAAGAAAATATTTTTTACATAGGAATTTTATTTAATTTTTTTTCCAATATAATACAGTTTTCAAAAATGTCCTTAACCTTTTTCATATAGTGCTAAAATGCTCCTAAAATTTTTCTCAAAATACTAACATATCCCAAATATTTTTCTTAGAATACTAAAATGCCTCTAATTTTATTTTAAATTAAAAATACACGTAATACTGACGTATCAATGACATGATATATTTTGTCACATACCAATATCACATCATTGCCGTTTACTTTGAATTAATGAAGTTTGATCATTCAACATTTTAGTACTTTTTTTTTTTTTTTTATCAACGTCAGATGCAATTTTATTTCAAAACTAACTACAAAAACATTTTAGTACTTTGAGACAATATGAGAAGCATTTTAATACCTTCTCCCGTTAATATGTAACAACGATACCCGTCTTCTGAAAAAAGTTTAGCTCCCTCGCATCATTGCCGCTAAAATTTTCAAAGTTACCTTTCCCTCCCTCCACCCAAAACCCAAGCCAATCATACCAAGAAAAGTTTGTCCATCTGGTTGATTATAAAACTAGAGTTTTACTCCTTTCTCAATATCAGAAAGTGATGCTAATCAATTTTGATTGATGCAAATATAACCAAAACATTTCCAACTTTTGCACACGTGTGAAGTATTTAAATATTACATATCTACTTCTTATTCTAATGTTGCTACTCTCTCTCTCTCTCTCTCATACATTTATTAAACAAATAATGACCATGTACATATACATTAGATGCCATGTTGCATAAAATTCCTTCATATCGGTTCATTCCAAGTTCTTCAACTTGGATATGCTTAGAAAACCATCAAATAATCTCTGCAGCGACTCTCAGCCGCATCTCACAATAAGGCTGAACACTTCAGCACTTATATATTAACTGCTACATTTCGCCTAATCACTCCATAATTCCTAATGCAGAAGGATCACCAGCAACAATTCGATAACCATCTTCATCATTATTTGCTCTATCATCCTCTTGATTCTGATCTGCATAATCGCTTTCACCATCCTCTGCTGATCCCTGTCACTGTTGTTCTTCGTGGCTACCCATCATATGCATTAGAAGTTCTACAGGCTTTAACTCTTGACTGGAATTAACTGAATTATCAACCCTCCTAGTCTTCTCCTTATATAGAGCATCAAGCTGGTGAAAGTAGGGACAAGTCTTTGACTCATCGGTCCTCCTCTTATTGCTTTCTTTAACTCTCTTGAAGTACTTGTTCATGTTTTCCCATTTCTCTTTGCACCTCTTTGCATTTCTATTATAACCAAGCTTCTTCATTGCTGCTGATATCTCCTCCCACAAAGGTCCTTTAGGCCCATTGTCTTGATATTGCATATCAAGATTAGTTCTTAGCCTAATTAAAGCTTCGATTTCTTCCTTTGGCCATCTCGATGAGCTCATATGAACAGGGGTCTCAAGGTTATTATTTTCCTGTTCCTTCACTACTTTCTCTGTGCTAGCTATTTCACTTTCTTGCAATTGCACAGTAAAAGCTTGATTCTCAGGCAACTGCACTGAGCCAGCTTGCTCCGAGAACTTCTGTAAAAAAGATAAAACTGCTGCATCTTTAGCAGCTGCAATTGATCTTTCTTGAACTAACAATTCACGTTCTCTCTTAATCCTCTCCAATTCTTGTATCTTCCATGCTTCCTCTCTTGCCATCCTCTCTTGTTCACACTTCTCTATTGCATCTAAAAACTTCTTCTGCAAACTCTCTTGTTTCTCCATCACTTCCTTCATCAACCTCTCAAAAAACTCAGTTAATTTCCTCTTCTTCTTCCTCATTCCTTCTGATTCTTCACTCGAAGTAGAGGTTGCTGAGGTAGAGAGATTATCAGTGTAATTTGTACTAGGGCTATGGATAGAACTCGGAACAGCATTTGTAATAACATTTACTGGGTGCACAGAGGTTGCAGCCATGGTAGTGTGAACTTTTTCTGGGAACGAAGAAGATAATAATCCGTGGTTGTTATCTAGAGCTTCTAATTGCTCAAAAAACCTATAGGATTTTCCATTAGCCTTGCCTGATCTACCTTCTTTTGTTCTTCTATGATACTTATATATGTTCTCAAACTTTTCCTTGCATTTCTTAGCACTTCGGTGATATCCACACTCACTCAATTTCCTGATAGCAACAATTTTAATAATTAAATAAAAAAAACAAAGATCCTATGGATTAACTTCAATTTGAATCAACCAATAAGCAATATCTAACATAATTAAATAACAAAACAAGTTAAAACATACAATAATTGGAAGCTTATAAAATCCACTTTACACTAACACATCAAGAGTTAGTGTACATAAAGTCAGCATAAAAACTGAACAAAACACTTGGACAAACCATCGAATATTGATCATAAAGGTTGGAATTAATCACACCAATTTAATTACTATCATTTTCCAGGCAAACAGACACTTTTATTGCTTCATTTCATAGCCAATTTTCTCGAGAAACTAACACAAACTTTTACAGAAACTAACCTGGAAACCTCATCCCAAAGAGGAGTCTTGAGTCCAGCTTCTCTAAATGCCGAATCCATCTCAGACCTTATCTCTAACAAAGCCAAAGTCTCTTGCCGTGGCCACCGGTTACCGATTAAATACCGATCACCTTCTTCAGCTTTCACTATCTCCTCTACTCCCAACCCACCGCCACTTTCCTCATTCTCACGGTTGCTCATGGCGGCGCTTGAATTTTCCGGTAAGGTTGAAATTTCCATGACCAGGTAAAAGTTAAAGCCAAGAAAATTCGAGGATAAGAAAGGTGAATTCTATCTAGGGTTTGGGTTAAATTTATGTGATTGGAATAAAAAGGGGTTTTAGGCCCTCTTCAAATTTCAAAATTGTACTTACTGCTAAGTAGGCAGACTGGGGTTAATAAGTAACTTAAATATACCGACGTGAATTAGTTTTTTTTTTTTATAATTACATTTTTTTTATACTTAGATTTTTTTATTTTGTTGAAAAAAGAGAGAATTAGGCTTTATTTTATGATTTAAAAAATATTTTTATTTTATTTTATTCGATTATGGATAAGATGATGTGATTCGGTGCATGAAATGTGACGCGCGCCCATTTATACTATCCAACCGTATGCCTCTACTATCAAACCGCGTAAATAGCTGCGGATCTATAGCATGGAATGAGGATACAAATTTTGACAAAAGAAAAAAAAAAAAAGAATTAGGTTTTTATTATATTTTATTGGATTTTGGGGGTAAGGGGATAAAGTAGGTGAGTTGTGATCAAACACAGCCGATGTTTTTGACATGTCAAAAGACAATTGGCTTGACTGTGAAGATTGGATTATTTGATTGGATGAATTTAAATTTTTTGACTTTAGGTCAAGATAAGTGGCTGTAGAAACATAAATCTTGTATTTTATGGATTTAATGGTAAGAAAATAAATTTTTGAAGACAAAAGTGGAATTGAGATATAGATATTTTAGTATCAAGTTGGCCTTTGTCTTGCTTGCAAAATTTAAGAGTTTGGCCCACAATAGCCCACCTTCTGCCTTTTGGATGTCAAGATTTCACATTCCGATTTTCTTCAATTGGCCTAAATTGGCGAACATACCCATCCTCCTATTCTTGGTTCATTTTACTTACATGTAGTCATAAACTATAATTTAGTACTCAAATTGTTTGATAATTGCTAATTTACTCCAACATATTTCAAGTCAAATTACCACACAAAAATTCACTTTTCAGTTTTACATTTTGACCGAATTCATAATTGAAATCAGTATTTTTTTATTTCTTTTCGCAAAATTCTTATCAACCACGAATTGTTATTGCAATACTACAAATTTCTATTGCAAGAATTAAGTAATAATGAAAAAATGGATTCATCAAGTTAATTTGGAGCTTTGGCATTTTCATGTGAAATATCAAAATGTTATTGCGTTTCACTACAAGAAAACACACATTTTTCGACGGAAATTACCGACAAAAAATGTGTAATTTCCGTCGGAAAAATAAAAATGCCGACGGAATCTTTTCCGTCGGCAATAAAGGCGTAGGGAAGTTTCCCGACGGAAAAATTCCGTCGAAAAATTTTCCCGACGGAAATTCTACTTCCGTCGGGAAATTTCGACTGAATAGTGTATTCCGTCGGTAATTATTCCCGACGGAACCGTCGGGAATAATTACCGACGGAAAGAGTCTTTCCGTCGGTAATTATTTTCCGACGGAAATTGGACTTCCGTCGGTAATATTCCCGACGGAAGTTAGATTTTCGTCAGGAAATAATTCCCGACGGAATACTATTCCGTCGGGAAATTAAACAAATTTTCTCCCCCTTAATTAACAATTATATTTTTATAATACAAATTATAACCTGTAAAATTAATTGCAAAATAATGAGAAAATGAAGATGATATCTAAATTTTAATATCCAATAATAGTCGAATTTAATAATTGTACTAGTTATAAAATTAGTAATTATGTAATAACATAATATCCATGTCCAATACAAAATCATAACTAAGCTGATGGCGGCAGCGGTGGCGGCTGAGAAGTACGATCAGACTGCTGCGATGACACCATACCCTTCAAATTTGCCATCTCATTGCGCAGCTCAGATATGAAGTCGAGAGATTGCTGCCATCGAGTCTGTGACTGTTGCAATTCAGATCTCAGCTCATTTACAGTATTCTCAAGTTCATGGACTCGCCTGGATTCAGACCGTCTATGTGATGCGGCAGTACTTGAACTTGAGGAATGCGAGTAACAGGATTTGGCCAAAGAACCTAAGCCAAATATCCGTCCTCGCTGGTCTCTACCACCAGACACTTCACATTAGATTTGATTCACATCAACATAATCAGAAGTCTGTGAGCGTTGCTGAATTGCATCTTGAACTTGTTCCTGTCGTAGGACAAATGTTTTACAATAAGTAACGATTAATAATAAGTAATATTTAAAATTTGTAAAATATAGTAACTTGGACATACATGTAAAACTCTTGACCGAGAATTGACGAACGTTTGACCATCATGCTTGTTGGTGTGGGTGTGTAAAAATACCTCAGTATAGGTAGCCGGTCGACCCATCGATGCTCCCTATAAACATAAAAAGAATTAAAGATGAACTATAATTTATTGACTATTCGTACAAGTTTTTACTTAAATTTCGGCAGAGTTTCCCCTATATTTGGAGCATACCTCCTGTATACATGACAAAAAAATACTTCAAATTTCGAGACTATGCTACAATCCAACATTCAACAACAAAGCAAACTCCTCACACAAGTAACATTCCCATCCTCCTCTATGGTAATGAGATAAAATTCAGACATCCTAACCATTAATTACAGTGGTAAAAGTAATATTTTGTAATACTTACAAGTCTATCTGCATGTTCCCGATGCGACATCGATCCTCCAGTGTGCAAGCATGAACTGAGTCCCTCAGGTCCTCCCCGTCTGTTACTAGAATTCTGCTCTGAAATGGAAATGGCTTCAGGGAATGTGCCCATACATCTTCGGTCATGTAGCGAGTTCGGACACCACCATTTTTTAACAAGCAGACTAAATCTCTGTAACGTGCCCGCGCACGAGTCTCCTACACAGAAGGCATGATATCGTCAAACGCCGAGTCCCAATAACATTTTTTCTTATGAGACAGACAGAACAAAAAATAAAATGTAAGTAAGTGTAAAATATAATTTGTTATGTAACAAACTTTATCATAAATGTTTTACCTTGAATTCTTCGAAATAAAAATTCTTTGTTTCCTCTAACACATTCCTCCAGGCAAACCCATCGTATTCAATTCTATTTTTGAAAGAAGTTGTCATTATGCGTGAGCACTTTCCTGAAGGATTCAATCTAAGATACAATAATGTGAATAATGTTAGTACAAGTAATAACTGTCATTGAAATCATAATGAAGTGAAATATTAATTACTTACTCCTCAGCTGTGATATTGATGTACATTCTTCCATCATCTCCAATTGAGCCAGGCGTAGGCTCTTCCGCCTGTTCTGTTCCTAACCCCTGAGGTGGCATAGATTTAGGGTGTGCCATAGGAGTGGAATCAGTGGAAGGAATGGTAGATGGTGCAACAGTTGGGATGGGCGGTGATGCGGCAGCCTCAGTGCTGGCATTGAGCCCATGCGATGGAGATCCTCCATTACCAGTACTGTCATCGCCATCATGCAACCTGAGACGCAGAGGAATCGCTGTTCTCTTCTTTCGCTTAAACATTTTTCAACCTGCCATTATATAATGAATGATGTAAGGATGAGATAGAAATGATGAAAGTTGTGGTGTTCTATTTTGCTATTTACATAATTTTTTATTTTTTAATGACAAAATGTATGTTATCAGTATGTCAATCCAACGAAGAGCATAATTTTAACATTTTACATAACTAATAAAAAGAATTTTAATTATATGTGAGCAAACTTTGGTATAGTTTTGATTTTAAAAGTTATAGTACATTCTATATGTAATTTCAATACACCAATTCAGTTCACATCTAACTCACCTTTTATTTACGTGGATTAAATTGGATTTGTGCAAGAAAAATAAACTCATAAAAAAGGACATATATATATATATATATATACAATAAAAACAAATTTCTCAAACAAAATGCTAATCTTATTATTTTATATATAATAATACTAACAACATTAAATATATCATTTTATTGATTAACCATAATCCTACTAATATTAATAACACTAACAATTATCTATTTCAACAAATGTTTAACATTCTAACAACAATTATCACTAATTAATTCATTGTATTTTTTAAAAATAACAAAATATTTAATTAACATAACTAATTTAAATTAATTCTAACAATAATGAACACTAATTAAAAATTAATTTTTTCTTTGAACAGTAGTTAATAATTCATAGTTAACAGTGTCTAATTAAGTTAAATAATAATAATAATAATAATAATTAAAAAAAAGGAATAGGGGCAGATCGGCGTACCTGACACCGAAGGAGAGAAGAGGAGGAGGAGGGAGGACGACGAGGCGGAGGAGGAGAGGAAGCCAACGCCGGAGCAGGGGCGGTCGACGGCGGCGGAGAAGAGAAGGCGCACGGAGGGAGGGAAGAAGAGGGAAGAACGGAGTGGGAAAAAAAGAGAGAAGGGAGGGAAGAGAGGAGGATGAGGAGGAGGGGAGGGGACCGGCGATCGGAGGGGAGGGGCGGTCGTCGGCGGCGAGAGGGCAGGGGAGCAGACACCGGAGGGGAGAGTGAGGGGAGAGGGAGGAGAGAGAGAGGATCGGGGGGGGGA
Source organism: Excoecaria cochinchinensis (assembly GCA_947683425.1). NCBI lineage: Eukaryota > Viridiplantae > Streptophyta > Magnoliopsida > Malpighiales > Euphorbiaceae > Excoecaria > Excoecaria cochinchinensis. The sequence continues at coordinate 2,376,310 of CANTUQ010000153.1, read as the reverse complement.
AGGGGTAGATCTGATTTAATTCAGATTTCCCGACGAAAATTGCATTCCGTCGGTAATTAGCGGCGGAATAGTACTTCCGTCGCGAAAAGTATTTTAGTTTTTAAATTTATTTTTTTTCGCGACGGACTTAGATATCCGTCGCTAAATCTAGCGACGGTTACTAACGCCATCGCCAGTTATAGCGACGGAATAAAATTCCGTCGCTAAACGTAAATTAAATTTTTTTTAACGACTCATTTATATATCCGTCGCTAATTTCTGTCGCAATTTCTGGAGGGAAGGTTTGGCGCCCTTTTTCGCGACGGACTTTATTGCCCGTCGCTATTTTATCGACGGAATTAATTTTTCGTCGCTATTTAGCGACGAAAATTAATTCCGTCGCTAAATAGCGACGGAAATACATATTCCGTCGCCATTTAGCCACGGTTTCGAGTTCGTCGGTAAATTTTCGTCGGTATTCCCAATTTTTCTTGTAGTGTTTAGGTTTGATAACAGAGGAAATTACACACAATACCATTTTTTTAATTTTTTTTTTTAAAAATATAACCTTTTTTTTAACTCTTTCATAAATCTCACTTTTTAAATTTTTATTTTAAAAAATACAATTTTTTTTTAAATCTCTCTTCTATCTGAATTTTTTTTTCTGTCCATGAATGTTTGATGGCTAAGTGGTTTGACTCGGCCAACTTGTGCTCAGTCTTTGCCCCTACAAATTTTCAAATTCTATTCTTTATTATTATATTAAAGAAAAAAGTTTATTTATCTTTTTGCTTAAAGAAAAAAAAGCATTTTACGTTCAAAAATTCATGTCAAAGCAATGGCCTACACAAACCTGTAGAATTATCAATTTCCAGGTATGATTTAATGATACATAACAGCTTCACGCCTTCACTATCCTTCATTTTAATTAATATTCCTCAATTTAAGTTTAAGATATTATAAAATATGACAAATTTCGAGTTCATTTTATTATAATATTATTTAAAATTATAATTAAATAATTATATTTCTTTTTTTGTATGAATTTATTATGAATCAATTCAAACAAAAATCACAAGCGAGAAGAAGAAGAAAAAAAAACCACCATTTTAATTTGATCATAATACAAATGATCAGTCTGATTGATCCAATAAGATCATCTTGACTTTATTCTAAAACTATATGCAACGCCGGATGTTGAAGGCTGAGATCCTTATTTATGTAGCCACGCTATTCCATTGAATATAAAAATTTACACACAGATGTTGAAGGCTGAGATCCTTATTTGCAGGGTACAAGGTCACTTATTTATCCTTCTATAAAACTTATACAGGCTCCAAGACTTAAAATTTTTGTCCCACCATCTAGTTTGAAAATTTGAACTGATTCAAACTGATTTCTGCACTGCAAGCAACAAGCCAGCAAAAGTAAACATATGATCCTTCAGAAGGCAGATTTAGATAGCCATGTTACTATATGACTGATAAAACTGAGACTTGATGTCCTACTCAAAATCTTATCATGCTTAAAAAAATTCCTAATAACAACAAACTGAACTGCAGTAATAAACAAAGCACAATTCCCCCAATTTAATAAACTTCTATATCATTATTCTAATCTTATTGATAAAACATACATGAAATAAATCGCTTTCATTTCAAATGGTTGTCGTAAGTACTTGAATCAGCAGCACCATATTAAAAAAGCAAAGTTAGATACCATGAGTTGCCATATCCAGAAAATGATCTGGGCATATCAAGTTTAAGATGCATACCTCCACTAATCCAGAAAGGCTTTCTTCAACAACCATAGCTCAGTATCTTGTTTTGTTATAAGTTTTTTAGCTTTGCTAATCTCTTTTTCATCCTTCGTTTGCAAATCAGATAAAGCAAGCTACAGATGAAAAATATATAAGAAGGAATTAAAAAAATAAAAAGAAAGCTAATAAGAGCACATGAAGCAGTTGTCAAAATCTACAACCATGACAAGCCTCTGATTTTAAATATCAGCTTCCAAGCATTAACTGGGACATATCACACAGTGCTAAGAAAATACTACTACGATTGGAATAGTTCACTGAATTTTTATCAATTTTTAAATTTTCAGAAGCACAAAGAAAGAGAGGGTTAACATGTGTAGCAAAATCATTCATAAAGCATATATTAAAGAAAACAAAATTCAAATGTAGTGTGTTATATGTGCTAGAAAACTATCACAAACTATAAAACCACAAAGGACAAACTAATAATGAACATATAATGTAGTAATAATAAGAGCATACCCCTCCTCCAAGAAAGGCATCAATCTAAATTGAACCCAAGGTAATTCCGGGAACAACAGATTGTATTGGTCTATATTTTCGAGTAGCTGGATCTCGTTCTAAATATATATTGTGCATATACTAGATGTATATTATTTATATATTTGATGTATATTGTGCGTATACTAGATGTGTACTTGATATATATTGCAAGTAAACTAGATGTATATTGTGCATATACTAGATGTATATTGTGTGTATACTAGATGTGTACTTGATGTACACACACAATATATATCTAGTATACGCACAATATACATCTAGTACACATCTAGTATACGCACAATATACATCAAGTTTACTCATAGTATACATCAAGTACACATCTAGTATACGCATAATATACATTTACTATACGCACAATATACATCTAGTACACATCTAGTATATGCACAATATACATCTAGTATACAAACAATATACATCTATTTTACTCACAATATACATCAAGTACACATTTAGAAATATGCACAATATACATCTAGTATACGTACAATAAACATCTAGTATATGCACAATATATATCTAGTACACATCTAGTATATGCACAATATACATCTACTATACGCATAATATACATCAAGTATACAAACAATAAACATTTAGTATATGCACAATATACATCCAGTACACATCTAGTATACAAACAATATACATCTAGTATACGCACAATATACATCTAGTACACATCTAGTATACACACAATATACATCAAGTTTACTCATAGTATACATCAAGTACACATCTAGTATATGCACAATATACATCTAGTATACGCACAATATATATCTAGTACACATCTAATATAAATACAATATACATCTAGTTTACTCACAATATACATCAAGTACACATATAGTATACGCACAATATACATCTAGTACACATCTAATATAAATACAATATACATCTAGTTTACTCACAATATACATCAAGTACACATCTAGTATACGCACAATATACATCTAGTATATGCACAATATAAATCTAGTACACATCAAGTACATATCTAGTATACACACAATATACATCTAGTACACATCTAGTATACGCACAATATAATCAAGTTTACTCATAGTATACATCAAGTACACATTTAGTATACGCACCAATTCTCTCTGTCACGTGTCGACACGAAGATGACGACTCGTGACGCTGAATATTTTGCATAGCACGAGTTAGCACGAAGGTGACGACTCGTACTCTTTAGTCTCTGTCACGAGTTGGCACAAAGATGATGACTCGTGACACTAATTATATTCCCGTTACGAGACGACACCATGGTGACTCATTTCATCTCAAGTCAAGTGTCATTTTTTTCTTTTTCACACGGATTAAAATAATCATTATTTTTTCTCAATTTTATCAAAGAGTATTTTAAAAAATACTTTAATACACTCATATATTTAATAAAAATAAATATAGTAGAAAAAATACATAAAAAATAAAAAAATTAATAAAAACATTAATGCACTAATGCAGTGTTGATATTAATAGAAGGAAAAATTGAAGTAGTTGTGATAAATGTTGTATCAATTTTGTAGAATGATATTTTGTTGAGCATTTTTTATAGATGCCAATGACCGCAAGTATACGGTGTAACAAAATAGTACTTAAGAATGTCGATCCCACGAGGAACGTAATTTACACACTATTACTACCTAATTTTAACTTTGTTTACAATGATCAATTAATGGTAAAGTAATTTTAAACTATTCTAGAATCTAAATTAACTAAACCTAGTTATTGATAGTCAAAAGAAGATAAAGGATAAATGAATAACTAAAGAGTATGAACTTGATTTCATCATTTTGATCAACATTTATTCATCTTTTTATGCAAGCCAAGTTGGGATAAAGTTCTAAATTACTCTATCGACATAAATTAGAATGCCTAAAACATGCAATTAAAATTCTAACTCATAATTTTCATTAATGAATTAAAGGTTTTTAATTACATATTCTAAGAATAAAAGCCAACCTATAGCAATTATCTCAATATACCGATCTCTCAAAATATATCTTAATAATGAAATTCTATTAGATTTCAGATAAAGCAATCTTTCGACTTACTTTAACTTACAAAGATTATGCAAAAGATACTAATAGAAAATCTTCATTTGAAAGACTATGAAATAGATGGAAATAGAAAGAGTAATAATATTCAAATTCATTGAGAGGATATTCATAAAATTGATGGAGAAGAAATAAAAATAAGAGAATAAGATAGAAGCCTTTCAACCCTTTTCTCAATCTCTTGAAACAAGTTTTCTTCTCCTCGATCTTCTTCTTCAAAACATAAAAACTACTTAGAACTTTAACTAAAAAAAACTGTTCTACAAAACGTAGAAAAATAACTTAACTAAAATTTCATACATCAAATTACAGTTAAACTACATATTTATAGATGATAATTTAAAGTTTGTGTCTCTTAGAGATGTCCCTTGAGAATGGTTGTAATTGTTGGTGAAAGGAGATGACTTTTCAAGTAACTTTTGAAGTAAAACTGCACCAACGGTCATCTCTGTCGCGCTCGCGATAGAACACGCTCCTCTTTTTCTTTCTTTCTTTTCTCCTTTCTTCCTCTGGCCAGTGACGACTTGTGATCTCCTTGTGTGAGTCGCGACCTGCTTCCGCCCTTCCTTCTTCTCGCTCTTTCTTTCCTCTCTCTGCATCGTCACGAGTCGTGATCTCTTGTCACGACGTGTGACCTTCCTTCTTTCTTCTTTCTTTCTTCTCTTCACGCTGGCCTCTCTGCATCTTCACGAGTCGTGATGTTGTTTCACGACTTGTGACCCTACTCCTTAGCTTCTTCTTAGTCTTTTATGCTCGGTTTCTTCCTTTTTCACCTAATTAAACCTGTAAACATAAAAGCAAGCAAACTAACGCAAATACTTGAAATATAAACACATTGACACACTTAATTTACTTAAATTCACACAAAACACATGCTAACTATTATTTCAATTAAACTCCTATCAAATTCCCCCACACTTAACCCTTGCTTGTCCCCAAGTAAGAGAAAAGACATGAGAAAATTTAACAGCTAGTAAAAATCATTATATAGCACTGTCCATTCAGCATATATAATAGAATTGAAAAATTAAATACCTCAAACACTCAAAAGTATCAGTAAGTCAAATTTCAAAGCATGGGTTAAAATTTTAACAAGTTACTTAAGTTTACTAATTCCAACATAAAGAGTATTAAGTCTAACAAAACTAAACATGACTCAAAGATAAAAATTTAATCACAAAGTTAAAAATTCTAAAGTAACTAGCTGCATTTAGGACATTTTTGAGCTCACTTACCCTTAATCCAATCTCATGGCATTTTAAGACCTTTTTTTTTTCATCATGGATATAGTTTTCATTTTTATCCATAAATAGCAAGAGAATGTAGTATGGGTGCGTTTTACGCTCTATCCCATACATTTCAATTTTGGATGTATATCTTGCTTTCTTTTTCTTTTAATGACTTGAGTGGGTGCATTTTATGCTCCATCCCACTTATTTTTATTTTTCTATTATTTTTTAGTCCTCATCCATTATTGAAAAGATAAAAGGGTAAGTATTATGGCTATAGTTTCCTTAAGCAACTAGAAACTTAAAATTTTAAACTAAATGAGCAAATTCTAACTTTACAAACATGGTTAGTAAAAAGACTAAATAATCTATAATGGTGAAAGAAGGAAAAGAAAATATCTTGAAAAACTTAAGGCACATGCCAAAAAGTTTGAAAAACTGCCAAAAATAAGTATAAGAGATAAATGACTTCACAACCTATATAATATATCAAATAAATAATGCCTTATAATAAAGCCTATTAAAAAGCTTAATTGAAATATAAAAAACACACAACAAGCATGCAATTAATATATACAAGTATATACAAAAACTCATAAAACATAAGTGAATACAAACCAATAATCACACTCCCCCATACTTAAAACACACATTGTCCTCAATGTAGAGGGATGACACACAAAGAAACAAGGAAAACAAAGAAAAAAAAAAGAAAAAAAAAAGAGAAAAACTCCCCTATCATGGTGAAGTTGGAGGCGATGGAATCTCAAAACTAGATTGAGCGATAAAATGATCCAGCTTATACTCCAATCGCCGTTGACGTCGCGCTATAGAAGAAAGCTGATCTTGCATATGAGATAACATCATTGGTATGTTATGGCGAGATGATCAACATCAGGCGCTGCAGCCACATTTGCTGGAAGATCAGGCATAGCTTCATCTTCTCTTGCCTCCTCATCACCAACTTCTGCTTCTTGTGCCTCTACTTGTGGCGCAAAAGGTCCAGGAATGTCCCTCCAACATGATCGTAAGTGTGGTGGAATTTCCTGAAAATCATTACTGACAACTTCTCCACGTACAAAAAAGATGTTTAGTAAAATAAATACAAGGACGATGTCTATAATAACAACGAAAATCAACATCTAAATTTTTTGCAAGAACAGTAATGATATGCCCATGAGTTATAGGCGAGTCATGTTTAGTAGCACAATTCAACAATTGAGCAGAAACCCAATAAGACCAGCATACATCTTTTCTCTTAATCACACACCACATCAAAAAGAGTTCATTAAGAGAAACTTTATTAAATTCAGACCTGTTGAAAATTAAAGATGCAAAAATCTTGTGCAAAACCCAATATTTTAAATTTTTGATAAACATTGATTTAGCATCTCTAGCTTTATATGGTGTTTGCAAATCAGTTAAAAATGTCCAAAATGCATTAGGTTTAAAATATTTTGGTGGCTCAAACAAACCAGTTTGTGAAAATCCAAACATACAATTCATCATAAAATAAGCCAGAGTGTGAGGCTTTCCATCCAATCTAAAATTTAACCAATATTCATTATCCTCATTCCTTCGCAAAGTGGTATAAAATTCAAGCATTAAATCAGGATAAATATCTTCATGCATATTGGCAAATCGAAGGAAGCCACAAAATGATAGCATTTCAGTTATAGTATCTAACAAGCCTAACTGTGCTAGCAAATCTGATGGAAAATACTTACATTGCAAAAATTTTCTGTCACAAAGAGTAAGAAATCGACTATGTCACACCCCACAAGTGGCTTAATTGGAAATTAGAATTTTAATGGACAATTAAGGGCAATTGAGTAATTTGTTAGTTAAAGAGGATTTAATTGTAAGGAAATAATAGTGTATAATTGCAAATGTTTAGTTTAGTGAGTAAAAAGAAATTAATAAGGACCTATTATAGGATTTAATGGAGCTGTTAGTAATTGTGGAATATAGGAACCGTGCATGTGTGCCAAGTGGTGAGGTAAGTGTGTGCACGTGGGTGAGGGAAAAAGAGAAGTCTGAGAAAGTTCTTAGTTTCCTGAAAACAAAAGACGTGAGTTTTGCTTCTCTTTTGCTCTCTCTCACGTTAGCCATCTCTTCCCTCTCCATTTTCTGTTCTTTCTATCATCTGCATGTGCATTTTTCTGTGGAGGAACTAAGGTCTGGTTGTGTTAGAAGCTTCAGCAGGGTAAGTAACTACTGGTTTTACATTGGGTTCTTGATCTTCATTTTTTCTGGGATTATTCTGAGTTGTTTAGTGGTTTTCTTGGGTTAATGGTATTTCGGTTTATTGTTGGTTCATGCAAGCTATAGAAGACAGAAGGAAAGATAAAGGGAAAGATAAGATTGTGGATAGAAGAAGAAATACAGTGGACGTTTTTGGGGACTTCAGTAACAGGTTTGGGAGTGTCTGTTTTTCTCAATTTTGGATCCTAATTGTGGTTTGTGTTAACATTGATTATATGTGTTCATTTATAAAGATGCATGAGAAGTGTATTGTGTTTACATGATTTAGGTAGAAATGAATAAAGTGAGTTGGTAAATGAGATGAATGTACATGAATTTGAATGAGAAATCCTGATATGTTGACATTCTGGTTTCATCTCTATTTGAATAGTAAAAAGGTGTTAATTGTGTTATAATTGCTGTAATTGTGCCCAGAAGACTTAAAGGTACGTATTTTGCATAATTATTGCATGAAAAATGGATTTAGACAAACTGGGGGTTGAGTTTTGGTTGTACTCTGTTTTCTTGATTTTTCTGGTTTTCACGTTTTCTGTAAATTCTGAGATTCTGAGTGGAGAAGAAGAAGAAGTGTGAGAAGAAGGTCACGAGACGTGATGCTGCATCACGCCGTGACCCCCTTCTCTGTTGAAGGTCATGAGACGCGAAGCAGCTTCACGCCGTGACTCCTTCTTTGCTGAAGGTCGCATGGCGTGATGCGGCATCACGCCGTGTCTTTCGCCTGTTCCTACTGAGACTTCTTCTCCCTCTCCTCTCACAGGCGTCACGAGACGTGACTGGTGGTCACGCCGTGACTGCCTTGCTCCTCTGCCTGGCGCTCGCGTGAAGCCTGCATCACGCGACGTGATGAATGGTCACGGCGTGACCAGCCTTCCCCTGCTGCCCTGTTTTATTAAAACTGAAGTTTAACTTCTGATTTCAAGAATTTTTGCACTACATGATAAATATTTGATTTAAAATCTGTATTGTGTTTTAATAATTGCTTAATATTGGGTTTTGTATACATGATTAATAATTAATATACATGATTTATATGATTATAGTTTATTTAACAGGGACTTTTTCAATATGAGCTATTTGTTCTTATTACCTCTTGTAGTTAATATTTATATGTTTAAATGTTTCTGAATTTGATTATTATACAAGTATACATGATTTATAAGCTAGTATTTAATGAAATTCTCATGATTTGATATATGAATTGTTGAGTTGTATCAATTGAGCCTGAATAGTCATAGTAGTAGATAAGTAAGCGCTTACTTAGGTCAGTGTGTGTGTGCAGCTGCTACATGATAAAATGATATATGCGGGTCCGTTTGGATCCTTGTTTCGACCATGTTTGGTCTATATGGAAATAAAGCGAGACCTCGGTCTCTATATGGAAAATTACATGATTGAGACTCATGTCTCTATATGCTTGGGATACTGTGTTCTATCAGTATCCATTGGACCGTATCCACTTCTAATGAGTTTATTCCGACTAATCAGGCTATATGTGTATATGTATTGTATATGTTGAGATGTTTATTAACAAGATTAAATGGATATGATGCATATGAATTCTTGTATAACTTGATGATATGCACCTTGTATATTGATTATAGTATTGTTGCACATATGTTATATGTATATTGTTATTTTATTTTGTTCCTCCCCACTAAGCGTTATCGCTTAGCACGGGCTCTTTTCCCGTGTAGGTGGCGAGTTTAGCTTGGAGTCGGATATCTGCAGGTCGGCCACTAGGAGTCTTTTTGGATGAAGTTGTTATATTTTTGATGTCTTCCGCTGTAAATTTTTGTATATGGCTTGTGTAAAGCAAAGTAAACTTTTGTAAAGGAACAAACATTATTTTTGTATATGTATATGCTTACGAGCCTCTTTTTGTAAAACGATATTGATATATGTTATATGTAAACAGGATTTTACTATTAAATGATTAAAAGTTTCTTTACATTTCATTTGGTTTTTTTTATTTATACATGTGTATATGGATTTGTTATATGTGTTTGTCCGCGTGGCACTCCGGCATCCTTCCAACGGGGATGGCGGGGTGTTACAGACTACCTTCATCCACAGAGAAAATGGAAAAACTGGAACCAAATGTGTCAGAGATATCTCCCTCTTCAGCTTCCTGCCTTGCTTGTTCAATACGTGATATAGACGAATTTTTTGTTCTCACCATTGATCAATGTGTTAGGTAAAAGCAGAGAGTAGTTTATGCCCTTTGTGGGAAAAATGCCGAAGGAAAACCAAAATGGGAAAATGCAAAAAGAAACAAAGAAACAGAGTACTGAAATAAACAAATAACAATGAAAATAAAAGGAAATAAAAAGAACCAAGTACTGACCACTAACACACTTGCTCATAAAGAAGAAAGAAAATCAAATACCACTGCAAAAGAAATGATCGACAGTGAATGCAGAAGGAAGAAACGAAACGGACACATGACGATAAAATAAATACAGAAAGCTGTCTTCTAAGGAACTAACGACACAGAGTAAAACGGCAGTGCTAAAATGTAAATTAGAATTTGGGGAAAGAAAGGAAATGAAGAAGATGAAGGGGTACAGATGATGAGCGGAGATGAAATGAAACAGAGATTACATAGAAATGAAAGACAAAGAGAGATGACAGAGTTAAATCGTGAATGAGATCTTGGAAAGGAAAAGAATAAAGAAGAAGAGGTGAATATGGGTTGCGACTCGTGACCTAAAATGAGAAGAGTTTATAAATGAGAGGGAAAAGTTAAGTGAGATAGAGAACAAAAAAAGAATAAGAAAAGTCCCGATGTTTTAGGGTTTTGAATTTAAAATTTCCCTCTTTGATTTCGGATTGTGTGATTTAAGGGGATTAAAGTTAATCTAAACTAAATTAATGAAAAGTAAAATAGTAATATGAGGAAAAAGAAAATTTAATGCAAATAAATTGAAAATTAAGAAGTGAATAAAATAAAATAAAATAAAATAAAAATTACCTGAATCGTCAATCACGCGTCACGAGTCGTGAGGCATCGTCACGACTCGTGATGCACCTCACTTACCTAGGCGACCTCTCCTCAGCATGTCCACCCCGTCACGAGTCAAGCATGAATGTCACAACACGTGAAGATGTACATCTACCTACCTGAAATGTGCATCTTCGCCTTCTGTCGCGATCGCGACAGAAGCCTCAAAAATGTAATGCGCAATCCTTCACTCATGTTGTCGCAATCGCGATGGTGTTCGCGCTCGCGACAGAATGCAACACTTTTTTTTTTATTTAATTCTTAATTAATTTGACTTATGGAACAAAAACAAATTTTGTTAGAAATATAAAAAATCCACAATAAAACATTAAATTAACTAATTGACATAAAATAACATAAAACATAAATAACCTAAATAATATACTAATTAAGTAACCTATATAAGAGACAATATATTATGGTTTCGTGTGCCCTCTAGGATTTTCCTCAGTGTTACTTAGAAGACATCCTAGACTTCTTGAAGGCAAAGAACTTGCTAATTGGCCCAATTGAATCTCAAGATTATGAATAGATGAGGCATGATTATTAGAGATTTGGTCAATTTTAGCCTCAAGCTTCTTTTGATTTTCATCTTAAAATTTATCTCCTCAATGAATTTATCAATTTTTCCTTCAAATACTCCAAACCTATTTTGTGGTTGTTGATACCCTACACCTCTATTTTGGTTGTTATTATTATTATTATTATTATTATTATTATTTCTCCATGATAAATTAGGATGGTTTCTCCAACTAGGATTATAAGTATTAGAGTAAAGATTACCACGCCCTTGGCCTTGGATAAAATTAACTTGTTCTTCCTTACTAACCATTCCTAAATTGCAATTTCCACTAATATGCCCTTGTTGACCACAAACATTGCATGCATTTGATGAATTACCTCCCATACTTAGGCTATTAACCTTATGAGTCAATGCTTCAATTTGGGCTTGTAATGAAACCATAGAGTCTATGGAATGTTCCCCCCTAGCATTAGAATTATTATACTCCCTTACTCTTTTAGGAGGCCACATACAATTGTTCATTGCCATTTCTTCCAATAGGTCAAAAGCTCCTTCCGTTGTTTTCCTCATCAAAGATCCTCCAGCTGCAGCATCTATGGTCCCTCTTATAGTTGGATTAACTCCATTATAGAAGGTTTGCATCAAAAGCTCAAGGTTATGGTGTGGACACATTCTTTGTAATTTTTTGAACCTTTCCCAAGCCTCATACAAAGATTCATTGTCATTTTGAACAAATGTAGTGATATCCTTTATGATTTTTTGCTGTTTTAGCCAAGGGAAAATATTTGGATAAAAATGCTTGGGCCAATTGATCCTAAGTAGTAATTGATCCCCTTGCTAGCGAATTCAACCAAGGTTTGGCCTTATCTTTCAAAGTGAAAGGGAAAAACCTAAGTTTGATTGCATCAGCCGACACACCATTAATCTTAAAGGTATCACATATTTCAAGAAAATTTGCCAAATGAGCATTAGGATCCTCATTTGCCAAACCATAAAATTAAATGCTATTTTGAATCATTTGTAATAAAGAAGGTTTAATCTCAAATTGATTTGCGTTTACCGTTGGCCTTACCACTCCTCGTTGAGCACCACTCAATGCTGGTGTGGCAAAGTCCATAAGTCTTGGTGGATTTTCTTCAGCCATGACAATTGGTCTCTTATTCTTATTCTTCTTTCTATTGGAATTCCGGTTACTTGACAAAAACTTTTCAATTTCAGGATTCAATAGTTCAAGTTCTTCTTGTGAACTTCTTGTACTAGGCATGAACTTTCAAATCCTATAAAAACCAAAAACAAATCACAAAGTCAAACTAAAACAATCAAACAAATTAAAACAAAAGAAAATATTGTAATCCAAAATCATAAATCAAGTTTCATAATGGCTAAATCAACGTTTCCCGGCAACGGCGCCAAAAACTTGTTGAGTATTTTTTATAAATGCTAATGACCGCAAGTATACGGTGTACCAAAGCAGTACTTAAGAATGTCGATCCCACGAGGAATGTAATTTACACACTATTACTACCTAATTTTAACTTTGTTTACAATGATCAATTAATGGTAAAGTAATTTTAAACTATTCTAGAATCTAAATTAACTAAACCTAGTTATTGATAGTTAAAAGAAGATAAAGGATAAATGAATAACTAAAGAGTATGAACTTGATTTCATCATTTTGATCAACATTTATTCATCTTTTCATGCAAGCCAAGTTGGGATAAAGTTCTAAATTACTCTCTCGACATAAATTAGAATGCCTAAAACATGCAATTAAAATTCAAACTCTCAATTTTCATTAATGAATTAAAGGTTTCTAATTACATATTCTTAGAATAAAAGCCAACTTATAGCAATTATCTCAATATACCAATCTCTCAAAATACATCTTGATAATGAAATTCTATTAGATTTCAGATAAAGCAATCTTTCGAATTACTTTAACTTACAAAGATTATGCAAAAGATACTAATAGAAAATCTGCATTTGAAAGACTATGAAATAGATGGAAATAGAAAGAGTAATAATATTCAAATTCATTGAAAGGATATTCATAAAATTGATGGAGAAGAAATAAAAATAAGAGAATAAGATAGAAGCCTTTCAACCCTTTTCTCAATCTCTTGAAACAAGTTTTTTTTTCCTTGATCTTCTTCTTCAAAACATAAAAACTACTTAGAACTTTAACTAAAAAGAACTGTTCTACAAAATGCAGAGAAATAACTTAACTAAAATTTCATACATCAAATTACAGTTAAACTACATATTTATAGATGATAATTTAAAGTTTGTGTCTCTTAGAGATGTCCCTTGAGAATGGTTGTAATTGTTGGTGAAAGGAGATGACTTTTCAAGTAACTTTTGAAGTACAACTGCCCCAACGGTCGTCTCTGTCGCACTCGCAACGTTGTCGCGCTCGCGACAGAACACGCTCCTCTTTTTCTTTCTTTCTTTTCTCATTTCTTCCTCTGGCCAGTCACGACTCGTGATCTCCTTGTGTGAGTCGTGACCTGCTTCCGCCCTTCCTTCTTCTCGCTCTTTCTTTCCTCTCTCTGCATCGTCACGAGTCGTGATCTCTTGTCACGACTCGTGACCTTCCTTCTTTCTTCTTTCTTTCTTCTCTTCACGTTGGCCTCTCTGTATCGTCACGAGTCGTAATGTTGGTTCACGACTCGTGACCCTACTCCTCAGCTTCTTCTTAGTCTTTTATGTTTGGTTTCTTCCTTTTTCACCTAATTAAACCTGTAAACATAAAAACACGCAAACTAACACAAATACTTGAAATATAAACACATTGACACACTTAACTTACTTAAATTCACACAAAACACATGCTAAATATTATTTCAATTAAACTCCTATCATATTTTAAATGGGATTTTTTTAAAAGTACATTTAATATGAGAGAGATAAAATAGAATTTTGGTATTAATTTTATCTTAAATTCTCAATTTCAAACTCTTAACACCTACGTACCTATAAGAAAAAAATAAAATATAAAATTGAGAATTTAATTATTTTGTTCCCATCACCCGCTAGAAAAGTTCATGAATAACAAAATATCATAACCGACAGCTAATACTTAACCTGCCAAACAATATAATCAAAAAGTACACATACAGAGGTCTTTAATCGGCTTCAACCCTGTAACAAATCCAATATAGCAGCATATGAAAAAAAAAAGATTGGTGCAAATTATGCATTGGAATGATCCAACCTTTATTCACTCATATGCCCAAATACCAAACAAATCCTCTAAGCAATTTACATCCAAGAAGTTCATTCTGAATAGCTTTTACTAACATTTGATGAAGGTATAAGAGAATGAGAAAGTGTGAACAAGCAATAAAACATACTATAATAAAATATCCTATTTAACTAGGAAACAACAAGATAACAAGATTATCCAAGCAGCAAAACTATCTTTTCATACTTCAAAATTTCAATAACAAGAAAATCCATAATCAAACTTCCTAAATCTTGACATCATAAGAAAGAGTAAGTGAAAGACTCTCGTACTATTAACGACTCTCGTACTATTACAAATAAATTGATTTCTTCCGACTTAATCAAATAAGTTTGATTGATTTTATTTTGGACCTTTCTTGTGTTTTAGCTAAAGCCAACGAACTCTAATTTTATGTTCTGGGTTACAAAGGTTCTGAAGCAGAAATCAATAGTCCTGATTGCAAAGATAAGGTTGCATTACCAGAGAATAAAGTTCTTCAAAGGGAGTCATCAGGAGAAAGTTATCAAAATGGTTGTGCCCACGTTTCTAGTCCTACCTCTAATCCGGAGGTGCTCGATGATGGAAATTTGGTAAAAAGCTATGGATCAAATAATGCATTGTGCACATTCTCACTAGAAGAATTTGAAGAACTAAAATCAGAAAAAGACAATATGTCCATAGATCTTGCTAGGTGCACTGAAAACGTGGAAATGATAAAGTCTCAACTACATGAAACCAAGCAACTTCTAGCTGAAGCTAAATCGCAATTGGCTTCTGCTCAGAAGTCAAACAGCTTGGCCGACACACAGCTAAAATGTATGGAAGAGTTATATAGATCACTTGAAGCTCGAGCAGAGGAGCTAGAAACTGAGTTGAACCTACTACAAACATAGGCAGAAAAGCTGGAAAATGAGCTTTAAAATGAAAAGAAGTGTCACTGGGATTCTTTGAGCAGATGTAAGGAATTAGAAGAACAACTATAAACGTAAGATTTCATTCTTTTCTTTTCCTCCACTTCTCTCTCAACAAATTTTAATTGCAATTCCAGGCACAATCAATGCCATTTTTTCTGTGCTCTGCTCTTCAGAAAAAAAAGTCCAGTTGTTTGTAAGATTTTAGTAATGGGAGGCTCTATTAGAACATTCTTATATTTAGCTCCATTGGGGAGCAAAAATATAATCCTTTGAGTTATTTCTTTCTAAGATGGCAATAATTTGCTAGTGGCTGATGTTACATCTTAATCCTAAAAAAATATTCTCAACTCAGTTTCAGTTGGTACCTCGGGCTTAAACTGGTCCAAATTATTCCGACCTTTGTGTTACTAGAGCACTTACTGTACAGAAGCAATCATAAACTGTTTTTTCTTGATGGAGTAGCACTAGTGCATGCATTTATTTATGTGCTTGGAACTGACCAAATACATCTTTTGAGCATTATGTTTAATTCTTTACTGTTTCACATAAATCCTGTTCTATCTCTAACATGCAATCTAATCTTCAACAAAACTAATAACTAAGAGCATCATGATCATAACTAAACTAATGTAATTAGAAACAAATGAGGAAAAGACAAGTAATTTAACTTACATTAATTCTTCAAATGTTCATGGGTATAGACATTTCCACAAGGATTTCCAGGATTAATGATAACAAAAATTACACTTCAAATCATAACTTTTCTCGTTTGAAAAATAAAATTAACAACGAAACAAGTACCTCCAACGTACAGGGGCAACGAGGAAGGGGTGATGAGGCAAGGAGAGGAGGCAAAGGCGAGGCGAACGCCAGGCAGAAGCGAGGAAGAGGTGAGAGGCGGCGACGTGGCGAGGCAAAAGCGAGGAAGAGGTGAGAGGCAACGGTGTGGCGAGGCAGAAGCGAGGAAGAGGTGAGGGGCGGCGAGGCGAGCCAGGCGAGGAAGAAACGGGAAAGTGAGAGAGAGAAATAGCGAAGTGAGATAAAGGTGATATTTTTGTAAAAAAATGGTATAAATGAAATTAAGATTTTAAACTATTTTATATTTGAAATATTGTGAAAAATGATTGTTTTTTTGTTATTTATTATTATTTTTTTGTATAATTATCTAAAGAGCCCTTGATAATATTTGTATTATTATGACCACACTTTTAGCCCAATAAAATTGAAGTTGAATCAACCTAAAGCATAATTTTCAATGTGACAAATTTAGATTACATCTAATTTGAATTTTTCACACTAACTATCTTTCCTAAGTCACATTCGCTAATTCGAACGGCAGACATGTATAACAACTAAAAAATGAACCCGAAGTTAGGCTAAGTCACAAACTTATATTGTTGGTCATTTTCCTATTAGCATACAAATAATCATCCTTTATTCAATATTCTCTCCTTACTTCTACAATCTAAGATTTCATTCTTCTCCTCTTGATAGTAATTTAACCATTATAGTATGATTCATGGTCAAGTACACGACAATTATTTGTTATTGTTTATAGGCTAAACTAACAAGTCTTGAGACATCCTATAGAGACCTATGTTGAGACTCGATGATGCCTAATAACTTTTGAAAGATCAGAAATGACCGAGTTCCCAATGGAATAGTCCAATCGAATCATCAAGGCAATCTGGGCATGCAAATAAGAAGGGCCTGGTTGAATCAAGTGTAAGCATTCTAAAATTTAAGTTAGTAAAACTTAGAAAGAGAATGTTTCAAAAGTTTAATATTGGCTCATACTTGTTTGAATTATTTATAGTGTATATTGAAAATTTACCTGTACACATACTTGAGTGCTAGTAGTAAGTAGACCGAAATAGTATGTATGATATAGTGTGTCGGTAGATTTGATAAAATATGGTCGTATCAGTCTGATAAGACTACCCAAAAAGTGGTGGTCAATTGGGTTTGGACCCGTCTTAAAATGGGTTTTGGAGTGACAGTAAAACCAGGCCAAGATAATAATGAAAATTATCAATACCTAATTGTAACACCTTGGGTGGTACAGTTCTATCCCTATATACTTGTCACTTACACATGGTATATCACTTGTGTCTTAGTTCTACTAGTGAATGGTGAACCAACACCTCTTTCTATACATATGCATTTATGCAACAATAAATACTCATATCATACAAATTTAATAAGTTATATTTAAAAATTATGTTCTATAGTATCCTATTTAAACATACGAGACATATTAATTAGTAATATATAATTATACACATATTTATCATATTCACATCAAAATAAAATTTACATTTAAATGATTAATATTTACAATCCAAAAATATATGCTCCGTTGGGTATAGCTGTTTTTGACGTATTAAAAACTATCAGTGGTTTCTAGTTTTTGCTCTTCGTTTTCTAATCAAACCAATCTTTACCAATTTTTTTTTTGTCATTTTGTCATTATGTCGTTATTAGGCACTGTGCATTTATATATTCTAACATTGTTTTTTTCATCCTTATCTCTTACTATTTACAAAAGTCTTCTTCTTTATTTTGCATGTTCAACCTAGATCACACAATTATCTCATCGTTCTAATTTCTTCTGAATTATGTCCCTCTTCCTTTCTAAGCAAAAGTCTGAAATTTTTCATTTTACCCATTTAATTCATTTTGTTTGCAGTGTTAATTCCTAATTGAAGGAAAAATAACATGCCATATGTATATATGGAGGTAACACAATCGAATTATATGCTACCTACCTCTTTTAGCGCAGATACTTTAGCGAAAGCATTTACAAAGATCCCTTCTGGCGTCACTGGTCCGACTGATATCCATGAGTGGGATAATATCAACTAAACTACAGTCTAAAAGCTCCTTGGAGTGAAAAGCAAGCGAGAGGAAGAACTGATAGAGTTTCTGTATAAGAACTCTTTCTCACCTTCTTTTTTTAGAAATTTCCAGCCTATTTATAGAGTTATATTCTCCATAATAGGTAAATGCAACATTATGGGAATTAAATTCCCAATATGGAAGTTACAAAAATTAATATGACAGTTACACAATTAATGGAAAGTTACACATTTAATTAGTAACTTCCCTTTTCAAAATCCTCCTAATTAAGGAAAAAACCCCTTAATTAAAGGACCTGATATGGAGCTCTTTCTATATTTGTATAATTCCCATACTTATATGGATTCGGGTGCATATCGAGAGTTATGGGCGTATTGGGAGTCATGGGCGTATCGGGACTCCATCATCTCCCACTCGCACATGACGGAACGATTTTCAGTCGAGTTCTCCAGTTATATAGCCAGATAGACTGTGTGACCAGAATACACCGAGAGCACTAGTGCTATACACCTGTTAGGGATATATAGCGTCTCAAAAAGACGAGATCCTCTTATTCACGTATGCCTAACCCTAGATTGCCTTCTCACTTTCACTGTTTTAACTCGTGATCTCATAAAAGAATTTTCATGTTCACTATTACGTCTCGACTTACAGAGACCATAATAAGATAGCCGGTGAACCACGAAATAATTGAATGTGATCTAAAAGGCTATCTTCCCCTCTTACTATATACCATCTATCAAGATTCAGTTCGCATTTCCAGCTAGGCCCGCCAGGCCCAAATTATCCCATGGCCTCTTAGAGACTAACTAAGCTAGCCACACTGAACCATACTTCAGGGATAAGTTAAGGGTTCTAAGAGTTGAAATATGGTAAGGTCTCACAATAGGGAAAGTTGAGATCAATAATATTAATTTTCCACCCCTTGGTCACATAAGAACACATGGTATAAAACGGGTGTTATGGTGTTCATTCTTTCCCTTAAAGGAGTGTATGTCTCACAAAAAAAATGTCATACAGAAGCGTAAGGTTGCGATGCACCAAAGCATCCAATTTTAGTCCGCTTACTTAAGGACTACTTCTGGCTTTTTAGACAAAACATGGTAGTTACGTTTAACTCACCGTGGGATTACACTCAATCCTTATTTGGATCTCAATCCAAAATATACAACCTTATGTATGTCTTTATCTCGCACCTTAACAAAATAAATCTTGTAATTTCTGCAAGATAGTACTTTTATTTTGAACAGACTCTCGAACAATCTCATATGTTCAAAATTCGCCTCATCTTAATCTTTGCCAACTCATTGACAAAATTAAGGTAAATACCCTTGTGAGTGGGCTACTTCTCTATTTGACATGCTCAATTTCAAATAAATAACAGTAAATATTTACTCATAAACATTCACACTCATGTATTGCCAATAATGAACTTGATTATTATTTGTAAATAATAATTTTAAGGGATTACAAAAAGTAAAAACAGTACTACTCAATTTCTACGCAAACCCTGAGATATAATGTGCTTCTCAAACACATTTCTAGCTATGGGTTTAGTCAACAGATCTACTATCATATCATGCGTAGAAATGTACTGTAAGTTCACATCTCCTCGTGCAACGTCTTTTATATATTGATACTTAATGTTGATATGCTTGGTCCTACTATGAAATTTCAGATATTTCATGTAAGCTATCGATGATTGACTGTCACTATAGACAGTCATCGATTCCTCCAAGGCAGTTACTCTTAGATGGTCCATAAATTGTTTTAACCAAACTGCCTCTTGTACTGCAGCTGTGGAAGCGATAAATTCAGCTTCCATCATTGATAGGGCCACACATATTTGTTTCTTGCTACTCCATGAGATGGCACTCTTGCCAAGCAAGAATATGAATCCTGAAGTGGATTTTCTATCATCCACATCTCCTGCCGAATCAGCATCTGTATATCCTCTCAAATGCAGATCCTTGCCTTGATAACATAGAAAATAATCTGTTGTACCTTTGAGGTATCTAAGTATCCTCTTAACTTTTTTCAATGTGCTTCGCCTGGGTTAGATTGATATGTACTTACCATGTCCACAGCATAGCATATATCAGGTCTTGTACACAATATAGCATACATAAAAATACCCATGGCATTGGCATATGGAACGTTCTTCATACGTTCTATCTCCTTCGGCATCTTAGGACACATCTCTTTGCTGAGAAACTGATTCTTAGAAATAGGGCTTTCAATGGGCTTGCAGTTATGCATATTGAATCATTCAAGTACTTTATTGATATATGTCTCTTGAAAAAGAGATAACAACTTTCTTGAACGATCTCTTGAAATCTTAACTCCAATAATATAGTCGGCATGACCTATATCTTTCATCTCAAAGTTGGACGATAACCATTCTTTAATTTCATTTACGTACCTTTTGTCATTTCCAGCTATTAGTATGTCGTCTACATACAATGTTAAAATGACAAAATTACTTTTAGTGCTTTTCTTATAGACACAATGGTCTTGATCAATCATATTAAACCCATTCGACATGATTGTCTCATGAAATCTTAAATACCATCGTCTTGAAGACTACTTGAGGCCATAGATTGATCTCTTCAATCTGCAAATTTTATGTTCGCTGCCTATTTCAATGAAACCTACAGGTTGATCCATGTAGATTTCTTCATACAATTCTCCATTGAGAAAAGCAGTCTTTACATCCATTTGATATAGCTCTAGGTCTAAACTTGACAATATGACTAGAATTAACCTTATGGATGTAAATCTTACAACAAGCAAGAAAGTCTCCTCGTAGTAAATCCCTTCCTGTTGCATAAAGCTCTTAGCGACTAACCGAGCCTTATATCTTTCGATACTACCATTAACTTTTCGCTTCACCTTGATAATCCATTTATTCCCAATACGTTTGCTTCCTTCAGGTAGATCAACCAGTTCCCAAATATGATTTGATCTCATAGATGCCATTTCTTCTTCCATTATTGTAATCCATTTTTCTTTAGATGGGCATGAAAAAGCTTTTTGAATATTTTTAGGCTCTTCCTCATCTTATGGGGTAATTACAAGAGTTTTGTTCGAGCCTTCGATTTCAAATCATCGGCAAGGAACACTTCTTCTTTTAGATTTGCGCAATTCTGAATCTTGATAAATATGTCTCATATATTTATCATAATTCAGAATGCTCCCACTGGGGCCTTATTCTATACTCCCACTGGTGTCAGGAATACTCCCACTGAAATCAGGATCTCAAACATCCGGATCATTTGGTAGAAAAAGGTCTTGACCCTCTTCGTCTAATTCCCTCCCACTCGGATGGAGTGATCTTAATGGTTCTTTTTCTTCCTGTGTTTCATAAAAAGTGAAATCTTGATTCACTTTGCCCAATTTTGGAAATTCATCCTCTAAGAATATGACATCTCGTGATTCAAATTCCGTCACAGTACCATTTTCCTTTTCACCCATTAAAACGTATCCTTTTGATATTTTAGAATATCTCACAAAGATAGTCTTTTTACCTCTTGGTCCCAATTTACCAAATTTACTTGAGGTATTATGGATGTAAGAAGCACAACCCCAAGGTCGTGAATTACTTAAATCAGGTTGTCGACCAATCTACATCTCATAAGGTATGGATGTGATAGATTTGGAAGGCACATGATTTAAAACATATGTAGCAGTTAATAGAGTATCCCCCAATAGGAGATTGGCAAATTTGCCGCTGCCATTATTGATCTAACCATTTCAAGGAGAGTCCTATTTCTCCTTTTTGCAACACCATTTTGTTGTGGAGTTCTGGAAATAGACAATTGATGCTCAATCCCTTTTTCATCACATAAAAATTTAAATTCATCTAAAAGATATTTCCGACTTCGGTCAATTCTCAAAACTTTAATCCTTTTGTCTAATTAATTCTCAACAAAATTCATATAAGTCTTGAAGCAACCAATGCTTCTGACTTATGAGAAATCAAACAGAGATGACCATACCTAGTATAGTCATCTATAAATGTGATGAAATAATAGGCCCCATGCCTTGTCCTCACATTCATTGGACCACATATGTCAAAATGAACTAATTGCAATGGAATTATGGCTCTAGTTTCTTTTTGAACAATTTTCTAACTAGTTTTTCTTTTAAGCAGTGCTCACACATAGGCAATTCAATCTTATTTAAATCACCAAGTAAACCTGTTTTGGCTAACCGACTCATTTGATCTTGCCCTATGTGATTTAATCTAGCATTCCATAATTTTACACGATTCTCATAACTATGTGAAGTAGAAGAAATAAAGGAAAAACTAGCTTTATTCATAAAGTCATGATCAATATCCAAAACTATTAAATTGTTTGCAATGAAACCATAACCATAAAAAACACCATCCAAACATAAGCTTACACTGTCATCCTTTAAATGTAAATCAAAACCAAGATTCATTAAAATAAGAACAGAAACTAAACTCCTTCGAATGTTTGGGGCATATATCACATTATGTAGGAGTAGGGTTCAGTTTTTATGCAAGACTAATTTACATGTGCCAATCCCTTGAACTACCACTCTGGCATCATTTCCTACATAAATCCATTTTGCTTCACTTGGTATTCACCAGAATTCAATAAAGGCATCTCGATCCTTTATTACGTGGTCCGTTGCTTCTAAATCTACCACCCACAAAGGATGAAATTCAATTAATAACACAGAACTAGATACACAAATTTCACTCACTCTTGAGTTAGAATAGCGTACCTGTTTAGACACAGTATAGTCTTCTGCATAGTGACCCTTCTGTTGGCAATTGAAACATTTCACTCTTGAAATGTTCACTTTCTTCTTGCCTTTGGACCTCTTAAAATTATGTTCTTTCTTTAGCCTCTTATTTTTCTTGGCTTGTTCCTTATCCCGACCTTTGAAGCTTTTTCTCTTGTTCTGGTTTGAACTCATTGCACCAGAATGGGTCTGTGCCACATGCACTTCAGCATTGACCTTGATCGATGCCAGTCTATCTTCAAGCTTCAGGTGACGAGCGACATCCTCAAATGTCTTAATGCTATCCATGTGAGTCAGTTGCATCTTCATATGCTCCCAACTCTTGGGTAAGGAATGAATGACTGCTTGGACCTGCTGCTCATTGGTTAACTTATGACCATATTCACTAAGCTCATTATGACGTGCGCCGAACCCCGGCCACTCGCGATTTTTTTTTTAAATTTTTTCTAAAACACACTAATTTAAAAGCTCACTTTTTAATCCTAAAATAATTTTTAAACATTTTTAAAATATTTTTTTAAAATACATTTTTTATTTAGTTTTAATAAATCAAATTCGACAAGAAAATCATCACTTCTAACTTTCATTTTTGCCTATAAATTGGCACACTTAATTTCATCATTGGGTAATCCTAATCTAGGCTACTCGGGACCCGGTGTCTATAGTTGCCCCCAATTTTGGGGAGGCTAGTGCATGGGTGCCTAGATGAGCCAAAATTCAGGAAAGGGAAAGAAGCGTGTACCTGAGGCTGCCCCCTTCCTGCTGCTCCATCGGGAACAATGATGTGATTTGAGCAGTAAATATCATCTGGGATTGTATTGAGTCGCTGACAAGACTATGAAATGCTGGGGACCATCCTCAGACGGTGATGCGCTGGGTCTGCTACAGACTTACAACAAACGAGAAATGTCCTCCTCAGAGGACTGCACCGAGTCACTGACAAGACTACAAAAAGTGCAGGTGCCATCCGCAGATAGCGATGCGAAGAGTCGCTAACAAGACTACAAAACGCAAAAAATGTCCTCCTTAGAGGATTGCACCGAGTCTGCTACAGACTACTAAAAGTGCAAGTGCCATCCGCAGATAGCGATGCACCGAGTCGCTGACAAGACTACAAAACGCAGAAAATGTCCTCCTCAGAGGACTGCACTGAGTCTGCTACAAGCTACTAAAAGTGCAGGTGCCATCCGCAGATAGCTATGCGCTAAGTCGCTGACAAGACTACAAAACGCAGAAAATATCCTTCTCAGAGGACTGCACCGAGTCTTCTACAGACTACTAAAAGTGCAGGTGCCATCCGCAGATAGCGATACGCCGAGTTGCTGACAAGACTACAAAACGTAGGAAGTGTCCTCCTCAGAGGACTGTACCGAGTCTGCTACAGACTACTAAAAGTGCAGTTGCCATCCGCAGATAGCGATGCGTCGAGTCGCTAATAAGACTACAAAATGCAGAAAATGTCCTCCTCAGAGGACTGCACCGAGTCTGCTACAGACTACTAAAAGTGCAGGAAAAAAGAGATTTGTCTCCTAAGAGGAATCAAAAGAAAGAACTTGAGTAGACTTCATCTTGCTCGGGTGAATGTTAATGTTGAGTTGAAATTTTCTTTCACCAGCTTTTGTGTGCGCGACCTTCATTTGGACCTTTCCTGCAAAGTTGTGTGCACAGGGAAATATACAATAGATTGTGCATGCAAGTGTAAATGGCCATATGCAGATGTTTGCTACAGAATGGTATGAAATGCATGCAAAAATGGATAGACCATGTCCTGAGTGGTTAAGGATCCGTTGAGGATATGGCTTGGCTGCTCCACCATGCCCCCTGAGGAACTAGAAATGGCATCTTGGCTTAGGGACTCTGACCCGTAAACTCTTCAAAGAGAACCGTCAGGTGTGCATCTTTGCCCCCCGGTCAATGAGCATACGCTCGGGATTCTGACTCATGTCCTGAATTATGCCTTATCTGGCTGAAAGAAAATCATCCGAAGTAATGCCGCCTTATTGCTCCAGGCATCGGAAGTCATTGTTTTAAAGGTAGTGCGTCCCTTGTGAATTTTCATACTAGCTTTTCTTTGTGGGAAATGCATCCCCTTAGGGATTTTCATATAATCCTGTGCCTAACTTTTGCCTGGAATGGACTCAACCTAATCCAGCGATTTTGATTTTTTCATTTTTTTGTAGGGCAGACTGCCTGTTTTCAAGTTTTCACCCTGTCCTTTGGCCTAACTTTTGCTTAGAGAGCCAGTCACGATTTTCAACTCTAACGGCCTTTTTTTTTTTAATCTAAAAAGGCTACAAGAGAAGTGAAGGCTATTATCAGAACCTCCCTTAAACTGTGACTCTGGATGGTTTTTTAGGATGTGCCCCGTTATGTGGGATTCGTGAGGCTACCTTTTACCTTACCGCCCGCTATGTTCAATAATTCAGAGAAATTCAAGATGTTGTGAGGCATCAGTCCCACGGTTGATAACAAGGCCCATTAACCTAGACATCTGGCCGGTGAAAGCAGTAGCAGAGCATAGTTATTTAGATTAGATGCATTCAATAATGAATGATGCTTTCCTTTTTATAAAAAAAAACTAGAAGATAATGAACACATGAGTCTAATTGCCTTTGTTTCATATCTTTCTTGCAAAATTATGTATATTTCAGTATGATTTCTCTATACATGATCATTATCTAACATAGATTCAAAATGCAAAACTATATCTAATCTCAGAATGGATCTTTAAAGTATAAAAACTCCTGTTTCCAATCAGCCCTCTCAGGTTTTCTTGATTGGACATTTTCTCTCAAGCCTCTAATTTTTGCCCAGGACGCCTTTTTTCGGTTTTCATCTTGATGAGGCACCCAATTTTAGCAGGGCCGCCTTTTTTCGATTTTCAACCCGCGAGGCTTTTATTCTCTTCTTTTGATTTTTAGTCTTTAGCCATGGATCCTTTTGCATCTTTCGATGCTGACTAGTTTTTTATATTTGCTTCCATCACTGTTTGTAAAAAATGATGCTCCCTTGGATAATAACTTCTCAAGAACAAATGGGCCTTTTTACATTGGTCTGAATTTGCCTCATCCGTCTGGAACATTTGGACTCATTTGCTTAAAGATTAAATCTTCCTCTTTCAATAGGTGCTTTCTGGCTTCCTTCTCGAATAATCGAACAGAGTTTTTCTGATAGATCTGACTGTGATAGTAATCCCACGATCTGTCCTTGTCTGACGTGTTTAACTGCTGCAATCATTGCCGCGCCCAGTCGGCTTTCAAAATTTGGGCTTCCATGACTGCTCTTAAAGATTTGAGCTCTACTTCGACTGGTCGTACTGTTTTTGCCCCATGTATCGAGGAACAAAAGGTGACTCCTGTAGAGGTCTCGTCGGTGGTTCTCTAGCCTTGAAGTGCAAAAGGCCATTTCTCTGCCCAATCCTTGTAATTTTGAAGCATCTTGACCAAGATATTCTTATTAGCAGCCTCTCATGCCCCATTGATTTGAGGGCAATACAGAAAGGACTTGTGGTCTTTAATGCCATACCTCTGGAGCAACTCCCTAGCCTTAGCCATAAACTGCCCTTCCATCCTTGGACATAACGTGGTGAGGGAGACCATATCGACAAATCGGATTCCTTTCGATGAACTTCTCTGCTGGAGGCCATAGGGCGTACCTCCCCTATGATGTCTATTCCCAAGCTCGAGCAATCCGTATCCATTGTAAGTCAATAAAACCCTTTTGGTCCTTTTCGAAAGTTAAGAAGAATAGCAAAGTACGGGTATGTGTATATCAACGGGATTTGAACAAAGCTTGCCCCTAGGATTACTTTTTTTTGCCCCCATATCAACAGTTTTCGGTCGAATCTACATATTGATTCTTTTCCTTCTTCTCTTTTTTTTTTTCTTTTTTTTTGCATTATTTTTCTTCTTTTTGTTTTGTTTTGTTTTTATTTTTTTTGACAGGTTTTGTTTAAATCCTGATAGTTTACACATACACGCACTTCTCTTCCTAACCATTGGTGACATCATAGATTAACCCGGTTGTGTGTTACGCTTCAATAAGAAATTTGGCCCCGTTTTTGCTTGTAGATCTCTCCTTTTAACCTTTTTTGCCCCTTCTGGCTTGAGTCTTCTGAGCTTCTGTGTGACTGGTCCATCATCGTGATATGCTGGCATAGTGTGTTCGGTGCTTTGCGATCATCTTCCGGTGAGTCTTCGTAGGTCAAGGCAAAGACTTTTTCACACTTTTTTTTCTCTCTTTTAATCTCTCTTCAGGAGTCATATTAGATGCTATCAAGATTTTCTTTGGGTTTCTAAAGTTCCGAGATTACATGGAATGGAATCATTTGAATCATTTTTAAATATGAATGTGTCATGATCATGCATGGTGAAATCACAAGAAAATATCACACAGATAAGTGAAATCATTCATTTTATTTCATAAAAACTAGAAAAAAATGTCATTATCACATAGTTCAAAAATAAAAAGGAACATCTAAATAGCTATCTTCTTCCTTTCTTGCCAACACGGATGCTGTAGTCTACAGTCTATTGTCATCCCCGGGAACCATCTTCCTCACCTCTCAGCTCCTCATCAATTAAGTATAGAACTTATCTTCTCAGAGTTCGGCACCCATTAGTCTCATGCCCAGTATGCTGATAGTAGGCACAATATTGATCCGCTCGATGATCGGGTCGTCCCTGGCTTCTGGCAGGTTTGGCCGGCATTGGCTGTATTTTCCCCTTGTTAACAAAATGAGTGAGGTGCTTAGACAAAAGCTTTTCCAGTATGGCATAACAGCTTTGAGCCATTTCGAAGGTTGAAACCCTTGTGGCCCCGAAATCTTTCCTGTTGCTACCTATGAGACTTGAGCTCCCATGTTTACCCCTTCGGCATTCAGGATCTGTGATCTTTTTATTATCGATCAGATCTTGAATCTTATGCCTTAGCCTCGCACAATTGTCCGTCACATGCCCAGTATGCTGGTGGAAGTCACAATACTGATCGGCCTTGTGATTGGGTTGTCCCTAGTTTCTGGCGGGCTTAGCAGGAAGTGGCTGTAGCTTACCTTTCTTCATCAACCTGTTGAGTACCCAAGACAAGGATCTGCCCAAATTAGAGTAGTGCCTCTGAGCTGCATTAGTTGCTGACACTTTCCTTGCCCTTTGGGTACCACTGCTATTATCATTGTAACCAACTCCTAGACTTGTGGGGCCAGTAATAGTCTTATTGAGAGGTGCCCGGGTAGTTGCAAGCCTGGACTTCATAATCTCTTCTTCAAAATCAGTTAGCTTCCTTTTGGTGTTCGAGGGACTGAGAAGGCCCATTATCTGTAAAGGCTCTAGTCCCTTTGCTCTTCCTACTAGCTTGATTGGTGAGTTGAGTGGTGCCTTGCCCTTAGACTCAGGAGTGGATGGAAACATTATAGCCGTCGTAGCATAATCCTTTTTAACCGTGGCTAGCTCAACCTGGTCAAGGGTAGCCGCCATAAGTTGTGCTTGAAGAACTAGCGCCATGGCATCCATCCTTTCCTTAATCGTGGCCAACAACCCCTTTCCAAGCTCCTCGAACCTTTTATCCATCTCCTGGGTCATTAAGACACGAGTCTCTTCAATCTGTTGTGAAGGATCAGCCATTCATAATGGCTATGGATATTCTGATAAAGACACTAGATCTCTGCCAACCAATTTGAACTCTGTTTGCTCCTCGAGCAACTATGGGGACCCCAAAACCTCCCAGGTAAATGGTCTATAGTGGCTAAAAAAACCAAGGGAATAGAATGATGCATGAATGGCATGTAATGTATGATCGAGCTGTGCAGATGGTCCTCGATGAGTGAAAGATCAATAGTCTACAATGATACGATACAATGCATGGAAAAAATTGTACATAGGATGATATGTACATGTGAAAAATAATATGCAAACAAAAGGATATACACACACAAAAATAAAATGCATATATATATATATATTTTTAAACATGCATGAATGACACACGATGCATGAGCATGCTATGCAACATCCACAACCACATGCAAGCAGATAGATCCTTCCAACCTTATCACTCCCACACACGAAGTCGTGCGGTCTCTTTCCTAGGGAGCTTGATCCATGAATTAACAGGGAACTCAATGGACGCAAATGGTCCACGGTCAAAAATTGGCAATATAACATCTCTTGCTTAATGTACATACGTATGGGTGTTTGGCCATTATGTATTTAAACAATTCAACTAAATTAAAATGGGCCCACCAGGGCATGAAAGCCTTTAATGAAAACCATTTAATTTAGCTGATTTTGTTCAATATATGACGGCCCACATAGCAAACACGGTATTATGGTATATTTCACCTAGTGGAAGTATCTATTGCCATTACATGAGCTTTGGTCAAAGGTGATGATACTTTAGGGCTACCCAAGCATGGTCCCTGCCAATGGGTCTAGCACATCATGAGCATAACGACCGATTGGGTCTCCATTTGATATACCATAAGGTACGAGGCTTGGGCTGGTGATTATCCTTAATATTTCTCCACATTGAGTGAATGTAGGATCGTGCTTTGAAAATGCACCGGGGCTAAAAAAGGGACCAAACTAGCATAATCTAAGGCTCTAGCATGGATGCAATGTAAGTTTCGAAAAATGATGAAAATTTTTAAACTAAAACTCAATTGTAAATTTTAATCAAGGTACTTTCGAAGTGAAGTCTCGAGTATGATCCCTAATGGAGTCGCCACTGTGACACGCGCCGAACCCCGGACACTGGCGATTTTTTTTTTTTAATTTTTTTCTAAAACACAATAATTTAAAAACTCACTTTTTTATCCGAAAATAATTTTTAAAATGTTTTTAAAATATCTTTTTAAAATACATTTTTTATTTAGTTTTAATAAATCAAATTCGATAAGGAAATCATCACTTCTAACTTTCATTTTTGCCTATAAATTGGCACACTTAATTTCATCATTGGGTAATCCTGATCTAGGCTGCTCGGGATCCAGTGTTTACACTCACTTATATATTCTCCATCTCTCTTAGATGTTTTCGCATAGGGTGATCAGACTTTTTCTAATAGGTATCAAATTTGATCATCATTGATCGGAGTTTCGTCAGAGTCATACCTCCGAATTTCTCCTGCAATGCGATCCACAGATCTATTGCATTCTGATACTTGTGGAATTGCTTAGTGAGATAATCTTCCATCGCACTCAATAAGATGATACGAACAGTGAAATTCTTTTTCTTCCATGCCACATAGGCATCTCGGTCCAGCCTATGTTGGGCCATATTCTCATCCTCAGGTTCAGCCATAACCGAACTTAAGGTTTCGAGAGCCTCTTGCTCCTCAAGAACATAGTGAATTTTCATACTCCAGATTTCATAATCTTCGCCATTCAATTTCAAGTCTTTGTTCAGCTCAGCGATAATAGACTTGGAAGTAGTAGCCATTTGGATCCTCAGATCTCTAATGGAACAAAAATTGCACGAAATTAAAAGAGATTAGGCAATACATGCTATTTACTATGCATCTGAAATAAAAACCTAGTAAAGTTTTCTATTAGGCTTCAATTTGAAAAGGCTACTAATAGTATCCAATTACCCTCTAAGTCAAAATATCCATCCTTACAAGTTAAAATTTTATGCATAGTAAATCTGAATTATTGGATTATTAAGTTCTCAAACTTAAAGGGTAATAATATTGGTTTAAATTTATTAAGTCTCTATTTAATAAACATGCAATTATTTTACTCATAAAATAATGCATGGTAATTAACAGTTAATCAAACATATTTATTATAAAGTTAAATGCCATCATAATAAATAAACACATTCATTCAACCAATAGATAAAGTCCAATAATCCATAATATGACACTCATGTCAAATAGTAATAAGAAGCATAAGTCTTATTAAAATGAAAAATAAACGCTAACTTCATAAATTTTTGACACACACGTCAACTAGATAATAAGTGAAGATTTCACAAAATCTTCATATGGACTGGGGTAGACATAATGACCCTCCTCAACAATGAAAAAGATACACGTCTAGACCACTCACGAAGTCATGGATGATTCACATTATGTCCACTCCTCAATGTCATCACAGATTTAGTGTCCGACCTAAATATTTCTCTTTTAGCAGCCTTCAAAATAAACTGGATAATAGCCTTTTAATAAGATCCAACTCCTGAGTCCCACACATGTATCATCAAGTTCCTTAGAACCGGATGGTGCTCAAAAGAGTCGATCAACAACTTAATCATCTCAGCATTATCTCTTCCTCTACCCAAACCACCTATCCAAATGCACCTTTGCATCTGTTCATGCATAAACACGATGTGATGTACTATTGCATCAATGTCATCAGCTCATAAATCCTTGCGCATCCTGATATTTCGGACTTCATGCATCTTTGTATTCATCCAAGCAATACCCTGAGGAGTACGAGAAACCATGGGAGTCCTTATCATCACCATTTTTGTAACACATCACAGAAATAAAATGTAGTTAATACTCTCATGTATAAACTCATATGATTGAAACACATTTCAATCAACAATAATGACAGATCCACAAAATTTTTCGAAAAATATTTTTCAAAATTATTTAAAGGCAAAAAATGCATTTTTCAATTTTATAATATTTTTAATAATTTAAAAATAAGAATTTATTTTCTAGTCATCAAAAAATTTTGGAAAAATAAACAAAAAATCAGAAATATTTTAAAAAATTGATATGGAAAAAATCAGAGCTGATTCGGTGGTCGGATCAGGCTGCACGCACCCACACGCCTCGCTAGAGGGAGAACTGACGTTCCCACACGTCATCACGTGCGCCTCCCACTAGTCCCGCCACGTGTCACAACCATAATGTGACACGTGTTGGAATATGGTTAGGCCATCTGTCGCAATATACTATTGGGCTACGTGTCAGAAGTGACACGTCACAAATGCTGACATGGCCTGACACGTGGCACGGCCTGGTTTGTCCATGTGTCACACCTTGGCACCCACGTGGCACCTTGTGGACATGTCACTGCCACGTGGTTTGATTTGGGTCAGCCACGTGGTGAAATCCGATTGGGCCACGTGTCTATAGTGATGCATCACTGTGGACCCATGTTTACGCGCGTGTGGGCCGCCGCCCAAGCGTACGCGCACGCGTCCAACGTGTGGCGGCGCGTGCATGCCACACGCCGCTTTCCCAACGGATTGAGAGCTCTGAATTTTTGCTAGTGGCAGGTTTTCGGGGTCTATGATTTCAATGATATGGTCAAATATTGAACCCCCATGTTCATCCCCTTGAATTAGGGTGTACACATACACGATTTTTAAGCCGAAAAATATATACAAATATATATTTTAACACAAAAATAAATATATTGTGTTCATGTATCCTAGATCTACCAATTTTACATATAAAATTTTAGATCCAATTTTAGCCACATGCCAGGACGCCAAAAACGACGGCTCTGATACCAATGAAGGGAAAATAACATGCCATATGTATATATGGAAGTAACACAATCGGGTTATATGCTACCTACCTCTTGTATCGTAGATACTTTGGCGAAAGCATTTACAAGAATCTCTTATGATGTCATTAGTCCGGCTGATATCCACGAGTGGGATAACGGCAACTAAACCACAGTTTAAAAGTCTCTTGGAGTGAAAAGCAATCAAGAGAAAAAATCGACAAAATTTCGGTATAATAATTTTTCTCACCTTCCTTTTTTCAGAAATTTCCAGCCTATTTATAGAGTCACATTCTCCATAATAGGTAAATGCAACATTATGGGAATTAAATTTCTAATATGGAAGTCACAAAAATTAATATGGCAGTTGCACAATTAATGAGAAGTTACATATTTAATTAGTAACTCCCCTTTTCGAATTCCTCCTAATTAAGGGAAAAACCCTTCAATTAAAAGGCTTGATATGGAGCTCTTTCCATATATGTGTAATTTCCATATTGATGTGGATTCGGGTACATATCGAGAGTTATGGGTGTATCCAGACTCTATCACTACTCCTATCATGGCAACATCAAATCCTAATGACAAAATTGATAGTAATTGCATAGATATATCATAGATGATTTTATCGACATCGGTTAAGAATTTGTTGGTCAATCAAGTGGTTAAAGTGCAGATAATTGAGATCGTACTCATTCAACAGGAGATGGAAAAAAATAAATAAATAGTAGAAGAAGATTGAAGGAATTTTAATGGAAAAGAAATAGTTTCATGAGATTTTCTTGAAATTTGAATGACAAAGAAAATCCCTTTTCGTGACATAAAGAAATAGGGTGTACACGTTTTGGTATAATTTGAATTTTCGTATTGTATTAAAATTTCGGATATTTTAAAAATTAAATATTGCTATTATTTTAAAATTTTGGGACAATTTGATATAGTTTTTTCAACAATCCGAGATAATGTGATTTGATTTCTCAATTTTTCGATATTAAAAAATACTGTACAAGACAATTCGGTATTTCAGATAATTCATTATTTTTAAAAATTTGCAAAATAAATAAATACACAATAATAATATAAATACAATTAAAATTTAAGTTAAAGTATAAAATTTAAAAATTAACCACTATAAGAAAATGTAAAAATTACTACAAAAATTTTTCAACAGAATAAATTTCTGTAATTATTTGCCGATGGAAAATACATTCCATAAGTAAATTTGTAGGAAAAAAGATATTTTGAGACGACAAAAAGTGTACGTAGTTTTTGTTGGCCCAAGGTCACACTCTAGTTTTGATGATTATCAAACCTTAAATAAACTCTATTACGAATTCTAGTCTAAACAAATTTCTGCAGGAAAGTTTCTATGAGTTTATCTGAGGATCACATTTCTAGAGAATGCATGTATTCTAAGTTGTAATATTTATTTATTGTGTTAGAATGTTAGGAAATTAGGTTATTAAAATGTAAGATCAAATTGAGGAGAAATATTCTCACTCATGCATGCGTATTTCAGTTTTAAATTCACACAAAAATTATTTTAAGTTAAAAAAATGAATTTGTGAGCAAAACTGTTTTTTCGTCAGAAAATGATTATTTAGAAAATGAATTTCTGTGTATCAGTTTTCTAAATGAATTTCTATCTATCAATTTCTAACTGAATTTCTGATCGTATCAGAATTCTGGGCAAAACTCAGAATCGCACAAAAAGACAAAATAACGGCTAGAAAACGGCTAGTTGGATTTTTACTTGTCTGTTTTACCCTCCAACAGCCATAAACGGCTAGTTTATGATTTAATCTTTTTAAATCAAAATTTTGAGTATAAATACATGATGTTTTACCCATTAGAAGGTTAGAAAAAAGTTTGGAAAGAAATTCTAACTCTTAAGAGAAAAGCTTAAATATTTTATTTCACTTTCCACATCTTTTGCACTTCATTCTTTACTCATACTCCTCAATTTGGTTATAGCTTCTGTTGTAATCTTAGTGTGAGGAAATCTCATTTAAAAAGATTGTGAGTTAGGTTGGCTAGAAACCTTGAAGAAAGAATTCTAGTAAGTTTTATAAACTTTTACTTTGGGAAAAAGGTTGTGGGTAGATATACAAATTTAGGATTGTATATTGGCTTTTACTCTTGCCTTTAAAAGAGTTAAGATTGAAGAAAGGCTCAAGTAGTGAATTTTGGGGAGTGGATGTAGGCATGTTGGCCGAACCACTATAAATTCTGTGTGCAAGCTATTCTGATATCTTCTCTAATCTGTTTTTATATTCTGATCTGTAAAATCTGTTTTATTAGACAATCAGCCAGAAAATTTCGAGACACCCAATTCACCCCCCCTCTTGAGTGTCTTTGGGACCTACATTTTGTATCAGAGCGGTTCTCAATTCTCCTAAGGTTTAACACCCTTGAGTGATCCTACAAATGGCTGACATTCCTGTTGCAACTCCATTCAAAGAAGGGCACTCTGTTCATCGTCCTCCTATGTTCAGTGGTGAAAATTATCCATTCTGGAAAGTTGTAATGAGGCACTTCATCCAATCGCAAGACATGGATTGCTGGGATATTATTGAAGACGGATATGAACCTCCAAGAAAACCAGCAACTGAAGCAGGAGCTTCTGGTGCCACTACTGTGTTGGAAACGAGAAAAGAATTTACTGAAGTAGAAAAGAAACTTGTGCAGCTGAACTCCAAAGCTATGAGTATTCTGTTTTGCTCATTGCAAACAAATGAGTTTAACAGAGTCTCTGGATGCGATACTGCCAAAGAGATATGGGACAAGCTGGAAGCAACGTATGAATGTACAAATCAAGTTAAAGATACAAGATTGCATGTTCTGATGGTTTATTATGAAAGCTTTAAGATGAAGCCTGAGGAATCAATCTCTGAGGTAATAAACAGGTATGTAAAATTGACTAATGATATAAAAGCTCTTGGTAAAAAACTTGATGAATATGATAAAATTGCAAAGCTAGTAAGAGGTCTTACACCTAGATGAGAAGCTAAAGCTTCAATTTTATTAGATAAGGATCTCAGTACTCTCAATTTTGATAATGTTTGTGGATCTCTTATTTCACATGAGTTCTATATTAAGTCTCAAGATGCAGAGAAAGAAAAAGACAGGAAACTAAAAGCTATTGCTCTCAAGGCAGAGTTTGGAAGTGACTATTCCACAGGAGATGATGAAATGGCGTTGATCACCAAAAACTTCAAAAAGCTATACAGAAAAGGAAAGAAGTCCTATAAAAGACAGCACCAAAAATTCTCTCATCACAAGGCAGAGAATTCTTCAAAACCCACAGGAGATATTATCTGTTACGAATGTAACAAACCAGGTCATATAAAATCCAAATGCCCAAATTTAAAGAAAAAGGAGAAAAGATTTAAGAAGAGGGCTATGAAGGCCACGTGGAGTGACAGTGAAGAATCAAGCTCAAGCGAAGGAGAATCTGGAAATTCTGATGATATCGGGTTGATGGCAGTCTCTGATTGTGAAGAACGAAATTCATCTTCAGCTGAAGAAGTAAATGAGGCAGCTGGTAACTCTGAGAAATCAGAGGTAAGTGATTCAGAATCTGACACTGATGGAAATGAGTATGAAAAAATGCTTGACTGTTTTGAAGAATTGCATAATAAGTACTGTCTGCTTAAGAAAACGCACACTGAATTAAAAAAGGATTTTGATGCATTAAGTTTGGAACATGAGAACACTAAGCAGTCAGAAATAAAATGGAAAAATGATTTTTCTGATTTAGAAACCAAATATGCATCTTTACATGAAAAATGCAAAGGAAAACAAGTTTGTGTGTGCAATAATAACACTGTTGAAAATGTGAAGTTATCTCCTGCAAGCTCATCAAAGAATTGTTATAAGAAAAATTATTTTACGAAAAAGGCTGATAAAGCAGCATCTTATAAAAAATTAGCAAATAATTTCTCTGTTACATGCTTTTACTGTTGTAAAAAGGGACACATATCAAAGTTCTGTTTTTATAAGAAAAATGCAAATTTTAGCAAGTAAAAATGGGTGATTAAAAATTCTGGAACAGTTACTGCTAACCCAGTAGGACCCAAGAAAAATTGGGTACCTAAAAATGTTTGAAATTATTGCAGGTCTGCCTAAGGAGCACCAAGACTGAAAAATGGTATATGGATAGTGGTTGCTCCAGGCATATGACGTGGGACAGAACCAAGTTCACAAAATTGGTAAAGTTTACTGGTGGTTCTGTTAGTTTTGGGGACAATCGAAAAGGAAAAATTATTGGAACTGGATGAATTGGGTCTAATCCAGTTATTGAAGATGTTTCTCTTGTTGAAGGATTGAAGTATAACTTATTAAGTATCAGTCAGTTGTGTGATAAGAAGAGAAGAGTAATCTTTGAAATTGATCATTGTAGAGTTGAAGATGCTGAATCTGGAAAAGCTATTTTAAAAGGACAAAGATCTGGAAATATCTACTTAGTCAGTCTTGAAGACATCAAGAAAAGTGAAGCAAAATGTTTAATCTCAAAAGAAGACTTAAGTATTTTGTGGCATAGAAAATTGGGACATGTAAGCTTTCACGTAATTGAGAAGCTGATGAGAAAAGATCTGGTGAAGGGTATTCCGAAAATGAAAATTGATAAAGATTATCTGTGTAATGCGTGTCAGCTTGGGAAGCAAACTAGGAACTCTCATAAATCCAAGTCTGGCGTGTTTACTGAGAAGGCTCTAGAACTGCTCCACATGGATTTATTTGGTCCAATTAATCCCTCTAGTATCGGTGGAAAGTCATATGTTTTAAATGTGGTAGATGACTACACAAGATACACGTGGGTGTTATTTCTTGCTCATAAAGATGATGCTTTTGAAGCATTTAAGAAGCTAAGCAAGAAGATTCAGAATGAAAAAGGATATAAGATAACCAACATAAGAAGTGATCATGGTGGAGAATTTGAAAACAAGAAGTTTGAAGAATTTTGCAGTAATTCAGGTATTAATCACACCTTTTCAGCTCCAAGAACACCTCAGCAAAATGGTGTAG
Source organism: Excoecaria cochinchinensis (assembly GCA_947683425.1). Lineage (NCBI taxonomy): Eukaryota > Viridiplantae > Streptophyta > Magnoliopsida > Malpighiales > Euphorbiaceae > Excoecaria > Excoecaria cochinchinensis. The sequence goes on along the minus strand of CANTUQ010000153.1, from coordinate 2,338,655 downwards.
TAGAAAGGAAGAATCGAACTCTTCAGGAGATGGCCAGAACTATGCTAAATGAGAACAACTTACCAAAGTATTTCTGGGCTGAAGCAATCAATACAGCATGCTATATTTTAAATAGAGTTTTAATCAGGACCGTGCTGGAAAAAACTCCATACGAACTATGGAAAGGAAGAAAGCCCAACATCAATTATTTTCAACCATTTGGCTGTAAGTGTTTCATTTTTAATGATAAAAGTAATTTAGCTAAATTTGATGCAAAATCTGATGAAGGTATATTTTTAGGATACTCTTTAAATTCAAAAGCTTACAGAGTGTTCAATAAAATAACACGTAAAGTAGAAGAATCAATAAATATTAAATTTGATTTTACTAACAAAATTTCTGGAGAAAGTAGTCTGTCTGATGATGAAACAGGTTTTGAAAAAGAAAAAGATAAAGAAGGACAAAGTGCTGAAACAGAGAAATCACAAGATCAGCAAGAAGATCAAAATGACAGAAGTATGGATCAAGGTGAAGAAACTGAAGACAACTCTGGAATACAGGAAGGAAATGAACGAGAAACCCAGATTGAACAACAGTCTGAGCAATCAACTGAGCTACCTAAAGATTGGAGATTCCACAAATATCATTCAAAGGATAATCTGTTAAGTGATCCATCTCAGAAAATGATGACCAGGAGAGCCTTACGAGAATATTGTGGTAATGTTGCCTTTGTTTCTCAACTTGAACCTAAAAATTATACTGATGCTCAAAATGATGAAAATTGGATCGTTGCTATGCAAGAAGAGCTAAGTCAGTTTGAAAGAAACAAAGTCTGGAATTTAGTTCCAAGGCCCTCAAATTGTTCTATTATTGGAACAAAATGGGTGTTTAGAAACAAGTTGAATGAGCAAGGTGATGTGATAAGAAACAAAGCCAGATTGGTGGCCCAAGGTTATAATCAAGAGGAAGGTATAGACTTTGATGAAACTTTTGCACCTGTTGCTAGATTAGAAGCAATTAGAATTTTATGTGCATTTGCATGTTTTAAAAATTTCATATTATATCAGATGGATGTTAAAAGTGCTTTTTTAAATGGTTTATTAAATGAGGAAGTCTATGTTGAACAACCCCCAGGTTTTGAAAATTCTGATCATCCTGATTTTGTTTACAAACTTAAAAAAGCCTTATATGGTTTAAAGCAAGCTCCTAGAGCTTGGTATGAAAGGTTAAGCTATTTTTTACTTGCTCATGGTTTTAACAGAGGTAAAGTAGACACCACTCTTTTTATAAAGCACAAATCATCTCATATTTTAATTGTTCAAATTTATGTTGATGATATAGTTTTTGGTTCTACTAACGTTTCTTTGTGCAAAGAATTTGAAGCTCTAATGAAAAAGGAATTCGAAATGAGCATGATGGGTGAGTTAACTTTCTTCCTGGGTCTCCAAATCAAGCAATGTGCTGATGGTTTTTTCATAAGTCAATCAAAGTACACTAAGGAATTGCTGAAAAAATTCAAGATGTCTGATGCAAAGATTGCCAGTACTCCTATGAGCTCAACAATAAAAATTGACAAGGATGAGAAAGGGAAAAGTGTAGAAGAAAAATTGTATCGGGGTATGATTGGATCTCTGTTATATTTAACTGCAAGTAGACCAGACATTCACTTTAGTGTCTGTCTCTGTGCACGTTTTCAATCAGCTCCAAAGGAATCACATTTATCAGCAGTCAAAAGAATTCTGAGATATCTTTGTGGAACACAAGAATTAGGTCTTTGGTATTCAAAGAACACCTCTTTTAATCTCATTGGGTACTCAGATGCTGACTACGCTGGATGTCGAATTGATAGAAAAAGTACTTCTGGTGCTTGCCACTTTCTGGGAAATTCGCTAATCACTTGGTCAAGCAGAAAGCAGAATTCTGTAGCTTTATCTACTGCAGAAGCTGAGTACATAGCTGCTGGTGGATGTGTAGCTCAAATTCTATGGATTAGACAGCAACTAAAAGATTATGGGATAGAGTTTGACAATATTCCAATATTCTGTGATAATACAAGTGCCATTAATCTGACAAAAAATCCCATCTTGCACTCAAGAACAAAGCATATTGAAATTAGACATCACTTTATACGTGATCATGTGCAAAGAGGAGATATTTTGTTAGAATTTGCCTCTACAGAAAATCAAATAGCTGACATCTTCACTAAGCCCCTCAAGGAAGAAAGATTCTGTCAACTGAGAAGAAAGCTAGGAATGGGGAAGTCAGAATCATAAAAATTATGGTATAGTATAATTTCTAGACTCATTCTTGAACAAAACTATTTTAATCATTAAAAAGATATGTCTTGATTTATTTCTCTTTACAAAAGATATGGTTTGATTTTTATCCTGACAGTTATTAACGTGATTTGATAGATTGTGTATCACAGTGAAGAAGATAAGGGTGCAAAGTCCCTTTGATCCTATCTTTTATTATACTCTTTTAAAATTTTAAGGTCAATTTGGTATTTTCACTCAAAATCCCTGTCTTCCCGCCTCTCGATAACTGCACAAATGCAGTTTCCCTATGAAAAGAGGTTGGACTGAGCACGATGACCATCACGTCCTTTCATCTTCCATTCACGGTAAGTATTAGTTTTCAAATTTCCTATTTATTTCTTACTAACTCTCTTCTTATGTTTATTTTCTCTCTAAAAAGAAACCCTACCTATTTCTCAAATGGGGAGATCAAAATCCTTAGCCAAACGGCATCCCCGGCGATCTCCGACGCATACTGCCTCCATCCCGTCAGAGCAAACTCCCGATGACGAAATCCCTAGCCTCGTTCCAAATCCGCCTCCATCTGTCAAACCCACTAAAACTAAATCATCTTTACCCACAAAACCCATCTCAATAATGCCTTTCAAGATCATTGTTTGGGATGATTTAGCGCACAACGCTCCAGATGTCGCGCATTACATTGAATCGCAGTCTTGGAAACGATTTTTTTTCATTCCGTCGAAGCTCTTTTTTCCCAGAACTGGTCAAGGAATTCTATGCCTCACGCTTTGAGGTTAGAACAGAGAGCTTCAAAGTCGTCATCAAGGGCACGACTTTCACAGTAACTCCGAATCTGCTTGCAAAGGTATTTTCTATGAAATTTGATGGGTCTATTTGTACAAGAACCGAAAGTAGAATACTTGATTTTCCTGAGCTCAACAAAGATATTTTTTTAGCCAAAATCTCTAGTGATGGCAGTCGGGCTTCAAAGAATCCTTTAGCTTCAAATTTGTTGTCTCATTATCGAATCTTGTATAAATGTATGAGCCAATACATAACTCCAAGAGTGGGTAGCATGTCTTATTTGTCTGATTGTGATATTGTGTTTCTTTGGCACTTTTACACCAAAAAGGACTTTAATTTGCCATGCCTGATATTTAACTATATGGCCACTCGTTCTATTGATGAAAAGCAACCTTTTGGCTTGATTCTCACTCGCCTGTTTGAACATTGGAAATTGGTATCTGACACCTCAATTGGAGAATCTTTTAAGCTTGAAAAAGTTAACTTTGTATTCTACAAAGAGGCTGGCAAGAAGGCAGGTAAGCGCAAATTGGATGTTCAATCTTCACCAGTCACAACCAAGGGAAAGGAACTGGTCAAACTTGATGAGGGTATGCAATCCAAATATCTGGAATTTCTAAATTGGATGAAGACCTCCTCTGGTGTGGTTATCAAAGAGCCTTCCCCTGCTCCAAAGCCTTCGATGTCCAGTGCCTCGTCCTCAAAATCAGGTAAGTCTCCTCTTTCCTCTAAGTTATTTGGTACTGAAAATGTTGCTGAGCCTACAGAGAAATCAGGCAACCAAGTTTCTTCTGAGGCAACACCAACGTCTCTGAGTCTGGAAGCTCATCTTCGACAGATGCACCCTCAAATCCTCCTGTCGTGGCAGTTGAGAAATCCCCCAGCATCCAGTCTCATCCAGTTCCCTCAGATCCCCCAGAAACCTCTACAGTTCAATATCTGGATGAAGCTCAACTTTAAAAATTTGAAGAACAAATTACTTCAGCCTCTGCCACCTTTCATAAATTGGGAGATATTTTCAGTCAATTAGCCACCACCATCCCTTTGCTTATTTCCAAAAATCCTGAAAATCCTCCTCCCTCTCCATCGCAAATGCCAAAATCCCCTGTCTCTGTAGCAGCAGAAGCTGAAGTTTCTTTTCCTGATGAACCTGTGTTCACTCGTCGCAAGTCAAATTGCACTCTCCTGAGGACTCGGAATCCACCCAAACCAGGGCAGTCTGGTAGCAGCCTCAATCCCATGGATGTTGATACTTGAGGTGATGATTGCTCCTGTTTATTTTTTTTTTTTGTTTTTTTGCTGTTTCCTCCTTTTGATGTTGACAAAAAGGGGGAGAACTATGATATGTGGATGTGGATGTGGAGTTGGTTAATTTGGTTGTTTTGGATATTATATTTATTTTCTGCTGTTTTCAAACATTAAACAGCTGGGTTATTTTGTGGTGGTTTGCTGATGATGAACATTGGTGTTAAATTACTGGTTATCCACAGTTGCTAAATTTTTGTGCTAAATTGTTGATCTATATAGAGATGAATTGTTGCTCTATATAGTGTTGCTTTTGAAAGTTTTTTTTTTTTTGGTTATCAAAGGTTATAGTTATTCTGATAAGTTGATTATATTTTTGCACAGGGAACATATAAGTTTTTACATTTACCCCATGCACATATTCAGGGGGAGTTTTTTTTACTAACCTAGATAGACTTCTAATTGGAGTTTATTAAGGTTTTGTCATCATCAAAAAGGGGGAGATTGTTGGCCCAAGGTCACACTCTAGTTTTGATGATTATCAAACCTTAAATAAACTCTATTAAGAATTCTAGTCTAAACAAATTTCTGCAGGAAAGTTTCTATGAGTTTATCTGAGGATCACATTTCTGGAGAATGCATGTATTCTAAGTTGTAATATTTATTTATTGTGTTAGAATGTTAGGAAATTAGGTTATTAAAATGTAAGATCAAATTGAGGAGAAATATTCTCACTCATGCATGCGTATTTCAGTTTTAAATTCACACAAAAATTATTTTAAGTTAAAAAAATGAATTTGTGAGCAAAACTATTTTTTCGTCAGAAAATGATTATTTAGAAAATGAATTTCTGTGTATCAGTTTTCTAAATGAATTTCTATCTATCAATTTCTAACTGAATTTTTGATCGTATCAGAATTCTGGGCAAAACTCAGAATCGCACAAAAAGACAAAATAACGACTAGAAAATGGCTAGTTGGATTTTTACTTGTCTGTTTTACCCTCCAACAGCCATAAACGGCTAGTTTATGATTTAATCTTTTTAAATCAAAATTTTGAGTATAAATACATTATGTTTTACCCATTAGAAGGCTAGAAAAAAGTTTGGAAAGAAATTCTAACTCTTAAGAGAAAAGCTTAAATCTTTTATTTCACTTTCCACATCTTTTGCACTTCATTCTTTACTCATACTCCTCAATTTGGTTATAGCTTCTGTTGTAATCTTAGTGTGAGGAAATCTCATTTAAAAAGATTGTGAGTTAGGTTGGCTAGAAACCTTGAAGAAAGAATTCTAGTAAGTTTTATAATCTTTTACTTTGGGAAAAAGGTTGTGGGTAGATATACAAATTTAGGATTGTATATTGGCTTTTACTCTTGCCTTTAAAAGAGTTAAGATTGAAGAAAGGCTCAAGTAGTGAATCTTGGGGAGTGGATGTAGGCATGTTGGCCGAACCACTATAAATTCTGTGTGCAAGCTATTCTGATATCTTCTCTAATCTGTTTTTATATTCTGATCTGTAAAATCTGTTTTATTAGACAATCAGCCAGAAAATTTCGAGACACCCAATTCACCCCCCCTCTTGAGTGTCTTTGGGACCTACAGTTTTTCGTCATTAAAAATGCGGAAAAATTTAATTACCAACTGAAAGTAGCGACGGAAAATTGTAACTATCGTAAATATTAGCGCGAATGTTTCCCGGCAAAAATTTGCTATTAAATTTTCCGACGGAATCAAATTGCCGTAGGAAAATTACTGACACGACGAAATTTGTAATTCCGTCTAGAAATCTTAAATTTATCGACAGTATTGACTATTCTGTAGGTAACTTTTACTAACAATATAATTTTTCAATTGGTAAATAAAGACTTTACCAACGGATTGATATTTCAGTAGGGAATTTTTTATAGATAAAATTTTTTTCTACGGAATTTGAATTTCCGTCGGTAAATTTATAATTTACCACGGTTTTATAATTTCCTTGGAAATAGTTACCTATGGAGTAACTTTTTTCATCGAAAAACATTTTATTTACCGACGGAATGCATATAATATATTATCCGTCGATAAAATTTTAATACACTGATGGTTAAGCATATTTCGTAGTTATAATAATTTTATGTGGAACATTAATTCTGTCGGTAAATATTTTACATCTTACACTTGATTCAACAACGAAATATAAAAAGTTTGCCAAGCAATTACTTTTAAACCAAAAAGGAAAACAAAACTGTGACCTAAGATCCCAATCATGAATGGTAAAGATGAATGGATAACTATCACACTAGAGTGTACAAATGGTTTACGTAACCGCGAAAGCAAAATCCATTTTTGGGCTGCTCAATTAGTAAAGAGATTCGATCTAGAATTTTTGTCGTAAAGAGATCAGATGTATAAATTTTTAAAATTGAGAGACTCAAAAATAGATTTTGCTTAAATTCAACCTGAATGTTCGGAAAAATTAAAAAAAAAAACGTATCTTGATGTCTTTAAATTTGTACACTTTTTTGCTATTATGTATGTAATTTTTTAATTGGTCAGATTGAATCTCTAAATTTTCATTTTCAATAGTATAATTTTAGCATGTATCATATTCGATGTGTCATTCGGTACCTTTTTGCGCGCACGCACATGGCACTATTCATGCCTAATCGATGATGTGTGCGGCACACCAAATAGCGATTTATTAAATTTTTTGTTTTTATTTTTATTTTATTTAAATTATTATATGAATTCAATATATATTAAAATAAAAAAAAATTAAAAGCTCAATATGACTAAATAAATATTTAAAGATGTAAAGTAAAAACATGTATAGATTAAGACAGGCAAGGATGCATTTTTTCAAAAGAGAAAAAGGATCTCAATTAGATATGGTAATCGGATCACGTCAAACGAATTTGAGTTCAAATCGATTTTTTTTTGTCATGTCATTTTTTTAAGCATGTTCGTATAGAGTCAAATTTTAGATTATAATTAGCACTAAAAAATCATATCGGATTGAAAATAATTTAATATATTTGGTTTGATTTTGAAATAAAAATTCGGTTATATCGATTTGATTTTTAATATGCAAAAACCATTAAAATTGAACCAACCGAACAATTATTATAATTACGTCATTTTGATACTGAAGCTTAAAGGCCGACCGCGATAGAGATAAAGTGAGACAAAGAAAGCGGTGGGATGAGTGGATGAGCAATGAAAAAGAGGAAAAAAAAAGTCTGGAGGATACAAATTTGAGATTGTGACAATAATATATTTTATTAAAACATAATTATATATATATATATATATATATATATTAACCAAAATAACATCATATTAAACTTGTCAATTTCTATTTGAGTTTTTTTTTTCCTTTTATTTTTATTTATTGCTTAAAATTTAAACAATTAAATATTCATCTTTTTTAATTAAAATTTAATTTTTATATAAAAATTGAAATAAAAATATTAATAAAATCTTATATTGTTAATATATATATATATATATTAAACTATAATTTATAAATAAATATGACTTAATAAAATTTAATTGAAAAAATTTGAATCACAAATTCGAATCGGATCAACAGATATTTTCAAATAAATTTTTCGAATTTTAAATTTTCATTGTATTTGCCTCTAAATATCTCGAGTCATTCAACTTTTATTCAAATTTATATTCGAATTATTTTTTTTGGAATAGGTTAGGATCGAGTTAAAAATTACGACATTTAATCTCAATCATAGATATCTTTTCACATTATATGGCATCAATCCTACAACTGGGGCAAAAATAAAGAAGCAACTGTTGCTGAGGGTGACTATGTCCAAGCATATCCGGTGGTGCAGATAAATATGGAGTAGTGGGTTAAAATTTTATTTTATTTTATTTTTTTATGTTAGCTACACCCTGGGACTTTGCCTCGACTACATCCAGATTTAACCTGCATTGCGCATCAGACTTTTTGGTGGGAAAATCTCCCAATAATAATTTTCTGCGTACGTTAGAGCTCGAACTCGAGACCTTATTTAAGCGAAACCAAGTCGCTTTCCACTTTGACCAACCCCGTTGATAAAATTTTATTCTTAATATGCGCACTAAATTCATCTGGGCATCAAAATATATATATATATATTTTAGCTTTTTTTAATATATTGTTTATTTTATAAAAAATAATTTGCAGTTAGTATCATGTTGAAAATATTTGAGAATTTTAGATTTTTGCATAATAATGATAGTTAAATTATGGATTTTAGACAAATTTGTTCCTCATTATTTCACTGAACAATGATGAAATTAAGACAATTCAAACACAATAATTGTTGTTTGAATGATACTTCATCGGTTCATAAATAAATATTAATTTTTCTTTTTGCACAAAAGTTAAGAGACTCATTTATATTTTATATTTTTATTATTTTTTTTAAAAATTAATTAATTATTAATTATATTTTAAAAATTAAATTAGTATTTATTATATAGAGAGTATATTTGAAAAATCACAAATTTTTGAAAAGTAAATACTTAATTATGAATAGTCCAAAATAGAAAGTTGTACACTTATTTATAAATGAGAAAGTATCCATTATTGTTCACATGTAGCACTCTATTATTGGTATGGTTCATGAAATGACTATTGAATCATATCTAAACAAAAATTTTCCATATTACGAAACCTCACACAAAATGAATTATATGCAATTTAAATATCCATTGGCTAGTAATTGAAATTAAACAACAAATAATTCAAAAATATATTATAATCCAAGAATGATTATTGCAAGAGACGTGCTGAGACGATCTCTTTTTACTGCTTAGCACCAAAATTTTGAATAAAAATGTTGCTGCAGTCCCGCCATATTCCTGTGAAAATCTCTGATTATTTCTGGCCAGAAAATCAACTTCATGACTGATTTGATGGACCTGAGTCTCTCCTCTGACCCGGCCCAATAAAATTGAGCATAAGGCCAATTTAGTCCTCCTAGAGTGCGCTTGGACTCCTTTTAGGCCCTGAACTGGGCATGAAGAGTGAGCTGACTAGGCTTGCAGGAATGGGCCTCTATTTTGGGTCTGCAGAAATACTATTAGACTCCATTTGATAGGAGTGAATATACACCGATTAACCGATTTATTAAAATTTTATTAATCAGTTCATTAATTTTAGTTAACCGATATATCGGTTTTAATTTTTAATTAATTTTTTCGAATCGGTTTACCGATTAACCATTAAAAAGTTTTAACATATAAATTTAATAAATTATATAATTTGTGATTGTTTTTAATAGTTAAAAATATTTCAAAAATGAAAAATACAAATCAAATAATAATATTCATTAAAAGAATAAAAAAATAAAATTTTCATAATTAATTATAAAAATTGAATATATTCAATATGAAATTAACAATAGAGTGGTAATTATACACATGTAATGAATAAATAATTGCAATAAAAAAGATAATTTCAATGTTTATTTACCTAAAAATATATATTATAATAATATTTTAGAAAGTCATATATTATAATATTTATAAATTACAAAAACATTGAAAAGTTTAAGTGTAAAAATTAAAATATAATATATAAAATGTATTTATAGGAGAACGGTAAACTTCCTCCGCAAGACAAACGCGACTTCTAAGAAACTTCATTTATCTCTCTGCCACATGCAAATTAGAAATTGGCTCACTAAATGACCGATGTGTTGAACGAAGAGTCACTATTAAGGACTCACCTGACAAAATGTCACTCATTATGACAAACGACTGTCCCATCGAGCATGCGAAACGTCACTACCTTTGAAACCCAAAGATAACCGTTAAAAAACCTTGTAGCTCTATGATCCGATTGGATTGCTTGGGGGGGGGGGGGGGGGGGAGGGGGGGGGGGGGGGGGGACAAATGATAATACATATTATCTCTTAAGGCCCATGGACAGTTCAAGGCTCAGAGCCCAAACTACAAAGTAGTTGCTTATAGGAAACAAGTCCCATCAGGCGCATATAACCTATCCACTCAAGACTGCCAGTCGCCATCTAACCCGATCGGATCGTTGTGTTATGCCAGTAGCACTAGCACACTCAACCGAGTATGGTCAATCAAATCATTACGTAGCCATACTCTGTACTTACCTACTACTTGAGTGCTTCTACTAGCTATGCTTCTCTCTCTTCCGCTTTATAAATACTCATACTAAAAAGGTCTTGGGGTATGGCATCCAAACTCTTTTGCTACCCTTTCTCTTTCAAAAGTCTTTTACTAACTTAAGTTTCGGAGAGCTATTGGCTGGTCTGACAGGGCTAGCCTTGTTTGCAGGTGTTGGGATACAACAATACCGATTGACTTGTATAATGTTCCTCATTACGATATTCTCATGAGTATCAATTATCAAAGACATTAATATTTCCTAACACAATATCTCCTAATCACGAAATAAAAGGACTAAATTCAAAACCAAATATGCAAATAAAGGAATTAAAATGGATGGGTCTAAATTAGGGGTGATCACAGTGCGGGGCGGGGGAGGGGAGTGGCTCCCCACCTACTGCCCTGCCTAGGGGCAGGGATTCCCCGTCACCGTCCTCGTCCCCAATAAAAATACCCAACTCCAATGAAGATTTCCGACTCTGATGGAGATTCCCGACCTGAATCAAAAATATTTCACAAAATTTAATAATTGATGACATAAGATTAAAAATATCTCATACAATTTAAATATAAATATTTATAAAAATCTCATATAATTAAAATACAAATATTTGTAAACATTTCATGCAATTCAAATATTAATAATATCAGTTGGACAATTTTCACACCGATGAATATCAACCTGAAAAATTTAATATTCATATATATATAAAATAAAATATCAATTTTTTCAAGGACGGAAATTTTTTTCTTCCCACCTCCGCCCCGTGGGAGAAAAATTCGGGAATTTTCCGTCCCGTTCGGGTCAGGTCCCCACCGGGGACAGAAAATTCCCTCCCCATGATCATCCCTAGTCTAAATACCACTAAATCAACAGCGAGACAAAGCAATGAAAATAATTAACACTTAACTAAACAATAATTTGAACAAAATGGATATCTACAGTGGGTGATATTTGTAAGAGAGAAATCTGAGCACAGAACATCTTGAACTTAGTTGTTGCTGTAATATTACTATGGCAAAGTATCCCAGATTTCCAATTACTTTCAAGATGGTTCCATTATTCAAAATATTCAATAGAATAACATTATTTTTAAAATTCTCCCAATCCTAGTGGAATATACTACATCCGTTTCATTATTTGTGACGTTTTTTTAATTTTCGATGGGTTTAAGAAATTATTAATTTGGTTTAAATTTAAGATAAAATTAAATGATTTAATCTACAAACTTAAATTTAATTGGTTTAAAATAAGTCAAATTATATTAAAAAAAAATTAAATTATATTGAAATTCTAAAAATATCAAATAAATATAATTTAAATTTTACTTAAAAATATCATATACAGTGAAATTAGGGAGCATATTGTAAAAAAAAGTAAAAATAAAAGAAGAGAAAGAAAGGTACGGCGTTTGGCAAGGGAGAAATCACATTCCTTAACAAACGATGCATTCAATGCTTCATCTTGTATTTATTTTGCGAAACAGGTGAGAAAATGCCAAATTTACTTCACATGCTTATTAATTTATTTTTTTACTTATTAAATTATTTATTTTTAAATTTTTATTTGATCATATTAAATTTTTAAATTTTTATTTTCATTTATATTAATTCTACCGTTATTAATTTAAATAAAATAATAATACAATTTTAATACAAATTGAGCTTCTTAACTCTTATTTTTATTTTATTTGAATTATAAAAATTTAAAAATTTAATAGAAAAAGAAATATGTTAACGAAGAGGAAACAACAATGTGCATAAGTACATGGAAACAATACTTTTTCTCTTATCCTTTCATTGGAACTCTCAACCACATGAATTTTTTTATTTTTTCAAATTATGTTAAATAATTGTTTTGCTTTGTGGTTTTTGAGTCGAACACTGCAATCTACAACGGAAGCCAGATTGGGGAAATCCCAGTTTCCTGGTGATGATTGATTGCTAGTTTACTTCCGTCTTCTTCTTTAAATAAAAACACAACCAATTAATAATTTAGCCTTTTTTCTTTAAGTATGGCAATTAGGGTTGTCCAGCCAGCTTCTCATCAGTTAATTCCTAACATTCTCAGAATCACCAAGATTAACACTAAAACTCACAAGTTACTCTTACCCATTAATCCATGGATCAACACTACAAGATCTGGTGAAGCATCAATGCCCATTCATATTTCCAAAGTTGGAGAACAAAGCTCTGGCTTAGTTGGTAATGAAGATAACACAACAGTTTTACAGTTTAAAGAGGACTTTTACCAGGCTGTTAAAGGTATGAACCTTACTATTATTATTAATAATTAAAGTTCCTTAATTACCAGCTTATTGAAATGGTTTATTTAAATTTTTAATTATGAAATAAGGAATTAACAGAGGGATTTTTGGAGTCCCGTCTGCAAAGAAGTCTGAGATTCATGGTTTAGTAGAGCTGCTAGAATCTCAGAATCCAACTCCATATCCTACTCTAAATCTTGACAAGGTAATACCCATTTTACTCTATGTGATTCTGTGCGAAGTTTAAATAAAAAATCAGTTAATTACAGTTTAAATTGTTTGTAAATTGGAAGGTGGATGGTTGCTGGAAACTTTTGTACAGTACAATTACAATATTGGGATCAAAGAGAACAAAGCTAGGATTGAGAGATTTTATCAGTTTGGGTGACTTTTTCCAGAATGTTGATATTGCTAAGGTATAAGATCCATTTTGCTCTCACTCTTTTTCTCTCTGTCTCTCTCTCTTTTTGGGGTGGTCAGCCAAGTGCATAATTTAGGGGTTTTCACGCAAAAATTATGGCTTATGGGTAATTTTACATATAATGTTCTATAAAAATGGCAATTTTATCTCTTTTTTTTTTTTTTTTTTTGAAAATAATATTTCACTCAGTTCATATATTATATGTTTTAAAATTAGAAAAAAAATATTCTTTTTGTGCCATGTGTCTATTTATTTTAGTGTTACGTGTCAATATATTGTTAAAATAGTGGCAAACCTTTTCCAATTTTAAAATATTAGGGGATAAAATTACATTGTTTAAATTTGCACCATAGTTAAAGTCAATCATAAAATAAGAAAAATTATAGCATAGATCATAGACTCGGTTAATGAATTTTTTATAGACCAATTTAAATATAAATTATCATATATATATATATATATATATATTAATTATTATTTTACTTCTTTTTTAATAAATTTATATATAAGGTATTTTATGATTAAATTGGTTTATTAAAAAAAATTCATGAATCGGGTGCAGCTGAAAAAATAAAACCATCCTAGTGCATATATATAGTGAAGGAAAAGGTCAAGACATTATAATGAATAATGATACAAGTGGTCTCTGATGAATAGTGTAAGATTTAAGGGCGTGTTTGGCATTTACTAATTTTGAACATTTGTTGATGCAAAAATGGAGGGCAAAGCAGTTAATGTGATCAAGTTCAATGTGAGAGGATTGAATTTGTTCAATGGACAGCTGACAATTGAGGCCTCTTTCAAGATTGCTTCTAAATCAGTTAGTTAAAAAAAAAAAATTAGCTGTTTTTATAAATCCATTTTCCTGCTTTTTGCTCAGCTACATACTTCTTTCCATTGTATTTTCTCTGTGTTGCAGAGAGTTGAAATTACTTACGACACATCATCCATCATTCCTGATCAGGTAAACAATAATAATAAACAGAGTTGGTGATGACCGGATTAATTTCATTTATACTCATTAAATTTATACCATAATAACAATATAGTCATAAAAAAAATATATTTCACAAAAATATATTAACTATTAAAATATTACCACAAAAGTTATTTTTGGTGCTAGGGTATTGACATGATTCACCCAAAAAAAAAGAAAAATATTGCGTGCAACCTGTTAGAATATGCTATATATATGAATATTTTAAACTGATGTAACTTATCACGTCAATATTCTGATGCTGGATTTATGAGTTTCTAGCGTCGAATTCACAAGTTTTTGGTGCCGGATTCATGTCACTGCTGGCATGGCTCAGCCTAAAATATTCCATAAAATTCCATGTGAGACATTTTCTAGCACCGAATTCATGAATTTTCAGTCAAAATAACTATATTGATAATATTTCAAAAGTTGAAATATTTTTGTAAAATAAGTTTTTTTTTTACCGGATGATTATTAAATGATAAGTTCAATAATTATGAATTAAATTAACTAGTGATGTTACTGTTCACAAAAGAAAAGATAAATAAATAAAAAATGATTATGTTTATTTATATTTTTTTACAGTTGATGAACATGTTCCGAAAGAACTACGATCTTTTGCTCAGTATCTTCAATCCGGAGGGTTGGCTCGAGATCACGTATCCTTTCCTATCATTTTCATTTATGAATGAATAAAAGTAATTTTGGTTCCTAAATTATAATTATTTTTTCTAATGAGTTGTTCTTTTCCTATTTTCTAAAATCTTATTTTAGCATATAACTTGATTGATAAATCAAATAATATAGTATTAATTTTAGTTTTTGAATAATTATTTTTTATTTTATTAATAAAAAAAACACATCAACTTATCAGATTTTTCTGGTCCCACATTTGAATTTTTTGAAATTTCAATTTGACAGTTCAATTTGTAAATTTACTGTATCCTAACATATGGATTTGAAATGTCAAAATTTGGCATAGGCAACAAAATTGATTTATACTCACTTTAGGTGCATAAAATGGCATAATTTAATTTGATAAAATATGTTTTAAACGGTTAAAATAAACTGTAAAAAAATAGAATGTTTGTAAAAAAATAGAATGTTTGAATTAAATACAGTGTATATGCCAAATTTTACTAATACAAATTAGCATGTTAGCATATAACAAGTATTTATTGGTAAATTTGTAAGTTGAAGTTTCAAATTCTAGCTTTTGAAATTTTTAAGGGCCAATTTCACCCATATATACCCCTCAACAAGTTTTTATTAAAACTCTATCCTTTTTTTTTTTTTTTGATAGGATTAAAACTCTATCCTTAAACTAATAAAAATGTCCAAATTGGCCCTTAAACTAACAGAAAGTGATTTGAATTTATATTTCTTTCTAAATTTTTAAATCAATGGCTAAGTGATACATAAAAATTCACTAAGCCTCAGTTTGGATGGAAGTAAATGATGAGAGGAATTAGTTTTACTTCAATGAAGGAAATAAAGGGAAATAAAAGAAAGTTATTCTACTTTACTTCTATTGTTTGGTACTGTTAATAAAACACAACGAAAATCTAATTTACTCTTCTATAATTGCAGAAGAAAAATTAAAATTTTACTCACTCTCCTTCTCTTTATTTTAAAGAGAAATAAAAGTTACTTTCCTTTACTTACTTTTACTCTAGTCTTTTTCTTTATTTTTATCCATATGAAATAAAGTAAATCGAATTTTACTTACTTTACCTTTCATTACTCTCAATTTCTTCCGACCAAACAAAGGGTAATGGATTTAGATAGATGTTCACAAAAATTCAGATTATTTTATTAATTTGAGGGATTTTTTTTTTTAAAAAAAGAAAATTATTGGTATAATTGATCTTCTTCCTACTTAACTACAATTTTGACAATAATTTTCTCTTCTTTTACATAATTGAAAATTTCTCTTTAGTGGTTTTACAATGGCATATAATGTGTTTGATCCTTGATCTGATTCATAGATATGTTGATGATAGCATGAGGATTGGGAGGGATGACAAGGGAAATGTCTTCGTACTAGAGAGATCACAATCAAATTAAGGAACCACAATATTTATGTACTTATAATATAAAGCTAATAAAAGGAAATTTATTACATATTTCGTCGATAACTAAAAATGAATTTGTAAAACTAACATGAGTTGATCTAGTGGCCAGCATTTTATGATCCAAATGTCATGCCAATTTCACCACCCATGTCATTGCCTTTTCATGAAATGGACGTACCTCATCAATTTGAGTTCGGGGGCACCAATTATACACCGGATGATCTAGGTGGGTCGAGCGGCTCATATCCAAGGATACCAATGTCAGGTTCGAATGAACAAACACCTAGTGCGTTCATAGTTTCTGCGTTTAATCCTTATATACCATCAACACAAAGTGGGAATGGAAATGACTTATTCGAGCAAATATTTGAAAAACCGAAAAGTCAAATCCTCAATCAATATAAGAAGGACCTTTATTCACTGATTTCTGTAATGATATTATCGGTGGTGATGTAGAACTGAGTGCTGTACAAGAGGGTGATGCACTGCAAGGTGAACAACAACAACGGTATTATAACCGAAATAGAAGATTCACTAGATGTGGTACATGATCACATTTTATTAATTAAAATATGCGCCAAAAACCGCATTCTGTTGTATTAATATATATATTTATATATCAAGTTATAGTTATATAACATTTGATATAATTGTTGTTAAGTTATAATTATTGCACTTATTGACGGTTATTTACAAATTAACAGCATTTATATATATATATATATATATATATATATATATATATATATATATATATATATATAATATCGATTTCCCATATTAAATAATTCAATTGTAATCAATTATAATCAAAGTATATTTATTAAATTGACACAAATATTACATGGATATAAGTATGTCAAAATACAAAATTTTCTGATACACATGAGATTTAATAAATCTTTACACACTAACAAATACATTAGCATCATAATTTGAACTTTGGGTTCATGATATGAGGATCTAAATTATATGTAATGTATTTATTATTATATTTTTTTAGCTGCTTGCTCTCCTGATATTAGTAAAACTATTTAATCAAAAATGCAATTTTTAACTAAAAATTGCAATAGAGGAGTTTAATGATTTTTATTGGCATAATGCATGTAAGTATTGCTTCAAGCAATAATATCCCTATATAAAAAAATAGGAATACTGTTGTTATCTTAAAAATATCTAGCAATTAATCAGAGGCATTTAATAAACATTTTTGCTAGACCTTTGAGAATAAATATGTACATCGGGCTTATAACAATCATTTACCCGCGGTATACGATTACCAGCATTATCAAGAAAAATGTCTCGATTGCATAATCTAGAAGTTGTGCACTTAATTTGAATAATCTCATAAACTACAGGTTGTGAGTTGATAATAAACACACATGTTACCATATTATCGATGCATTTCTCAAAAATCATGAAACATTTGAATAGTTAACATGATGACTAGTGGGCCCACATATATTATCTTTATTCATTCTAGAATGAAGGGAATTCAGTCCCTTTATTAGCTAGCGATACTTTAGTAATATTTCTTGAGAACAAGTAGCTTATGAGAATTTCTTAAATTGAATTAAAGAAACTTCTGGTTTTCTAATATATATGAATTCTCAATAATTTATACATTATAATTGATCCGGGATGGTCAAACTGGTCATGCCAAGTAATCAATTGTCATTCAATTAGTAAACTTCAGGTTCACTATTTTTATTGTATCAAATATTTATATCAATTGATAAACATCAAGTTTCTTAATATTAATATCAATTAGTCAGTAAATTTTGAGTTTACTAATATTTGTATTTATCAATAAACTCCGAGTTTACTGATATTAGTATCAATTAATTAGTAAACTTCAGGTTACTAATATTTCTATTTGTTAGTAAAATCAAATAATTTTCAAGAATATTTTTTCGATACAAATATTGTCATATATATATTTCAATATTCTAATCTCAATCTCAGAGTGATATCCATTTCAACGAATATCTTTTAGAAATCAATAAATTTCTTTGAGAAATATTAAAAAATAATATATTTCATAACAAATTGTATGTGGTTAATGGTATTACAGCTCTTCAGGAGCCTTCAAATAATTGTATTGCTCATAACAAAAAAGTTATACAATTCATTATACCATAGCTCAATCTATAATCAATTTAATTGATTTATGAAAATTAGAATAATTCAAAATTTGCGGATTAAATTTATTTACCTTCTAATTCTTGAAAATTAAAATCTTGATTCTTTCGAACTGAATTGTAGTAAACTACCGGCTTCCAATTATCAAAATTTATGGTAGAGACTTGATCGTGCTGATAACGTGTTATAAATAAAAGTAAAATCAAAGCATAATTGCTTTTGGGGAGAGAGTAATGGCAAAGAAAAATTTCTCTACGTTTTTCTTTCATAAAGAAAAAGTGGCGGCTACGTTGTTGTGCAGCCGCTCTTAAAAACTGAAAAATATATATGGTTATCTTAAACATATATCCATATATATATATGTATCTACTTAAACCCTAAAGAGATAAATTAGGGATATTATCTCTTATTCAAAATAAGAGATTATATATATATATATATATATATATATATATATATATATATATATATATATATATATTTCTTATGCAAAATAATAAGAAATATTATATGTATATATATTTATATAATTAAAATTCAGTCTGTTCATTATGGTCTTAGTGTGTGATCCAATAGGTTTATATTAAGTTGGCAGTGGGTCCAATTTGATAATAGGACCATAAGTCATAATTGGTCTCTAGTAAGACATTATGACTACTCAAATAATATAAATATCGTTAGTCTAATTTTAACCTAACAACAGAACATGTTATTATCCTTTTGTCACACGATATCTTGTTTGAACATAAGTCATGGTCCATGTCAAACTTATATTATTCAAACATATAATTTTCTGATCACTAACTAAATTGATAAATTCAAATGATATTGATCACACTATCAATTTATTTGAGCGCGGCCATGCATTTTACAGTCCTACTTATCGAGGGGCCCAATAGATATCTCTCTCATAAGAGAAGGACAAATTCCATCTTGATTATTCACTTTTCTCTGCATAATTCATATCATGTCCAATCATAACCTTTGTGATTATTCGATTAAAGATAATGTTTGATTATGTCAAAACACAATGTTCCTCATGTAGGAATATGTGATAATCTCAGGTCTAAGGATTCAATAACATAACTATTATGATATCACTTATGACACTATCACATGTAGTGATCTTATAGTGGGTCCATCTTGTACCTTGTTCTCTAACAAGTACTTACATATTTGATTTATATCATCATATATATAATCATCTCATGATTATCGATCAAATCTATAACAGTCTTAATTTATTTTTATACCCTTTAGTGATAAATGATTAGGAATGACATGAATAACATGGTTATTCATAAATACTATAATAATGTAACATGCCAATAAAATTAATGTGAAGAAAACTATTATATAAATGAAATTTATAATCATTACATCAAGATCCAAATATTTGGTCTAGGGTATAACCACTAACAATTTTCCACTTGCACTAGGCCCATTCATACATCTATCTAATACCCATTGACCTAGTGTGTCTATCATGTTTGGTTTGTGAGAGAGCCTTGGTAAATAGATCAGTAATGTTGTCATCAATAAGTACTCTGTATATCTTAACATCTCCCCTTTTAATAATTTCTTGAATGAGATGAAAATGCCTGAGTATATGTTTAGATCTCTGATGAGATCTAGGCTCTTTCGCCTGTACAATAGCACCATTATTGTCACAGTAAAGATCCATAGAATTTGTGATACTTAGAACTACTCCTAGTTCACCAATGAATTTTTTTTATCCATACTGCTTCTTTAGCTACATCTGATACTACTATATACTTAGCTTCTATTGTAGAATCAGCGACAATGCTTTGTTTAGAACTTTTCCAACTTATAGCACCTCCATTTAACACAAACACATATCCTGACTGCGATCTAAAGCCATCTTTGTCTGATTAGAAGCTTGCATTAGTGTAACCATTTACTACTAGCTCATCTTCCAATCCTCCATACATTACAAATGCATTCTTAGTTCTTCTCAAGTACTTAAGGATGTTTTCAATACCTGTTTAGTGACTTTTACTGGGATCTGACTGGTATCTGCTCGTCATACACAAGGCATATGAAATGTCTGGTTAAGTACATAACATGACATATTGTGACGCGCGCCCGAACCAACCCAGCAAGGGCCCTCAATGCGAATCCGCTTTAGGATTCGAGGGACTGATTCGCGTCTTTTGATCATGGGCACCACGAGGCATCATCGGTGCGTCCCTCCCAATAGAACATTGGGGAGAACCACCTAACCTAATGGCACCTAGAGGCACCTTTTGAGGTATCATGGAGTCGCCACCCAATTTTGGAGAATTGGGAAAAGGTCTCTCACCTCTTGTTGGTCGAGACCAGAGATTCGGTGTTCGGAACTTCCCTCTTATTTATGCTTTGGTTAAGTATAAGTGGTTTTTTAACTTCTTAAAATTATATCTCTTATCTCACACGAGGGATGCATTTAATTAAATAGCGCATTTGAAAGCACGTAAAGAGAATAAATAAAAGCGATAAATAAAGTGAATAAAGAAAGCAATAAATGAAAGCGGTAAACACGCAAGCACGCAATTACAAAAGAAATAGGGGCATAATACAACCCCCATTGAAAGGAATTCGAAGATATGAATAGGACGGAATACAATCCCCAAAAATAAATAAAGTTGCCCCAAAATTAATTACAAGGGCCCAAAAAGAAATGAACTTGAATTTAAAACACTCACCCAAGATTAAAATAAAAGAACATACATAAATCGGGACATTATTTGAGGAACGTTGGTTCCTTCGCACTTGTTCGAAAGTTAGGAACATTGGTTCCTTCGTATTAATTTAAAGAGGGTTCGAAGAGTCGTTTTGGTTGTTTGGTGAAAATCGGGATGAGTGATTCCATTTTTAGAGAAAACTAACTCTTCGTTTTATTGTGATATTTTTGATATTTGGCTAAAATAAGGGACATTGGTCCCAATTTTATTAATGAAAATTCCAAGTTAATTATAAAAGTATTTTTGTGATTTTTTATCTCACGCGTGCACAAGTAAAATAATTATTTACAAATAAATACAACAAAAGGATGAGGAATTAGAATTAGAGAGATCTCACCGAACCGATGTGTCCGTCTACGCATCGCGACCCATCCGGGGAGTCACGGGGCGCTCACGTAGCCCGACTCAACATAAACTCATACACAAATAATATCAACAATATTAGTAAATATTCAAAGTAAATTAATCAAATAAATGCGAAATATAATAATAATAACAATGATAGCAATGCAACAAAATAAATAAGATGAATAATGGACATAATAATCATAATAAAACCATATAATAATAATAATAATAATAATAATAATAATAATAATAATAATAATAATAATAATAAGAGGATGGTAATAATGCAAATAATAACAATAATGGATGATAAATAATATGAAAACAGACTAATCAATTAGTAGTAATAATAATAATAATAATAATAATAATAATAATAATAATAATAATAATAATAATAATAATAATAAAGACAATAAATGCGTTAAACATGGCAGGAACTCAATATATGATAATAAAAATGAAAAGCAATGGAGATGGTGATAACGATAAATAATAATAATATTAGTACATGGACATGAAAATCCATTTGAAGCCAACAAATAACATATTAATGGTGGTATTAACACAGTAAAACGCTAAAAGTAAATAATAGACATGATATTGATAGTAAAAAAAATATTATGAACAACAATAAATAATATACAAAAAATAATGAGAACAAGTTCAAGAATGTTTACCCTCAGAATTTTTAGTTTGGAAATAGGGTGTTTCGATCCGTTCCTCTTGTCAATTTTTGATGATAAATATTTGAAGGAAATGTAGAAATCTGTGTTCTAAACAAAATAGTTTGAGAAAATATTTTTGTGGGATGAACAAGCCAAGAAAATTATTTTTTCTTGCTCAAATCAACCCAAGATCAAATATTTTGTAGTAGCAAAAACTAAAATTTGAGAATAAGGCTTGAAGATTTTTGAAGAATTTTTAAGAAGAACAAAAAAAGCTTCCTGGAGAGTAGCAAAAAAAAAATAGAGAGAAAAGCCAAGGGTTTTCTTTTGCCAAAATCTGCCGTCCTTGAAAATGAGGGGAAAATCCTCATTTAATATTGCCTTGGCAAAACAAAGCAAAAGACAAAAAAGCTTTTATTTTTAGTTAATCCAAAATAGCATAAAATGGTGAAACAAACGGAAATATCAGACTGAAAACAGCGAAAAAATAGGACAGGCGAAGACCAACAGGTCGCGCGGCAGCCTGCTGCGCGTGGTGCCCCCGCACTGCGCGCGGCAGGCTGCTGCCTCGCGGGCAGGGCCTCACGCGAGGCGCCTGCCTCGCGCGCAGGGGCGTCGTGCGAGGCGCCTGCCTCGCGCGCAGGGGGACGTCGCGCGAGGCGCCTGCCTCGCGCGCAGGGGGGCCGCGCGGTGCCCCCCGCCTAGCGCGCAGGCGCCCCTGCGCGCTGGGGCAGCCTGCACGCGCTGCCGCAAGTGGCATCCGCGATTTTTTTTTTTTATTTTAAATCTTGACACAAAATTAATATATTTATATTTATTTTTTTTCTCCATTTTAATTTTGATTTCCAAAAATTATATTTTTAATTATTTTCCGAAAAACACACCTTTGACAAGGGAACGATCGATTCTCACCTTTCTTGCCAAAATCGGTCTTCTATTTCATCATCGGGTAATCCTGATCTTGGACCGCCTCGGGACCCGGTGTCTACAGTTGCGCCCAATTTTAGGGAACTTAGAATTCAGGTGCCTAAGTGAGCTAAAATTCAAGAAAGAAGGGAAGAGACGCGTACCTGAGGCGGTCGCTTTCTCGAACTTGGTTCTGCCAGCTTGTCGGCGTTGTGGGACTATTATTGGTCATGTGATTGATAAACGTCAGCTCATCGATGTGTGAAACCACGGCTGAACGACTGATGAACACCAGCTTATCGGTGTGTCTAGACGTCAGTCTTTGTAGAACGTGGTTGATGAAACACCAGCTCGTCGGTGTGTGAAACCACGGCTGAGCGACTGATGAACACTAGCTTGTCGGTGTGTGAAGGCGCCAGACTTTGAAGAATGCGATTGATAGAACACCAGCTTGTCGGTGTGTGAAACCACGACTGAGCGACTGATAAACACCAGCTTGTCGGTGTGTGAAGGCGCCAGACTTTGTAGGACGTGATTGATAGAACACCAGCTTGTCGGTGTGTGAAACCACGGATGAGCGACTGATAAACACCAGCTTGTCGGTGTGTGAAGGCGCCAGACTTTGAAGAACGTGATTGATAGAACACCAGCTTATCGGCGTGTGAAACCACGGCTGAGCGACTGATAAACACCAACTTGTCGGTGTGTGAAGCCACGGCTGAGAGACCGATAAACACCAGCTTGTCGGTGTGTGAAGGCGCCAGACTTTCCTGCGAAATCAAAAGAGATTCGTATGCAAGGGTAAGTTATGCACTTGCATATGCATATGCCATGCAGGATGCAGGTGACACCATTCATCTGAGTGGCCCGGTGGTCGAGGCACGATAACTCTTGCTGAAGCGACTCATGGCTTCGTTTGGTCGATTATGCCCCCAAGTGTCGGAAGGTGCTGTCCTGATTTAGGGACTCTGACTCACAATATTTCAGGGAGGATTGCCCGATGTGTGTCTTTGCTTGAAAGGGGTCGCCCAAGGTAATGCCGCCTTATCGCTCCAAGCGTCATTGTTTTAAAGGTAGTGCGTCCCTCGTGGATTTTCACACTAGCTTTTCTTAGCGGGAGATGCGTCCTTGTCGGATTTTCACATAATCCCGTGCCTTATTTTTTGCCTGGAATGGACCCAACCCAATCTAGTAGCTTTTATTTATTTCATTTTTTGTAGGGAAGACTACCTGTTGCCAGGTTTTCACCCTGCCCTTTGGCCTAACTTTTGCTTAGAGCGCCAGTCACGGTTTTCATCTCTAACGGCCTTCTTTATTTTTTTTTTTGATAAAGCTTTTGTCGGGTGCACAGATAAATTGTGTGTGTTGAAATAGGGAGTGACAGCAGCGGATGCATTCAAATGGGGAGTGACATATTACTCGTCTGAAAAGAACTATGGACATTTATTGGATAAAAGAGCTTCTCTGAGCGCATAATTGCATACATATACACGTTTCTCGTATGACTTCATTACGCAAGATCATCATTTGACATTAGGCCCAAGATACCATACCACATCTAATCTCGAGATAGATCTCAAAAGCATCACGACTCCTGTTATCAATCAGCCCTCTCGGGTTTTCTTGATTGAACATTTTCTCTCTTCTTCTTCTCTCTCTTTTTTTTTTCTTCAGCCGTGGAATCTTTTCAATCTGTCGACGTTGACCGGCTCCCTAAATTCATTCCCATCACTATCCATCAGGATCGCAGCTCCTTTAGACAAAAGCTTCTTCAGAACGAAGGGTCCTTCCCAAGTTGGCCTAAACTTGCCTCGAAAGTCTGGAACCCCCGGCCTCATCTGTTTGAAGACTAGGTCTCCTTCCTTCAATGGGTGCTTTCTTACTTTCTTCCTAAATGAGCGAGCTAGCCTTTTCTGGTAGATCTGATTGTGGTAGTATGCCCGCATCCTACCTTCGTCCAATAGGTTCAACTGTAGTAGCCGCTGCTAGGCCCATTCGGCTTCTGGCAGCTGAGCTTCTGTTACCACCCTTAATGACTGGAGCTCTATTTCTACCGGTAGGACTACTTCTGTCCCGTAAACCAAGGAGAAAGGGGTAACCCCTGTAGAAGTTCTGGCGGTGGTCCTGTAGCCCCATAGTGCAAATGGCAATTTCTCGGCCCAGTCTTTATAGGTTTGCACCATCTTAGCCAATATCTTCTTGATGTTCTTATTAGCTGCCTCCACTGCCCCGTTGGCCTGCGGTCGGTATGGAGAGGACTTATGGTGTTGGATGGCGTACTTCTTGAGCATCTGCTTAGTCTCAGCTTGGAACTGTACCCCATTATCTGACACGACGTGATGCGGGAGACCGTACCTACAGATCAAATGTCGCTGGCCATTTCCCGGGCACCTAATTTCTTGAAGGATTCAGCCTCAACCCACTTAGTAAAGTAATCAATGGTGACTACGATGAACCTGTGCCCATTAGAGGCCGTCGGGCGTATCTCCCCTACAATGTCAATCCCCCATGCTGCAAATGGCCACGGAGACGTCAGGTTGCACAATTCTGACACTGGCAGGTGTCTCAGATTAGCATATTGCTGGCATAATTGGCACTCCTCCATATATTTAGAGCAATCTGTATCCATTGTTAGCCAGAAGAATCCTTGCCGCATTATTTTCTTTGCTAGGGCCAGACCATTCATATGGGCCCCACAGACCCCTGCATGGGTTTCCTCCATAACCCTTTTGGCCTCTTTCTCATCTAAACATCTTAGTTGTATGCCATCGGCCTGTCTCTTGTACAACACCCCGTCTACACTGATGAATTGAGTGGACAGTTTGCGGATCAGCCTTTGGTCTTTTTCAGTGGCTTCTTTCGGGAATATTGACCTCTCTAAATAATTCTGGACATCATAGTACCATGGTTTTCCATCAGTAGTCTCGACATCCCCGACTTGCTCGGTCTCAAAGTATGGCTTGCTTGAACTGAAAATGAGCATAGGCTTCATAACTATCCCTTCAGGGTTGTCCCACATGGATACCAGGGTGGCTAAGGCATCTGCCAATTGGTTCTCATCTTGGGGCACGTAGTTAAAAGTGCAAATTTCAAACTGGCCACTGAGTTCCTTAAGCACTTCGCATATGGCAACAACCGCTCTTCCTTGATAGCCCATTCACCCCTGACTTGACGGATTACTAGAGATGAGTCCCCAAAGACCTCTACTACCTTCGCCCCCATGGCTGAGAGTGCTTCCAACCCGAAGATGCAGGCTTCATACTTAGCTTCATTATTGGTGGCCTTGTACCTTAGTTTCTTGGCTAAGGGAAGCTTCTCTCCGTCCGGGGTTACTAGAATTATTCTCGTTCCAGCTCCCTTGCTATTTACTACTCCATCAAAATACATCTGCCACTTCTGCATGGTGATGGCTACCACGTTTTCGTTGGGGAATTCATACAATAGTTGGTCTCCTTCAATTGGATGGTCAGCAAGAAACTCCGCAACTGGTCGACCTTTAATGGTCTTTCTAGTAATGTATTCCACATCGAATTCTTGTAGCAATATCAGCCATCTTCCCATTTTCCCTAGCAAAGAGGGTGCCTGTTGCAGGTATCGGAGGGGATTTTGCTTGGCAACAGCCTGCAATTTATAGGAATGAAAGTAATGCCTCAGTTTCTTTGATGCCCAGATTACTGCTAGGCAGATCTTTTCCACTTCAACATACTTGGCTTCATAAGGGAGGAATTTCTTGCCGACGTAGTAAACCGCAAATTCGACCCCGAATTCATCCTCTTGGGCCATCATGGCTCCTACAAAATTTTCCTCTATTGCTAGGTAGAGGATTAGCGGTTTGACAGGCTGTGGCGGCCGTAGCACTGGGGGTTGTTGGAGGTAATCTTTAATGACATCAAAAGCCTTTTGGCAGTCGTCGTTCCACCTGACCGGCTGATTCTTCCTGAGGAGTTTAAAAATTGGTTTTCACACTGAAGCGAGCTTGGAAATGAACCTACTGATGTACTGCAATTTACCCAGAAAACTCCGAACTTCCTTTTCCTTTTGGGGCGCTGGCATTTCTCTGATTGTCTCGATTTTATCAGGGTCCACTTCTATTCCCCTTTGGCTCACCACATGGCCTAGTAGCTTACCTGAGGTAACTCCGAAAATACACTTTTTGGGATTGAGGCGAAGATTATACTTCTCGATCCTCTGAAAGAACTTTTCCAAGGCCTCGAAATGTCCTTCTCGAGTGGCTGACTTAATCATCATATCATCGACATACACTTCAACCTCCTTGTGAATCAAGTCATCCAAGATCTTGGTAGCCATCCTTTGGTACGTCGCTCCGGCATTCTTCAACCCAAAAGGCATCACTCGGTAGGCGAATGTCCCCCATTCTGTGATGAAGGCCGTCTTAATTCAATCCATAATCCTGTTAAGGATTTGGTTGTACCCTGCGTACCCATCCATAAAGATGTACATCATACAAGAGGCTGCGCTATCCACTAGTACATCAATATGGGGTAGGGGAAAGTCATCTTTCAGGTAGGCTTTATTCAGGTCTCGGTAGTCAACACACACTCGGACTCTCCCATCCTTCTTGGCTACGGGGACAACATTGGCTAACCACGTGGGGTATTGGACCTCTACCAGGAATTTGGCTTCGATCTGCTTATGCACCTCTTCCTTTACCTTTTCTGCCCATTATGGTCTCAGCCTTCTGAGCTTCTGTTTGACCGGCTTGCACTCTGGGTAGGTTGGAATGGCGTGTTCGGTAACTGCCCGATCAATCCCTGGCATATCTTCATAGGTCCAGGCGAAGACTTTTTCATATTTTTTCAAAATTCTCTCAAATTTTATCCTTTCCTCAAGAGTTACGTCGGATGCTATCAAGATTTCCTTTGGATTTTCCAAAGTCCCGAGATTAAATGAGGTGGTATTGGTTGAGTTAATGTCAAATATAAATGATTCATGCTTGTGATCATGCATAATGAAGTCATGAGAAACATCGCACAAGTAAGCAAAGTCATTCATATTATTAAAGTACTCAGAATTACAGACAGAGTTGTCAAATAGTTCAGGGATAAAAAGTACATCAGCAAAGCTATCATTATCATCTTCCGTTGGCGTCGGCTCTGAGGTCGATGGCCCTTTGTCGTCGTCGATCTTCAAATTCTCCAACTCTGGTGCCGCTTCTTCACCTTCTACTTTTTCCTTGCCCTTCACCCGGGTGGTCAGCAGACTTTCAGTGACAATCTCCTCGGGAACTTCTCGATCCCATGCTAGAGTCTGATTGAAGATTTCCTCATCCCAGAAGGCTTCCACCTTTTTGACCATTCCCTCAGACCAGTCAAACACATCATTGAAGATTTCAAAACCTGGGGTGATCTTGCCACCAATCCACTGAGGCTCTGCCTCCCCACAGTAGGCACACGCTGATGCAGCCGATACAAAAGTCTCCAAAATGTGCGGCACTTCCGCAGGCTTCTTCTCAGGCTTGCTCTTCTTGGCATCAGTAGCGTAGCCTAAACCTCTCCTATCCTTTTGCCCCCTTGTGGCGACAGGCTCTTGAATCCCTTGTGAGCTCTTACCCAAACCAGCCCCGGGGAGAAAGCTCATCTTTTTCATCATATTGACAACCTGGGGGCTCACCTCCGAGCTATCTTCCTCATTCACCACAGCCACGTGAAACCCACTGAAGGGTTGATTGGAAATCCCTAGCACCGACACTTGATTGTCACTAGCCGCTTTAATGGTCACAATCTTGCCTTCATGAGGGATCTTGATCATTTGATGGAGTGTAGATGGAACCCCTCCCAACTTGTGAAACCAAGGCCTTCCTAGCAGCACGACGAAGTTGGTCGGGATCGGCAGGACCACAAATTCAGCCTCTATCTCAACTGGACCGGTCTTGACTTGAGCCTTAAAAGTCCCAGCAGCTTGCCTTCTCGAGTTGTCATAAGCAGTGATGGTCAGATCAGATTCGCTCAACATGCCCTCTTTCAATCCAAGTGAAGGTAGCGCCACTAGCGGGCACACATTAATGGAGGACTCATCATCCACCATGACACAGGCCGTGTGTTTACCATTGATCTGAGCTCAGATATATAGAGGGCGATTGTGATTACGACCCTCGATTGGCAAGTTAGCCTCTGTGTAGACTATGTTCTCTTCAGATCCCCCTTTCACAATGCCCAATAACTCGGAGGGCGAGATAGTGGCGGCGACTGTCGATTCACATAAGGCTTCGACTAGCTTCTGCCTATGGCTCGGGGATTGCCTCAATAGGTCCTAGATGGATATTTGTGCTGCTGTCTTCTTCAGTTGCTTTAGGATATGATTCTCTTCCGTTTCTTGCTCCACCATCGGAGGTATTGGGTCCTGTTGCTTCTCAATTTTCGGCACCACTCTTCCGCTGCGGGTAACAGCCTGTACCTCTTGCACCTTATCTTCTTCACCCCCAGAGTTCCATACATCCTTCGGCTCGTCGGCCTCTTCAGTCTCACCTTCACTGGTTGAGTCCCAACATTCTATCATGTTGACTTGGGGCTTCTCCCTATTGACTTCCTGCTCGGGGCGGACGATAGCCACGTAATCATTGCCGTAGAGATCCCTCAGCACATACCACTCTGGCAAGCTTGACCCTATCATGAAGACTGGGGGAGGAACGGCGTTATACCTGGTATTCTTCTTCTTTTCTCTCTTTTCAGGGTCGGAGATCTACTTACTATCAATGAGATCTTGGACCCGATCCCTTAAAGTTCTGCAAGAGTCAGTGAGGTGACCGGTGTGCTGGTGGAAAGCACAGTATTGGTCTCCTCTATGGTTTGGTTGGCCGTAGGTCTTGGCTTGTCGGGCTGGCAATGGTTGAAGTTTTCCCTCTTTCATTAATCTTTCAAGAACCCAGGACAATGGCCTTCCCAAATTCGAATAGTGCCTCTGGTTCGCATCCGTGGCTGAAACTTCTGCTGTTTTGCCCACTCTATTACTGCTGCTTCCGGCGCCACCTGACCTATTCCCGCCTTGGTTCCCGAAGTTCTTCTGAGCAAAACAGTCATTATTGGCTTTCCTTGCCAAGTACTCCGATTCAGCTTCAATTGCTATGTCTTTTAAGGATTCCCAATCCTTGAGCCCTTTCATCTCAAGCCCCTCCCTCAAGTATGGGCTTGCATTCTTGATAAATAGTCTGATTTGGTCCGAGGTATCGGGTTTCCTCTTCATCTCCATAACGCGATTCCTCCATCGCGTAAGGTAGTCATGGAAAGATTTACCAGACTTTTGTTGCAGGAGCTCGAAGTCTTTTAACGTCACTTCCATACGGGTGCTGCAGTCGTACTGTCTCATGAACTCACCTGTAAGCAAATCCCAATCTTCTCTCGACCTCTTGTCTAAATCGTGGTACCAATCAACCGTCGACCTCGTCAAACTAAGGCAAAAGTACTCCACCTTTTGCTTCTTGGTAAGACCTGTGCCCTTCATGATTAAGGCATACTGCTTAAGATGGGCCGAAGGGTCAGACGTGCCATCGAACTTTGGTAAATCTGGCATCTTAAATCTCTGAGGCAGCAGCTCCTCCTCACCCAAGTCTACATCTTCGGGGATAACCCCCTTTCCGACCGATACCATTCGTGCGATGGCCTCCATTCTTTCCTCCATCTTCCTCACCACATCATCCTCTAGCTTAGGAGCTTTGCACCTCGCCGCTTGAGGGACTACTGGCTCATCTTCCTCTTCCCCTAAGAAATCATCCCTTGGATCTGGAATTCTCACCCTCGGTTGCTCAACTGGTGCCGCCACTCTAGGTTCAGTGACTGGCTGTGGCACAGTGGCAGTTGGTATAGTGGTCTCCATAACAGGTGTTTCGACCGGGTTAACAGCTGGAGCTCCAGACGGTTGTCCAGCGTGTGGTGTCATTTGGGCGACAAAGTTCCTCATCATGGCCAAAATCTTTCTTTCAAAATCTTCGAACCTCTTATCCAAGTCCTGTGTTGTTACAGCACCCGACTCTTGCGGTAATTCTGCCATTACTGATTCGGAGGATTGTTCTGAATAAGAGTCTGAGTTTCTATCCCAATCTGAACCCGATGCTGATGCCAAACTTGATGGCTCAACTACTTGATTTCTGACCAACCTCCCGCTAGGATCTCTAGACCACTCAAATGGATCTATGATGGCTGAAAAAATCCAATTCGTTAGCATGATGCATGGATGGCATTAAGAATGCATGGTCGTGTTGATGCAACATCCACAACCACATGCAAGCAAACAGACCCTTCCAACCTTATTTCTCCTGCACACGGGGCAGTGTGGTCTCTTTCCTAGGTGGGCTTAGCCATGGGTCAGCTGGGGACCCTACGAACGCGCGAAGTGCACGGCGAAAAGCCGACAGCATAACAACTCTAGTCTAATGTACACGCGTATGAGTTTTGGCCATTATGTATTTGGACAATTCAATCTAGTTAAGGCGGGCTCACCAGGGCATGAAAGCCTTTGATAAAAGACCACTTAACTTGCTTGATTTTGTTTAATATGCGATGGCCCATGTCACAAGCATCATATTAAGGAGCATACCACCTAGTGGTTTCTATTTGCCATTAGATGAGCTTTGGTCAAGGTGATGAAACTTTTAGGGCTACCCAAGCATGGTCCGCGCCAACGGGTCTAGCTCATCACGAGCATAACGACCGATCGGGTCTCCATTTTGATATACCAAAAGGTACAAGGCTTGGGCTGGTGATTATCCTTAACACTTCCCTACAATGAGTGAAAGTAGGGTCGTGCTTCGGGAATGCACCGGGGTAAGATAGGGACCAACTAGCGTAAGTCTAAGGCCCTAAAATGATATGCAAATTTTTGAAAAGAGATAGAATTTTAAGTTTTAAAAACCCAATTATACATTTTAACCAAAGCGCTTTCGGAGTGAAGTCTCAAACACAAGTCCCCAGTGGAGTCGCCACTGTGACGAGCGCCCGAACCAACCCAGCAAGGGCCCTCAATGCGAATCCGCTTTAGGATTCGAGGGACTGGTTCGCGTCTTTTGATCATGGGCACCACGAGGCATCATCGGAGCGTCCCTCCCAATAGAACATTGGGGAGAACCACCTAACCTAATGGCACCTAGAGGCACCTTTTGAGGTATCATGGAGTCGCCACCCAATTTTGGAGAATTGGGAAAAGGTCTCTCACCTCTTGTTGGTCGAGACCAGAGATCCGGTGTTCGGAACTTCCCTCTTATTTATGCTTTGGTTAAGTATAAGTGGTTTTTTAACTTCTTAAAATTATATCTCTCATCTCACACGAGGGATGAATTTAATTAAATAGCGCATTTGAAAGCATGTAAAGAGAATAAATAAAAGTGATAAATAAAGTGAATAAAGAAAGCAATAAATGAAAGCGATAAACACGCAAGCACGCAATTACAAAAGAAATAGGGGCATAATACAACCCCCATTGAAAGGAATTCGAAGATATGAATAGGACGGAATACAATCCCCAAAAATAAATAAAGTTGCCCCAAAATTAATTACAAGGGCCCAAAAAGAAATGAACTTGAATTTAAAACACTCACCCAAGATTAAAATAAAAGAACATACATAAATCGGGACATTATTTGAGAGACGTTGGTTCCTTCGCACTTGTTCGAAAGTTAGGAACATTGGTTCCTTCGTATTAATTTAAAGAGGGTTCGAAGAGTCGTTTTGGTTGTTTGGTGAAAACCGGGATGAGTGATCCTGTTTTTAGAGAAAACTAACTCTTCGTTTTATTATGATATTTTTGATATTTGGCTAAAATAAGGGACATTGGTCCCAATTTTATTAATGAAAATTCCGAGTTAATTATAAAAGTATTTTTGTGATTTTTATCTCACGCGTGCACAAGTAAAATAATTATTTACAAATAAACACAACAAAATGATGGGGAATTAGAATTAGAGAGATCTCACCGAACCGATGTGTCCGTCTACGCATCGTGACCCATCCGGGGAGTCACGGGGCGCTCACGTAGCCCGACTCAACATAAACTCATACACAAATAATATCAACAATATTAGTAAATATTCAAAGTAAATTAATCAAATAAATGCGAAATATAATAATAATAACAATGATAGCAATGCAACAAAATAAATAAGATGAATAATGGACATAATAATCATAATAAAACCATATAATAATAATAATAATAATAATAATAATAATAATAATAATAATAATAATGATAAGAGGATGGTAATAATGCAAATAATAACAATAATGAATGATAAATAATATGAAAACAGACTAATCAATTAGTAATAAACAACAATAATAATAATAATAATAATAACAATAATAATAATAATAATAATAATAATAATAAAGACAATAAATGCGTTAAACATGGCAGGAACTCAATATATGATAATAAAAATGAAAAGCAATGGAGATGGTGATAACGATAAATAATAATAATATTAGCACATGGACATGAAAATCCATTTGAAGCCAACAAATAACATATTAATGGTGGTATTAACACAGTAAAACGCTAAAAGTAAATAATAGACATGATATTGATAGTAAAAAAAATATTATGAACAACAATAAATAATATACAAAAAATAATGAGAACAAGTTCAAGAATGTTTACCCTCAGAATTTTTAGTTTGGAAATAGGGTGTTTCGATCCGTTCCTCTTATCAATTTTTGACGATAAATATTTGAAGGAAATGTAGAAATCTGTGTTCTAAACAAAATAGTTTGAGAAAATATTTTTGTGGGATGAACAAGCCAAGAAAATTAATTTTTCTTGCTCAAATCAACCCAAGATCAAATATTTTGTAGTAGCAAAAACTAAAATTTGAGAATAAGGCTTGAAGATTTTTGAAGAATTTTTAAGAAGAACAAGAAAAGCTTCCTGGAGAGTAGCAAAAAAAAAAAAAAATAGAGAGAAAAGCCAAGGGTTTTCTTTTGCCAAAATCTGCCGTCCTTGAAAATGAGGGGAAAATCCTCATTTAATCTTGCCTTGGCAAAAAAAAGCAAAAGACAAAAAAGCTTTTATTTTTAGTTAATCCAAAATAGCATAAAATGTTGAAACAAACGGAAATATCAGACTGAAAACAGCGAAAAAACAGGACAGGCAAAGACCAACAGGTCGCGCGGCAGCCTGCTTTGCGTGGTGCCCCCGCACTGCGCGCGGCAGGCTGCTGCCTCGCGCGAGGCGCCTGCCTCGCGCGCAGGGGCGGCCTGCCGCGCAGGCGCCCCTGCGCGCTAGGGCAGCCTGCCACGCAGGCAGCCCCTCGCTGCCGCAAATGGCATCCGCGATTTTTTTTTTATTTTTTATTTTTTATATTTTAAATCTTAACACAAAATTAATATATTTATATTTATTTATTTTTACTCCATTTTAATTTTGATTTCCAAAAATTATATTTTTAATTATTTTTCGAAAAACACACCTTTGACAAGGGAACGATCGATTCTCACCTTTCTTGCCAAAATCGGTCTTCTATTTCATCATCGGGTAATCCTGATCTTGGACTGCCTCGGGACCCGGTGTCTACACATATATGATTAATCCTATAGCCGAAGCATAAGGAATTATACTCATGCGATTGCGGTCATCAGATGTCATGGGACATTGAGTTTTGCTAAGAGAAATGCCATGAGACATTGGCAAATATCCTCTTTTGGAGTTTTGCATGTTAAATCTATTTAGCACCTTATCTATATAAGTGTTTTGACTCAGACCAATTATCCTTTTAGATCTATCCCTATAGATCTTAATTCCAAGGATATAAGCAGCTTTACCCAAATCTTTCATTAAAAAATATTTTCCTAACCATCTTTTGTCTTTTGGATGATAGGGATGTCATTTCCAATGAGTAATATATCATCTACATATAATACAAGAAACATCACAGCACTCCCACTAATCTTCTTATATACACAAGGTTTATCTTCATTTTTTATGAATCTAAACTCTTTGACTGTTTCATCAAAAGGAAGATTCCAGCTCCGAGAAGCTTACTTCAATACATAAATGGATCTTTGCAGCTTGCATACCCTTTTAGAATTCTCAGGATGGACAAAACCCTCAGGTTATGTCATGTACACATCTTCAAGTAAATTTCTATTAAGAAATGCTGTTTTGACATCAATTTTCCATATTTCGTAGTCATAATACGCTGCAATGGCAATAAGAATTCATATTGATTTAAGCATTGCGACTAGTGAAAAGGTTTCATTATAGTCAATACCATGAGTTTGCTTGAAACCTTTTGCAACAAGTCTTGCTTTAAAGTTATTTACTTTGCCATCCATGTCAGTTTTTTTTAAAAACCCATTTGTACCCAATGGTTTTAATTCCTTTAGGTGGATCAATCAAGTTCTAAACTTGATTATCATACATGGATTGCATCTCAGATTTCATAACTTATAGCCATTTCTCAGATTCTGGACCTGACACAACATCTTGATAGGTAGTATGCTCATCTTAATCTATGAGCATTACTTCATGACTATCCATCATGAGAAATTCATGACTATCCATCATGAGAAATCATGATGGTATGAGGCTTGGGCTGGTGATTATTCTTAACACTTTCCTACATTGAGTGAACGTAAGGTCGTGCTTCGGGAACACACCGGGGTAAGAATCGGGACCAAACTAGCATAGTCTAAGGCTCTAATGAAATGCAATGCAATTTCGAAAAGGGATAAAATATTTAAATTAAAACTCAATTATATGTTTTAACCAACATATTTTCGAAGCGAAATCTCTTATGTCCCCAGTGGAGTCGCCACTGTGATGCGCGCCGAACCCCGAGAGTCCCCGAAAACCCCCTTTGAGGGTATTTGAGAGAGGTTCTTATAACTTTTAAAGAATTACAAAGGTGTCTATTTTGGACAACAAGGAGGTATTTTGTAGTCACCACCCAATAAAATATTGGGAAAGGTCGTCTAGCCTTACTGAGTTTAAGATAACGCATGTGTGTCTATTTTGGGCAACCCGAGATATTTTAGACACCTCCTTCCAATAGAACATTGGAAGGATCATCTAATTTCGTGAAGCCTAAGACAATGCAAATTGGGCCTACTTTGGACAACAAGAGAAATTTTTGAGACCCCACCCCAATAGGACATTGAGATGGTCCTCTAATCTCGTTGAGCCTAAGACCAGAGATAGTTCGGGACTTTCCATTTATTCAAGTCTTGGTTAAATTATAATTGAGTTTTGAATTTAAGATTTCATCCATTTCCTCAATCATTTAAATGCAATAATTAGAGCGCATATCAATCATGTAATGGAAGTGGTAAATAAAGGCAAGATAAAAAAAGGGTAAATAAAAATACAATAAATTACAATAAAACTAGGAGTGGAATGCAACCCCCAATGTAAAGTAAATGCGAATCATTCATAAAACGGGATATTCATTAAGTTTGAGGACATTGGTCCTCACATGCACAGTTAAAGAAAAAAATTTTAAAGTTACAATTTATTTGGATGGACAAACTAGGACATTGGTCCCATTCTATTAGAAAAACCCAATTTATTTATATAATTTTTTTATTTTTAATTAAGCATGCATAAAATAAATGATTTTATTACTAATTACAAGATAAATAAATTAAAAAGGCAAATAAGGAAAAATAATACAAATGACATAAAAAATGGTAAATCAACCAAGATCCCCGGATCTCCTCATTCGTTCGCATAGGTGCTCAAACAAGGAAAGAAATAAAGATTAGAAACCACAAATAAACACAAATAAAATTAATGTTATAAATTAAATCAAGAAAATCCATTAAATTCATAAAATAATAAATAATAAATTAAAACAAATAAAAAATGAATTATGATGATAATAATAATAATAACAATAACAATAATAATAATAATAATAATAATAATGATGATGATGATGATGATGATGATGATAAATAATGATGATAAAGAAAAAGAATAATAAAATAAATAAAAAGTAACAAAGAAAAAGATTAAAAAAATCAAATCTATATCTAGAATAACATAAAATAAATAAATAAACGATAAATTAAAAGATCTACATGATTGCTAATTAAATATGAACAAAAAATCGAATAAAAGAAAATAATAAAAATCGAGCCTACAATATTTACACTCAAATTTCGGACTTGATAGAATGAGACAAGATGATTGATTTTTTTTGCTTTGATTCACAAAATAATGGATAAAAAATAATCTAAAAACTAAAAAAAAATAATTGGAAAAATCTTAATTTTTCAAAATGAAAGAAAAAATTGGATTTTAAAAACAAAAAATTACTCTCTTTGTCTCAAAATCAATTATTTTTCAATAAAATTCAATCTAAAATATTTAGAAGAAATTTTATTGAAGTAAAAGAAGAAAAAGAGTTGAAGAAGAATAAGAAGAATTGCAAAACTCAAGAAAAAGAAAAGAAAAAATGCCCAAAAGAAATTCCCCCTGTTTCCTTCCCATAATTTTCTATTTATATCAATAAAAATGAAAAACCTAATTAATTAAGGAAAAAAATTAAATTTTTATTAAATTCCCCTAAATTTGGGTTTAATAAAGGAAAAAAAAAATCAAAAAACCCGGAAAAGGGTAAAAAGTAAAAAAAAATTAAGAAAAAACGGAAAAGGGGCAAAAATCGCATTTGCGGCAGACCTGGGGCGACCGATGCCCGCCAGTGCGCACGACGGGCATCGGGCGCGCCTATCGTGCAGCAGCGCGAGCTCAGGGCACTCGCTGGTCCCTGCCGCGCACAGGCTGCC
The DNA here is from genome assembly GCA_947683425.1 of Excoecaria cochinchinensis. Classification (NCBI taxonomy): domain Eukaryota; kingdom Viridiplantae; phylum Streptophyta; class Magnoliopsida; order Malpighiales; family Euphorbiaceae; genus Excoecaria; species Excoecaria cochinchinensis. Next base: position 2,300,954 of record CANTUQ010000153.1, on the reverse strand, counting down.
AAAAAATTTTTTTTAAATAACAATTTTAACTACAATACTAATTTTCAAACTCCATTTTTCAAATTTAATTTTTAATACATTTTTTATTAATTTTTTATTTTTTATTCTAAAATGCAAATTTGATAAGGAAATCATCACTTCCAACTTTTTTGCCTGTGAACAGGCATCTAATGATCATTGGGTAACTCTGATCTGAACTGACTCAGGACCCAATGTCTACACTTACCCTTATTTTTCATCCATTTCTCTTTGTTAACCATTAGTACATGGCCAGACTTCTTATTGATGCTTTGCTTAGCTGTTTTGAGTATCGCATGCAGCTCAGCTATAGATTTCTTCATATTATTCATATTGTAGTTTATGATAAGCTGGTCATAACTATCAGGCAATGAATTAAGGATAAAATCCGTTGCCAGTTCTAAACTGAGGGGAAATCTAAGCCTCTCAAGGTGACCAATATAGCCCTTTATTTTCAGAACATGAGAGCTAACTGAAGCACCTTCAGCCATTTTGTAAGAATGTAATGCTTTAGTAGTCTCATACCTTTCTTGCCTTGCCTGCTGTTGAAAGTTCTGCTTGAGATGAGCACTCAACTCATAAGCTTCCATATTTTTCAGATGCTTCTAAAATTCTGGAGCCATGGTAACTAACATGAGACAGCCAATATCCACATAATCATTAATATGTTTCTCGTGTTTCTCTTTGACCGCCCTTGTGGCATCAATAAGTGGGTCATCGGGAATAGGCGATCCAACACATATAGCTTCTTTTCTTACTTGAGAACAATTCTCAAGTTCTTAAACCAGTCAAGGAAGTTTGTGCCAGTTTCCTTAAGTTTGTCCTTCTCAAGGACAGATCACAGTGACAATATGGAAGTATTATTTGATGCCATTAATCTACAAACATGCAAGATAAATATTATTAGTACCAATTTCATTTTAGGTTTTCTCATAAAACTCCCACTAAAATAACCCTCAATTATTAATCACAACAATTGTAATAATTTAGTGTGTTAAGATCTATATTTCACCTAACTCTAAGTCAGCTTTAACATGACGCTTATAGTTAAGTTATTTAGGTCCAATTACATCTTATGTAACTCTTAGATCATGTATGGGATTTTGACATCATATGTCCCGACATGTTTTAATCCCATCTTTTCCTTAGGCCCAAAACCATTTTGCTAGCCTAATTAAGTCTAACCATTTTAACGTATGGGTAGCACCATTACCCATCATGCCTTACTAGGACAACCTAATGTACTCCGCTTTAGCAGAACCCACATTTTGGTGATCTTAGTCTGGACAGGTGTTTTTAATCATGGGTGGCATATGACTTAAAATTCTGATGTCTATTTATATATATCATGCATTATTCCATACATGGCATCTCATACACACATATAACCATTCATCGCATCGCATACTGATAAAATATGCAAAATATATATAAAACTTTATCATAGCATGGCCAAAATCTATAAGATCTTCATAAGCCAATATGAAGATTAAAGGTCAATCCTAGGTGTAAAATTATGGACTTGATCAACATCTTCCATCTTGCACCTCCATCACCATGGACTTGGATTGATCTCCATAAAAGCTCTTTGTCTTCATTACAATAATGATACAAAGATATTCTACTACAACTATTGAATAAAATAAAATTATAACAAAATTAACGACACGCAGGTCATATTTAAAATTACAAGCCCTTAAATAGATAAAATAAATCTCATCCACACGAGGTTTAATTGGCCATATGCTATGCATCATGCAAAGACATCATACATACATAAAATAAATCATGTTCATATCAAGCATAATATACCCTTTTCATAAAAATATATATTAAAATTACCGAATTATAATTTTGAACGACATATAAGGCGTTATGATTAGATAGCATGGCGGTCCCGCTAGCCAGTTAGCGGGCGTAGTTAAGGGGCAGCGCCCCTTGAAGCTCTGAATTGATGTTAATCTCATTAACAATTTTTTGCCCTAACCCACATTCTGTATCCTTGAAAAAAAAAATGGTTATGCTGATCATATCAGCATTCGTTTAATCACATTAAACCGTTTAATATATACAACATACCACCAATATTAATTTCATATTAATAGAATCACGTCAATCATATTAATCACATTAATCATGTTAAAAGAATTAATTTCGTTAGCCTTTATTTATGACATTAAAATTATCATTCATTTGATTTCGTTCATATCACATATAATCAAATCGTTGTAACAATTAAAACCAAAATCATTTTCATGTTCCAACATGAAATCCGATCATCATCAATCATGAAATCAAAATATATAAATCACATATATATAGAACATGATATTTTTGAATTAATTGAATATACTCTCTGTACCCAAAGACACACAAGAGGGTGTGGGGGGGGGGGGGGTGAATTCAGTGTCTCAAAATTTTTTTGTTGTTTTTCTAAGTGAACAGAATTGTTGAGTAACACAGAATTCAGACTTTAAATACAGAAATACAATGCAAGCAAGAATCAGATTTTTGCAAATTCTTTTGCAATCACAAACTCAAAAGTAATTTTAGAAATGTGAGAGAGAAATCTGTTAAGACAATTTCAGAATATTTTTTAAGAGATAATTTTGAAATCACGATTATCAGAATTTTAAAAGCAGAGTTGTAGAAATGCAGAATATCAAAAAAGAGAGTAGAAAAGCTGACACACAGAAATTATAGTGGTTCGGCTAGCTTGCCTACATCCACTCCTCAAGATTCACTTCTTGAGCTTTTCTCTCCACTCTTAACTCTTTTAAGGGCAAGAGTCAAAGCCAATATACAATTTTAGATTTGTATATCTACCCACAATCTTTTTCCCAAAGTAAAAGATTAAAACACTTACTAGAATTCTTTCTAGGTTTCTAGCCAACCCAAATCACAATATTTTACAATAGAATTTCCTCACAAATAATTACAACACAAAGCTATAATCAAATTGAGGAGAATATATAAAGAATGAAGTGCAAAGATGCGAAAAGTGAGATTAAAAAATTTAGCTTTTCTCTTAAGAGGTAGAAATTCTTTCCAACTTTTCTCTAACCTTCTAATGAAAGAAAAAACATGTATTTATACCCAAAAAAATCAGTTTTGATCATATGAAATACAAACTAGCCGTTTATAGCTGTTGGAGAGCAAATAAAAAAAGACAGACTCTAACTAGCCGTTATTTTATCCTGTAGTGCAATTCTGGGTTTTGCCCATAATTCTGATACTCACAGAAATTCAGTTAGAAAATTGATGCAGTCAGAAATTCATCATTTTCTGAAGAAAACCAGTTTTGATCAAAATATCATTTTCTAACTTAAAAACATTTTTGTGCAATTTAAAAACTGTAATGTGTATGCATGAGTGAGAATATCTTGCCTCAATTTGATTTTACATTTTAATAACCTAATTCCTAACAAACTAAAGCAATAAACAATTTTACAACTTAAATCCATGCTTGTTGTAGCTTGTTCTCTAGAAATGTGATACTTTGCATCAGAAAAATATATAAAAAAGTTCCTGCAGAAATTTGCTTAGAAAAGAATTCTTAGTAGAGTTTATTTAAGGTTTGATAATCATCAAAATCAGGATGTGACCTTGGGCCAACAAACTCCCCCTTTTTGATGATAACAAAACCTTAATAAACTCCATTTAGAAGTCTATCTAGGTTAGTCGAAAAGTCTCCCCCTGAATATGTGCATGGGGGTAAATGTATATAAAAACTTATATAACCCTTGTACAAAAATTATAGACAATTTTAACAGATTAACAAATAATAGCTTATACCCATTTATCAAGTATAACCCATTCAACCATAACAGTTTTACACAACAAGGATAGCACAGATAATTAGCAATCAGCAAAAAGATAATATCAAAAACAAGTATCAAATAACTTCTCCCCCTTTTTGTTATCAATCAAAAAAGGAGAGAACCTACAAAACAAAGTAACCCAAAAACATAAGGCTGTCCTCATAACATAAATCCCAAAAATTATCCAAAAACAAGCACAATGTACCAAATATGTAATAAAAAGTTAAGATTCAACATCAATGGGTAGGGAACTACTACCAGGCTGTCCAGGCTTGGACGGCTTCTTGGTGCATAGAAAAGCATTGCGAGCTGACTTGCGACGCGTATGGACAGGTGGGGAATCATCAGTGACCAAAGGTGTGGGCTCAGGTGGAGGCACAACAGGAGATGGTGCTGACATAGGAGAATGCTCAATAGGAACTTCAACAGGCTTGGAGAGAAGAAGAGGAATTGTAGCAACCAGCTTGCTGAAGACATTTCCCAAAAAAGACCAGAGGCAGAAATGAGATGGGCTTCAAACTCTTGAAGTTGTGTAGAATTCAAGCAAGGAGAGGAAGATATTTCATCAGGAGGATTTGTGGTAGCAGGCATCTGGATACTAGGGGATCTCTTAACTGCAACAGCAGGAGGACTTGAATGGGCATCCTCACCAGAGGGAGTTCCAGACCGAGAGCCAGAGGGAGTATTCTCAGAAGAAGATTTAACTTCTAATTTTTCTGCAGACTTAACATCATCATTAGTAGCAGTTTGAGCAGAGCAATCAGAGTTCTTACCAGATGTGCCTTTGCTGGAGGAGGAACTTGAGACAGATTGCTGCTGGGTAGGTGATGGTTCCTTAATGGCCAGACCAGTAGAAGTTTTCATCCAGGAAATAAATTCAAGATATTTAGAGTGCAGGGCATCATCCATTTTGACAAACTCTACTAATTCCTTGCCTTTTTCAAACACAGGAGCAGAGAATTCTTCCAACTTACGCTTACCAGATTTTGCTTTCTTCCCTGTTTCTTTATAGAACACAAAATTCACTTTTTCAGTTTTAAAAGCCTCACCACCAGCATTGTCCTTGACTAACTTCTAGTGTGCAAACAATCTAGTTAAGATCAACCCATATGGTTTCTTCTCATCAACTGAACGGGTAGCCATATAATTAAAGATCAAGAATGGCAAGTTAAAAGGCTTAAGGGTATGGAAATGCCATAGAAATATAATATCAAAGTCTAAGAGATAGGACATATTAACACGAGGGGTGATATATTGACTGATGCACTTATATAAAATCCTATAATAAGGCAACAGATTAGAGGCCAAAGGATTTTTCGAAGCCCTACTACTGTCACTTGAGATTTTAGACAAAAATTTATCCTTATTAAGATAAAAAAAATTCAAGCAATTTACTGTCATTTCTAGTACACATAGAGCCATCAAGGTTCATGGAAAATACCTTAGCAATAAGTGTGGGAGTCACAGTGTAGATGCACCCTTTTAGTACAACTTTGAAACTCTCAGCACAAACATCAAATTTTGAGCAATAAAACTCCTTTACCAAATCGGGAAAGAAAGAACCCCTGCGAAATGAAAAAAAATTGCTTCCATTTTTGCGATTCATCATATTGAGCAACGTCGGGAGCAGCTTTCAACAGATCTTCCCAAATAATAATCTTAAAAGGTAACAAAATGTGTGATTTTGGGGTTAATGTGGGAGATTTGGGTAAACTGGTTTCGCGAGATGGAGGCTGGTTGAGGGTGACGCTAGGGTTTTGTTCTTCGGTGGTTTTTTCCGATGGTGTAGAGGCGGTTTGAGATGGTGATCGACGAGGATGTCTTTTGGCCATGGATTTTGATCTTCCCATGTTGAGAGGTGCTATGGATTTGGTTAGACAAAAGGAATAACAGAGTATATAAAATGAAAATATGAATAAAGCTTTAAAAAGATATAACTTACAATATAAGGAAGTTGAAAAGACTGGATAAACATCAAGTGCAGAGAGATAACTTCCATAGGGAAACTGCACTTCTGCAGTTATCGAGAGGTGAGAAGTGATGGTAGGAATGAAAATACCATATTGCCCCTTGAAATTTTAAATTACCACAAATAGATAGTAGGAGCAAAGATGACTTTTCAACATAATTTATTAAGTGCAATACTCAACCCATCAAATCACATTCAAAAATTTGTTAGAGAATTGAGAAAGAAACAGACCCATATCTTCAGGCATTAAAAGGACTTGTACTTTTCAAAAGATCTTCACGCCAAAAAAAAAATCAGCAACCTTGTTTTTAGAGTTTAGTTTAGAAAACATACCTTAGCAGAATTTTAAATTTCTGATGAACCCATATAACTTTCTTCTTAGCTGACAAAATTAATCTTCTTTGAGAGGCTTTGTGAATATATTAGCTATTTGATTTTCGGTAGGGATAAATTCTAGTAAAATATCTCCTCTTTGCACATGATCTCGAATAAAATAATGCCTAATCTCAATGTGCTTTGTTCTTGAATGCAAAATAGGATTCTTTGTCAAATTAATAGCATTTGTATTATCACAGAATATTAGAATATTGTCAAACTCTATCCCGTAATCTTTCAATTGTTGTCTAATCCATAGAATTTGAGCTACACATCCACCAACTGCTATGTACTCTGCCTCTGCTGTAGATAATGCCACAGAATTTTGCTTTTTGCTTGACCATGTGATTAGCAAATTTCCCAGAAAAATGGCAAGCACCAGAAATACTTTTTCTGTTGATTCTACAGCCATCATAATCAGCATCTGAGTATCCAATTAAATTGAAAGAAGTCTTCTTTGGATACCAAAGTCCCAATTCTTGAGTTCCATGCAGATATCTCAAGATCCTTTTGACTGCAGACAAGTGTGATTCCTTTGGAGCTGATTGAAAGCGTGCACAAAGGCACATGCTGAAATGAATGTCAGGCCTACTTGCTGTTAAATATATCAGTGACCCAATCATGCCTCGATAAAACTTTTCTTCAACATTTTTGCCTTTTTTTATCCTTATCAATCTTTATAGTTGAGCTCATAGGAGTGCTGGCAGATTTTGCATCAGACATCTTAAATTTCTTCAGCAATTCCTTTGTGTACTTTGACTGACTTATGAATGTTCCATCTTCACATTGCTTAATTTGGAGTCCCAGAAAAAACGTTAACTCACCCATCATGCTCATTTTGAATTCCTTTTTCATAATAGTTTCAAACTCTTTACACAAGGAAATGTTAGTAGAACCAAAGACTATATCATCAATATAAATTTGAACAATCAGAATATGAGATGATATATGCTTTATAAAGAGAGTGGTATCTACTTTTCCTCTATTAAAACCATGAGCAAGTAAAAAATAACTTAACCTTTCATACCAAGCTCTAAGAGCTTGTTTTAAACCATATAAAGCTTTTTTAAGTTTATAAACAAATTCTGGATGTTCAGAATTTTCAAAGCCTGGAGGTTGTTCAACGTAAACTTTCTCATTTAATAAACCATTTAGAAAAGCACTTTTAACATCCATTTTATATAACCTGAAATTTTTAAAACATGCAAATGCACACAAAATTCTAATTGCTTCTAATCTAGCAATAGGTGCAAAAGTTTCATTGAAATCTATACATTCCTCTTGATTGTAGCCTTGGGCCACCAATCTGGCCTTATTTCTGACAACATTACCTTGCTCATCCAACTTATTTCTAAATACCCATTTTATTCCAATAACAGAACAATTTGGGGGTCTAGGAACTAAATTCCAGACTTTATTTCTTTCAAACTAACTTAGCTCTTCTTGAATTGCAATGATCCAATTTTCATCATTTTGAGCATCAGTATAATTTTTAGGTTCAAGTTGAGAGACAAAGGCAACATTACCACAATATTCACGCATGACTCTCCTTGTCATCATTTTTTAAGAGGGATCAGTCAATAAATTGTCATTTGGGTGGTACTTATGGAATCTCCAATCTTTAGGCAATTCAGTTGGTTGTTCAGATTGCTGTTCTGTCTGATATTCTTGTTTATTTTCCATCCGAACTTCTGAGTCATTTTCAGCATCTTCATTTTGTTCCAGAATTATGTCATCCGGACCTGTCTGCTGATCTATTGACTTCTCTTTTTTAGCATTCTGTTGTTCTTTATCTTTTTCTTTCTCAAGACTTGTTTCATCATTAGAAAAACTCTTTTCTCCAGAATTTTCGCTAGTAAAATCAAATTTAACATTTATTGATTCCTCTACTTTACTTGTTCTTCTATTAAAGACTCTGTAAGCTTTAGAATTTAAAGAATATCCTAAAAATATACCTTTATTAGACTTTGCATCAAATTTAGCGAAATTACTTTTATCATTAAAAATGAAACACTTACAGCCAAAAGGTTAAAAGTAGCTGATATTGGGTTTTCTACCTTTCCACAGCTCATATGGAGTCTTTTCTAACACTGATCTGATCAGAATTCTATTTAGAATATAGCATGCAGTGTTGATTGCCTTAGCCTAGAAATACTTAGGTAGATTATTCTCATTTAGCATAGTTCTGGCCATCTCTTGAAGAGTTCTATTCTTCCTTTCTACAACACCATTCTGCTAAGGTGTTCTTGGAGTAGAAAAGGTGTGATTGATTCCAGAATTGCTACAGAATTCTTCAAATTGCTTATTCTCAAATTCTCCACCATGATAACTTCTAATACTTGTGATCTTGTATCATTTTTCATTTTGAATCTTCTTACTCAACTTCTTAAATATCTCAAATGCATCATCCTTATGAGTAAGAAATAATACCCACGTGTATCTTATGTAGTCATCCACCACATTTAATACGTATGATTTTCCACCAATACTGGAAGGATTAATTGGACCAAATAAATCCATATGAAGAAGTTCCAAAGCCTTCTCAGTAGACACGCCAGACTTGGATTTATGGGAATTCCTGGTCTGCTTCCCAAATTGGCATGCTTTGCACACATAATCTTTATCAATCTTCATCTCTGGCATTCCTCTTACTAAATATTTTCTGACCAGCTTCTCTATGGCATGAAAGTTAGCATGCCCCAATTTTCTATGCCTTAGAATACTTAAATTTTCCTTTGAAATCAGACATTTAGCTTCACTTTTCTTTATATCTTCTAGGCTAACTAGATAAGTGTTCCCTGATCTTTGACCCTTTAAAACAGACTTTCCCGTTTCAACATCTTCAACTCTACAATGATCTGCTTCAAAAATTAATAAATTATATTTTAGACCTTTAACAAGTGATACATCTTCAATAACTGGATTAGTACCAATGGATCCAGTACCAATAATTTTTCCTTTTCGATTATCACGAAAACTAATAGAACCACCTGCAGACTTTATCAATTTTGTAAACTTGGTTCTGTCCCACATCATATGCCTAGAGCAGCCACTATCCATATACCATTTTTCTATTTTGGCGCTCCTTAGGCAAACCTGCAATGAGTTCAAGCACTTTTAGGTACCCAAACTTTCTTGGGTCCTTCATGGTTAGCAATAACTGTTCCAACATTTTTAATCACCCATTTTTGTTTGATAAAATTAGCATTCTTCTTGTAAAAATAGAATTTTGATATATGCCCTTTTTTACAATAGTAAAAGCATGTAGCAGAAGAATTGATTGCTAATTTATTATACGATACAACTTTGTCAACCTTTTTCTTGATGAAATTTTTCTTATGAAAAATCTTTGTTGAACTTGCATGATCCAATTTTACATTTTCAACAGCATTATCACTACACACACAAATCTGTTTTCCTTTACATTTTTCATGTAACGATGCATATTTTCTTTTCAAATCAGAATAATTTTTTAATTTAATTTCTGATTGCTTAACACTATCATGTTCCAAACTCAATGCATCAAAATTCTTTTTCATTTCAATATGCTTCTTTTTAAGCATGCAATATTTATGATGCAACTCTTCAAAACAATCAAGCATTTTTTCATATTTAGTACCATCAGAATCAGAGTCAGAATTACTTACATCAGATTTCTCTGAATCATTAGCTAAAACTTTCAGCTCTTCACCAGAAGATGAATTCTGCTCTTCTTGATTAAAAATTACTATCAGACCAATTTCTCTAGAATTTGCAGATTCTGCTTCACTAGTGCTTGATTCTTCACATCACTCCACGTAGCCTTCATAGCTTTCTTTTTAAACCTTTTCTCCTTTCATTTTAAATTTGGGCACTTGGACTTGATGTGACTTGGTTTATTGCATTCGTAGCAGATAACTTCTCCAGCGAATTTTTAGGGATTTTCTGCCTTGTGATGAGAAAATTTTTGATGCTGTTTTCTGTAGGATTTCTTTCCTTTTCTGTACAGCTTCCTGAATTTCTTGGTGATTAATGCCATTTTATCATCACCTGTGGAATAATCACTTCTAAATTTTTCCTTGAGAGTAATAACCTTCAATTTCCCGTCTTTTTCTTTTTCTGCATCTTGAGACTTGATATAAAGCTCATGTGAAATAAGGGATCCACATACATTATCAAAATTAAGTGTGCTAAGATCCTTACCTAACAGAATTGAGGCTTTTGATTCCCACCGAGGAGTGAGACCTCTAACAAGCTTTACGATTTTATCATGCTCATCTAATTTTTTACCCAGTACTTTAATACCATTGGTTAATTTTACATGCCTGTTTATTACCTCAGAAATTGATTCCTCTGGTTTCATTTTGAAGCCTTCATAATCAATAATGAGAACATGAAGCCTAGCATCTTTGACTTGATTTGTGCCTTCATATGTTGCTTGTAGTTTATCCCATATCTCTTTAGCTGTGTCACATCCAAAGACTCTGTTAAACTCATTTGTTTGTAATGAGCAAAACAGAATACTCATTGCTTTGGAGTTCAGCTGTACTAGTCTCTTCTAAGCTTCAGTAAATTCCTTTCTAATTTTTAACACAGTAGCAGCATCGGAAGCTCCTGCTTCAATTGATGGCTTTCTGGGAGGCTTGTATCCATCTTCAATAATGTCCCAGCAATCCATGTCTTGCGATTGAATGAAATGCCTCATTACCACTTTCCAGAATGGATAGTTTTCACCATTGAACATAGGAGGACGATGAATGGAATGCCCTTCCTAGATTGGAGTTGCTACTCGAGTATCAGCCATTTATAAGATCACTCAAGGATGTTAAGCCTTAGGGAAATTGAGTATTGCTCTTATACCAAATGTAGGTCCCAAAGAATTATTGAGTAACACAAAATTCTGACTTTAAATACAGAAATACAATTCAAGCAAGAATCAGATTTTTGCAAATTCTTTTGCAATCACAATTTCAAAAGTAATTTTAGAAATGTGTGAGAGAAATTTGTCAAGACAATTTCAGAATATTTTCTAAGAGATAATTTTGAAATCACAACTATCAAAATTTTAAAAGCAGAGTTGTAGAAATGCAGAATATCAGAAAAGAGAGTAAAAAAGCTGACACACAGAAATTATAGTGGTTCGGCCAACTTGCCTACATCCACTCCTCAAGATTCACTTCTTGAACTTTTCTCTCCACTTTTAACTCTTTTAAGGGCAAGAGTCAAAGCCAATATACAATTCTAGATTTGTATATCTACCCACAATCTTTTTTCCCAAAGTAAAAGATTAAAACACTTACTAGAATTCTTCCTAGGTTTTTAGCTAACCCAATTCACAATCTTTTACAATAAAATTTCCTCACAAATAATTATAACACAAATCTATAATCAGATTGAGGAGAATATATAAAGAATAAAGTGCAAAGATGTGGAAAGTGAGATGAAAAAATTTAGCTTTTCTCTTAAGAGGTAAAAATTCTTTACAACTTTTTTCTAACCTTCTAATGAAAGAAAAAACATGTATTTATACCCAAAAAAAATAGTTTTGATCATATGAAACACAAACTAGCCGTTTATAGCTGTTGGAGAGCAAATCAGAAAAGACAGACTCTAACTAGATGTTATCTAGCCGTTATTTTGTCCTGTAGTACAATTCTGGATTTTGCCCAGAATTCTGATACTCACAGAAGTTCAATTAGAAAATTGATGCAGTCAGAAATTCATCATTTTCTGACGAAAACCAGTTTGGATCAAAAAATCATTTTCTAACTTAAAAACATTTTTGTGCAATTTAAAAATTGTAATGTGTATGCATGAGTGAGAATATCTTGCCTCAATTTGATTTTATATTTTAATAACCTAATTCCTAACAAACTAAAGCAATAAACAATTTTACAACTTAAATCCATGCTTGCTGTAGCTTGTTCTCCAGAAATGTGATACTTTGCATCAAAAAAATATATAGAAAAGTTCCTGCAGAAATTTACTTAGAAAAAAATTCTTAGTAGAGTTTATTTAAGGTTTGATAATCATCAAAATCAGGATGTGACCTTGGGCCAACACTCTCCCTAAAAGATGTCATGTTGATATGATGAATTCTTTTTAAAAGGGATTGGGTAGAGATGCTAAAAAAGGAGTGAGATGGTTGGCATGGGATAAAATGAGTTCTAGTAAAGAGGTAAGAGGTATGGATTTTCGTAATTTACACTGTTTTAATTTGGCCATGTTAGGGAAACAAGAATAGAGGTTAATTTCTAATTCTAATACTCTTTTATTCCAGGTTCTCAAAACTAAATACTTCTCAGATAGGGATTTTTTGTCGACTCAAGATGGGGCTAATCCTAGCTTTACTTGAAGGAGTATATTGAGTTCCTTAAGGCTTTTAAAACAAGGTATATGATGGAGGGTGGGGTGTAGTGACTCTATTAGGATTTGGCAATGATCCTTAACTACCTCCTAACCATAACTTATGTATTGATTATGGGTTAGATTCGTTGGTTGATGACTCTAAGGTTAAAACCTTATGACATCCGATGGTAGGAGTTAGGATGTGGAAAAACTACAGGGCATGTTTTGTATAGAGGATATTCATGCAATTATGAGTGTTCCTATTAATTCTTCAAGTAGTTTGGACAAATAAATTTGGCATCATAAAAAAAGAGGGACTTTTATTCAATTAAATCTAGTTTTATTTAGCTCTCTAGGATGCAAATTTGGGTGATAATATTGCAGGTAGTATTCCTTGGAAAATGCTTTGGCATTTAAAATTGCCTCCAAAAATTAAAGATTTTACATGGAGGGCTTCCAGAGATATTTTACCTACAAGAAGAAGTTCGCTAGTAGTAATATTTGGTGTATTTTTTGCAGGGAATTGGAGGATATTTCTCATAGAGCTAATGATGTGTAATCTTTGTGGGATTGTTCTATTAGTATAAATGAGAATGAGTTCCTTGCTTTTTTTTCTTCTCTTGCCTGAGATTTAAATGAGTACTAGCTTGCTTCTTTTTATGATTTTGCTTGGGGTATTTGGAGTCATGAAATGACTGTGTTTTGGAGGGGTGTATCTTGGCGTCATAATCTAGTTTTTAATGATGCTATGACATTTTCATGAGTGGAAAATTACTAATTATAATAGACTTGCTGCTACCTAGGACATTGAAGCTTGCCATCTTTTAGTCCCACTTAGCTCTTCTCACGCTGGAATATGTAATACCGATGCGGCCATTTTTTTAATGATAGATGTAATGGCTTCGGAATCATTTTCCGCAATCAAGACGGTATTTTTGGCATGCTATCTCCAAATTTTTTCAAGGCATCTCGAGTGTTATTAAAGCAAAAGCCATGGTTGTGCAAGTTGCTATTAAGTAGATAGTCCATCACCTTCCTTCAACAGGAATTTTATTCTCCGATGCTTTTAATGTGATCTAAGCCTAAGCTCAAGAGTATTATTCATAAAGCTAAATTGCTTCTAAATTTAAGAAATAAGTTTCTTTGAGTTGGATTAGGAGACAAGCCAATGTAAAAGCTCACGCTTTAGCTAAAACTTCTTTAATGCATGCGAGTTTCCACGAGTGGGATGTTTGCGCACCATACTTGATTTTTTCAATGTTTCTTCTTCTTTTAACAATGAGAGTGAAGGATGTTAGTTTAGGTGTAATGGAGAAGTCTATTGGCTTGGGTTAGATTTGCCCTTTCCGCTTGTTGTATGTTTTTTGCATTTATAAAAAAGCTTTTATTCTAAAAAAATAAACCAAAATTATACAGCTATAAACATAAGCACAATGACAAAATCCATCAAAATTATCTATATAAGAAAATTAGTTTTAATTTCTAAAACAAACACCATCGTGATTGTAATGGCCCTAAATTATAATTTTCGGTACAATGGGGTAAATAGTGCCATCGGAGTTAAAAAAAATATTTTATTAGACCATTGGAAATAATAGGTTAGTAGAAGTTTAAGGATAAAATTTGAGGTAAAACAGAGGTCAAATAGGACCTCTGAAAAGTTATTTGAAAACATGGATTGACTCTAAATAATATGGAGGATTATTTGGCAGTAAAAAATTAATTTTATGGTATCACCGAAAATTGGATTATCAGACTGATAAATATTTATCGGACCGAAAAATGGTCTCTAATTGACCCGAAAATATTCGTGGAGCCTAATAAATATATTTTAAGAATTATGGATGCCTTTATATGAGAAATTGAGCTTCAGAAATGATAGAAATTAATTGGGCCAAAATAATACCTAATTAACTAATTAGGCCTAATTGTGTTGGCCCAATTGTTTGGACCATGATTGGGCCGAATGGTTTCTCCATTCTTCTCTCCATAATTTCATCAATTCTCCTCCATTTTTCTACTAAATTAAAGCTTCTCAAGTAAACTTCAGCCTCTCTTTTCATTGGAAATCACCTTTAGAGATTGATTGAAGAGATAGAAGTTATTAGAATCAAGTAGAGAAGTTTATGTGTCAAAATTGAGGTAAGTGATTTTGAGATTTATAATTTGATTTAATAGTTCCTATGGGTAGATTAAAAGTTGTATAGCATGAACATATGGTTATATTGAATAAAGGAGGCAAGAAAATGGTGATTTCTGATGTGTGTAAATTTAGCCACTTTAGGAAATAAGAAGGAGGAAGGGACTTCTAAGGTGGAAACCAAAAAAAAAAAATGAAGCTTATAGTGTGAAGAACAAGGTTTAAAGGTTAGTAGCCCTCAATTCCATTAATTTAGTGTAAGTTAAAGTGTATGTTCATTATGTAAATGTGTGGATTATTCTTGAATAATTAAATTAAAGCGTATCAAATTTAGAAATGAAAACCCTAATGGTGGCCAAATAAGGTATTAGGGTTTAGTATGACGAATTCTTTATTAATGTTTAATGGTATTGTAAACATCGGATTCTGAGACAGTTCAGATCAGTATTACCTAATAATAAAATTAGCGCATGTTCAAAGGCAAAAATGTTGAAATTGATGGTTTCTTTGTTGAATTTGCTTTTTTAGAAATAAAAAATAAAAAATATATTAGAAAATAAAAATAAAAAAGAAAGTTGGAAGTAATAGTGTTCTTGTCAAAATAACTTTAAAAAAAAATTCAGAAGCTAGTAGCCGTTGGCGCACAAGGGCAGGCGCCACTCGCGCGCCACGTCCGCACTGGGGTGAGCACGACCTGGGTGCCCCGCGCACGCTGACATGCGGCCAGGCCACCCCTCGCCCGCCAGGCAGCCCCCTGCTGATTTTGGCCCCCATACACGTTTTTGGAGTGATTTTGGCCCCAAATTGATTTTTTTTCCTTTTTTTTTTCGGGATTTTAAGGTTTTTTTCCTTTTTTGTAACTTAAATAAGGAATATTTTGATTTAATTAAAGATTATTTTCCTACATTAACTAGGTTTTCCTTTTTTTTTAATGATATAAATAAGAAAACTTAAGGGAAAAATGAAGAGACTTTTTTTTGGTGAAAAATTTTCTTTTCTTCTCGAAGGGAATATTTTTGTACATTTCCTTTCTGTTTTCTTTTCTTCAAAGAAATTTTTTTTTGAGATGTTAAAAATTAATTCTTAATAAAAAAAAATCATTATTGAGATAGAAAATAATTTTTTATTCTTTAAATCCAAATTTTCTTCCATTTTTTTGAACAATCTTTTTTGCAATTTTCTTTCTAACGAAAAAGTTTAAATTTTTATTTTTGTAATCCTATTTTTGCGAATCAGGACAAGGAAATTAATCATTTTTTTCCATCAAATCCAATTCCGATGGTAAATATTCTAAACTCGATTTCATTTTATTTTTTTATTTATAGTCAATTAATCACCATGTAGATTTTTGGATTAATTGGTTATTTATTTATTTTATGTGATTTTAGTCATAAATTTAACATTATGTAGCATTCTTTTTACTTTTTTTTATCTATTTATTTACTTGATTTTTCATCCTCTTTATTATTATTATTATTATTATTATTATTATTATTATTATTATTATTATTATTATTATTATTATTTATGTTTTTATGTGTGTTAATTTATTAATATATTAATTTATTTATTTTATTATGTTATTTAATTTATTTGTAATTCATAATGCATTTTATTTAATTTTTTTGTTCATTTTAATTTATTTTTATTATTTTATGTGTTTAATTGATATTTTTGATTTAATTACTAACATCAATTTTATTTGTGTTTTTTTTTTCAATACTTGTTTTCTCCATATTTGAGCACTTTTGCGAGTGAATGGGGAAATCTAAGAGATTTGTGTTGGTTGATTTATTATTTTTATTATTTTATCATTTTCTTTATTTTACTTTTTATTTATTTTGTCATGTAATTTATAATAAAATTCTTTTATTTTAGAGGTGGCAAAATGGGCGGGTTGGACGGGTTTGGGCGGGTCATAAATGGATGGGTTAAAAATATATGGGTTATAAATGGATCAATACCCAAATGGGCAAGTTTGGTGGGTTTGGGTCGACCCATTTTGACTCATGTTTTTAAAGAAAAATAATATTCGATATAATAACGGGATACTAAAATGGACTACTATAAAAAATATTGGCTCAAATAGATCAGGTGGCCCAAATGGGCCGGTGGAGGTCTAAACGGGCCGAGATGTGGATCGATCAATTTGACTCATATTTTTAACAAAAATTAATTCTCGATATAATAACGATAAATTTTTTTGACTCAAATGGATCGGTGAAGGACCAAATGGGCTGGAATTTGAATCGACCAATTTAATCCATTTTTTTTATCGAAAAATAATTCTCAATAGCAGAATATTAAAAAATTAATTTAACAAAAATATTGGATATATAAATAATAAGTAATTATTTATTTCAAAAAAATAATTTAATAAAAGTATTGGATATAAATGCTAATTCTAAGTTAATAAAAAGAAACTAAAAATCAAATTTTAAGTGAATTATAAGTCTTGCTCCCTTGCATGACCAAGTCAAATTTTACTTGTTCAACTTATTGTTTTAGAAATAGTAGAATTGTAGATAGAATAGTTGAACTTCCATTTCCAATCCAATGAACATAATTACGAAACTATAAACTAAAAGTCATTTATTGATAATGCACAAGAATTTACTAAATCATTTACCAAGTAAATAATTAATTAATAAAAAATTCTTATGATTCCTACCTGGCAAGAGCGCAAGGATCCCAAGAAGAAGGAACGGCATTAAGAACCTCATCGGAAAGATGAAGAGGACAACGATCAATATGAACACATAAAAGAACAATGAAGTAGCCATCAAGTCCTAAATATTTAGTATCGGCTGCATCACTTGCCTAATTCCCTCATTCAAATCCAAACATTGCATTAAAAAGTCCCAAAGGAATTTTCCCCAGCACCGATGCTTTCTGGTATCGAATCGATATCGAATTCGATGGCCTTTATCACACTTAATATCAATAGAGACATCTTGAACAACTCGAAAACCAGGAACTATGAGCTTTCTTTTGTCAGCTTTATTAAGCAAACCTAATCTTTGTTCACCTTTGCAGTATTTGACTGGAGCTGAGAGACGATGACTGGAGCTGGACTATGGCAGCTGGGTGGCGTTATAGGGTAGTCAGAAAAATAGGGAAGAAGAACTAAGGGCAGGGCAAATAGGAATTTGGGAGTTAGACCTTTTAGGTACAGTGAGACTGACCCAAATGGGTTGGATTTTAGGTAGTTTGTTTTTGGGTGGGTTTAAATGGGTAATTTTTTAGTTGGATTGAGTTTGGATCAGTTTTTATTCGGTGGGTTTGGGTGAATTGATGGGTGTGAGTCAATTTTGACAGGTCTATTTTTACACGTTGAAAAAAAAATTATAAAAATATTTTTATTAATAAATTATATTTTTCTAATAAAATAGGACCAATGTTCTCATTTCAACAATAAAAAAGTTCACTTTTAAAAAAAAGTTAATTTTCTCAAAATGGGATCACTTATCCCGATTTTCTCAATAATACCCAAAAATAACTCTTCAATTTTTAAGTGAATATGAATGAACCAATATTCCTATTCCTAAATAAATGCCCCAATTTACATATGCTTATTTATTTAATTGATTTTATCATTTATTTATTTATTTTATATTTTGGGGATTGTATTTTCGTCCTAAATTTTCATCTTGTAATTTTATTTTTGTACTTAATTTTTTTTTATTTATCGCTTTTTACCGTTTTCCTATGATGCTTGATGTACGATTTAAATTTTTATGCATGACCGTGTGAGGTGAGAGATGAAAAATTAACTGCTAAAAAATCATTTATAATTAACCAATGCATTAATAAGATTAAAATTATGAATCTTTCTCTGGTTTAGATCCCGGGATTAGACGAACTTTCCTAATTTTTTGTAAATTAGGTAACGACTCCAAAATACCTCAAAAGTACCTAAAGGTTTTATGAGAGATGAACTTCCCCAATATTCTATTAGGTAGGAATTTCATAATATTTCATGTTGTCCAAAATCTAGACGCGAACCCTCTCAGACTCTAAAAGCGGGCCCTCCGAAAAAATCACTAAGTGAGTTCAGCACGCGTCACAGTGGTGACTCTGCTGGGGGTTTTGAGACTTTACTTCGAAAGTGTCTTGGTTAATATATTTAATTGAGTTTTTACAAATTAAAATTTTATCTTTTTTCAAAAAATTGCATTGCATCCATACTAGAGTCTTAGAACTATGCTAAATGGTCCCTATTCTTAACTCGTTGCATTTCTGAAGCACAACCCTACGTTCACTCAATGTAAGAAAGTATTAAGGATAATCACCAGACCAAGCCTTATACTGTCATGGTATATTAAATGGAAGCCCAATTAGTCGTTATAAGCTAGACTCGTTGGCAGGCACCATGCTTGGGTAGCCCTAAAATATCATCACCTTTGACTAAAACTTATGCAATGGCAATAAATACTTTCTTTAGGTGATATGCTCCTTAATACAATGCTTACTATATGGGCCATCATATATTGAACAAAATCAAATAAATTAGACGATTTTTTCATCAAAGGCTTTCATGCCCCGGTGGGCCCATTCTAATTTAATTGAAGTGTTTAAATACATAAAGCCCAAAATTCATATGTATGTGTATTAGTTAAGAGATGTTATGCTGCCGATTTTTTACCGTGCGCCATGTGCATCCATTGGGTTCCCCGATAACCCATGGATTAAGCCCACATAAGAAAGAGACCGCATTACCTCCTGTGTGAGAGTGATAAGGTTAGAAGGATTTACTTGCTTGTATGTGGTTGTGAATGTCGCATAACATACGCTCATGCATCATATATGTCATTCATACATCATTCTAACAATTTGAGTCTTACATCCATCATCGATTCATCTAAGTAGACTGAGGATCCCGATGGTTGGCTAGTAAGGACAAACTTACTCTTTGAGTTGCTGAAATTGGTGTCTGATTGGGATTCTGAGTCACTCTCAACAACCAATGAATCATCGTTAAAATCATCAATGGCAGAAGAAACTAGGGCATTAACCACTCAAGACCTAGTAAGGAGACTAGAGGACTTTGAGCGGAGGATCTTGGAGATGATGGGCGCTATGGCCAAAAGGATTGCTCATCCTCCTACTGTACAACCACCTGTTGCTCCACAACCACCTGTAGTCCCTCCTTAGGTGCAAGTTGAACTACCTACTTGCGGGGAGGTTCTTTTCCTAGGTAATGCTGCCCGTCAACTTGTTAATAAGCATATAGTTGTTGTGTCCATTGAGCCAATAAGGGAAAGAATCCCTAATCCCAATGAGGATTTTATGATTGAGGAGGGAGATCAAGAGCCAATAGCACCTCAAGCGGTGAGGGATAAAGCACCCAGGGTGGAAAATTAGGCAATGAGGGGAATGAGACAACAGATTGAGGTGATCACCCTCTTATTATCAGTTGGAAAGGGGATTAACCCCGAGGATAGAGATTTAGCGGATGAAGAGCTACTGCCCCAAAGGTTTAAGATGCCTGAGTTGCTGAAGTTCATTGGTACTTCGGACCCATCTGCACACATTAAATAGTATACCCTGGTGATGAAAGGCACAGGTGTGACGCGCGCCGAACCCCGTATCTTCTCGAAGGCCCGCTTTAGGGCGATCGAGAGAGGTTCATAAAACTTGTAAGGTATTTACAAGTGCGTCTATTTTGGGCAACACGGAGATTTCATGGAGTCGCCACCCAATAAAACATTGGGACAGTTCGTCTCGTCTCAGTGAGACTAAGACGGCGCTGCTATGTCCATTATGGACAAGCCAAAAGGGGTCTTGGAGGTCCCATCCTAATAGAACATTAGGATGGTCCTCTCGCCTCGTAGAGCCTAGGACTATGCAAGTTAAAGCCTTTTTATGGGACACAAGAGGTGTCTAGGAAGTCCCATTCCAATGGAACATTGAAATGGTCCTCTCGCCTCGTTGAGCCCAAAGACCAGAAATGGTTCGGGACTCCCCATTTATTCATACCTTTAGTTAAGTTTATAATTGAGTTTTTAATTTAGTATTTCATCCCATTTCTCATTCAATTTTCATGCAATTTAATTAAATGCGCATGTCAAACACATAATAAAAGCGATAAATAAAATAAATGAAAGCAAAATAAATTACAACAAAACTAGGGGCGGAATACAACCCCCATTTGTAAATAAAATACAATTCATACATAAATCGGGATATTTATTAAAAATGAGGACGTTGGTCCTCTCATGCATAATTAAAAAAAATAATTTTAAAATGATAATTTATTTTGGATGGAAGAAACTAGGACATTGGTCCCATTTTATTTAGAAAAACCAAATTAATTAAATAGAAATATTTTTATGATTTTTTAATTAGCGTGGATAAAAATAAATTAAATAAACTTATTACAAATTACATATTAGAAATAAAATAATGAAAGTAAAAGAAATGAAAATAATAAAAATTAACAAATCAAATCCCAAATGGATCTTCAAATCTTCATGGGCTCCCACTTGGTATGGAAAAGATTCACACATAAAAATAAGTATTAAAAATAAAAAAAAAAAAATAAATAAAAGGGAAGTTAGTAAAACAAAAAAATTAATTAAATATATAACATGAAAACAATTAAATTAAAGCAATCAAAATTGCATCACGTATGACAAGCCAATTAAAACGACATAATAAAAATATGCAATCTAATTAATTAACAATTTAGCATGCATAAAAGATGACATAATAATGATAAAATTCAACATGCAAAAACAAGCATAAAATAATGATGATAAAATTTAACATGCATAAAGACATAAAATAATAACAATAATGTCCAATCATGCATAAAAAGTAAAAGTAATAATAAAAATCAGCATGCATAAAACATAAATAATAATAGTAGTAATAAAATTAAACAAGAATAAGGATAATAATAATAATAATAATGATGTTAATAACTACAATAATAATAATAACACAATAACAACAAAGAATATGAACAATCAAACATAAGCACATGGTAATAATAATAATAATAATAATAATAATAATAATAATAATAATAATAATAATAATAATAATAATAATAATAATAATAATAATAATAATAATATATGAACAATTCAATTAAATATGGAAGAATAAAATGAAAATAAGAAGAGCCAATTATGCTAAAACATGTAAATGACAATACTAATACTATTTGAACAAAAAATGATGATAATAATATGAACATGAACAATTAAATGAGAAATAAGAATAAGAAATAATAATATGAACAATTAAATAAAAAAATAAGAAATATGAACAATTAAATAATAGATCTAAAAGAATTCACATGATAATTAATTAAATAAAATCAAAAGAAGAAGAAAATAAGAAGAAAATGATAGAACTAAAAGAATTTACATGTTAACTAATTAAATAAAAGCAAAAGAACGAAATTAAAATTAAATTAAGAAATTGAGCCAAGAATAATTACCCTCAAATTTATCTTGAAGAAATGAAGGTAGATGATCCAATTCCTTGTCTTGATTTGAAAAATATGATTAGAAAAATAAAATATTGAAAGATGAATTTTGCTAAAAAACAAACAATTAATTTATTTGTCTTAAAGTAAAAAAAAAAATTGTTAATTGAAAAGAAGAAAGTCACCAAGAACAAAAATTATTATTTTTTGCCTTGATAATTCTTGGAAAAAATTCTTTAGAAATTGAGAGAGTTTGGTTTTTTAGAGAAGAAAGAAGAAGAAAAAAATTTTCTAAAGAAAATCCCCCCTTTTTCCTTCAAATTCCCCCTTTTTATTTTTCCCCCAAAAAATCAGATTTTTAATTAAGAAATTAAATTAATTTAATTCCCATAACTACAAAAAACAACTGAATTTGGAGGGATGGAAGATAAAAGGCTTTTTGAATTAAATTATGCAAAAAAAATGAGTTAAAAAGCATTTAAAATGAAGAAATTATAACCAAAAAGGCCATAAAAGCTAAAACGGGCGAAAACGGGAGAGGGGCGCCCTGTTGGAGCGCCCGACAGGCTTCCCGCGTGCAGGCGGGCGCGACGGGCAATCCGTCAGCGCGCGCTTCGCCTGTGCGCCGGGGCGTTGCGGCGCGCGCCCAGCGCTGCCGCAGCCCGACACTAGCGCGAATTTTTTTTTTAAATTCTATAAAAACACAATAATTTAAAAACTAACTTTTTATCCCAAAATAATTTTTAAAACATTTTTTAAAATATTTCTAAAATACATTTTTCTTAATTCCTAATAAATCAAAACGACAAGAAAATTATCACTTCCAACTTTCATTCTTTTTGCCTATAAATCGGCACACTTAATTTCATCATTGGGTAATCCTGATCAAGGCTACTTGGGACCCGGTGTCTACAACAGGGTTGACCAAGAAGCAAAATGTGGAATATTTCTGTCTCAGTCTGGTGGGTTCAACAGTAGACTGGTATCATGGGTTAGACAGGAGGTCTAAAGAGGATTGGGATCTTTTGATTGAAGAGTTCTTAAAGCAGTATGATTGCAACACGAGAATAGAGGTCACATTAAAGGACCTCGAGCTCTTACAGCAAAGGAGTGATGAGTCATTCCATGAATATCTCACCAGATGGAGGAATAGGGTGGTTATGGAGATAAAGCGGAAGCCTGATACTACTAACCAGATCAGATTATTCATCCTAAACTCCTGCTCTTACTTAAGGGACTTACTCAGGCTTAAAGGGCTTAAAAATTGGGAGTCATTTAAAGATATTGCCATAGATATTGGGGGGGGGGGGGGGGGGGGGGCTAGCAAAGAAAGAAAGTAATGAGAGCTTCGCCCGAAGGAACCACGTTAATTAGGGGGCTAATAAGTCAGCAGGGACTAGCAATGGCAACCAAAATGGGAACACAGTAGAAGTGTCGACTACTGAAGCAAATCAGAGGCATTACTCTAACCTAGGTAGATCCTTATCTTCGGTGTTCGAGAGACTGATAAAAGAGGGAAAATTATAGCCATTGCCGACTAGGCTTGCCTTAAGTCAAGGGAAACCTGGTCATAGAGCAGATCAATTTTGTGCTTTTCACCAGCACATTGGGCACTTAACAGATTATAGTCTTCTGCACAAACGTGTAGACACCGGGTCCCGAGTAGCCTTGATCAGGATTACCCGATGATGAAATTTAGCTATGCCGGCTTATAGGCAAAAAGATTGAAGCTCGGAAGTGATTTTCCTTGTCTTTTTGATGAGTAAAGGATGTATTTTAAAATATTTTAAAAATATTTTTAAAATTATTTTGGAGGAGAAAAAGTGTGTTTTAGATTGGTGGTATTTAAAAAAAAAAATAAAAAAATAAAAAAAAATAAAAATAAAAAAAGGGGTGAAAAAATGATTAAAAAAGGAAAAAAATATAAAAGTGGAAAATAGGGGAAATAAATCGCGACGGAAAGGCGACGGCCAAGGGCCGTCGCGAATTTCCATGCGCGGAGCGTGCGCTCCGCGCGGCCGACGCCCTGGGCGTCGGTCGCTCTGCGCGAGCGACGCCTTGGGCGTCGCTCGCTCCGTGCACGTCGTGCGCGGAGACTCCGCGCATCAACGCGGAACGTGCGCGAGGCGCACGGAAATCGCCCCTCACGCCGATTTCTCGCCCCATTTCGCCCATTTTTCGACCCAAACACGATTTTTAGCGGTTTTTGGACGGTTTTGGGTGGTTTTTGGGTAGTTTTTGAGGGTTAAAACACTAGAAAAAATTCAGAACTTGGGGAGGACGAATTAGGAACATTTTGGAGAAAAAAAACTGAATTTTGGAGCTTTGAGTTGAGAGAAAAAAATCCATCTTACACACTTGTTTCCAAGAGCTTTTCTTGAAGTTTTCAAGCTATTTTCTAAGAATTTTCACAAGAGAAGACAAGGAATTCAACACTTCTACCTTTGATTCTTCAAAACTGAATTTGAGGGTAATTATTCTTGGCTTTACTCATTAATTCTCTTATTAATTTCATTTATTTTTGCTTCCAATTAACATATCAAACATGTAAATTCTCTTAGTCTCCATATTCTTCTTCTTATTTTTTTTATCTTCAATTGTTCATATAACAAGTAAGCTCTTTAAATTCTATTATCTTATTTTTCATGTCAAATTATTCTTTGTTCATGTAATTGTGCATGTTTTAGGTTGTTAATACCTTTAATTTCTTAATGCTATATCATGTTTATTATTATGCTTTCTTTTGCATGTATGAGTGTTATAATCATTATTTTATGCTAGCCATGCATGTTAATCACTATTATTAATAAGTTGCATGTGCCATGATTCTTCCTCACCTTATGCATGTTAAATTGCATCTTAATTATTCTATGCATGTTAAATTGCATCTTAATTATTCTATGCATGTTAAATTCCATCATAATTATTTTATGCATATTATATTTTCATGGTACATATTATCTTTTTATGTCATATTATTTTGTTGGCTTAATCACTAACATGAATTTCTTTTGTTTGATTTTTGGTTGCACATCATTGTTTTTACTTTCATTTGAGCATCCATGCACGTGAAGGAGGAGTTGCGGGGTTTGGTATTTCCTTTATACATTTTTAATTCTCATTTCGTTTATATTTTTAATTTCCTTGTATATATTCATTGAATAAAATGTTTTCCTATGCGCACCTAAATAAAGATCATAAAAATATTTCTTACTAAATTAATTTAGATTTTTCATAATAAAATGGGACCAATGTCCTAATTTTTCATCCCAAATAAAATCATCACATCCAGAATATTTTCTTTAATTGTGCATGCGGGGACCAAAGTCCTCATAATTAATAAATTCCCCGGTTTTATGCATGTTTGCACTTTTAAAAGGGAGTTGTATTCCGCTCCTTGTATTATTGTAATTCATTGCTTTACTTGCTAATTTATGGTTTTCCTAATATGAATAAATGCGCCTTAAATTAATTGCATTGTGTGGAGAGAGAGCGAATTAATGACAATTAAAATTCAATCATAAATTAATCGAGGTAGAAATAGATGAGAAATCCCGGACCCAGCTCTGGTCTTTGGGCTCAAACGAGGCGAGAGGTTCACTCCTCCAAGACACCTTTTTGTGCCACGAGACTTTAGCGTTAAATCTTAGGCTCCTTAGGGCGAGAGGTTAACTCCTTCAAGACCCCTCTGGCTGGCCCGAAATGGATACTAAGCGCAGTCTTAGGCTCTCCGAGGCGAGAGAAACTTTTCCAATGTTCTATTGGGTGGCGACTCCATGAAACCTCACTGTTGCCCAACATAGACGCACTTGTGATTTATTTGCAAGCTGTCAACGAACCCGCAATTGCCCGATCGCCCTAAAGCGGGCGGTCATAGGGGCGGCGCCTCGGGATCCGGCGCGCGTCACAGTGGCGACTCCACTGGGGACGTTTATGGTTCGAGATTTCAATTTGAAAATACCTCGTTTAACATTTATGATTAAAATTTAATTCACAAATTCACTCTCTCTCATTTGCATTACATCTCATTAGAGCTTTAGAATATGCTAGTTTGGTCCCTTTTCTAGCCCCGGTGCGTTCCTGAAGCACGATCCCATTTTCACTCAATTTGGGGAAGTGTTAGGGATAATCACCAGCCCAAGTCTCGTGCCATTAAATGGTATATCAAATGATGACCCGATCGGTCGTTACGCTCGTGATGAGCTAGACCCGTCGGTAGGGATCATGCTTGGGTAACCTAAAAATATCATCACCCCATGACTAAAGCTCATGTAATGGCAATAGATACTTCCACTAGGTGAAATGTACCGTACTACTATGCTTGCTATATGGGCCATCATATATTAAACGAAACCAATTTAATTAAATGGTCTTCATCAAAGGCTTTCATGCCCCGGTGGGCCCATCTTAGTTAAGTTGAATTGTTTAAATACGTAATGGCCAAACACCCATACGTATGTACATTAGATAGGAGCTGTTATGCTGCCGGTTTTTCACCGCGCACCATACGTGTCCATTGGGTTCCCCGTTAACCCATGGATCAAGCCCACCTAGGAAAGAGACCGCATTACCACGTGTGTGGGAGATACAAGGTTGGAAAGATCTATCTGCTTGCATGTGTTTGTCTATGTTGCATCAGCACGAGCATGCATTGCATTTTAATCATGCATCATCTTAACAATTTTTGCATTTCAGCCATCATAGATTCTCCTGGGTGGTCTAGAGGTCCCGACGGACGGTTAAGAAGGACGCCGCTTTTGGGGTTAACTGAGTTAGTGTCAGATCAGAGTTCAGATTCAATCTCAGAAAATAGTGTGGGGTTTTTTTCCGAATCATCAATAGAAGTAAGCATGGCTAATCCATCAAATGAGTCTGATGCAACCCGGGCAGTAATCGTTGAGGAGGTAGGAAAGAGAATGGAGGAATTTGAAGCCCGAATGATTGCAATGATGGGCAATCTTGCCGCCACCATAGCTGGGCAACAAGCTGCTGCTATTCCTGTCCGAGTATCAGCTGAACAAGAGGTTGTTAGAGAAGAACGTCCTGCTGCGGTTAACCAACCAGTGGTTGACCCACCTATTATTGAGCAAAGAGTACCTGCACCCATTAAGCGCAGAGAAGGCCCCAGGTCTGAAGTTGAGTTTGGGGGAGATGAGCATGAGGAGCATGCAGTAGCTAAAGAAAAGTTGCCAAAACTGGATGAGGCAATGTGGAGGAAAATGGAAGAGAGATTTGAGGTCATGGCAAGGATGATAACCGTGGGAAAAGGAATGAACCCGGAAGACCGAGAGCTGGATGGGGATGACCTAATTCCCCAGAATTTTAAGATACCGGACATTCCCAAATTTGATGGAACCTCTGACCCTGCCGCACACATCAAGCAATACTCGCTGGTCATGAAGGGAACGACCTTAACAAGAAAGCAGAAGATAGAATATTTCTGCTTGAGTCTCACAGGAGCTGCTATTGATTGGTACCATGGGCTTGACAGGAGATCCAAGGAGGACTGGGACTTGTTGACCGAAGAGTTCCTTAAGCAGTACGATTGCAGTACCCGGATGGAGGTCACTTTGAAAGATCTCGAGTTGTTACAGCAGAAGGCTGGGGAGTCCTTCCACGAGTACCTTACTCGGTGGAGAAACCGGGTTATGGAGATGAAACGCAAACCGGACACTTCTGATCAGATCCGGCTATTCATTCGAAATGCCAGTCCTTACTTGAGAGAGGGACTGAAAATGAAGGGACTCAAGGATTGGGAGTCTTTGAAGGACATTGCCATAGAAGCGGAAGGAGAATATTTATTCAAGAGGGCAAATAGTGAGTCCTATGCCCGGAGGGGATACAGCAATCAGGGGACAGCCAAACCAGTAGGTTCAAGCAGTGGTAACAGAGTTGGGAAGACTGCCGAGCTGTCTGCAACCGGCGTAAGTCAGAGGTATTTATCCAACTTGGGTAAGCCTTTATCATGGGTGCTGAAGAGGCTAATAAAAGAAGGAAAACTGCGGCCCCTATCACCTAAGCCGGCCAAGGCCCAAGGACAGCCAGGGCACAAAGAGAATGAATATTGCGCATTCCACCAACATATCGGGCATTTGACGGATGAGTGTATAATGCTAAGACATCGGGTCCAAGATCTAATTGACAACAAGCAGATCACCGATCCTGAGCAGAGAGAAAGCAAGAAGAAGTCTGGTTATAACACAGTGCCACCTCCAGTCTTTATGATCGGATCGAGCCTACCAGAGTGGTACGTAATGCAAGATCTATATGGAAATGAGTATGTCGCTATTACTCGCCCTGCAGTGGATGAAAAAGGGGTTTCCGTGGCAGCGATAGACTGTTGGTCCACTAGTGAGAGTGGAGATGACGAAGATGAGAAAAATGGAGAGTTTACGGATCCGTGGGATTCAGAGGAAGAAGAAAGAGTAGAAGCAGTAACAAGAAGTGGGAGGGTCATTCCAGAAGCTGAGAAGCAGCAGGACCCAGCACAAGCAATCGCAGAGAAAGAGCCGGAAGAAAATTCAATAGTGAAGCAACTGAAAAAGACCACGGCTCAAATATCTATTTGGGACCTCTTGAGACAGTCCCCCTCGCACCGACAGAAGTTAGTCGAAGCATTGAGCGTATCCACCGTAGCAACTACAATCTCTCCATCCGAGCTTTTAGACCTTGTAAAGGGGGGATCCGGGGAGAAGTTGGTTTTTTCTGATGCAGACCTACCAACAGAGGATCGCAACCACAACCGACCTTTGTACATCAAGGCACAGATCAATGGTAAACACACTGCTTGTGTCATGGTTGATGACGGGTCATCGATAAATGTCTGCCCTTTGGTAGCACTTCAGGCCTTTGGGATGGATGAGAGTATGTTAAGCAAATCTGACCTGACCATCACTGCCTACGACAACTCCTGGAGGCAAGCATCGGGAATTTTCAAAGCTTTGGTAAAGACAGGGCCCATTGAGACAGAAACAGATTTTGTGGTCTTGCCGATTTCAGCAAACTTCTCAGCTCTGCTTGGTAGATCGTGGTTCCACAAGTTAGGGGGAGTACCATCCACATTACACCAGATAATTAAAATACCCCATGAAGGAGAAGTAGTGACCATTAAAGCAGCAAGAGAGAACCAAGTGTCTGCCTTGGAGATCTCTAATCAGCCATTCAGTGGCTTTCATGTATCGATGATCGGAGAAGAGCAAAACCTAGAAGGTAGCCCTCAAGTGGTGAATATGCTGAAGAAGATGCACTTCCTCCCAGGGGCTGGTTTGGGAAAAGAGTCACAAGGGCTGCAGAATGCTATCACTACACGTGGTCAGAAAGATCGAAAGGGGTTGGGCTACAAAGGAGAATATGGTAAGAAGAAAGGGTCAGGGAAGATTCCCCATATTTCGGAGAGCTTTGTGCCATCATCATCGGTTTGTGCCTACACTGGAGAAGAAGAACCGCAGTGGGTAGATGGGAAGATTATCCCTGGATTTGAAATTTTCAACGATGTCTTTGATTGGGAGATCGGAGTTGTTAAAGCTGTAGAGAACTTTTGGGATGAGGAGATTATGACCCAATGCAGCATATGGGACAGGGATGAGCCTGAAGAGATCATCACTGATAAGCTATTAGCCACTAAGCTCAAAGGGAAGGAGAAGATAGTGGAACAAGAGCCGAAGATTGAGGATCTCAAGATTTCACCAAATCAAGAAGCCAAAGCACAGTCATCTGCAGCATCAGCGTCGACTAAAGTTGATAGTCATTTAGATTCTCTTTTTATACCAGAACTCTTTGAGGACAATGTTAATGTTTCTGATTATGTTAATGAGATGAACAACTTTGCTTACTTGTGTGATGTTTCTGATGATTTCATTTCGCATGATCATAAGCATGATGCATTCATTTTTGATATTAATTCAACTGGCACAACTGCATTTAATCTCGGAACTTTGGAAAATCCAAAGGAAATTTTGCTAGCGTCAGACATAACTCCTGAAGAGAGAATAAAATTTGAGAGAATATTAAAAAAATATAAAAAAGTCTTTGCCTGGACCTATGAGGATATGCCGGGAATAGATCGAGATGTTGCCGAACACGCCATCCCAACTTACCCAGAGTTTAAACCAATCAAGCAAAAACTCCGGAGACTTAGGCCAGAATGGGCACAGAAAGTGAAAGAGGAGATCCATAAGCAGATTGAGGCCAAGTTCCTGATAGAGGTTCAATACCCGACCTGGTTAGCTAACGTGGTTCCTGTAGCCAAGAAAGACGGTAAGGTTCGAGTATGCGTTGACTATCGAGACCTGAACAAGGCCTGTCCGAAAGATGATTTCCCTCTTCCTCATATTGATGTGCTAGTAGATAGTGCTGCTGCTTGCATGATGTACACCTTTGTGGATGGATACGCAGGGTACAATCAAATTCTTAACAAGATAGTGGACCGGATCAAGACAGCCTTTATCACCGAGTGGGGGACATATGCCTATCGGGTTATGCCTTTTGGGTTGAAGAATGCAGGAGCAACCTATCAGAGGATGGCAACCAAGGTTCTCAATGACTTAATCCACAAAGAAGTGGAGGTGTACGTCGATGACATGATGATTAAGTCGGCTACCAGGGAAGGTCACTTTGAGGCATTAGAAAAGTTCTTTCAAAGGATTAGCAAGTATGATCTGCGACTCAATCCCAAGAAGTGCATTTTTGGAGTTACATCAGGAAAGTTGTTAGGCCATGTGGTAAGCCAGAGGGGAATCGAGGTAGATCCCGATAAAGTCAAAGCCATAAGAGAGATGCCAGTGCCCCAGAAGGAGAAGGACGTTAGAAGTTTCCTAGGAAAGCTTCAGTACATCAGCCGATTTATTGCCAAGCTAGCTTCGGTATGTGAGCCTATTTTCAACCTTCTTAGGAAGAATCAGCCGGTGCTATGGAACGATGACTGCCAATTGGCCTTTGACACCATTAAGAGGTATTTGTTAAATCCTCCGGTGTTAAGACCACCACGCCGTGCCAAACCATTAATCCTGTACCTGGCTGTGGAAGATAACTCAGTGGGTGCTATGATGTCTCAGGAAGACGATTTTGGTGTAGAGTTTGCCGTTTACTATCTTAGCAAGAAGTTCTTGCCTTACGAAGCCAAATATGTGGAGGTAGAAAAGATTTGTTTAGCAGTTATCTGGGCTTCTAAGAAGTTGCGACACTACTTTCATTCCTTCAAGGTACAAATGGTTGCCAAACATAATCCGCTTAGATACCTCCAAGAAGCACCCTCTTTACTAGGGAAGATGGGAAGATGGTTACTGCTGTTGCAGGAATTTGACATTGAGTACATAACCAGGAAAACCATTAAGGGAAGAGCTGTAGCGGAGTTCTTAGCCGAGCATCCCGTTGAGGGAGATCAGTTTGAATACAACTTCCCAGATGAAGATGTCACGGCCATAGCAGAGCAAGGGTGGCAGTTATTCTTTGATGGAGCAGTCAATAATAAGGGAGCAGGCGTAGGAGTTATTCTTACGACCCCAGATGGTGAAAGGTTACCATTGGCTAAGAAGCTGAGGTATAAGGCTACCAATAATGAAGCAGAATACGAAGCTTGCATCTTTGGATTGGAAGCATTGCTTGCTCTGGGGGCAAAGACCGCAGAAGTATTTGGGGATTCCTCCTTGGTAATTCATCAAATTAAAGGAGAGTGGTCAGTCAAGGAAGAAAGGCTGTTGCCTTATGTAAAGCACTTGAGAGCGTTGAGCAGCCAATTTGAGATTTGCACTTTTCACTTCATTCCCAGAGACGAAAATCAGTTAGCTGATGCTCTAGCAACTTTAGTGTCTATGTGGGACAACCCAACAGGAGTTGCGATGAAACTCGTGCTGATATATAGTTCGGAAAGACCTGGTTTTGAAGCAGAACAGGTGATGGACATTGAGGCCACTGATGGAAATCCATGGTATTATGACATTCAGAATTATTTAGAGAGATCAGTCTTTCCAGAGGAAGCCACTGAGAAGGACCAAAAAATGATCAGGAAGTTATCCACTCAATTCATCAGTGTTAATGGCACTTTATACAAAAGGCAAGCTGATGGTATCCAGTTAAGATGTCTGGCAGAGAAAGAAGCTAAAAGAGTTATGGAAGAAGTTCATGCCGGGGTTTGTGGAGCTCACATGAATGGCTTAGCCTTAGCAAAGAAGATCATGCGCCAAGGGTTTTATTGGCTCACAATGGATACAGATTGTTCAAAATTTGTGAAGCAATGCCAGTTATGCCAACAGTACGCGAATTTGAGGCATGTGCCAGTTTCAGAGTTACATAACTTAACATCTCCATGGCCATTTGCAGCATGGGGAATAGACATCATAGGCGAAATCCATCCTACTGCTTCTAATGGGCATAGATTCATCATAGTTGCCATTGACTACTTCACTAAGTGGGTTGAGGCTGAATCTTTCAAGAAGGTTGATGCAAGGGATATGGCTAAATTCATCGAGCGGAATTTGATATGCAGATATGGTCTCCCACATCACATTGTGTCTGATAATGGGGTACAATTCCTAGCAGAGACTAAACAGATGCTCCAGAAATATGGGATCCAACATCATAAGTCTTCTCCTTACCGTCCTCAAGCGAATGGTGCAGTTGAAGCGGCGAATAAGAATGTGAAGAGAATTTTAGCCAAGATGGTTCAGAACTACAAGGATTGGGCAGAAAAGCTACCATTCGCACTTTGGGGTTATAGAACAACAGTCAGAACCTCTACGGGGGCAACACCATTCTCTCTGGTATATGGAACTGAAGCAGTCCTGCCGGTTGAAATTGAGCTGAAATCATTAAGAGTAGTCCTGGAAGCCGAGATTCCGGAGACAGAATGGGCACAACAGCGATTGTTGCAGTTGAATCTATTGGATGAGGATAGGTTGAGAGCCTATTACCACAATCAGGTTTATCAGAAAAGACTAGCTCGGTCCTTTGGCAAGAAAGTGCGAAAGCACCCGTTGAAAGAAGGGGATTTGGTCTTTAAGATGATGAGGCCGGGAGTGCCAGACATACGAGGAAAATTCAGACCAACTTGGGAAGGACCATTCACTTTGAAAAAGTTGCTAACAAAAGGAGCAGCAATTTTGGCAGACAGCGGTGGGAATGAGTTTAAAGACCCGGTAAATGTCGATAGACTAAAAAGGTTCCATGGCTGAAGACTAAAAACTAAAAAGAAGAGAATAAATGCCCCGCGGGTTGAAAACCGAAAAAAGGCGGCCTTGCTAAAATTGGGCGCCCTGTCAGGGTGAAAACCGAAAAAAGGCATCCTGGGCAAAAATTAAGGGCCAAGGGAAAATATTCAATCGAGAAAACCCGAGAGGGCCGATTGATAACAGGAGTTTGATGCTGACAAAACCCACTCCGAGATTAGGTGTAGTCACATGCTTTTGAATTCTTGTCAAATGAAAAATCATGCATGATGAAATCATATAGAAATGTACACAATTTTGCAAGGAATAAAAGAATATATTTTCATTGATCTTTCAGTTCTGTCTCAAGAAGAGTTATATCAATTTTTCATCTAATGATTATCGCTCATCAGATATGTCCTATTTGCTCTTAACAGAAGCTTTGGTGATAA
This sequence comes from Excoecaria cochinchinensis, assembly GCA_947683425.1. Classification (NCBI taxonomy): domain Eukaryota; kingdom Viridiplantae; phylum Streptophyta; class Magnoliopsida; order Malpighiales; family Euphorbiaceae; genus Excoecaria; species Excoecaria cochinchinensis. The sequence continues at coordinate 2,267,273 of CANTUQ010000153.1, read as the reverse complement.
CCTTCTCTAAAATTAAAAAAAAAAAAAAAAAAAAAACAAAGAAGGCCGTTAGAGATGAAAACCGTAACTGGCTCTCTAAGCAAAAGTTAGGCCAAAGGGCAGGGTGAAAACCTGGAAACAGGCAGTCTGCCCTACAAAAAAATAAAATAAACAAAAGCCGCTGGATTGGGTTAGGTCCATTCCAGGCAAAAGTTAGGCAAAGGGTTGTGTGAAAATCCCATAAGGGACTCATTTCCCGCAAAGAAAAGCTAGTGCGAAAATCCACAAGGGACGCACTACCTTTAAAACAATGACATTCAATGCCTGGAGCGATAAGGCGGCATTATTTCAAGATGATCTTCTGTCAGTCAGACAACACACAACACAGAACATGAAATAGAATCCCAAGTAAATGATCATTGACCAGGGGGCAAGGGATATACACCGGACGTCTCTTTCAGAAAGCTTGTCGACGATCCTCAGGATTCAGGGGGCATGGTACAGCAGACAAGCTATAAGTTCAGCAAACCATGGATCACCTAGGGCGCGATTTATACATTTTTGCAAGCATTTGCATTCCATAACATACACACATGATTTCTTGTATATTCCTATGCATACAATCTTGCAGGAGAAATCGGCGGGAAACACCCACAAAAGCCAAGTGATGACACTAGTCCAAACATCTAAAGGAGCAAAAAATAAAAAATAAAAAAATAAAAAATAAATCCACAGCGGTTAGCATGATGGCGGCACTACCCACAAGAGGTTAGCACGACCACAACATATATTCACAGCGGTTAGCACGATGGCGGCACTACCTACAAGAGGTTAGCACGACCACGACACTACCAATTCACAGCGGTTAGCATGATGGCGGCACTACCCACAAGAGGTTAGCACGACCACGGCACTACCAATTCACAGCGGTTAGCACGATGGCGGCACTACCCACAAGAGGTTAGCACGACCAGGGCACTACCTATTCACAGCGGTTAGCACGATGGCGGCACTACCCACAAGAGGTTAGCATGACCACGGCACTACCAATTCACAGCGGTTAGCACGATGGCGGCACTACCCACAAGAGGTTAGCACGACCACGGCACTACCAAGTCACAGCGGTTAGCACGATGGCGGCACTACCCACAAGAGGTTAGCACGACCACGGCATTACCAACTCACAATGTTTAGCACGATAGCGGCGCCACCCACAAGAGGTCAGCGCACCTACGGTATTACCAGCTATAACCAAAAGACAGCAGCAGCTATCATCATAACTCCATCAAGCAGGAAGATCGCCGCTTCAGGTACGCGTTTCTTTCCTTTTCCTGAATTTTGGCTCACCTAGGCACCCATGCACTAGTCTCTTCAAAATTGGGGGCAACTGTAGACACCGGGTCCCGAGTAGCCTTGATCAGGATTACCCGATGATGAAATTTAGCTATGCCGGCTTATAGGCAAAAAGATTGAAGCTCGGAAGTGATTTTCCTTGTCTTTTTGATGAGTAAAGGATGTATTTTAAAATATTTTTAAAATATTTTTAAAATTATTTTGGAGGAGAAAAAGTGTGTTTTAGATTGGTGGTATTTAAAAAAATAAATAAATAAATAAAAATAAAAATAAAAAAAGGGGTGAAAAAATGATTAAAAAAGGAAAAAAATAGAAAAGTGGAAAATAGGGGAAATTAATCGCGACGGCCAAGGGCCGTCGCGAATTTCCGTGCGCGGAGCGTGCGCTCCGCGCGGCCGACGCCCTGGGCGTCGCTCGCTCCGCGCACGTCGTGCGCGGAGACTCCGCGCATCAACGCGAAACGTGCGCGAGGCGCACGGAAATCGCCCCTCACGCTGATTTTTCGCCCCACTTCGCCCATTTCGCCCATTTTTCGACCCAAACACGATTTTTAGCGGTTTTTGGACGGTTTTGGGTGGTTTTTGGGTAGTTTTTGAGGGTTAAAACACTAGAAAAAATTCAGAACTTGGGGAGGACGAATTAGGAACATTTTGGAGAAAAAAAACTGAATTTTGGAGCTTTGAGTTGAGAGAAAAAAATTCATCTTACACACTTGTTTCCAAGAGCTTTTCTTGAAGTTTTCAAGCTATTTTCTAAGAATTTTCACAAGAGAAGACAAGGAATTCAACACTTCTACCTTTGATTCTTCAAAACTGAATTTGAGGGTAATTATTCTTGGCTTTACTCATTAATTCTCTTATTAATTTCATTTATTTTTGCTTCCAATTAACATATCAAACATGTAAATTCTCTTAGTCTCCATATTCTTCTTCTTATTTTTTTTATCTTCAATTGTTCATATAACAAGTAAGCTCTTTAAATTCTATTATCTTATTTTTCATGTCAAATTATTCTTTGTTCATGTAATTGTGCATGTTTTAGGTTGTTAATACCTTTAATTTCTTAATGCTATATCATGTTTATTATTATGCTTTCTTTTGCATGTATGAGTGTTATAATAATTATTTTATGCTAGCCATGCATGTTAATCACTATTATTAATAAGTTGCATGTGCCATGATACTTCCTCACCTTATGCATGTTAAATTGCATCTTAATTATTCTATGCATGTTAAATTGCATCTTAATTATTCTATGCATATTATATTTTCATGGTACATATTATCTTTTTATGTCATATTATTTTGTTGGCTTAATCACTAACATGAATTTCTTTTGTTTGATTTTTGGTTGCACATCATTGTTTTTACTTTCATTTGAGCATCCATGCACGTGAAGGAGGAGTTGCGGGGTTTGGTATTTCCTTTATACATTTTTAATTCTCATTTCGTTTATATTTTTAATTTCCTTGTATATATTCATTGAATAAAATGTTTTCCTATGCGCACCTAAATAAAGATCATAAAAATATTTCTTATTAAATTAATTTAGATTTTTCATAATAAAATGGGACCAATGTCCTAATTTTTCATCCCAAATAAAATCATCACATCCAGAATATTTTCTTTAATTGTGCATGCGGGGACCAAAGTCCTCATAATTAATAAATTCCCCGGTTTTATGCATGTTTGCACTTTTAAAAGGGAGTTGTATTCCGCTCCTTGTATTATTGTAATTCATTGCTTTACTTGCTAATTTATGGTTTTCCTAACATTAATAAATGCGCCTTAAATTAATTGCATTGTGTGGAGAGAGAGCGAATTAATGACAATTAAAATTCAATCATAAATTAATCGAGGTAGAAATAGATGAGAAATCCCGGACCCAGCTCTGGTCTTTGGGCTCAAACGAGGCGAGAGGTTCACTCCTCCAAGACACCTTTTTGTGCCACGAGACTTTAGCGTTAAATCTTAGGCTCCTTAGGGCGAGAGGTTAACTCCTTCAAGACCCCTCTGGCTTGCCCGAAATGGATACTAAGCGCAGTCTTAGGCTCTCCGAGGCGAGAGAAACTTTCTCAATGTTCTATTGGGTGGCGACTCCATGAAACCTCACTGTTGCCCAACATAGACGCACTTGTGATTTATTTGCAAGCTGTCAACGGACCCGCAATTGCCCGATCGCCCTAAAGCGGGCGGTCATAGGGGCGGCGCCTCGGGATCCGGCGCGCGTCACAAACGTTATGGTGTTTTTTGTAGTAATTGTAGCTAAGGGCTCTGCCTCCACCCACTTCGTAAAATGATAAACCGCCACTACCAAAAACTTCCTCTGTCCGGTGGCCAATGGAAAAGGGCCAAGGATATCAATTCCTCACTGAGAAAATGGCTAAGGACTGTGAATGGACACTTGCGGGGTAGATTTATGGTGCAATATGTTGCCGAACCGTTAGCATTTATAACACTTCTGAACGAGCTTTTTAGCATCTTTCTCTATCGTGGGCCAATAGTACTCCTGTAACAAAGCTTTTCGAGCTATTGCTTGTGCACCTTCATGTACGCCACAAATCCCTTCATGAATCTCTCGGACTATATAATCACCCTCTTCAATGCTCAGACATAAAGTCCAGGGATGCGAGAATGATCGCCTATACAACTTATCATCGAAGATGGCATACCGGCTTGACTGCCGAACTATTTTTCGAACCTCAACCTAATCATCTGGGAGAACTCCCGAACCAAAATACTGATATATCGGTAGATACCATCCATCCATTGGCTCATTCAACTGAACTATGTATGTTTTATACGTTGGTGCCGTTATGACCGACCACACTATGTCCGCCGAGGATATTCTATCCTGACTAGAGGCTTGTTTCGCTAAGGCATCTGCTCCTTGATTTTCTGTTCGAGGTATTTGCTCAATCGACCATACACACCCCATTTTCTCTAACTGGAACAGTAACAGGGTAACAAGCTCCTTGTACTGAACCATTGTGTTCTCCTTAGCCTCAAATTTTCCAAGCAACTGGCTTGCGACCAACTGCGAGTCAGAAGAAATAGCCAATGAATCAGGCTTTACCTCAATGGCGAGCTGCAATCCAAAACAGAGAATCTTGTATTTTGTCACATTGTTGGAGGCCAGGAATGCTATGTGAGCCATCCCTCTAATGTTTATCCTCTTTGGTCCAATAAGGACTACACCGACACCAGCCCCTTCAGACAAGCAGGCTCTGTCTATAAACAACTGCCAAGAGCGGGTTCCTGGCTCAGGAGGTGGAGCATGCAACTCGGCCACAAAATCAGCCAAAACTTGAGCCTTCATTAACTGTTGGGCTTCGTACCGAACATCTAATTCTCCGAGATGAGCTACCCATTCTATGAGCCTCTTGGATGCTTTCGGCCTCTGGAGTACTTTTCTGAGATTTGAATTTGTCTGGACTACCACAGTATGTGCTTAAAAATTAGGGCCGAATCTTGATAGATGATATAACTAGTGACAAGGCTAACTGCTCCAGAATGGGATAATTGAGTTCGGTACCTCTCAGCACCTTGCTCGTATAATAGATCGGGAATTGTTAACTGCCTTCCTCTTTGATCAAAACCGAACCAATAGCCCCGAATAAAACTGAAAGATACAGATACAAAACTTCTCCCAACTGAGGCCTACTTAGCAATGGCGGTGTGCTAAGAAATTGCTTAAGCTCCTCGAAAGCCTACTGGCATTCCGGAGTCCATTCAAACTTCTTCAGGTTCTTGATTACCCTATAAAATGCAAGACAACATTTAGCAGAACAAGAGATAAATTTGCCAAGAGCTGTTACTTTGCCATTAAGTTTCTGCACTTCTCTAATGGACTTCAAGGGTTCTATCTCTAGAATGGCTTGAATCTTGGCCGGATTAGCCTCTATACCCCTCTTCAAAATCATGAACCCCAAGAACTTTCCGGACTATACTCCAAAAGCACTTATCTGGGTTGAGCTTCAAACCGAACTTTCTGAGAGTCGAGAAAGTTTCTGTGAGTTCGGTAGGCAGATCACTGGATGCCTTACTCTTGACTATCATGTCATCCATATACACCTCCATATTCCTCCCAAGCTGATTAGCAAACAGCTTGTTCATTAACCTTTGATATGTAGCCCCTGCATTTTTCAACCTAAATGGCATAACTCGATAGCGGTAAGTAGCTTGATGAGTAATGAATGTCATTTTCTCCTTATCTTTTGGGTTCATTGGAATCTGGTGGTAACCAGACGAGGCATCTAGAAAAGCATATTCTTTGAATCCTGTTGTTGAATCAATAAGGAATATGGAACCCCGCTGGTGATGCTTGCTAGTAATTATGGAAGAAGGGGAACTCTAGGATTTTTGTGGGTGAAATGGTGCATATCTCTTTGAGATTTGTTTTACATATGTCTATCGCCTCTAAATTTGAGAATGCAGTTATTGGTGCTTAATGTTGCTTTGCATTGATAAGGTACCCAACCTCACATAGAAGAAGCTTTAGGCAAATCAAATCATTAAAGCCTCTTTAATCCATCTCTGGCATGATATTTCGAAAACTTGTGCTGTTGACCAAATGAAAAACACAAGCTGTTGGCAACAAATTTTTGCATACCATCAATGAGCTGATACCATTAGGCCTCAAGCAAATGGTTCTCGACATTGGATACCTTAGTGACAAGGAATTATCACGTGCACATCCACAATTGATATGTAAATAATACCTAACTAGGTTGGGAAAAACAAAGTCTCTCTGGATATGCTTCAATATTGGCTTTTAAAGATCTCATCCCTATTGTTAAGCTTTCTTTGTCATCAAATGCTATTCTTTGCCTTGAGCTCTGGTATAACACCATTCTGGTACTTTTAATAAGAAACATGGCTAATGCTCAAGTCTCCATTGATCTCTTGCTATCTGCCTTAACATCAATGGCCGGGAACTTTTAACAGGAAACATGGCAAATGCTGAAGTATGCTTTAAGTTTTATTATGACTCTTACGTGCCTCTTGCAAGTACATTTTTATTGCATTTTCATACGTGTCTCTCAATTGAAGTAAATATAATTTTATTATTTATCTTGTGAAATTCAACATATTTCTGTTAGCTAAATTCTTGCACATGCAATACAAACCTATTCTCAAGATAGGGAGCAAAAGTTTATGCAACTAATCAATCGCTTTGTGCAAGTGTTTTTACTCTATGAATTTGTATTTTTATGCTACACATGTGCTGACTTGTTCGCTTGTGAGGCAGAAGTAAAATTGAAACTTTTTGCATGTTTGAAAATTAGCTATCATCACCTAAAATAAGCCGAGTTTTCACTCAGCTCAGTTTCAGGGGGAAGAGAAAAGAATGCAATTCTACGCTTCAAAAAAATACCAAAGTTTTACAGCAGGTGATATGAGCTTAATTAGCTCATAATTAAACTATATTTTGTGGTTATAAGTAATGTTTTGAGTGTTTTTATTTGTAGGAATTAGGTATGTTTTATGTGTTTTGTTAAGTTTTGTGTGTAGGAGACAAATGGAGAAAGTATGGAGTTAATGGAGAAAATATGGTGCAAAATGGAGAGAAGAAGAAGAATTGAGCCAAGGCAGAAGAGTCTCTGTCGCGATCGCGATGGGTGGCGCGAGCGCGCTAAGGAGGATCAAGAGAAGAAGAGAAAAGAGAAGAGAAGAGGAGCTGTCGCGACCAAGGGAAGACGTCGCGAGGTCGCGACAGGGCGCGGAGAAGGCACACGCGAGGAAAGGCGAGCGAAAGAGAAGGCGTGTTCTGTCGCGAGCGCGACAGGCGTCGCGATCGCGACAGAGGGATCCGTTAGACAATAAAGTTCAAATTTGAACTTGAAAAGTTGTATCTTTCCTCTAACAATTACAACCTTTGTAGAAGGGCATCTGAAGGGGCATGAGCTGATGTTATAAATACTGATTTTAACTGTAATTTACAGTGGTTAGACTTAGAATTGAACATTTGAATATTTTTCTGCAAGTTAGAATAATTTTATTTAGTTTTTCTTAAGTAGAGTTTATGTGTTGAAGAGAAGGTATTATACAAGGAAGAAGACTACAATTGGTGACTTGAAAAGGGTTGAGAAATCTCCTTCTTCAATTCTTAACTTTTAATTCTTCTTTGTAATTTTTATGATGTAAATTCTGAACTTGAATGTTTATATTAAATATTTTATTGTTCATATTAATTCAAGTTTTCTTAATTGTAGAATTTCTCATTAATACATTATTTATGATCATTATAAGTTTGAGTTTAATTGAGAAATAAATTTATTCTTACAACTAATTGGAAATTCATCATTAAGATATTGTTTGAGAAATCATAATATTGAAATGGTTGCTATAGGTTGTGTTTTATTCCTAAGATTTGCATGTATAATCATCTAGTTCTTAAATGAAAGTTTGGAATTAGACTTGTATGTGTATGTTTTGGGCAGTCCTATTTATATTGAGAAAGTAAGTAGGAAATTTATTCAACTTGGCTTACAAGAAAAGAATACTAAAATCATTAAGAACAATTAATTCAAGTTCCATCTTTATATCTAGCATCATTAATCTTTTTTATCTTCTTGGATTCACACAAACTTGACTTAGTTAGGTTACATGTTAGATTAATTTAGAATCACTTTTCCATCAATTTATCATTGTAAACAAGATTAAAATCAATTAGTAATAGTGTGTAAAAACGTTCCTCGTGGGATCGACATCTTAAGTACTATTGCGGTACACCGTATACTTGCGGTTTGTAGCATCAATAGAAAATGCACAACAAGTTTTTGGCGCCGTTGCCGGGGAACGGTTGTTTGCCATTATAAAAATTGATTTATGATTTTGGATTACAATATTTTATTTGTTTTAATTTATTTATTTGTTTAACTTAACTTTGTGTTTTGTTTTTGATTTACAGGATTTGAGAAGTTCATGCCTAGTACAAGGAGTTCTTTAGAAGAGCTTGAGCCTTTAAATCCTGAAATTGAGAGGTCTTATTGTATAATTCTAGATTGAAACTCTTCCCGGGAAAATTAAGATCTAGATGGAGTGGACCCTTTGAAGTAACCCAAGTTTTTGATCAAGGGTTTTTGGAACTTAAAAATAATAAAAATGAGTTATTTAAAGCCAATGGTCAGAGGTGTAAAGTGTATTTGGAGGAAACATTTCATGGAAGGGAGGTTTCATTTCTTTCCTTAAAAGTGATTTGATGGTTATTTAGTTTAACTTTTCTTTTTAATTAATTGTTTTATTATATGCGTGATATTTATATGTCATAATGTTGTTATTTTTGTTCCACAGATGTTTTTCATATGTCAATTTATTTTATATACTTTTGTGTGTTGTTTGTGAAAGGAAAATAAAATGTGATTTTAAAAATTCCTTTCTGTCGCGAGCGCGACAGAGAGGGGAACGCATATTTTTGACTTTATCGCGCCGGCGCGACGTGTAGAGTGATCGCGACAGGATCAATTTTCATTTTTCATAATTCCTTTCTGTCGCGATCGCGACGTTGTTGCGGGGTCGCGATGGCAACCGGATAATTTTGTCGCGATGACGCGACGTTTATCGCGAAATTCAAATTGTTGATTTGCTCTCTGTCGCGATCGCGAATATGTCGCGACGTCACGACAGAACGCGGCATTTGAATTTTTCGGTCAAACCAACCGTTAGACTCACATTTAATTCCTTAAATTCTCTTTTATCTACCCTAATTACTCTCTCTTTTTCATTTTCTCTTACCTTTTCGTTATCTTCTCTCTAATTTCGTTTTTATCTTCTTAACTTCCTACCGATTTTCTCTCTAACTTCTTCATCCAAATTCCGTCTTTCTTGTTTTTAAGTCTCCTGTTCTTCTTCTTCTTGTGTTTCGTTTTATTCTTTGTGTGATTCATCAATCGGTAACGTGATTTCACAATGGTGAGAACAAAGCATGTTGGAGATAAAAGTCAGGGGAAACGCCCAATGGGAGAAACCAGCGCTCAAGGAGAGGAACCCACGCTTGACTCCTTTATTTTTCAGAACAGGTTTGATTGCCCTTTTAAAATTTTCTCTGATGAAGAGGGTGAGAAATTTGCCTATTTTGCTAAAAAATCGTATGTGGGGATGTGGGGTCTAGATTTTGCTATTCTGAATACCATGGGTTTACATGATGAAATTAATAATTTCCTGAGATACATGAAATGGGGGAAATTCATCACTTACTCTTTACCTGTTAGAAAGGAATGGGCTCTAGAATTTTTTGTTACTTTGGATTATGTAGATAAAAGAAGGGATTCAATGAAATTTAGGCACCAGGGTATTGATTATACTTTTACCATTAATGATTTGCATAACTGGTTCGGTTTTCCTTTGAATGGTAAAAGATTTGATTCCCATATTTTCCAGCCAACACCTGTGTGGAATAGATTATCAGGACTTGACAGGTTTAATAACAAAAATTCTACAAATAGACAAATTAAAGACAATGCCTTAATGCTCTTCCATAAATTTCTTTGTCATGCCATGTTTGGTAGAGTAGAGAGTACTAAGGTACAAACAAAGGATTTGTTTGTTTTGGATTTATTGCAATCTCACAAAACCCCTGACTCCATTGATTTCATATTAGATGGACTTTATCATGCTTCTAGTGCACGTAGTAAATCAGTGGGGATGTGCCACTTGGTTACGGGAATTATCTTGGGGTGTATGGGAGATTTAAATAATTTTATCATGGAAGATAGAGAATCCATTCCTTTGTTAGATGTTGTTTATTTGAGAAGGGCTAACATTTTGACCAAGGGAGCTTGGCCTCCAAGGTTTGTTGATAGATTTGCAGGTGAACCAAGTCGAGCTGACCCACATATGCCTGGCCCAAGTGTGACCCATGACAGGGCACGTGAATCAGCCTCTGCAGCTGCAGCTCATGACTCCTCAGGTGAGGACGAGGCGGCTGCTGGAGCTGATGATGCAGGGAGGAGGAGTACTAGAGGAGCTGCTGTGGATATTGAGCCTGTTTTGCAGCGGTTAGATGGAATAGAGGCTGCAAATCAGAGCATGGCAGCAAGGATGGATGTTCTTGAGACGGATGTGCGGCATGTGCTGAAATATCAAAAGAATTTGGGGCGCAAACTCCTTAGTTTCTTCCTCAAGCAGAATGTAGAATTGTCTCCAACTCCGCCAAGCTCTCCAAGTGAGAGTTTCTGAAGTTTGTCTCCTATACTTTTCTTTATTTACTTTGTTTTTGTTTTTCTTTGTGTTTTTCTGTTCATTTGTTATGTACTTTACTCCTTTTTACACATTGAGGACCCTGTGTTTTTTTTCAGTGTGGGGGAAGTCTGTGTTTTATTTTTATGTATATATTTGTTATAATATGTGTAGGTAGCTTGTGTTTGCATGAACTGCTAGATTTAGGTAGCTTGTGTTTGCATGAACTGCTAGATTTAGGTATGTATTGTTTTAGATTATTTTAGGTTGTTTTACAATACCTATTTTGTTTTGGAGCTTAGTATTTGATGAATATTTGAGAATATAGCCATGTATAGTTTTTATGTTTTTGAACATTAGCATAGATAGTAACCTTTGATCATTTTCATTATTTATTTTACTTTAGCTTTTTGTTGTACATAGTGAAGGGTATGACTTAGAAAAACACTTTGGTGTAGGTTCTTTTTAAGTTGGATATCTTTTTATATGTAAATAAAGATTATTTTGCCAATTTATTGCCTATAATAGTTTGACCTATAGCCATGTGAGTTTTTGAAGCCTTATACACTAATTTTTTTCTTTGTATGAGAGCCTTATTATGCCATATCCTCTAGAACTTGTTTGTGGTAAATTTCGAGATTACATTTTAGTATAGGATGTACATGGGATATGATAAGGGCACTTAGAATGAACCTATTTTGGCTTTACTTTTTAATTCCTTACCTTTTGACTTTAGATAGCCAATTTTGAGCCTATATCCTTACATTTTCATTTTGCTTAAACCAGGCCTTATTTTTTGTTCATTATCCTATTGTGGAGGGATTAGGATTAATATAACATGGGAGATATATTAGTTATTGAAAAGCATGAAAAATAAATTTTACAAATTGAATTCCCTTCTTTTCAAAGTTAGAGTTATAAATGCTAGTATAAAAATATATAGAAAAGCAGAGAAAAAGAAAAGGGAATAGCATTATGTACATTTAGAATTATTTAAGTGTGGGATGGAGCGTAAAACGCACCCATACTAAATTTTCATGCTATCCTTTTGAAAAAAAATAAAATAAAAAGAAAAAGAAAAGAAAAGAAGTAACATAAACAAAGAACTAGCAAATGTTATGTAAGAAGGGGATTAGAATAGAATCAAGATTTTCATGCTATGTTTGAAATGTAAAATCTCCTATGTTATATTGATGTTTTTCTCTACACAATTTTAGCTACTTAAATCCAAAAGTTCCTACCCTAACCTAAGCCACATTACAAACCTTTTAAGACCCTTTGATCCTCTTTACTACCTTTTACTAGTAGTGGAGATTTTTACTACTTACAAGCTTATGGTATGTAATGGCATAATTAAGGAATGAGGGAAAACACTAACCTTTATACACTTGAGTGATTGAGTATTTATCAAAATAAGTGTTGAGTGAAAATTATTTTAGGCAATGCTTTGTGTGAAATATTCTATACATGTATTAAGATATTTAATTTCTTGAGATCAAACATCATTGTGTTTTGTCATTTCATGGTTTTCCAAATGTGCATAGATGGTTAAAGTTTAATGAATGATGGGAATGTTTAAATGGTTACCTATTGAAGCTAGTGTGTTAGAAGGATAATTCTATGCATGGTGTTTTTAAATAATTGTCAAATATCTAAGTAAGCTCCAACATGTTGTGTTCATTGTGTTTATTGTGTTTAGTGTGTTAGTATTGTTTTTGTGTTGTTTAAGTGTTTTGCTTGAGGACAAGCAAATGTTTAAGTGTGGGGGTTTGATATGAGCTTAATTAGCTCATAATTAAACTATATTTTGTGGTTATAAGTAATGTTTTGAGTGTTTTTATTTGTAGGAATTAGGTATGTTTTATGTGTTTTGTTAAGTTTTGTGTGTAGGAGACAAATGGAGAAAGTATGGAGTTAATGGAGAAAATATGGAGCAAAATGGAGAGAAGAAGAAGAATTGAGCCAAGGCAGAAGAGTCTCTGTCGCGATCGCGATGGGTGGCGCGAGCGCGACAGAGCGCGCTAAGGAGGATCAAGAGAAGAAGAGAAAAGAGAAGAGAAGAGGAGCTGTCGCGACCAAGGGAAGACGTCGCGAGGTCGCGACAGGGTGCGGAGAAGGCACACGCGAGGAAAGGCGAGCGAAAGAGAAGGCGTGTTCTGTCGCGAGCGCGACAGGCGTCGCGATCGCGAATGAGGGATCCGTTAGACACTAAAGTTCAAATTTGAACTTGAAAAGTTGTATCTTTCCTCTAACAATTACAACCTTTGTAGAAGGGCATCTGAAGGGGCATGAGCTGATGTTATAAATACTGATTTTAACTGTAATTTACAGTGGTTAGACTTAGAATTGAACATTTGAATATTTTTCTGCAAGTTAGAATAATTTTATTTAGTTTTTCTTAAGTAGAGTTTATGTGTTGAAGAGAAGGTATTATACAAGGAAGAAGACTACAATTGGTGACTTGAAAAGGGTTGAGAAATCTCATTCTTCAATTCTTAACTTTTAATTCTTCTTTGTAATTTTTATGATGTAAATTCTGAACTTGAATGTTTATATTAAATATTTTATTGTTCATATTAATTCAAGTTTTCTTAATTGTAGAATTTCTCATTAATACATTATTTATGATCATTATAAGTTTGAGTTTAATTGAGAAATAAATTTATTCTTACAACTAATTGGAAATTCATCATTAAGATATTGTTTGAGAAATCATAATATTGAAATGGTTGCTATAGGTTGTGTTTTATTCCTAAGATTTGCATGTATAATCATCTAGTTCTTAAATGAAAGTTTGGAATTAGACTTGTATGTGTATGTTTTGGGCAGTCCTATTTATATTAAGAAAGTAAGTAGGAAATTTATTTAACTTGGCTTACAAGAAAAGAATACTAAAATCATTAAGAACAATTAATTCAAGTTCCATCTTTATATCTAGCATCATTAATCTTTTTTATCTTCTTGGATTCACACAAACTTGACTTAGTTAGGTTACATGTTAGATTAATTTAGAATCACTTTTCCATCAATTTATCATTGTAAACAAGATTAAAATCAATTAGTAATAGTGTGTAAAAACGTTCCTCGTGGGATCGACATCTTAAGTACTATTGCGGTACACCGTATACTTGCGGTTTGTAGCATCAATAGAAAATGCACAACAGCAGGTGTGACGCGCGTCAAACCCGTCGGACACCGAAAGCCCGCCTTTAGGGCGATCGAGAGAGGTTCATAAAACTTGTAAGATATTTACAAGTGCGTCTATTTTGGGCAACAACAAGATTTCATGGAGTCGCCACCCAATAAAACATTGGGACAGTTCGTCTCGTCTCAGTGAGCCTAAGACGGCGCTGCTATGTCCATTTTGGGCAAGCCAGAGGGGTCTTGGAGGTCCCATCCTAATAGAACATTAGGATGGTCCTCTTGCCTCGTGGGGCCTAGGACTATGCAAATTAAAGCCTTTTGACGGTACACAAGAGGTGTCTTGGAAGTCCCATTCCGATGGAACATTGAAATGGTCCTCTCGCCTCGTTGAGCCCAAAGACCAGAGATGGTTCGGGACTTCCCATTTATTCATACCTTGGTTAAGTTTATAATTGAGTTTTGAATTTAGCATTTCATACCCTTTCTCATTCCATTTTAATGCAATTTAATTAAAGCGCATGTCAATCACATAAAGAAAGCGGTAAATAAAATAAATGAAAGCAAAATAAATTACAAAAAAACTAGGGGCGGAATACAACCCCCATTTGTAAATAAAATACAAATCATACATAAATCGGGCTATTTATTAAAAATGAGAAAATTTATCCTCTCATGCATAATTAAAGAAAATAATTTTAAAGTGACAATTTATTTTGGATGAGAAAAAGTAGGACATTGGTCCCATTTTTATTTAGAAAAACCCAAGTTTAATAAATAGAAATATTTTCGTGACTTTTTAATTAGCGTGCATAAAAATAAATTTATTATTACAAATTACATAATAATAATAAAATAAACCCAAATGAAAGCAAAATAATGAAAAACAATAAAAAATTGAACAACATCCAAATGGTATCTTCAAGTCTCTATGGGCTCCCACTTGGCAAAAACTCACACATAAAATGAGTATTGAAAATAAAAACAAATGAAAATGAAGTTAGTAATAAAAAATGAATTAAACATATAACATGAAAACATATAACATGAAAACAATTAAATTAAGGTAAACAAAATTGCATCATGTATGACAAGCCAATTAAAATGACATAATAAAAATATGCAATTTAACAAATTAATAAAATCAACATGCTAAAAAAACATAAAATAGTGTTAATAAAATTTAACATGCATAAAAGCATAAAATAATATCCAATCATGCATTAAAAGTATAATACATATAAAATTCAGCATGCATAAAATATATTAATAATATTGATAAAAGCCAACATGCATAAGCAAACATAAAATAATAATTATAAAACTCAACATGCAAAAAACATGAATAGAAAATACAAATATAAAATTCAGCATGTGTAAAAACATAAAATAATAGCAACAATATCCAACATGCATAAAAAGCAAAGGTAATAATAAAAATCAGCATGCATAAGAAATATAAATAATAATATTAATAATAATAATGATACTAGTATCAAATATTAGCAATAAACAAGGATAATAATAATCATAATAATAAAACTAGCAATTGCAACTATAATAATAATAATAATAATAAACATTATGAAATCAAAAAAATATTAAACAACCCAAATTAAGCATGCAAGAATAAAATAATATAAGACAAACTAATAAAATATGTTAAAACATGGCAAATAATACCATCAATAATAATAATAATAATAATAATAATAATAATAATAATAATAATAATAATATATGGACAATTCAATATGAACAAGATGAACAATTAAATAAGAAATAAGAAGCAAAAAAAAATAGATCTAAGAGAATTTACATGTTAACTAATTAAATAAAAACAAAAGAATAAGAAAATAAGAAAAAAATGATAGAACTAAAAAGGATTTACATGCTAACTAATTAAATAAAAACAAAAGAATGAAATTAAACGTTAAATTAACAAATTGAGCCAAGAATGTTTACCCTCAAAATTTATCTTGATGAAATGAAGGTAGATGATCCAATTTCTTGTCTTGATTTGTAAGAATAAAATTAGAAAATAAAGTATTAAAAATGAATTTTTACTCAAAAACAAATAATTGATTTATTTGTCTCAAAGTAGAAATTATTTGATAAAAAGAAGAAAAATTTCCAAGAACAAAAATTGTTATTTTTTGTCTTAAGAATTCACTTAGAAAAATTCTTTAGAAATTGAGAGAGTTTGTTTTAGAGAAGAAACAAGAAGAAAAAATAATTTTTCTCAAGAAAATCCCCCCTTAATTTTCCTCTAAAATTCATTTTCTTCCTCTCCAAAATTCAGAATTTTTTAATTAAGAAATTAAATTAATTTAATTTCCATAACTACAAAAAAAACAACTGAATTTTAAGGGTTGGAAGATAAAAGGCTTTTAGAATTAAATTATGCAAAAAAAATGAGTTAAAAAGCATTAAAAATGAAGAAAATATGGCCAAAAAGGCAATTGGGGCGAAAACGGGCAGGAGACGCCCGTCGGAGCGCCCGACGGGCGTCTCAAGTGTGCGGGGCGCGCGACTAGCTGCGCGCGGCGGGCAGGCCGTCTCCCGCGAGCGCAGGCGACAGCCAGCGCGCCGCTCGCGAACAGCGCGCGCGTGCTAGGCGCTGCGCGTCGCACAGTGCACGGGCGAGTGATAATTGTGAAATTGATATTTTTAGTATGTTTTTATTTATTTATTTAAGTTAATTTAGTATTTATTTGGTTGAATTATAGTTGAATTAGTTAATTTTATATTTTAGAGTTTAATTGTTGATTTTGGTATTTTTCAGGATTAAAATAAAGGAAAAAGGATTTAATTGAAAAGAATGCTAAGTTTTGGATAATTTGGTAATTCTCAGATTTATGGAAGTCAAAGAATGGAACAAAGTGCATTTGCATAATGCACGGGAGTGCAAATTCTCACATGGCCAAGTGAGTGATATTTGCTTAATGCATGGGAGTGCAAATTTTCACTTGGCCGTGCATTTACAATTAGAAAATTCAACACATTTTGATGACTTTTTCATCAACTGCCAGCGTTTTCATAAATTCAAGATCTACCAAATTTCCAAAGAAAAGAGAGAATCCTTTTCCCATTTACCGACCGAAAGAATTTCGGCAATAAAAAGTCAGAAAGAATACCAGATCGGGGGGAAGAGTTTTTCTGGAACGAAAAAGAAAGATTTATTTCTGCAACTGAAGATTTAGATTTTTCAGATAGTTTTAGAATTTAATTTATGCTGTTGTTATTTTAAATCTGAGAGAATAATCAGAGATAGGAGGAGGTTATTATTTCTTTTTGAAGTTTTGAGAATAGATCAGACGGAAAGAACATCAATTTTATTATTGTAAGAATTTCATTTTCAGATCTCAAATGGGTAATATCAACTTATCTCTATTTAATTCAGTTTTTATTTCAATTATGAGTGAGTAGTTCTTTTTCTTGTTAAGGGATGCTTTGAATCCCTAATAACCATGTGAATGCTTTGTGTGGATTGATTTATGCATATGCTTCAGTTTTATCTTCTCTGAATAAATTTGTTTGTCATTGAAATTAATGCCAGTTTAAGATTGATCTACTGTGATAATCTTTGATTATATTCATTTCATGAACTTACACATACTCTGTTCTATTTCTATCGATTTTCACTGGTTTGATTAATCCGAGATGGTAGTTAAATCTGTGGATCTCTATTTTAATAGGTTCAGAATTGTAGAAGATAATTGAGCTTTGATATCTTAATCCGGGATGGTAGGATCATCTAAGCTTAGGACTTGAGACCTGTTTCGATGCTAAAATATGTGCTGAATCCAGGGTGGTAGGTGCATATCTTAGAAAAGTTTGATCCGAAAGGCAGGCTATGGTATAGGCTAGGTTGTTCACTGATTTGCATATGTTATTGATAAGTTAAAGCATTTACATGGATCTGTTGGGGAGGATGAGTATTCCTTGACAAGATCTTTTAAGTTATTTCATCAAATCTGTATTGATATTTAGTCTATTTAATATTCTCTAATTAGTTATTTTATCAATTACAGTCTTTAATTTTCACCTTAAATAATTAATCACATCAAACAATTGGGAATTCTTTAGCATACATTTACTTGTTAAAATTTTACACAACACAGTCCCTTGGGTTCGATAACTTGTGGTCTTAATTATACATCACTATATTACTTGCCGATTCAGTACACTTGCTGAGGTCGCGTCAAGTTTTTGGCGCCGTTGCCGGGGAATGGCGTTGTTAGTAAGTTTTGATTCTTATTTGTATGTGTTTTTATTTTTCTGATTTTGTTAATTTTTTATTCTTTTCAGGTAGTTGTGGTGTATGAGCAGATTGAGGCAAGAAGAAGTAGCACCTTACGACCCTGAAATCGAGAGGACTTTGCATCAACGCAGGAGAGCCAACAGAGACAACAACATGGAAAACGATCCTCTCCCTATTGATGAATTTCCTCCCGAGAACGAACAAGTACCACGAGCACGAGAAGAGATGCCGGGTAATTATGGAGAAGAAGTCCCAAGGCAGAGGACAATAAGAGACTATGCTGTACCAAGATGGAATGATGATCACAGGACAATTGTGTTGCCTAGGGGAATGCAATTTGAACTTAAACCAGCAACCATTACTATGGTACAAAGAAACCAGTTTTCAGGATCAGAATTGGAGGATCCTGCACAACATTTAGATATATTTTTGGAGGTCAGTGACACAGTTCAGATACCGGGTGTCACTTCTGACGCAGTAAGATTGAAATTGTTCCCATTTACCCTGATTGGAAAAGCAAGGGATTGGTTGCAGATGTTACCAAGTCAATCAATTCGATCATGGGAGCAATTACAAGAAAAATTCCTAATGAGATTTTTCCCTCCCACAAAGACCGCAAGAATTCGTAACAGCATTATGGGTTTTGCTCAAATGAATGAAGAGCCTTTTCATGAGGCTTGGGAGAGATTTAGGAGACTATTGAGAAGTTGCCCACACCATGAGATAGCTGTACATCAACTGATGACTTTATTCTATGCTGGAGTTACCCCACAGACAAGGTCACTTTTGGATGCATCATCAGGAGGTTCCTTTTTGAATAGGTTGCCAGAAGAAGCTTTTCTTATGTTGGATGAGATGGCAGCAAATGATGCTCAATGGGCTGCTCCAAGATCAATTCCAAAAAGGCAAGGAATACACAATGTGGATGAAGTATCAATGCTGAAGGTACAGATAGAATCAATGCAGAAGGAGATGAGTGGATTGAAGGTTCGAAATGTGTCCTCGGTCTCTCAAGAGAGTGGGCAGTATGAAGGCGGTCAATATAGTCAAGAAGGTGGAACCATGGGAGATGTAAATGCTGTAGGAGACTACCGCAGGAATGACCCTTACAGCAACACTTATAACCCAGGTTGGAGGAGCCATCCTAACTTCTCTTGGAAGGATGGAAATCAAAATGCGTCATCTTCTCAACCACAAGGGAGAGCTCCTTTCAATCAAAACATGCATAACAGCCACAATCAGTCATACCAACATCAATCGTCCACTCAATACCAAGCACCATATCCATCGAACTATAACCAAGGGCAGGGCTCAAACCAATCCCATTCTCAAGCTTATCACCCACCGGGTTATCAACCAAGGCCACCTGTACAAGAAAAGAAGCCAAATTTGGAGGATATGTTGGCTAGCTTCATGAATAGTCAGCAACAGTTTGTGAACAGCCAACAACAATTTATGGCCAGTCAAGAAGCAAGGTGGAAATCCCAAGAACAATGGAATCGGAATCAAGACGCATCAATGAGAAATTTAGAAACTCAATTGGGACAACTTGCAAATTCTGTGTCTCAAAGACAACCAGGAACATTTCCATCAAATGTGGACCGGAATCCTAAGGAAGAGGCGAAAGCAATCACTTTGAGAAGTGGCAGAGAGATGGCACCAAGAGAGGACCATGGTAAAAATTCTTCACCATCCACAAGTAAGGAGGAGCCAACGCGGGAGGTAAGTAATCCTAACTCTAAGGTAGAGGTTAATGAAAAGACTCCTAAAAATGATAAGGGTAAAATTCTAGTGAATCCTAGAGTAGAGGATCTTGATATCAATAGATTGCCATTTCCTGTTGTAGCTAAAAAAGAAAAGAAAAATGAGCAATTGGCTAGATTTTTAGAAATGTTTAAGAAACTACATATTAATCTACCATTTGCTGAAGCTTTAGCTCACATGCCTAACTATGCTAAATTCATGAAAGAATTATGTTCCAATAAAAAGAAATTAGAAGGGCATGGAACTGTGCAGCTTACAGAAAATTGCAGTGCATTGATAATGAACAAAATTCCTGAAAAATTGGAGGATCCAGGTAGTTTCACTCTACCCTGTGCAATTGGTGAAGATTTTAATGGAAATGCTTTATGTGATTTGGGTGCGAGCATAAATCTGATGCCTTATTCTATTTGCAGGAAGCTGAATCTTGGAGAGCTCAAGGAGACTGGAATGAGACTCCAACTTGCAGATAGGTCGGTAAGGAGACCCAAAGGAGTGATCGAGGATTTATTGGTGAAAGTGGGGAAATTTATTTTTCCAGTAGATTTTGTAGTAATGGAAATGGAAGAGGATCGAAAGATACCATTAATTGTGGGAAGACCATTTCTAAATACAGCAAAGGCGCTGATTGATGTACATGGTCAGACAGTCACCTTGAGATTCAATGATGAGAAATTAGTGGTGGATATGAACAAGGCTCAAAAGTATCCAATGGGATATGTGGAAGAGTCTGTTTATTTTATAGATGCAGTAGATGAGTGTATAGAGGAAGTGCAAGAAAAAATAGAAGGAGAAGTAATAGCAGCTGTAGAAAAAGAAGATGGAAAAGAGGAAGTACAGCAAGAAGAGTTTAAGCCAAAAGAGGGGGATTCAAATTCTGAACTTAAACCCCTTCCTTCTCATTTAAAATATGTATTTTTAGAAGATGAGAAAAAGCCAGTGATTATTTCTTCTTTGTTGACAGATATCGAGGAGAAAATGCTACTTGAGGTGTTGAAAAAGCACAAAGGAGCCATTGGATGGGAAACCTCAGATTTGAAGGGGATTGACCCAAGTTACTGCACACACCGAATTCCGATGGAAGAAGAATGTAAGCCGGTTGCTCAACCTCAAAGGAGACTTAATCCGGCAATGCAAGAAGTGGTAAAGAAGGAGGTATTGAAACTCCTTGACTCAGGTATTATCTATCCTATTTCTGACAGTAAATGGGTTAGTCCAGTACAGTGCGTGCCTAAGAAGGGGGGATGACTGTGGTTAAAAATGAGCTGAATGAATTGATCCTGACTCGTACTGTTACGGGGTGGAGAGTTTGTATTGATTTCAGAAGGTTAAACAATGCCACAAGAAAAGACCATTTTTCCTTACCATTTATTGACCAAATGTTAGAAAGGTTATCAGGTAATAAGTTTTACTGTTTTTTAGATGGGTACTCGGGATATTTACAAATCCCTATAGCCCCTGAAGACCAAGAGAAAACAACTTTTACTTGCCCTTATGGCACATTCGCCTATAGGAGAATGCCTTTCGGATTATGTAATGCACCGGCTACGTTTCAGCGGTGTATGATGGCTATCTTTCATGATTTCATAGAGAAATTTATGGAGGTTTTTATGGATGATTTCACCATTTATGGGGCTGACTTTAAAAATTGTTTAGAGCATCTTGATGTAGTGCTAGGGAGGTGTGAAAAAACCAACTTAGTACTAAATTGGGAAAAATGTCACTTTATGGTGAGAGAAGGCATTGTACTTGGACACAAAATTTCTGAAAATGGGATAGAGGTCGACAGGGCCAAGGTAGAGGTGATAGAGAAGTTGCCACCCCTAACTAGTGTAAAGGGTATTAGGAGTTTCTTAGGGCATGCAGGGTTTTATCGTCGTTTTATCAAAGATTTTTCGAAAATTGCTAAACCCTTGTCAAATTTGCTTATGAAAGATGCTCCTTTTAATTTTGACAGTGAATGTATGCTAGCTTTTGAAACTTTGAAGTAACGGCTAATTTCAGCTCCGGTAATTATATCTCCGGATTGGAATTTGCCGTTTGAATTAATGTGTGATGCTAGTGATTTTGCAGTTGGGGCAGTGCTTGGACAAAGGCGAGATAAAGTATTTTGTGTAGTTTATTATGCTAGTCATACTTTGACAGGAGCACAGGTTAACTACACAACCACTGAGAAAGAACTTCTAGCAATTGTGTATGCTTTTGAGAAGTTCAGACCATACTTGCTGGGAGCAAAAATTGTGGTGTGGTCAGACCATGCAGCTTTGAGGCATTTGTTTGCCAAAAAGGAATCCAAGCCAAGGCTGATTAGATGGGTGCTGTTATTGCAAGAGTTTGATTTGCAAATCAAGGACAAGAAGGGAGCGGAAAATTTTGTAGCAGATCATTTATCGAGATTGGAGAGTGAACACATTGAAGAAAGGGAAATTTTGGATTTGTTTCCTGATGAACATATCTGTGCTTTATTTGCATGTGAAATTTCTGTCCCTTGGTTCGCTAATATAGCCAACTTTCTTGCAGGAGGCTTTATGCCAAAAGACTTTACATGGCAACAAAGGAAGAAGCTGCGTGCTGATACCAAACTTTACATTTGGGACGACCCGTACTTATTCCGCTTGTGTGCCGATCAAGTAATAAGAAGGTGCATTTCAGATGGAGAAAAAGGAGAAATCATTAAGGCTTGTCATAGTGGGGAAGCTGGTGGCCATCATGGGCCAAATCGGACGGTATCAAAAAATTTATCTTCTGGTTTTTATTGGCCTACCATGTTTAAAGATGTTCAAAGTTTTGTGAAAACATGTGATAGATGTCAACGGGTACGAAATATTTCTAAGAAAGATGAAATGCCGTTAACCAATATGCTTGAAGTGGAATTATTTGATGTGTGGGGGATAGATTTCATGGGACCTTTTCCAATATCCTTTGGTTTTGAGTATATATTAGTAGCTGTGGATTATGTGAGTAAGTGGGTAGAAGCCATAGCTACTAAGACTTGCGATGCCAAAATTGTACTAGAATTCCTTAAGAGGAACATTTTCACTAGGTTTGGCACGCCAAAGGCCATAATTAGTGATGGGGGAAGGCACTTTGTTAATCATCAATTTACTGCCCTATTAAAGACATTTGGTGTGAGGCACAAAATTACCACCCCATATCATGCTCAAGCAAATGGACAGGTTGAGATTTCTAATAGAGAACTCAAAACAATCCTAGAAAAGACTGTAAATTCATCTAGGAAGGATTGGTATTTGAGGCTGGATGAAGCTTTATGGGCCTATAGAACCGCATTCAAAACGCCTATAGGGTTATCCCCGTTTAAATTAGTATATGGTAAGTCATGCCATCTCCCTGTCGAACTTGAACACAAAGCTTATTGGGCAACCAAATTTCTTAATTTTGATGTTAAGAGTGCAGGTGAGAAGAGACTTCTCCAGATGAATGAATTGGAAGAAATACGCTTTTGGTCGTATCAACAAGCAAAGAAGTATAAGGAAAATACGAAGAGATGGCACGACAAGAAGCTAATCAGAAAGGAATTCACTCCAGGTATGAAAGTCCTATTGTATAATAGTCGATTAAGGTTGTTTCCTGGAAAATTGAAGTCGCGGTGGACGGGACCATTTGAAGTGGTAAGTGTGACTGACTTCGGAGTTATCACGATCAGAAAACAACCTGGGAGTGAGGAATTCAAGGTAAATGGCCATCGATTAAAACCATATTTTGAGAACCGCGCTGAATTGGCAGCGGTAATCATTATTTTCGATGCTGAGTGAGGTAAATTAAAAGTCTAGCTGAGGACTCTTAAACTCAGAACTACATTCTCTACTCTATTTGTTTTAATTTTAAATTTTAGTCATTTTTATTTCTTGTGTGTTTTTAGTTAGTTTAAATTTTTGTCAATAGATTCATGAACTACAAAGATACAAAGTTGAAGCAAATTGGATTGCAGAGTCTGGAAATATGCATGATAAAAGTTTTTAAAGCAGGGCATTAATTTGAGTTTTTTTATAATGCATTAATAGATGGATGTGTGCTTCAATTAAATTAAGGAGTTTAAAAAAAAATAAAAAAAAAATAAAAAACAGAAGCAGGTTAATTTACAATTTATTTTGCATTTGTTGAATTTTTAGCACTAGAATTTTTTTTGAAGTCACAGAGGTAAATTACTCAGCTGCGTAAGCAATTGGCCCGCCGTGTGAAAAAATGCCCAGTCGCGTAGAAACTGCCCTGGCCGAGTGAGGCCATGCGCAGCCACGCATAGAAATGAACCCGCCGCGCAAGGAACTGCGCGGCCGAGTGGGAATTTGGCCACCTGCGCAAGTGCCATGCGCGGCTGAGTGGGAAATTACCCACCCGCGCATCTCCCATGCGCAGCTGCGCGTAAGATATGCGCAGCCGCGCATCTCCCATGCGCATGCGCAGCTGCGCGTAAGAGATGCGCAGCCGCGCATCTCCCATGCGCAGCTGCGCGTAAGAGATGCGCAGCCGCGCATCTCCCATGCGCAGCCGCGCATGAGCTGCGCCTTTCACTTGCGCGGCTGCGCAAGGCAAGGCAATGCCTTTGCGCAGCCGCGCAAGTCTCCCCTCCCAGCCTCACGCAGCCGCACGTGAGTCCCTTGGCCCCTCTTATTTATTTGTTACTCCTTTATTTTCAAAGCCAGGCCACTCTGCATCTCTCCATATTCACCCGAGGCAGTGCATCTCCTTCACCCACTCACACACATAAGCCTCTATTACTCAAATTTCTTGCATCATTCCACTCCATTTCATTTTAAGTAAGTGTTTTTCTTTAACTATTGCTCCTTAATTTGATTAATCATTTCCATTTTTACTTTATTCTTTGTTCTTAATGTACATGATTTGGGTTAATTTCAACTTGCCATTTAAATCTCATTTTAAATTCTTTTGGCAAACTTATTTCTTGTGTGCTTAATGTGCATGTACATGTTGCTTAGTTTGAATTTTGGTAGTGAACGCACCTTAATTTGGCTTCCAAATTCACTGTCAAACATGTGCACACCACCTGTTCGATGAAATGCCCCAATCAATTTTTTTCAATTTTGTTCATGGTTTCTCATTTTGTGCCGTATCTCTACCTTGTGATTTTAATTTGCTATTAATCAATTTTCATTCACGAATTGGCGATCAAATGACATAATAAAAAAAAATTAAAAAAAAAAACAAATAATAATAATAATAATAATAATGATAATGGTAATAATAAAATTTACTTCTGCTTGTGTTTTCTCATTTACAAATTTTTGGCCAACTGTCTGCATTCCCATTCTTCTATTTCAATATTGCATCTGGTAGTTGCTTGCTATTATTCTGGTTAAATTTTATGTTGCCATTTTGCATGCTATTAATTTTTTTTTTTTCACAGTGGCACCTAAAAAGGCGAAGAACACTGAAGCCTCAAGCTCTTCTGGCACTCATATACCTTCTTATGTCAATCCAGAAAAATCTGACATGTATGAGTACTTTAGCACGTGCCAATATGTCCAACCAGCATTTCTCTGTCGTTTTTATCTGCATGTTCCTGTTGGAGACCTTTGGACAGAGATATTACCATTGATTCAGGGCATCGGCTGGGAACAGTTTATGGAGCATAAGGTGCAGGTATTTCCAGATCTTGCTCGGGATTTATTATACTCTTTTGAGTGTCATTTTGATGGAGATATAAATGCTTCTGGCACTATTAAGTTTCGGTTGGGTAAGAAGGGTTATTCAATGTCCTTTAAGAAATTCTCACAGCATTTAGGATTCTCACCTGAAGCATTGGTGGAACTACCTAATGCCTCTACTGAAGAAAATTGGGAAAAAATTCGTGATCCATTAAATGCTGAGCCGTGGAGAGGTGGTAAGCTTAAAGTGCATGCACTTCGGGATCATGCTTTGAGAATTATTCACAGATTTCTATCCCGAAGTATATATAATAATCTTCAAAGCCTGAGTTCACTTAATGCTTCACAGATTATGTTACTTAGGTGTATGGTGGATGGTATTCCTATTAATGGCTCTTTGCTTATCGCACAGCGGATTCAGTATTTACAAAAGTGTTCTTCAAATACTTATGCTGTTTCCATCGGTTGGATAGCAACCGTTCTGGCTGAGGCTGTTAATTATACTCGTTCTTTTGGCGATCCACTAGATGGTGACATAGCTTATATTGATAATGTCATGCTTAAACGCATGAAGATTTGGAAAACAAAGCCAAGATGTCACTGGACAACTCGAGAGGAATATCTGAGAGAAAATGGCATACATATTGATGAGATTCCGGGAGCGCCAAATGATAACAGAGGTGATGATGAGCCAGCAGCGGTTCCACCAGCTGAGACAGCTATGCCATCTGATTTAGAAGATCACCTTAACCGTTTTAGCAGCAGGATGGACCACCAGTAGATCCGCTTGGATAGGATGCAGGGGAGGATGGATACCATGCAGGATACTATTGTTGAGGTTAAGCAGACCATGGAGAAGTTCGTGCATGATTTCTGGACACGTTTTCCTCCACCACCACTCCCACCACCTTAGATGGCTTACTACATTTGCTGTGGACAGCAAAAAATTTTGAAGGGGGTAGAGCTTGTTCAGTTAAGCTCAATTTTGGTTCAGGAAGTAGACACATCTTACCCCTATATTGTTCATGAATCTATATTCTGTTTATTTATTTTTATTTTTATTTTTAATTTGATGTTTTATAAGTTATGTAATAACTTACCCTTAGCGTAATGAATGAGAGTTGGTTTACAATTTTCTAGTTTTGCTTAGAAATAACATTAGTTTTTTTTTATTACCATTTAGTTTACACTAAAACTTAGTTTGCCCCTGTTATTCCTCAAATATTGAACATATTGAACTTAAAATTTAGAATGTGCAATTAAGGACTTTTGCTTAGCACGAGAACAAACATGTTGTTTGATGAATTTTTAGCTAGATTAACATTCAATTTGGCTTAAATTTGTTAGTTTCTACTTTTTGAGCACATACGACCCGTTTTTAATTTCTTTAAATTAAAAAATATTTATATGAAAAAAAAAAAAAAAAACAATGCATAAAATAGTTGAGCAAGGAATTTTAGAGCACTAGAACCTTCCTCATCACCCTTCAAAGCATACAAACAACTCAATTCAACTTAGAAAGTGATCTAGGCAATATTTTCTTGTTTAACCATATTTTGAACTATTTTCCTACCCTTTTTATACATTGATCCTTGTTAGCCAAGTTGAGCTTAATGAGATATGCTAAAAGCGTGTCAAAATGTTATTTTTTTTATATACCTGTACAAATTACCATATAGCCTAAAAAGCCTTTTGCCTACCTTTTATAGAGTTGCCACTCTAGGATTGTGTAGATTAACAGGAATGGATTTATGGGTATAGTAAGACAATTTCATTTTCAAGGATTATGGCTAAAGTCAAATAACAGTGGAAATTATACCTTGTAACTATCCAAGAGTATCATTGTATTGCCAAAAAAAAAAAAAAAAGAAAGTTGAAATTACAAATAACATGCATGGCAAAATCTTAAGTGTGGGGTACTTACAAGGGAAAATAATTATGACTTCTTTTTAGAAGGGGTATAAATTGTGAAAGTGAGTGATTTTAATTAGTTTCTCTCATAAGAGCTGTGAATTATCAAAGGTTAAGCAAGTTAAGTTCTTTATTGATAAGTTAATGGGAGACACTTTAGAATTGTTAGTCTATTTGATCTTAGAGTGGCTATTTTATTGTTTGATCCTTTATCCATTCTTTGATAACTAATACCTTAACCCCATTACAACCTTTGAAAGACCTAAGTGATTCTAAGTTTGGTTTTTAAGTTGTTCAGTGGAGATGACCTTCGGGTTCCGGTGCTAAAGGAGAGGCTTATGGTGTTTCTAGAGTTTCAAATGCGAAACCATTTGTACATTGAAGTGTACATTCATTCTAAGCTTGGCTATAAGTTTGCATTGGTGTTTTGATTTTTTTTTAAATACTTAAAATGTTTTGGTCTTGCACACACACAAAGAAACTAACTTATTTTGCCTTGTTTGAATTTATTGTGGTTGAAATTTTGTTAAGTGCTCTTGTTAAATTGCTAAGCATGATTCTGAATTGCATGATTCTTTATTTCAGTTTGATTATTTTGAGGAGTTGGATTGTTCTAATTTGCTCGGGGCGAGCAAAGTCTAAGTGTGGGGTATTTGATAATTGTGAAATTAATGATATTTTTAGTATGTTTTTATTTATTTATTTAAGTTAATTTAGTATTTATTTGGTTGAATTATAGTTGAATTAGTTAATTTTATATTTTAGAGTTTAATTGTTGATTTTGGTATTTTTCAGGATTAAAATAAAGGAAAAAGGATTTAATTGAAAAGAATGCTAAGTTTTGGATAATTTGGTAATTCTCAGATTTGTGGAAGTTAAAGAATGGAACAAAGTGCATTTGCATAATGCACGGGAGTGCAAATTCTCACATGGCCAAGTGAGTGATATTTGCTTAATGCATGGGAGTGCAAATTTTCACTTGGCCGTGCATTTACAATTAGAAAATTCAACACATTTTGATGACTTTTTCATCAACTGCCAGCGTTTTCATAAATTCAAGATCTACCAAATTTCCGAAGAAAAGAGAGAATCCTTTTCCCATTTACCGACCGAAAGAATTTCGGCAATAAAAAGTCAGAAAGAATACCAGATCGGGGGGAAGAGTTTTTCTGGAACGAAAAAGAAAGATTTATTTCTGCAACTAAAGATTTAGATTTTTCAGATAGTTTTAGAATTTAATTTATGCTGTTGTTATTTTAAATCTGAGAGAATAATCAGAGATAGGAGGAGGTTATTATTTCTTTTTGAAGTTTTGAGAATAGATCAGACGGAAAGAACATCAATTTTATTATTGTAAGAATTTCATTTTCAGATCTCAAATGGGTAATATCAACTTATCTCTATTTAATTCAGTTTTTATTTCAAATATGAGTGAGTAGTTCTTTTTCTTGTTAAGGGATGCTTTGAATCCCTAATAACCATGTGAATGCTTTGTGTGGATTGATTTATGCATATGCTTCAGTTTTATCTTCTCTGAATAAATCTGTTTGTCATTGAAATTAATGCCAGTTTAAGATTGATCTACTGTGATAATCTTTGATTATATTCATTTCATGAACTTACACATACTCTGTTCTATTTCTATCGATTTTCACTGGTTTGATTAATCCGAGATGGTAGTTAAATCTGTGGATCTCTATTTTAATAGGTTCAGAATTGTAGAAGATAATTGAGCTTTGATATCTTAATCCGGGATGGTAGGATCATCTAAGCTTAGGACTTAAGACCTGTTTCGATGCTAAAATATGTGCTGAATCCAGGGTGGTAGGTGCATATCTTAGAAAAGTTTGATCCGAAAGGCAGGCTATGGTATAGGCTAGGTTGTTCACTGATTTGCATATGTTATTGATAAGTTAAAGCATTTACATGGATCTGTTGGGGAGGATGAGTATTCCTTGACAAGATCTTTTAAGTTATTTCATCAAATCTGTATTGATATTGAGTCTGTTTAATATTCTCTAATTAGTTATTTTATCAATTACAGTCTTTAATTTTCACCTTAAATAATTAATCACATCAAACAATTGGGAATTCTTTAGCATACATTTAATTGTTAAAATTTTACACAACACAGTTCCTTGGGTTTGATAACTTGTGGTCTTAATTATACATCACTATATTACTTGCCGATTCAGTACACTTGCTGAGGTCGCGTCAGCGAGCGCGCCCCGCGCGTGCTCCGCCTGCCCGCCAGGGCGCTGTGGCGGGCGCCCAGCGCTGTCGCAGCCCGACATTCGTGCGGAATTTCTTTTTTCCTATAAAATACAAAAAATTAAAAACTCACTTTTTTTACCCCAAAATAATTTTTAAAATATTTTAAAATACATTTTTATTCATTCCTAACAAATCAAAACGACAAGGAAATTATCACTTTCAACTTTCATTCTTTTTGCCTATAAATCGGCACACTTAATTTCATCATTGGGTAATCCTGATCAAGGCTACTCGGGACCCGATGTCTATAGTTGCCCCCAATTTTGGGAAGGCTAGTGTGTGGGTGCCTAGGTGAGCCAAAATTCAAGAAAGGGAAAGAAGCGCGTACCTGAGGCTGCCTCCTTCCAGCTGCTCCCTCAGGAACAGTGTTGTAATTTGAACTGTGAGTATCCTCTTGGATTGCACTGAGTCGTTGACAAGACTATAATGTCCCGGGAACCATCCTAAGTCGGTGATGTGCTGAGTCTGCTACAGACTTACAAAACGCGAGAAATGTCCTCTTCAGAGGACCGCACCGAGTCTGCTACAGACTACCAAAAGTGTAAGAGCCATCTACAGATGACGATGCGCTGAGTCTCTGACAAGACTACAAAATGCAGGAGATATCCTCCTCAGAGGATTGCATCGAGTCTGCTACAGACTACTAAAAGTGCAAGAATGTCATCCGCAGATGACGATGCACCGAGTCGCTGACAAGACTACAAAACGCAGGAGATATCCTCCTCAGAGGATTGCACCGAGTCTGCTACAGATTACTAAAAGTGCAAGAATGTCATCCGCAGATGACGATGCGCCGAGTCGCTAACAAGACTACAAAATGCAGCAGATATCCTCCTCAGAGGATTGCACCGAGTCTGCTACAGACTACTAAAATTGCAAGAATGTCATCCGCAGATGACGATGCGCCGAGTCGCTGATAAGACTACAAAACGCAGGAGATATCCTCCTCAGAAGATTGCACCGAGTCTGCTACAGACTACTAAAAGTGCAAGAAGAGAACTGCTCCGAGTCGCTGATAAGACTACTAAAAAGTGCAGGAGCCATCTGCAAATGGCGATGCGCCGAGTCTGCTGCAAACTACAAAAAGCACAAAAGGAGTACCGCACCAAGTCTTCTACAGACTACTAAAAGCGCAAGAGATGCCCTCTTAGAAGACTACATCCAGTCTGCTACAGACTACTAAGGGCATCTCTTGCGCTTTTAGTAGTCTGTAGCAGACTCGGTGCAGTCCTCTAAGAGGGCATCTCTTGCGCTTTTAGTAGTCTGTGGCAAACTCGGTGCAGTCCTCTAAGAGGGCATCTCTTGCGCTTTTAGTAGTCTGTAGCAGACTTGGTGCGATACTCCTTTTGCGTTTTTTGTAGTTTGTAGCAGACTTGGCGCATCGCCCTTTGCGGATGGCTCTTACACTTTTTAGTAGTCTTGTCAGCGACTCGGTGCAGTTCTCCTCTTACGCTTTTTTATAGTCTTGTCAGCGACTCGGCGCATTGTTATCTGAGGATGACACCCCTGCCCTTTTAGTAGTCTTGTCAGCGACTCGATCCAGTTTTCCCCTGCACTTTTAGTAGTCTGTAGCAGACTCGGTGCAGCCCTCTTCTTGCACTTTTAGTAGTCTGTAGTAGACTCGGTGCAATCTTCTGAGGAGGATATCTCCTGCGTTTTGTAGTCTTGTCAGCGACTCGGCGCATCGTCATCTGCGGATGACATTCTTGCACTTTTAGTAGTCTGTAGTAGACTCGGTGCAATCCTCTAAGGAGGATATATCTTGCATTTTGTAGTCTTGTCAGCGACTCAGCGCATCGTCATCTGTAGATGGCTCTTACACTTTTGGTAGTCTGTAGCAGACTCGGTACGGTCCTCTGAAGAGGACATTTCTCGCGTTTTGTAAGTCTGTAGCAGACCCAGCGCATCACCGTCTTAGGATGGTTCCCGGCACATTATAGTCTTGTCAGCGACTCAGTGCAATCCAAGAGGATACTCACATTTAAAATCACAATACTGTTCCCGAGGGAGCAGCTGGAAGGAGGCAGCCTCCGGTATGCGTTTCTTTCCTTTTCCTGAATTTTGGCTCACCTAGGCACCCATACACTACCCTCCCCAAAATTGGGGGCAACTGTCAACATCGGGTCCCGAGTAACCTTGATCAGGATTACCCAATGATGAAATTAAGTGTGCCGATTTATAGGCAAAAAGAATGAAAGTTGGAAGTGATAATTTCCTTATCGTTTTGATTTCTTAGGAATGAATAAAAATGTATTTTAAAAATGTTTTAAAAATTATTTTAGGGTAAAAAAAAGTGAGTTTTTAATATTTTGTGTTTTATAGAAAAAAAAAAATTCCGAGCGAATGTCGGGCTGCGACAGCAATGGGCGCGCAGGCGGAGCGCGCTTGGGCGACAGCCTGCCTGCCGCGCGCCCCGCGCGCTGGAGACACGGTCTCTCCGACGGGCGTCTCCCGCCCCTGTGCGCCCGTTTTCACCCCAATGGCCTTTTTGGCCATATTTTTTTCATTTTTAATGTTTTTTAACTCATTTTTTTTTTGCATAATTTAATTCTAAAAGCCTTTTATCTTCCAACCCTTCAAATTCAGTTGTTTTTTGTAGTTATGGGAATTAAATCAATTTAATTTCTTAATTAAAAAATTCTGAATTTTTGGAGAGGAATAAAATGAATTTGAGAGGAAAAGTAAAAGGGGATTTTCTTTAGAAAATTATTTTTCTTCTTCTTTTTCTTCTCTAAAACAAACTCTCTCAATTTCTAAAGGATTTTTCCAAGTGAATTCTTGAGACAAAAAATAACAATTTTTATTCTTGGGAATTTTTATTCTTTTCATCAAACAATTTTTACTTTGAGACAAATAAATCAATTATTTGTTCTTGAGTAAAAAATTATTTTCAATATTTTATTTTTCTAATATCTTCCTACAATCAAGACAAAGAATTGGATTAATTACCATCATTTCTTCAAGATAAATTTTGAGAGTAAACATTCTTTGCTCAATTTCTTAATTTTTAATTTCATTTTTTTTATTTCCAATTAATTAGTTAACTTGTAAATTCTTTTAGTTCTAGCATTTTCTTCTTATTTTCTTATTCTTTTGTTTTTATTTAATTAATTATCATGTAAATTCTTTTAGATCTATTATTTAATTGTTCATATTTTTACTTCTTATTTTTTATTTTGTCATTTAATTGTTCATACTATTATTTCTTTTTCTTATTTCTCATTTAATTGTTCATGTTCATATTATTGTCATCATTTTTGTTCATATATATTATTAGTATTATCATTTAACATGTTTTAGCATAATTGGCTTATTCTTATTTTCATCTTATTCTTCCATATTTAATTGGATTGTTCATCTTCTTTGATGCTATTATTATTATTATTATTATTATTATTATTATTATTATTATTATTATGATTGTTCATTTTTTTTGTTATTATTGTGTTGTTATTATTATTGTAGTTATTACCATCATTAGTATTATTATTATTATCATTATTCTTGTTTAATTTTATTATTACTATTATTATTTATGTTTTATGCACGCTGAATTTTATATATATTATGCTTTTTATGCATGATTGGATATTATTGTTATTATTTTATGCTTGTTTATGCATGTTGAATTTTATTATTTTTATACTATATTTTTTATGCATGTTAAATTGTTAATTAATTAAATTACATATTTTTATTATGTCATTTTAATTGTTTTGTCATACATGATGCAATTTTTTTACCTTAATTTAATTGTTTTCATGTTATATGTTTAATTCATTTTTTATTACTAACTTCATTTTCATTTGTTTTTATTTTCAATACTCATTTTTATGTGTGAGTTTTTGCCAAGTGGGAGCCCATAGAGACTTGAAGATACCATTTGGATGTTGTTCAATTTTTTATTGTTTTTCATTATTTTGCTTTCATTTGGGTTTATTTTATTATTATTATGTAATTTGTAATAATAAATTTATTTTTATGCATGCTAATTAAAAAGTTACAAAAATATTTCTATTTATTAAACTTGGATTTTTCTAAATAAAAATGGAACCAATGTCCTAGTTTTTCTCATCCAAAATAAATTGTCACTTTAAAATTATTTTCTTTAATTATGCATGAGAGGACCAATGTCCTCATTTTTAATAAATAGCCCGATTTATGTATGGTTTGTATTTTATTTACAAATGGGGGTTGTATTCCAACCCTAGTTTTTTTGTAATTTATTTTGCTTTCATTTATTTTATTTACAGCTTTCTTTATGTGATTGACATGCGCTTTAATTAAATTGCATTAAAATGGAATGAGAAAAGGCATGAAATGCTAAATTCAAAACTCAATTATAAACTTAACCAAGGTATGAATAAATGGAAAGTCCCAAACCATCTCTAGTCTTTGGGTTCAACGAGGCGAGAGGACCATTTCAATGTTCCATTGGAATGGGACTTCCAAGACACCTCTTGTGTCCCGTCAAAAGGCTTTAATTTGCATAGTCCTAGGCTCCACGAGGCGAGAGGACCATCCTAATGTTCTATTAGGATGGGACCTCCAAGACCCCTCTGGCTTACCCAAAATGGACATAGCAGTACCGTCTTAGGCTCACTGAGACGAGATAAACTGTCCCAATATTTTATTGGGTGGCAACTCCATAAAATCTCCTTGTTGCTCAAAATAGACGCACTTATAAATACCTTACAAGTTTTATGAACCTCTCTCGATCGCCCTAAAGGCAGGTTTTTCGGGTCCGACAGGGTTCGGCGTGCGTCACAGTAGCGACTCCACTGGGGATATTAAGAGACTTCCCTTTGAAAGTATCTTGGTTAAAATTTACAATTGAGTTTTAATTTAGAAATTTTATCTCTTTTCAAAATTGCATTGCATCCATGCTAAAGCCTTAGATTATGCTAGTTTGGTCCCTATCTTAATCCCGGTGCGTTCTCGAAGCACGACTCTACGTTCACTCAATGTGGGGAAGTGTTAAGGATAATCACCAGCCCAAGCCTCGTACCTTATGGTATATTAAATGGTGGCCCAATCGGTCATTATGCTTGTAATGAGCTAGATCCGTTGGCAGGGACCATGCTTGGGTAACCCTAAAGTATCACTACCTTTGACCAAAGTTCATATAATGGAAATAGATACTTCCACTAGGTGAAATGTACCGTAATACCGTGCTTGCTACTTGGGCCATCATATATTGAACAAAATCAGTTAAATTAAATGGTCTCCATCAAAGGCTTTCATGCCCCGATGGGCCCATCTTAATTTTGTTGAATTGTTTAAATACATAATGGCCAAACGACCATATGTATGTACATTAGATAGGAGAGGTTATGCTGCCGGTTTTCCACCATGCACCATACGCATCCAATGGGTTCCCTGTTAATCCTTGGATAAAGCCCACCTAGGAAAGAGACTACACTACCTCATGTATGGGAGAGATAAGGTTGGAAGAATCTATCTGCTTGCATGTGTTTGTCTATGTTGCATTTCAATCATGCATCATCCTAACGAGGTGTATATTTTTAGCCATCATAGATTCACCCGGGTGGTTTAGGGGTCTCGACGGTCGGCTTAAAAGGATTCCACTTTTGGGATTACCAGAATTAGTGTCATATCAGAGCTCAGATTCTCTTTCAGATGGTAGTGGGACTTTCTCTTTAGAATCATCACTAGAGACAAGTATGACTAACCAATCAAGTGGATCTGATATAACCCGGGCAATGATCGCCAAGGAAGTAAGAAGAAGAATGGAAGAGTTTGAGGCCAGAATGATGGCCATGATGGGCAACCTTGCCACTACCTTAGCTCCACTTGCAGGGCAACAGGCTGCTGCTCCAATTAGGGGGCAAAATGAACAAGGGGCTATGAGAGAGGACCCCCTTGCTGTGGCTGACCCACCTGTGGTTTAGCAAAGAGCACCAGTGCCTATAGAGCGCAGTGAAGGCCCTAAATCTGAGGTTGACTTATGGAAAGATGAGCAAGAGGAGCAGATGGTAGCAAAGGGAAAGTCGCTTAAGCTGGAAGAGGCAATGTGGAGAAAGATGGAGGAGAAGTTCGAAGCTATGACAAGGATGATGACGGTAGGAAGGGGAATGAACCCCGAGGATCGAGAGCTGGATGGGGATGATCTGATTCCCTAGAACTTCAAGATGCCTGATATTCCAAAATTTGACGGCACCTCTGATCCTGCTGCACACATCAAGTAGTACTCACTAGTCATAAAGGAGACGACTTTAACAAGGAAGCAGAAGATAGAGTACTTTTGCTTGAGTCTTACAGGGGCTGCCATTGACTGGTACCATGGGCTAGACAGGAGGTCCAAAGAAGATTGGGACTTATTGACTGAAGAGTTCCTAAAGCAATACGATTGCAATACCCGAATGGAGGTCACAATGAAGGATCTAGAGCTGTTGCAGCAGAAGGCTGGGGAGTCTTTCCATGAATATCTCACTCGGTGGAGGAACCGGGTTATGGAGATGAAGCGCAAACCCGATACACCTTACCAGATCCGATTATTCATTCGGAATGCTAGCCCATATTTGAGAGATGGACTAAAAATGAAGGGACTGAAAGATTGGGAGTCCTTGAAGGACATTGCTATAGAGGCAGAGGGAGAATATATGGCCAGGAGGACAAGCAGTGAGGCTTATGCCAAGAAGGGCTACAGTAATCTAAGTGCAACCAAGTCAGCTAGTTCCAGCAGTGGTAATAGAAATGGGAAGATAGCTGAGGTGTCAACGACAGGTGTGAACCAGAGGTACTTCTCAAATTTGGGCAGGCCTTTGTCATGGGTATTGAAGAGGCTGATAAAGGAGGGGAAGCTACAACCCCTGCCACCTAGGCCAGCTAAGACCCAAGGGCAGCCGGGGCATAAACAGAACGAATATTGTGCCTTTCACCAACATACTGGGCATCTGACAGACAATTGCTTCAAGCTGAGGCACCAAATACAGGATCTGATCGATAGTAAGCAGATCACCGATCCTGAAAAGAGGGAGAGCAAGAAGAAGTCTAATTTCAATGTTGTGACACCGCCTGTCTTTATGGTTGGGTCAAACCTACCCGAATGGTATGTCCTTCAAGATTTGTATGGCGATGAATACATCGCTATAACTCGCCCTGAGGCAAGTGAAGAATGAATTCCCGTGGCGGCGATAGACTGTTGGTCCACTAGTGAGAGTGGAGACGAAGATGAAGAAGAGAAAGATGGAGAGTTCACGGATCCATGGGATTCAGAGGAGGAGGAGAGAGTTGGAGCTGTAACAAGAAGTGGGAGAGTAGTCCCAGAAGTTGAGAAGCAGCAGGACTCAGTGCAATCATCTGCAGAAAAGGAGCTAAAAGAAAATACTATAGTAAAGCAGCTGAAAAAGACCACGGCTCAGATATTAATTTGGGACCTTTTGAGACAGTCCCCCTCCCACAGACAGAAGTTGGTTGAGGCATTGAGTGAGTCCACCGTAGCCACCACAATTTCTCCATTCGAGCTGCTAGATCTCGTCAAGGGGGGATCGGGGGAGAGACTGATGTTTTCTGATGCTGATTTGCCAGCTGAAGGCCGCAATCACAATCGGCCACTGTACATCAAAGCATAAATTAACGGCAAGCACACCGCTTGTGTTATGGTTGATGATGGGTCATCCATAAATGTCTGCCCTTTGGTGGCACTTTAGGCTTTTGGGCTGGACGAGAGTATGTTGAGTAAGTCTGATCTAACCATCACAGCCTATGACAATTCTCAGAGACAAGCATCTGGAACTTTCAGAGCTCTAGTCAAGACTGGGCCTATTGAGACAGAAGCAGAATTTGTGGTCTTGCCTATCCCAGCGAATTTCTCAGCTCTGCTTGGAAGGCCATGGTTCCATAAATTGAGAGGAGTGCCATCTACCCTACACCAAATGATAAAGATACCTCATGAAGGAGAGGTGGTGACTATTAAAGCAGCGAGAGAAAACCAAGTGTCTGCCTTGGGGATCTCTAATAAGCCATTCAGTGGTTTTCATATCAGTGATAGGAGAGGAGCAGGGTTTGGCAGGTAGCCCTCAGGTGATGAACATGATGAAGAGGATGCACTTCCTCCCAGGGGCTGGTCTGGGCAAAAAAATCATAAGGGCTACAGTCTGCTATCACCACACAAGGCTAGAAAGATCGGAAGGGTCTGGGCTACAAAAGAGAGCATGGCAAGAAGAAAGTGCCAAAGAAGATCCCCCATATTTCAGAGAGTTTTGCTCCCTCATCCTCGGTCTGTGCTTACACGGGAGAAGAGGAGCCCCAATGGCTAGATGGAAAGATCGTTCCGGGGTTTGAAATCTTTAATAATGTCTTCGACTGGGATGTTGGAGTTGTCAAGTCCATGGAGAACTTTTGGGATGAGCAGATCATGACTCAGTGCAGTGTCTGAGACAGGGATGGACCCAAGGAGATTGTCACTGATAAGCTGCTAGCTACCAGGTTGAAGGGAAAGGAAAAGATGGTAGAGCCAGAGTTAAATATTGAAGATTTGAAGATTTTATCGGAGGTAGTTGAAAAGCCTCCACCAAGCCAAGAAGTCAAAGCCCAGTCGGCTGCAATGTCATCGTCGATAGGAGATGAAGACAGTAGTTATTTAGATACTATTTTTATGCCAGAACTTTTTAATGATAATGTTAATGCTTCCGATTACATCAATGAGATGACTAACTTTGCTTACTTGTGTGATGTTTCTGATGATTTCATTCCTCATGATCATAAACATGATGCATTCATCTTTGACATTAACTCAACTAGCACGACTGCATTTAATCTCAAAACTTTGGAGAATCCAAAGAAAATTTTGATAGCATTAGACATAACTCCTGAGGAGAGGCTAAAATTTGAGAGAATATTAAAAAAATATGAAAAAGTCTTTGCCTGGACCTACGAGGACATGTCGGGAATTGATCGAGATGTAGCCGAACATCCCATTCCAACTTACCCAGAGAGTAAATCGGTCAAGCAAAAGCTCAGAAGACTTAGGCCAAAATGGGCTCAGAAGGTGAAAGAGGAGATCCATAAGCAGATTGAGTCTAAGTTTCTACTGGAGGTTAAATACCCGATGTGGCTGGCTAATGTAGTTCCTGTAGCTAAAAAGGATGGAAAGGTTTGGGTTTGTGTGGACTATCGGGACCTGAACAAAGCCTATCCGAAAGATGATTTTCCTCTGCCTCATATTGATGTGTTGGTAGATAGTGCCGCTGCTTGCATGATGTACAGCTTCATGGACAGGTACGCAGGGTACAATCAAATCCTTAACAAGATAGTGGATCGGATTAAGACAGCCTTCATCATTAAATGGGGTACATTTGCTTATCGGGTCATGCCTTTTGGACTAAAGAATGTAGGAGCGACCTATCAGAGGATGGCCACCAGAGTTCTCAATTATTTGATTCACAAGGAGGTGGAGGTGTTTATTGATGACATGATGATCAAGTCAGATACCAAAGAAGGTCACTTTGAGGCTTTGGAAAAGTTCTTGTAAAGGATCAATAAGTATGATCTGTGCCTCAATCCCAAGAAGTGTATTTTTGGAGTTACCTCGGGTAAGCTGTTAGGCCATGTGGTAAGCCAGAGAGGAATTGAAGTAGATCCTGACAAGGTCAGAGCCATTAGGAAGATGCCAGTGCCGCAGAAAAAGAAGGAAGTTAGAAGTTTTCTAGGAAAGCTTTAGTACATTAGCCGGTTTATTGCCAAGTTAGCTTCAGTATGTGAGCCCATCTTTAAGCTTCTCAGGAAGAATCAACCTGTGGTGTGGAATAATGATTGTCAATTGACTGTTGATACCATTAAGGATTATCTCCTGAATCTGCCAGTCTTAAGACCACCACATCGAGCCAAACCATTAATCTTGTATCTGGCAGTAGAAGATAATTCAGTGGGTGCCATAATGGCCCAAGAGGATGACTTTGGGGTAGAGTTTGTTGTTTACTATCTTAGCAAGAAATTCCTGCCATATGAAGCCAAATATGTGGAAGTGGAAAAGATTTGCTTAGCAGTTATTTGGGCCTCCAAGAAGTTGCGGCACTACTTTCATTCCTTCAGTGTACAAGCGGTTGCTAAGCATAACCCGCTTAGGTACTTTCAGGAAGCGCCCTCTCTGCTAGGAAAGATGGGAAGGTGGTTACTATTGTTGCAAGAGTTTGATATAGAATATATAACCAGGAAAACCATTAAAGGAAGAGTTGTAACTGAGTTCTTGGCTGAACACCATATTAAGGGAGACCAATTCGAATACAATTTCCCAGATGAAGATGTCATGGCCATAGCAGTACAAGGCTGGCAATTGTTCTTTGATGGGGCAGTTAACAGTAAAGGCGCAAGAGCAGGGATTATTCTTACAACCCTGGATGGTGAGAAGCTGCCATTAGCCAAAACGTTGAGGTACAAAGCAACCAATAATGAAGCGAAATATGAAGCTTGCATCTTCGAATTGGAAGCACTGCTTTCTCTGGGGGCAAAGACCGCAAAAGTCTTTGGAGATTCGTCCTTTGTAATCCATCAAATAAAAGGGGAGTGATCAGTTAAGGAAGAAAGGCTGTTACCTTATGTGAAGCACTTGAGAATGTTGAGTAGCCAGTTCGAGACTTGCACCTTTCACTTCATCCCCAGGGATGAAAATCAATTGGCTGATGCTCTAGCGACATTGGTGTCCATGTGGGATAATCCGATAGGGGTTGCTATGAAACCCGTGCTAATCTCTAGCTCTGAAAAGCCTTATTTTGAAGCTCAGCAGGTGATGGATGTTGGGGCCACCGATGGAAACCCTTGGTACTATGACATTCAGAATTATTTAGAACGGCCAGTTTTCACAGAAGAAGCCACCGAGAAAGACCAAAGGATGATTAGAAAGTTATCCATCAGTTCATCAGTGTAAATGGCACTTTGTATAAGAGACAAGCCGATGGTATCCAGTTAAGGTGTTAGGCGGAGAAAGAAGCTGAAAAAGTTATGGAAGAGGTTCATGCCGGAGTCTGTGGAGCTCACATGAATGGCTTAGCCTTGGCAAAGAAGATCATGCGCCAAGGTTTCTATTGGCTCATAATGGATACGGATTGTTCAAAATATGTGAAGCAATGCCATTTATGCCAGCAATACGCGAATTTAAGGCATGTGCCAGTTTCAGAACTACATAGTTTGACATCTTCATGGCCATTTGCAGCTTGGGGAATAGATATCATAGGTGAGATACGTCCTACAGCTTCTAATGGGCACAGGTTCATCATAGTTGCCATTGATTACTTCACTAAGTGGGTCGAAGCTGAATCTTTCAAGAAAATTGATGCCCGAGACATGGCTAAGTTCATCGAGCGGAATTTGATATGCAGATATGGCCTCCCACATCACATTGTGTCTGATAATGGGGTGCAATTCTTAGCAAAAACTAAGCAGATGCTTCAGAAGTATGGAATCCAGCATCACAAGTCTTCTCCTTACCGTCCTCAAGCTAATGGTGCGGTTGAAGCAGCAAACAAGAATGTTAAAAGAATATTGGCCAAGATGGTTCAAAACTATAAAGACTGGGCGAAAAAGCTGCCTTTTGCACTCTGGGGTTATAGAACCATAGTCAGAACCTCTACGGGAGCAACACCATTTTCCCTGGTATATGGAACCGAAGCAGTTCTGCCAGTTGAAATTAAGTTGAAATCTTTAAGGGTAGTCATGGAAGCCGAGGTTCCAGAGACAGAATGGGCATAAGAACGATTGTTGCAGTTGAATCTGTTGGATGAAGATAGGTTGAGAGCCTATTACCACAATTAGGTTTATCAGAAGAGACTAGCTCGGTCCTTTGGCAAGAAGGTACAAAAGCACCCATTGAAAGAAGGGGACCTGGTCTTTAAGATGATGAGGCCGGGAGTGCCAGACATACGGGGAAAATTCAGGCCGACCTAGGAAGGCTCGTTCATTTTTAAAAAGTTGCTAACGAAAGGGGCAGCAATCTTGGTAGACAGCGATGGGAATGAGTTTAAAGACCCGGTCAATGTCGATAGACTAAAAAGGTTCCATGGCTAAAGACCAAAAAATAAAAAGAAGAGAATAAATGCCCCGCAGGTCGAAAACCGAAAAAAGGCGGCCTTACTAAAATTGGGCGCCCTGTCAGGGTGAAAATCGAAAAAAGGCATCCTAGGCAAAAATTAAGGGCTGAGAGAAAATGTTCAATTGAGAAAACCCAAGAGGGCCGATTGATAACAGGAGTTTGATGCTTACAAGATCTATTTCGAGATTAGGTGTAGTCTTGTGCTTTTGAATTCTTGTTTTTTTATTAACACGCATGAATGATACGCGATGCATGAGCATGTTGTGCAGCATCTACAACCATATGCAAGCAGATAGATCCCTACAAACTTATCACTCCCCCACACGAGGTCAATTCGGTCTCTTTCCTAGGTGGGCCTTATCCAAGGGTTAACGGGGAACCCATTGGACGCGTATGATGCACGATGAAAAGCCGGCAACATAACCTCTCCTATCTAATGTACATACATATGGGTGCTTGGTATGTATTTAAACACCTCTATTAAATCAAGATGGGCCCACCTGGGCATGAAAGCCTTTGATGAAGACCATTTAATTTAATTAATTTTGTTCAATATATGATGGCCCAGGTAACAAGCACTGTATTACGGTACATTTCACCTAGTGGAAGTATCTATTACCATTACATGAGCTTTGGTCAAAGGTGATGATACTTTAGGGCTACCCAAGCATGGTCCCTGCCAACGGGTCTAGCTCATCACGAGCATAATGACCAATTGGGTCACCATTTGATATACCATAAGGTACGAGGCTTGGGCTGGTGATTATCCTTAACACTTCCGCACATTGAGTGAACGTAGGGTCGTGCTTCGGGAATGCACTGGGGCTAGAAAAGGGACCAAACTAGCATAATCTAAGGCTCAAGTATGGATGCAATGCAATTTCGAAAAGGAATGAATTTTTAAATTAAAACTCAATTGTAAATTTTAGCCAGGGTACTTTCGAAGGGAAGTCTCTTAGATTCCCAGTGGAGTCGCCA
This sequence comes from Excoecaria cochinchinensis, assembly GCA_947683425.1. Classification (NCBI taxonomy): domain Eukaryota; kingdom Viridiplantae; phylum Streptophyta; class Magnoliopsida; order Malpighiales; family Euphorbiaceae; genus Excoecaria; species Excoecaria cochinchinensis. The sequence continues at coordinate 2,224,760 of CANTUQ010000153.1, read as the reverse complement.
CTGTGATGCGCGCCGAACCCCGTTGGACCCCGAAAGCCCGCCTTTAGGGCGATCGGGAGAGGTTCATAAAACTTGTAAGTTATTTACAAGTGCGTCTATTTTGGGCAACAAGGAGATTTCATGGAGTCGCCACCCAATAAAATATTAGGACAATTCGTCTCGTCTCAGTGAGCCTAAGACGGCGCTGTTATGTCCATTTTGGGCAACCCAGAGGGGTCTTGGAGGTCCCATCCCAATAGAACATTAGGATTGTCCTCTCGCCTCGTGGAGCCTAGGACTATGCAAATTAAAGCCTTTTGACGGGACACAAGAGGTGTCTTGGAAGTCCCATTCCAATGGAACATTGAAATGGTCCTCTCGCCTTGTTGAGCCCAAAGACCAGAGATGATTTGGGACTTCCCATTTATTCATACCTTGGTTAAGTTTAAAATTGAGTTTTGAATTTAGCGTTTCATGCCTTTTCTCATTCCATTTTAATGTAATTTAATTAAAGCGCATGTCAATCACATAAAGAAAGCGGTAAATAAAATAAAAGAAAGCAAAATAAATTACAAAAAAACTAGGGGCGGAATACAACCCCCATTTGTAAATAAAATACAAACCATACATAAATCGGGCTATTTATTAAAAATGAGGACATTGGTCCTCTCATGCATAATTAAAGAAAGTAATTTGAAAGTGACAATTTATTTTGGATGAGAAAAACTAGGACATTGATCCCATTTTTATTTAGAAAAAACCCAAGTTTAATAAATAGAAATATTTTTGTGACCTTTTAATTAGCGTGCATAAAAATAAATTTATTATTACAAATTACATAATAATAATAAAATAAACCCAAATGAAAGCAAAATAATGAAAAACAATAAAAAAATTGAACAACATCCAAATGGTATCTTCAAGTCTCTATGGGCTCCCACTTGGCAAAAACTCACACATAAAAATGAGTATTGAAAATAAAAACAAATGAAAATGAAGTCAGTAACAAAAAATGAATTAAACATATAACATGAAAACAATTAAATTAATGCAAACAAAATTGCATCATGTATGACAAGCCAATCAAAATGACATAATAAAAATATGCAATTTAATAAATTAATAAAATCAACATGCTAAAAAAACATAAAATAGTGTTAATAAAATTTAACATGTATAAAAGTATAAAATAATATCCAATCATGCATAAAAAGTATAATACATATAAAATTCAGCATGCATAAAAGCCAACATACATAAGCAAACATAAAATAATAATTATAAAACTCAACATGCAAAAAACATGAATAGAAAATACAAACATAAAATTCAGCATGTGTAAAAACATAAAATAATAGCAACAATATCCAACATGCATAAAAAGCAAAGGTAATAATAAAAATCAGCATGCATAAAAAATATAAATAATAATATTAATAATAATAATGATACTAGTATCAAATATTAGCAATAAACAAGGATAATAATAATCATAATAATAAAACTAGCAATTGCAACTATAATAATACTAATAATAATAAACATTATGAAATCAAAAAAATATTAAACAACCCAAATTAAGCATCCAAGAATAAAATAATATATGACAAACTAATAAAATATGTTAAAACATGGCAAATAATACCATCAATAATAATAATAATAATAATATATGAACAATTCAATATGAACAAGATGAACAATTAAATAACAAATAAGAAGCAAAAAAAAAATAGATTTAAAAGAATTCACATGTTAACTAATTAAATAAAAACAAAAGAATAAGAAAATAAGAAAGAAATGATAGAACTAAAAAGGATTTACATGTTAACTAATCAAATAAAAACAAAAGAATGAAATTAAAAGTTAAATTAAGAAATTGAGCTAAAAATGTTTTCCCTCAAAATTTATCTTGATGAAATAAAGGTTGATTATCCAATTCCTTGTCTTGATTTGTAAAAATAAAATTAGAAAATAAAGTATTAAAAATGAATTTTTACTCAAAAACAAATAATTGATTTATTTGTCTCAAAGTAGAAATTGTTTGATGAGAAGAAGAAAAATTCCCAAGAACAAAAATTGTTATTTTTTGTCTCAAGAATTCACTTGGAAAAATTCTTTAGAAATTGAGAGAGTTTGTTTTAGAGAAGAAAGAAGAAGAAAAAATAATTTTTCTCAAGAAAATCCCCCCTTAATTTTCCTCTAAAATTCATTTTCTTCCTCTCCAAAATTCAGAATTTTTTAATTAAGAAATTAAATTGATTTAATTCTCATAACTACAAAAAACAACTGAATTTAAAGGGTTGGAAGATAAAAGGCTTTTAGAATTAAATTATGCAAAAAAAAATGAGTTAAAAAGCATTAAAAATGAAGAAAATACGGCAAAAAGGCCATTGGGGCGAAAACGGGCGCACAGGGGCAGGAGACTCCTGTCGGAGCGCCCGACGGGCATCTCCAGCGTGCGGGGTGCGCGCCCAGCTGCGCGCGGCGGGCGTACCACTCGCGCACAGCGCGCACGTGAGCGAGCGCGTCAGGGCGCTGCGGCGCACGCCCAGCGCTGCCACAGCCCGACGTTCGCGCGAAAATTTTTTTTTTTTCCTATAAAACACAAAAAATTAAAAACTCACTTTTTTTTACCCCAAAATAATTTTTAAAATATTTTTAAAATACATTTTTATTCATTCCTAACAAATCAAAACGACAAGGAAATCATCACTTTCAATTTTCATTCTTTTTGTCTATAAATCGGCACACTTAATTTTATCATTGGGTAATCCTGATAAAGGTTACTCAGGACCCGATGTCTACAGCAGGCAATGTAAACTCTACAACATGATGCAGATTTATTTGCTCATTCTAGCTATACGCTAATCGAGTTATACAGATTTATTCGCTCATTCTAGCTACAGTGCAGTTCATTTTGAATTTGAAACTATATTACCAGTAACCTATTGCTCACCCGACAGGTTCGCCACGAGCACTAGGTCTCATTTTAATTTCTCACCCGGTAGGTTCGCCACGAGCACTTAGTCTCATTTAAATTGCTCACTCGGTAGTTTCGCCATGAACACTTGGTCCTGTTTCAATCGTTCAATTCGGCAGTATCGCCATTTGAGCATTGAGTTCGGCAATTTTCGCCAGTTATCGCTCAATTATATATCGCCAGGTTACTACAAATGAATCCCTCATCATGGCTACACGTGCCAAATAGTAGCCACTCAAAAATGTCACTTCAAATGCTGTTGACATAAATGTCGCACACTGTAGGGGAAACTTATGATAACAAAACTAATTCAATTTAATATAGAACTCTACCGGGAGTTAATGACAAATTATGAATCTATGAGTCATATCCTATTTAGGATCTGATTCCTATTACAACACTGATTCTCTATCCTATAAATAACAGGAATTCAGGTATTTTTACCAGATTGGATTTTTTTCTCAATTACATTGTACTTTTTATATTTTAGTCAAGATACTAACTTAACTGTTAGAGTATTCGTAAATCTCCACATGTCATTTATTTTTTTTTGTAAGTAACAGATCACGAAAATTTCTTAGACAATGTTATCATTCAAATTAGCTCATTATTGAAATTTCAAACTCAAAATAACAACTACTTTTGTCAAGTCTTTTCAATTCATTTTCTTAATGTTAGTAAAAATTATTATACTTATTTACAAACTTATTTAAATTTTGTTGGCAAATAATATCAAATAAGTGTAATATTAATTTGGATATTATTATAGTCTACTCTTAATGCAGACCAAATTGGTAATTTAGCATGCTAATGTTTTATCATTGTGGTAGACTATAATTCATAAAATTTTTAACTTTTATCAAAATATAAAGTTATTATTTTTGAATTAGGCAGTTTTCATGTGCTAACGCAGATATATTTAATCTTCGAAATAAACAAAATATAATATTAATTATGTGAAATTAAGATTGATCCAAAAGATTGTTATAAAATCACTTATACTGTTCCTTTTGGACAGTATGAGTGGACGGTTATACTATTTGGATTGAAAAATGCTCGTTCAGAATTTCAAAGAATTATGAATGAAATTTTTAAGCCATTTTCAAAATTTTGTGTTGTTTATATTGATGATGTGCTAATCTTCTTTGAGTCAATTGAACAGCATTTTAAAAACCTTAAAACATTTTTCTCAGTGGCTAGGAAAAATGGTTTGGTAGTTTCAAAAATAAAAATCTCTCTCTTTCAAACGAAAATTCATTTCTTAGGATATTTTATATCTCAGGGAACTGTTTTACCAATAGAAAGGTCTTTGGTCTTTGCAAACAAGTTTTCAAAGAAAATTTTAAACAAAATCCAACTCCAAAGGTTTCTGGGTAGCTTAAATTATGTCTTAAACTTTTGTTTCAATATCAACCAATTAGCAAAACCATTGCATGATAGGTTGGAGAAACCCTGTAGCTTGGTCAGAAGAACATACTCAGGTTGTTAAACAAATTAGAAAGCAGGTTAAGGAAATTCCATATCTTCATTTGGCTGATCCTTTAGCACCTAACATTGTTGAGACTGATGCGTCTGACATAGGTTATAGAGGTATTTTAAAACAAAATGTGGGCTGGAAAGAATGTATTGTCCAATTCACATTTGTACATTGGAATAATTGTCAAAAGAATTATTCTACCATTAAAAAAAGAAATTCTTTCAATTGTCATGTGTATTTCAAAATTCCAAAGTGATTTACTCAATCAAAAGTTTTTACTTCGTATTGATTGTAAATCGGCAAAGGAAGTTTTACAAAAAGATGTTTAAAATATTGCATCTAAACAGATTTTTACCAGATGGCAAGCCATCCTCAATATCTTTGATTTTGAAATAAAATTTATTAGAGGAGATAAAAATTCAATTCCAAATTTTCTAACCAGAGAGTTCCTTCAAAACAGGACCCCAGAATGCCAAGAAAATCAAAAGAAAAAGAAAAAGTGGTCCAAAACAAGGACCAAAAATATTCAAAAACTATAGCAATCTCGTCTGCCACAGAAATCAAATCCTGAGCCCAAATAGTCAAAGAAGATGAAGAGGCCCTGCTTAAACAGTCCCAAGTCCAGCAATGGATTAAGACTCTTTTAAAAGAGCCAGAACTTAGCTTACTTTTCAAAACCTTGGCGGAGCAACAGGCAGGTAAGGCTCCTCAAACTAATTTAAAAATAGAAGGGGAATCTTCAACTTCAAAACACTCTTCTAAACAGGTTTCAAAACCTTCACAAGAAAACCTTTGTGAAAGGACTCTTATTAAACCCTCCGATCTCGGAATAATTTCTTTAAAGTCCTCTCAGGAGGAATCTTCAAAAATTGTTTTAACTAAAAATGATTCTCAGATTGTGTTATCACAATCCAAAATAATTTCAGAATATTTTGTTAAAACTGATTTCCAATATATTTGGACCATAGAGGAAGGATTTTTCCTATAAAACCCTCAAATGGCAATTTCAAAGATTTTTCCAAAAGGCTTGCTTTTTAAATCATGGGATTTAATAAAAACCCAACCTTATTACAGAGCTATTTAGAATTGACGGGTTCTATATCCATAAAAGACAATCCCAAAATTGGCCAAATAAACTATTCAACAGCAAAAATCCATAAAATCCTCTCTCCTCTCGAATGGGGACAAAACCTTCACCAACCAAAATATTTCCCTGTTGATTTTAAAACTACGTATAACCATTGCAGGACTTATACGTATTGGGATTACCAGCAAACCTGGTACAATACCTTCCTTTTCCAAAACACAAATTTCACCCATACAAGGCTGATTTACTTCAACCTCAAATAGGAGCCTTCCAAAATCCCTTTTAGGTTTGCTCATTGGTGGAAATTGTTCGGAGCTTCTCTTGAGATCCTTAAACACAAAATTTAGGAAAGTTACCACCTTTTCAAAACCTCTTTTAAACCTTTTGATAAAGAAAAGTGTTTTCATCCTTTAATGCTTTTTACTTCAGAATTCTTTTTACCTTGGGTAACTGCTTGGTATCTAGAATATTTTCAACAGGAGGCTCAAACCATCCTCCTCAGAAGATTCAAGGTCAAATGGTGGACAAAATTTTCTGTTCCAGACTCCATCAAAAGACCAGCTGTAAGTCAGTGGCTTTAAACTCAAAGCCTCTTAAAACTGGATGCGACGACAACGTAATTCTTGGCCCAGAAGTCCTTTGCCAAGACCCAGCTAGCAGCCACAAAAACTGAAGAGGAATACTTTCGGATTATGGCCTAACTCCTCCAGAGCAAGACCACTTCTTCGAAAGCTTTTTCAGGCCCTTCAAAGGCAGCCTCATCCTCCAGTTCTGAGCCCATAGAAGACTTAGGCGATGATGATGGAGATTATTGTTATGGGATTTTCCCAAACTCTTATTTAAGCCCTTAACAAGCCCCTTTTGAAAAACATGGGCCTAGCCCATTTCATTTTAAACATTTGGACAAAATCCAAATATTGTAAACAGACTTAAGCCCATATCTTTGTATAAGGTCCAGCCTATTCTTAAAAAAAAAAAGAGTTAAAAAGAAAATAGTAAAAGACATTATTTCTGTCGGTTACTTTTGGCTTCTTTTCCTCTTTTCAAGATAGCCATCATGGAGCAACAGTATTGATGATGTGTTAATCTTATCTGAGTCAATTGAACAACATTTTAAAAACCTTAAAACATTTTTCTCAGTGGCTAGGAAAAATGGTTTGGTAGTTTCAAAAACAAAAATCTCTCTCTTTCAAACGAAAATTCGTTTCTTAGGACATTATATATCCCAAGCAACTATTTCACCAATAAAAAGGTCTTTGGTCTTTGCAGACAAGTTTCCAGACAAAATTTTAGACAAAACCCAACTCCAAAGGTTTCTGGGTAGCTTAAATTATGTTTTAAACTTTTGTCCCAATATCAACCAATTAGCAAAACCATTGCATGATAGGTTGAAGAAATCCTGTAGGTTGGTTAGAAAAACATACTCAGGTTGTTCAACAAATTAAAAAGCAGGTTAAGGAAATTCCATGTCTTCATTTGGCTGATCCTTTAGCACCTAAAATTGTTGAGACTCATGCGTCTGACATAGGTTATGGAGGTATTTTAAAACAAAATGTGGGCTGGAAAGAATGTATTGTGCAGTTCACATCTTCACGTTGGAATGATTGTCAAAAGAATTATTCTACCATTAAAAAAGAAATTCTTTCAATTGTTATGTGCATTTCAAAATTTCAAAGTGATTTACTCAATCAAAAGTTTTTACTTCGTATTGATTGTAAATCAGCAAAGAAAGTTTTGCAAAAAGATGTTCAAAATATTTCATCTAAATAGATTTTTGCCAGATGGCAAGCCATCCTCAGCATCTTTGATTTTGAAATAGAATTTATTAGAGGAGATAAAAATTTAATTCCAAATTTTCTGACCAGAGAGTTCCTTCAAAATAGGACCCCAGAATGCCAAGAAAATCAAAAGGAAAAGAAAAAGTGGTCCAAAATAAGGACCAAAAAGATTCAAAACCTACAGCAGCCTCGTCTGCCATAGAAATCAAATCCTGGACCCAAATAGTCGAAGAAGATGAAGAGGCCTTGCTTAAACAGTCCCAAGTACAGCAATGGATTAAGACTCTTTCAAAACAGCCAGAACTTAGCTTACTTTTCAAAACCTTGGCGGAGTAACAGGTAGGTAAGGCTCCTCAAACTAATTTAAAAATAGAAGAGAAATCTTTAACTTCAAAACACTCTTCTAAACAGGTTTCAAAACCTTCACAAGAAAACCCTTGTGAAAGGACTCTTATTAAATCCTCCGATCTCAGAGTAATTTCTTCAAAGTCCTCTCAGGGGGAATCTTCAAAAATTGTTTTAACTCAAAATGATTCTCAGATTGTGTTATCACAATCCAAAATAATTTCAGAATATTTTGTTAAAACTGATTTCCAATATATTTGGACCATAGAGGAAGGATTTTTCCTACAAAACCCTCAAATGGCCATTTCAAAGGTTTTCCCAAAAGGCTGGCTTTTTAAACCATGGGATTTAACAAAATCCCAGCCTTATTACTGAACTATTTAAAATTGACGGGTTCTATATCCATAAAAGACAATCCCAAAATTGGCCAAATAAACTATTCAACAGGAAAAAATCCACAAAATCCTCTCTCCTCTCGAGTGGAGACAAAACTTTCACCAACCAAAACATTTTCCTCTTGATTTCAAAACTACGTATAACCATTGCAGGACTTATATGTATTGGGATTACCAACAAGCCTGGTACAATACCTTCCTTTTCCAAAACACAAATTTCACCCATACTTGGCTAATTTACTTCAACCTTAAACAGGAGCTTTCCAAAATCCCTTTTAGGTTTGCTCATTGGTGGAAATTATTCGAAACTTCTCCTGAAATCCTTAAACCCAAAATTTAGGAAAGTTACCACCTTTTTAAAACCTCTTTTAAACCTTTTGATAAAGAAAAGCATTTTCATCCTTTAATGCTTTTTGCTTCAAAATGCTTTTTGCCTTGGGTAACTGCTTGGTATCTAGAATATTTTCAACAGGAGGCTCAAACCATCCTCGTTAGAAGATTCAAGGTCAAATTGTGGACAAAATTTTCTGTTCTAGACTCAATCAAAAGACCGGCTGTAAGTGAGTGGCTTCAAACTCAAAGCCTCTTAAAACCGGATGCGACGACAACGTAATTCTTGGCCCATAAGTCCTTTGCCCAGACCCAGCTAGCAGCCACAAAAACTGAAGAATAATACTTTCAGATTATGGCCCAACTCCTCTAGAGCAAGACCACTTCTTCGAAAGCTTCTTCAGGCCCTTCAAAGGCAGCCTCATCCTCCAGCTCTGAGCCCATAGAAGACTTAGGCAATGATAATGGAGATGATTGTTATGGAATTTTTCCAAACTCTTGTTTAAGCCCTTAACAAGCCCCTTTTATAAAACATGGGTCTAGCCCATTTCATTTTAAACATTTGGACAAAATCCAAATATTGTAAACAGATTTAAGCCCATATCTTTGTATAAGATTCAGCCTATTCTTAAAAAAAAAAGGGTAAAAAAGAAAACAGAAAAAGACATTATTTCTGTCAGTTACTTTTGGCTTCTTTTCCTCTTTTCAAGACAGCTATCATGGAGCAACAGGAACTTAGCATGTGAAGGCATTACTTCCAGCTCATCCAGTCACTTCATGTCCTAAAAGGCTCCCAAGATTGACGTTGGACTCGCCTATTTAAGAATCCCTTCTTCCCAGTTGAAGGCAGAGACTTATTTTTGGAGAGAATTTCCAGTCTTAAAACTCTCTCACACGTAGAAAGATTTTAGGTAGCTCATGTGTTGAGCATCAACCCCTATAATCTTGAGCTGAGTGGTTATCTCCAGAAAAGTTTTTAATTATTATATTTCAAAACCTGTAAGTGTAGCTCATGTGTTGAGCTTTTGTACCTTACAGTTTCTATAATTTGTATTGCTATTTATATATATATATATGTTTTCAAACAACTTATAAATTGTTTTTGCATTCATAAGTATTCTCTGTACTTGCGGCTTATGCTGATCTGGTACATCAGAAATATTATTTGCATATTTTGAAACTATCTTGAAGGTATATCGGCTGAAACAGTTCGAGCTGCGGGCTACTGGTTTCCAAAGGATAACTCGGTTATCATGCTTGATTAGTGCCACGTACCTTGTTGATTGTTTTTGCATTGCATTTTTAGTTTTAGGTTGTAAAATCCATTCGTGGATATTTGTTGTGTGATAGTTTTAGATATACCCTCTGATCCTGCGGTGTCCTTGGTATTATATATATATATAGACTGCACTTATTTTTAATTGCTAGTAGTATTCAAAATCTAACAAGAGCAATAGAAAATTTTATAATACTTAATAAAAATTTTAATTCTCTATAAATAATAATATTCCTTTTTTTTTACGATAAATAATAATATTCCTGTTCCATATAATTTCTTAACAAAAGTCATATTAATTCTTATCCCATTTTTAAACAATGCTACTTTGTAATTATAGTAATAAATAATAATATTGCTATTCCAATTAGTGAAAATTTTCAAATTTATCAAGGATTAAGGAGCTCGAGATAGTTAAAGATGAAAATGTTACATTTTTATGTTCAATAAGAATTAAAAAATGAATTATTTGGATATGATATTTCACTTTTTTTTTTTTTTTGCAATTAGTAATTTTTTTTAATCAAGTTATTTTGTTCTCTTAAATACGAATAGCGATTTATGATAGATCAATTGAAATGCCTTACTATCATTCCACATGAATTATCATTTTATTTTTTATGTTGTGTTTGTTTATTGGTTAAAATATCAATAAATATATTCGAACATTTTTTGAATTTAAAATATAAATATTAACTTAAACAAATATTTTAACCTACAAACCGTAAGAAAAATTATAGTTTGCAAAATATTTATTTTTGAAGCTACATATTATCAAACTTTTATTCAATTATGCTTACGTATGTTTTTTTAATTATACTTACAATTAAATAATCTCATTTATCAAATAAAAGTTTTAAAAATATTAAAAAAAAAAAGTAATAATGTTCGAATTGAAATGACATCCTTGTAATTCGTGAACAATAAGAAACTATACATTTAAAACAAAATACATTTACATAGTTATAGTTTATTAATTAAGCTACTTTTGTCTCTAGTCACTTAAATCCAATCTAATTTTCAAAATATATTTATTGACGTGTAAAATTTTCACTATATTAGAATTATGACACATTTTTTAATTTAGAAATTATAAGAGGTGATATAAAAAAAATATATATAATTAATCCCTTCAATTGTGTTAAAAAAAAATACCTTAATTTTGTTTTCATAGCAAATTTTTCATTAATAAACCATTATTCCCATTAAGAATAAAAAACACAACACTAACAAAAACAGGCAGCCGGCCTATATAGTATATAGCAAGTGGAAAAATTTGTAAACATGATACATAAATTTTAAGAATACACTTTTGATTGACTCAAATACGCATACAAGATAGATTTATAAATAAATTAGATACATGTCTTAAAAGGATTTTTCTCTTCTTTTCACTTATATATATACATATATCGGTTTGGTGTAAATTTACGGTGTTTTTCACTAACCCGAAAACGTGTAATAGCCCCTGTAAAATGGAGCATACCTGAAAACCCAACTGATGGTTTTTCCATTTTTCAAATATTCGGATCTATTCGAGTTTCACACAAGAAGCTGCAGCATAGAATCTGCGTGAGAAAATGAAAAGAGCTATGCGTCAACGTGAATCAGTGGAAATAAAACCGTGATTGCCATGCAACAAACTTTGCCATTATTTCTGTAGCAAAACACCAAAGACATTAATCTCACAGATTTTCTTCCTAACAACACCTTTGAAATTATGCAGAAACAAGGATTTCATTGAAACTATAACCTGCTTACATGGAGACAAATGATCGAGCAAAAATTGTCGAACAACTTTTAAAAAATGGTCTGATAATCAACTAGGCAGGAGTAGAAGCCACTTCCTTTTCTTCAGTGTAAAAAGGAATAGGTTTTGTAGGGGCAGGCAAGCGGCCGATGCTATCAACTTTATCTTTTAGCTTCGGTGGAGGCCTAGCCGGCTTAGGTAACAGCCTACCCTTCTTTTCAAACCACTCAGGCTTGAGCAATGCCCGGAAGCCCAACTTGTTGTAGTGCACCCGTCTTACAGACCCACCAGCAGCTTCAACTGCCTGCTTCGCTCTTACAGTGACTCTTGACACCTGCAAACCTCATTGATAAGCAAAAAGTTTCCCCCCATGCAGAGAATTTGATGCTATGACTTCAACTGATAGTTATAAGGGCAACTACATGAATTTCAAATATTTTATTGAATTCAAGTCTATCATTAGTACAGAAGATGATTGAGAAAGGATTACTAAAACATAAACAATAATGCTATAGCTCATCAATGAGATGAGAAGCAAACTTATAACAGTAGATAAACAAATAAATTTGCCGTACATAAATATGATCTAATAATCAGTAGCTTGTCTAAAACATTCTGATGAGTACACATTAAAAATGCCCCCATCCTTTGTTTTAACAAAAGTAACAAAAGAAAGAAAGGTAATTTCTGAACGAACATTTTCAAGTGCTTGTTTGGTATCTGCTTGTCTATTAGAGCTAAAAAACAACAGGAGGAAAGGCAGGTTAGAAAGAAATGTGGATAAAAATATAAGGAGAAGGTTTTGATATACACATTTTGTTGAAAGAGCTGATTTGCCCCTTATATATTTTTTAGATCTGACTTGCCCTTAACGTTTTAACTTTTGGCCCTAAAATGCCCTTTCAATTTTCCTTGATTTTTTTAAATTATATTTTTACCCCAAAACCAATTTTTTTTCTTTTAAAGATTATCCAATTACTCCAAAATGTTTATAACAAAACTAAGATACCATTCAATGTGAGCCTGGACTACACTCTTAAGAGTTTTCTAAACATCATAGACGGAATTTAAAGTTAAAATTATTTTGAAAACTGAATTTTAAGATTTCTGACTTACACAATTTTTTATATTCATTATACTATCGGGAACTTGAATGATATCATAACCTCCTTAGAAGCATTTCGATATAATTTTATAAGTTCTGGACGTATTTTTAAAGAAAATAAATTTCGAAAAAGAAAAAAATTGATTTGGATTAAAAATATAATTCTAAAAAATCAAAGGAATATAGAAGGGCATTTTAGAGCCAAAAGTTGAAATATTAAAGGCAAATCAAATCGAAAAAATACATTAGGGAAAAATTAGATCTTCCAATAAAATGTCAAGGGCAAATTAGAACCTTATCCAAAAAATATAAGACTTTTAGCACTTGCTTGGGAATGTTATCGAGCAACCACATGCAAGTATCCTTAGGTAGGGTCAATTAAATTTTGATTACATATATACTCAATTTGATATGATGTGTGAAACTAGAATACAGACCATCGTGTAGATATCAAACATCAGTTGCATAGATATCAAACATCATTTGGCAACAAAAATGACAAAAATCATGATAGAAATTTCAAAAATTTGAATCCAGGAGTTAAAGTGCCTTGGATAAAGGTGAGTTCAATTGGAATAGTCTAGTACAACAGCATAAATACTTAAAATAAAAATTACCTCGAGATGAATAGGCCATTTAATCTGATCAGCACCACGGCCCATCAGTCTTACTCCATCTTTTATCTGCTTTCCTATTGCCCCCGTATCCTATTATAACAACGGCAATGATCAATATTAACCAGACTTCTACTTAAAAGAGTTTAAAACATAGAAGTTAGATAAGGATGACACTTCACCTTGAGAGTTTTCATTGTGATTAATTCATGAGAATCTATCTTCCCTTCATTTATAAGTTTTCCAATCTTTCCCAATCCTACTGGCTGCCAGACACAGGCAAATGATCAAGAAGCGAACATAAGCTAATGAAATGACTATCACACTGTAAGAAGGTTAAAATAGATACCAGTTTTCACATGTTGCGATCCAAGTGAACAAGAACTTATGCCATGAGCAACATCCTTTTCTAGAGAAAAAAATGTAGGGAAAAGTCCTAACATTCCAATGCTCTTTTAAAATAGACAATCAAAATGTCAATAGATGTAATATCAACCCATGGACAGAATTCAATATGTAATCCACCCACCCTACCCAATGATGGAGATAGAAGGAGGTGATCTACAGTCTGTCCATCCCATTTGGAAGACGTGTACAAATTAGCATCAATATTCAAGACATGTGCCAGCTTGCCCTTGAAAGGGTAGTGATGGTCTACTTTAAGACCAGATGAAATTACTCTCAGGAGAAAAAAAAAAACAAAGTCCAAATGATGCTTTGGCATTCCATAAAACAAGGGACCTATCACCATTTATGGAGAGTGTTCACAGGTTTAGAACTATCCGGATTTCAGTCCTAGATTCATCTTCCAATAATACCATTCAATTTCTCAGGAGAAACAAATGGTGCAATCTTTGGTACATAAATGATTATACCATTTAATTTCATACTTAACCAGACATCTATAATCCTTAATCCCAAACTAATGGGATCAACAGTTCCATTTTTAGCAGTGCAAATGAGAAAACAGTAAATTACACTAGTAATATACAAAATAAATGCAGCACTACCTAATACATTCGTTAACCATAAATTGATCTTCTCTTGATACAATAACATTGAAATAGATGAGGCAATGAACTCTTAACACATGTAAGCCTCGCTGAAATGAACAGAAGATGGATAAAAAAAAAAGTTCGTCATTTCAATTTGGGAGATTTAAGAGGAATTCGTGAAATACCTGAAAGGTTAAGCTAAAGGGATTCTTAAACCCTCTTTTTGGCAAACGACGGCGCATTGGTGTCTGCCCACCTTCGAAGCCAAACTTCATAGTCCCTCGAGCTTTCTGACCCTTATGGCCTCTCCCTGCAGTTTTTCCTTTCCCAGACCCGATTCCGCGCCCTTTCCTTGTCTTTTGCTTCCTTGGGACTTTGTCCCTTAGATCATTTAGACTCAAAAGGCTATAATTTCTAATACCCACAAACCCAATTGCTCCATTGCCACTGTAATTGTTGGCTTTCGGGTAATTTAGTGTCTGAAGGGACTCCAATGGTGGTATTGGCGTGAAACTCGGTTTAGTTATGATTTTGGGGTTAAGTACTGAGGCTGAAGAAATTAATGAAAAGAGTAATCTTCGTCTGATCATGTTTCAGTTTTTCGATTTAATGGAATTTGGCTATTACTTTAAAGGTTTTAGGTTGGATTGTTCATTTTTGGGATCTCAGTATTTAGGGTTTTAGTCACAGTTCTAGTTCTGGTTCAGCATGTATTTGCAATGGTCTCAAGGCAAAATGCATGTTTAGTCCTTTAACTCTTTTTCATTGACCTAATATACAAAAGAAAACTTAAATTTGTCGGATTTTAATGATTCGGATCCTAATTTAAAAAAAAAAAAAAGGTTCAATTTCACACTTCTAACTCCATGCCATGCTGCACGAGCAAGAGTTGATATGGACATTATCATTAATTCACCTGCATTTAAATGCATGAAATATACGGGCGGGCAAAACTCGAAGAGACCCGAACAATCATAAAAAAAAAAATTAACTCGAATTTGTAATCAGATCAACTTGTTTGGATTATTTGAGTTGAATTGAGCTTAAAATATATAAAAATTTTGAATATCGTGTTATTTTAACTCCAATTTTTTTATTCCCAAACTTTTTTTTTTTCTTTTGCAAATATAATTATTTATCAATATAATGGTTTATACATGTATAGCCCCTTCAACTTTGTAAACTTCAATCATTTTGTTCTTTAAACACTTAAGGCGCGTTTACTTATAGAAAACGATATTATATTTTTTGTGTTTCATTTTATTAAAAAATTGAAATATTTATTTTTAAAAAAAATGAAAAATGCTTTAATTTATCAATAAATAAAAAATTAAAATATTTATTTTATATATATATATATATATATATATATAAGTAAACCCATGTATGGGCACCTGAACTTATTAATAAAAATCATTTGAATACTTAAATTCTTAATATGACCATATAAATACCTAAACTTGATTTTTATGCAACAAATAAATACAAAAATTGACGTGACCAAACATTTGAATTATACTTAATTAGAAGAACGTGAAACCATTATTCACCGTTTTCTCTTTTAACATTTCCAGAAAAGAAAAGAGAAATCTATCTTCCTCTCACTCACCCTCTAATTTTTCTATTCATCCCTCACTCCCCCTAATTTACAATCTTCACCCTCGGATTCTCTATTCATCCCTCACTCCCCCTCTCTCACCATCTTCTCTACCTTCGATTCCTCCTCCTACGACTCCAGCCAACCTTCTATTTCTCTCCTCAAATTTCACCTATCCTATCTCCTCTCTCTTTCCATCTCTATTCTCTCAAATCTCTTCCTCGTGGCTCTTAAATTCCCATCGATCGGCAGTGGTAATCTTGGATGCTCTCTATTAATAATCTTTGCTTCAATTGACAAAGCGATGAGTAGTTATGTTGGTGATGTGGATTTGTACTCTTGAATGGTTATGTTGCACCAATGAAGTTCTTGTTTGTTTTCCTGATTTGTATTAGAATGTGTGGCTAGTAGTTTATGGAATTCTACCCCAGCTGTGGCTCTTTCTGTAATGCCTGTGTCTTTTTATTCTTTTTCTTCTTCTTCTTCTTCTTCTTCTTTACTTTTGATATTATTGCAAAGTAGAAATTCAATTGTATTTTGTAGTATATAAGTATGTTGGCTGGATGAATAAAATGGTTTTTTGAGTTCTCTTCATGTGTTGTTCTTGCGCACAAATTGTTTGATAATTGTCTAAGTGTAGTTAAGTAGAGAAGTTACTGCTATTTGTTCATAACCAGATCACAAATCTAACATACTAGCCAGGCAAGCAAGGAATCTCTGATCCTTTCTCTAATACCAAATAGGTCTTTCCATTCTTATTTCATGCTTTGCTTCACTTTTTTTCTTTTCCCGTTAATTGTTTTTATTTATTATTCTTCCTTTTCTTTGTGAAATTAATGGGTTCACGGTAGTTGCTTCAAGATTATTCCCATGATTGGATCTTAATAGAAACTGACGATTAATTATAAAAGGGGATTATTGAAAAAATAATAATTGTTCCTAGCAGCTTTGTAGTCAATGGTCAAGTTTCAAAGAGAAATTGAATGCTCGTGTTATAAAAAGTGAAGGAAAACAAAGCAACATTCTTTTAGAATTAGAAACTATGAGTATCATGGAAAGGTTATTCTCCTATATTTTTCAATATGAGGAAATATTATACTCTTTTAGATGCACTTCGTTCTTCTCCCCTAGGTGATGCGTCGGTAACTTCTGTGTGGCTGATGGGAAGGAAAATAAAGGTTTGGCTGAAGATGTGCTTTTGGTAGAAATGAAAGATGTTGTTGGGTGACCGGTGAAGAAAAAGAAGAAGAATGAATAAATAAATAAATAAATATGGACATGTGTCTTAATGTAACTGGTTCTTGTTCCACGTTAGCGTGTTTGTACCTCACACGCACTTAAAATTTCAATCTACTATGATTTTGTGTTTATTAGTTGCATAATCAACAAGTTCAGGTATTTATATGATCATTTTTAGAGTTTAAGTGTTCAAATGATTTTTATTAACAAGTTCAAGTGATTGTATATGGTTTTACCCTACATATATATATATACACACACACAAAAAATACATACATACATATGTATATACACACACATATATGTATGTATAAATATGTGTATATGCATATATATGTATGCATATCATATGTATCTGTATGTGTATGTGTACGTACATATATACATGTGTGTATGTATGTATGTATGTATATACATATGTATGTAAGTACAAGATCAATTCATCTTCTTCATTAAAATATCACAAACTAAAACACGGTTCATGCAAAAAGATCACTTGAAATTCAAGATCAAACAAATAAGTCATGATTTAAGGCATAAAACACAAAAAAACAAGAAATCAAAACATGAAAGAGGAAATAATTGATGAATAGTAAAATCATCTAACCAATTTAACTTAATTTTACTCAAAATTAATTGTGAAAATCGCAAGATATGACAAAAATAAACCAAAAGCCATGGTTATTTACATAATTCAACTATAGATTATCAACATAAAATTCAAAGATTAAATCAAAGAGAAATATGAATACTCAATATTAAACCTAACTATTCACACTAGATTCAAGAGATTTGAGCTCCTTAATATTACCTTCAGTTTTTGTTGTCTCAAGATCAAAGGATTCAAACTCTTTGGGCTCTCTCCCCTTTTTCCCTCTTTTCCTCTGTTTATTGTTCTTGAAACATAGGATTTTCTTTTTTTTTGGTTTTCTTTTCTTTTTTTTTTAATTGTTTCGTGCAGCTCCCCCCAAATTGATGTTTTTAAGGCATTTTATACTCCCATCATAAGTGGATAAAGACAAAATAATTTTTTTCCCACACAACTGTGCAAAACAACAAAAAATTGAGTAAAAAGACCGACTCACTACCTGGAGTCAAGTCCATGAGCTGTCCTTAGGGCGTGACTCACCCCAAAGTGTGGAATCAAAACTCCCAGATAGACTCTCTAGTCAGAAATGTATTCCTCTTTTTGTCCTTGAAAATGCCATTTTTAGGCCAAAGTGTCTCTCAACAATTATTTTTCTATGTCTTAGCTTTCCAACAAATCAAGAATCAACTGAGTTGGACTTATGGAATAAGATTTATGGCCAAAATACTACAGACTGTTCCTTGGCATCCTTTAGGGGCAAGATTGATGTCCTATCTTTGAAAATTTTCTAGGAATAATATAGAGAGAATTAGGTCATACTTGCTTTATGAAAATTTCTCCAATATGAGTTTAGTTTCCAACAAAATTAAACACACCTCAAAAGGAGTTCTATAGAGATAATTATGCCCAAATTAGTACAGCCTGATCCAAAATAGGGGACAGATTCAAGTCACTAATGTTCAAGCCTAACTTTGGGTGACTTATGGACAAAATTAGGTTCTAATCGCTCATCAAAATTGTATATCTAGGTCTTAAGTTTCACATGAAATTGCAATCACCCAATTGAAAGTCTATAGACAAAGATATGAACAAAAAAATCAGGACTATTCGGAATAGGTAAACCTGTTCCCTTTCTTTTTATCTAAAATGATTTTTAAAAACATGAAAAATCGGGAGAGAGCCTAGCATTTGTATATCTAGGTTCTGGTCTTTTCATCAAAATTGTATATCTAACTCTTAAGTTTCACATGAAATTGAAATCATCCAATTTGAAGGTCTATAGACCGAGATATGGCCAAAACAATCAGGACTGTCCGAAATAGGTAAACCTATCACCCTTTCTTTTTGTCTAAAACGATTTTTGAAAACATGAAAAATAGGGAGAGAGCCTAGCACTTCCATTCCTTGTCTATTTATGAGCAACAATATCCTCGTTAGGTAACCTTGATCAGAAGTTGCCTCAGGACCTGATGTCTACATGTGATCTTAAGTCTGAGAATACTTGCACCACGGCTATGAACATATCTTTCACTGACATAGATTTAATATCCATACGAGGATTCTTTTTACAGGTTTCCAATGTATTTGTTCTCCTAACAAGTATTCACATATTAGTTTTGATCATCTCCATGATCACAGTTATGAGAACCATTGTTTGAACCTTTTAACAAGCATAATATGTGCTAGTATATCAGTCTTATTAATTCCATGACTAGGTATATTTAGGTATTAATTAATACATTTGCATACAATAGGTATCTCACATTATGAACTCTTTCATGACTGCCTTTGCACTGTATTTATAATACTAAGGACTCCATATATTAATTTAAGATACGAAATCAAAGTAGTGGTAATCATAACATAATATTAATAAATGAATGTTGCTTTCTCATAAATGATAATGAGTTCGTAAGGGCTCTAGGGCATACTCCTAATAGTCAATTATGTATTTTAAGCAATATTTTTAGAAGCGGATCAGATATCGACTTGACCTGACAACTGAGTCATGAGTTAATTGGTTAGACTGGGTTGATTCGAAATTTTTATCTTTTTTTTAAATATAATTATTTATAAAAAAAGTTGAAAATATGGTATATAAAAAATACATTCAAACAACCTATTAATTATCAAATATCAATATAAAAATAGTAATTTTAAATCCAAAAAAGTTTGCAAATATAAAAATCAAATAAATTATTAAAACATGAATAGCAAATATCTAAATACGTTCACATAATATAAAAAACAAGCATTTAAATAAATTCATTTGACATAGTGATAAACCCATAACTCAAATTATATTTCACAAAATTCTCTGTGATCATCATTGATTCTTCTTCTGATTCGTCAGTATTTATCTATCAGTACACCATGACCGATTGTCCATAAAGACAAGCGTATATACGATAAAAATCTTTGTCATTGCATCTGGCATCCTTTAAGCCTTTTTTTAACATATAAATTAAGGTTGTGCGCTCAAGAATTGGGGGCTCCAATTCTATATATTTTTTTAATCTTCTTTTACTTCATCTTTTCTTGCTTCTTGAGGTTTTTGTCAATTCTTAGATTTTGTTCTTAATCTTGATTTCTACGTTCTAGGCCTCACTCATTGGAGTTTTAATCCTGTGAATTGATTGGTTTAGCTTTTGCATTGGGATTTGAATGGGGGGCTTGGATTTTGATTTTCTCCTCATTTTAAACTTAAAAATTATATCTTTAACTGTACTTTTTTGGTATCAATTGTCTATAATTGAAGATTTAGTTGTTTTAGAAGCTTGGGGTTTTGCTATCTAGGTTGTATATTAGATTTTTTTAATAAAAAAAGCCCCATTTTTTAATTGCACCCAAGTTTAAACCGGTTCAACCATTTTTGGTCCAACCCAATTTTTTTCAATTCAAGCTGATTTTTTCATATTCTGATTTTCATGTTGAATCAAACCAATTTTCTTACTGGTTCGCGATTGAATCGGTTCGACCGGTCGAGTCAACCCAATTTTTAAAACATTAATTTTAAGTAGGGAGATCGAAAAAGACAAAGTTGACCAGGGATACCGAAAAAGTCAAAATTGAACTGGTTAAACCAAAAATCGAATCAAATGTATTAAGTAGCTTATGGTTAGATTTTTAATTTTGGTTGTGATCTGAGGCGCAATTTGAGCTTGCCCGAAAAATAAGTGACTCGATTCAAAATTGACCTGAAAAAATCGAAAAGAACTGACCCTTAATGACTCAAACCCTAACCCACCCCCCCACCCCCCCCCCCCCCCCCGACTCGACCCATTTGCCATATCTATTTATTTCGTATCTAGTCCGATTGAATTTTTTAAAATTTTGGATTTCAAATTTTTTAAGTAGGGTTGGATTTTGACCTAATCTGATACATGCTTACCATTGACCATCTGGTAGAAATTACAATGAATGAAGTTAACTTGTATTGCATATTTAAGGCGAAATCATCAACAAGAGATTGACGGACCAAAGTATGTATAGTTTGGTTAATAAAGTAACGAATATAAACCACATAAACAATGCAGAAAGACAATCATAATCCAATATCTTCAAGGATGAGCCTTAAGGAAAAGTGTAAACATTCACTAGACATCACCCTTGCATAAATGATGCATTTGAAAGTTTAAATCCTCACTAAACATCAATATATTGCCAGTTTAACTTAAGGGTTCAATATATATATATTTTTAAAATGTATATCAAATTCTTGAACTTTTTTGCTACTAAATTCCTATATTTTTATTCTGTAACATTGAACTCTTAAACTTTTATTTTTTACAGATTAATCTCTCAATGAATGAAAAACATTAAATTAAATTGTACGCTCCGTTTCAATATTTTTTTTTTTGGAAAAATGTATCACTCTTGAAATTTTTTACTTATTGCCATTGAATTCCTATATTTTTATTTTGTAACATTGAAATTCTGAACTTTTATTTGTATACACATTAAGCTCTCAATAATGAAAAGTGTGAAATTAAATTGTACATTCCATTTTAAAGCCTTTGGCATCTGCATATGAACCTTAATTTGATGTGCCACTGTATTTTTCTTGTCAATTTTAAGTCAACCAACATTCTTAATTTGTACTTCTGTTGGAATTTATTAACTGATTAAAAATTTAATTTGAATGAGTAAAAATTACTTCCTAAAACTAGGATAATTTAGTGGCAGAATTTTCTACTTTACATGCTTATTTTTTCTCCTTAAAGTTTTCCTATTTGATAGCCACTCCTACATTAACACAAACATTAATATTTCCTCGTTAATATATATATAGTTATATATATTTTTTTTCTATTATAAGAGTGCAGTAGACGTTTAAAAGAAATCTATATACAAAATTTTTGCAATTTTGAACACCTTCCTTTACACAGCAAAGTCCCATCAATATTTACATATTTTATTATGGATTTGCTAATAATTTTTTGGGGTGAAGCTTTATATTCTGCATTACTAGTTCTTAATAGAATTCCTTATAAAAGTTGTAATAAAACACCTTATGAACTTTAGCATAATAAAAAAACTATCTTTAAAATTTTTAGAAGTATGGGGGTGTTTATTTAAAGTTAGTATTCCCATTACTAAGAAAAGAAAAATAGGACCTAAAATAATTGATTGTATTTTTGTTAGTTATGCTTTAAATAGCAATTGTTATCGCTTCTTAGTTTTAAACTCAGATATTACTGAAATCACTAATAATACTATTATGGAGTCCAAAAATGCATGTTTTTTTGGAAAAAATTTTTCCATGAAAAATAAGATATCCAAACCTGTTAATGTGTGTTCTTCTAATTCTGATTGTGTTCTTGATAATACTCTAGAAATTAGAAAAAGTAAAAGGAGAAGAAAAAATAAAGAGTTTGGCTCAGATTTTTATACCTTCTTACTTGAAGATAAACCTAAAACATATCATGAAACTATTATTTCAACTGATGCTCCATTTTGAAAAAAAGCAATAAATGATGAAATAAATTCAATTAATTTAAATAAAACATGGTTTTTATGTGATCTTCCACCTCATTGTAAATGGATTTTTATACAAAAAAGTTAAGAAATGATGGATCTATAAAAAAATTTAAAGCTATGTTGGTTGCTAAAGGATTTAAACAAAAAGGAGTAGATTTCTTTGATTCATATGCACCTGTTTCTAAAATTACAACTATTGGACTTTTGATTACATTAGCTTTCATTTATAAATTAAGGTTCATCAAATTGATGTATAAACTGCCTTTTTGAATGGTGATTTAGAAAAAAAAATTTACATGGATCAACCTGAAGGCTTTATTATACTAGGGTAAGAAAATAAAGTTTGTAGGTTGGTGAAGACTCTTTATGGATTAAAACAAGCTCCTAAACAATGGTATGAAAAAATTAATAAAGTCATGTTGTCTAATAGTGATAACTTCAATATAGTGTTTAGTTTTCATAGTGTTTTAGTGTGATTTTTGGGTGTTTAGTTGTGTTTAATGTTAAGTTATGTTTCTTTTATGTTAATTTTGTTAATTTTAGCCAAATTGAGGTTTTGATTCATTTTAGAAAGCATTTTGATTTTAATTTCGTGCCTTTGTAGATTTTTGCTCAAGAGGTCACGGTCACAATGAATTGGTTGTGACCGTGACATAAGGAGATTGCAGGCAGAATGAAAGTCGCAGGGGTCACGGTCACAATGAAAATGGTTGTGACCGTGACATAATTATCAAGTGGGCAGAATGCAAAGGTTGAAGACCTCACGGTGGCAACCAAACTTCATTGTCACCGTGACATGTCAATTTAGCAAGGCAGAATCAAGGCAGCACGTACCTCACGGTCACAATGGATTTCATTGTGATCGTGACATAATTAGTTCGTGGACAGAAGCTAAACTGTGAAGACCTCACGGTGACAATGAAATTCATTGTCACCGTGACCAATCTCCTGTGCGAAAAAGGATTTGAAATTCCCGATAGATCACGGTGGCAACCAAATCCATTGCCACCGTGACCCCTCTGGAAGTATAAATTCGTAGCTTTCTATTTGGCTAGGGTTCCGAAAATTTTTAGCTAGTTTTTGTTCTTTGTTTTGCGGCTGAGTTTTTCTAAGTTATCATTATGTTCTAAACTCTTAGTTTTCAATTAATTCTTTGGTTTTCAATCAGTAATTGAGGTTAATTTGCTTTAATTTCATAGTTTAATTTCAAGAGTTTTGCTAGTTCTTAGTTTTTCCAGAATTTTAGTTATTTTCTCCATTGAGGATTTGAAGAAAGAGATCGAAGATCGAGCAATTCAACCGGGATTTTCTCAATGAATTTCAGGGGTTATTCTTTCTTTTACTCTTTTGATTTTGTAATGGATTGTGAGTAGTCGTTTAGTTGTTCGGGGGATCTCTGAATCTCCTATACCTAAGATGTGAATTATGAACGTCTGTTGAGTTTATATATGAAAGATTGGTTTATTTTGCTGGTGTTTATTGATTGTTTATGGATTTTAGTTTTTCAGTTCAGTTTCCAATTGTGATGAATGATTTATTTCATATGTCCATGTTGGTTATTGAATTTGTTAATTGGATGCCATGAATGTATTTTATTCTCAGAATTTTCTATCATGTTTGCTGTGGTGTTTAGACTACTCCGAAATGGGAATCTAAATGGACAGGATTTTATGATTTAAGATTTGAGTGATGAGTGAAATAATGAGGTTTTGGGATGTTTGACTCCGGAATGGGAAAGCAAACCGAACCCAGGATTTTAGACCCGTGATTAGGCTAGTTGTATGACTTGCTCCGGAATGGGACGTTATGCGATTAGAATAGCTTGCTCCGGAATGGGACGCTTGGGTTAAGAGGGTTATCCCGATTTCTTTCATATAAGATTCATAGATTGATTTTATTCATATTTGGGTAAGGGGTGGATGAGTGAACTTGAACAACGCTTTTATAATTTGATATCTTTTCTTGTTTTCATTTAATTCTAATCTTTGCTAGTTTTACTGTCATTTTAATTTATTTTTACTTAACCATTACAGTAGTCGATTAATTTATTAGTTTTAGTTTAGTCATAATTAAATCAATTCAATAACTGAGAATTCTTTAGCATACATTCAATTTTCATAACTTGCGTGTTCAGTCCCTTGGGTACGATAACTCAGAGTCTTAATTTTACTCCATTATATTACTTGTCGAATCAGTACACTTGCTGAGGTCGTGTCAAATAGTTTTCAAATAAATAGTTTTGATAAATATGTTTAGTTTAAAAATTTTAAAAATTCTTATGCGATACTTTGTTTGTATGTAGATGACATACTAATTTTTTGTAGTAATTTAAATGCAATTAATGTGACTAAATCATTTCTTTCAAATAATTTTGACATGAAAAACTTGGGTGAAACTGATGTAATTTTAAGAATAAAATTATTAAAATAATAATGATGGCATTGCTTTGTCTCAATCACATTATATAGAAAAAAATTTTGAAAAGGTTTGGCTATTTTGATATATCTCCTGTTTCCACTCCATATAATATAACTATTAAATTGAGAAAAAATTTGGGTGAGAGTGTTTCTCAATATAAATATTCTCAAATAATAGGATTTTTGTTGCATTTAGCAAATCATACTAGACCTGATATTGCATTTATTGTGGCTAAGTTGGGTAGATACACTCATAATCCAAATATTACACATCGGAATGCTTTAGCAAGAGTTTTTAAGTAGCTTAAGTGTACTATTAATTAGGTTTTGCATTATTGTGGCTTTCCTGTTGTGATGGAAGGTTATGGGGATGCAAATTGGATATCAGATTTAGAGGAAACTAAATCTACTAGTGGTTTTATTTTTATAATGGGAGGTGAAGCAATAGCTTGGAAATCTGCTAAACAAACCATAACTTCTAGGTTCACTATGGAAGAAAAATTATTGGCATTAGATGCAGCTAGTAGTGAAGCATAATGGCTTAAAAATTTTTATTTAATTTACCATTTTTGAATAAGCCCATACCTCCAATTTCTATGCATTATGATAGTCAAGCAACAATTGGTAAAGCTAAAAGTAAAAATTTTAATGAAAAAAAGGAGACAGTTGATAGGTAGACATAAATCTATACGTCATTTAGTATTACATGGTGCAATTTCTTTGAATTTTGTCAGGTCTGAAAATAACTTAGTGGATCTGCTCACTAAACGTTTGGCATGACAACAAATACTTCTTACATCGAGGAGAATGGGATTAAGATCCACTAATTAGTTACCATAATGGATACCTATCTTTATATGCATGTCAATCCCATAAATAAAGTTCAATAGGTAATAACAAAATTATTTGGTAACTTGGGAAAGCATGTCTATTATTATTATAAGGAAAAATTCTGAGTTCCATTCCTATAATGTTATGCTCTCTACTGTGATGATTAGGAAGAATTTAATTCTAAATGAATCCAAAGGCATATATACTTTTACAGGGTGATGATCACAGATTACTCTTGGAGGATTCACTTAATGAGTCTGGTGGTGGGGTCGACACTGTGAAATTTGGATCATTTTCTAAAAACCCTCACGAATACAAACGTGTGCATGACGGGAAAGCACAAAACTAATAGAACCTTGATGATTTCTCATATTATGTGTGTAGTGAATATTATTTTGGTAAAAAGAGCCTAATTTAAAATATTTATGTAGCTATGGTTTCTTCAAAATAAGTTCATTAACACTAAGTGTAGGTTCAAAGCCTGAAGGTACCTAACATTTATTACATGGTATTTTATGCTCAAATAATAAATGAAAAATTTTTAATCATGTGGGGGAATTTTATAATTTATTGATAAAAAATTTATTTATACTGAGTAAAAAGTAGTTCCTAAAATTAGGCTAATTAGTGGCAAAAAATTTTACTTTACATGCCTATTTTTCCTCCTTAAAGTTTTCCTATTTGATAGCCACTCCTACATTAACACCAACATTAATATTTCCTCATTAATATATAGTTATATTTTTTTTCTACTATAAGAGTGCATTAGATGTTAAAAAGATATATATACAAAATATTTGCAATTTTGAACACCTTCCTTTACACAGCAAAGTCCCATCAATATATACATATTTTATTATCCCTTTTGAATTACAAGAATTTTGTTAATGGGTTTGCTGGATTATTAAACTATTCCTTCCAAAGTTATTATTTGAGCATTGGGAATAATTGGTTCGGGAAATTCTTAGCTACACACAAGAATTTCAATAAGTTGGAGTATTTTGCGAGGGGGATATGGTTAAATATTACTTGGTACAAACTGGTCGTTTCTTCTCAAATGATAACGCATTTCAGCGTGCTTCAATTCATAAATTCACAGGCTATTCTAAACCTTTTCTTGATTTAATTGTTAGTGATTTATTGTTGTTATTGTTGCTTTGTATAATAATTCTTGGTGTGTTTAATGTTAATTGGTGTTAATTAGCTATAGTTTTTTAATCAACTTCAACTTCAAATTGACAAGAGTATTAACTATAACACATTAAATTGAGATTGAATTATAAACACCAAGGCATGTTAAGGCGTATTGTTCAATTTCATATTTTGCATCTTCTGAGGATTTAGTGTGCAAAAAAAAAAAAGAAAAATATATAAGTTCAATAATTTAATGTTGCAAAATAAAAATATAAGGATTTAAAATTTGAAAAGTTTTTGGTGAAACTTTTTTCCTTTTTTAATTTTTTTACATGAATTTGATTTTTTAATTACATGAAATCATATAAAAATAAAATCATAAAACCTAATGATAGGACCCAACTTGTAAGAGATTAATAAATAAATAAATAAATTATTATAAAAAAAAAATCAAAAATCAAACTTTTGGGGACCTTTTATAAGAGAGGGAGAGTTGTTACCCCAGCATATAATCTGTACTGTAATATCAACTGAGTGTTCATTCGATAAGAACTTTGTTATAGTACGTATGGTAAGCACTACTGGATATAGGGTGCAAAATATCCAACCATTAAGTTTATATTGTTTTTTATTGGTAACTTATAAATTCGATACACATTAAATTATACCGCATATCACATCTTATAATTTTAGTAGTTTTAAATTTTCATTTTCTCAATAAATTATTATTTCAAATCTTATTTCACACACTATCACATTTTTGCAATAAAATGGAGCAACAGAAGTTTCCACCAATGGATATAGAGTACTTTACACCTTTAACCAGGATTTGTGTCACACCTTATGGCTTTCAAAAATATTTTACTACTAGACATTACAGGCTTTCATTATCATGAATTCATAATAAAATATTGTTTCACAGTTATTGCCACAACCTCTCAGTATATATATATATATATATATATATATATATATATATATATATATATATATATATTGTAAGAGGAAGGAGGCCTAAGACCCAACCATAACAGAAAAACTAAAGAACAACTCTTTCATGAGTGATGGCCATAATGTCATCAGTGGTGTACAGGATCTAGTATAATTGGAGAATTTGCAAATATTTAGTGTTGTCTTGAAATAGTGGGTATTTTGAAAATTAAGTATTGTTATTGTCTTAAAAATTTGAAAAAATTCGGTACAATTTTTTTAAAAATTTAGAACAATTTGATTTATGTTTTTGGTACTAAATAATAGAGTAAAAAACAATTCGGTATTTTGGATAATTCAATATTTTTAAAAAATTACAAAATAAATAAATACATACAATAATAAATATAAATACAATTAAAATATTTTAATAAATACAATTAAAATTTAAATCAAAGTAATCAAAACGAAGAAATTAGAGGAGAAAGACAGTAAAGGTGGCGGAGCAACCGTGAGAGGACGAAGGCAGAGGAAATAAATAGGACTAGAGTATATATATATATATAGGCAAAACAACATATTTTTTATTGTACTTTGGTCTGTTCGATTATTTTGATTTTTTCACAAAGGAAAACCGAATCAAATTGAATAAATTGAATTTCACAATAAAAATCGAACCGAATAGTGTTTTAAACATTTAGGGTTCTATTTGTTTGTTGTTTTTATATGACTAAATTAAAAATTACATATATCTATTTATTTGGTGGGTTAAATGTTTATTTCCCCCAAAATCTAAAACTAAAATATTATTGTATATATTAATTAGATATATTATATTATTATTTTATAATTTTTTTTCAATATTTGACACTAAATAATATGTATCAACATTAAGTTATTAACAATATTAGCAACACTTATATTATATGCTATATAAATTCCAATATTAACACGTTATAAATTTCATATTACATTATAAATTTCATAGTGTAAAAAATTAATAAACAATGACATAGTACTAAAAGTAACATTAAATATTATCTCTAAATTAAATTAATCACACAGCAACAGCAGCAGCAACAATAATAATAATGATGATGATGATGATAATGATAAATTATCTTTTGATTACAAAAATATTAGATGGGGACATACAATTTAACAAGAATTGCATACTCATATATGTTTTGATGTCAAAAATAAAAAAGAAGTAGTGATATTAAAGGTATATGAATATAGATTGTTAAAAGTAATTAGGTGATAAATTGCTTACTTACGTGGTTAAATGATTTGCTGTAATATTTTTTTTTATATAATAAATAAGTATGGGGTTTTGTTTAATCATGAGTCATGACTAATGAATAATAGTTAACTATTTATTAAATTATTTATATGATATGATAAATGACTTTGAATTTACATGATAAATGAAGAATAGAAATCATAAATAATATTATTTATAAATTATTAGTATTATATTTAATAATTAATAAATATCGATTTTTTCGGTCCAATTCGATTTTAGAACAGTTCGATACAGTTCAATATGATTTTCGATCTGATTTTAGACAAAATATCCAGATTCATTTTAATTAAAGTCAACGGTACAATTTAATTTGGTTCTAGTAAAAAAAGGTCAACAATATAATTTATTTCTAAATTTTTTATTTGATAATTCAGTTCAGTTTAGGAATATTCAGGTTCGTGTACATCTCTAATATCATTCACACCAGGTTCCACGCCAGAAGGAAGAGGATAAGGGAAAGTTGTCACCCCAGGGGGAAAATTGGCACTGAAGTTTGCTAAAAAAAAAAATCCGCAACAAAATTGGCTTCCTTCCAAAATGGAGGATATGGGAAAGTTGTCAACCCGTCAGCGTGTGGCTTTCAATTTCCACCCAAAGTGGAGATCAGAGAAACAGACTCTTCCATAGCTTCTGTCACACATTAGCTCACCTCTTGTGATCTTTAATAGCTACCCACGATCCCAAATAACATAAACAGACAATTTAATAGCCTCCGTCATAACCTACGCATCACATTATGTGGTCTATGTTTTATTACTTTTCTTTTTAAATATATTGCAAACTTCACAACCAATATCATAATATGCAATTATGCAAACATGATAACATAAGAAAATTCCATTACATAGACATGTTAAAAGTTGTTCAAATCTATCAGATTGTTAACATAAGATAAGTGAGACAAGGAGTTCAAAAATAAAATTCCAACTACTTTTAACATATTTCTCTCCAATCAAATCCCAAATAATGTTGTAATTATTTTCTTAGGAAGGCTAGTGATCCACTCACTTGACTCAGCTTGTATTTGTTCTTTTATTTGTTTATGAGGATGAAGTGTTAACAACATTAGCAGGTTGGGTCTAATTTTAGTAAATTACAGTTAGCGTAAATTGCATCATCAATTATACAATAGCAGCTAGATAAATAAAATCATTAATAACACTTGGCATAGGCATTTCATACTAAAAACATAAAAGATAAACATTAAAACCTCATTCAAGCATTTTATCAAATATTTAGAGGGCAACCAACATATTTGGATTGTTTTTCAATTTAAAAAAAAATACAAATACCCAATCTAACATAAATTACAAATTCACCATTTAAAAAAAATACAAATACCCAATCTAGCATAAATTACAAATTCATAACTTTACATTGAAGAACAATATCACTAAATCCATTTTGAATTACAAACAATTGAGATAGAAGAAACATGGAAGAAAAATTTTAAGGAAAAACACAAGAACAACATAAATCAACTAAGTACCAGTACAAATGGATGTCTTCTAGCTCCATGCAAAGCCCCAAGTCATACTACTAAGGATTATGTACTAAACTTAAATGCTTAATGATGTGTGTTGGTGGAAAAAGGAATTAGAATTGAACTCAATTGAAAGAAATAATGAAAAATTAGGATTTAATTGAATAAAAAAATAGCTTAGCGATTAATAAGGAAGAATGCATGATTAGATGTTAAAGAAAGATTAATTAAAGCTAAACATGGATTAATTAGAGCTAATCAAGGCTGGGTGGATTTTGAGTTGTCAAAATGGAGTTGATTTTACTCACGGTCACTCAACTTATCACTTATCGTGCAAAAGTAACCGACTTTTTTTTTTCGACTTAAATATCACTGAACTTCTAACATTTTTGCAAAAAAATCATATAGACCGGAATCCGGCGAGAACTCTTGCCGGATTGATGATATGGCATGCCATGTCAAAAATTACGTGTCGTTTAACAGTATCTCCAACAAATGCTACATCTTGGTCAATTTCACTCACGGTCACTCAACTTATCATTTATCGCGAAAAAGTAACCAACTTTTTTTCCAACTTAAATGTCACTGACATGGTTATTGAAACCGGACCGGACCGGCCGGTTCAACCGGTTTAACCGCGAACCGGTTGGCAAACCGGTCGGTTCAACATCAGAAAACCGGAATGGAAAAAAACCGGATTGAACCGGAAAAAACCGGCCAGAACCGGGAAAAACCGGAGAACCGGCCAGAACCGGCTAGAACCGGTCAAAAACCGGTCAACAATTTATTATATGTTTTTTTTTATTTTTTTTTTGAAAAAATGCTTTTAATTTAAAATAATTAATAAAAATTAGTACTATTTTCATAAAAATAAAAAACAAATAATCTAATAAGTTTTATTTAGCAAATAATTGATTCTTTTACTATTTAATTACTTTTGGATTTAATAAAAATAATATAATGGTTTAATAATTTAATAAAATATAATTGAATAAAAATTGAATAAATTATTAAATTTGGTTAACTTAAAAATAATTGTTTACCCTTTTCTTTAATTTCACCTAAAGTTATTAAATTATTTAATTTTTAAATTAATCAAGTAATAATTTTTTTTTAAAAAATAAAAGATGAAAAAAATATTATTATTAGTATATTTGTGATATATACTAAATATTTTGATGGATTTTTTTTATTTGAGTAGTAGTATTTATAAAAATTATACTAATTAATAATATTTTAAAAAATAGAAAAAAACCCGGTTGAACCCGGTCGAACCGGTCGAACCACGAACCCTCAGCCTTGCCGGTTCTATATCCGGTCCGGTTTTAATAACATTGGTCACTGAACTTCTAACATCTTTGTAAAAAACTCATGTACCGACTATTTGTCGCCACGTGTCATAAGTCATGTCATCAATCCGGCAAGAGTTCTCGCCGAATTTCGATTTATATGACTTTTTTGCAAAAATGTTAGAATTTTAGTGACATTTAAGTTAGAAAAAAAAAAAAGTCGGTTACTTTTGCGCGATAAGTAATAAGTTGAGTGACCGTGAGTGAAATTGACCCGTCAAAATGTGGTGAAGCCACCATTTCGGATGCATGCATATATAGAGCTAGAAAATGAAGAGAGAGAAAAGAATGTAACATAATCTCTTTCTCCTCATTTTTAGTTTCCTTAAGTTTCCCTCCATGGAAGTTCATTCAAGCTAAATTAATGGAGATCATGAATTTGGAATGGAGATTTTGAGAAGGAAGAAATCAACAGCAAGGATTGAGATTATGAATTGATAAATAATTGAGCTAAGTGAATCAAATGTTGTTTAATCTTATTCTTGAATTCAGTTTCCTCTTAATTCTTCTCTCTTCGATTCTTTTAACTAGACCCATTTTGAAGCATGAAATGTCAATATTAGCTGTCAAGATTATGTAACTGTCATTTTATTGTCGTAAATATTTTTCCTTTTTTAGAATAGATGCAGTTGTTATTAAGGATATGATTTGTTGTAATTAAGGAATTTGATTTGCTGTAACAATTCTATTTAATGGAGGAGATTGCTCAGAGTTTGGGCAAGAAAACTTTTACACAAAAGTTCTGTTTTGTTATGGTATCAGAGCCTATCTCTATTCTATCTCTCTTGTGAATTTTTTTTCTGGTCTTATTATTATCATGGAAAAATCAGAGATAGCTTGTGCCAAGTTCACATGTAAGAATTATTTTTCCTGGGAATTTCAGTTTCAAATTTATGTTCAAGAGAAAGAATTGTGGGGGATTATTGATGGTACGGATAGCAAGCCGACTGATCCAAACAAAAATGCAGAATGGGCAGCCAAGGATGCTCGAGTTAAGAGATAGATTTTGCAAACTATGGACTCGTCCATTATGGTCAATCTTCATCCTTATAAAATAGCCAAAGCCATGTGGGACTACCTCAACAAAATCTATAATCAAAACAATTCATCTAGACGCTTTCAACTAGAGTATGAAATTTCAAATTACACACAAGGAGATCTGTCCATTCAAGAGTATTACATAGGTTTTGTCACATTATGGACTGAATATACTAACATTGTGTATGCTTCAGTTCCTGCAGCATCTCAAGAAGCCGTTCAGAATCTCCATCATACTAGTCAAAGAGATCAATTCTTGATGAAGCTCAGATTTGAATATGAAGTGGTGCATTCTAATTTATTACTTAGGACTCCTCCTCCTTCCTTGGATGATTGTTTGAATGAGCTACTAAGGGAAGAGCAACGTCACTTGACCCAAAACACTTTAGAACAACAAGGAAATCCCACCAATGTTCTCAATGTTGCTTATGCGGCACAAGGAAAACATAGAGCCCGAACCATAACCAACATTTAATGTTACAGCTGTAAGGGATATGGGCATATTGCAAGCCAATGCTCTCAAAAATTTTGCAACTACTGCAAAATTAAGGGACACATAATATCTGAATGCAGGAAGCGTCCACAAAATCGTAATCATCAAGCTTTTCATACTTCCACTACCAGAACGGTGACTGAACCTACAACAGCAACTGATTCTCTTCAACCAGCAGCAGCAGTTTCGTCTCTTACCCAGGAGAATGTTCAACAAATGGTTATATCAGCTCTTTATGCCCTTGGCTTAACTGGTAAAAATACATATCTTCCTAATATTTGGCTTCTTGACTCGGCTGCTTCAAACCATATGACATCATCATCAGATAATCTGCTTAATGTAAAAAAATATGACGGGAACATGCAAACTGAGATAGCTAGTGGGGATCATATTCCCATCATTGCCACTGGTGATATTACTTTCTCTTCACCCTTAAAAGATGCTTTTGTTGCTTCTGGACTATCAACAAATTTGATTTCAGTTGGACAAATTGTTGAGAATAATTGCAAAGTAATTTTCTCTCCCTCTGGTTGTATTGTGCAGGAACTGGAGTCAGGGAAGACAATAGCGGAGGGACCTAAATGGGGCAGACTCTTCCCTTTTCGGCCTACTAAACCAGTCAAGGCTATGAATATATTTTCTTTATTTTCCCATTCTTCATTTTTGGACCGAATGAACCGCTCATGTCTCTTGCACTATTGCTTTTTGAATTCTCAAAAATTAAGTTTTCGTCGCAGACTTGTCAGTTTTTCCAGTTTTCCGTTGCTGTTTTTAGCAATGGATTCGATTGTGGCGTTATTTTCTATTGTTATTTAGGTTTAGCAACGAAATTCTGTCGATAAATTCCATCATGATTTTCTTACACCAAAAGAGTATAAGTATGGAAATGTGCTAGTGGTATGTTCCCTTGGGTGATGTTACATGAGGTTATTGCAATGCACAAATAATTAAATTAGGAAAATGGAGTTGCTTAAATTAATAGAATTGCTTACATGTAAGAACCATGCCTATTATGTAGGATTAGAGGTGACAAAATTAGCTCAAATCCAAAATTCCGTCCAAATTCGCTTAAAAAATTGATTCCAACCCAATCCAATATGCAATCTGCCCATTTAAGCCCGTTCAAAATCTATCCATCATAAATTCAATCCGTTTGGGCCTGTCCTAGATGCCCAACGAGCCTCCTCCCAAATCCCCTTTCGCCCAGCCCTAATCACTTCCTTGTTTCTCTGTTGTGGCCCCCTCTCTCTCCATCCAGTCTCCCCACTCAGTGGCGAAGCCAGGACCCCGAAGTCAGAGGGGTCATACATTATAATTTTATTATAAAAAATTAAAAATACATACAAATTATACTATAAAAATATATTACATTTAAAATTAAAAAAGGATAATGATGAAAATAAAATAAAAATATAACTTTTATAATTGTTATCAACGCGATTTCATATTTTGAAAGCGTTTAATAATTAGTTTATTATTAATACTATTAAATATTCGAATAATAATATTTAAATAAATTTTTAATTTTATTTACATATCCAAAAATATTGGAAATAAAATTTAGGAGAGATCATTTAAATTAATTGAGGAGGTCACATATATATATATATATATATATATATATATATATATATATATATATATAAATTGAGGGTGTGCATAATGCCAACGTAGCTCCGCCAGCGCTCCCACTCAGCCCCTTCCATGTAAGAATATAATTAAAAAAAAAAAAAAAGGAAACTTTGAAAAGTCAAAGTTTCCGGCTGCAATTTGCAAATGCAAATTACAAAGGCAATTTGCATTTGCAAATTGCAAAGTAAACGCGTGGACAGCTAATGAATTAGCTGTCCATACGCGGTGAACAATGCCTATAAATAGGCATTGTTATTTTGCAAAAATATATCTCCAATTCAAACAAACAAAATACGTGTGGTGTGAGTTTGTTTGTGAGCATAAGAAAATAGTGAGAGTTTAAGGGTTTATTCAAAAATTCTTGGGATACTCTCTGGGTATTTTTCTTGTGTTGAGGGTATAAGAAAAATATTGTATTTGTTATTGTATGGTTGTAACAATTTTCACATAGTGAATATTTTTCTTGGTTGTCTTTTGACAACGACCGTGATTTTTCTCCGATTTTGGGGTTTTTCACGTAAATTCTTGTCTTGTGTTTTTCCTGTGTTTGTTCGACTATTATTCATAATTTATTAAAGGCAACTTCCTGGGATAAAGGGGGAGAATTTTTCTCAACAACTGGTATCAGAGCCAAGGTGGAGCCAAGATTCTTTCTTAGTATGCTCTGTGGTTGCAGCATAGACTGATCTTCCACATCAGAAAAGATTTTTTCTTGAGTATTGTGGACGTATACGGGTACTGTTCACGTATACGGTCATTATTCATTTATACGGTACTATTCACGTGAATAGTAAAAGTTGATTTGTTCGTGATAGAAAAATGTCTTCAACAAAATTCGATATTGAGAAATTTGACGGGAGAATCAATTTTGCCTTATGGCAAGTGCAAGTCAAAGATATATTAATCCAGTATGGATTGTATAAAGTATTGAAGGGAAAAACAATCCCTTTGACCAGCAGTGGAGATTCAGGAAAGTCCACAATGAACGATGAAGATTGGGAGGAGCTAGACATGAAAGCTGCCAGTCTAATTCGTCTCTGTTTAGCAAAAAATGTTATTGCTAATGTGGTTGGACTATCTACAACAAAAGAGATCTGGAATAAGCTTGAAGAATTGTACCTAACAAAAAGTGTCTCAAATAGACTTTATTTAAAGGAGCAATTTTATAAATTGCAAATGGAAGAAGGCACGAAAATTTCAGATCATCTGAGTGTCTTGAATGGAATTATTTCTGAATTGGAGACTCTTGGAGTTAAGATAGATGAAGAGGATAAAGCCTTGCGACTCATCTTGTCTCTTCCACCTTCTTATAAACACATGCAACCCATTTTAATGTATGGGAAGGAAACTGTAGTTTTTTCAGAGGTGGCGAGTAAATTAATTTCTGAAGAAAGAAGAATGAATGGAGAAAATAAACATTCAGAAAACTCAATTTTGGCTGTTTATGGGAAGAAGAAGAAGAACTCTGAGAATAAAGTTGTATGCTGGGGATGTGGGCAAACTGGCCACATTAAAAGGAACTGCAAAAAGGGTGGAGCTAGTTCGGCCAACAGCTCCAAAAATCAAGCTGATGTTACCAATGTAGTCTCCCTGCAAGAGGGAGATGATGAATTCTATTAAATATATATGTCCTCATGGCATGATTGCTACCATTGAAAATGCCATGAAAGAGGACATCTGATTGGTAGCATGTCCACGGATTTACACACGGGCATTGGCTGATACTGCAAGAGGGAGATGATGAATTCTATTAAATATATATGTCCTCATGGCATGATTGCTACCATTGAAAATGCCATGAAAGAGGACATCTGATTGGTAGCATGTCCACGGATTTGCACACGGGCATTGGCTGATAATTATGCAAGGTGTGTGGTGCGACAAAAGAATGTCGATGGCTAATGAACTTCCTGGAAAATCAGCATGGAAGTTGCACCATAATTTATTAGCAAGTTTTTCGACATGGCCGAGGTGAAATTCTTGAAGTTAGTGTTAATTTCAAGTGGGTATACTTTTTATGGTGGAGTATGATAATTCTTATTTAAGAATTGTAATTATCGGTGTTAGACAATGTTTTGGTAGCAGATATTTTTTTTTAATTATGGTGGAGATTGTAAGAATATAATTAAAAAAAAAAAGGAAACTTTGAAAAGTCAAAGTTTCCGGCTGCAATTTGCAAGGCAATTTGCATTTGCAAATTGCAAAGTAAACGCGTGGACAGCTAATGAATTAGCTGTCCATACGCGGTGAACAATGCCTATAAATAGGCATTGTTATTTTGCAAAAATATATCTCCAATTCAAACAAACAAAATACGTGTGGGGTGAGTTTGTTTGTGAGCATAAGAAAATAGTGAGAGTTTAAGGGTTTATTCAAAAATTCTTGGGATACTCTCTGGGTATTTTTCTTGTGTTGAGGGTATAAGAAAAATATTGTATTTGTTATTGTGTGGTTGTAACAATTTTTCACATAGTGAATATTTTTCTTGGTTGTCTTTTAATAACGGCCGTGATTTTTCTTCGATTTTGGAGTTTTTCACGTAAATTATTGTCTTGTGTTTTTCATGTGTTTGTTCGACTATTATTTATAATTTATTAAATGCAACCTCCTGGGATAAAAGGGGAGAATTTTTCTCAACATTCCACTCTCGCCACCTCTGTGCCTCTCCACCGTCCAGTCATCGCCAGCCTCCCTAGTCCAGTCACCGTTCGTTCGCCGCCCTAGTCAGTCGTAGCCGGCCCTCGCTGCCTTCTCCAAGTCCTTCAAAGTTCAAAGTAAGCTTTTATATTTTTGCTTTTGGATCTGTTGAAGATTTCTTCGATTTGGGTTATTTGTTGTTATGTGGGCAGTTATCCCTTTCACTGAACTGTAGGGTGTTAAGAATTGGGTTTTGTTCACCTGGATCATACTTTCTGCGTTCTACATAAATTCCTTTCCAGCATAGACTCAATAAATCCTCCAGCATCGATTAGTGTTAATCGAGCCAAAATATTGATCTCTATTGTATATCTAAAATGAGGGTCCAATAATTTATAGATTTGATACATAGCACTGAGCTGGCGATTGTCTGAAAATGGGCTACTGATTTCTTTCTGGTTTTTATAGTAATCAAAGATCCATATCATATCTGAATCTAATTTGAGTCTTTTTATTTTCATCGAGTTTTAGTAGTAATAGTAGTTTTGGAATGAGTAGGGCATTTTGATTAGTAGGGGTGTACACGGTTCGGTACAATTCGGGGATTTCCAAATCTCCGTATTGTATTGAAATTTTGGTTCCTAAAAATTTCGGTACAATTCGGTTCTTATAAATTTCGGTACAATTCGGTACGGTTTTTTTAATTTTCGGTACAATTCAGTTCGGTTTTTCGGTTCTTTCGGTAAAAAACAAAACAATACAATACAATACGGTATTTCGGATAATTTTAATAATTTATTTTTTAAAATATTTTAAAAATTATCAATTCTTTAAATTTAAATTTTAATTCACTCCAAAAACTCAAAATAAAATTTTCAAATTTTATTCTTAATAATATTGCTTTACAACTAAAATATTATTGACATTATTTTTAATAATCCTTGATGATGATTGGTGTGTTAATCATATATTAATTAAGTTTCTGATAATAAAAATTATACATATTATTATCTTCAATAATATATGAATTTATAAAAATAAATTGGTTTTGTTTGCAATTTATATAGAAACACTTGAGGTAGATTATTTATACATTTCATTATGTCAACCAAAAAGTGCGTAGTAAAATAAAATAAAAATTTAATAGTAATGGCAAAAGTTTTGACATATATTAATTCATATTATAGTAGTAGAAGTAAATTCTAGTTATTTTTTTGGATATATAGAGACTTTAAACTATATATAAAATGTGTACTATGTTTATAATTTTGACATATATATTAAATATAAGAGTTTTTGACTAAATATAATATTTTATCCGTGTTCAATTACTCATATAGATAATTAGATGTTGTGCTAGATATAAATGGGTATTAGTTGAGTGATATTAAATATAAATCAAATTAATTAATAAGAAAATTACATACTCATATAATTAGTTATATATATAGCTTTAGCTAGTTATATTTAGAGAATAGAAGATGGCTTTATGAACTATGATTATGTTTAGAATTTATTCACATTTATTATCTTGACTCAATTATTATATTCAATTTCATTAAATTTGGCTTAACAGTTAAGAGATTGTTAATTGCTATTATAGTCAATAGTTATATTATAAGGGTGAATGTGAAATGCAGCCATCTTTTTATAGGTTTTGTAGTTTAATATAATATATAATTAATAATACATATTGAAAATTGAACAATTACTTTATTTCTTAATTTTCTTTTATTAAATTATCCATATATAGAATAATTTTCATAAAAAATAAAATATTGTGATAATGAAAAACCAACATTTTTATAGTACTAATTACTAAGCTAATTAAATTATTCGTAAGATTATTATATTCTTATATATTTATATTAATTGGTAAAATTTCATTGATACAATAATTGTATATAATTATACTATTAAAATACATAATCAATTACTCATATAAATATTATCCCAAAAATAGATGAGTATTGGTTGAGTGATGCTAAAAATAAATTGAATTATTGATAAGGTGATTAATATTATATACCCATACATTTACATCAATTGGTAAAATTTCATTTTTAATACATGCTTATTTATAAATAGATTTTTAATTTACATACACATAGAAAAATTGTGACGAAAATAGATAAATATTAGTTGAGTGACACTAAAAGTAAATAAAATTAATTGCATATTCATATATATATAGTAATTAAATTTATCAAATTAATAATTAAAATATCTATTTTAATTTATTAACTATTTATTATATTAATTTAATGCATTAAAATATTTAATACAAATAATTATGAAACAAAATTTATATAATAAATATATAATATAAATTATAAATAATATTTATATATAAATTGCTAGTATTATATATAATAAGTAATAAATATCGGTTCTTTCGGTCCAATTCGGTTCCAAAACAGTTCGGTACTGTTCAATACGGTTCTCAGTCCGGTTCCAGTACAATTCGGTTCGGTCCTAATCAAAAAGTCAACGGTACAATTCGGTTCGGTTCTAGTCAAAAAAGTCAACGGTACAATTCGGTTCTGGATCTTTTTCTTCGGAATTTCGGTTCGGTACAGAAAGATCCAGACCCGTGTACACCCCTATTGATTAGTATTTCTTTTTGCACGATATGAATGCATTTTTAATTCAGTGCAATTGCATACTACAGGAAATTGTGGTGATTTAGCTGCTATAATTTTATGTTCTTGAGCCCATATATAATACTGGTAGCTTGAGATATGAGAAGTGTAGTTTAATTAATGTTAAATCTAATAATCATCATCTCTGTGTAATTTTGCTTGATTATATTGGTAAGGCTTGAGCTTAGAGGATAGGATGAACTTGGTTAAGTTTAATACTTTTTGAAGGAAATGTATAAATTATAGAGTATAGAACATGCCCTGTCTTGAGTATGATAACTCAAAGGCTTGATGGAAAGTGAACAAATTATAATGTGATCATGCTGATTTCTTTCTGGGTTTTGGATTTAGTGATTATACTCTATTTTTGAATGGTCATGCCTTTTTTCAACTGGGAAATGGTGGAGAAATTCAATTTTGTTTGCCATTTCTCCTCTTTCAAAACTTCTTATCCATTTTCATACAGTAAGTTTTTTATTTTCTCACCAAGAATTTTCTGGCTGCCTTGTTGATTATGTTTTTTGGAAAATTGTTTTCTTTGCTCTGCTTTATTCTTGCTGCAGGAAAGTCTTTTACTTTGGTCAATAAAAAACCATATCTTGTTAGATTCTGTTTGGTTTTGATATGCAATTTCCTGCAGGTGATTCACGTAGATCCATCAAACAATGAAGAGATGGAATTTTGGGAAGAAAACAATAGCAACATTGCTCTCATGGCAAGGAATAATTTTCTTGCAGATAAGTTGGTAGCTCTTGTCTGTCAAAAATTCACCTGGAGTCCGGGTCAATTTCACTCATGGTCACTCAACTTATCACTTATCGTCCAAAAGTAATCGACTTTTTTTTTCTTACTTAAATGTCACTGAACTTTTAACATTATTGCACAAAAGTCATGTTGACCGGAATCCGGCGACGACCCTTGCCGGATTGATGACTTTTTTGTAAAAATGTTAAAAGTTTAGTAACATTTAAGTTGAAAAAAACAAAAGTTAATTACTTTTGCGAGATAAATGATAAGTCTAGTGACCGGGAGTGAAATTAATTTAAATGTAGCATTTGTTGAACTTATCAATCCGGCAAGAGTCGTCACCGGATTCCGGTCAACATGACTTTTGTGCAATAATATTAAAAGTTCAGTGACATTTAAGTAAGAAAAAAAAAATCGGTTACTTTTGCGCGATAAGTGATAAGTTGAGTGACCATGGGTGAAATCAACCCCCTGGAGTCCTCCGGTGACAGACTCGGAAGCTCTAAAAGATTTGCTTGCTAAGAAACCTATTGCTGTATAAAGCTTTGGTTGATACAGAATTTCAAGAGAAGATTACAACTAGAAATCTCTGTAATTAGGAATAATGTAGGAGCTAGTTATGAAACTGGGGAGGTAAAGCATACGGTTGTCTACTAGTATACTTGGGCTTTGGAAGCAGCAAAATGGCTGGGGAGCATTTATGCTACTTCTAGGCCGATGGTAATATGTTTTTTAAGTGACAATTCTTACATAGAAATGTTATGAATTTTCCTTGAACTGAATTGATATTTGTTGGTGATTTAGTTGTTATTTGATAAAATGCTATGAAATTTCGGGTTACTTACGTCTGTGGTCATCGAATTTTGGTGCTTATAACCAAATGGTCATAATAAAATAATTTGTAACATAAAAGTTACCAAACAATTATTTTTTTTCAATTAACGTAAAAATGACCGAAAAATTAATTTTTTGTCACCGAAAGGTTACACAAATATGCCAATATGACCCGCCTACAAGAAAAAAATTGACACGTTACTAAGTACACATCAGTAAAACTTTTTGTCTTTTTGTATAGGTTGGCATAACACGTGTACTTGCTGACGTGTCAATTTCTCCATATAAACGAGTTATATCGCATTACTGACTGAACACGTTTTAGAAAATTACTGATAAAATAGCATATTTGCTTGGATTTTCGGTGACGAAAAATTAATTTTTCGGTCATTTTTATCTTAATTGAAAAAAAATAAAAGTTTGATAACTTTTATGTTATAAATTATTTTATTATGACCATTTTGTTATAAGCACCAAAATTCGATGACCACAGACGTAATTAACTCTGAAATTTCCTTAAAACCAATTGATTTATGTTTGTGATTTAATCGTTATTTGATAAATCGAGTTAAAAACATGAGCTCTTTGAAAAATATATTCTATAAAATAAATCAAATGTCAATAAATATTTGGAGTAAAGTTCAATTTGTTGATGTCTAAATTTAAAGATAGAAATAACTTGAAAACTTAATTTTAATTATTACACTTTCACTATTTGTATATTCAATATTTTTATTAAATTAATTTTTTAAAATGAATAATTACTTACTATTTATATATTTAATATTTTTATTAAATTAATTTTTTAAAATGAATAATTACTAACTATTTATATATTTAATATTTTTATTAAATTAATTTTTTAGTATTCTGCTATCATATTGGAAATTATCTTCGTTAAAAAATAATTTTTTAGATTCTGCTATCATTTGTTGATATAATATTGTGTCGGTAGGAACATGGTACTCTTACTTGATCATATGATTCGAGTGATTAAGAGTACGTGATTTCTTGATGTTTAACGCTTATTATTGACCATGTTCCTTTGATTGGATTGCTATGAGATTCGAATAAAAGAGAACTGGTTTCGTGTTATTGGATTCTTAAATGATTGGTCATGTTCTTTAATTATAATGGATGTGAGTCTGATTTGTGAAGTAAGCTTGGATCGAAATCATGTTGTGAAATGTTAATTGCGAAATAGCCTCAATAGTGGCTGAATTGTGTCATAGTTAGATACATATACATGCCTATAGGGGATAGAGTTGCAACTGCTAGTGTTGATATTGAATTAGTGTCTCCTAATTTTAGTTGATACATTTGGTATCCCATGTTCTAAAAAATTTATTAATTGAGACAGTTATGTCTCCCCTGTTTCCCCAGACCGATACTAGAAACAGTATGCAGTATTCTTGTTATCCACCTCTAGTGATTAGATTAAGGTGAGCTTTTGGCTATCTGAAGTGTTATATTGATAGTAATTATGAATTATTGCATCTTATACATGATAACTATACATTATGCTTATATATATATATATATATATATATATATATATATATATATATATAGGCTTAATACATATACAAGTACTTGAACTTGACTCAATAATTTATTTAAACACCTAAAGTTTAACAGTGATCTATTAAACACTTGTAGTTATCAAATTACAAATTCGCATTGAATTTGAAAAATTAAAATATATGACACTCAGCTATGCTGATGCAACATAAAAATCTACAAAAAATTCATCAAAATCAATAAGAAAATGAACTCATTCCATTTTCATTTTCACTAGTTTCATTGTGCATGTAGAACATAGGTTTTCATTACAATAGTTCAA
Organism: Excoecaria cochinchinensis; assembly: GCA_947683425.1. NCBI lineage: Eukaryota > Viridiplantae > Streptophyta > Magnoliopsida > Malpighiales > Euphorbiaceae > Excoecaria > Excoecaria cochinchinensis. Next base: position 2,180,925 of record CANTUQ010000153.1, on the reverse strand, counting down.
TTATTACATCAGTCCAATTAAGTGTCATGTATTTCAATTTTTCAAAAATAATATTAATATGTGCTTATTATTTACAAAATTGATCAGTATATGTGTTCAATAAATCATTGTTAAAATTTAAATGTTCAAATAAAATCATTGTTAAATTTTAAATGTTCAAATAAATTATGATATCAAGTTCGAACATCTCCTTATTTTGAATACTTGTGTGTATCCATTTTTTAATCTTAGTATAAAAGACTATGTAAAAGGTCGTTTGTAATAAGAAATTCCATATTAAACTATATGCTTAGTTTGGTGGTTTGTTTTATCCCTATATAGGGCTATATTAGGTTAGTTATAAGCCCAAGAGCCCATGTATATTATAGATTCTTTCAATGTATAAAGATTCTATTTAAATTATAATAAAGCGCCTTTCTTCATTCTTAGTGCTTTTATGTATTAACAACTATTTGCATATAACTTAAATTATAGAATGTAGTGATTCATATAAACGAGTACAAAGACAATAATAAAAAGTTCGATGATGTGAGATGGTTATTACATGCAAATATGTTAATATTTAAATTACCTCTAGTCATAGTATTAATAAAATAAGACATTGTTAATATAGATAAATTAGCACATGTTATATTTCTTAATCAGTATAAAAAGTAATTATCATTAGCTATGATGATTAAGATGATTAAAATTAACATGTAGATACTTATTTACATATTTATCTTAATCTAGCTTACAAAATTATGACTTATAATATATATTAAAATTGATATTTCATGTGTGATCCATATAATTAATTAAATGGAGTTATACTTGTATAGGTACTCACAAGTGAAACGAATATGAGCAATAAAAAGATCATTTTAAATGAATTTAAAATGAATATGAATATTTTAAAACTAACTAAATTTGGTAACGATAGAACAAATTTTGTGAGTATTGTCCCTGCTAGCACCTCAATCTCAAATTTATTTTCCTTCATTTTTCTTCTTTTCAAGTGCTTTCTCTTATACCAATATTGACATACAAAAGAAATAGAAAATTACTTTTTCTTTTCTATTCTCTCTTATTCTTTTCAAATGCTTTCTCTTATCCATAAATTGTCCCAAAAAAATAGAAAATTACTTTTTCTTTTCTATTGTCTTTGCTTTCTCCTAGAATTGACAATTCTTTATCTTACTCGGATCCATCTCAATATAGTGACTTGAATCAAAAAAAAAAAAAAAAACCAAATTATTCAAGATTGTAAACCCGAAGTCAATCCAAACTCGAAATTCGAAACATTCATCCAAACTCGAAATTCGAAACATTCATCCAAAAATAACTGAATTTCAACTTGACTCAATTCAATTTTTTCAATTAATTTTTGTATGTCATATTTATTTTTAAATTATAGTTGAATTAATTAATTATATATTAATACTAGACCATTTTATTAATATCTCTATTTCAATATTATATAAAAATTATATTTTCTATAAATATCTAATTATTTAAATTAATTTTACACTGTAAAAAATAACAAAATAAAATAAATAATAATAACTAAATGGGGCATATTGTATACCATATTTCACTGTTTCCATTCTTTTGCATATTTTCTCTTTCAATCTTTTTTCACTTCATACCTTAATTCGTCATTATTGTACACCATCTTGCATCGCTGTGCTACTCAACATTGCCCAATTGATTTTTTTATAATCAAATCATAACATCTCAGATCTGAAATAAAATGATGTTTCTATAATCAAATCATAACATCTCAGATCTGAAATAAAATACAACGCTTTAAAAATCCTAAGTTTGCAAATAGTACATTTTGAGTCGTGAATAATACTTCAAAAGGTGAATAGGGCCATCTGAAAACATGAATATTATTTTTTCAAGCTACGAATAGTTCAATTTAAGACAACTCTGAGAGTTGTATTTGAAATAAAAACGAGTCTATTTAAAACAATAAAAACAGAAACTAAAATCCAAACCATGATTTCACAATGATTAATGAAGTTTGAGCATAATAAAAATTGATCAAATCGACCAATATAATAAATTATATATGATGCCGTATATATTTGAAATAGGAAGATTGAAAAAAAAGTAATAGTTGACCCAAGTTAAAAAAAAAAAAAAAAAACCAATTACGCCGATCTTAAAACCAAATAAAGCGAATTGATTCTATTTTAGTTTTCAATTCCAATCGATCCGATTTTTCAATCCTAATTATGACTCACTAATCGACACAAATCTGTCAAAAAAATAAATAACCCGACCCAAAAAATAACAATCCATAATACCCAAACATTAAAAGAACTAAATAGAAGTGACCGGAATCCATCGGATCCAACTGGCCCAGTTTGCCATGTCTACCTACCCAACAAGCTTTTAAATCTTACCGTTAATGAAAGCCATTTTACTCATACAAAGTGACATCTCGCCAGCCTAGCTTTACTTTAATTATTATTATGTACTAGCCTCATTTTCTAGCTGACTTTTCCAAAATACAAAATTAATTCCCGCAATGAAATATTAGCAAAACATGTAAGACCGTAATAAATTTTAAATCGATTGTCAACACCACCAATTTGACAAGTTTCAGCAAACCAAGGGTAAGATTTAGTCCAGCAATTGTTGTCAATGCTTTACACTAACCGTTGGAACATTCAAACTGTTTGGGGTAACAACCTTTTGTACAAGGCAATTCCACAGGAAATCAAAATAAGGTATGCTTTGGGATTACAACAGTTCAGTGTTTTGCTCCAGATGCGATTATATTTCTCTTACCAACCAAATCCAGGATTTAAGAACACATTCCGAAAGATTCACGAGGTGAGTTTGGGGCATAATACTCATTCATCAAAGACACCAGACTAACATGAATGTTTTAACGACAATAAAACCCCAACCAACCACCAGTGACTAGAGAAGGTTCAAAGAAACAGCTTAACCGGAATGAACTTATTTGTAATATAAACATTCCATCAGCTTCTAATTTGTATCCACCAGTTATGCACCACCAAAATACCAAATTATTTAATCACAACTGGCAAAAATTAATTAAAATGCCAAATACAAGAATTATACTTTAAAGTAAAATGTCCGTGTGCATGTGCATTAGGCGCATGAATCCTTTCAAACAAATTATGAAATATAATTTCCAAAAGTTTTATGACCGCAAACTGAAACTAGATAAAATTTCTCATACAATAACTATTAACATTAATGTCCCAGGGAGAAAAAAACTTCCAGATGAAACTGAGAGGGAAAAAAATGAACAAAAAATAAAAAGCATCACAATCACTCTCCAACTGCGACCATCCTACTAAAAGATATTATGGTTGAACCACGAAAGTTTGCAAGGAAAGTAAAGATTTGGGTATCAAAGTCCCTGCCCACCATATCCAGAGGGACCATTAAAGTATAACCTCTCTCGTTTCCAGCAATAGCAACATTAATCCGAAAGACATAAAGCTATTTGATACATCAAGATCACAATCTACCCTCCTTCAATGACCCCACCTCAATACTCCACATCAACCATACTCGAGTTCACATGACACCTTGACACGAAAAAAGCCAACTAAATGAAAAAAGAACTCACCATCAAAGCACTCGTAGAACTTAGAAGCACTTCCTGTGGACAATGGACGGACCAGACTCGTCATACTCGCCCTTTGAAATCCACATCTGACACAACACAAAGCAAGTATCTCAGTCTTGAGCCAATACAAAACATAATACCAGTAACTACAGGTATTAGTGAAACACAAAGATCACCTGCTGGAAGGTACTGAGGGATGCAAGGATAGATCCTCCAATCCAGACACTGTACTTTCTCTCTGGTGGTGCCACGACCTTAATCTTCATGCTGCTTGGAGCGAGAGCAGTAATTTCCTTGCTCATACGGTCAGCGATACCGGGGAACATTGTGGAACCACCACTGAGCACAATGTTACCGTAAAGATCCTTCCTGATATCCACATCACACTTCATGATAGAGTTGTAAGTAGTCTCGTGAATTCCTGCAGCTTCCATTCCAATGAGAGATGGCTGGAACAAAACTTCTGGGCAACGGAACCTCTCAGCTCCAATGGTGATGACTTGGCCATCAGGAAGTTCATAATTCTTCTCGACAGATGAGCTACTCTTTGCAGTCTCAAGTTCCTGCTCATAATCAAGGGCAACATATGCAAGTTTCTCCTTCATGTCACGGACAATTTCCCGTTCTGCAGTGGTGGTGAACATGTACCCTCTCTCGGTGAGAATCTTCATCAAGGCATCAGTGAGATCACGACCAGCAAGGTCTAGACGAAGGATGGCATGTGGGAGAGCATACCCTTCATAGATTGGCACCGTGTGACTCACACCATCACCCGAGTCCAGTACAATACCTGTTACAGATGAAACACCATTAAATAGAAAATGCATCCATATAAAGTTGTAATATGGAATGCAAAGGAGGATAGTAACTGATACAAACCAGTTGTACGGCCACTGGCATACAAGGACAGAACGGCTTGAATGGCAACGTACATAGCAGGAACGTTAAAGGTCTCAAACATGATTTGAGTCATCTTTTCTCTGTTGGCCTTGGGGTTGAGAGGAGCCTCAGTGAGAAGCACTGGATGCTCCTCGGGAGCAACACGAAGCTCATTGTAGAAAGTGTGATGCCAGATCTTTTCCATATCATCCCAGTTGCTGACAATACCATGTTCAATGGGGTACTTCAAGGTCAGGATACCTCTTTTAGATTGTGCTTCATCACCCACATATGCATCCTTTTGACCCATCCCGACCATGACACCAGTGTGTCGCGGTCTTCCCACAATACTGGGAAACACTGCCCTAGGAGCATCATCACCAGCAAATCCGGCCTGCATAAGGGGTCTCTCAGCAATCACAAAATGAAGTAACATAACATACAACTCAAACTAGAATCTAGGAAATATACAACTTACTTTCACCATTCCAGTTCCATTATCACAAACAAGGGGCTGAATATCCTCCGCATCGGCCATTTTCTAAAACCCACATAAGGATACAATGAAGTGAGTGCAAAAGATTGAGAAAAAATGCACAAAAAAACAACAGTGAAGCCTTAATTCTACATTAGATAAAACACTCAGACAAGCACAAGAAATTTGCAAACTAAATTTCTAGTGCCAAATTGAAGAACAATGTACAAGAAGTAATCCTTCAGTCAAAGATTCTAGGAATGTTTTTAGTTACCTATACTCTGGTCCTTCAGAAATTCATGGACCAAGCCAATAATAAAGTGCCACATCAAATAAAACAGTTGAAAAAAATAGTGGGATGCTAGTTATTGTTCGCATGTGGCACTCTATCATAGGCTTGGTTCATGAAATAACTCATGGACCAGGCTTAGGCAAGAATTTTCCATGTTTTGACACCTCACAAAACTCATATCAAATCCAAAACTTCTCTAGGATCAATCACACAAAACATCTTTAAAATTTTGTTTCTCCTAAAAACTGAGCTGTAAACAATAAAAATAATCATGTATAAAAAAAGATTCCTTCAAGTAGTATCTTAGAAACTCAAACACTAGTTATGACACGGTAATGAAAACAAATTTTCTGCCGTCTCAGAATTAAGAAATGAACCTTTTTTTTTTTGTTTTGGCAAAACCTGGAAAAATTCTTGAGAGATGAGATTTTTATAATTTCTGATCCAGCAAAGCCGTCAAGTTATTTTAATATAACCACAGTTTTCGCTCGAGTTACTTCTAATGCCTTTGTTAAACAAATATACCAAGTTCACACTTCTATATCTAGATCGAAAAGCACAAAGTACAGCACAATTACAAAATGAAAACAAATATAAAATGTTGAAACAGAACAAATCGTACAAGAATAGATCCGGATATGAGAGAACCAGATCAGAAAATCAAATCAAACGATCCAAGACAAGAAACTGCTATCAATAAAAAACAGTACTAACAAATTTCATATTCACGCTCACACAAGCTACATCTAAATCCAGATCTCACTTTCAATATCAAGTAAAAAGCAGAAAATTCTCAGATCGGAAACATTGATTCCAAAGAAAAATCAATCAAAGCTCACCGATCTAGTACCACGAAAGAAAAAGAAAATTCAAAAAAAAAAAAAGAGAGAGAGATCGAAGCATACCTTAGACTAAAAGGAACAGATCAAAGCAGCGAAGAAGAAAGATCGAAACAAACCAAGCCAATCTAAAGAGATAGGCCTGGGAGCTTTCGCTTCTGTTTGTAGCTTTGAATTGAATAGCAGAGAGGCTTATAAAAAAGGGCAAAAAGGTGTGATTTTGCCTCTAGTAAATAGCGTTTGTGTTTTTTTTTTTTTTTTTTTCTTTTGAATTTTACCCTCAAACTAACTGGACAATTTTTTTTATTAATGTTTAATAAAAAAAATTACAAATTTAATAGTATTTTCAAAAATGGAGTGAATCAAAAATTTCAGACTATGGAATTCACTTGTCCGAAAAGCAAATTTACACTGAAATCGTAATATTGTGTTGCGATTTCGGTAAGTCAGAAACCGCAATCAGGTATTGTAGTTTCAAATTGTCTGAAACCGCAACAGATGGTTGCGAATTCAGAAGTTCGATGGTTTCAGATGTACTGAATAGGGTGAGAAAAAAATCCGTTGAATTTAATTAATCGAAAAATCGAACCGAAATCGATTTAAAAAATATGTTAACCGAATCGATTTTTTTCTTAACGGTTAGTGTTTTACAAAAATCGATATTAATAGACTGCTTTTTATTTTTTAACTTATGAATCGGTTAACCGAATCGAAATCGATACATGAACACTCCTATATTTTATTTATTTTATTCCACTCTTTTTTGTTTTTATTATAATTTTTTATTTCATTATTTTCATATTTAATTATTTATATACTTTTAATTTTCATTTACTTTAAAATATTTCAATTTCATTTTAGTTTTTTAAAGTCATTTTAGTTAATTTATTAATTGTTCACTATGAACATATTTAGCATTTCTTATTATTTTCCGATATATCAATTTTTCATTAATTAAAATCAAAATATATTCGAAAAATTATATAAAATTAATATATTAACTAAAATTTTCAAAAAAAATAAAATTTTTAATATATATGAAAATAATATTTTTGAATATTTTTAATTTATATTTGTTGTTTGAATACCATATTTAATTATTATGTTGAATTATATTTGTTTTCTAATTTTAAATTTTAAGTATCTTCAACAATTTAATTTTTTTATTAATGCATTTTATAATTATAGTGATTAACCAAAAAATATCGATTAATCGGTCCGAAAATTCGAAATCGATGGACTGGTTAACCAATAGTAATGGACTGAAATTTTAAAAAATCGATATTAATCGACTGATTTTTTTTAACTCATGGACCAGTTACCCCTAATACTGATACCGCAACACAGTGTTACCATTTTAGTGCGTGTCAGACTTCCTTTCAATATTTTCATAATGAACATGTTGAAAAAAAATATCCTAAAATGCTATATAAATTTATTTGAGTTACTCTTGAAATTCCATCACCGAGAGCAAAAAAATTAGTTATTGAAGTAGCTATTAAAGTAAAAGAAGAAGGCCGCAAAAATACTAGCTGTTGAAATACTAGCTTAATACTAGCTGTTGAAATAAGGTATTTTATGAATTTTGTTATATTTATTTATTGACATATAAGTTTAGATAATTAATGAAAAATATGAATAAATACTTTTTATTATTATAATGTATGAATATTGTCAATATTTTTATTTTTATTTTTTTATTACTTGATTTTTATGTAGTATGAAAATTTTAATTATTATCAATATTATTAGGATTTAAAAATATTGAATAACGTTAAATGTTTTATTATATGTGTGATATTTGTATGTACTAATGTCATTCTTTTTGTTCCACAGATGTTTTTAATATGTAAGTTTATTTTATATACCTTCGTGTGACATTTTTGGAAGGAAAAAGAAAATGTCATTTTTCTAAATTCCTTTCTGTCGCGAGCGCGACAGAACGAGGCAAGTGTATTTTAGACTTCATTGCGATGGCGCGACGGTGAGTATCATCGCGACAGAAAATTTTTGATTTTCTAATTTTCTTTCTGTCGCGATGGAGAGCAGGAATAAATTATCGCGATGACGCGACGTATAGCACGATGTTTAAATTTTTCATTTCGGTTCTGTCGCGATCGCGACAGAATGCGGAATTCGAAATTTTAAGTCAAATCAACCGTTGAGATCACATTTAATTCCCCACCTTCTCATTTTCCACCCTAATAACTTCTCTTTATTTTATTTCTTTTGCCTCTTCAGTTTTCTTCTCTTTATTTTCGCACGATTCTCTCAAAATCTTTTTCACGATTCTCTCTAACTTCCAAAGCAAATCTCATTTTTCTTCTTCTTCTATAAATCTGTTGCTTTTTCTTTTTCTATTTCTTCTCATCTTGTTCTTCAAGTGGAAAACGATTTTGAAATGGTGAGAACTAAACATGTGGGTGATAAAAGCAAAGGGAAGCGACCTATGGGGGAATCCAGCCAACCGGAAGAGGAACCAACTCCTGCTTTCCTCATTTTTCAAAACAGGTACGACTGCCCTTTTCCCATTTATTCTGATGAGGAGGGTGAGAAATTCCTTCATTTTGCTAAGAAAACGTATGTGGGTATGTGGGCTCTTGATTTTGCAATTTTAAATACTATGGGTTTGCATGATCAGATTAATAATTTTCTTCAATATATGAAATGGGGTAAATTTATTACTTTCTCCTTACCTGTAAGAAAAGATTGGGTAGTAGAATTCTTTGTTACCTTAGAGTATGTGGATAAAGGTAGGGACTCCATGAAATTTAGACATCAGGGTAGAAATCATACATTTACCTATAATGATTTGCATACTTGGTTTGGTTTCCCATTAAATGGAAAAAGATTTGATTCGCATATATTTCAGCCCTCTCCTGTTTGGAATAGAATTTCTGGTTTAGAACGTTTTAATAATAAAAATTCCACTAACAGGCAAATTAAAGACAATGCATTGATGCTTTCTCACAAATTTCTGTGTCATGCTATGCATGGGAGGGTAGAAAGTACTAAGGTGCAAACAAAGGATTTGTTTGTTTTAGATTTATTGCAATCCCGTAAAATGCCTGACTCCATTGATTTCATTTTAGATGGTCTTTACCATGCCTCTATTGCGCGTAGTAAATCAGTGGGAATGTGCCATATGGTGACGGGCATTATTTTGGGGTGTATGGGTGATTTAAATAATTTTGCAATGAATGAAAATGAGTCAATTCCTTTGCTGGATGTTGTCTATTTGCGCAGAGCTAATATTTTAACCAAGGGAGCTTGGCCCCCAAGGTTTGTTGATAGATGTGCAGGTGGAACTAGTAGGGCTGAACCAAGTATGGCTGGACCAAGTGTGTCTCATGCAAGGGCACATGAATCAGCTTCCGCAGCTCATGCTCATGACTCCTCGGGTGAGGACGAGGCGGCTGCTGGTGTTGATTCTGAGGAGAGGAGGACTGATAGAGGCACTGCTGTAGATTTGGAGCCTGTTTTGCACAGATTGGATGGTATTGAAGCCACCAATCAGAGTATGGCAGCGCGCATGGATGTGCTAGAATCGGATGTGCGGACGGTGCTAAAAAATCATAAGAGTTTGGGTCGCAAACTCCTTATTTTTTTCCGCAAGCAGAATGTGGATCTATCTCCAACTCTACCAAGCTCCCCTAGTGGGAGTTTTTGAGTTTGTCTCCTTTCTTTTTCTTAATTTTGTTTGTTTTTGTTTTCATTTGTGTTTTTTTTTTTTTATGTTAGTTTGTTATGTTAGTTTATTCCTTTTTACACAATGAGGACATTGTGTCCTTCAAGTGCGGGGGGAGTTCTGTGTGTGTGATTTTATTTCAAATATATGTATGTATGGTTGTACATGTGTATTTGTGTAGTATAGCTTGTGTTATGCATGCATTGCTAGATTTAGGAATGTATTGTTTTAGATTGTTTTAGGTTGTTTTACAATAACGTTTTGTTTTGGAGCTTTGTATTTGATAATTATTTGAGAATTAGAGCATGTATAGGTTTTATATTTTTTAGCCATTAGCCTAGATAGTAATTTTTTGACCATTTTTCATTATTTGTTTTACTTTAGCATTCTGTTGTACATAGTGAAGGGTATGACTTAGTAAAACACTTTGGTGTAAGTTCTTTTTAAGTTATGTATCTTTTTATATGTAAATAAAGACTGTTTTGCCAATTTATTGCCTATGATAGTTTGACCTATTGTCATATGAGCTTTTGAAGCCTTATACACGAATTTTTCTTTGTATGAGAGCCTTATTATGCCATATCCTCTAGAACTTGTTTGTGGTAAATTTCGAGACTGCATTTTAATATGGATTGTACACGGGATATGATAAGGGCACTTAAAATGAACTACTTTTGGCTTACTTTTCAATTCCTTTACTTTTTGACTTTAGGTAGCCAACTTTGAGCCTATTTCCTATTTTTCTTGTTTAAACATATTAATAACCTAATATTTTTGTTTAACCAAGGCCTAATTTCTTTGTAATTACCCTATTGTGGAGGGATTAGGATTGATATAGCATGGGAGATATATTTGTTATTGAAAAGCATGAAATTAGTAAAAATTTGCAATTGAAATTTCCTTCTTTTCAAAGTTAGAGTTACAAATGCTAGTAGAGAAAAAAAATAAAAGAAAAGAAAAAATGGGAAAAGCAAGATGTACATTTAAAATTTCTTATGTGTGGGATGGAGCATTAAAATGCACCCATACTAAATTATCTTGCTATCCTACGATAAAAAGAAAAGAACAAAAAAATAAAATAGTAAGTATACATTAAGAGCTAGCAGCAAATTTATGTTCTTAAGAAGGGAATTAGATTTAAAAGTATCATGCTTGTTACTATTCTGATTTGGTTAATTCTCCTATGTTGTATTGATGCTTTTCTCTACACAATACTAGCTACTTAAACCCAAAAGTTTTCTACCCTGACCTAAGCCACATTACAATCTTTTTAATACCCTTTGATCCTCTTTACTACTTTATACTAGTAGTGGAGATTTTTACTACTTACAAGCGTATGGTATGTAATGGCATAATCAAGGAATGAGGGAAAACACTAACCTTTATACACTTGAGTGATTGAGTGTTTATCAAAATAAGTGTTGAGTGAAAATTATCTTAGGCAATACTTTGTGTGAAATATTCTCTACATATGCTAAGATATTTGATTTCTTGAGATCAAACATCATTGTGTTTTTCCATTTCATGGTTTTCCAAATGTGCATAGAGGTTAAAGTTCAATGAATGATGGGAATGTTTAAATGGTTGCATATTTTGGCTAGTGTGTTAGAAAGATATGTCTATGCATGGTATTTTCAAATAATTGTCAAGTGTCTAAGTGAGCTCCAGAATATTGTGTTATTATGTATTTTGTTTTTGTGTTGTTTAAGTGTTTTGCTTGGGGACAAGCAAATGTTTAAGTGTGGGGGTTTGATATGAGCTTAAATAGCTCATAATTAAACTATAGTTTGTGGTTATAAATAATGTTTTAAGTGTTTTTAGTTGTTGGAATTAGGTGTGTTTTATGTGTTTTGTTAAGTTTTGTATGTAGGAGGCAAATGGAGAAAATGGAGAAAAGAAGAAGAAATGAGCCAAGGCAGAAAAGCTTCTATCGCGATCGCGATAGGCGGCGCCAGCGCGCTAAGGGAAGAAGAGAGAAAGAAGGGAAAAAGAAGAAAAGAGAAGCTGTCGCGACCAAGGGAAGGCGTCGTGACAGGGCGCGAAGAAGGCACACGCGAGGAAAGGGCGAGCGAAGATGAAGGCGTTTTCTGTCGCGATCGCGACAGAAGGATCCGTTAGACACTAAAGTTCAAATTTGAACTTTAAGAGTTGCATCTTTCCACCAACTATTACAACCTTTGTAAAAGGGGCATGAGCTGACATTATAAATTCTGTTTTTAACTGTAATTTAGATATAGAGAGAGAGATTTGAACATTTGAATATTATTTTTCTGAAAGTTAGAATAGTGTTCTTTAGTTTTTACTTAAGTGAATTTATGTGTTGAAGAGAAGATAGCCAACAAGGAAGAGGACTACAATTGGTGATTTGAAAAGGGTTGAGAAATCTCCTTCTTCAATTCTTATCTTTTAATTCTTCTTTGTATTTTTATGATGTAAATTCTGAATTTGGATGTTAATATCAAGTATTTCATTGTTCATATTAATTAAAGTGTTCTTACTTGTAGAACTTCTCATTGGTACATTATTTGTGATCATTATAAGTTTGAGTTTGAGTTTAATTGAGAAATAAATTCATTCTTATATCTAATTGGAAATTCATCATCAAGATATTGTTTGAGAAATCATAATATTGAAATGGTTGTTATAGGTTGTGCTTTATTCCTAAGATTTGCATGTATAATAATCTAGTTCTTAAATGGAAGTTTGGAATTAGACTTATAAGTGTATGTTTTAGGCATTCCTATTTATATTGAGAAAGTAAGTAGGAAATTTATTCAACTTGGCTTACAAGATAAGAATGTTAAAGTCATTAAGAACAATTAATTCAAATTCTATCTTTATACTTAGCATTATTAATCTTTTCTATCTTCTTGGATTCTCATAAATTCGGTTTAATTAGTTTATATGTTAGATTAGATTAAAGTCAACTCTACCATTAATTAATCATTGTAAACAAGATTAAAATCAATTAGTAATAGTGTGTAAAAACGTTCCTCGTGGGATCGACATTCTTAAGTACTATTGCGGTACACCGTATACTTGCGGTATAATTAGCATATATAGAAAATGCTCAACAACGTTCTTCATACATTATATCTCATTTGGCATTTTAGGACACATTTCTTTGCTGAGAAACTGATTCTTAGCAATAGGGGTATCGATGGGCTTGCAGTTATGCATATTGAGTCGTTCAAGGACTTTATTGATATAAGTCTTTTGAGAAAGAGATAACAACCTTCTTGAACGATCTCTTAAAATCTTAACTCCAAGAATATAGTTTGCTTCATCCATATCTTTCATCTCAAAGTTGGACGATAACCATTCTTTGATTTCATTTATGTACCTTTTGCCATTTCCAGCTATCAGTATGTCGTTTACATACAATGTTAAAATGACAAAATTACTTTTAGAGCTTTTGTTATAGACACAATGGTCTTGATCAATCATGTTGAACCCATTCGACATTATCGTCTCATGAAATCTTAAATACCATTATCTCGAAGACTGATTGAGGCCATGATTGATCTCTTCAATCTGCAAACCTTATGTTCGCTGCCCATTTCAATGAAACCTACAGGTTGATCCATGTAAATTTCTTCATACAATTCTCCATTAAGAAAAGCAGTCTTTACATCCATTTGATGTAGCTCTAGGTCTAAACTTGCTACTATGGCTAGAATTAGCCTTATAAACGTAAATCTTACAACTGGTGAGAAAGTCTCCTCATAGTCAATCCCTTCTTGTTGTGTAAACCCCTTAGCAACTAGCCGAGCCTTATATCTTTTGATACTACCATCAGCTTTTTCCTTTACCTTGAGAATCCACTTATTCCCAATAGGTTTGCGTCCTTCAGGTAGATCAACAAGTTCCCAAACTTGATTCGATCTCATAGACGCCATTTCCTCTTTCATTGCTTTAATCCATTTTTCTTTAGATAGGCTTGAAAAAGGTTCTTTAATATTTTTAGGCTCTTCTTCATCTTGTGGGGTAACTAAAAGAGTTTCGTTCGACCCTTCGATCTCAAATCGTCGGCGAAGAACACTTCTCCTTTTAGATTTGCGCACTTCTGAATCTTCATAAACATGTCTCATATATTCATCATAATTCGGAATGCTCCCACTGAGTTATTGTTCCATACTCCCACTGGAGTCAGGAATACTCCCATTGAAATCAGGGTTTCGAACATCCGGATCATTTTGTGGTTGAAGGTCTTGACCCTCATCCTCTAATTCCCTCCCACTATGATGGAGTGATCCTGATGGTTCTTCTTCTTCCTGTGTTTCATAAAAAAGTGAAATCTTGGTTCACTTCGCCCAATCTTGGAAATTTATTCTCTAAGAATATAACATCTCGTGATTCATATTCTGTCACAGAACTATTTTCCTGTTCACCCATGAATATGTATCATTTTGATACTTCAGAATATCTCACAAAGATACTCTTTTTACCTCTTGGTCACAATTTACCAAATTTGCTTGAGGTATCATGGACGTAAGCTGCACAACCCCAAGGTCGTAAATGGCTTAGGTCAGGTTGTCGACCGGTCCACATCTCATAAGGCGTGGATGTGATAGATTTGGAGGGCACGCGATTTAAAACATATGTGGCAGTTAATAGAGCATCTCCCCAATAAGAGATTGGCAAATTTGCCTCTGCCATCATAGATCTAACTATTTCAAGAAGAGTCCTATTTCTCCTTTCCGCAACACCATTTTGTCGTGGAGTTCTGGGAATGGACAACTGATGCTCAATTCTTTTTTCATCACATAAAGCTTGAAATTCATCTGAAAGATATTCCCGACCTCGGTCAGTTCTCAAAGCTTTAATCTTCTTGTCTAATTGATTCTCGACAAAATTCATATAATTATTGAAGCAACCCAATGCTTCTGACTTATGAGAAATCAAATAGATATGACCATATCTAGTATAGTCATCTATAAATATGATAAAATAATAGGCCCCATGCCTTGCCCTCACATTCATTGGACCACAGATGTCAGAATGAACTAATTGCAATGGAATTACGGCTCTAGTTCCTTTTCCAAACGGTTTTCTAACTAATTTTCCTTTTAAGCAATGCTCACACGTAGGTAATTCAATCTAATTTAAATCACCAAGTAAACCTGTTTTGGCTAACCGACTCATTCGATCTTGCCCTATATGGTTTAATCTAGCATGCCATAATTTCACATGATTCTCATAACTATGTGAAGTAGAAGATATAAATGAAAAACTAGATTTATTCATAAAGTTAGGATCAATATCCAAAACTATCAAATTGTTTGAAATGAAACCATAACCATAAAAAACACCATCCAAACACAAGCTTACATTGTCATCTTTAAAATGTAAATCAAAACCAAGATTCATTAAAATAAGAACAGAAACTAAATTCCTTCGAATATCTAGGGCGTAGAGCACATCATGTAGTAGTAGGGTTCGGCCTTTATGCAAGACTAATTTGCATGTGCCAATCCCTTGAACCGCCACTCTGGCATCATTTCCTACATAAATCCATTTAGCTCCACTGGGCATTCGCCGGAATTCAACAAAAGCATCTTGATCCTTTGTTACGTGGTCCGTTGCTCCTGAATCTACCACCCACAAAGGATGAAATTCAGTTAATAAAACAGAATTAGATACACAAATTTCACTCACTCTTGAGTCAGAATAGTGTACCTTTTTGGGCACAGTGCAGTCTTTTGCATAGTATCCCTTCTGTTGGCAGTTAAAGCATTTAACTCTTGAAATGTTCACTTTCTTTTTGCCTTTGGATTTCTTTGAATTTTGTTCTTTCTATTGCCACTTATTTTTCTTGGTTTGTTCCTTACCTCGACTTTTGAAGCTTTTTCTCTTATTCTAGTTTGAACTCATTCCCTCAGAACGAGACTGTGCCACATGCACTTCAGCATTGACTTTGATCGATACCAGTCTATCTTCTTCAAGCTCCAAATGATGAGAGACATCCTCAAATGTCTTGATACTATCTATGTGAGTCAGTTGCATCTTCATATGCTCCCAACTCTTTGGTAAGGAATGGATGACAGCGTGGACCTGCTGCTCGTTGGTGAACTTATGACCATATTCACTAAGCTCACTTATCATATTTTCTATTTCTCTTAAATGCTTTCGCATAGGGTGATTAGACTTTTTCTGATAGGTATCAAACTTGATTGTTAACGATCGGAGTTTAGTAAGAGTCACACCTCCAAATTTCTCCCGCAATGCAAACCACGGATCCATTGTATTCTGATACTTGCGAAATTGCTTAGTGAGATCATCTTGCATAGCACTCAGTAGGATGATTCGAGTAGTGGAATTCTTTTTCTTCCATGCCACATAGGCATCTCGGTCCAGTTTATGTTGGGCCGTGTCGCCATCCTCAGGTTCAGCTATAACCGAACTTAAGGTTTCAAGGGCCTCTTGCTCCTCAAGCACATACTGGATTTTCATACTCCAAATTTCATAATTTTCGCCATTCAATTTTAAGTCTTTGTTCAGCTCGACGATAATGGATTTCCGAACTGATAAATATATTCCGGGTCTACTCAAGAAGTCATGGGCGCATCCCGACTCCAACAATTATTATAATTACTCTTATTATTATTATTATTATTATTATTATTATTATTATTATTCTTGTCTATTGTTATAATTTGTTATCTGCATTTTTATCACTTTTGCTTTTTATGCATGTTGAAGTGTTCATATGTTAAGTTATTTATTTTTATTGTGTCATTCAAATTGATTTGTCACTTAATACATGTATTTTATTTATTTTCATGTTATATGTTTAAATTCTTTTTTTTTTATCACTAACATCATTTTTATTTGTGTTTCTATTTCAATGCTTATTTTCATGTGTGACTTTTTTTCCATGGCAAGTGGGAGCCCATGGAGATTTGAAGACACCCTCATGATTTAATTTGTCATTTTTAGTTTTGTTCATTATTCTTCATTATTTTGTTTTTATTTAGTTTTATTATGTAATTTGTAATAAATTTATTTATCTTTATGCACGCTAATTAAAAAATCATAAAAAGTTTTATATTAATAAATTGGACTTTTTCTAATAAAATAGGGTCCTAATTTTAACCCATAAAAATTTATTTTAAAAAGAAGAGTCAACTTTCTTAAAATGGGATCACTCATCTCGATTTTCCCAAGTATACCAAAAATAACTCTTCGATTTTCTAAAGTGAACATGAAGGAACCAATGTTCCTATTTTAAATAATATCCCGATTTATGAATGTTTATTTTATTCATTTAGTTTATTTATTTATGTTTTGCTTGATTTTATTTTGGGGAATTGTATTTTTTGTCCCAAATTTTAATATCTTTTTTTAGTTTGGGGAATTGTATTTTGTCCTAATTTTTTTATCTTTCTTTAGTTTGCTTTATTATTTTATTGTTTTCTTTATTGATTGATTTGTGCTTTATTTTTTAATGATCGTATGAGAAGAGAGATAAAAATTTAGAATTAAAAATCTATTTATAGTTAACCAAGGTATTAATAAGAGTAAAGTTCCGAATATTTCTCTGGTTTAGACCCCGAGGTTAGACAAATTTTTCTAATTTCTTATAAATTGAGTGGCGACTCCAAAATACCTCAAAGGTCTTTCCAGTATTCTATTAGAAAGAGGTGTCCAAAATATCTCATGATTGCATAAGATCAAGAGATGTGAACCCTCTTGGGCCCTAAAAGCGGGTTCCCGGGAATCGATCGGGTCCGGCGCCCGTCACACATACCACTTTATCACCATCATTTTCATCATCTCTTTTATTTTCATCAACATTGGCATATTTCTCAGCATTTTCTTCATCATTATCAAAAAACTGATCATAATAAAATAAATCTTAAAAGATTAAATTATATTCATAGTAAATATATTGCATGCATTATTTATTATAATATGACCTTAGAAATCCAAATAAAGATAATAAAACCGACAGATGTCCACACTGAACTGCAACTAATCCTTCATCATCAATTTGATCTTGTTCAATATCATTATCTTTTTTATTCACATTATTGCGAGACTACTGAATTGTCAAAAATATAATGAAAATTGTAAAAAATAATAAGACATTAATTATTATAATAAATGAAATTAATAAAAAGCAACTAAAATTTACCTGAGAGCTATTGACTGCATCTATTTTTTCTGAAAGTCCAGCAATCATTTTAGTAATTTTTTCAAAATTATGTTCAAAATAATCTTTCATATTTTGAATACTGGACTCGACATAGTTATGCAAGCGTCTAACTTCTTGTCTTATCAGTTTTATCTCTCTGTCATAATTTTGTTCATTAGATTTTCCATGATTTTTTTTGCCTCTTTCTTCTTTGGAAGAAGTAGGTACACAAGGAGGCAAAGAAGGTGTATCATTATCAGAATGTAATTCTACATCAGCATGTCTCTTTTTCGCTCTTCTCTCAAACATTCTATTCAAGTATAGCTCTTTAATCTCATTTTCTTTAGGCGATATGTTCTTCATTTTCAACTAAGGTAAAAAGGAAAAAAAATAGAAAGAAGAAGATTTTCAATAAAATTCAGTAACCCAAATATACATAAGTAAGTAAATAAATTTTGTTAACGGCATTCTATTGATTCTATTAATTTTGTTAATAAATTCTGTTTTATACAGCAAGTACACATCTATTATTCTAA
The DNA here is from genome assembly GCA_947683425.1 of Excoecaria cochinchinensis. Taxonomy (NCBI): domain Eukaryota; kingdom Viridiplantae; phylum Streptophyta; class Magnoliopsida; order Malpighiales; family Euphorbiaceae; genus Excoecaria; species Excoecaria cochinchinensis. The sequence goes on along the minus strand of CANTUQ010000153.1, from coordinate 2,162,481 downwards.
TTATGTTGCCACACATGTATTTATTCAATAATACATTAAAGACATATATTCACAGTACTAAGTAATATGTGCATATATTACTTAATTTTATACTAAATTTCTATTACTTTTTTTAAACAAAAAAATAAATACTATTTGATAAGATTACTTACAGTTTTGGCAGGAACACTAAACATTTGGCTAAAATGAACTTCTTTTTTCAATCCAACGTAGGATCTTGGGAATTTTTTTAGTTGTCTCAACTTCTAAATATTCTGAGATATCTTGGCAACATTCATAGAACCAAATTTGGAATGCATATGCAAAACCAAAAACCCTACTCATGGACACATTTCTTTCTTTTTTATCAGGTCTTGCTCTTTTCCAAAGCAGCTTCCCTTTTAGGCTACTAATAGTAAGCTCGAAGACATCTTTTTCCAATGGATAATCATCAAAGTAGCCATTATCGATGAATGCAATTTCCTCCTTATTAACATTTTTATAGTTATGGGCAAGAAGAAAGTAGTGTATAAAAAATAACACTGCTAACTTAACAGCGTCCTCATTATTTTCAAAACTTTCTTTTATAAAACAATTAAAAATAGACAACTTCTTTATCTTATCACTTTCGCCAAAATACTTCTCGACCAGTCTAGTTTTTTCATGTGATGTGCTGATCTTTTTATTTTTTTCCTTTGCACTTCAAACCTATTACTAGTGCAAATTCTTCCAGACCAAATGTTAAATCAAGACGATCATATCTTAATCTAAACTCCTTGTCATTTTCAATATGTACTTCTCTTAGAAATAATGAATGAAATAGTTGATTATGAAGAACTATTTCAGGCATTTCTAAAAAGTATCCAAAATAGGTGTTTCTAAACTGTTCTAGTTGTTCGGTAATCAGCTTGTTCTTTATAATAGGTATAATAGGTACAGTGGAAGTGTTCATGCAAAAATGGACCCGAAAATTATGAAAATTATCCTTTTTCAAAACAAAGTCTCCAACCTGAAGTCACACACAATATACATCAAGTAGTAGTCAAGTATAAACACAATATACAACAAGCATACATAGTATTTAGCAAGTACACATCAAGTATACATACATATATAGACAAATTGAAGCCCAGAAATATCATCTAGGCTTTTTTAAATTGAAGTCACCCACAATATACAGCAAGTTTCATCTAGTATAGACACAGTATACAGCAAGTACACATCTAGTATACACACAGTATATAGTTAGTTTATATAGTATACATCAAGTACACATCTAGTATACGCACAATATATAGCTAGTTTACTAACAGTATACAACAAGTACACATCTAGTATACGCACAGTTTACAACTAGTTTACTCATAGTATATAACAAGTACACATATAGTATATGCATAGTTTATAGCTAGTTTACATAGTATACATCAAGTACACATCTAGTATATGCATAATATACAGATAGTTTACTAACAATATACATCAAGTACACATCTGATATACGTACAATATGAAGCTAGTTTACTAACAGTATATAGCAAGTACACATCTAATATATGCATAGTATACAACTAGTTTACTAACAGTATATAACAAATACACATACATAATAAATACACATAAATATTTAATGTTGAAGAGGATGTTGTTGATGTGAAGAAGCATATTCGTTTCTTCAAGTTACTTTCATGGTTTTTTGCATTTGCAATTGTTATTGTAAAGGCCTTAGTCTAAAGATATGATTCTCTCATCAATATGCATACCTTGCTAACATGTAGGTCTTCCTTTTAGTGTAATTAACTTAGATGAATTGTGACATTTTCTTTGTGATGTATTTCGTTTATGAAGGGTGACGTTGCTCAACTACCGTTCCTTATCTGACTTTTTGTTGTTATATAGTGTAAGTGCCAATAATGAGAACCAATATGATTTTACTTTATATCTTAAATTTAGTTCCAATGATCGAATGCATGCTGGCAATGCTTGAATAATAGCGATTTAGTTTGAGGACAGTGTATTTACACTCAATATAATACAATTTATTATTATTATTATTATTATTATTATTATTATTATTATTATTATTATTATTATTATTATTATTATTATTATTATTATCATTATTATTCAAATATGTCAAGTTGTTCAGCACACTTGTTGCATGCTTACAGTGTTCATATCAATAAGCCTAGCATAACATTGTGAGGTTCTAATTAATTGCCCATATTATAGCATTAAAAATTTTTCTCATTCACTGCTAAGATTCATGGTAATTCAATCAAAAAATATTTTTTATGTTTGAAAATATAGATCTAAACGAAATATAATTTGTAGCATCAGATAAATGTTCTAGATTATCAACTAAAAGAACCTTCAAGTAAAATCTTGTCAAATACAGATCGGAATTATACAATAGGAATCTCAACCCATTTAAAATATTAATAAAGCAATGGTTCTATATACACAACAAGTACACATCCAGTATATGCACAACTAGTTTACACAGTATACAGCATATTCACATACATAATAAATACACAAAAACAAAAAAAAATATCAATGCATCCTTAAATCATACCACTATTCATTTATATTTACATTATATAATATCATACCTTTATTTTTTTGGATTATGAGAATCATAATCTGGAATTTGAATTATAGTTCTTCTCCTCTTTGTCTCTTTTATGATCATTAAATCTGCGTCAGCATCTATTTTCTTCATTTTGTTAATAATTTGTGATGTGCTCCTCAGTGCAGGAGAAGAACTTATTCGATTTTGAACCATTTTAACTGAGATATGATCAGTAAATAAAGAGCACTTCAAATTCAAAGAAAACACATTTAAAACATGCAAAAATTAACAGTAACTTAGCTCACCTAAAAAATTATTCTATCTTCACTATTTCTTAAAGGCAATTTTTAATACATTTTAATTGTGTATTTTGTAATCTAAGTGCACAACAATCCCTTCAAACATGAATCAAATAAAAGACCCCAAAACATGTGCTATGAGCATTATAACACTGCAAGAGAAGTTGTGTATGTTTCAGAAACAATAAACAACATAAGCATTGTCAAATACACACACATTATACAGTACACTGGAAGTGCACATCAAGTATACACCCAATATACAACAAGTATTCACACAAAAGAAGAGTAGTCATTGGCTTCAAATTGACAGTGGATAAAAATATAAAACAAGAGATCTCAAAATTTTAATTGAAACCATAAATTAGTTAAATAATAAAGTATAATGATCACACACATTATTGATTGCATGAGTATGAAGAGGAAGAAAACATATATTAGGTGGACACCCACTCTTTCAATTTTGTCATTTTTAATTTATTCCAATCCAAAACTCAACTCATCCCTGCTTCTGCTGCATTTCATTTTCATTTTAATTATTAAAATATCTATCTATACATTATATTATTACTATAAAAATACCTCTGTGTTTAGTTTCCAATTCAATTTACTATAAGTACTGACATAGAAAAAGTAAATTATTTAATGATATGTTGCTTAATTCCTAATTGTACAACATGATCAGTTGATCATCCAACTTAATATCCAGATCAAGAGCTGTGATAATAATAATAATAATATTTAGCATTTATCCTGTACTTTATTCTTATTTTTCTTCTATGTCGAATAACAATGTGTTATCCACATGCAGATGTATTTTCTTTCTTAAATATCTGATTGGAATTCCAAGCATAATCATTCTATTTTTGACTTATATTTCTTCATACTTTCAACAAATATCGCATCAGAAAGTAATGGATCAAATTTTTGTTATCAATTATAGCACATGTTTTTCATCAGATATTTATTTTGCAAATATTTTTCTATAAAGAATATTGCCTGATTGAAATTAGAAAATTGCTATTGATTGGCTGTAATGGCCAGAAATGTACCCAAGTTGTATTTGGTATAATTGGATTAACTAAGGGTGTAATGTGAACTTGATTGTAATAAAAGTAAGGACCTAATTGAGAAACTAAAGGAAAGTTAAGTGGCCAAGTTGTAATTTTGCATCATTAAGCTAATTGAGGATTAATTAAGATTAAAAGGAGATTAAATAAGTTAATTGAGGGCAGAAGGTGGAGGTGGAATCCGGGTGGCACCTAATTGTGCTGCCACCTACACTAAGTACATGCACATATATAGAATTGAGGAGAGAGAAAGGGCCACTATTACCATGAATCTTCAGCCATTTTCACTTCCAAACTCTGAATTTCTTTTACCTTTCATTTCCATGTGGTTCTTTAGAATTCATCAAATTGATTGTATGAATATTGCTATGTGGATCAAGGATTAAGTTGTTAAAATTGAAAGGTAAGTGGTTATTTATAGTTCATTTTCTACTCTTTCTGGTTGTGGTATGTGTTGGATTGAGGAATTAATGATTTGTGTCCAATTCTGAAAATTGGATGGAATTTGTAGAGGAAGGAGTAAAGAAAGATAAGATAAAAGCAAAGGTCGGGGAATCGAGCGCCAAGTGAACACTAGGAGCTTAGACGACGAGGTTTGGGAAACTTGCCCTATTTTAATATGTGTTAATTAGTTTAGTTGATTTGAATGTTGAATGCTGGTATTTGAGAATTGCCGTGTGACTTGTATGTAAATGTTGAATGGTATGTGATTGTGGAGGAACTTAAATGGCATGAGAGTTATCTTTAAATAATGAACTTTACCTAGGTTTGTAAACCATATGTATGTGTTAATTCTATGCATTTTGAATTGGGATAATTGAATGGAGTTTCTAATGTGCTAATTAATAAGTTGAGATGTAAGCGATATAAGAATCAATGGAACGGTAAGTTTGTGGTTGGCATGAAAAATGAGGTGATTTGCAACTTGTGCATAGGTCACAGTGACAACCAAGAGATTGTCACCGTGAGATATGCAAAGGTTGCATTCTGTTTAGAGTAATTGAATGTATGTCACGGTGACAACCAAATTAGTCGTGACCGTGAGGTATTATGTAGTCTATTCTACCCAAAGTGAATTTGGTATGTCTCGGTGACAACCAATTGGTTTTGACCGTGAGGTATCAAGGTTTACATTTTTCTTTGCACACATGAGGTATGTCACGGTGACAACCATATTGGTTATGACCGTGAGATACCCAAGAGTTGCATTCTGTCCGGGTATTGAATGTATGTCACGGTGACAACCAAATTAGTTGTGACCGTGAGATACCCTAGACTACATTCTATTTTGAAACCTTTGGTATGTCACGGTGACAACCAAATTGGTTATGACCGTGAGGTACCCTGTTTTTGTGATGAACTCTTATTCATTAAGGAGTGATGCTTGGATGTTAACTTAGTGATTAATCACATACAATGACACTTAATGAGTGCTTAATGTTATAATTAAATGCGAAGTTTATAAGTAAATGATTAATTTAAAGTGATCCATTATGCTATGCTTAAGCCAACTATGTCAAGAGTAATAAGGTAAGTTAGCACAATTACATGATGAGTTTAAGCATGTGAATTCATTACTAGTTTATCAATGACTTGTTGAAGCATGTGATCAAGCGAACTGTTAATTAAAATGAATAATCTTAGCCTGCGAGTCAAGTAGTGGATAGATAGGCATGCCTATAGGGTCAACATACTGTAGCCCAGTGTGTCCGATTCCTCAGGAATCACAATGCGAGTTAAATCCTTGTTGGATTCTTAAATGTGGAATATTGATTCTATTGTAATTATTATACCTTAGGGTACCAATGCGAGTATGTGTATCCACGGATTCACTGAAATTATAGTACCTCAGGGGTACTAATGCGATACCTGTTATCCGTGTCTTTGAATTATAGGCAAATCTAATCATATAAGATAATGGTAATCTTAAATTATACATTTGTTGTGTGTGAATACGTTGGTTATAATGAGTATGTGCCAGTCATATGCATACTATATAAAAATGTGAATAAATAATGATGTTATGAGTATAATGATTTACATGCTTTTGACTTGATAGCTTAAGTATGAATTATAACATGATGCTTGTGTGATATTTGTTTTCATGTGTGTATATCTATGCTTTGTATGTGTTTCCCCACTAAGCGTTATCGCTTAGCATGGGTTTCTTCCAAATCCGTGCAGGTTCGGATGCGAGGTGATTTTTAGGGACATCTCCGCATTGTTAACGGTCAACATTAGGAGTACATCTATAGTGTAGGTTTTGGGGGTTTCTAGTAATGTGTTTGTACAAGTTATGTATGATATTTTTTTTGGGCAATCGGAAGTATGTAAAGTTGTTATGACATAGTACTATAAACTTAATGTTTGTATGTATAAGTATGTATGTAAGTAAGTTGATGAACAAGAAGAAGTGAATGTCATATGATGCATGTGGAGATGTGTATGATAATGAAATTTAATTTTCCAGGTTTTTGGCATGAGTAAATGATTGTGAAGTGTGCTTGCTTGCTGTGTAGCGGCTATTCTTGACTGTATTAGCTGAGCTAATCTAGTGGTCGGGAATGGGCGTTACATTGGCAGTGGTCTAAAATGTTGCAGATCCAAAGATTTATAAAAGTGTACTTGAAAAACATAAGAAACATAAATCAATATTTGCAGATCATAACAAACATAAAGGATTTTTAAGATGGCAGATAATATTTTTAGATTTTATTTTGCTGCCTCTTTTATTTTTTTCATACTGCTATTGAAAAATGAAATTCTAATTCTAATTGTGATTTTAAATGATGCCAAATAGGAAGAAAAAGTAAGAAACCTTAATATTATACAATTCTAAACTCAGTTTTTCCAACCAATTATTAGCTAAAGAGGTTTAAGTATCCAATTCTAGAAACCATTCAGATTCTTGTGGTTATAAATATTCATAATGGAATGAAAACTTACAAATGGATTAAAAATCAATTAAAAAATATGTTTTCACTCACATATTAGAACACCTAAATCGAAATTCATTTCATAGCCAAAATAAAATAGTTGTTAAGTGTGAACTTAATTTCAAAACCTTGCCATAAGTAAAAGAGATTTGATTTGTGTTTCCTTAGACAAAATCCAATCTGCTGAAAAATATTCCATAATTTTTTTTTCCATTTCTCAAAGAAGCATGTATATGGAAAAATTAATTTTTGTAAAGAAATAAATTTAAATAAATTAAGATATGATTTTGGAAAATCTTTAAATGCAATAAATGATATGTAAGTGAGTATATGAAACCTCAAAAATAATTTTACTATTATTTCCTAAAGAATCTTAATCATTAGAATGCGCCACAGATCAGATCTGACACTTATATGAGAGTAGAGTATGTCTGGTTTATTCTAAACTAGATAAAGCACTTGTCATTGGTTTTGAAGAATGGATCTACACAATATGAACCAAAGAAAAGCCCAAAAATTAATTTAATTAGAAGGTTTTATTATTCATCAAAAGCTAGGGTTTAGCCTTTTGAGCCAACATTCTCTCTATGACACACGCTGAACCTTTGAATAATATCCGGCTTATCCTCGAAAATCCACTTTCAGGACCCGAGACCAAATGAAGGTTCATTTAACTCGTAAAAGTTGGTCGCTTCACAATGAGCAGGAATTCAACCCAATTTGCCAAGCCTTGGGCCTAAAAAAGGCATGAGACAGTGTCTCGGCATACCCCTACTTCATTGTCGGCGATCAACTTACAAGGGCTTTTGTTGGGCACTATAAGGTAGATATCATGAAGTCGCCGCCTAATAGAATATTGAAAAATGAGTTCTAACCTTATAAGGCCAAAACCAGAGATAGGTTCGGGACCTCACTCTTATTTATACCTTTGGTTAGTGTTATATAAATGAGTTTCAAGATTAATTATTTTTTCTCCCTTTCCACACAAGTTATCATGCTATAAAAGTAAAAAGCGCACTCATTCATGTTAGAAAGCTATAAACCTTTTGATGAGGAAAGCAATAGAGCATGGCATAAAAAGTTATTAAATTATGGAATGGAAATGAATTTAAAGATAAAAATCATACATAAATCAAGGTATTTATTGAGCATCATTTTAGGTGGGAACGTTGGTTTCCGTATGAATTATTTACAAGAAGAGCGATTTTATTATGTTCATTTTGAGAAAACTATAATGAATGACCCCATTTATTATGAAAAAATCCATGTTAACTTGTATATAAAAATCATTTACAATTTTTAAAAAAGCTATAACTTGCGTGTAATTTTATGTTACAAAAATAGGACATTAGTCTTGATTTATTGAAAAATTCCAATTAATTAATAGAAATAGTTTTGGTATGGTTTTTATGTTAAGCCCATGAAAACCTTTATTATTACGGACCTTGCAAGAAATAAAAGGAAAATAAAGGAATGATAATACAGGCCCAAATAAATGAATAACCAACAAACCCTAAACCATTCTCACCGGCCCTGCTTTGCCTAGCTTAGGGATAAGTCGTGTGTCCCTCATAGTCGCAGTCACAATGAGAAATAACATTGGGTAATAATGAGTTAACTTAAATAAAAAAATGAACAATTAATTGAATCAAATAAATTGGATAAATAATTAATTTGATATAATAGAAATAAAATAAAATAAATAAATTAGATAAAATGCATGATGCAATCTGAAATTCACACAGCATGCGTTAGCAAGTGTATGCTAAAGCGGTAAATATCATAAACAAAAATAAAGATATGAATAAAATAAGTTTATAAAAATGCATGATGCAATCCGAGGTTCATGCAACATACATAAGCACGCGTATGCTAAAGCAGTAAATAAAAATGAATTAAATAATATATAATAATAAATATACAAATATAAAAACACAAATAATATTATTATAATAATAATAATATATGAGATAAATATATGAAATAATAATTAATAATACCTTATCTATTAAAAGTACTAAAGGCCCAAGATAAGGCCCAAAGGCCATAAAGCCCAAGGTATAGGGCAGAAAAGTCAGCAAGCAAAATGACGCGACATGTCTGATCGGAAGTGCCCAACTGCTCCCTTCTAGCCCATTGACACACCCATCACCATACTTATCTGACTATTTGCAATTAAATCATTATCTACCTACTCTGACACACTCAGCATGGCTTGAACAATTAAGTTATAACCTGCCCATACCTCTATTATAACAAAAGCTTTACCTATAAATATCCCCATCCCTGAGGACTCCGGGTATTGAATCATCAAGACTTTCTCTCTAAAAATGTCTTACTGACTTAAGCTTTAGAGAGCTAATGCCTGGTCCGACCGAGCTAGTTTTTCTTGCAGGTCATTGGATCTCTTCCAATCTGATCGGCCTCTCCTTACTTCTTATTTTGATAATATCGAGATTATCATTTGGTGCTTTCATTAAGAGCTAATGGAAGGAACTGAAAACCTCTCTCAAGCAAAGTCAAGGAGAGATATTTCACCTAATATAAATTAGAGTAAGTTGACATCTTTAGAAGAGCCAGGAGAATATTAAGGATTCCCTGAAACCTCCAGTATCATGGATAACATACAGCCCATCCTTACAAACTTTAGCAAAAATCTTGAGCAGTCCATTAAAGCAGCTCAACAACCTCATAGTTCTAGGAAAATGAGGGTAAAAGAATAAGAGACAAAAAGCAGAAAAAAGGAATCGTGATTGGAGACTTGGTATGTAATGACCAGCCTAAGGCTCGTTATCATGAGTCAGATCGAAGGAACAGAGGAAAAGAAAAATTGTCCTCCAAAAGGAACATTTCCATCCTCGCGAGTCACTTCAATAATTAGGCCACCTCTCCCTTTTGCTAATAAATCAAAGAGACAATATTGCCTCTAAGATTCAGAGGAACTCGAATGTCAAAATATACGAGTAAAACAGATCCAAAAGCTCACCTCTATGAGTTCCTAGCACAAATTGTGATATACTCCTCTAACAGTCGGGTATTTTGTAAGGTTTTTCCTACAACCTTGATGAACTCGGCGTTAAAATGGTTTCAGAGCCTCCCTCAGGGCTCAATTACTTCTTTTGAGCAAATAAATTAGCTTTTCAAAGAAAGATTCACTCGAGTTCAGATGATAGGAGATCTACATAGCCTGACTCAACAACCCATGAAAGTTCAGAGACTACATGGAAAGGTTTCAAGCACTGGTCATGGAAAACAAAGGTGTTCGACTTGAAGAAACGATAGAAGCACTACAAATAAACGCCAGGAACTTCCCTCTATCGGAAGCTCTTAGAATTGAACCCCCATCAGATATGGGTGGCATAATGAAAAGAGCAGAGTTGTTCATTCCCCTAGATGAAACTATCCTTGCAGATAGAAGAAGACAAACTCTAGCTGAAATGCTGCAGTTCCTGCCAAGCATGGCCAATCGTTTGCAATCTCCACCAAGTGTATTTGATTGATTACAATTTCCATTCAATATGACTGATTAACAATAGAAGAGGGCAAGGCAAGCAAGATATGAAAAAGAAATGGCTAAAAGCTACGATGAAAATCATAAAGCATTAGATGCTAGTCCCACCACGATTCTCTAACAGATAAAGGACAAAAGACAAGTCAGATGGCCAAAAAGGTTATTCGATCGAATGCTCGCTCGAAGGGAAAGGAGAAAATATTGTGATTTTCATAGGGACATCGATCATACAATCGATGAATGCAAAGCGTTGAATGGCAAAATAGAAAGACTCCCGAAACAAGGCTTTTTAAAGATATTTACGCAAAGCACATACAAAATGACGATTCTCCTTCTAAAAAATAGATTGATAGGATATTGCATGAGGAAGGTAGAATATCTTGTCAAACACTTGCCTAACGAGCTAACAAGTAGGAGATGTAACGTCCCTCCTCAAAAAAAAAAAAAGATAACTCTAAGAGCCATCATTTCCTCATTCTAAGTCAAGATGAAAGAACATCCGCTCGTCCCAAGTTAGGACGAAATAAATGGCATTTTATGCCAAGGATCATCTCGACAAGAGGACCTTTTAGATACACTATGGAGTTAATCAGACTCATTAAAAAAGGATGATGTGTCAGGAAGAAAAGCGAAAGGAAAAGAAAAATGCCTTAGGCATAAAGAAGCCAGCCAGAGGAGATGAGAGTTGAAGGAAATGCCACGGATATTTCTAGTCCATCAGGTCTTCTTTGCCTAACAATTAGAAATATACCAAACATTTACCTGAGACCTCTTCTCATATAATCACTGACAAAGATCCAAGACAGGTGGAGAAAAGAGAGTGGCAGTCGAGTAGTAGAAAGACGAAAATACGCACTCCACCGAGTAAATCATCAGTAAAGCCAGGAGCCGATTGATCCTCAAAGATCAATATCTTTGAGCAGCAAACATAGATGACAAAGAAAAAAGGAAAAATGCTCCAAACAGCAGAAGTTTCAGGTAATGACTTGAATTCTGATTGGATCCATTCCGAACTATTAAAACTTCTCCTCGGTCAAAACAATCCCGAAAGCCAAACTATTAAAACTTCACCTTAGTCGAAAGAATCCCGAGAGCTAAACTATTAAAACTTCGCCTCGGTCGATAAAATCCCCATAGCCGAATGGATATAACTTCGCCTTGGTCGATAAACTCCCGAGAGCAAAACTCAAGAAATTCTGCTCTAGTAAACAAGCCTTCAAAAATGCTTTAGTCATGCACATACAAACGACAAACCACACTTAAATCATCAACTTCAGAGAAGTCAAACAGGCTTCTGGATGATGGATGGGTTGAAATGACCATTCTCAAATAATAAGATATTTTAGCTGAAGGCCATTACAACTAGTCCGAACAGACTAACGACTAGTTTGATTGCGGTTATCCGATCAGATTAGTTTCTAAAGTAATAAATAACTCTATAATAAAGACTTAAGGAATTCTATAGTCCCACATGTATTTTGCTCGAAATGATCAAGAATATGCAGGCCGAATTTCCCTCGAGCATTTGCAAAATGAGTTCAAATTGACCATTTACATAAAAAAAAAAACTTTCGCTTCTAAGAAGTCAATTGACTCTGGAAAGACAAAATTGCCCAAACAAGGAAAAAGGAAAATCTATCATCTTAAAATTCATTCCAAATAGAAATGTTCAAGTGTTAGAGGAAAAAAGAAAAATTCTCTAATTCATTGCGATACGATAAAAAAAGAAACAACATAATGAATTAGAAACAAGGAATTTTATTAAAATTTATGAATATAGAAATTACATTAGATAAAAAAAAAAGTCCCTATCTAATCTTCTTTAAAGTAGGATGGAAAATTGGGAAGCTTTTCTCGCTGAGCCCATATAGTGCTGCCAATCTTCTTTTGCTTTATCCTCCATGAAGTTCGATGGAGAAAAATGGAAAATGAAGAAAGAAATACATGCTCCTATCCATCCTGCATTCACCGTCATATCTCCGAAATGCCATTTCCCTTGCCTTTGATGTGAATGCAAAATTGAAAGCTGTAGGGAAATTAAAGGAACAAAAAAAGAAATATTCATTCATCTTCTTAAAATGGAGAAGAAACTAAACACACAAGGAGATTGGAAGAATCTTAAGGAGTTTAAACAAGCGAGAAGAAGAAGAAATAATAAAATTCAGGTTTAAGAAATACAAAAAAGGCTCACCTATTTATAAGAAATTTCAAAAATCTTGCTTCGCAAGTCTTTAATGTACACGATGATGTGGCAACATGCAATTGGTGTGGAGCCGAAAATCAAGACGATAATTAATGAAGATGGAACGTTGCCATGATGAAGTGTGGAAATAAAATAGCGACAATTAAATACGCCAGCTACTCGAAAAGTAAGATGCTATCCATAAGCGTTCTAAAAGAAAGATACGGCCAAAAGAAATCAGGCATGCCGATCTCTCGATAGAACCAAAAAGATAATTGTTATTTCTGGAGGTGAAGATTATATGGGCAGAGTAGCCATTTAGTATGCCTAATGCTCCAATCGGCAAAACTAATCAAAAGGGAGATATAACCCTTAGGAAAATGCGCTTCACGCAAGAATATTTCTACCGAAAGGTGAAATGCTTAAAGTATCACAATTTCAAGCGAACGGTCAAAGAAATTAAAAGATATTTTATCAACACTCCCACTGATCATGGTCATCCGATTGGATTCATTTTAATTTCTAATATAATCCGGTCCCCCAATCAGGTCCTTAGTTTGGTTAAGAAAGGAAAATAGAAGAAACACGTAAAGGCAAAGAAGCAACAGTAAACTAGAAGCGAAGAATTCTATTCAAATTTCCAGAATATATGAAAAGCAGAGTTTATCCCACCTATATAACACAAATTGATCATGATTTCCGATCGATCGAAAACATTCTAAATGAGTTCATACAAGAGTAACAGATGATGAAATAACATTTTTATTAGGATGTTTCAAAATAAAAAGGAAAGGTACACCAAAAAAAAATTCCTATCTAATCTTCGAAGATTTATCCAATGCTATAAGAACATCTCTCATTAACTCGGGCGGCACTGCAACTTTCTTCTCCGATTGGTCTATACGATCAATATTCTCTTCACCCTCAAGGCACGATCATTTTAGACTTTCCAACCAAGTGCAAATTGAAAGAGAAAAAGGTAGTGCAAATGGAAGAGAAAGAAGGGGAAGGGAAGAAAATAAAAATTTGAGGACCTCACTTTCGTCATCAGGAAGAAAGGTCACGACACAACAAAACCCGGCTAAGAAGTAAAATTCATTCCTCATCCTAAAATGGATGGAAACAGGGAAAAGCTATAATAAGAAAATTTTAAGGTGCTTAGATAAATTAATGAGGGGCGAACAGAAGAAATCCATGGGAAATAAGAAATTTTGAAACTTTCAAGATAACAGAGAAAGGGAGTCTTATATTTATAAGGAGAAAACCACCATTCCCAAAACCAAATGATTTAAGCCAGGTGGCAACCCGCAATAAGAGAAGTTGAGAAAACGGGGCATGGTTAACTAGTAGTCACTATAATTAATGTGATGAATGAAACATCACCCATTAATACATTGACTCCTATATTAATGTGGAACCGGTTAGGAAATCGGAACGACGCTATTAATAGGCGCAATGGACAAATGCCCAAGTTCAATGAACTAAGTCAAGCAAAGAGGAAAGCGAAAAGACATAATCAAAAATTTGAAAATAGAAAGCTGATTTGATCGGGCAATGAGCAATTACTGTCCTACCCCAAGTCTGGTAATGAAAGTGCTTCAAAATTAATATATTTCAGAGTCATTAATTATACAAAAAGGCAAAGTATTCGACAAAATAATTTGAGAGCTTTATTAAGAAAACTCGAAATAAATAATACAAAGAAGTTGTCCTAACTAATGGCTTGGAGCTAACTAGATCTTACAGAGCACTCCATTTGCCAGAACACTTAAAGGACATCCAGCTTGCTCGTCTTCGCAAATTGCTTGGAGTCTGTTGCTCTTCCCTTCTTCAACTCCAAGTCATCAGTATCCCAAATCCACCTAACGGTGAAATAGGGAAAAGAGAGGTAGAAGTCAAAAAATGGAGAAAGAGACTCCAATCCAGAAGCAAAAAGGCCCCTGATTTTTGAGCCAAAAACATCCTGATCAGGCCTCCGGTTCATCCGAAGCGGTGAAACACTGCCACCAGAGAAATATTCGATCCTCCCATAAAGGAACTTGATTCATTCATCTTCCGAAAATGAAAAGATACTAGGCAGAAATAATACAAGAAAATCTTCAAGTGTTTAAGCACCACCATGGAAAATGGTAACAAGAGCACCCATAAAAAGAAATAGGGAAAATGCATTTATAGGGAGAAAGCCTTAACCCTGTAGATTCTCGAATCACGAAGCAGCATAGGAAAATTGAAAGGACTCGGCAATGCCAGCCATACTTATGACAGATGAAATGTCTGTCAGTTAGGACATCCAAACCCTTTGAAAAGGGACATTACCATCAATATACGAAATGACAAAACAATTCAAAACGATGCTGATCTCCATCAACATTGTCTGAAAGGGGGACAAATGATAATACCGTATCTATTAAAAGCACTAAAGGCCCAAGATAAGGCCCAAAGGCCATAAGGCCCATGGCATGGGGCAGAAAAGTCAACAAGCAGGACGATGCAACATGTTCGATCGGAAGTGCCCAACTGCTCCCTGCTAGCCCACTGACACACCCCATCACCTTACTTATATAACGCTCTCCAGTCAAATCATTATCTACCTTCTCTAACACACTCGATATGGCTTGAAGAGTTAAGTCATGACCTATCCATACCTCTACTATAACAAAAGCTTTACCTATAAATAGCCCAATCCCTAGTATTGAATTATCGAGACTTTCTCTCTAAAATTATTCTCTCTCTAAAAATGTCTCACTGACTTAACCTTCAGAGAGCTAATACCCGGTCCGATCGGGCTAACTTTTATTGCATGCCATTGGATTTCTTCCAATCCGATCGGCCTCTTCTTACTTCTTATTTTGATAATATCGGGATAATAATAATAACAATAACAATAATAATAATATGTTCAAAAATAAATCTAGCAAATTATTATACACAATATTATATAAATAAAATAAAATAAAATAAATTATCATGTCACACAAAATATATTCACAAAATAAAAATGAAAATAAAGTAATAAAATATAATTTATATAAAAATAGGAAAATTTAATAAATGAAATAAGAAAACAAATTAAAATGCATGCAAGAAATGAAATATGGCCAAAACAAATAAATTAGTCATGCAAAACATGCAGGGTGACGTGATTAGCCAAGAACAAGTGAGAAAAGCCATGCAAACCTATGTAAGGGGACATGAGATGCTGGGCAGGCGGAAGAAGGCAACGTACACACGAGAAAAAGGAGGAAGGCAGGACACGTACGTGAGAAGAGGAAGGTGGATGAGTCACGACCTGAGACCAAAGTTTAATGCATAAAATCAAAGTTTAATGCATAAAATCATCTGAAAAGCATATCTAAACAAAGGATTCATGATTTAATGCATGAAACAGAAGAATTAAGAAAATCAAAATTTGAAAATAAAGAAATAGAGGGAGGAAGAAGATAATGAATAATGCTTTTTTCCATGAATTCCACCAACTCAATTCTCACAAGTTTTTATTTGGTTTTTACATATTAATGAGTGAAAACAACAATAAAACACATGGAATAAACAAGAAACAAGATTAGATCAAACAAATCAAAGTAATCAAAAATCAAAGAATAAACTAATTAAAAATATATACATACTGTAAAATTAGAATTAAAAGTAAATAATTAATTTCTTTGGGGCTCTGAATATTTCCCTCAGTTTGGTTGCTCAAGATCAAAGATCCTGTGCTTTTGGCTCTTTCCCCTTTTTCCTCTGTTTTTGGTTTCGAAAAATAGAGTGTGTGTGTTGAGAGAGAGAAAACGTGAGGAAGAAAGAGAGAAAGAGAAAGAAAGCCCCCTGGAAATGATTTTCCTGCCTTTTAAATACCTTTATGATAAGCAATTAATGCTCAAATAAGATCAAATGAATTTTCCCTTGTTTGCTAGCTGTAAATTGATTAAGAAAAACAAAAATGCAAATGAGTTACTCCTTTGACTTATTAAGTCACGGGAGTGAGCCAAGGTGGGGTTATTTTGTCTTCTTGTGAAAATCTAAAAATGCCCATTTTGTCATTTTTGGTTGAGTTATAGCCTTGACTCGCGAGTCAAGGGGGTGACACAACACTAAATCCATATTTAGCCCTTAAAATCATGCATTTTTTGCTCTGGCAACAAGGGGACAGGATTAAAACCCAAAAAGAGATTTTTGAACACTGAAAAACACAGAATAAAGCCGTAAAAAGATAATTATATTTTTTAGAAAACGTAAAACTCGGGGGAGAGCCTAGGACTTCCTTTCCTTGTATATTTATGCGCAACATTATCCTCATCGGATAACTCTGAGAAGCCGCTTTGATCAGAAGCCGCCTCAGGACCCAGTGTTTACACTGCCCTTTTTGATAATAACAAAATATTCGCCAACTTAAGTTTTGTTATGTTAGAGCTCCCCCTGAATATATGAAATTTAGAACAAGTTTAATTCACATATATAGAGCTCCCACTAAATATATGCTCTAAAATAAAATTTAGGTCAAGTTTAATTTACACATGTATATTAAGCATTTAGAAATAAACATTTATCATCAGGTAGACATATCAAAACTTAAAAGTAAAGTCATTAATCAGCCACCATTTTTTCTCCCCCTTTTTGTTATTAATAAAAAGAGAAGATTTTTAGAACCTGCAAAAATTGTTAGAATGTCCATAATGTGATTAGCTTATTCATAGGTAAAGAGTACCATAAAAAAGCACCCACACACAAATATGCAAACATAATTAAAATATTCAATAATTCATGCCTATCACAAAGGCATATAAATCAACAAACAATATGTAGAAAGAAAAGTTTATGTAGAACTAAGGTATGCAGCATGAAAAGAGTCACTCACTATCCTCCGGATTTGTGCTACTTGTAACATTTCTCAAACTTACGTATCACTTAAATTAACAACGGGCGATGGACCTATATCTGTCTAGAGGTATTCACGTAAAATATACATATATTTTTTTTCTAACAATAAAATCGTAACTTAATAGTCACTTAATTTCTTAAATTCCAATAACAGTGTCATTCATCCACTAATCATAGGTAAACCATGCAGGTTTCATATATAACAATACTTAAGGTCATATAAAGATTTAGTTTACATATTCCCCTCGAGAGAGTTTCCAATCATTCTTAAGGCAGAAGAAGAAGACCAATACTAACAGATACATATAAGTACATATACATGCCCATTCTCACTAAAATACAAAATATACATCCTCAAAGGAATTTTCTCGGGTTGCTCCCAAAATGTGAGTTATGCTGCTCCCGACCCATGGCGTACCTATACGCAGTCAAAAACACTACGTGTTGAGCATTAAATATGCCCAGTAGTGATTACAATTCTAGATATTTCCATATATCCTAAAATTCATGCATAATCATGAGTTAATAAATATAACTAAATATATTTATTTAAATATGCTATTAATTATCTTAGGCCAATTAATATCTCCATTATTAGATACATTGGATAACTACTCTATTAATTTCCAATACATCCTTATCTTAGATAATTATGCAATGAATACATTAATCATCACAAATTACATTTAAATCCTTACTTATGGCATGTTTACAATTATGCCCTTAAATGTCCATAAAATTACACTTATGCTATTAGTTTACTTAAATTTACTATAATGCCATTAATTCTTCTCATTTACTCTTAAAATCCTTATATAACATGTAAATTACTGTTTAGTCCCTAAATTAACATTTTCATGCCAAATTACGTTTTAGTCCCTAAAATATCGTTATTTTTCATAATTAATCAATTAATTATATTTTTACACTTTATGAGCCTTATAATGCTATATATGGTCAAATTACCATTTTGCCCCTAATCTTCCCATTATTTACGATTAGGTCCTTTTCCACTTAAATCTTTCCATTTTACTTCTCATTTATTATTTTATCAATATTTTTATGATATTGCCCCATGTAAATCTCTGGCATAAATCTCTAAACTGGATAAACGAGATATGAACCCTATTGGTTTAAAACAATAAGGGGTGATCAAAGGAATCTCCCGTACAATACAATGAATAATGAAATAATGATATCAATAAGGTAGGACCATCATTGGCCTACAATAGGTGAAACGTCATGCTCACCACCGCGGCATAGTATCCCTATGGCTAGCTAACTATATTATATACTAGATTTAAACACCAGCTTACTACTTAAGGCATTACTTATATTTCCATTCAAATCCATCAATATACATGAAAAAGTCCCATCATTTTCTCATAGTACCATTCAGCCATGATGTCATACATGTATCCATGTTTATTTTTACATCATACATCATTAATTTAGCTTGACTATATATTAATTAATTTAATTATACCATAACATGACATTAAAGCACATGACCATCATGCCTTTTTACCATGCATATCATTCGGCCATGGTGTATCTCATCCATTATGTTTATTTTTCTTACCTTTATACATGCAATTAACTGGATCTCATGCCACACATTACATACACATCATTTACATGTCATAATCATCAAGCATGTCATGAGAAACCCATGATATACCATTCGACCAACATGCATCATCATCATACACATTTTATTTTCTTAATCTAACCATACAAATCATCAATTCTAGACATTCTAAGCATGATTATATGGTTTAGTTCAATTTAGCATGCATAATTCATATACTCATACATAAACATAATCTATTTTTCATGCTTTTCATATGGAATTAAATAGAATTTGTAATCACAAACCTCAATTCTTCACTTTGAGTCTCCTATGCCTCTTTTTCTTTGCCTTTGGCATTGGAAGGATTTTACTCTCCTTGATTTCCTATGAAGGCCAAAATTCCGCAAGGAAAATTCATCAAAATCTCACTTCTAATCACACTTATAACTATATAAACATAATCTACATGCCTTAAAATATCTATAGGAAGTCTTGAATCAAAATAAAACTATTTAAATCACTTACCTTAATTAAGTGTCTAACCCTACAAGAATGGGTTTTTCAAACTTCCTTCACTTAAATTGGACTCTAATATTTACCAAAGTGCTGAAGATGAGCTGAATTGCAGTTAGGATGCTACAATTTAAGGTGAGATGAGGTGAGCAAATAAGAAGAAAAATAGAGAGGGAAAGAATGAGTCTCTCGGCCAAGGAGGGAGGAGTTGTTGAATTGGTAAGTTGATCTTATCCCAAAACTCAGTTAATTAAGGCTATTTATAGTGAGTAAATGGGCTGCTTTGGTCTGACCAAAGTGGTCCAACCTATATGATTCAAATCTTAATTCTAAGGCCAATTTCGGACCACATAATGAATTTTTTAACTTCCTCAACTTATTTTCTCCCCAAACCAATTCTAACATTTTTAGAATATAAAATATAGCCTTTCTGCAAAATTTTAGCTCAACTGGAGTCCATTTGTGGTCCGATTCAATTAAACCGCTCCGATTTAAAATTTTCTGTGTTACCGAAAAATTTCCTTTTCGCCACCAAAAATTCATAAATATCATATAGAAAAAATCTGGAATGTTTGGTATTTTTAGAGGTCATATGCTATTTTTAAAGGTCCAGTCAAATCTAAGGTCAAACTAGTCACTATTTAAATCGAAACTGGACTTTTTTCTTATTTTTAACTTTTGGGCACTTATTTGACATCAATTTCACTTCAAATTTCGCCCACGGACTAATCATAACTAATATTTTCTGATAGTCAAATAAAATATTCTTTGTCCACAGGTGTATTTATTACCCCGAGTATGCTGACCAATACCGAAAAATACTATTTACATCTAATCCGATATTGGGCCATTACAATTCCTCCCTACTTAAGAAAATTTCATCCTCGGAATTTTACTTGATTCAAAGAATCGCGAATAACGTTGTTACATTGACTCCTCCAGTTCCCACATTGCTTTTTCAACGTTGTGGTGATGCCTGAGTATCTTCACCAATGGAATCAGCTTGTTCCTGAGCTGGTTAATCTCTTTAGCTAGAATCTTAACTGGTTTTTCTTCATAAGTTAGGTCTGATTGTACAATGATCTCCTCAGGCTTAATCACATGGCTTGGATCTGATTGATATCTCCGCAGCATCGATACATGGAAGGCGTCATAAATCCTTTCCAATTCCTGAGGTAGCTTTAATCTATAAGCCACTGGTCCTACTCGCTGAGTAATCTCGTAAGGACCAATGAATCTAGGACTCAACTTGCCCTTCTTTTCAAACCTCAAAATCTTCTTCCACGGAGAAACCCTCAGAAAAACTTTATCCCCAACCTGGTATTCTATATCCCTTCTCTTCAGAACTATATAAGATTCATGTCAATCCATAGCCTCTTTCAATCTGCCTTTGATCACCTGAACTTTTCTTCAGTATCCCGAACTAAATCTGACCCTATAATCTTTCTTTCACTTAACTCTGTCCAACATAGAGAAGTATGCATTTTCTACCATACAGAGTTTCATAGGGAGCCATTTTAATGCTGGACTGATAACTATTATTGTAAGCGAACTCTGTCAAAGACAAATACTTTTCCCAACTGGTACCAAACTCAAGGACACAGCATCTTAACATATCCTCCAATACCTAGATAACTCGCTCAGACTGTCCATCAATCTGGGGATGGAAAGCTGTACAAAAGTAGAGCTTTGTCCCTAAAGCTTCTTGCAGTCTCTTCCAAAATTGAGAAGTGAATCTCGGATCCTTGTTTGAGATAATGGAAGAAGGCACTCCATGCAACCTCACAATTTCGTCAATATACAATTCCGCTAACTTGGCAAGAGAATAGTCCATTCTGACAGGTAAGAAATAGGTTGATTTCATAAGCCTATCAACGACCACCCATATCGCATCATGCTTCTTCCGAGTAAGTGGAAGCCCTGACACAAAATCCATGGTTATCCTATCCTACTTCCATTCGGGTATTGCTATAGGTTGAAGCAAACCCGAAGGAAACTAATGTTCTACCTTAACTTGCTGACATATCAAACACTTGCCCACAAACTCAGTCACATCACGCTTCATACCTAGCCACCAATAGTGGGTCTTTAAGTCCTGATACATCTTATTGCTATCAGGGTGCATTGTATAGCTACTATGATGAGCTTCAGTCAAGATATCCCTTGTTAAATTAGCTTGATCAGGGACACACAATCTCTGCTTATAATAAAGACTACCATCCACACCCAAAGAGTAGTCACCATCATTGACATATTTTATTCGCTTGATAATAGAGGATAACTGATCATCTTATCTCTGGGCATCTTTCACTACAGGCTTTGTTTGCATTTCTGCTATCAAAACTGCCTCATCTAAAACACACAATTTGACATTCATAGCCTGCAGAGCTGCCATCGACTTTTTGCTAAGGGCATCAGCCACTATATTAGCCTTTCTCGGGTGATAATCGATGAACAGCCATAATCTTTAATCAATTCGAGTCATCTCCTTTGCCTCAAGTTGAGCTCCTTCTAGGTAGGCAAGTATTTCAAGCTTTTATGATCCATAAAGATATAGCTTTTCTCACCATATAGATAATGTCTCTAGATTTTCAAAGCAAATACAATGGCTACCAACTCAAGATCATGAGTAGGGTAGTTTCTCTCATGAGTCTTAAGCTGTCGGGAGGCATACGTAATCACCTTGCCTTCTTGCATCAATACATAGCCTAAACCATTCCCAGAGGCATCACTATAGATCACAAAGTCTCTTCCTGCTTCTGGTTGAGCTAGCACTGGAGCTTCAGTCAGCATATACTTAAGTTTGTCGAAACTTTCTTGACATTTATCAGACCACTCGAACCTAACATTCTTCTGTAGCAACCGAGTCAGAGGAGCTGCAAGAGTGGAGAAGCCTTTTACCAATCTCCCGTAATAACCTACCAATCCAAGGAAGCTTCTAATCTCTATAACACTTTTAGGCATTTTCCACTGAAGAATTGCTTCAATCTTTCTAGGGTCAACTTTGATACCCTCCGATGCCACTACATGTCCCAGAAATGACACTTCATCTAGCCAGAATTCACACGTGCTGAATTTAGCATACAATTGTCTTTCCCTCAAAATCTGTAGAACAATCTGCAAAAGCTCATCATGCTCTTCTGGAGTCTTAGAGTACACCAGAATGTAGGGGTGGGCAAATGTCAGGTTCGGGTCAACCCGACCCGAACCCGAATAACCCAAAAATGAAATATGGTAAATTTTATCACCCGAACCGACCTTAAATTACAATAGGGCCCCGAACCGAATAACCCAAAAAATTTCGGGCCCCAACCCGAATAACCTGTATTTCAATTCTTTTTTTTTAAGTTAAAACTAATTAAACAATAATATTAAAACTATTCAATACCTAATTATCATATAATATGAAAAATACTAATTAAATACCTAATTAACTTGTTCACCATCATAAAATGTCTAAAAATTACAACAAATTAATAACATTCTTAATGTTTAATTAACAACATTAAAATTAAATTTTCCACAAAATGCCACCATCTTTGATCTTTAGTTACTCCACGATCTCTTCCTCTAATTCAATATCATTTGATGAAGACATCTACATGTCCATGAAAATAAAATTTTAGTATGCTTAAACTAAAAAAATAAATAAATATAATGGCAAATAAAATTTTTGCAACCTAATAGAGAACAAGCTTGTAATGGTGTAAATTAAATGAACAAGCTTCAAAGTTAATAAGTTAATATATAAGTTAATAACATTTTTATTGGTTTATATGTTAATATATAATATACTAAAAGTTAAGAAAGTAAAGTGATTTAAAGACACAAAATTCTTAACGTTTCAATTTGGGACTAAAGCATAAAATTCACTTTAATTTGTTATTAAGACTTTTACATTAAGCATATCTAAATATTGCAAGCCATTATTATATATCTATTTTTTTTTTTAAAGGCACACTTTATTGAAGAAGAATAAAATAATATATAAATAATATAAAATTGAAAACTCCAATTTGTTGACAATTTTATGGATTACAAACAGGATAGTAGAGTAGAATATAACATAAAAAATAACAATATAAGAATAAATTATAAACCCAGATAAGAGGGGGTTGTAAGCACATATTAAAATGGTAATCTTTGTGGAACAAAAGGATTCACATTCTGCAGAAACTTCAAAACAAATGCAAAAACACGGTGGTCAATTTCATCCTCTCATGCTTCAAACCAACATCTCTTTGGTGAAACAATGCACAAAACTCATGCAATTATTGAATGAAATAAGGTGTTTATCAAGATTCTAAAATATTTTTTTCAAATCTTGGATAGTCTAAAACAAATATTCATGATGACTACAATTAGTGTTCCACTCAATACATCCTTAAATATCTTAAGTCATTATATGCAAGCTAAGATGATTATCTCCTTCGGCATGCAAAAACCCTTTTAGATTCTGATTTCTTTCTTATTTTTATGGCAAATATGTCATTCCTTAATTTAATAACCTAAATGTTGATACTTCCACAGAAATTAAAACATTCATTGCACCGTTTCAGAAAATAAAAATAGACAAATGCTTATGGATTAGCAATATCGGAACATCTGCACCCAAACAAGAAAAGATTATTGAAAAGTTTTCAATAAATTCAGATAACATTCCAGCTTTAATTTATTTCTTTTCTCTTAAACTGTCAACTAAAACTTACAAATTAACCAATTAAAACTATCCTACTTACGCAAGGTGCATGGATCTAAAACAAAATATAAAGAAACAGAGCATAAAGATAGCAGAAGAAGAAGAAGAAGAAGAAGAACTTACTTTCGTTGAGGCTACCGACGGCGAATACAAGCGGCGACAGTGACAGCGACGAAGGAGCTGAGCGGCGACGGCAGTGGAGGAGAAGAATGGCAGGGCAGAAGAAGAAATGGATTCTAGGGATTTAGTGCGTGAAGGTGAAACTGAAAGGGATAAATGATGGCCAAACCGGGTTTTTTTCTTCTAATGGTGGGTAAAAGTCGGGTGGTTCGGGTGATTCGATTTTATCTCATTTTCACCCGAACCGACCCGAACCCAAAATTTGCCAAATCTTCCAACCCAAACCGAATTATCCGAATAACCTTACCCGAATTAATATTTCGGTTCGGATTATTCGGGTTATTCAGGTCGGTTCAGTTTTTTCCCACCCCTACCAGAATGTCATCAATGAAAACCACCACAAAATGATCCAAATAGGGATGGAAGATTCTATTCATCATATCCATGAAGGCTGCCGGAGCATTAGTCAATCCAAAAGGCATGACCAAGAATTCATAGTGACCATACCTAGTACAAAAAGCTATCTTAGATACATTTGCTTCTTTAATCTTCAACTGGTGGTAGCCGGATCTCAAATCAATCTTTGAAAACACACCAGAACCCTTCAACTGATAAAAAAGCTCGTCTATTCGAGGAAGAGGATACTTGTTTTTGATGGTCACCTTATTCAACTGTCTATAATCAATACACAATCGAAGTGACTCATCCTTCTTTTTCACGAAGAGGACTGGTGCTCCCCAAGATGAAACGCTCGGTCTGATAAAACCTTTTTCAAGCAACTCCTACAACTGAATCTTCAGTTCTTTAAGTTCTGATGGTGCTATCTTATAAGGAGCGATAGAGATAGGCGCAATGCCTAGTACTAAATCAATAGTGAACTCTATCTCCCTGTCAGGTGGGAATCCTAGAAATTCTGCAGGAAAAATATCTTGAAACTCGCATACAATGGGTACATCTGACACTTTAAGATCTTTTTTTTTCACCTCTACTGCATAGCACAAATAAGCGATACACCCCTTCCTTATAATCAATCCTCTTTGCAGTTGTAGCTGAAATCACATCAGCTAAATAATCTGCTCTTTCACCAATAATCATTATCTCTTGACTATCAGAAGTCTCCAGGGTCATTCTCTTTCTCTTACAATCAACTATAGCCTGATGGGCGGATAACTAATCCATACCTAGAATAACATCGAATTCCCGAAAAGGAAGTTATATTAAATTAGCTAAGAACAAATGATTCCCGGCAGTAATAAGACAATCTCTAAATACCTTGTTCACCACAATACCATGACCCAAAGGGTTACTCACTAGGATATCCTAGTCTAACCGAGAATCAAGTAACCCTTTACCCCGAGCAACATTCGTACTAATATAGGAATGCGCAGAATCTGGGTCTATCAATGCATAAACAGAATGAGACGCAAGGAGAATTTACCTACTATCACATCAGATGTATCCTCCAGATCTCTGGCTCTAACCGTATAAGCACGACCTGTGGCTTTTTCCTATCCCTGAGAAGGCTGGACTGAAGAGCCTGCAGCAGCTAAATGTGAGGCTGTACCTTTGCCTCTACCTCTAGGTGCTATAGGTCCTTATCCAAATATAGGCGATGCTACTATGGAAGACTGGACTTATGGACAATCTCTAATCATATGCTCTTTAGACCCACACTGGAAACAAGCTCTACTCAAATATCTGCACTCACCAGGATGGAACTTCTTACAATGCTCACACTACGGATAATCGCCACGGCCTCTGCTCCTCGGCGCACTGCCCACTGATGTAATTGAAGTATTGTTACCACCTGGGTTCTTCTGCCCACGACCAGATGCTCCTGAAGCACGGCTCTGGGACTGAGTAGGTCCTTTTAGACCTCTTATCTTGACTCACTGTACCTGCAGGGAAATTCGACTTTCTCTTTTGCTTAAATCGATATTGTCTTTCAACCTCATCAGCTTGAATAGCTTCAACTTTAATCGCTGCCTCTATTAAAGATCTCAAATCTAGATGCTTCTGGGTACCCATAAATAGCCTGATATTATTATGCAATCATCTTTCAAACCTATGCTTTAACTTCTCATCAGTCATCTCATGATAATCCAGATAAGCATTGAGTCGATTAAAATCACGCTCATATTCTGATACTGTTCGATTACCCTTTTTGAGCCTCCAAAAAGCATCTTGCATAGAAATCCTATACTTAGACCCCACATACTTCTTCTCAAACTGAGATAAGAAAAATTCCCATGTGATCTGGTCGGCTGGAGTATGCTTACGTATTGCATCCCACCAAATAAAAGTCGATCCTTGCAATAAAGACACTGTCCCCTGTAACATCTCCTCAGGTGGACTCTGAGTGATCTCAAAAATCCTCTTGGTCTTGAACAAGCGGTCTTCAGTCTGCACTGATGTTATGGTATCATGTCCATAAAAATCCTGAGCCCCAAGTCTCTTTATCAACTCTAAAATCAGCTTTTTCTTTACTGAAACTAGAGGTTGATCAGGAATCTATGGTCACTGAGGCTATCTTCCCTGACCCTGCAATCGCCGCTGGACAATATCCACAATCAAATTCAGGAGATTGAGCTAAGGTAAAGGGGGCGGTGCAACAGGCAGAGTCACTTGCTCTCGTGACGTCTCATCTCGCCCAACACTAGCGGACGTTGTACTCTCCACAACACCCTCATGATGATTCTCCTCGGAGGCCATCCCTCCCTCTAACCAAAAAGGAGCAAGCATACATTAGTCTCACATCACTTAAAATCCATCAATGAGCATGTATAACCATATCTAATAAAATCCTATTAAACTTAATCTGATATTAGAATCGCCTAAACCGCGCTCTGATACCAATAAAATGTAACACTCCTTAAACTTACGTATCACTTAAATTAATGACGGCCTATGGACCTATATCAGTCTAGGGGTATTCACATAAAATATACATATATTTTTTTCTAACAATAAAATCATAACTTAATAGTCACTTAATTTCTTAAATTCCAATAACAATATCATTCATCCACTAATCATAGGTAAACCATACAGGTTTCATATATAACAGTACTTAAGGTCATATAAAGATTTCGTTTACATATTCCCCTCGAGAGAGTTTCCAATCATTCTTAAGGCAGAAGAAGAAGAAGAAGACCAATAAGACCAATACTAACAGATACATATAAGTACATATGCATGCCCATTCTCACTAAAATACATAATATACATCCTCAAAGTAATTTTTTGCGGTTGCTCCCAAAATGTGAGGTATACTGCTTTTGACCTATGGCATACCTACATGCAGTAAAAAACACTACGTGCTGAGCATTAAATATGTCCAATAGTGATTACAATTCTAGATATTTTCATATATCCTAAATTCATGCATAATAATGAGTTAATAAATATAACTAAATATATTTATTTAAATATGCTATTAATTATCTTAGGCCAATTAATATCTCCATTATTAGATACATTGGCTAACTACTCCATTAATTTCCAATACATCCTTATCTTAGATAATTACGCAATGAATACATTAATCATCACAAATTACATTTAAATCCTTACATATGGCATGTTTACAATTATGCCCTTAAATGTCCATAAAATTACACTTATGCCATTAGTTTACTTAAATTTACTATAATGCCATTAATTCTTCTCATTTACTCTTAAAATCCTTATATAACATGTAAATTACCGTTTAGTCCCTAAATTAACATTTTCATGCCAAATTACGTTTTAATCCCTAAAAATCATTATTTTGCATAATTAATCAATTAATTACATTTTACCCTTGATGACCCTTATAATGCTATATATGGTTAAATTACCGTTTTTCCCCTAATCTTCCTATTATTTACGATTAGGTCCTTTTTCACTTAAATCTTTCCATTTTACTTCTAATTCATTATTTTATCAATATTTTTTATTATATTGCCTCATGTAAAACGCTGGCATAAATCTCTGAACTAGATAAACGAGACATCGTATTTGGTTCAAAACAATGAGAGGTGATCCAAAGGATCTCCCGTACAATACAATGAACAATGAAACAATGATATCAATGAGGTAGGACCATCATTGGCCTACAATAGGTGAGACGTCATGCTCAACACCGTGACATAGTGTCCCTATGGCTAGCCAACTATATCCTGTATTAAATTTAAACACCAGCTTACTACTTAGGGCATTACTTATATTTCCATTCAAATCCATCAATATACATGAAAAAGTCCCATCATTTCCTTATAGTTCCATTCAGCCATGATGTCATACATGTATCCATGTTTATTTTTACATCATACATCATTAATTTAGCTTAACTATATATTAATTGATTTAATTATACCATGACATGACATTAAAACACATGACCATCATGCCTTTTTACCATGCATATCATTCCCATGGTGTATCTCATCCATTATATTTATTTTTCTTACCTTTATACATGCAATTAACTAGATCTCATGCCACACATTACATACACATCATTTACATGTCATAATCATCAAGCGTGTCATGAGAAACCCATAACATACCATTCGGCCAACAT
Source organism: Excoecaria cochinchinensis (assembly GCA_947683425.1). Taxonomy (NCBI): domain Eukaryota; kingdom Viridiplantae; phylum Streptophyta; class Magnoliopsida; order Malpighiales; family Euphorbiaceae; genus Excoecaria; species Excoecaria cochinchinensis. The sequence continues at coordinate 2,133,582 of CANTUQ010000153.1, read as the reverse complement.
TTATCATCATCATACACATTTTATTTTCTTAATCTAACCATACAAATCATCAATTCTAGACATCTTAAGCATGATTATATGGTTTAGTTCAATTTAGCATGCATAATTCACATACTCATACTTAAACATAATCTAATTTTCATGCTTTTCATATGGAATTAAATGGAAGTTGTAATCACAAACCTCAATTCTTCACTTAAAGTCTCGAAGGCCTCTTTTTCTTTGCCTTTGGCCTTGGAAGGATTTTCCTCTCCTTGATTTCCTTTGGAGGCCGAAATTCCACAAGGAAAATTCATCAAAATCTCACTTCTAATCACACTTATAACTACATAAACATAATCTACATGCCTTTAAATATCTACAGGAAGCCTTGAATCAAAATAAAACTACCTAAATCACTTACCTCAATTAAGTGTCTAACCCTACAATCCTTCACTTAAATTGGACTCCAATATTTACCAAAGTACTGAAAATGAGCTGAATTTCAGTTAGGAGGCAACAATTTAAGGTGAAATGAGGTGAGCAAAGAAGAAAAAAATGGAGAGGGAAGGGAATGAGTCTCTCGGCCAAGGAGGGAGGAGTTGCTGAATTGGTGAGTTAATCTTATCCCAAAACTCAGTTAATTAAGACTATTTATAGTGAGTAAATGGGCTGCTTTGGTCTGACCAAGGTGGTCCAACCTACATGAGTCAAATTTTAATTCTGAGGCTAATTTCGGACCTCACAATGAAATTTATAACTTTCTCAACTCATTTTCTCCCCAAGCCAATTACATCACGTTTAGAATATGAAATATAGCCTCCCTGCAAAATTTTAGCTCAATCGGAGTCCATTTGTGGTCCAGTTCAATTAAACCGGTCCGATTCAAAATTTTCTGTGTTACCAAAAAATTTTCTTTTCACCACCAAAAATTCGTAAATATCATATAAAAAAAATATGAAAAATTTTGTATTTTTTAGAGATCATTTGCTATTTTTAAAGGTCCGGTCAAATTTAAGGTCAAATTAGTTACTATTTAAACCGAAACTGGACTTTTTTCTTATTTTTAACTTTTAGAAACTTATTTGACATCAATTTCACTTTAAATTTCGCGCACGAACTAATCATAACTAATATTTTTCCATAATCAAATAAAATATTTTCGCCGACGGGTGTATTTATTACCCCGAGTATGCTGACCAATACCGAAAAATACTATTTACATCTAATCCGATATTGGGCCATTACACTACTGCCTACTTGTCCTGGTTTTGGAGTTGCCTTAAACTTATATTTGGCAATGAGTCTTATGGATTTTCTTAATTTTTTAGTAGGGTTAAGGGAATCAAATTCATGAACTGGCGATGGTGGTGGATAAATTGATTTTTCCTTGATCTTTACTTGTGGCCCAAATTCAGCTTTCACGAACATTGCTTCACCGCATTCTATGAGTTGCCTGTGAACATTCCAAAACCTAAGCCATTCCAAAGCATTTGGTTTGCAATCAAGATTTTATTTTGCCTCCTATTCTAACATTGGTTTTGGTTCCTGGATTGAGATTTGTTTTGATTCAGCTTTATGTTTTGCTCCCTCTTATTCTACTTTATGTTGTTCTGATCCATGCTGTTCTGACTCTTGCTATTTTTATCCATTTTATTTTGAGCCCAGTTTTTCCTTATGTTCCTTATTTTATATTTCCAAGCTCTCCTCTACTTCTTCTCCAGCATCCTCAAATTATTCATTATTAGTATCTGCACTAGATTCTTTCTTTTTTGTCTTTTCCATCTCCATTTTTTCTACTTCATTACCAACATCTTTATCACATAAACTCTCGCTAGAAGACTCCCTTTGGTAGTACTAGGATCTTCGTCAACTAGTTCTAGCTTTTCCTTAATTAGTAAGGTTTTAGAAGTGGTTTTCCTTCAATTTCTTAATCATCCTCTATATAGTTTCATCAATTTTAATTTTCTTTCCCTTTCTCTTTTGTTTAACAGTCAATGAGTGTTTTTTTTCTAATTTTTAAAGTCTGATGTTGGACACTTTATAGAAGTTTTTACCAATTCTTAATTTACTATTAAATAACTCACAGTCAATACCATCTAGAGCCAAAATCCAGTAAGAGAATATTGCACTTAATATCACGGAAAAAGGGAGACAACAATTCTCTGGAAAAAGGGAGACACCAATTCTCTTTGACAGACTTAATTTGATGAAATATCAGGTAAGGTAAATTAATAGAAAATCCTCTATAAACATGCCACATGATTTCTAGGTCAGTGTCAGTTACATAATATGCACTATTAGCAGTGGGTATCACTATTTCTACCAAAAATTTACGAAGAATTCTAAATTATAATTTCTAATTTCATATTGGTAGAGGGTGTTATTTTGTTATTCCTTTTGTACTGATCCATATTGGCGATTTCCTTAAAAAAATTTACCTTATTAAATCCACCTATTTCACTTAGTTTAGTATTCTTTGTCATCATAAAACCATCATTCCTCATATTAAAGACATTATAAAAAAAATACACCTTTTTCCAGTGTAGACATCAGTTTCATCAAATTTAACATTAATTAACTCTTCAACCATGTGTGTTTTCTTATTGCAAATATCTTAAAACCATCATTCCTTATATTAAAGACATCATAAAAAACACACCTTTCTCCAATGTAGACATTGGTTTTATCAAATTTAATGTTAATTGACTCTTTAACCATGTGTATTTTCTTATTGTAAATTCTATAAGTTTTACTTTTAAGTTAATAACCTAGATCAGATTTAGCATCAAATTTTCCTAGATTATTTTTATCATTTAAAATAAAGCATTTACAGCCAAATGTGTGAAAATAACTGATGTTTGGCATCGTTCCTTTCCAAAGCTCATATGGAGTTTTATTTAGAACAACTCTAATTAAAATGCTATTGATAATGTAACTTGATGTGTTCATAGCTTCAACCCAAAAATATTTTGGAAGATTATTCTCATTTAGTATGGTTCCTGGCATCTCCTATAGTGTTCTATTTTTTTACTCTACCTGTAACACCCCAATACCCCTTGGGAGGATATCGAAGCGCCACGCACAAACCAAAGCTCATTCACATACATTAATATGTTGACATAAACATGAATATACAAAAGAGGAAGCAATGAAACATATCATAAAGGAAACAACTTAACTTTAATTACATAATCATTCCTATAACATTTAATAAACATATACCAAAATGTTCATATACAAAAGCTTTATAATAAATTAAACATAATATCTCTTACATGAACAAATACTAGTTTATACAAAATAATAACAAAAACACAAAGACTGCAACTAAACTCCTAGTGGCCGACCTGCAGATGTCCAAACTCAAAAATTTAGCCCTAAAACCACACAAATCCAATAATTATCTTTCATATACCAAGATACTTCTAATTAAACACATCAATATCCAAGCTCGACTCAAAACATGCATATAAACATACTTCACAACTCAAATTTCCAGAAATATTATCATGGTTTAAACACAAAACTCGAACAACAATACAAACTCCCAAACCTCTATAGAAGCTCAAAACCACTCTTCTCTTCAAGGTCCAACCTTCTCTTGCCCTTGATCTTTCTCTTGATCACCGATTCTTGCAGAAAGCCAAACTAAACAAAGCACACTTAATTAACCAAAAATCAAAACTTAAAACCAGAGCAAACGGGAAGAAGAAAACAAGCTCATCCAACTTACCTTTTCAAACCAACACACAGCTCTTCCAAAAACCCAGCTCAAAAACCTTGATGATCAACCCAAGAAGGAGATGTAAGGAGCATAAAAAGAAGAAGAAGAAAGGAGGACAGAAACCATGCAGGGATAGGAGGAAACGCAGAAACCAACAAGCAAAATCTGATTTTTGCTTTCCCTCCCTCTTCCTTTCTTTCTTTTCCTCATTTAATGCTCCCCAACAACTCTTGCCTAGGTGTCAAACTCTAATTGGCTAATTCAAAATATCCTTGTTAAAACTCATTTTTGGTCCTTGGCTGATTCTCTTTTACTCACTTGAATAAATTCTTTCTCTTTCAATTTAGTCCTTGCTCAACCCAATTCTTACTTGTACAATTCCATTTATACCCTTAACCATTCAATTAACTTGGTAAATCCTACTAGGGTCTAAATTGGGGCATTACACTACCACTCCATTCTGGTGTGGAGTTCTTGGTGCTGAAATATATTCTATTCCTTCCTGTAGACACCGAGTCCCGAAATAGCCCAGATCAGAATTACCTAATAATGAAATTATAAGCACTAAGGTTGGAAATGATATTTTCTTATCAAATTTGCATTTTGAAAAAAAAAATTGAGGGGTGAGTAGGGCAAGGGGCAGCCTGTCCGCCCCTCAAAGGACGAGGGGCAGCCTGCCCCTCAAGTGGCGAGGGGCGACTTGCCCTCCCCTCAAGGGGCGCCCGCCCCTCGTCACCTGCACTATTTTTTTCCTTTTTTTTTCCCAAAAATCAGTTTTTTTTTGGATTTTTAAAAAGGATTTTAAGGCTGATTTTATGGGATATATATAGATAATTTTGGGATTTTCATTTTTTTTACATCTTAAATAAGGAATATTTTGATTTAGTTAAGGATTTTTTTCCTAAATTAACTAGATTTTTCTTTTTTAATAATATAAATAGGAAAACTTAAAGGCAAAAGGGGGATTTTTTTTTAGTTGCAATTTTTTTTTCTTTTCTTTTTGTGGAAAAATTCTGATATTTGGAATTCTTCTTCTTCAATAAATTTTTTTCTAAAAAATTTGAGAATAAAATTTTTCGTGATAAAAAAAATTGATTTTGAGACAAAAAAAATAATTTTTTGCTCTTGACATCCAGTTTTTTATTTGTTATTTTTTTTCAAATAATTTTTTTTTGCAATTATTTCTCTAAAGAGAAAATTTAGATTTTTTTTATATTTTTTATTTAATTCTCGCGGATCTCGACAAGAAAATCGTTCATTTTTTCCCTCAATTGAATCCGAATTCTGAGGGTAAATATTTTAGGATTGATCTTATATTTTTATTTTTGTTTATTATATTTTTTTTGTTTTTAATACATAAATCATAATGTAGATTCTTAAATCTCTTGATTATTTATTTTTTGTTTGTTTATTTACTTGTTAAATTTATTTAGCTTGATTATTGTTATTTTTATTATTATTATTATTATTATTATTATTATTTGCTAAATTACTTTTGCATGCTTTTCATGTCCACTGTTACATATTTTGCATGGTTTTTTTTAAATTGATTGCCAACTGCACTTTGAATCTTTTTCTTCATTTTCATTTGTTTATTTTACTTTAATTTACTTCATTTTGTTTTCTTTTCTTTTATTATATTATTTCATTATCATTGTTAAATTTATTTAGTGTTATTATTATTATTATTTATTAAATTACTTTTGCATAACTCTTCATACATTGACCACTGTTGGCATACTTTTCCTTCAGTTATGCATACTTTTATTCTTTTATTTCCTTTATTTATTTTCTTCATTTACATTAATGCATCATATTTAATTCATTTTATTTTTTATTTTTATTATTTATTATTTTGCCATATTTATTTTATTGCATTGTTAAATAATTATTTATTTATTTTTTATTAATTTATTTATTGTATTTGATTTAATTTTAATATGGATAATTACTGACATGTTATTTTATTTTTGTGTTTTATTTGTCCTAAAACACCTTCATTTCTTAGCATCGCTAAAAATGGGGATTGTGGAGACTAAGGAGATTTTGGAGGATATTGGTTTGATTTATTATTTTTTTATTTTTATTTATTTATTTTAGTTTGTTTTAATTATTATTTTTATTTGACTTGTAATAAAATTATTTATTTTATGTGTAATTAATTAAAATTTTAGAAAAATATTTTTATTAATGAATTGGGTATTTTATAATAAAATAGGACCAATATCATAATTTTTAACCAATAAAATCTCACTTTAAAAGAATAGTTAATTTTTTCAAAATGGGATCACTCATCCCGATTTTCTCAATTATACCAAAAATAACTCTTCGATTTTTTTCAAAGTGTAAATGAAAGAACCAATGTTACTATCCTAATTAATACCTCGTTTTATGCTTGTTATTTATTTATTTATTTTAGCTTTCTATCTTTTGGGGGGATTGTATTTTTGTCCCAATTGTATTTTATTTTTGTAGTTTATTTTATTTTATTTATTTATAGCTTTTTATTGCTTTCTCCGATGGTTGAGGTGCGCTTTAATTTTAATGCACGATGTGTGAGAGGAGAGATAAAAAATTAATTCTTAAAAACTCATTTATAATTAACCAAGGCGTTAATAAGAGTGAAGTTTTGAACCATTCTCTGGTTTAAACCTCCGAACTTAGATGAACTTTTTTAATTTCGGTAAATTGGGCGGCAACTCCAAAATATCTCAAAAGTACCTAAAGGTTTCGTGGGATCAGATGAATTTTTCCACTATTCTATTGGGTGGAGATTCCAAAATATCTCATGTTAAGCGAACCCCTCTCGGACCCTAAAAGTGGCCCCTCTGAGAAACACGCGAGTTCGACGCACGTCATAGTAGCGACTCCGCTAGGGGACTTCGAGACTTTGCTTCGAAAATGTCTTGGTTAATAAATATTATTGAGCTTTTAAAATTAAAATTCTATCTCTTCTCAAAAATTGCATTGCATCCATGCTAGAGCCTTAGAACTAAGCTAAATGGTCCCTTATTTGCCCCAATGCGTTCCCGAAGCATAACCCTACGTTCACTCAATGTAGAAAAGTGTTAAGGATAATCACCAGCCCAAGCCTAGTACCTCTTGTTATATCAAATGGAGACCCGATTAGTCGTTATACTCGTGATGAGTTAGACTCGTTGGCAGAGACCATGCTTAAATAGCCTTAAAGTATCATCACCTTTGATTAAAGCTCATGTAATGACAATAAATACTTCCCTAGGTGATATGCTGCTTAATACAATGCTTGTTATATGGGCCGTCATATATTGAATAAAATCAAATAAATTAAATGGTTTGTTCATCAAAGGCTTTCATGCCCCGATGGGCCCATCCTAATTTAATTGAAGTGTTTAAATACATAATGGCCAAAATATATACGTATGCGCATTAGATAAGAGGTGTTATGCTACCAGTTTTTTGTCGTGCACTATACGTTTCCAATGGGTTCCCCATTAACCCTTGGATAAAACCTACCTAGGAAAGAGTCCACATTACCTCACATGCGAAAGAGACAAGGTTGGAAGGATATATTTGCTTGCATGTGTTTGTCTATGCTGCATTAGCATGACCATGCATCGCATCACACTCATTCATCATCCCAATGTCTTACATTTTACAGCCATTATAGCTTTGTCCAAATGGTCTAGGGGTCTTGATGCTCGGCTAAGAAGGAATCCATTTTTTGAACTATAATAATTAATGTCAAACTGGGGTTTAGATTCACTTTCAGATAGTCGTGAAATATATTCTTCAGAATTCTCAACAGAAATAAGTATGACAAATTTACCAAGAGAAGCTAACACAACCTGTGCAATGATTGATGAAGAAATGGGTAGAAGGATGGAAGAGTTTAAGGCCTGAATGATGGCGATGATGGAAAACCTTACTGCTACTATAGCGCCGCTTGCTGGGCAATAACCTGTTGCTCCTGTTGGGGGGCAAAGTGAATAAGAGCCAATTAAAGAAGTGCCCCGACAACAGTAGACCCACCAACAACAGAGCCTAGGGATGCACCACCTGTAGAGCAGATGAGGGTTCATCATCACCGTGACTAGGATTTCTTTGAAGGAGAGCAAGAGGAGCCTGTGATAATAAGGGGAAAGGCACCTAAGATAGAGGAGATCATCTTGAGGAAAAATGGAGGAGAGGTTCGAAGCCATGACCGTATGTTAATGATGGGGAAAGGAATGAGTCTGGAGGATAAGGACCTGGATGGTGAAAATCTAGTCCCTTAGAATTTTAAGATGCCCGACATGCTAAAATTCGATGGCACCTTAGACCCGACAGCACATGTAAAATAGTACTCGTTAGTGATGAAGGATACGAATCTGACTAGAAAGCAGAAGATGTAATATTTTTGCCTAAGTTTAACATGGCCTACAGTCGATTGGTACCATGAACTGGATAGTAGGTCCAAAGAGGATTAGGACCTACTGACAGAGGAATTTCTTAAGTAATAAGATTGCAGCATGAGGATAGAGGTCACCCTGAAAGACCTAGAGCTTCTTCAATAGAAGTCAGAAGAATCATTCCATGAGTACCTTACCAGATGGAGGAATCGGGTCATGGAAATGAAAAGAAAACCTAATACCCCTTATTAGATCGGGTTGTTAATTAGGAATGCTAACCCATACTTGAGAGAGAGGCTAAAGGACTGGGAGTCCCTGAAAGACATAGCCATAAAAGCTAAAGTAGAATACCTGAAAAGGAAGGCCAGCAATGACAATTATACCCAGAGAAATTAAGGTAATTAGGGGGCAGGAAAGTCAGCAGGGCCCGATAATGGAAATAGAACTGGAAACACGGTAGATGTAGCGGTTACCGAAACAAACTAAATGCATTATTCTAACCTAGGTAGATCATTATTTTGGATACTTAAAAGGTTAATGAAAGAAAGTAAGTTATAGCCAATGCCTACTAAGCCCGGCAGAAGTCAGGGACGTCTTAATCATCAAGCGAATCAGTATTGTGCCTACCATCAGCATACAGGGCATGACACTGATGAATGTTGAACTCTGAGGAACCAAATTCAAAACCTCATTGATAGCAAACAGATTACTGATCCAGAAAATCGAAAGAAGAAAGCATGAGTTGTAAGGGGAATTCGAGACACTAATAAAGAGTCCAGAAGGTGGCTACAACACCGCAAGAAGTAGGAGAGAAGACTTTCCAGTAGATGTTCTTTTTTTATATTTGAACTTTTCAATGTTGATGTATACAATACTATTTATGTTAATTATATTAATGACTTTTTGTTTATGTCTCTCATGATTTCATTATGCATGATTACAACCATAAATCATTTACATGTGATATTAACTTAACGAGTACTACCTCATTTAGTCTCGATATCCTTGGCATTTGATGTTACTCTTGAAGAGAGATAAATCTGAGAGATCGAAAAAAAGAAGAAGAAAAAAAATAAAGCCTTAGCCTAGACCGGGAATGATATCTTGGGAATCGATGAAAGTATTATTTAGACACACTGCTCCAACCTACTGAAATAACAAGTTGGTCAAATCAAAAGTTGAAAGATATGAACAAACCAGAAAGAAGGTAAAGGGAACATCCCAAGTAATAAACAATAAGGAAGCTAACAGGAAACTAATAGCTTTATAATTACTTGGAAAGGCCTGAAGATGCCGTGAGGCAAGAGTGCAAGATGAGCCACAAGATTACCATCCGAGGTAGCAAAAAATTATAATAAATATATAGTCCATTAGAAAAAAGTCTCAGAATTCCTTTTAACCATTTGAGATGGTCGCCACATAATCAATAAAAAAAATTGGCCTTTAAATGTTTGGAGCCAAAAAGAGCAACGCATGGACTCTTCCAGTTAAACTTAAGAGGATAATTCGTCACCATTTGAAAAAAAAATATATAGTTTTGGCTTAATCTTCTGGAAGTGGGTCAAGAGTTGTTAATGAAAGGAAGGTAACTTAGCATACAAATAACTTAGATCAAATGCTCTAGGTTACAGAAGCTAAAGTCAGAAAAGCTACTAACAAAAATGGCAGACATCCTCGCCAGTAATGATGGGAGAAGATTCAAGGTTCAGGCAATGCTAACAAAGTGAAGAAGGTTCCGAAAAAAAAATCGGAGGCTAGCTTGTAACCCATTCTCAACCATTAAGGACTACTTCATAAATCGAGCCACCAAAATAAATAAAAAAAAAAATAAGATACGGTCTTTTACAGTCAAGGTCCAAACAGGGAGCCCACTATCTCTGCCAATTTCCACAAAGGTCAATGTAAAGTCTTGTTAGAAGGAACAACTGTCCTGATTAACAATGATGAAACTAAGTTCAAAGGAACCAATAGGTGTTGACGGACTGAAGGAGGTCCCATGGCAAATGCTGAGAAAAAAGAGAGAATAAATGCCCCGCGAGTTGAAAATCGAAAAAAGGCGACCTTCCTAAAATTGGGCACCCTATCAAGGTAAAAATCGAAAAAAAGCATCTTGGGCAAAAATTAGGGGCAAAGAGAAAATGTTTAATCATGAAAACCTAAGAGGGCTGATTAATAACAGGAGCTTGATGCTTTTAAGATCCGTCTCAAGATTGTATAGGGTTTTATATTTTTGAGATTAATGCCAAATGATGATCATGTGTGATGAAATTGAACTGGAACATATGCATTTACACAACAATATATTGATATAAGCATAGCACTTTATCTCGTATACTCAAAATTATTTAAGTTTTAGCATAAAAAGTAGCTCATTGTTACTTTTTCACATATGCACAATTTACTCTATATGGCCTCCATTGCTACCATCATCACTATTCTTCAGCAGACTCACCCCGTTATTAGCTTCGAGCTAGTCATATAGCACCTTCATGCGGAAAATCAAAATCCATACAGCCGTTGTTCAGAAAGCGAAACAATTTTAGCTTCTCCAGCAAAAAAAAAAAGGGGGCCATTAGAGATGAAAATCGTAACTGGCTCTCCAAGTAAAAGTTACGCCAAAGGCCAGGGTGAAAACTTGAAAATAGGCAGTCTTCCCTACAAAATAAAATAAAATAAATAAAAACCGCTGGAGTGGGTTGGGTCTATTACAGGCAAAAGTTAGGCACATGGTTATGTGAAAATCCCCAAAGGGACGCATTTCCCGTAAAAAAAAAAAAAAAGCTAGTGTGAAAATCCACAAGTGACGCACTACCTTTAATGAATGATCACCAGTATATGGCGCGATAGGGCAGTCCGAATAGTCTCCCTTCAGGCATATAATGCATTTTTTGGGGCAAAATGCTATACAACTTTTAGCAAAATGCTCGTTGACCAAGGGGCAAAGATGCACATAGGTCGGTTCTCTTTAAAAAGATTATGGGTCAGAATTCCTAAGCCAAGACAACACTCTTCTAGATCCTTGGGGGCATCAAACAATGTGAGCAGCCAAGTCGTACCATCAATAACCACCCAGGACATGGTTTATCTATTTTTGCATACATTTCCTGTCATACAGTTCTTTTGAAACATTTGCATATAACTTTTCACACATGCATATGCAATCTCTTGTATATATTCCTATGCACACAACTTTGGAGGAAAAGTCCAAATAAAGACCACACACATGAAAATGGGTCAATGACAACTTCAGCTTGATATTAGCACTCACTCGTGCTGGATAACCAGGTCAAGATGAAGTCTGCACGGGTTCAAACCGATCTCCAATTCCTATGAAGAGGCGAATCCCTAAGTCCTCTTAAGAGGAAAATCTCAAGTCCTCTTAAGAGGCAAATCTCCAAAGTCCTCTTAAGAGGCAAATCTCTAAGTCCTCTTAAAAGGTAAATCTCCAAAGTCCTTTGAAGAGGTAAATCTCCAAAGTCCTTTGAAGAGGCAAATCTCCAAGTCCTCCTAAGAGGCAAATCTCTAAAGTCTCCTGAAGAGCCAAATCTCCAAGTCCTCTTAAAAAGAAAATCTCCTAAGTCCTCTGAAGAGGCAAATATCCAAGCCTTCCGAAAAGGCAAATCTTCAAGCCGTCTAAAGAGGCAAATCTCCAAGTCCTATTAAGAGGTAAATCTCTAAAGTTCTCTAAAGAGGTAAATCTCTAAAGTCCTCTTAAGAGACAAATCTCTAAGTCCTCTGAAGAGGCAAATCTCTAAAGTCATCTTAAGAGGAAAATCTCTAAAGTCCTCTTAAGAGGCAAATTTCCAAGTCCTCTTAAGAGGCATACAAGTCTTTTCAACAAGAAGGCGGTGTTGATGGCTCTTTATCAACTCAATCAACATGAGTTCGCAAAATGACTCAATGGCATTAATGATAAGCCACACTGACGACAGTTTTTAGAAGGACTCGGTCCTCTTAAGAGACAAATCTTCAAAATCCTCTTAAGAGGCAAATCTTCAAAGTCTTCTGAAAAAGCAAATCTCCCAAGTCCTCTTAAGAGGCAAATCTCCAAATCCTCTTAAGAGGCATACAGGTCTTTTCAACAAGAAGGCGGCGCCGGATGGCTCTTTATCAACTCAATTAACGTGAGTTCGCAGAACAACTCGGTGGTATTAATGATAAGCCACACCGACGACAATCTTTAGAAGGACTCAGTGACATTAATGATAAGCCACACCGATGACGTTCTATAGAAGGACTTGGTGGTGTTAATGATAAGACACACCGATGACGGTCTTCAGAACGACTCAGTGGTGTTAATGATAAGACATACTGATGGCGGTCCTCAAAATGACTCATTGGCGTTAATGATAAGCCACACCAACTCCCCCAGTTCGGAAATATAGCATCTTTCCTTATTTCTCTGAATTTTGATTCACCTAGGCACCCATGCACTAGTTTCTCCAAAATTGGGGGTAACTGTATATACCGGGTCTTGAGATAGCCCAGATCGGGGTTATCAAATGATAAAATTAGCGCCTATTCACATGCAATAAGGTTGGAAGTGATATTTTCTTGTCAAATTTGCATTTAAAAAAAAAATAAGGCCGCCCCTCCTCACCTACACTATTTTTTTCCGTTTTTTCCCAAAAATCAGTTTTTTTGGATTTTTAAAAAGAATTTTAAGGCTGATTTTATGGGGCATATATAATAATTTTGCGATTTTCCTTTTTATTACATCTTAAATAAAGAATATTTTGATTTAATTAAGGATTCTTTCCCCAAATTAACTATGTTTTCCTTTTTTAATGATATAAATAGGAAAATTTAAGGGAAAAAAGGGGATTTTTTTAGTTGCAATTTTTTTTCTTTTCTTCTTGAGGAAAAGTTATGATTTTTTGAATTCTTCTTCTTCATCAATAAAATTTCTTCTAAAAAATTTGAGATTAAACTTTTTCTTGATAAAAAATTGATTTTGAAACAAAAATAATAATTACTCGCTCTTGAGATCTAATTTTTTATTTGTTATTTTTCTTCAAACAAGTTTTTTTGTAATTATTTTTCTAAAAAAAAAATTAGATTTTTCTTATATTTTTTATTTAATTCTCGCAGATCTCGACAAGAAAATCGTTTATTTTCTTCCTTCCATTGAATCTGAATTCTGAACGTAAATATTTTGGGATTGATCTTATATTTTTATTTTTATTTATTGTATATATATTTTTTTTATTTACAAGCAATTAATAATCATGTAGATTTTTAAATCTCTTGATTAATTATTTTTTGTTTGTTTATTTACTTGTTGAATTTGTTTAGCTTGACGACTATTATTATTATTATTATTAAATTACTTTTGCATGCTTTTCATGTCCTGTTACACATTTTGCATGATTTCTTTTAAATTGATTGGCCACTGCACTTTGAATATTTTTCTTCCTTTTCATTTGTTTATTTTACTTTAATTTTCTTCATTTTGTTCTCTTTTATTTTATTATCTTATTTCATTATCATTGTTAAATTTATTTATTTATTTATTATTATTATTATTATTATTATTATTTGTTAAATTACTTTTGCATGGCTTTTCATACATTGACCATTGTTGGCATACTTTTGCTTCATTTATGCATGCTTTATTTTCTATTGCATTTACTTTTATTTTTTTATTTTCTTTATTTATTTTTTTCATTTACATTAATGCATCCTATTTAATTCATTTTATTTTCTATTTGTATTAATTATTATTTCGCCATATTTATTTTATTGCATTGTTAAATAATTATTTATTTCTTTTTTATTAATTAATTAATTGTATTTGATTTAATTTTAGTATGGATCATTACTAATATGTTATTTTATTTTTGTGTTTTATTTGTCCTAAAAACTCCTTCATTTTTTAGTATCGCTAAAAATGGGATTGTGGGGCCTAAGGAGATTTTGGAGGACATTGGTTTGATTTATTATTTTTGCATTTTTATTTATTTTTTTTAGTTTGTTTTAATTATTATTTTGATTTGACTTGTAATAAAATTATTTATTTTATGCACAATTAATTAAAAACTCAAAAAAATATTTTTATTAATGAATTTGGTATTTTATAATAAAATGAGATCAATATCCTAATTTTTAACCAATAAAATTTCACTTTAAAAGAAGAGTTAATTTTTTTTTTAAAATGGAATCACTCATCCTGGTTTTCTCAATAATACCAAAAATAACTTTTCGATTTTTTTTCTAAGTGTGCATGAAGGAACCAATGTTTATATCCTAATTAATACCCCATTTTATACTTGCTATTTATTTATTTATTTATTTATTTTAGCTTTCTATTTATTTGAGGGATTGTATTTTTGTCCCAATTTTCATCTTATAATTTATTTTTGTAGTTTATTTTATTTATAACTTTTTATTACTTTTTCCGATGGTTGAAGTGCGCTTTAATTTTAATGCATGACATGTGAGAGGAGAGATGAAAAATTAATTCTTAAAACCTCATTTATAATTAACCAATGCATTAATAAGAGTAAAGTTTCGGACCATTTTCTGGTTTAGACCTCCGAGTTTGGACAAACTTTCTCAATTTTGGTAAATTGGGTGGCGACTCTAAAATACCTTAAAGGTGGCTAAAGGTTTCATGAGATTAGATGAACTTTTCCAATATTCTATTGGATGAAAATTCCAAAATATCTCATGTTACCCAAAATCTAGACGGAAACCCCTCTCGGACCCTAAAAGCGGACCCTCCCAAAAACACGCTGGTTCGACGCGCGTCACACTTCCTTTGAGCAGAATTCATCAAATTCTTTGTTCACAAATTTACTTCCGTTATCATTTTGGATCTTGATAATACGATACCCCTTTTCATTTTGTATTTTTTTGCTAGCTTTTTGAATGCCTCAAACGTCTCATGTTTATGTGCAAGAAAGAGTGTCCAACTAAAAAATGAGTAATCATCAATAATCACAAATACATAACTTTTTCCGTTTAGACTAGATGGCAAAATCAATCCAAATAAATCCATATATAATATTTCTAAGCATTTCTTAGTTGAAATTTCTTTCTTAGATTTAATTGAACTTCTAATTTGCTTACCAAGTTGACGTGCTTCACACATATATTTTTTTATTGAATTTAATTTTAGGCAATCCAATAACTAGGTTCTTTTTAGATAATTTTTCAATAATATGTAAACTTACATGACCTAGTCTTTTATACCATAGCTAATTCTGATCATCATTTAAAATTAAGCAAGTTTGAATTATTATTTTCATTTTCATCTAGACTTGATAAATGTTTTCAGTTCTATAACCAGTTAGAACAGTGTTACTTGATTTTGCATTTTCAACTTAGCAGTCCTTTATTTCAAAGATAATTCTTCAATTTTTATCACATAACTAGCTTACACTTAAAAGACTATATTTCAATCCCTTCACAAGTGAAACGTCTTCGATACGTGGATTGGTTTCAATAGTTCTAACTCCAATAATGTTGCCTTTATTTTTGTCACCAAAACTCCTTCTTTCATAGAGTGTTCAGTGAACTTCTTTTTGTCACATGTCATATGTCTTGAGCAACCACTATCAAAATACTATTTGTTGTTCATGTTACTCTTTAGATAGACCTACAAGATAATTATTTCTGCTTAAATACTCAATTTATTTTAGGTCCTTGGAGGATAGTTTTTACAACAAATACTTCATTTCCAGCTTCGTTGTTATTTCCTTTTCCATTTTCTTATAAAAACAGTCCCTTGCAATGTGCCCATTTTTACTACATACACGAGATTTTGGTTAAATATAAACAATCAACCCTGTTGATATTTTCTTCTTACTTACCCATTTTCTCACTGTTTATCTCAACATTGGAAGTTTCTCTTAATGCTTCATTTTCTCTCATTAATTTTCCAATCTCGATATTTAAAAATCAACAACTTTTATCTCGAGCTCCACATAATCACATGATTTAATATTGAGCTCATTTTCAAGTTCATTTAAATCTCAAGCAACTCTAGATAATTTTTATGTTCATTATGAGAATAATTAATCAAATTTTCAACATTTTTTTCAGATTATCATGTAATTCTTGCAAACTTTTATGATCTTCATTTAATGCATGATAGATAGCTAAAATATCATAATTCTTTTTCTTTACTCTATCATATTTCATGCAAAGTTATTCAAATATTTTATTCAACTCTTCAAGATTATTAAAATCATAATCACTTCATTTTGATCTTCTTCAATTTTAGTTTCCTTAAGGTTCACCAGATCAGTAATGTGTTTTGTTTCTTTGTCTGAAATAACCATTAGACTAGCATCTTTTATGTTCTGATATGATTTTGAATTTTCTCTTGAATCATCGATATTACTCCATGTTGCCACCGTTGCTTTCTTTTTGAACTTTTTATCCTTCTTTTTCAAGAGAAGACATCTAGTCTTGATATGTCCGGGTTTGTTGCAAACACACCAAATCACCGGCATTCTATTGAGAATTTTCAACCTTATTATTACATACCTTCTTTGGAAATTTTCCATGTTTCATTTCTTTCCTGTAGAACTTCTAAAACTTTCATGTGATCATAGCAAATTCCTCATCAGAAGTGTTCTCACTAGAATCAGCAACTAGAGCAACTCCTTTTTACTTCACGTCATTCTCCTGACTTTGCATAACAAGCTCATACGATAACAAGGATCCTATAAGATCATCATAAGAAAAGTTTCGTATATCTCTATGAAGTAAAACAACCTCATTTTCTCTCCAGTTTGAGTTCAATGATCTGATCAGTTGTTTGATTTGCTCTTTTTCACTTTCAATCTTTCCTAGCCCCTTCATGGAACTTGTAATTTTGACAAACTTGTCACTCATTTTAGAAATAATTTCATTAGGTTTCATCTTGAAAGATTTATAATTACACATCAACACATGTAAGCAAGAATTCTTAACTTGTGTAGTCCCCTCATAGGTTGTTACAAGTTTATCCCAAATCTCCTCAGCAGTGTCACAAGATGAAATTTTATTAAATTCATCAGAATCTAGAGAATAATGTAGCAAACTTATAGATTTTGAATTTATTTGAATATTTAGAATATCAGTTTTAAAATATTCATTTTTTTTCCTTAGGGACTTTAGTGCCGTTCTCAGTTTTTGTTGGTGATTTGTAGCCATCGATCACCATCCTCCATCTTTTCATGTCTTGCATTTGAATGAAATGTCTCATTCTAGCTTTCCAAAATGAGAAGTTATGTCCATAAAATATAGGTGGTCGTGTTGATGATTGTCCTTCAGCAAAGGTTGTGTTCAAGCAATTTATTTCAGCCATCTTTCAGATCTTTCTAGATTGTTAGACCTATAAAGAAAAAATGAGACCTGCTCTGATACCAAATGTGAGTCCTAAATATATACTCTAGAGGAGGTGGATAGAGTATTATAAAATTTTCTTAGAACTGAAACAAATTAGAACATAAGCGTTTTTAGAAGTAAAACACCAAAATCATAATGAATCCATTTCATGCATTTAACTTCATATATTTTTAATCAAGTTTTTTTCAATGTTAAACATATGCATGGAGAAAACGTTTGATGGGCAAAAATCAGATTAAAACTTGCTAAAATAATTTATGCAAAAATTCAATTTCATCTCGTGGTAGAACACAAATTAATTTTTTACTCTGATCTATAGAATACGTAATAGGTATAGAACAGACATATTCAGTACAATATAAATATATAGAGCACGAATTTAAATAGAATAATGGATAGAGATATTTGATACTGCGATTTATAGAGGTTGAGCTATCACCTATATTATCTCTTTAAGACAATTCGTTTTAAGAGTTTATCTATTTCTAGTGTGACTCTATTTGGCGGGCAAGAGACAAATGCCGATTATAAGTTTTTCTACCAAGTAAAAATATTTAAAACACTTAACCCTTTTTTTCAAGTAAAATGATCAAAATAGTTAACCCTTTTTCCGAAATAAAAAGATCTAAACACTTGTTAGTTTATTTTCTTAGGTACTAAAAACCTAACCTCACATTATCTTACAAATTTTATAAATCTCACTAAAATGATTACAATATAAATTATGATCATTTTGAGGGGATTTGATCGTGAATGCTCATGATAGAATGTTTTGGATTGTTATTCTTTCTATTTATTGAAAACAAGAAAACAAAAAAGAATAGTTAGATTTTGAAGAATTTTCCTTTTCTACTTTTGAAGAATTTTTTTCTTTTTCTCTCTCTTTCTTTTTCATTTTTTTTATTTTTCTGCAAGAATTTTCTTTTAAATCAAACAGCCTTATATGCTCTTTTCTCTTTTTTGTTGAAATTTTTCCTTTCTTTCTCAAAGAAGAAGAAAAAAAGAAGACTCTGTGTTTACATAATTGGAGTTATGATGATGTTTGTGTTGGGTAGTGATAAGCTCTGAAAGATCAAAAATTGAAGGAGGCCAGATGGTAGTTCTAAATGAGCCGATCGGATCAGCAAGGTTGAGTAAACTGCAATAAAACAAGCCCGATCTGACCATATGTAAGCACTTTGAATCTTAAGTTAGTAAAGTTTAGAGAGAATGTGCTATAGAGAGAATCTAAATGATTCAATACATGGTTCTACAGTGCCTTAAACTATATATAGTAGATGCGAGAAATTACTTGAGTATCAGGAGTAGATCTACTTAGGTGTCAGAGCAGGTAAGCGGCGATGTGACAAGAAATAGATAAGAGGCGTGTACTGCAGTGTGTCAGTGGACTTTGATAGGGGGATGCCCTATCAGTTTAAGCGAACAATCTGTGCCACCAGCTCCTGGATGGTTATATGCCACGCACTAGGCCTTGTATCTAGGCTTTTGGTTTATGTTGAGTCTTGGACTGAGACTGATTCAGGCCCAAATAATAATGATATTATCAAATAGCAATATAGTGAGCACATATTTAGACCGTCGGGTCACGCGCGTTTCCTGACGCATTTCATCGATTTAGATGCGTGCACGCAAAATCATGTCTCTTATGTGTTTATTATTTTTAAGAAGATTTTAAAATTTATATCCCTCTCCCTAGATCTCGAAGATAAAGAAGAAATAAACAAGATGGATTTTTTTTTTCCTTTTTGATTCTCCTGCACAAATTTTCTTAGAAAACAAGTACTATTTTTCCTTGTTTTGATTCAACCTTCTGGAAAACCAATTAGCCTTTTTTTTTTTTTTTTTTTCCTAGAGGTAACACATGAATGCCACATGAACAATTTTTTATCTTAAAAAAATTGATACTAGCTAAGAGAGAGAACGCCATATGCTACATCTCATGTTCTGATTGGACGCCGTTAACCAATTAACAAACAAATATTTCGTTCCAACCGAAAAGAGTATAATTAATCACTTTTAATAAGTCGGGCATAAAAAACATATAAAAAGAAAAAAGAAAAAATTGACGGCAAAATCACCGTTTTGTATATAGCATGCGGGCCAAAAAGCAACTTATCCCAACAGGAAATTCATTTCTTTTCTTTTCCCTCCAATTGCTTCCTACCGAAAAAGCTTTCAGTTAGAGGATCATTTTTTATTGCAGGGAAAAAAGAGTAAAATTTAGACATCTTAAGGTACCAAGCATCTTAAACACAGTGGAAGCACTTCGGAAAACATCACCATTTCAAATTACTAATAACATTTCAAAGATTACAATTTGCCCTTCTGTTTCTTCCAACCTTCAATTTTTACCATGAACAATATAAGAGCCGCCACGAGTCATTATCATAAGAAGTGACATCTCGCCAGCCTAGCGTTACTTTAATTATTATTATGCATTAGCCTCATTTTGAAGCTGTCTTTTCCAAAATAAAAAATTAATTCCCGTCATTACGTATTTTAAACACATTAGCAAAACATGTAGGACCATAATAAATTTTAAACCAATTGTCAACACCACCAATTCGACCAGTTTAGAATCTTCAGCAAACCAACAAAGGGTCCAAGATTCAGTCAAGATTCAGTCCAGCAATTGTTATCAATGACACTAACCTTTGGAACATTCAAACTGTTTGGGGCAACAACCTTTTGCACGAGGCAATTCCACAGGAAATCAAAATAAGGTGTGATTTGGGATTACAACAATTCAGTGTTTTGTCCCTAGCTGCGATTATATTTTTCTTACCAACCATATCCAAGATTTAAGAACACATTCCGAAAGATTCACGAGGTGGGTTTGGGGCATAATACCCATTCATCAAAGACACCAGACTAACATGAATGTTTTAACGACAATAAAACCCCAACCAACCACCAGTGACTAGAGAAGGTTCAAAGAAACAGCTTAAACCGGAATGAACTAATTTGTAATATAAACATTCCATTAGCTTCTAATTTGTATCCACCAGTTATGCACCACCAAAATACCAAATTATTTAATCACAACTGGCAAAATTAATTAAAATACCAAATACAAGAATGATACTTGAAAGTAAAATGTCCGTGTGCATGTGCATTAGGAGCATGAATCCTTTCAAACAAATTATAAAATATAATTTCCAAAAGTTTTATGACCGCAAACTGAAACTAGATAAAATTTCTCATACAATAACTATTAACATTAATGTCCCAGGAAGAAAAAAACTTCCAGATGAAACAGAGGGAAAAAAATGAACAAAAAATAAAAAGCATCACAATCACTCTCCAACTACGACCATCCTACTAAAAGATATTATGGTTGAACCACGAAAGTTTGCAAGGAAAGTAAAGACTTGGGTATCAAAGTGCCTGCCCACCATATTCAGAGGGACCATTAAAGTATAGCCTCTCGCTTCCAGCAATAGCAACATTAATCCGACAGACATAAAGCTATTTGATACATCAAGATCACAATCTACCCTCCTTCAATGACCCCACCTCAATACTCCACATCAACCATACTCGAGTTCACATGACATCTTGACACGAAAAAAGCCAACTAAATGGAAAAAGAACTCACCATCAAAGCACTTGTAGAACTTAGAAGCACTTCCTGTGGACAATGGATGGACCGGACTCATCATACTCACCCTTCGAAATCCACATCTGATACAACACAAAGCAAGCATTTCAGTCCTGAGCCAAAAAAAAAACATAATGCCAGTAACTACAGCTATTAGTGAAATCACAAAAATCACCTGCTGGAAGGTACTGAGGGATGCAAGGATAGATCCTCCAATCCAGACACTGTACTTTCTCTCTGGTGGTGCCACAACCTTAATCTTCATGCTGCTTGGAGCGAGAGCAGTGATTTCCTTGCTCATACGGTCAGCAATACCAGGGAACATTGTGGAACCACCACTGAGCACAATGTTACCATAAAGATCCTTCCTGATATCCACATCACACTTCATGATAGAGTTGTAAGTAGTCTCGTGAATTCCTGCAGCTTCCATTCCAATGAGAGATGGCTGGAACAAAACTTCTGGGCAACGGAATCTCTCAGCTCCAATGGTGATGACTTGGCCATCAGGAAGTTCATAATTCTTCTCGACAGATGAGCTACTCTTTGCAGTCTCAAGTTCCTGCTCATAATCAAGGGCAACATATGCAAGTTTCTCCTTCATGTCGCGGACAATTTCCCGTTCTGCAGTGGTGGTGAACATATACCCTCTCTCGGTGAGAATCTTCATCAAAGCATCAGTGAGATCACGACCAGCAAGGTCTAGACGAAGGATGGCATGTGGAAGAGCATACCCTTCATAGATTGGCACCGTGTGACTCACACCATCACCAGAGTCCAGCACAATACCTGTTACAGATGAAACACCGTTAAATCCAAAATGCATCCATACAATGTTGTAATATGGAATGCAAAGGGGGATAGTGACTGATACGGACCAGTTGTACGACCACTGGCATACAATGACAGAACGGCTTGAATGGCAACGTACATAGCAGGAACATTAAAGGTCTCAAACATGATCTGAGTCATCTTTTCTCTGTTGGCCTTGGGGTTGAGAGGAGCCTCAGTGAGAAGCACTGGATGCTCTTCGGGAGCAACACGAAGCTCGTTGTAGAAAGTGTGATGCCAGATTTTTTCCATATCATCCCAGTTGCTGACAATACCATGTTCAATGGGGTACTTCAAGGTCAGGATACCTCTTTTAGATTGTGCTTCATCACCCACGTATGCATCCTTCTGACCCATCCCAACCATGACACCAGTGTGTCGTGGTCTTCCAACAATACTGGGAAACACTGCCCTAGGAGCATCATCACCAGCAAACCCGGCCTGCATAAGGGCTCTCTCAGCAATCAGAAAATGATGTAACAGAACATACAACTCATACTAGAATCTAGGAAATATACAACTTACTTTCACCATTCCAGTTCCATTGTCACAAACAAGGGGCTGAATATCCTCAGCATCGGCCATTTTCTAAAACCCACATAAGCATATAATTAAGTGAGTGCAAAAGATTGAGAAAAAATGCACAAACAAACAACAGCGAAGATTTAATTCTATATTAGATGAAACACTCAGACAAGCACAAGAAATTTGCAAACTAAATTTCTAGTGCCAAATTGATGAACAATGTACAAGAAGTAATCCTTCAGTCGAAGATTCTAGGAATGTTTTTAGTTACCTAGACTCAGGTCCTTCAGAAATTCATGGACCAAGCCAATAATAAAGTGCCACATCAAATAAAACAGTTGAAAAAATAGTGGGATGCTAGTTATTGTTCGCATGTAGCACTCTATCATAGGCTTGATTCATGAAATGACTCATGGACCAGGCCTAGGCAAGAATTTTCCATGTTTTGAAACCTCACACAACTCATATCAAATCCAAAATTTCTCTGGGACCAATCACACACAAAACATCTTTAAAATTTTATTTCTCCTGAAAACTGAACTGTAAACAATAAAAATAATCATGTATAAAGAACGATTTCTTTTAGTAGTATCTTAGAAACTCAACCACTAGGTATGAGTATGACACAGTAATGAAAACAAATTTTCTTCCATCTCACAGAATTAAGAAATGAACTCTTTTTTTATCTTTTGGCAAAACCTGGAAAAATCATTGAGAGATGAGATTTTTATAATTTCTGATCCAGCAAAGCCGAATCTCAAGTTATTTTAATATAATCACAGTTGTTGTTCGAGTTACTTCTAATGTCTGTGTTAAACAAAAATCACCAAGTTCACACTTCTACATCTAGATCGAAAAGCACAAAGTACAGCAACAATTTCAAAAAGAAAACAAATATAAAATGTTGAAACAGATCAAATCGTACAAGAATAGATCCGGATATGAAAGAACCAGATCAGAAAATCAAATCAAACGATCGAAGAAAAGAAACTGATAACAATCAGAAAGTACTAACAAAATTCATACTCAAGCTCACATAAGCTACATCTAAATCCAGATCTCACTTTCGATATCAAGAAAAAGGTAGAAAATTCTCAGATCGGAAACATTAATTCCAAAGAAAAATCAATCAGAACTCACCGATCTAGTACCACAAAAGAAAATGAAAATGAAAAACAAAGATCGAAGCATACCTTAGACTAAAAAGAACAGATCGAAGCAGCTAAGAAGAAAGATCGAAACAAACCAAGCCAATCTAAAGAGATAGGCCTGGGAGCTTTGGCTTCTGTTTGTAGCTTTGAATTGAATAGCAGAGAGGCTTAGAAAACAAATAGCCGAGTAAAGGAAGGGAAAGAAGAAGAGATTATTTATATAGAGAGTGGAAATTTGAAATGCAAATGAAATTTGGACCAAATTAAGAATTGTAATAGAGAGAGAGAGGAATCATTTCCTCCACGAGAAAAGATAGGGTGACCTGGCTGACAGCCTTTTTCCACAACTTCCATGTTCTTATGCCTTTTGATTTTCTGATTTCATCACAGCCGTTGGATTTCCATTTTTATTTTTATTTTTTGTCTATTTAATTCGGCTTGGCTTTATTTCCTGGCGCTGTTTTTAATGCGGGCCGTTTGGTTCGGGTCGGGCCGACCGGTCGGTCAATCGAATGTCTATTATTATGTCTGGTTGGTAATGTCCGTATCTCCTCTGATTCTGCAAATTAGCTGTTTTGGAGCCGAGTTTAGGATAGAATCGGCTTTGGCTCGGCTGCCAAAGGTAATAAATGTTTTTTGTATTTTTTTTCATCTTTTTAAAAGCGAAATAATTTGTCATTTTTATTGCTTGACAAATTTTAAAATCTATGAATAAATGCTCTAGGTTGGCTTATTTGCCAGTTGCCACCATTGATCAGAATTTTTAATTAAAAAAGCATAAATTTGGACCGTGGAAAACCTAGTTGTGGGGGTGCATCAAACATGCACATTATAGATGTATATACTATATTTGGTAATTAGCCCTCACTTAGGACTGAGTTAAGTATTTAGAAAAATATTTTATTTTATTTTATTGTTTAGGCTTGAGGAGAACTTCAGTGAGGGTTCTAATCAATTATTCTGATAAATAAAATGATTATAATTTAGTGAATATGATGGAACCATTTTGGGATTTGAAAATTTGATCAATGAACTAATCAATTTTGGTGGAAACATGCCTTAAATTGAAAGACCAAGATTTTTAGGATTTACTAAATTATAAGTAGAACTATCAAAAGATTCACGAGCATTCCAATTCAAATTTTAGTGAATTTAAATGGATCCAAAATGATCCATTGAATTGACCTATTTAATTTATTTATAATTTTTACGATAAACTCATATATAGTCCTTTAAACTTGTCAATAAAAATAATTCGCACACCTAAACTCTAAAAATGACTACATAAACACTCAAATTATCTAATTTTGATTTTTTTAAACACAAATTGTTGAGTTGGCAGCAAATGTATTTCACACATTTTCTTAAGTGCGTGAAGGTATGTTCACCAGTAAAAAAAACCTCTATCTCTCACTCATCCCTATTTATCCATTCAGTTACCATCTAAGGTCAGAGATAAGTAATTTTTCGTTGATTTTATATGACAACATTAAGAAATGATTCACTGCAAGAAAATCAATTTTTAGCGACGGAATGTTTTCCGTCGCTAATTAGCGATGAAAAATCAATTCCGTCGCTATTTAGAGATGATAAATAAATTCCGTCGCCAAAAATGGTGGGAATATTTTTCCTACAATTTTAACGACGAAAAAATTTCGCGTCAATAATTGTTGCTGGAGACGAAATTTTGCGACGGAATTTACGTTTCGTCTCTAAATGTTAATGACGGAAAGACAATTAGCGACGGAATTATGTTTCCATTGCTAAAATATTTTATAATTAATAATATATTTTTTTAGTAATAGAATGTGATTTTTTTCGCTAAAATTAGTGACGAAAATTGTACTTCTGTTGATAATTAGCGACAGAAGTATAAATTTCGTCGCTAAATTCACTTTAAAATCTATTTTTTCTCTCTCCTCTCCCCTCTCTCTCCTCTCTCTCTCCCCTCTCTCCCTTCTCTGTCGTGCGACACAGCGCTGCCGCACCTCCGGCGTGCCTCCCCCGGCGCAAATCGGCCCTCCCCCTTTCCTCTGGCGCAGATCTGACGCCCTTCTCCCCCGGCCGGCGACTTCCTCCCTTCCCTCTCCCCTTCCTTCTCGCTTCCCCTTTCCTCCTCCTTCGCGTCCTTCCTCTGTGTCTCCCTGCTCCGGCATGGTGGACAGAGCTTCTCCCTGCTCCGACGCCTCCCTGCCCTCTGTTCCCCTCCACCGACATCAGATATTTATTTCTTTGTTAATTTTTTTTATGTTGTAATTTATTAATTAATTAATTTTTTTTTGTTTAGTATTATTATTATTTAAAATGTTATTATTATTAAATAAAAATCTGAATAATTTATTATTGTTATTGTTCTTATTGTTAGTATTATCATTATTTAATTATGTTAATTATTATTATCATTATTATTAAATAATAATATGAATAATTTTTGTAAATTATATTATTATTATTATTATTAAATAATGAAATGATAAATTTATTATAGTTAGTATTATTAAAAAATAATAATCTTAACAATTTATTTAAGAATATTATTAATGAATAATAAAATCTGAATATTTGAGAAATTAAGTTGTTTGTTAATATTATTGTTGTTATTGTTGTTGTAATGATGATGATTATTATATGACAAATTTCCGTCGTTCTTTTTTATTTACTATAATAAATAACATAATTAAAGTTAAAATGGCCACCAATTGCCTCAAATAATTTTGTAATAATCGTGGTGTTATAAATTTATCATTTTATTAACTTTTATATATTCTTATTTTTGATTCCAGCTGCTCTCCCTGCTCAGGCGGCGTTTGTCTATTGGACGACATTTGTCTATCGGCATGGTGCACCGTTGGTCTTCCTGATCCAGCCCCGATCTGCCAGTCCTTCCCCTCTGACGGCTTAAGATAACCAGATTTTGTTATTTTATTTATTTGTTTTATATATTTATTAATTAATTAATTAATTAATTAATTTTATTATTATTATTATTATTATTATTCAACATGTTATTATTATTAAATAAAAATCTGAATAATTTAGTATTGTTATTATTATTTAATTATGTTAATGATAAATTCATTATTATTATTATTATTAGTATTATTATTATTAAATAATAATATGAATAATTTACGTAAATTATTATTATTATTATTATTATTATTATTATTATTATTATTATTATTAAATAATAATCTGATAAACTTATTATTGTTATTATTATTGTGGTTGTTGTTGTAATGAAAATGATTATAATATGACAATTTTCATTTTTCTTTTGATTTAGCATATTAAATAGCATAATTAACGTTAAAATGATCAGCAATTGTCTGAAATAATTTTGTAATAATAATTGTTTTTCGAATTTCAAATTTTATTAACTTTTATATTTACTTTTTATTTGTAACTAGATATATTTAATTCTAACTACAAAGTCACTTTGTTCATATAACAGTTTCGCAATAATTATGAGTAATATAGATAGATCTTGGATGTATAGAAAAAAAAACACCGGATGGTTATATTAATCTTGAATTTGTGGAAGGGGTTCAGTTATTTATTGAATATGCAAGTTCTCAACCTACATACATGGACGGGCCAAAAATAAGATGTCCATGTAAAAAGTGCAAATATCTTAGTTATCTTCCAGTTGATGAAGTGTATTTTCATTTGTTAAGAAAATAATTTATTTTA
This sequence comes from Excoecaria cochinchinensis, assembly GCA_947683425.1. Classification (NCBI taxonomy): domain Eukaryota; kingdom Viridiplantae; phylum Streptophyta; class Magnoliopsida; order Malpighiales; family Euphorbiaceae; genus Excoecaria; species Excoecaria cochinchinensis. Next base: position 2,106,366 of record CANTUQ010000153.1, on the reverse strand, counting down.
AATTATTTTGAGTGGACACAACATGGGGAACCATCAATTTGTAGCACCTCGATGGGTAATGTGGATAACATGTCGGTAAATGTGGGTCAAGTTGAAGGAGAGGGGGAATTGATGACAGATGATGTAGGGATAACTAATAATCCGTATGTCTAAATGGTTTATGTTGCAGCTGGCCGTGATTTTAGGAAAAATACACCTCTTGTGGAAGAACCCAACGCAAATGCGATAAAATTTTATGATTTACGAAATTCAGTCGATCAAGAATTATGGCCAAACTGTGATAACATGACTCAGTTATCTTCGGTCACTCGAATATTGAACATAAAATCTGAAGGTCATATTTCTGATTAAAGTTTTGATAAAATTCTTGCTTGGTACAATGAATAATTGCCTCCTGACCATAAAATGGTTGATAATTTGTATAATATGAAGAAACTGATTAGAGATTTAGGTTTGCTTGTTGATAAAATTGACTGTTGCAGGTTGGGATGTATGTTATTTTGGACAGATGACGTGGATTTACATGAGTGCAAATTTTGTAGTCAACCTAGGTATAAATCCAGAAATTGCACTAAGAAGCAGAAATTGGTACCTTGGAAATGTATGTATTAACCCCGAGGCTTCAAAGACTATATGCATTTGAAGTTACTGCACCTTACATGAGATGGCATGATGAGCACGAAAATACAAATGGAATAATAAGTCATCCATCGGATGCAGTCGTATGAAAACATTTCAATAACACCCATCATAATTTTCCTGCTAAACCTTAAAATGTTCGGCTGTATTTGAGCACTGACGGGTTTCAACCTTTTGGTCAATCAGGGCAACAATATTCGTCATGGCCAATCATAATTACTCATTATAATTTGCCTCCATGGATGTGTATGAATGAGGCATATATGTTCTTTACGGTAATTATTGCAGGACCTAAGAATTCGAAGCATAAAATTGATGTATATTTGTAGCCCTTGATATATGAATTGAAACAGATTTAGGATATTGGTGTTAAAACATATGATGTATCACTTAAACAGAATTTTATGATGAAAGCAGCATTAATGTGGACGGTCAGTGACTTTCCCGCCTATGCTATATTGTCTGGTTGGAGCACGACTGGGAAATTAGCTTGTCTTTACTGTGGCGATAATTCAGATGCTTTTTATCTTCAAAATGGGTGCAAAATATCTTAGTTTGACAATCACAGAAAATTCCTTCCATCTGATCACCCATTCTGACGTAACTAGAACAAGTTTATTAAGAATATAGTAGTACAAGCAACACCTGCTGTTGACAGAAGTAGTGAGGAAATATTGCAAGAGATTGATGAGTTGGGTTTACTCAAAATTACAGAACTTGATGCTGAAGAAGTTAATGGCAGAATCAACAAAAACTTTGGTTGGAGAAAGAAAAGCATCTTTTGGGATTTGCCATATTGAAAGTTTAATTTATTATGACATAATCTATATGTGATGCATATAGAAAAGAATATTTTTGACAATGTGTTCAACACAATTATGAACATAGAAGGGAAGACAAAGAACAATGCGAAATCACGGGCAGATTTAAAGTTGTATTGTAGAATGATTGAGTTAGAAAAAGATGCTCGAAACGAAAAATATCCCAAAGCATGCTATACTTTGGACAAAAAACAAAAGGAAGTATTGTGTGAGTGGTTAAAAGGACTAAAGTTTCCGGATGGTTATATATCGAACTTGGCAAGGTGCGTCGACATGCGAAAGTATAAATTATTCGGAATGAAAAGTCATGATTGTCACGTTTTCATGCAAAGGCTACTCCCAATTGCATTTCGAGAGTTATTACCGATTAAAGTGTGGGAAGCTATAACCGAGTTAAGTTTGTTTTTCAAAACGTTAACATCATCTGAGATAAAATTGGCAGACATGGCAAGATTGGAATTGGAAATTCCAGTAATCCTGTGTAAACTAGAATCGATTTTCCCTCTAAACTTCTTTGACTATATGGAGCATCTGTCCGTACATTTAGCACATGAGACGAAACTTGCTGGTCTTATTCAATATCGATGGATGTATCCCTTTGAGAGGTAAATAGCTATAATATGGACTTGCTATTAATTTATAATTTGTTATGGTAATTAATGTTAATCGAAAATGTAATGTAGGTATTTGTTTCACTTGAAAAAAAATGTAAAAAATAAAGTTAGAGTTTAAGGTTCAATATGTAATGCGTATTTGGTCGAGGAACCAAGCACATTTTGTTCGTATTATTTTAAACCTCATGTACCCACAAGACAGAGAAAACTACTTTGTAATGATGATGGTGGTGAAACAAGTAATCAAGATGGAAACTTATCCATATTTACATATCCTAGTCATTTACATGGATGCTCAACAAGGAGAATGCTAACAGAGGAAGAATTAGAAGCTGCCCATAGTTATATTTTATTGAATTGCTAAAAAGTTCAACCTTTCGTGCGGTAAGTTTAATATATACATGAAATTGCTAATTTGATTTACTATGTGAAGGGTGTAATTCCAATATTTATGGTTGATAGGAGGTTAATTGAGGTATAATTTAGTATTTATTTTTGTATGAGTTTATGTAATTAATTATGAAATTGTGTGTAAATTTGATGTGATATGTTAGTTTATGTTTATTAGTATTAGTCTGTGTGTTTTTTATGTTTATTGGCAGATTGAGGTGAAAACATGAAGAGAAGAAGCATATACAGAAGGAGGATCACGAGAACAGAGCACAGTCACGACTAGTGATGGTATATCACGAGTCGTGACTGGCGAGGGAGAAGGCAGAAGGAAGGAGGAAAAGAAATAGAGGGGCTGAGGAAGTAGAGTCATGAGTCATGATGATGGCTCATGACTCGTGACGACACAGGCCAGGAAAGAAAGGGAAAGAGAAAGAAGAGAAGAGAAAGAGAGGAGAAGGCGAGACGTGAGCACCGGTCACGACACACACGCGAAGTCACGCCACGTGATGGGAAGTCGCGATTCGTGACTGGCCAGAGAAGGAAGAGAAAATCGAGAGAAAGAAAGAAAGAAGAAAAGAAAGAAAGGCCAAGACCAGCGCATTCTGTCGCGATCGCGACAACGTGGCGAGCGCGACAGAGACGACCATTGGGGCAGTTTTGAGCCAAAAGTCACTTGAAAAGCCATCTATTTTCACCAAAAGTTGCAACTATTCTCAAGGGACATTTTCAAGAGACACAACTTTCAAATTAACATCTATAAATACGTAGTTTAACTATAATTTTAATATATATATGAGACAATATAGAGGATGAATTTTAGTTAAGTAATTTTTCTCTATTTTGCAAGACAGATATTTTTTAGTAAAATTTCTATTTAGTTTTATGTTTTGAAGAAGAAAATCAAGGAGAAGAAAATTTATTTCAAGAGATTGAGAAAAGGGTTGAAAGGCTTCTATCTTATTCTCTTATTTTTAATTCTCCTCCAATATTTCTATGAATATAATTTCAATGAATTTGCATGTTATAATTCTTTCTATTTTCTTCTACTTTCATTAGTCTTTCAATGTAGATTCTCTATTAGTATATTTTGTTTAATCTTTATAAGTTAAAGTAATTCGAGAGTTTGCTTTATCTGACATCTAATAGAGTTTCATTATCAAGGTATATTTTGAGAAATCAGTATATTGAGATAATTGCTATAGGTTAGTATTTATTCTTAAAATATGTAATTAGAAACCTCTAATTCATTAATGAAAATTGTGAGTTAGAATTTTAATTGTATGTTTTAGGCATTTTAATTCATGTCGAGAGAGTGCGTTAAAAATTTATTCTAAGTTGGCTTGCATAAAAAGATGAAAGATGTTAATCAAAATGATGGAATCAAGTTCATTGTCTTTAATTCTTCATGATTTATTTTATCTTCTTTTGACTATCTTTAACTAGGTATATTTAGTTTACATGTTAAATTAGATTAAAATCAACTTTACCATTAATTAATCATTGTAAACAAGATTAAAATCAATTAGTAATAGTGTGTAAAAACGTTCCTCGTGGGATCGACATCTTAAGTACTATTGCGGTACACCGTATACTTGCGGTCAATAAGCATCTATAGAAAATGCTCAACAAGTTTTTGGCGCCGTTGCCGGGGAACGGTCGTTTTGCCATTATGAAAATTGATTTATGATTTTGGATTACAGTATTTTGTTTTGTTTTAATTTGTTTGTTTGATTTCGAGTAACTTTGTGTTTTGTAATTTAGATTTTAATGCTACTAACACATTTGTTTTTATTTTACAGCTAATTTAGTAAGATTAGTTAATAAAAAAATAATAACAAAATAACAAAATAAAAAAAATTAATTAAAGAAAAAAAAAATATATATATATAATAATAATTTTGCAGACGTTGTATTCTGTCGCGATCGTGGCAAGTATCGTGATCGCGACAGAAGGCGATGAAGCACATTTCAGTAGTGGTTGTACATCTTTACGTGTCGTGACTTCCAGGTTCGACTCGTGACGGGGTGGAGCTGAGGAGAAGTCGCCTGGTGAGGAGCATCACGAGTCGTGACTCTTCCTCACGACTCGTGACGCGTGATCAATGAATCAGATTTCCTTCCCTATAGTTTTCATTCTCTGTTTACCCAACACATTCAACAATGGTTAGAACAAAGAATCCATCTATTTCCCGAATTGAACAAGAAGAGCAGGAAGCTGAAGAGGTTAACATTGCTGCTCATTATGGTGCATTGTTTCCTATATTTTCGGTAAATGAAGGCAGTAGGTATTTAACTCTTCGTGGTAGGCATTTGATGCAATGTAAGTATTTTCCTGATTCCTTGCTTATTCAAATTGGCATGTTAGATGTAGTTAATGACATGTTAAGAGTCTGTGGATTGTTGAAATTTGCATCTATGCATGAAGAAGTTCATCCTGATTTAGTTTTAGAATTTTACACCACATTGAAAAAGAATGATAATAATGAGAATTGGTTAGATTTTAGGATGGCTGGTAAACCTTATACTTTAACCTATTTTATGATGAATAGGATGTTTAGATTTTCTCAAACTGGTTTAACTGATCCACCTAAATCTTTTAAGCCACATGAATTTTGGACGTTTTTAACTGATTTGCAAACACCTTATAGGGATAGGGATGCTAAATCCATGTTTATTAAAGATTTGAGATATTGGATTTTGCATAGGGTTTTAGCTTCTCTAGTTTTTAATAGGTCTGAATTCGATAGAGTTTCATATAATGAGTTGTTTTTGATGTGGTGTGTCCATAGACGTAAGGATGTCTGTTGGCCTTTTTGGATAGTTAGTCAATTGTTGCAATGTGTTAATAAGCATGATTCACCTTTAACTCATGGGCATGTTATTTCTAGTATTGCAAGCAATTTAAATGTGGATCTTGATGCTTATTATTGCATTTTTCCTTGCCTTTATTTGAATAAGAATGTGTTAGTTCGTGGAGAGGTTGTTGGTAATAATTTTCAGAAAATTCCACCTCGTCCTCGATCATGTTGGAGAGATATTGCTGGAACTTCTGAGTCACAAGTTGAGGCACAAGAAGAAGAAGGTGGTGATGAGGAGGGAGCAAGTGAATATGAAGTGATGCCCGATATTCCAGCTGCTGTGGCTGCTGCTCCTGAGGTTGGCTCATCCAGCAATACAATACCAATGATGTTATCTCATATGCAAGATCAGCTGTCCTCTATAGCGCGACGTCAAAGGCATTTGGAGTACAAGTTTGATTACTTCATCACCCAAGCTAGATTTGTGGTTCCATCGCCTCCACCATCACCATGATAGGGGAGTTTTTCTTTCGCATCATTTTATTTGTTTCTTTTACTTGTTTTTGTGTGTCATTCCTACACATTGAGGACAATGTTGGTTCTAAGTGTGGGGGAGTGAGTTAGTTTGTTTGATTATTGTTTTATTGTTTATGTATGTGTTGTTTATATGTTTGTTGTGTGTTTTTATATTTCAATTAGGTTTTTAGTAAGCTTTATTATGAGGCATTGTTTATTTGGTATATTATATAGGTTGTTAAGTTAATTATCCTCTATGCTCATTTTTATCAGTTTTTCAAAATTTTTTTAGCATGTGTTTTAAGTTTTTCAAGTTATTTTGTTTTACTTATTTCAACATTATAGATTATTTAGTCTTTTTAACTATCCATGTTTTTAAAGTTAGAATTTACTAATTTAGTTTAAAATTTTCAGTTTCTAGTTGTTTAAGGAAACTATAGCCATAATACTTACCTTTTATCTTTTCAATAATGGATGAGGACTAAAAATAAAAATAAGTGGGATGGAGCATAAAATGCACCCACTTAAGTCATAAAAAGAAAAAGAAAGCAAGATGTAAAATTAAAATGTATGGGATGGAGCGTAAAACGCACCCATATAACTTTCTCTTGCTAGAAAATAAAAACAAAAATCAAAAGAAAAAAAAAACAAGTAAAGTCTAAAAATGCCATGAGATTCGATTAAGGGTAAGTGAGCTCAAAATGTCCTAAGTGCAGCTAGTTGCTTGAGAATTTTAACTTTATGGTTAATTTTCTTTCTTTTAAGTCATGTTTAGTTTTGATAGACTTCATACTCTTTATGTTGGAACTAGTAAAGTTAAGTAATTTGTTGAATTTGGGATGCATATTTTAAACTTTTGACTTACTGATCTTTTTATGAGTGTATGAGATATTTGGTTCTTTTCAATTCTATTAGATATGCTAAATGAACAGTGTTTTGTAATAATGTTTACTGGCTATTGAATTTGCTTATTTCTTTTCTCATGCTTGAGGACAAGCAAGGGTTAAGTGTGGGGGAATTTGATAGGAGGTTAATTGAGGTATAATTTAGTATTTATTTTTGTATGAATTTATGTAATTAATTATGAAATTGTGTGTAAATTTGATGTGATATGTTAGTTTATGTTTATTAGTATTAGTCTGTGTGTTTTTTATGTTTATTGGCAACTTGAGGTGAAAACATGAAGAGAAGAAGCAGATACAGAAGGAGGATCACGAGAACAGAGCACAGTCACGACTAGTGATGGTATATCACGAGTCGTGACTGGCGAGGGAGAAAGCAGAAGGAAGGAGGAAAAGAAATAGAGGGGCTGAGGAAGTAGGGTCATGAGTCGTGATGATGGCTCACGACTCGTGACGACACAAAGAGGCCAGGAAAGAAAGGGAAAGAGAAAGAAGAGATGAGAAAGAGAGGAGAAGGCGAGACGTGAGCACCGGTCGCGACACACACGCGAAGTCACGCCACGTGATGGGAAGTCGCGATTCGTGACTGGCCAGAGAAGGAAGAGAAAACCGAGAGAAAGAAAGAAAGAAGAAAAGAAAGAAAGGCCAAGACCAGCGCGTTCTGTCGCGATCGCGACAACGTTGCGAGCGCGACAGAGACGACCGTTGGGGCAGTTTTGAGCCAAAGGTCACTTGAAAAGCCATCTATTTTCACCAAAAGTTGCAACTATTCTCAAGAGACATTTTCAAGAGACACAACTTTCAAATTAACATCTATAAATACGTAGTTTAACTATAATTTTAATATATATATTAGACAATATAGAGGATGAATTTTAGTTAAGTAATTTTTCTCTATTTTGCAAGACAGATATTTCTTAGTAAAATTTCTATTTAGTTTTATGTTTTGAAGAAGAAGATCAAGGAGAAGAAAATTTATTTCAAGAGATTGAGAAAAGGGTTGAAAGGCTTCTATCTTATTCTCTTATTTTTAATTCTTCTCCAATATTTCTATGAATATAATTTCAATGAATTTGCATGTTATAATTCTTTCTATTTTCATCTACTTTCATTAGTCTTTCAATGTAGATTCTCTATTAGTATATTTTGTTTAATCTTTATAAGTTAAAGTAATTCGAGAGTTTGCTTTATCTGACATCTAATAGAGTTTCATTATCAAGGTATATTTTTAGAAATCAGTATATTGAGATAAATGCTATAGGTTAGTGTTTATTCTTAAAATATGTAATTAGAAACCTCTAATTCATTAATGAAAATTGTGAGTTAGAATTTTAATTGTATGTTTTAGGCATTTTAATTCATGTCGAGAGAGTGAGTTAAAAATTTATTCTAACTTGGCTTGCATAAAAAGATGAAAGATATTAATCAAAATGATGGAATCAAGTTCATTGTCTTTAATTCTTCATGATTTATTTTATCTTCTTTTGACTATCTTTAACTAGGTATATTTAGTTTACATGTTAAATTAGATTAAAATCAACTTTACCATTAATTAATCATTGTAAACAAGATTAAAATCAATTAGTAATAATGTGTAAAAACGTTCCTCGTGGGATCGACATCTTAAGTACTATTGCGGTACACCGTATACTTGCGGTCAATAAGCATCTATAGAAAATGCTCAACAAGTTTTTGGCGCCGTTGCCGGGGAACGGTCGTTTTGCCATTATGAAAATTGATTTATGATTTTGGATTACAGTATTTTGTTTTGTTTTAATTTGTTTGTTTGATTTCGAGTAACTTTGTGTTTTGTAATTTAGATTTTAATGCTACTAACACATTTGTTTTTATTTTACAGCTAATTTAGTAAGATTAGTTAATAAAAAAATAATAACAAAATAACAAAATAAAAAAAATTAATTAAAGAAAAAAAAAATATATATATATATAATAATAATTTTGCAGACGTTGTATTCTGTCGCGATCGTGGCAAGTATCGCGATCGCGACAGAAGGCGATGAAGCACATTTCAGTAGTGGCTGTACATCTTCACGTGTCGTGACTTCCAGGTTCGACTCGTGACGGGGTGGAGCTGAGGAGAAGTCGCCTGGTGAGGAGCATCACGAGTCGTGACTCTTCCTCACGACTCGTGACGCGTGATCAATGAATCAGATTTCCTTCCCTATAGTTTTCATTCTCTGTTTACCCAACACATTCAACAATGGTTAGAACAAAGAATCCATCTGTTTCCAGAATTGAACAAGAAGAGCAGGAAGCTGAAGAGGTTAACATTGCTGCTCATTATGGTGCGTTGTTTCCTATATTTTCGGTAGATGAAGGCAGTAGGTATTTAACTCTTCGTGGTAGGCATTTGATGCAATGTAAGTATTTTCCTGATTCCTTGCTTATTCAAATTGGCATGTTAGATGTAGTTAATGACATGTTAAGAGTCTGTGGATTGTTGAAATTTGCATCTATGCATGAAGAAGTTCGTCCTGATTTAGTTTTAGAATTTTACACCACATTGAAAAAGAATGATAATAATGAGAATTGGTTAGATTTTAGGATGGCTGGTAAACCTTATACTTTAACCTATTTTATGATGAATAGGATGTTTAGATTTTCTCAAACTGGTTTAACTGATCCACCTAAATCTTTTAAGCCACATGAATTTTTTGACATTTTTAACTGATTTGCAAACACCTTATAGGGCTAGGGATGCTAAATCCATGTTTATTAAAGATTTCAGATATTGGATTTTGCATAGGATTTTAGCTTCTCTAGTTTTTAATAGGTCTGAATTCAATAGAGTTTCATATAATGAGTTGTTTTTGATGTGGTGTGTCCATAGACGTAAGGATGTCTGTTGGCCTTTTTGGATAGTTAGTCAATTGTTGCAATGTGTTAATAAGCATGATTCACCTTTAACTCATGGGCATGTTATTTCTAGTATTGCAAGCAATTTAAATGTGGATCTTGATGCTTATTATCGCATTTTTCCTTACCTTTATTTTAAGAAGAATGTGTTAGTTCGTGGAGAGGTTGTTGGTAATAATTTTCAGGAAATTCCACCTCGTGCTCGATCATGTTGGAGAGATATTGCTGGAACTTTTGAGTCACAAGTTGAGGCACAAGAAGAAGAAGGTGGTGGTGATGAGGAGGGAGCAAGTGAAGATGAAGTGATGCCCGATCTGTTAAATCATATCCGGTATATTTTATGAATGGATACAAATTTCATACACAAAGTCATGGTCAGAACAAGGCAATGGTAAATAGTGGGGTTTGTATTCAAGGGGAGTTGATGGATTAGTATGGCCAAATTATTGAGATACTTGAATTGGAGTACCAAGCATTGCTAATAAAACGTTGTGTATTATTTAAGTGCGAATGGTTTTATCCAACAAATAATGTTGGAACAAAAATGCATAGCAGATACAATTTAGTTGATATCAACCAGCGGAGAAGATTTAGTAACTTTGAACCTTTTGTATTGGTAATGCAAGTTATCCAGGTGTATTATCTCCCTTATCGAAGCTTAAAACGAGATAAAACGGAATGGTTGTCAGCTTGCAAAGTCAAACCAAGAGGCATTTTTGAAAGGAAAGCTGTTGAACAAACTGAACCATCTGAAAATAATGATGCATTTGAAGAGGATCAACCGGAAGTTCATAAAATAAATGAAGCTCTGACTTATGATAATAATGAAACGTTAAACTATGCAGACAATGAATATGTTGGCATTTCATGTGAAGATGACGAGGAATCTGAAGTTAGCGAGAGATCCGATGACGAGACTGAATTTGATTCTTGTTCATCAGAAAATGAGGATGATTGTGATTACGATTTACAGCTGAGTGATGATAGCGAATAATTTGTTTAACTAATTTTATATCATGTGAGCAATTATTATTGTACTAATTTATTTATTTTTTATTTATTTACAGTACAGTTGATAATTTTTTATTGGTTGACTAATCAATTTTTTATAATGCGAGGTTCAAAAAATGTTTAATAGAAATAAGAGTAATATGATTCCTCCACGGCTCAGGGTGCATGATGGGGGTAACACTATTGCTGAGGGATCAACCGCATCACCGACCATCAATATTAGCACTGAAGCTGCTGCATTACCGACCATCCCCACTACTACCTCATCTACCACTCCTTCTACTGGATCTACTCCTATGGCCACCACTGAAGTTATGCCATCTTAGCTATCAGGAACCGAAGCAATGGAACAGCCTATGCCTGGCTCAGTAGTTGATGGAAGAATCTACATGACCATTACGGTTGGGGAGTAAGTGATTATTATTTCAGTTTGTATTGATTTAAACGATAGTTATTACTTTTACTGACTTTATGAAAATTGTTGTATATTAGTTTGAATCATTTAGGAAAGTGCTCAAGCTCAATGATGACCACATTCAAGAATAGAATAGAGTATGATGGTTATGTCTAGGAAAAAGTGTCACAAAAAACAAAGAATTTTTATTTTGAAGAATTCAAGGGAATAAATTATGATAATATTAATTATATAACAAATTGTAATTTACACTTACTTACAATATTTTTTATGGTTCATTCTCATAAGAAAAAAATTTACTGGGACTCGGCATTTGACGACATCATGTATGAAGTATGGGAGACTTGAGCTCGAGCGTGTTACAGAGACTTAGTGTGCCTATTACACACTGGTGGTGTCCGATCTCGTTACATAACTGAAGATATATGGGCACACTGGCAATAGTATTGGACGACACCCGAGACCCTTTCTATTTCAGAGCGGAATAATAATAATAGACGGGGAGGACCTAAGGGAGTCAGTTCATGGTTACATACTGGTGGATCATTGTCTTATCGCGAGCATGCAGAAAGACTTGTAAGTATTACAAAACATTAATATCATTACTATCATTACTGTTTAAGATTATTTTAATTACAATCGAGGTGGATGGGAAAGACAAAATTGTGTTAGGAGTTTGAATTGTTGTTGGATGCTAGTACATAATTAAAAATTAAAAGTGTTTTTCTGTCTTTGTCCAAGGAGGTTTGGTTAAAATTTAGGGAAAACTCTGCCGAAATTTTAGTAAAATCTTGTTAGAATTATCAATAAATTATAGTTCAATTATAATTTTTTATTTGTTTGCAGAAAGCATCGATGGGTCGACCGCCTATGCCAGGTGAGGTCTTTGTACACACGCACACCAAAAATCATGATGGTCAAACATTCGTCAATTCACGAGTCAGGCATTTACACGTATGTACAAATTATTATATTTTACTAACATATAATATTAGTTATTATTAATCATTAATTAATATAAAGCATTTGTTTTACGACAGAAACAAGTGCAACAGATAATTCAGCAACGTTCACAGAATTCAAATAATGTTGATGAAAATCAGATTTATTATGACATAGTTGGTAGTAGAGACCAGCGAGGACGAGTCTTTGGCTTAGGTTCTTTCGCCAAAACCTATTATTCGCATTCTTCCAGCACAAGTATAGCGGCATCTAATAGACGTTCTGCCTCCCTCGAAGTAAATGAATTTCGGAATATTGTACGTGTGCTGCAATCAGAATTGCAAGAATCACAAGCTCAGTGGCAACAATCAAAATGTCGGTGGGAACAATCACTCGACTTCATATCTCAGCTACGCAACGAGATGACTAATTTGAAGGGTATGGTTGAGTCATCATCGCAGCAGTCTGATTGTTCACATCAGCCACTGCCTCCTCCGCCACCATCAGTTTAGTTAGGATTTTGTAATATTATGACATCGTTAAATAATTATTAACTTTATGATAAGTACAATTATTATATTATATTATTTTCGGATATTAAAATTTAGATATTATCTTCATTTTTTCATTATTTGGATATTAATATTATAGGTTAAATTTATACTTTTTAAGAATTAATAAAAAATATTAATTTAAAAAATTGTTATTTTACCGATGAAAATAAAATTTTTGTTGGTAATTTGTCGATGGAAATGGAATTTCAGTTGGCAACTTCTCTGATGGAAATAAAATTTCAGTCGAAAAAATTCCCAACAAACTATTTATTTCCATCAGGGAAGTTGCCGACTGAAATTCCATTTCCATCGGCAAATTACCGATGGAAATAATTTTCGTCGGTAATCTCCCGATGGAATTTTTATTTTTGTCGAGAATTTGCTGATGGAAATGGAAGTTTCGTTGGCAAAAATACCGACGGTAATTTCCTTGCCATCGAAAAATTCTCGACGGAAAGAAAATTTGTGTCGAAAAAATTCCCGACGAAAAATTTTTTGTCGGGAATTTTCCCTACGCATCATATGCTAACGGAATTATTTTTCATCAGCAATTCGATTTCCCGACGGAATTTTCCTATTTTTCGTCGGGAACCTAATTTTTTCTTGTAATGGTTATAAAAGAGAAAGCAAAAAAATTCAATTAAAACAATCAATTGAAGAAAGATAAAGCTAAGCTGAAGAAACTCAACAAAGAAAAAAAATCCAGTAAAGAAATACGAGTAAAGAAATGATTCCCATAAAGAAAAGAGTAAAAAAATCAGTAATTTTTCATTGATGAATTCTCCCAAAATTGATGAATACAAAATCCAAATCAACACAAGAAATAATCCAAATTCAACATATTTTCAAACCAAATAATCCAAATCAAAACAAGAAATACATATTTAAGTGATATTAAGATGATAAAATGCATAAAATTAAATTCCCTAACCCCCAAATTTGCCTCTTTTCATTTTCCCCTAAATTTCATATTTTTGGCAGTTAAAGCTTCACCTTCCAATCGCCACTCATGGTGGAAGAGATCAACGGTCAGCGGCAAGGGGAAAACGGGATCGATGAGACTGCAACCGAAGCTAGAAACGAGATCGGTGGGGCTACTGCTATCGCACATTGAAGAGAGAAGAAAATAAAGGCCGACAACCCAGTCGACAACTGCTCGTAGAGGGAATGGAGGTTGTGGCGACAAGGAGAGAAGAGGGGGAGACAAATTGAAAGAGAAAGGAGAAATGAAAAAAATGGTTTTAACACAGTAAGGAAGAGGATGAGGGAGAAAAAGAAGAAGTAACCGAAGCGTGTCAGTGATTTATGCATGACTGGCATATGTCAGTTATTTCAGGAGAGTGAGACCCAGGCAATTGGCCTGCTTCGTTTTATCTTAATTTTGTGTTTATTATTTGCAAAAAAATCAAATTCAAGTGCTTATATGGTCATTTTTAAAGTTTAAGTGTTCAAATGATTTTTGTTGACAAGTTCAGAAGGCTATATATGAATTTACCCTAATTTTTAATTTATCTACAAAAATTAAATTTAAATTTGATATTTGCTAAAAAAAATTGCATTTATTTATTTTTTTAACATTTCAAAGCGTAAAGTTTTCATATTATTAATTATACGTAGATTATAATTATTTGCTATACATTTATTTTATATTATTATTATCGAATTAATAGTGCTTTTTATACAAATGTACGATGTATTGTAGAATTTATATTTTTTGAAATGAATTTATATCTACTATTGCCAAGTTAACAAATGTTTTATTTGTTTTATTAAGGGTGAACACTGATCGGTTCAGTTCACTAACTGAACTAAATTTAAAATTAAATTTGTCAAAAAAACGTTAGTAGAAGCAATAGACCGAATAAAAAATGCAACCATATATCGGGCTACACTAAATTATTCACAACTTATAATTTACTTTAATGGTGACTAATATTGAGAAGGAGTAAGGTGGCTCAACACATAATCGTTAGATGTTTAGGATTTTCTTTTTCTATCTCACTACAAGAAATTACACCTTTTATATCGCAAAAAATTGTCATGAAAAGTTCAATTTTCGTCACTGAAAAGATAAGGTATCGAATTTTTATCGTAACAGAAAACGTAATGGTAGGCGCATAAAATACAAGTTGACGTGACAATTTAGTTATTTATTGCCGTAAAAATCACTTTTTGTGACGAAAATGATTATCGTCGCCTTTATTTCTTACTTTTTATGACAAAAATTATGTCATAAATAAAATTATATTTCGTCATATTATATTGTTTATCGTCACAAAAGATTGGTATTTTTTATGATAAATTTAAAATTTGTCACCAAATTAACTATTTTTAATGACAAAACTCTACTTATAATTAAAACCATTAAGTATTTGTTACGTAATTGTTGTCACAAATAAATGTAATTTTCGTCATAAAATAATACATATTATCACTAAATCTAATATTTTAAGTGACGAAAAATAATTTTGTCATTAAATTAATGTGTATTAATGATGAATATAAATCGCCACTTTATTTTACAAATTAGTGACATAAAAACGAGCAAAAATAATTGTCACAAAAAAATAGTTTTAGTGATAACTTTTTATTGTCATTAAATAACACTTTTTATGACAATATTAATATCGTAATCGTGAACATTATGTCGTCATTTATGAACTAATAAGTTGAAAAATTATAACAAATATACTTGTCACATATGCGTTACACTAAAAATAACACATTTTAAATTTAATATTATATAATCAATTAAATTTGTGAAAGAAATTGTCAATCAACTAATATAAAGTATTTATTTAAACAAAAGGTCAATTAAATAAAAAGATACTACCTAATACAAAAAATTAAAATATCTTAATCCATAATTTAGAAATAAACTCTGTTGAAACTTCAAAATGTGCATTTTGTTCCTACAAAAAAAAAATCATATATTAGATAAAAAAAACTCAACCATATGCAAAACATTAAAAAAAAAAATATAATAGTATGACATAAGAATATCACATGTTCTAAATGCTTGGAACAACAAAACAAGAAAACATAAAAACCAATGTAAACAAACTGCAACTGTTTTTAAATAGTTTCAACTATTTTCATATCATTGAATACAGTAAAAATAAATGCACAAGTACATATAATTTACATTAGAGAATTCAATCAACATTCATCCTGTTTGAATTTTCAGTGGCTCTATTGCTGAACTTATGAGTGGAAAATAATACATCATCCCAACACTGGCTTGATATAAAATATGAAAACTGAGTCCGAAATACAACTGTAAAATTAACCAAATACTCTAAAAATATGTTGCACAAACTTGACAAACCAATGGATTTAGAAGAGGTACAATCAACAACACCACTGAGAATCAGTTTTCACAAAACTTGCAGACTACAACAATTCCATCAAATTCCATGCAAATATTTCTAAACTAGATAATTTATCCTTTTACAAGGATTAATAAGTTCTCACAAACCAGAAATATTTGACATTTTTTGTCAATTTCTCATAAGTTTAAAATGTTCTAGCCAAAAAACAAAATCATACTAAGAGAAAACTGTATTAAAGACACAAATTAAATAACAATAAATGATAAATGTCAGTTTTCTTCATACAAACCAATGGATTTGCAAGAAGTACAACCAACACCACCATTAGGAATTAGTTTTTAAAAGGGTTCTCTGTACAAAACTTGCAGACTACAACAATTCCGTCAAATTCCATGCAAATATTTCTAAACTAGATAATTTATCCTTACAAGGATTAGTAAGTTCTCACAAACCAGAAATATTTGACATTTTTATCAATTTCTCATAAGTTTAAAATGTTTCAGCCAAAAAATATCATATTAAGAAAAAAACTGTATTAAAGATACAAACAAAATAATAATAAAGTTGCACGCAACATACCACATTGAGGCAGAAAAAAGAGAAGTTACGTCTGCTACCTGAAAATTCATAAAAATCTCTATCAATTCAACAGTTTGGAATGAACCTAGATCAAATAGTTGCAGAATCAAAGACCACTAAAACATAAGATACCAAGCAAGTCAAAGAGTTGCAAAATCAAAGACCAGTAAAACATACATGGCCTTTACCATTTAAATTTGCCCCTCAAAATAAAACAAGAAAACATAAAAACCAATGTAAAAACTTGCAACTAATTTCAAATATTTTCAACGATTTTCACATCATTGAACATAGTAAAAATAAATGCACAAGTATATATAACTTACATTGGAGAAGTCAACCGACATTAACAAATAAATTTAACAAATTAACATGGCATCCAAAATATATTCACAAGATAAATAAATGGAAATAGGAAAAAGATCAAAATGCCATATATTTAATTAAGGAAATAAAATAAAGAAAAGAAGAATTAAAATCTATGCAAAAGGGTGACAGTGGCCAAAACAAATGAAAATACATGCAAAAAGGTGACAGTGGCCAAAATCAAGTGAAAATGCATGCAAAAAAGGGAAATGACCAAAACAATTGAAAATGCACACAAAAAGATCACAGTAATATAATAATAATTGCAATATATATATATATATATATATATATATATATATATACATATACATATATATATATATATATACATATATACATATATACATATATATATATATATATATACATATATACATATACATATATATATATATATACATATATATATATATATATATATATATATATATATATATATATAATAAGAACAACAGTGAGAGATCCAAAAGTCAAAAATCTAACAATGTCCATCAACGTGTAAGCATTTGACTTCTTAAAGAAGAGTTTAAACTTATTTAGAATTCAGATGAACATAAATTTGTTGTGCACATTTTCAACATGATCCTAAATATATCTCTATAAAATAAGCAGCCTCCAAACAATATCAGTTAATAGAGATAAGCATATATCGATTTTGCATCTGTATAGAATCAAAATATTACAGCATCCATAGCTAATTAAACAATGTTAGCTTCGCAAGGTTTTGTAAAATTCCAACAAGCAGCAGCAAACACTAATTTAAACTAAAATTTTTTGAAAAAAAAATAATTAGAATTTTTTTTATATCGATATCTTATTTCGGACGAAATGATTTTATTATCACTAATTTATTTAATTATGATAAAAATAATTCATCAAAAAAATAAATATTTTATGACGATTTTATACGTTGCAATAAGTTATTATTTTGTTATTAAATTTTTTCCCTCCAAAAAAAAGTGAGAAATTTTCTAAAAAAACTATGATGAAATATATTTTTCGTCACAAAATTAATCTATTAGTGACGAAAATTAAAATATAAAATGATGCAAGATAATTTTGTTACGGTAATAAATAGTATGGTGACGTTTTAAAAAATTTGTCGTTGTAAGTTATAATTAGTGACGAAATTTTATGCCTCATTAAAAAATTTGTCACAAAAAGTAAAATTTCTTGTAGTGTCTTTATTAATTTGACAAAGACTTCTCAACTTATAATGTAAGGGATGTGGCAACCTTGTATACTTCCCTTAAATTTAGGAAATTTGAATAAAATTTGCCTCTATCCTTTTAAGAATAGAATATCTCTAAAGATATTCTTTTATTTGATATTATACAGATAATTATCACCTAAATCGAGTTACAAATAAACCAATTCAGATGAACCTACTGCCTAAATCCATAATTTGATTTCCCTCACTCGTATATGATAGTTATATAATCACCGTCATTGAAAAATTTTAAATTTTTCATAAAGACACCACACATTAGTTCATACTAATTCATAAGTTGTGTGAGCACCATACCAACGGTACTTGAAAACCCTATACACACACCTATTAGGAGTAATGTAGCGGTTCTTTTCGTTTAAAGCATTTGTAGAGTATGTATACAATACCCTTATATTTGTTGGTTACTTTGTGGTACATGCATCACTTATAAAGAGGAATAAATAAAATTTTACATAATTTAAATATTTATCTTGCCATGATTATTTGCTAAACTAATCTAAGAGATAAAAACTGTTTACCTCAAATAGTTTGAATCAATTGTTTTCCTTCTTTACTGTGCTATCGCAAGCCAATAGTATTCAAAATGATGGGTGCCTCCAATTGTATCCATACCAACAAGAGATCAAAAGAACAAAAAATATAGACACAGTGCAAGAGCTGAAAATTTTCTATATGCTAGCATGGGAATTCGGCTAGAAAGAATAGATGGAGAAAATAGAAAATCCTAATTTGGTTAGAATAGTATGTAACTTACTTACCTTAATTCTTTAATTATATGTATGATTCTCTTGACCCTAATAGGAATAAGATCTGCCTCTTAAGGCTTAAGCCATGTACAATTTGGATGGACCATACACCAAAACAAGGAAGCCCAAAAGAGCTCCATGTGTATAGGCCCTTGAGTGGCCCATGCATAGGCCCTCTTGACTTTTTGGTTCATGCATGTTTTAGACCAACCCACCATTTATGCATATGAATCTTATAACTATTATAAAACATGTCACATGCCCATGAGGCCTAAAGAGTCCCAACTTAAGCTTATAAAGATAATGCACATCTTCTATGAGCATTAAGAGAGAGAAAATCTTTATGCTTATCATACTTCGGGTTTTAATTCCATATTCTTTTCTCTTTCATTTCAATATGATATTTATGACATCTTATATCATAATAGACTATGTATTTTACTTTTTTACCCTTTACTATAAGTGTGTGACTACTTGGATTTCTTATGCAATTTGGTAGTACAAAATGTAACTAGAAATTATAGTTCAACCAGGATTACTTGATTTAAACTCTTTTAAATCATTATGTCAATTCTTAATTGATATTCATATACATATACAGGTACAAATTTTTAGAGACTTTTAGCCAAACATCATGATTACCCAAGTGATAAAAAGTCAGTGGCTTGACTTTACCTTTCCATATATAGTTACCATGCAATTACTCATTTTACCATTTCTTTATCTCATTTTGGTTTAGTATGGATTTTTATCAGCTCAAAGTTTAATCAAATTTATTTGATTAAACCCAACTTATGTTACATCTAGTAAGTATTTTTATTTCCAAAATGCCCTTTGTGAATCTTATTCACTCTTGCATTCTACTCTAGCTAGAGATTCCAAATAAGGAAACTTAACTAGTGTGAGATAAACTCTACACTATTAATTATGAGTGATAAATCTTTTATCAATTACTCAACTATCCTCAAGTAGGTCATGCAATGCCCAATCTCTAAGCTATGTTCACCCCTTGATAAGGTTACAAGTAACGGAGTCAAAGAAAAGCACTCTCTACTTAAGATATCTTGGTGATTTCAAGTTCAATGATATTTGCACCGCTAATATGATGAGATACTTCATTGACATAGATCATTTATGTAACACCCCCATGTACTCTAGGAGAGATTAGGTGTGCTACCTAAGACTTATAACTGAGCATGTAACCGGCTCGCTTACATAACATATCATATGTTATCAAATCTTAACTCTAAAGCTTAAAGTTTATATATCACTCTATTTTATACACATTCGTATACAAGTCAATTCGTACATTCATATATATTTGTTTGCATGTTTAAAAATATATATCGCTCTATAGCGACGGGCGTCCCTCATCCCCTGGCCATCGCTATAGGGTCTGATACCCCTTTTTCCGATTTTTCACCCCTTTTTCCGATTTTTTTATCCAAAAATCCGTTTTTTATCCCATTTTTTTTGGGTTTTTGAGTTCAAATTAAATTTTAAAATATTTTTTTAGATAATTAATTAATAAAACTTGATTTTATCATTAAAAATAAAAGAATTTTGTGTTAAAATAGGTTTGTTTTCCTTAATTAAATTAGGGCAACCTATTTTATTTTATAAAGACTTTATGATGAAAAATCAAGAGGAGCCTCCACATTTTTTTTAGACCTGATTTTTTCAGAATTCTTCTTCTTCTATTTTCTCTTTAAAAATTTCAGATTTCTCTTTTAATTAAAAATATTTAATTGAAATTGAAAGATCAATTTTCAATTCTTAATTATTCCAATTAATTTCTTTGTTTTTCCTCCATAAACACAAGAAATTAATCAATCTTAAGCATACAAATCAATTTCTTTGTTTTTCTCCATAAACAAAGAGAATTAATTTTATTGCAAAATTATTCTTTCAAGCAATTTTCCGGAAAATCATCACTTTTCTTTCATCAAATCCAATACTCTGAGGGTAAATATTCTAGGCTCAATTTCAATTCCTATTCTATTTTATTTTTATTTAATTTATTCATGTATATTTTATTGTTTTTATTGATTTATTTATTGTTTTCATCTATTCATTTGTATTGATCTTATATTTGTTCCATTTAATTGTTTATATATGATTTTATTTTTGTTCATGTGAATATTGTTTTCTTTTAATTCCTAACATGTAAATGATTTTATTGTGATTCCTAATTATTTTTAACATGCAAAAAATTAACTTAAATTAATCTTTTTGCCATGTAAATAGTTTATATTAATTATGAACACATCAATTAACCTTGTTATATATCATTATTATTTTCATCATTCTTTTGTTTACTAATTTTTATTATTCTTTTTATCATTGTTACATGATTGATTTATTATTATTTGTTTATTTATTCATTTATTATTTTTCACTTATCATCATTATTTTCATCATGTGTATATTTTCATGTACTAATTAATTAACATGTTTTATTTTATTTTCATCACATCATTTAATCATTTATCACATATAATGCATGTTTCTCATTTATTTTGGTTTGTTAACACTTTGATTCAATTATCATTCTTTTCATATCATCTTATTTTATTTTTTATGTTTAATTGATTTAATTGATTCAATTACTAACATTATTTTATTTGTATTTTGTTTTTTATGTCTAAACTCATTTTTGATTGGGCGTTTTCGCGAGCACACGGGGAGGTCCAAAAGGCTCGCTCGAAATATTTATTTTTCTTTATTTGTAATATTTATTTGGCTTTTTCCTATTTATTTTTGCCATATAATTTTCTTGTAAAATTGTTTATTTAGGCCCGCTAGAAAGAAAGTCACTAAACCATTTTTATTAATTAACTTGGTATTTTTTTTCTAAATAAAAATGGGACCAATGTCTCAATTTTCTCCATCCAAAATCATCACATAAAAATTATTTCATAATAATATGCATGCGAGGACCAATGTCCTCATCATTAATGAATATCTCGATTTATGCATGATCTGTATTTTATTTACAATGGGGGTTGTATTCCGCCCTTAGTTTTATTGTAATATTTTTACATGTGCTTTATTTTACTTATGCTTTTACCGCTTTTTCTTAAATGTATGTTGTGCGCTTTAATTAATTGCATTAAATGTATGTGAAATGGGATGAAATAATAAATTCAAAACTCAACTATAAACTTAACCAAGGTATGAATAAATGAGAAGTCCCGAACTCACTCTGGTCTTTGGGCTCAAAGAGGCGAGAGGTTTACCCTCCAAGACACCTCTTGTGTCACGAGATTTTGACGTTAATCCTAGGCTCCTTAGGGTGAGAGGTTTACCTTCCAAGACCCCTTTGGCTGGCCCAAAATGGATACTAAGCGCAGTCTTAGGCTCTCCGAGGCGAGATAAACTTTCCCAATGTTCTATTGGGTGGCGACTCCATGAAACCTCATTGTTGCCCAACATAGACGCACTTGCGATTTATTGCAAGCTGTCAACTGACCCACAAATGCCCCGATCGCCCTCAAGCGGGCGGTCCCATGGGCGGCCGCAGGGATCCGGCGCGCGTCACACTTATTTATCTACAGGTCATATTAAAGCATGCCTTATGCTAACATCATGTTATATCAGGCATTAGCAATTACTCATAGAACCAATACAACATTATGTTATACATGTACATAACTTCAGTTTACATTACCATTAATATCATTCTTTTCCATCTTCCAAATCTTTAACATTCCAAGTATATATGCATAAACATAATCATATAATCTATATAAACACATTTGTATAAGCATATACATATAACCAATGTCAACATATACACATGTGTGTGTGTGTGTTTGTGTATATATATATATAATCTTTATGTATTATTTCAAATACGTACACTCTTATGTACAGTAATCATATAACATGATTCATATGTGTTTCCATCCTCCCAGTTATTAATATATCCATTAAATACACAATTATAATCATATAATCAAAGCATGTCCTCATATATGCTTAACATATGCTTATAATCTGTACATATTTGCATATACATCAAATATCTGCACATATTTACTTTGTTCACATTGCTAACTCTATTTATTATTGCGTGTTTCAAGTACATTTTGTCATTAATTACCTTTAAACATGTATTAGTCAAGTGTCATAGACATTAGAGAAGGTTCGAGTTTAGTTCAGGGTTATTTTAGCAAAAATAATTCATATTTTTGTCAAAAATAGATGTTACACGGCTATTAGGAATCTCTGATAGCCATTTGGGGTGTATTTTGGAGTTTCAACCATGTGAAATGGTTTTGGAGGGTCAATTTTACTCATGGTCACTCAACTTATCACTTATCGCACAAAAGTAATCGACTTTTTTTTTCTTACTTAAATGTCACTGAACTTCTAATATTTTTGCAAAAAAGTCATGTTTACCAGAATCCGGCGAGAACCCTTACTGGATTGATGACATGGCATATGACACGTGGCAACGAATAGTAAATATATGACTTTTTTGCAAAAATGTTAGAAGTTCAGTAACATTTAAGTTGAAAAAAAAGAAAATTGGTTACTTTTGCGCGATAAATGATACGTTTAGTGACCGTGAGTGAAATTGATTTAAATGTATCATTTGTTGTAGATATTGTTAAACAACATGTAGTTTCTGATATGGCATGCCATGTCATCAATCCGGTGAGTACCCCAGTTAAAATGACTTTTTTGAAAAAATATTAAAAGTTCAGTGACATTTAAGTAAGAAAAAAAAAGTCGGTTATTTTTGTTCGATAAGTGATAAGTTGAGTGACCGTGAGTGATATCAACCCTGGTTTTGGATGGCAGCATCTCAGGTCCAGATTCAACTATATTTTTGATAATGAAAATGAACTATTTAAGCCAAGTGGTCTGCATAACAAATATTTCCCTATGTTTTAAATTTCTAAAGCATAAAAAACCAATCAATTTGGACTTATAAAATGGGATTTATGGCCAAAATATTGGTGACTGCTCCTAGGTACCTTTCAGGGACAAAATTGTTATTTTGTCTTTGAAAATATTTTGAAAATGTTTGGGATAGAATTCGGTCATAAACCCTTATACAAATTGTAAATCTATGAATCTAGTTTATATAAAAATTTGATTCATGTCAATTGGAGTTCTATAGTAAGAGTTATACCTAAATGACTACAGACTATTTTGATGCAGGGGATATAATCAGTTCACTGACTTCAAGCACCATTTTAGGTACCTTAGAGATAGAACTGGATTTTAGTCTCTCATGAAATTATAAAGATGTGTCTTAAGTTTCATATTAAATTTGAATCACTCAATTGGATGGTCTATAAGCTTAATTATAACCAAAATACTACAAACTATTCCTAGTAACCCCACACCTCTTCCAAGACAGAATTTGTCACACCCCGTTTGCCCCTAGTAGTATGAGCCATAATTGTGTATGTGCATTGTATGAGTTTTAACATGCCATAAGGGTATTTTTGGGTATATGCATGTTTTGTGAGTTTTGTTAGTATGAGAGTGCATGTATGGTGTTAGGGTGTGAATTAGTTAGGTTGTGATTGTGTGTGCATGAGCATATCATAGTAGAGTGTGTTTTTGGGGATATGCTTGTGTGTGTGTATGCTCACACATTTGTAAGGTATTCAGTAGTTGGGAGAGTTTTGTGTGTATATGATGCATGTATTTTAGGTGTGAGTGATCAATTCCCACTAATAGGGAAGTGACAAAGAAAAATAAAAAGGAAAGAGAAAAGGGGAAAGGGCAGTGGCTGTCCTCATTTCACGTTTCCCTTCCCCTCACTCTCTTCTTCTTCCTTTTCTCTTCCCCTAAGAACCCTAGCTTGGATTCAAGGGGCTGCTAGTGGAAATTGATCATCTCCATGTGTCTCTTTTGGTGAGTTTTCTGCATTTCCACCTTGTTCTTCCTCTTTTTCATCTTCTTCTTCATATTTTTCTGGGTTTGGGTTTTAATCTAGGGTTCTATTTTTGCGTATTTTGATGGGTTATTGTTAGTTGAGCCTCCCCGTGACCCGAAAGGCAAAGAGAAGGCTGGAACTAGTGAAGCTCATTAGATTTAGAGCTAAGGAGAGAAGGTTTGGGAATTTCTGCTATTGTGATGTTTATATGTTCAAATGGGTATATGTATGAATTTCTGAAAATTTGTGGGTTCTTGATGTTCTTTGTAGTTTAAATGTTATGGGTTTTGATTTAGAAATATTGAGGAAGCTTGTTGGTGAGTTATTGAACTCAATTGTGTACTTGATTAAGATGATGAATGAATAGTGCTGAGATTTAGATTATGTGAATTGATATGGTTTTTAGCATGATTTAATTGGAATTCTTGGTGTAAATGTTGTGTTTTATATTGCTAATGATGTTTGGGTTGCTGAATAGAGGTAAGAAGAGGTTTGAGTTGAATATGTGTGTTTGGGTGTTGTGAAAATAGAATTTTCTGCAGATTTTTTGGGCAAGGGTTGTAAATCCCGACTCTGTCGCGAGCGCTACATTATCGCAAGGTCGCGATAGAGCCCAGTGATAGCAGCTCTCGCGCGCTGCCGAGCTTTCTGCCGAGCCATACAGCAGGGCCGTTGTTGCGAGCGCGACAGAGTGCTTGGCTGCCGAGCTGTTTTGGGCGATCCTCTGTCGCGAGCGCGCTCTCGAGCGTGAGCGCGATAGATCGGGCTAGCAACTCACTGTCGCGAGCGCGACAGTGAGATGTGCTTGATCCCTCGCAAGATTGCGACGACCGTCGTGGTCGCGACCTGGGCAAGTTTGCCTCTGTCGCGAGCGTGACAGTGACTTCATTCATGCCCTATTTTCCGATTTTGTCCTTTCTTCTAAATTGAATTTCAAATATTTTCTTCATGAACTTTTACATCTGTATGTTATATTGTATGCTTAATTATATGTGCATATTATGAATCCTTTATGATAAATGATATGATATGGTTTGGAACCTGAATTGGATTATGCATGACCTGCGAGAGTCAGTCTAGTGGATAGTTAGGCATGCCTAATAGAGTCTTTTAGCTACAGCCTCAGTTCCGTTTGGACCCCGATCAGGTCCCCGTTTCGTTTCTCGCGAACCCCTTATGCGTTTTGGATCTTGTTTAAGGTCCCCTTTGTACAAATATTTATGCATGACCTGCGAGAGTCAGTCTAGTGGATAGTTAGGCATGCCTAATAGAGTCTTTTAGCTACAGCCTCAGTTCCGTTTGGACCCCGATCAGGTCCCCGTTTCGTTTCTCGCGAACCCCTTATGCGTTTTGGATCTTGTTTAAGGTCCCCTTTGTACAAATATTTTGAATATGAGAAAATAAAATGATTTTTGACTCGTACTCGTAAAGTACGTTATGCGTCCGATTCGTACCCGTAAAGTACGCTATGCGTTTACTCGTTATCCACTATTGTGAGTCAGCAGGTGTTCTGTTTGCTTTATTTTCTCCGATGTGATTACACGAATGAGATATCGGAATGAGTATAATGATCAGTTTATATGTATAAGAATGCGGTCTTGTGCTATTGAAAAGTATAGCTTCAGCATGCAAGTATGTTTATATATATGTTATATTATAGAAGTCTGCATGTGACATTATGGATGTGGTTTGCTCTGACGACCATTGTGAATGGCCGTCCATATTACTTTTGTGTTTTCCCACTAAGCGTTTATCGCTTAACACAGTGTTTTTACCCGTGCAGGTGTGGAAGGTGCTGTGATGTGGGAGAGTCGCCGTTAGTTAAGCCAACACAGAAGGGATTAGTGTAGGGCTTATTTTTGTATCAGTTATGATAATTCTTTTTGTAATAAAACTCTCTGTATCAATGATTTTGTATAGCTTCCGCATTTGTATATTTCAGTTTATGTAATTATCTTTTGTTTCATCAAGTGTGATCAGGACATTAATGTAATGGAATTTTGTTATAGTAATAAATGATCATGCATTGCTTCTCTAAAGTTTTAATTTACTCCGTACTTTTGTATGTATGTTATGGATGAATGTATGATTTGTCTCGTGTTTGCGTGGTGACACCTTGACTCGTACCGCATGTGACTTCTTATCGGATGGGATCGTCTGCGTATGGGTAGGGGGTGTTATAGAATTGTTACTTCACTTTTGAGCAAATTTTTGGGCAGGATAGAAACAGAATTAGGTCATGAGTTCTTCATAAAAGTTACTCCATTATGAATTTAGTTTTATAGGAATTTGATTCATCTCATTGTATTTTGAGAGAGAGAGCTATCCCTAAACTACTACCAACTGCTCCTATATTATTCATAACAACATCTTCATCTTATCACATAAATTTACTTGTGAAACAAAACCAATCATGTTCTTTGCTTATTTTCTAATTCATCACCAAATAAAACCACACAATTATTCTTGAAATTCAACCACATCCCAAACACATCAAAAAAATTTAGTAGTACTCAACCCTTACTTTGAACTTGCTTATTTTGCATCCTTTATTCTTCTCCTATGCTCTTCTCCACTTTTTTTTCTTTGACCTTTTTTGGTAACTTAAAGCCAGAATTCTTAGAGAGAGAGGAAGAAGAAAATTTTGTATTTCTGCTTAAGAATGGCCTGCCAACTCTCCCCCAAATTTCATGACTTTTCTTACTTATTCTAGATGAAACACATGTGAATTTCTCATTGGTCCAACCTTTTGAGTTTTTAAATTTATGTTTCCACCCCCAAACTTTTTGTTAATCCTACATTAGCATGTATCTTATTTTTATTTACATATTAATCTATGTCTCATATTAATCTATGTTTTATGCATGATGAATTTTATGTATATTATACTTTTTATGCATGATTGGATGTTATTGTTGTTATTTTGTGTTTTTATGCATGTTAAATTCTATCATCATTATTTTATGCTTGTTTATGCATGTTGAATTTTATTATTATTATGTTATTTTTTTTATGCATGTTAAATTGTTAATTAGTTATGTTGCATATTTTATTATGTAATTTTAATTGATTTGTCACACATGATGCATTTTTATTTGCTCTATTTTTATAGTATATTTTTAAATTCATTTTTCTTACTAACATGGCTTTTATTTGTTTTTTTATTTCAATACATATTTTTCATGTGTGAGTTTTTTAATGGCAAGTGGGAGCCCTTGAAGATTTGAAGATCCATTTGAGAGTTGTTTATTTTTTATTGCTTTTCAATTGTTTGGATTAATTCATCTTATCATGTAATTTGTAGTAATTTATTTTATGCACGTTAATTAAAAAATCACAAAAATATTTATATTAATTAATTTGATTTTTTTTCTAAATAAAAAAAGGACCAATGTCCTAGCTTTTTCATATAAAATAAATTGTCACTTTAAAATTGTTTTCTTCAATTATGCATGAGAGGACCAATGTCCTCATTTTTAATAAATAGCTCGATTTATGTATGAATTGTATTTTATTTACCAATGGGGATTGTATTCCGCCCCTAGTTTTGTTGTAATTTATTTTCATGCGCTTTTATTTACTTTATCTACCACTTTCTTTATGTGATTGACATGCGCTTTAATTGAATGAGAAATGGAATGAAACGCTAAATTCAAAACTCAATTATAAACTTAATCAAGGTATGAATAAATGGGAAGTCCCGAACCATCTCTGGTCTTTGAGCTCAACGAGGTGAGAGGACCATTTCAATGTTCCATTGGAATGGGACTTCTAAGACACCTCTTGTGTCCCGTAAAAAGGTTTTAACTTGCATAGTCCTAGGCTCCACGAGGCGAGAGGGCCATCTTAATGTTTTATTAGGATGGAGCCTCCAAGACCCCTTTGGCTTGCCCAAAATGGACATAGCAGCGCTGTTTTAGGCTCACTGAGGCTAGACGACCTTTTCCAATGTTCTATTGGGTGGCGACTCCAAGAAACCTCCTTGTTGCCCAAAATGGACGCACTTGTAATTTCTTACAAGTTTTATGAACCTCTCTCGATCTCCCTAAAGGCAGGCGTTCAGGGCGACCCGGGGTTCGGCGCGCGTCACAACAACTCAATCCTCTCTTTTGCATTAATATACATTGATGATGTTTTAATATTTTTCCCAGATGTTCCTTCTCAGCAAAGTCATTTACAAACATTCATTGCCTTAACCAAGGAGCATGGGATTATGTTATCACTATCCAAAATTATTATTGCAAAACATAAGATTGATTTTCTAGGGATGCATTTTTCTAACGGTACTTACAAACCTCAACCTCACTTGGCTAAAGAACTTCTTACCTTTCCAGATCACCACCTTTCCCAAAAGCAGATCCAACAATTCTTGAGAATTACCAACTACATCCGCCAATTCATACCCCACTTTAGCCACTTGTCAAGACCACTTACTTCACTTTTGAAAAAGAAGCCTCCACCATGGTTTGACGTTCACTCCCACTCAATCCAAAAGATTAAAGAAGTCACTCAGAACCTGCCACCTGTTCATATTCCCTCCACTGGCAAAAGATTCTTGCAAACAGATGTTAGTGATTAAAATTGGGGTGCAGTTCTCTTAGAAGAAAAAGACAACGCTCAACATATCTGTGGCTATGCTAGTGGCCAATTTAAGGAGTCAAAATGCCACTACCATTCTACTTTTAAGGAGATATTAGCTGTAAAGTATGGTATCGAAAGATTCGAGTTTCACCTTATTGGACATTGTTTTACAGTTGTCATGGATTGTTCATCTTTCCCAAAGATTCTTTCATTCAAAGGGAAGTTAGTGCCACATCATCAATTTCTTCGTTGGGCAGAATGGTTCAACAAATATAACTTTCGAGTTGAGCATATAACAGGAGACAAGAACTTGATACCAGACTATCTTTCAAGGTTGCCAAAATCTAAACCAACTCTCTCCATCTTCACTGCTACCTTACCTCTACTTTTCACCATGGACAAATACCAACCTCATCCTTGCTCCAGAAAAGCTCAATCTCCACATCTTAATCGACCAGCCATTAGAATAGAGTCTATTCCCCCAACTGTCCCCGTACTTCTCCTGCAACTATCAAACAGTTTGCCACTCGTCACATGTTCTATTATCTCCACATTTTCACCTAGAACAGAGATATCTCCCATCAGGAAAATTACTTCATTATAGAACAACCTTGGTCTATTTTGTTCAAAATCTTCTGTGATTCTCCTTGTTGTGAGGAGGAACTCTAGTTCCTTTGGTGTCTCTCTACACTCTACACTCATGTTGTCTTGTTTCCTCTTATTGATGTTTATGAGATCCTCACAAATCCTGAGAAAGAGACTTCATTTCACTGGCAGTTTTTCCAGTGGTATGCCCCTCTTTTATGGTGGCGACATCAACTCCTTTCAAAGATTCAATCTCTTCGGGTTTGGAATATGACTGAGACATATGCAAGAGGACATACAGTAATCTACTTCTTTCACAGATCGTACATATGGAATCCCTTTAAAAATATCATATGGGATCAGCCTCAGGCTTTTCATTGGGAGACATTTTCCAATAATGAACAGTTAGAAGAGCCAGCTGTCAAGACTGCTCTCCACTCTATGCTTTGTGAACTTAACAATATCGAGAGATCATCTTTGCATCCACCTACCTTTGATACTGCTGAATCATCTCTCCAACCTAATTATCTTGATACACTATTCCAGGATTTCCAGGACCCATATCTTAATTTGGATATGAACATAGGACAAGATGATAAAGATGATAATGATAATGCCAGCACCAGTGCCACCCAAGATTTTCTCTCCAAACTGGGACATAATTCAAAGCATAAAGACAAGTTTGATGACCTGGAGGACTTTGATTGGTTCTCACAAGATCAGGATCCTGAAGACATAAATATGTCTCCATCTCATGAAGCCATCCATCCATCCAGCAAGGATTAAAGTAGCTTTTATAAAGTAGCTTTTATAAAAGATAATATTCTTTCTTATCTCGTTTTAAGTGCTTGCTTATGTAGTCAATGATGTAAGCCTTCTCTACAAGGCCTATAAATAAGTGTATAAGTTTCCATTGTGGGATAAGCTTTGAAAAGATATAAAATTTCCTTGTTCTCTCATGGATTTCTAAGTTTCCTCTTTCTTCTTCATTAAAATACTCTTATTCATCTTCATTGGATCTTGTTATCTATCTCTTAGCACTGTAACGAAAATAGTGTTGAGTTCTTTAAAAGGACAAGTCCAGCAGTTGGTCAGGAAGAGCCGTTTATTTGGATAGTCATACCTGACTTCCCAATCGGCCTATTTATAGTCCTCTGAGTATTTGGTATCAGAGCCACATTTTAAAAAAAAAATAATTAAAAGCTACAAACTGCAGTTTTTAGTTGTCGATCTGCAGCTTCAACATTTTTTTTTTAAAAAAAGATAACACCAGCTTTTAAAATGTTGCAGCTTCAAAATTAAAAAAAAATCATCAGAAACCAAAGCTGTTAGCTACAGTTTCTGACATCTAAAATCATACCTATCAGTTGCGGTTTTTGACCAATCTTAGAAATAATCCAAAAAACACACCAAATTGGTAAATAGTTTTTCTAAAAACACCAGTTTTATATTTGCCCCAAAATTAACACGATTGCATATAATAGACATATCATTATCATAAACTCTTCATGATTGTCTTTATACTGTATTTATATACCAAGGACTTCATTTAAATAGTTTAAGACATATGCAAAACAAATGTAAGAAATATAAGTACTACAAAATGAAGAATTGTAACACCCTTTTTGCCCCATCAAGAGGATATAGGAGTGCTATGGACAGTACTCTTTCTTATCACATTAACAATAATTATCCAAGCTAAAAAAGGGTGAACTTAAAACTACACATGTCAAAATCATTATTAATATTAGCTAATTGAAGTTTACATTTTTAAAGTACAAAATTTATAATACACATTTATATATTCTTGATATATAAAACATAACATCATCAATACAATACAAAAGTTTAAACCTAACTAGAAGACTTCGAAACTCCTCCTAGTGGCCAGTAGATGATCCTTTCAAAAACTTGAGCTTCTAAGCTATGAACCTACACGGGAGATAAATACCGGTGCTGAGCTACTCAGTGGGGATATAAACAGAATACAATTTACTATAGGAAATCACAATTTAACATATAATAGTATAACATGTTATAGATAAACAATAAGTCAAATACTTAATAAAACATCATTCACGTCATTATTATCACTACATGTTAACGATGCAATACACTCTGAATTGTTACTATATTATGGCTAATATTACATATAACATAGAACTATAATCAATCAATAAAATATTAATCTTAATATAGCTTGAATCAATATAGCAGTGGATAACTGGAACACTGGATACCAATCAGGTACTGATCACTAAATACTAGGGAAAAAAAGTATTATCACTGGAGATATACAAATCTCAAATCACTAAATACCAAATGGATACCACATGGGTACCGACACTGGTAGCTGCGAACAATAACCCTTATAGGCATGCCTACCTATCCACGACTCGATTACAGGCTTAAACAATTAATTCACTTAATATTCACATGTACAAATACATTTATCATTAATATAAGCATAGACATTTGTAGGCCAAATGCCATAAGTTACACAAAATAAGACAAATAACTTGCATTCATAAATTTTCAGTTATGTCGCGCTCATGACCTTTGTCGCGCTCGCGACAGACTAAGGATATACCTTCTGTCGCGCTCGCGGCAGAGCTCGCGCACGTGGCAGAACACCAAAACCTCTTTTATCGCGCTCATGACAGAACATGATCTGGCAATCCTTACCCTACGGAGCACTCTATTGCGCTTGCGACAGAGCCTGAACTTCATGTTCAAACTCTCAATTTCACCTAATTTTATCACCCATTATGCTATATTCTCATATATAACCTCAACCATCACTCAAATACCAATTCTAGCCTAAAAGGCCTTCCAAGCAAATAGTCATATACCAATATCTTCTCATGCTCAATTTGTAACATACTCAATATCAACATGCTAACAATCAAAACTCAATACCACTTCAAATTGTTAATAACACTTCATCAATTTAACTATATTAACCCATTTACAATTCATACATTAGAAGAGTTATAGAACTCTTCACTACCCATAATTTTCCAATTTAATCAAACATGCATCTAATAAAGTAAAACACATAGAATCCCAAACCTTAGAAGCTATCTTCTTCAATATTCACCAAATCAAGTAGCCTTCACCTTACCCTTTGCTTTCCAACTTGATTCTCCAACTTCAAACCAACAAAACCATTGAATGAGATGAAGAGCAAGAAGGAATACAAGCAATTAGCCCCTTAAATAAACTCAACTAACAAGAAAAGAAAGGAAGAACAAAATAATTACCTTGCAATGGAAGAGAGGTGGTCGATCAACTTGAAGAACAAGATGCCAAAACCAACCTCTACACCTCCTTTATATATGCATGGCACTCCCTTAGGTGGCAACCCTTACTCATGCCACGTATAATCCACTAGAGACTAATTAAACTTAATTAATCCATCTTAACTTAATTAATCATCACTTAACACTAATAATGCAAAATTACTCTTTAGTCACTAAACTATTTTATTTCATGCAATTAAGTCCTTAATTCTCAATTATAATTTAGTCCAAAAACTAGAAACCCTAGATTAAACTCACTTAATCACCCTAATTATGCTCAATACTACTAGGGTGAATTTCAGGTTATTACAAGAATGCCTTTGTTATTCATAAATGAATTGATATACATGGAAAAAAGTTCCCATTACATGTGGGCTCTAGGGTATATTACTAATAAGATCCACTAAGTATCTCACGATCTCTTGATCTACACATATCATACTATGTTTCATAATTATGTTTCACTAACATAACTGGTTGGCCTATGAATATACATAAATGTAACATCTAAGTGGTCTTATCTTTCTCACTAGAACTCTTATTTCTAGCTTAATTGCTTTTCTAAATATGTTTTGCTAGGTCAAATTAACCATGACTTGTTGGTAACTTACTAATCTAGAACACTAAGCCATAAACTTAAGAATCATTTGAAAGTTTAAAAAGGATATTATTCAGATTTACAAATCTCAGGTCTCACACTTAAAAAGTAGAGATCATAATTTTTGTTAAACCATATCCGATTGTAGTTAGCACAAGTGGTATTAAACGCTTTCTGTGGTATTCTCTCCTATTCTTATTGGACTGTATGTCTTTTTTATAATATTTTACAAGTAATAGTTCAATGATCCTTTATGTTTAACTTGGAACCATTACTCTACATTTATTAACAGAATCTTATATGCCTTTTATAGATAAGGTGTACACATATTATCCCCCATAAGTCACTTATGACTAGGGCTGAGGAGAACTGAACTCGAATCGAAAACCAAATTGAGCGGAATTGATTTTGGTCTATTTAGTTCAAATTTTTTATTTTCATTCCGTTCGATTCTAAATCAAAAGAAAATGTGGCTTATTCGGTTCAATTCGGTCCATAAAGTTTAAAAATCGAATGGACCAAACTAACTGAATTAATTAAATGATGTCATTTTTAAGAAATTTAATATTTTTGATCTTTTGTGAAAGCAAAAATAGCTTGACTGTCACTATAAATGGTGACAATTTCTGTAGCATTTTGTAGGAATTCCAAATGATTTAAAAATCATCTTAAGCAAACATCTTCTTACACTCTTACTGAGAATGCAACAAACTCAACTTCTATAGTGTATAAGGCTATATAAGTTTACTTTTTGTTACTCCAAGAAAGGTAACTCGATTACTGTGATTGATCATGGCCAGTACTTTAAGGCCAGTGTAACACTTGGTATCAGAGCCTGATTGCATAAAGATAGATAATATTTTGAGATCATGAGAAGAGAAGAGAATCTTTTACCATGAAAAATTCCAAGCTTTCAACACTCTGTGATTATAAGTATTCTCCTTTGACCTCTAATACTATTTCCTTTGATTCCTCCACTTTAGAAAAAACTAATTACCTTTACGAGTTTGAATACCTTTTTGAAGACAAGAAAATCGGAGAAACCTATGCCCCTCTTCTAAACCCATGTAATGCTTTTAAAAAACCCCACTCATCTCGGACTAGAAATATTCGTACCTTAATCAAGAAACCATACTTACCCTTGAATAAATATGTCCAAGCTTCAAGCTTTAGCTAATTTCAAATTCCAACAAAACCAAGCTGAGAATTTTGTTGTGTTAGAAATTCCATGAAGACTTTTCCAAGATTGGAAAAGAGAAAAATACACCCACATCTATCATGGAGCTATTAGAATAGGACTTTCTTCTTATGGAAAGAAAGGTCTTCCAGTCTATGCAAGGATAGCCTTTGTTGACACAAGGTTCTTGGAGTACCAATATGCTGCTATTGGGTCCGTAGAAACATCTCTAAATGCTAGCACAATATTTTTTACTTTTTACCCCAATTATAATATATCCTTGGAAGATGCCCATGTTCATGATGCACTAAAGGTTCAAATTTAGATAAGTGGAGCCAAACAGTCGAAAAATTCAATAGCTGCCACCCTACACTATCAGATGGCCTATCGCCTTCAGAATCATGCTCTCAACTTATCACTCCTAGGCCACAGTTTAGGTCTGATCATTAAGTCAGAAGCTGGTGATGCTTATTCTTGCACTCATATTCCTTCAAAAATAACTAAATAAGAGTCGATGAAGTTATTTCCTCCTCAATAGATCACAAACTATGAAATTCTGAAACAGGCTGAGAACCCAATTTGGTCTTTTCAGTTTGTTAACATCAGACAGAAAGACGAAATGGTCAAGACCATTTTTAAAAAGGAAGAACTAGAAAAGGCTGCACCTCCAGTCTTTTAAACACAGTTGATGATGTGTCTAATCAGGCCAGAAAAGAATATACATGCGGTCCACTTTGATCATGAATGTTAACATCAGATAGAAAGACAAAACGGTCAAGACCATTTTTAAAAAGGAAGAACTAGAAAAGGCTGCACTTCCAGTCTTTTCAACACAGTTGATGATGTGTCCAATCAGTGGTCCACTTTGATCATGAAAGAAGACCAGTCCATGCTTTTCGAATAAACACTGTTCATAATGTGTCCAATCAGGCCAGAAAAGAATATACCAGTGGTCCACTTTGATCATAAAGGAGTACTAGTCCATGCTTTTTGAAGAAATGGACATTGTTGCTTTTTGAAGAAAGGCTGCACCTCCAGTCTTTTGAACACAGTTGATGATGTGTCTAATCAGGCCAGAAAAGAATATACCTGCAGTCCACTTTGATCATGAATGTTAACATCAGATAGAAAGACAAAACGGTCAAGACCATTTTTAAAAAGGAAGAACTAGAAAAGGCTGCACCTCCAGTCTTTTCAACACAGTTGATGATGTGTCCAATCAGTGGTCCACTTTGATCATGAAAGAAGACCAGTCCATGCTTTTCGAAGAAACATAGTTCATAATGTGTCCAATCAGGCCAGAAAAGAATATACTAGTGGTCCACTTTGATCATAAAGGAGTACCAGTCCATGCTTTTTGAAGAAATGGACATTATTACTTTTACGCATGTGATTGTGATGATTGTCATCTTGCTAACTTAGAAGGTGACATAAAAGAAGAAAAGAAAAAGAAGAAAGGAATCTTTAAAAGGTGCTTTCAAAAAAGACATGAGGACAACGATCCAAAAGTTGATCCATTAGGACAACCCCAGAAAGTATGATTATTTGGTATCTTATACACTACCAGAAGATTGGAAACCTTTTTCACCTAAACTAACCCATTACAAGCCAAATAAACCTTCTCTACCTCCGGATGAATTTCAACCTCCACCAAAACTTGTTAAACTAATTCAGAAACAACCTTTGCCTTGTTATAAACAGTCTCTAAAATGGATTAAAAAGGAAGCCATCCCACCTCCTATTAATCCACCATTAATACAACCCATACCACAGATTTGCATGTACCAACCAACTGCTCCTTATGAGGATAACTTTCCTCCTCTAAAGGAATATATAAACATCAAACCCAGACATTTGTAACCCTATTTGTTAAAACACCAGCAGTTGTTGTACCAGATGGTCAACAGAAGCAAATCACTCAAGGAGAAGCAGTTCTCAATTGGTAGACAGATAATGTTGTTGCTCAAAATAAAGTCTCGAAAAAGATAGAAGATAAGGTTGATAAAGTCTCAGCCAGAGTAGATAAGCTCGCCAACACAGATGATCTCATGTTAAGGATTTTTAAAGTTCTTCAAGCACAGTTAAACCAAAACATGACTAAGCTAAGAAGATTGCTTCAAGAAAATGCAAGACTGGCTAAAATCTCTGAAAGAAGCTGAGATTATCAATCTTAGAAACCAAATTGCTGAGCTTGAAAAAAGTATTAATCCTCCTCCTTACCAACCTCCATAACCACCAGATCCCATGGATTTTTTTTAGACACCAGTTTCAACCATGTATGTACCAACACCCCCTGTTTATGGACTCAAACCTTTGCCACCAGGACAAGCAAATTATTTTGGGCAATCTCAACTTTCTTTCCTCAAACAGTTAAGGAAATAAAAGTCTCCCAAACAAACCCAAGCCCAAACTAAACCATTTTCCTCCTCTTCAACGGAGTCTAATGAACCAGACAAAAAGCAAAAAAGAGTTTATGATGATACTAAGGAAGAAAAGCGACAAGGAGAAAAAAAAGATGTCATGATGATTAATCCAGTAATTACTTTCTTAGGTGATTGTGTTAAACTTTCTCATCCTTCCTTTGCCATAGAAAAGGCACAGATCATGTTTGGATCCTAATCATCAGATTTAGAAGATTCCATTCTTGAATCTGACTCTAATACTGAAGAATCTGAAAAAGATGTTCCCACACAACTAATGGTAGAACCAGGAGATGCTTCTTCCAACAACATAAATCCTCACTCAACTATTAAGGAAGTAGAAAAAGAATATGAAGAGCCTCAAAGTACTTATCAACCTACACTAGATCTCCCAAAAACAAAAATCCATGGAATTCAATTCACCTTTGAAGATATCCCATCATCAAAATATAGGGACATAATCCAGGAGTTTAGTTCATGGATCCAAACAGAAATGCTCAAGCCAGATGCATGGCTAAGAGATATGTTGATAGAATTCTATTGCAGAATGGTAGGAAGACTACAATATTGGTATCAAAGTCTTGGCCAGACAGCCCAGGTCCAACTTGTTAGTCTCTAAACAGAAGGAGAATTTTTAGCCTATATGTACAAGGAGTTATGTGGATCTATACAAGATACTGAGCTTACTCGAAAAGATTATTTTCAGATGAAATATTGTTCTTTGCAAATAAAGGATCTAGAAAAGCACTTTAATAAGATAACTAAGAAAGCTTATTAGCTGCATGGAGGCAATAATCCAGATATAAAACAAGCACTTGTTCTGTCAGTGCCTAAATTGTTGTCTGAAAGAATGTTTTCCATTTTCCAAATGACTAAGAGACAATTGAATGATTACTCGTACGGAGAATTAAGCAAGTAATGATTGAAGCTCTAAACAGGCTTTGTGAAAAATAAAAGAATGATTAAGTTTCCAACATAAAAGCCCTCTGCTCAAATTGGCATGTCACATACCAGATCTCATGACAAAATGCGGTAAGCAAGGAGATTCATGTTATTGTCCAGTCAAAAAGAAGAAACATTTTTTGAAGTTCCGAAAGAGAAGTAGATTCCCTAGTAGACGAGAATTTTCTACAAAGAGAAAATGGAAGTATTATAGAAAGAAGAGATTCCGAGGAACTCGTAAAGCCAACAAATGCTTTCTTTGTGGAGCAGAAGGACATTTTGCAAAGTCATGCCCTAACAAATCCAAAAAGTCACAAAAGATGTTTTACCAGATTAAAAAATGGCTGAGATATCTGAAGATGAAAAAGATGCAGATCTTGAATCTCTATTTTCAGAAGAAGACGAGCCTTCCAGTAATAATCTTTTTGCTATTGCCTGCAAAAATGATGATGAAGAAGATAAAGATTATGTTCATTTTTCATATAGTGTGACTGATGCATGGCCAATACAAAATCATCCAGTTCCACAGGCTTATGTCTAGATTTAGCCACAAACTTATGCTAAGCCTATACAAGCGATTACATTCGTTGATATTGGAGCAAGAAGAACAATTGTAAATCCAAAAGTACTCCTTAAGGAATTCTGGAAGTCTCATATGGAGTATTTTAGAGCTGCTAATAGAGATATTTTTTCTACGACCTTAAAGTCAGTTCAGAAGGTAAAAATCCAATTTTTCCCTGGATGTCATGTTTAGATATAGGTTCTTGGATCCCCTTTGCCTGAGAGAGATATTGTCTTGGGATTTGATGCTCTTTGTCAAATTGAAGGATTGCAGATTTGTCCAACTGGACTTCGTTACAAAAAATATTTTCAAAAATACACTGAAAGACCATCTCTATTTATCCTTCAACCTATTATCACACTCCCTTTTGAAAAATTTCAAGAAGACCTTATCACCCAATGTGCAGCCAATTCCCATCCTGATTTTTTACAAAAGTGTTCATCACCTTTGTGGAAAAATTCAGAGTTTTTTTATTTCCTTATCCTTTAAACAAAATGAGGACATCAACCCAACCAAAGCCATTCATCCTGGAATGTCCCCCTCAGATCTTTCTTTGGCCCTTGAAGAATGTAACTAGCTTTTAACTCAAAACCTGGTTGAATCAACCAAGTCTGAATGGGCATGTCAAGCCTTTTATGTTAGCAAAAGATCTGAATAAATCAGAGGAAAGAAGTGATTAGTGATTGACTATTAATATTTAAACCATTTCCTCCATGATGACAAATTCCAGTTACCAAAAATCTCATCCATATTTCCCTATTTATTCAAAGCTACTATTTTCTCAAAATTTGATCTGAAAGCAGGATTTTGGCAACTTGAAATCAAGCCCGAAGAAAGATGCAAGACGGCTTTTTGTATTCCAAACCACCATTACCAAAGGACTGTTATGCCATTTGGTTTGAAGGTTGCACCTTCCCTTTTTCAAAAAGCGATGACAAGGATATATGAACCAATCCTCCATTCAACAATGGTTTATATTGATGATATTCTATTGTATTCTTCATCAGAAGCAGAACATTATGATCTGTTGTAGAAGTTCAAGGAGATAACTCAACAATATGGTGTAATGCTTTCACCTTAAAAAATGGATATAACAAAAATCAGAAATTAAATTTCTTGGGATGCATTTTAAAGATGGAGCGTATTATCTAGGAGAGCATATTGGTTCAGAACTTCTCAAGTTCCCAGATGAAAATCTGACTCACAAACAGATCCAACAATTTTTTGGGATAATAAATTATCTTAGGAATTTTATTCCTAACTTTACAAAGACAGCAAGCCCCCTTAGGAAAATGCTGAAAAAAGAACATCCTCCTTGGTCAGAAGAACAGACTGAAGGAGGTTGAAGAAACAAACACAGAATTTGCCCTATTTGCAAATTCCTTCAGGAGTTCCATTAATCATTCAAACAGATGCTAGTGACAGGTTTTGGGGAGCAATCTTACTTGAAAATGTTCATGGAAAGAAAAAGCCGTGTGCTTATGCAAGTAGAGCATTCAAAGAATCTGAACAGCACTATCATTCAACGTTCAAGGAGATTTTGGCAGTCAAATATGGAATTCGAAAATTTGAATTTCATTTAATTAGTCAAAAGTTCATAGTAATTATGGATTGTTTGTCTTTTCCACAAATGCTTCAGTTCAAAGGTCCCAATCCACAGTTGCTAAGGTTGAAGGAATGGTTTAGCAAGTATGATTTTGAAGTTCAACACATCAAGGGAGACAAGAATCTTATTCCAGATCTACTTAGTAGACCTCAGCATGCAATTATTCCTCTTGTATTCATGTTTCAAGGAGAAGAAGAATTTCTTATGAATCATGCACCACCAGAAGTTCCTAGAGGCCTATCAGCTCAACAGATGAAAGAATTTTCAAAGGTTCAACTATTCAACTACCAGTCCATTCTAATACAGAAGTATGGAAAGTTTTAGTTGAATAATCTGGGAATTCATCCAAAGTATCCTTTTGCAGTTTTATTGATGAATTTCTTAGGATTCACAAAGGAAGATCCATTAATTTGGCCAAAAGAATTATTATTATTCATGTGGTATTTCTGTTATCTTCATCATATTGTAATGGAAATCAACAACCAACACTTGGTTTCTCATCTTCAAGATATCATGGATGGAAGACAAAAAAATCCCCACCTCAAAACTTTTCTCACATGGTTTCGTCCTTTACTAAGATGTCAAGCATTCCTTATGGGAGAAGCATGTCAGCTAAGAAAGCATCCAAGACAGCAAAAGTCTATCTACATCTTCTATAGGCATCATCTTTTTATCAATGATCAATTCAAAACTCTTCATGTGGCTTATCTTTATGATACTTTTGATTTTCCTATCCAAAAGCTGTATGAAGATAAGAAGTTCATTGAAAGGCACGATAAGTGGTCAGCACTGATGCACCATCTTTTTGAAAAGAATTGCACAATACCCAAAGAAATATGGCCAAACTGAAAAGATGACTTCAATCCTTGGGAAACTTATCCCTCGGGATACCGGAACAACCTCAAAAGTGATTTGCAGTGTTGGAATTACCAACAGTGGGCCAGAAACTTCACAGGACCATCCAGCTCCTCTCAAGCAGGTCCCTCCAATCTAGCATTGGATTCCCAATATCGTCCTATTGCTGGATATTCTCAATCACAAGAAGATAAGGATGCAAGTGGAAATGCAAGTGGGACAGAGGAATATATTCCAGACAGCCTGTCAGATGACCCAGAAGACTATAACATGTCTCCATCACATAAACCAATCAGAAAATGATTGCTACAGGACAAACAACTTTATGAGATGCTCCGACAAAAGATAGTGTTAATTATGTTGTCTAAAGTAAAGTATTTTGTCTGTTTTGTTTTATAAAAAGAGATTCCCATTTATCTTATCTTTAGTGTGCTGTGTCATAAAGTCTCTTGTCCAGACTTAATTATTGTATCTTGGCTTCTAAGTTTTCCTCCTCTATATAAGGAAAACTAGTTTGAAGTTGTAAGGCAGAAAGCCGTTTAAAAGACACTGCCCTTAATACTCAATAAAATGTTTACCAAAACTACTCTCTTCTCTCTTCTCCTATCTTGATCTCTAAATATTCCTATCTTTATAATATTAAGTTTTGTTCCTGTTTCTACACCGGTCTTAATTCTGATCTTAATTCTATTATGCAAAAAGAAGACAGCTGCATGTTTATTGATGGCCTATGGTGATGACCTGTGTTTTGGTTGAGCATATTTTTACTGCATAATAGGAGTAAGGTCCGTCTTAACGGTATATCGACTGAAACAATTCAATCTATGGACTACTGGTCCAAAGGGTAACTTGGTTACTGTGATTGATTATATATATATATATATATATCATCTGCCCAATCAGCATAAGCATGGCCACATACTTGCAAATCTTTCCTTGATACATAAGGAACATTCTACCATGCCCTTTAGGCATCTTAAAATTCTCTTGAGTGTTTTTTAATGCGATTGACCTGTATTTGACTGATATCTACTATGGGTGATCACGGGGCGGGGCAGGGGCGAGGAGTGGCTCCCCACCTACTGCCCCGCCCAGGGGCAGGGATTCCCCGTCCCCGCCCCGGTGGGGATCCCCGTCTCCCGCGGGGATCCCGTTCCCTGATAAAAATATTCAATTTTAATGAAAATTTTCGATCCAATGGAGATTTCCTATCCAAATCAAAAATATTTTACAAAATTTACTTTACAAAATTTAATAATTGATAACTTAAAATTAAAAATATCT
The DNA here is from genome assembly GCA_947683425.1 of Excoecaria cochinchinensis. Taxonomy (NCBI): domain Eukaryota; kingdom Viridiplantae; phylum Streptophyta; class Magnoliopsida; order Malpighiales; family Euphorbiaceae; genus Excoecaria; species Excoecaria cochinchinensis. The sequence continues at coordinate 2,063,816 of CANTUQ010000153.1, read as the reverse complement.
CATATAATTTAAATACAAATATTTATAAATATCTCATACAATTAAAATATAAATATTTGTAAACATTCTGTACAATTCAAATATTAATAACATCACTTGGATAACTTTTACACCGACGAATATAAATCTAAAAAAATTTAATATATATATTATTACAAATATTTATATATTATTAAATATATATATATATATATATATATATATATATATATATATATATATTAATATATTATTTTTTTCGGGGCGGGGACTCCTTTCCCTGTCTCTACCCCGAATTCAAGGGCGAAAATTTTTTTCTCCTTGCCTCCGCCCCCGCGGGGGAAAAATTCTGAAATTTTCCGCTCCGTTCGAGTCAGGTCCCCACCATTCCCCGTCCCATGATCATCCCTAATATCTAATTACCATTCTAATGATATAGCAAATATCAAGCCGAGTACATAATATATATGGCATACATCAGGCTCCCAACTACATTAGCATAAGGAACTTTTTCCATCTGTTCCTAATTTTTTACTCGAGTCTTGGGATATGCTTTTAAACTCAAAGCATTAGCTTTATGTATAGAAATTTTAATGGCTTTGCAATTCTACATGTTAAATCATTCCAAAACATTTTTAATATTTTAGGATTTAGGACAAACTAGATATAACAAAAATAAATTATAACTATATAATTTAGAACTCTATAATCTATAACTCACTAATTAGTTAATTATATTCTAAATCTATAATATAAATCCAAAATAATTTAGAATATATAATAATAAATATTACTCTTTTTGTTTTTTTAAGTGTCATTTTTTGGTTTTGGCACATAAATTAAGGAAATGATTAATCACCTCTCATGCAATAAAAGCTCACGGCAATTTACCAACATACCCGCTCACAAATTTTTATAACACATCTATTCTTGTAAAAGAAAATTACATAATTAAACGAAGTACTTATGCTACTAGTATTAATCATTTGTTTTAAATACAAACAAAATGAATCTTAGAAATCGAAGTTTACAAACATTTTCTAGAAATAAAATTTTGAATAATATTTATTCCCCACAAAATTTTTATGATCAATTTTCATTATGAAATTTTAAATTATTTTTATTTCCTGCTAAATGCTTACTACTACAACAAATGAAAAGGGAGTACTATTTATTATTTCCCACCAAATTTTTATTCGACTAACTCTTATAAAAATTACTTTCCTTCCAATTTTTTTTTTTATTTCCCATGCAGATTAAGGAGTATAATTTTTTTCAATATGAAATTTTGAATATTTTTGTTTTGGACTCAATCTAAATGCCTCAAATTGTTTGATAGTTAAAACAAAAATGTCAAATAGACAATCTCAAGAAATTACTCAACCAAATCTTAATGTTGAACCTGCGAATTTGGTTCCTGACCTCAACCTCCCTGGATCAAATAATTTTTTGTTGGATTTAAACGTTGAATCATCTGTTGAAGATGATATGCACATGCCTTCTCAAAGAAATTCAAATACCGGTATTTGCTTTTTGTCCTTCTGACTTTGCTTTATTAATGTTTATTCTAGAAAATTATGATTATCTCTTGGAATTATGTCAAGTTGTTATAATGAGGTGGTCAATTTTGTAAAAAAAAAAGAAAAGAAAAATTCAATAAAATATAGTGCAAAAAAGATAATGTATTAATTATTTTAGTACTTTGTAATTGAAGTATGATTTAATAAATAAGGGCAAAATAGAAATAGTACATTAAATTTTTTTCTTGAATTTTAAAAAACAACGCTTGGAGTAGAACAAAAAAAATCTCAAAAAATGATGCTTAAAAAAGAATGAAGAGAGTAATAAGAATAGAAATAAGTATTTATAATATTATGTATGAGATAAAAATATTAAATATATAAAATACATTAGTTATTTTATTAATAATTAGATATACTAACAATTAAATATTAATAATTAATAGTTCAAATTATAAAAAAATAAAATTTATATTTTGAATTTAAATAAAATATTCAAATTCATAATATAAAATATAAAATATAAATAGTTTATATTATATGGATATATAAGTATTATCTCTAGTTTTTAGAGAGTATGGAGAAATAGAGCAGATAGCGGGAATTGAACCTACATCATTAGCTTGGAAGGCTAGGGGTTATATCCGATTTTGATTCATTATTTTTAATGTTTCTAATTGAAAATTGAATATGAAATTTTAATTTCATTCGACTCCTTTTATTGAAATATGGATAAATTTCTTGCTATAAACTAGAAAATATAATGCGAGTGAAAAAATTGACCCATAACATCTATGTTAACTTTAAAACAAGGTGTTTTCTTGATGATCTCTCTATTCGAATGACATTTTAATTTAATAATCCTTCTAGTTACACTACAAGAAAATACACGTTTCCCGACGGAATTTTACCGACGGAATCGAAACCGTCGCTACATAGCGACGGAATAAACATTCCGTCGCTAAAATAGCGACGTAAACCATAGTCCGTCGCGAAAAAAAGCGCCAAAACTTCCCTCCATAAATTGCGATGGAAATTTGCGACGGATATATAAATCCGCCGCGATAAAAAAAATTAATTTACATTTAGCGACGGAATAGTTTTCCGTCGCTAAATATAGCGATAGCGACGGAATAGTATTCCGTCGCGAAAAAAAAATAAATTTAAAAAATAAAAGAATTTTAGCGACGGAAGTATTATTCCGCCGCTAATTACCGACGGAAAGGAGTTCCGTCGCTAGTTTTGCCGACGGAAGAACTATTCCGTCGCTAATTACCGACGGAATAATACTTCCGTCGGGAAATCTGAATTAAATTCAGATTTAACCCCTCCCCCCCCGATCCTCTCTCTCTCCTCCCTCTCCCCTCACTCTGCCTCCGGTGTCCGATCCCCTGCCCTCTCGCCGCCGACGACCGCCCCTCCCCTCCGATCGCCGGTCCCCTCCCCTCCTCCTCCTCCTCCTCCTCTCTTCCCTCCCTTCTCTCTTTTTTTCCCGCCCCGATCTTCCCTTCTTCTTCCCTCGCTGCCGTTCGCCTTCTGTTCGCCGCCGCCGTCGACCGCCGCTGCTCCGGCGTTGGCTTCCTCTCCTCCTCAGCCTGGTCGACCTCCCTCCTCCGTCTCCTCCTCCTCTCCTCTCCTCCGGCGTCTGGTAAGCCATCAGAACCTTAATTTGAGTTTATTTTTTTTTTTAATTATTAATATTATTATTATTATTATTATTATTAATTTATTTAAATGAGTTAATGCAAGACACACTAATCCATTAATTAAATGATGAACTTTTATTTGTCAGAAACAGTAAAGGCTATAGATAACTCAAAAAAGTGTTGGTAGATTTTGAAAATCTTGATAATTTAGCATATCAAACTTATATTATTTTTATAAGCCAAAATTCTTATTAATTATCAAGTGAAGAAAAGTTCAAAAGAACCATACATTCACATTAGCCAAGCTACCATATCAACATGCCTATGACCTCATTATATAGCTAAACCATATGCTATGTAGTTACAATCCTTAGGATCATGAATAAAATTAGAGACTTTCTCTAAAGAGAACAAGAGGTTATCTATCCTTTCATGCACATTAGGAAACTTTAATGTTCAGTTGATGTCCACATTGCTAAGCCAAATTGCCACATTGAGTATTATACCATTGAGAAAAATATCTAAGATGCAATGTTAAATACTGATTCTTAAATTAAAACCACAACTCTTTAATTTCCAAGAAACTCATATCTAACTATCATTATTATTACACAAACAGCAACATTAAAACAAAAAAAAAATGAAATTGCCTAAAATTTTGTAGAATTCATTTATTATAATAAACAGCGTATAAGAAAAATACAACTTGTATCATTCTTTGTGGAAAAGATGAACTCTATACTATTCGATTGGTGTATGGAAGTAGATGAGTAAGAGTTATAGACGAATAGGCTAATAAAAGTGAGTAGCAGAGAAATGATTGGGAAGTTGAATAAGTGGATGTCGAGTAACAATTTCTCCTTTCAAAAATTGAGAGTACCAATGTGCAGAGAGCTTAGGAATTCTCTTCAAATCAGGATCCTCCACCTCCACATCCACATAATAAAGACCGAAGTTTATCTGGTAGCCACCCAATAATTCAAATAAATCTAAGAAAGACCACGTAAAATATCCTCTTGTGTTCGATCCATTCCTTCCATATCGAACCATCCAAAAAATGTGTCAGAAATGAATTAACTCATCATTATTTATATGCATCAAATTATATCAACCCACAAATATATAAGAAAAGCATGTACTTAATGCTATCAAGCACACTTCCAATGTATGCCTGCAAATATTGCACCCTTGAAGTGTCATTCATCGATGAAGTAGAAATCTGATTTATTTGCCAATTCATGTATATTTATCATTTCATTTCATGTCGCTAATTAACATTAAACTAAACACTTAAAAATAATTTTCTATTAATTTCTAAATATATTCACTCATTAGTTATCAACAATCCCAACTCAATTACTAGCTAATTCAAATCATTGAACCAAACATTCTTATGAAATTTTGCTGAAAACAAGGAAATGAAAGAAACCTCCAACTTGCACGTAATCAAATGACATGATACGAAACTCCACCTCATTACAATATTTTTGTTGGAGAGTCACGATAGAACAAGACCATAATTATACTTGGCAATTCTCATACACAAATAATTGCAATAAGTTTCTTAATGTTTTAATTTCCATAAAATTAAATTTTTCATGTTGTGCATTACTAATTGGCCATCAAGACTAATAACATTTTTTTTTTCCATGCCATGCATGTTATTTTCAGCTTTTTAATATTTTTCATAGAATTGATTTATACTCATTTTTATTATGTGAACCAAACTAATTTCTATTAAGTTTTGCTTTTTTTGAATTAGATTTTTATAATTCTATTTGAGATGTCTCTTTCTTCATGTAACAGTTTTGGAATTAATTATGAGTAATATAGATAGATCTTGGATGTATAGACGAAAAACAAGAGATGGTTACATTAATCCTGAATTTGTGGAAGGGGTTCAGTCGTTTATTGAATATGCCAGTTCTCAACCTGCATTTATGGACGGGGCTAAAATAAGATGTCCATGCAAAAAGTGCCAACATCTTCGTTATCTGTCAGTCGATGAAGTGTATTTTCACCTGTATCGAAAGGGATTTGTGCAAAATTATTTTGAGTGGACACGACACGGAGAACCATCAATCTGTAGTACATCGAGTGGAAATGTGGGTAACATGTGGACAACTGAGGGTGAATTTGAAAGAGAGGGGGAATTTGTAGCTGATGATGTAGGGGTGACTGATAATCCATATGTTCAAATGGTTTACGATGCAGCTGGCCATGATTTTAGGGAAAGTACACCAATGTTGGAAGAACCCAACGAAAATGCAACAAAATTTTATGATTTGCTAAATTCAGCAGATCAGCAGTTATGGCCAGGATGCGATAACATGACTCAGTTATCTTCTGTTGCTCAAATATTGAATATAAAATCAGAATTCCATATTTCGGATCGAGGTTTTGACCGAATTCTTGCTTGGTACAATAAATCATTGCCTCCTGACCATAAAATGGTTGATAATTTGTACAATGTGAAGAAACTGATCAGTGGTTTAGGTTTGCCTGTTGAGAAAATTGACTGTTGTCGGTTGGGATGTATGTTGTTTTGGAGGGATGACATTAATTTACAAGAGTGCAAATTTTGCAGTCAACCTAGGTACAAATCTAAAAGAGGTGGTATTCAGTAGAAATTGGTACCTTGGAAACGTATGTATTTTTTTCCATTGACTCCCAGGCTTCAAAGACTATATGCATCCGAAGTTACTGCACCTCATATGAGATGGCATGATGAGCACGAAAGTACAGGTGGAATAATGAGCCATCCATCCGATGCAGTTGCATGGAAACATTTCAATAACACCCATCCTGATTTTGCTGCTGAATCTCGAAATGTTCGAGTATGTTTGAGCACTGACGGATTTCAACCTTTTGGTCAATCAGGGCAACAATATTCGTCATGGCCAATCATAATTACTCCATATAATTTGCCTCCATGGATGTGTATGAATGAGGCATATATGTTCTTAACAGTTATTATTCCAGGACCTAGAAATCCGAAGCACAGAATTGATGTATATTTGCAGCCGTTGATTTATGAGTTGCAACAGCTTTGGGATGTCGGTGTTGAAACATATGATGCATCACTTAAACAGAATTTCATGATGAAAGCAGCATTAATGTGGACGGTCAGTGACTTCCCTGCCTATGCTATGTTGTCGGGTTGGAGCACGGCTGGAAAACTAGCATGTCCTTACTGTGGCGACGATTCAGATGCGTTTTATCTTCAACATGGGTGCAAAACTTCTTGGTTTGACAATCACAGGAAATTCCTTCCACCTGATCATCCTTTTCGACGGAACAAGAACAAATTTCTTAAGAATAGCGTTGTTCTTGCAAGTCCTCCTGTTATCAGAAGCAGTGAGCAAATTTTACAAGACATTGATGAGTTGGGTTTACTTAAGGTAACAGAAGTTGATGCTGATGAAGTTAATGGAAGAATCAACAAAAACTTTGGTTGGAGGAAAAGAAGCATTTTTTGGGATTTGCCATATTGGAAGACTAATTTGTTACGGCATAATCTAGATGTGATGCACATTGAAAATTTTTTTTTTGATAATTTGTTCAACACCATTATGAATATAGAAGGGAAGACCAAGGACAATTCAAAATCACGAGCGGATTTAAAGTTGTTATGTAGAAGGCCCGAGTTAGATAAAGATTTTTTAACCGGAAAATATCCCAAAGCATGCTACACTTTGGACAAAAAACAAAAGGAAGTTTTGTGTGATTGGTTAAAAGGACTAAAGTTTCCGGATGGTTACGTCTCCAATTTGGCAAGGTGCGTCGACATGAGAAAGTTCAAATTATTCGGGATGAAAAGTCATGATTGTCACGTTTTCATGCAGAGGCTACTCCCAATAGCATTTCGAGAGTTATTGCCGACAAAAGTGTGGGAAGTTATAACAGAGCTAAGTATGTTTTTCAGAACATTAACGTCCTGCGAGATAAGTGCGGCAGATATGGCAAGATTGGAAATAGAAATTCCAGTAATCCTGTGCAAACTTGAAGCAATATTTCCTCCAAGTTTTTTTGACTGTATGGAGCACTCCCCGTGCATTTAGCACATGAGGCGAAACTCGCTGGTCCGGTTCAATATCGTTGGATGTATCCATTTGAGCAGTAACTATCTATGACCTTCAATTGTAATTATATTATACCTTTGTATGCTAATTAATGGTATTAAGATATATCATGTAGGTATTTGTTTCACTTGAAGAAGAACGTCAAAAATAAAGCTAGAGTTGAAGGTTCAATATGTAATGCTTATTTGGTCGAAGAAGCAAGTACTTTTTGTTCGCATTATTTTGAGCCTCATATACACACGAGACAGCGGCAAGTACCACGTAATGATGATGGCGGGGCATCAAGTAATCAGGACGGAAACTTATCCATTTTTACATATCCTGGGCGTTTACATGGCCGTTCAATAAGGAAAATGCTAACAGAGGATGAATTAATAGCGGCCCATAGTTATATTTTATTGAATTGCGAGGAAGTTCGTCCTTATGTTAGGTAAGGTTAATATATACGCTACATTGTGATATATTGTTTTACTATGTAAAGAGTGTAATATATAAATTGATATTGGCATTTTAGATTATTTGAGGAATGGATACGGGAGCTAATGCCTGAGAAAAATGAAACTGAGGTGAACAAGGAAGTCGAAAAGCACTTTCATGATTGGTTCAAGACATATGTAAGTTGTGATTTTCACCATATATGTCCATACATACATGAATATATTAAATATATGATTGCATTGATGTTAGCTTATTGGAATATGTAGGCATCAACAAATGCAATTGACAACAACTACATCACTGATCTTGCAAAAGGACCTTTGCGATATGTTAAATCATTTCCGGTGTATTTCGTGAATGGATATAAATTTCATACACAGAGTCACGGTCATAACAAAGTAACGGTAAACAGTGGGGTTTGCATTCAAGGAGAGTTGATGGATTATTATGGGCAAATTATTGATATAATTGAAGTCGAGTATCCCGCGTTGCCAATAAAACGTTGTGTGTTATTCAAGTGCGAATGGTATGATCCAACTATTAACGTGGGAACAAAAATACATACCAGATACAATTTAGTTGAAGTCAACCAGCGTAGAAGATTGAGGAACTTTGAACCATTTGTGTTGGCAATGCAAGTGGGTCAGGTATATTATGTCTCCTATCCAAGCGTAAAGCGAGACAGATCGGAATGGTTTGCAGCATGCAAAGTCAAACCAAGAGGCATTTATGAAAGGAAAGGCGCCGGACAAAGTGAACGTTCTGAAAATAATGATGCATTTCAGGAGGAAGAACCAGAAGTTCATGAAATCAACAACTCTCTGCATTTTGAAGATAACGAACCATTGAACTATGCGGACAATGAATTTGTTGACATTGATGGTGAGGATGATGAAGAAACTTTGGTTGGCGATGGATCTGATGACGAGCCAGAATTTTCCTCTTATACATCGAAAAATGAGGATGATTTGAATTACGATTTACAGCTTAGTGACGATAGCGAATAATTTGTTTAACTACTTGCTTATCATGTGAGACCAATTAATATTGCACTGACTTGGATATTAATTTAATATGCTTATTACAATGTAATTATTTTCTATTATCTGACAATATGCATTTTTCTTATAATGGCAGGTTGAAAAATGTTTAAGCGAAAGAAGAGAACGTCGATTCCTCCGCGTCTCAGGTTGCATGATGGCGATGACAGTACTGGTACTGGAGGATCCCCATCGCATGAAATAATGCCAGCACTGAGGCTGCCGCAGCATCACCGCCCATCTCTGCTGCACCATCTACCATTCCTTCCACTGATTCCACTCCTATGGCACACCCAGAGTCTATGCCAGCTCAGGGGTTGGGAACAGAACAAGCGGAAGAGCCTACGCCTGGCTCAATTGGAGAGGATGGAAGAATATACATCAATATCACAGCTAAGGAGTAAGTAATTAATATTTCACTTTATTATGATTTCAATGACAGTTATTACTTGTACTAACATTATTTACTATGTTTTATCTAAGATTGAATCCTTCAGGAAGGTGTTCACGCATAATGACAACCTCTTTCAAAAACAGAATTGAATACGATGGGTTTGCCTGGAAGAATGTGTCAGAGGAAACAAAGAATTTTTATTTTGAAGAATTCAAGGTAAAACATTTATGATAAAGTCGGTTACATAACAAATTATACTTTACACTTGCTTACATAAAAGTTTTTTTTGTTCTGTCTGTCTCTTAAGAAACAATGTTATTGGAATTCGGCGTTGGACGATATCATGCCTTCAGTGTGGGAGAGTCGTGCGCGGGCACGTTACAGAGATTTAATCAGCTTGATAAAAACTGGTGGTGTCCGACCTCCCTACATGACCGAAGATATATGGGCACATTGGAGACAGTATTGGACGACCCCTGAAGCCATTTCCGTCGCATCGCAGAATTCTAGTAACAGACGGGGAGGACCTGATGGACTCAGTTCATGCTTGCATACTGGAGGATCGTTGTCGCATCGGGAACATGCAGATAGACTTGTAAGTATTACAAAATATTACTTTTACTGCTGTAATTAATGGTTAGGATATATGAATTTTATCTTATTACCATAGAGGAGGATGGGAATGTTACTTGTGTTAGGAGTTTGCTTTGTTGTTGAATGTTGGATTGTAGCGTAGTCTCGAAATTTGAAGTGTTTTTTTGTCTATGTATACAGGAGGTATGTTCCAAATATAGGGGAAACTCTGCCGAAATTTAAGTAAAAACTTTACAAAATATTAATTTTACTGCTGTAATTAATGGTTAGGATGTCTGAATTTTATCTTATTAGCATAGAAGAGGATGAGAATGTTACTTGTGTGAGGAGTTTGCTTTGTTGAATGTTGGATTGTATCGTTGTTTCGGAATTTGAAGTGTTTTTTTGTCTATGTATACAGGAGGTATGCTCCAAATATAGGGGAAACTCTGCTGAAATTTAAGTAAAAACTTTACAAAATATTACTTTTACTGCTGTAATTAATGGTTAGGATGTCTGAATTTTATCTCATTACCATAAAGGAGGATGAGAATGTTACTTGAGTTAGGAGTTTGGTTTGTTGTTGAATGTTGGATTTTGAAGTGTTATTTTGTCTATGTATACAGGAGGTATGCTTCAAATATAGGGGAAATTCTGCCGAAATTTAAATACAAACTTGTACGAATAGTCAATAAATTATAGTTCATCTTTAATTTTTTTTATGTTTACAGGGAGCATCGATGGGTCGACCGGCTACCTATGGTGAGGTATTTTTACACACCCACACCAACAAGCATGATGGTCAAACGTTCGTCAATGATCGGTCAAGGGTTTTACATGTATGTCCAAGTTATTATAATTTACAAATTTTAAATATTACTTATTATTAATCGTTACTTATTGTAAAATATTTGTCCTACGACAGGAACAAGTTCAAGATGCAATTCAGCAACGCTCACAGACTTCTGATTATGTTGATGCGAATCAAATCTATTGTGACGTTTCTGGTGGTAGAGACCAGCGAGGACGGATATTTGGCTTAGGTTCTTTGGCCAAATCCTGTCACTCGCATGCCTCAAGTTCAAGTACTGCTGCATCACATAGACGGTCTGAATCCAGGCGAGTCCATGAACTTGAGAATACTGTACATGAGCTGAGATCTGAATTGCATCAGTCACTGACTCGATGGCAGCAATCTATCGACTACATATCTGAGCTGCGCAATGAGATGGCAAATTTGAAGAGTATGGTGTCATCGCAGCAGTCCGATCGTACTTCTCAGCCGCCGCCGCCGCCCCCATCAGCTTAATTAGTTATGATTCTGTATTAGACATGGATATTATGTTATTACATAATTACTAACTTTATAACTAGTACAATTATTAAATTCGACTATTATTATATATTAAAATTTAGATATCATCTTTCATTTGCTCATTATTTTCCAATTAATTTTACAGGTTATAATTTGGATTATAAAAATATAATTGTTAATTAAGGGGGGAAAACTTTTTTAATTTGCCTACGGATTACCGACGGAATTCACAATTCCGTCGGCAAAAAATTACCGACGGAATTCACTATTCCGTCGGGATTTATTTACCGACGGAATTGTGAATTCCGTCGGTAATTTTTTGCCGACGGAATATATTATTCCGTCGGGATTTATTTACCGACGGAATAGTGTATTCCGTCGGTAATTATTACCGACGGAATATACTATTCCGTCGGTAAATATTTACCGACGGAATTTACTATTCCGTCGGGAAATTACCGACGGAATAGTGAATTCCGTCGGTAAATATTTACCGACGGAATTTTCCGTCGGGATAAATTACCTACGACTTTATTGCCGACGGAATATTTTCCGTCGGCAATTTATTTTCCCGACGGAAATTACACATTTTCCGTCGGTAATTTCCGTCGGGAAACGTGTATTTTCTTGTAGTGTTACTTTGTATTTTATTTCTTTTTGAAAGAATTCTTGGGATAAACACTTTATTTCTACTGATTTAAAACAAAAGTCGATGTGATATTTATAGTAAAAATTAAAATCATGCGACCTAAATATCATTCATATGTTTAAGAGGCAAATTAATAAGGATAATTTTAAAATAAATTCTGATGAAATATTTAAATTAAATTGAACTTGTGAGAAACAAATAACAAAAGAAAAGAAATCAATTGAACTTTATTGAAAGAAAACAAATCAATCGACCTATCATGCATTTGGCCATCTAAATTTGTTAACCTAACCTCTCATTTGCCATTGAATCGAGTAATCTTGGATGGGCTTTCCCCATTTGCCACCTATTTTTCTTTTTTGTTTCCAATAGGTAGTATGACATTCCAAACTAAATTGCCCTCTTTCAAGTTCATCCCTTTAACCTTCTTGTTATAAGCTCGTCCAATCCTTCGTTTCTACAACTCTAGATGATCAAAGGCTTCTAATCTTGCTCGATCTATTTTGTATAATTCTTGTAACATAACTTTGAATATTTGACTAGAGTCAATATCTTTTATATTCTCTTCTAAAAGAAGTAATAGTTAACTCGGTCGGCACCATCGCGCTATGTCCATAAGCTAATTCAAACGGAGAAACTCCTGTGGCCGATCACTTGCTGACCTTGTTTACCCACACGACTTCCAATAAAGTTTCATGCTAGCTTTATGGACTTTCCTGAATCAACCTTTTAATGTCATTGATTAAGAATTTATTTGAAATGTTGGCCTGACCATTTGCCTGAGCATAGAAATGAGTAGAATACAATAGCCAAATTCTTAACCTTTCTAGGTAAGACCGAGTTTCTTCCCTATAAACATAGTTCCCTAATCGGTCGTAATTGACTTGGGCAATCCATGTCTTAATCTTATGTTTTCTTTATATATTTAATGATCGATTGTTGGGTGATATTCTTAAGGGGGGCGGCCTCAATCCACTTAGTAAAATAGTTGGTGGCCACAATTATAAAGGTATGGATTTTGTGCTATGGCAGATATATTTTTCTAATGATCTATCGGCCATCCACTAAATGGCCAAGGCCTTATTACAGAATGAAGTTCTCCGGTCGATAAATGCACAACTTTTTAGCATAAGCATGGCAATCTTTTTCATACGTCGGCCAATAATATTCGAGCCTAATCACTTGCCACTTCATCAGTATGTTCGATTGATGAGCCCTTGTTAAACCTCATGTATCTTGGCTATTACAGATACTGCTTCCTTCATAGGGATGCATCTTAGTAAGGTTCCATCAGGCCATCTTCTGAAAAGATCTTGGCCGATAAATACATACTTTAAAGTAACCCTTTTTCACTACAAGAAAATCAAGGTTTCCCGACGGAAATTACCGACGGAAAGTCAAGAATTTCCGTCGGGAAATTAAATTGCCGACGGAATTCAATTCCATCGGCACTTTGACCGTAGGCAAAATTGCCGACGGAATAGTAATTTCCGTCGGCAATTTTACCGACGGAAATAATTGCCGACGGAATATTAAATTCCGTCGGTAATTTCCCGACGGAAATTACTATTCCGTCGGGAAAATATCGAATTTTTTTTTATTTTTACCGACGGAATTTTCCGTCGGTAATTTAAAAAAAATGCTAATAAAAAAAATTCACATTTCTCATATTCCACTAGTTTTCTCAACAATTCAAAAATAATATTCACAAATTCAAAAGGAGTAATGCTGTGATCTATAAATAGCCATGCAATTCATGCAAGAATTCTCACTCTTTCATAATACAAAACCAAAGCAACACATTCAACAATTCCTACCAAAACAATGAAGCTTACTGTTATTGATTTCTTCCTTCTTGTTGTTGTCTTGGCTTTGGTATCGTCAGTCCTAAACTCAATGGCATACAGAAGAAGCACATTTGACACATTTTGCAATTCAATTAATTAATCAATATATCCATACTCATACTCAGATTTCAATCAAATCTTCATTAGGACTTTCAAATGTTCTTGATGCTATAAGGCTTGTACAAACTAGGTAAGTCCTCAACCTTTTTTGAGTCTCCACTAACTCAATTAATTGGGTTATTTACATCTACCTCAACCTCTATTTGCCTCAACTAACAATAGTTGAGAGACGAATCAAAACAAGATCCTAGAATGATTTAGGATCTTTTGTGCTTTGATACCACTTGACATAGCAGGAGAGTTTAAGAAAGAAAATCTTATTCACACTAGCTATCACGACAAATCCTAATTGAATGTGATTTAGTAAAATACTTTATCAAATAGGAACCTAAGTAAAAACTGAAAACTGAAAATTATTCTTGACTAATCAAGCAAAAGAATTTATCATATAAGGATCCTAAAAAAACAAGGCATACTGAAAAACAAACAAAAAGTGAGATCTTAATTTAACTTGGATGCTCATCCCAACAGTGTAGAGAATACGAAATTGTCATTATAATTAAAAAATATTGACCTGGAATGGAAAAATGAAGCAAGAAAGTTCAAATTCCTGGGCAAGTATGAGAAAATATGCAAGATATCTGAGACAAAAGAGCAGCACAGCAGGTCAGGCAACTTAAACTCAATGGCAAAAGAAATTTCTCTTCTTTCTTCTTCATTGACCAAATGGTTTGCCTATACAGTGGGAATTTTATAAGATTTTACCTAAGGCTAAAATCAAGCCAAACCCATACTCAGATTTCAATGGTATGTTAATATGTAGAAAAAAAAATTCTTCTATACATCTAAATATAAAACAAAATATACAAATATTATACATATAAATATAAATAAATATATCCATATAAAACTGACCGAGCAGGGTGGGGCAGGGGAGCAGCGCCGGCGAGGAGCAGCGGCGGATGGATCTGCACCGGGGGGGACGGGCGACGTCGAGGAGCGGGCCGGCGTGCGGTGGGGGGCTGAGGAAACTAGATCTGCGAGGGGAGAGAGAGGGGGGAAAGGAAGAGAGAGGAAGAGAGCGGGGAAGGGAAAGAGAGGGAGAGAGCGGGGAAGGGAGAGAGCGGGGGGAGCGGCGACCAAGGCGGCGCACTGGGCGGCGAGCGGCGGTGGTCAGAGGTGCAGAGGAGGAGGGATCGGGAGGGAGGGAGAGGGAGAGGGAGGAGAGAGAGGAGAGGAAGGGGAGGGAGGAGAGGAGGCCGACCGTGGGTGCTTCTAGTCGGATCGGCGCCGGAAGTCAATGGGCCGGCCGGATCTGGCGACTGGAGGCACGCCGGAGGTGGGCGGCGGTGCAGAGGAGGAGGGATCGAGAGGGAGGGAGAGGGAGAGGGAGAGGGAGAGAGAGGAGAGAGAAGAGAGGGGCAGTGGGTTTTAATAATAAACTTTTAGCGACAGCTAAAATTATAAATTATTATTTTTAAATAAATTTAGCGACGGAAAATCAATTTCCTTCGCTAAAACTATAAATTATTATTTTTAAATAAATTTAGCGACGGAAATTAATTTTCCGTCGCTAAATTTAGCGACGGAAATTAAATCCGTCGCTAATAATATAAATTATAATTTTTAGATAATCTTAGCGATGGAAATTCAATTTCCGTCGCTAAAATTAGCGACGGAGCTCAAATCCGTTGCTATTTCGGTCGTTAAAACTGGAGAGAATTTACTCCCGCCATTTTTAGCGACGGAATTATTATTCCGTCGCTAATTACCGACGGAAAAACAATTCGTCGCTAATTACCGACGGAATAATAATTATGTCGCTAATTAGCGACACAATTCTTCTTCCGTCGCTAAAATCTCATTTTCTTGTAGTGTTTATTCTTGTATTGACATCGGTCAATTAATCTTTAAGGTAATTAACCAATTCCATTCTCCAGTCCATATGTACATCAATCTCTAGTATAAACCGAGATTCTTGTCTTTTAGTAAGAATTACTTTGCATGGCCAATAGATTACTGGTATATCTGAGAACCAAACTTTAAAACTAGAGGCCATTCGTGCGAAATCATTGGCTTTAGCATTGGCACATCGATCAATAAAATCCAAGGTAAAAACCTCAAAGCCCTTGGCCAAGTGTTTAGATTTGTTCTAATATGGATAAAGATGGGCGATTCACAATTGTAGTCTCGTAACACTTGTTTGACAATCAGCAGCGAATCTCTTTTTAAACTTACTTTAGTTGCCCCTAGCTTGATTAAAATCTCAATAGCTATAATAAGTTCTTCATACTCAGTCTGATTTTTAGTGCACTCAAAATCCACCATGAAAGACATCTTCATGTTTTCTCCACTGGGTGATGTAATGAGAATGCCAGCACCGACTGACCTCATCGTTTTAGATCCATCAAACCATGCTTGCCAGACTCCCTCATCCATGTCGATATGGTTCCCTTGTCCCTAATCATTTCCTTCCATGTTTGGATATTGGGCGAGGAAATTGGCTAAAGCTTGCCCTTCGATCGATTTTTATGGTGTATATTAAAGTGCAAACTTTCAGAACCCGAGGGCCCATTTTCCAAGTCTGCTTCTCAAATAAGGCCGGGTCAAAATAGACCGAATAATATTGATCCGACTTACATAAAAACAATGATCGACAACGTATAATATCTTAATTTGGTGCATGCATAGTATAAAGAAAGGCCCTTTTTTCTATCGACAGGTACCTTGTTTCAGTTTCATTGAAGACTCTAATAAGGTAGAAAAATGCCCTTTTGACACTGCTAAACATTTAGTGTTGGTAGAATGTTTTTTCCGTATATTCTTCTACATATCCTAAATTAATGGATTACATTAAGGAACTTTCTAAACTTATCTTCCTATAATTGTGATAATCTTAATTATCCCTACAATCATGCTAACACTCCTTCTCAAGTTAGTGTGAAGATTTCTTCTAACCCCAACTTGTCTAGAGATTTTAGAAATACTTTCAGAGGGACTCTGTGTGTTAAAACATCTGCTAACTGCTCACTGGATCGAACAAAAGGAATGTCCACCAACTTCTGGTTCAGCTTTTCTTTGATGAAGTGTCTATCTACTTCAATGTGTTTAGTTTGATCATGCTGGATTGGATTATTAGATATTTCACAAGTTACATTATTATCATAGTACAAAAATATAGGTTCTTTAGGCAGGACATCGATCTAGATAAGCAACAATCTAATCCATAAGAGTTCTGATATTCCATGAACCATGCCTCTATACTCTGCTTCTGCTAATGATCTTGCTATTACATTTTATTTTTTGCTTCGCCATGTGACAAGATTTACAGCTACGAATGTGAAGTACCTAGAGGTTGATCGAAAATCCATGATATTCCCAGCCTAATCTGCATCGGTATACCCTTTTACTTCCACGTGCCCATGTCTCTTAAAGGTCAGCCCTTTTCCTGGTGTCCCCTTTAAATAACTTAAAATTCTAATAACAACAGCCATGCGATCCTCACTCGGCTCATGCATAAACTAACTCACCACACTAACAGCATAGGCGATGTTTGGTTGAGTATGTGATAGATAGATTAACCTCCTTACCAATCTTTGATATCGATCTTTGTTTGATGGAACTTGATCCACATAAATGGCAAGGTGATGGTTCTAGACAATTGGAGTATAAGCAGGTATGTAATCTAGCATACCTATTTTAGACAAGTGATCAAGTATATATTTTCGCTAGGACAAGTATACACCTTCTTTGGACCTTACGACTTCAGTCCCTAAGAGTACTTCAATCCTCTAAGATCTTTCATTTCAAACTCAGAGGATAAATATTATTGCAGATTTTTTATTTCTCTCGTATTATTACCTATTACAATCATATCATCTACATAGATGATTAGAAAAGTAACTTTATCATAATTGTGCTTAATGAACAAAGTATGATCCTAAATTTGCTTGGTGATAACCATTTCTTTTCATAGCATCTTTGAATTTCCCAAACCATGCTCTTGGTGACTGTTTCAACCCATACAACGCTTTTTGCAATTTGCACACTTTGTTAATGGGTTGAGAAGTATTAAACCCAAGAGGAATATTCATGTATACTTTCTCTTTTATGTCCCCATGTAAAAAAGCATTTTTAACATCAAATTGTTTTAAGGGCCAATCAAAATTTGCTGGCAATGATAATAAAATTCTAACCGTGTTCATCTTTGAAACTGGGGCAAAAGTTTCTTAGTAGTCAATGCCAAATGATTTTGTATGCCCCTTTGCTACTAACCTTGCCTTGTATTGATCAATTATTCCAACTGCTTTATGCTTAAGAGTGAAAATCCATTTGTAGCTGATTAGTTTCTTTCCTGGTGGAAGAGACACAATGCTCCGTGTGCCATTTTTATGCAGTGCATCCATTTCAACTTGCATCGCTTTTACCCATTTTGGATTTTCTAGAGCTTCTTCAACCTTTATAGGTATCTTAACTCTCTCCATCTGTTTCACAAAGGCTTGGTGTAGTAATGATAGCCTGTGAGTAGAGACATACTAAATGATAGCATATTTTGATTTTTCATTTGGAGAGTACCTGTTAGGTGGTTTACCACGATTCTATCTAGAAGGCAAAGAGTAAGATGGTGCAGTAATACAAGAGATTTAGAGCTTTCGAGAGTACTTACCTCAAAAATTTTTGTTGGCTCTTAAACGTGTACTTGAGAAGAGGAAAGGGCGTCTTCAACTTTGACACAGTCGTTATATGCATAACGAATGTCCAGTTCATCAGGTTGAATAGTTTCTCCCTTTGAACCAGAAAACTCCATCTATTGTATTGGGAAATTAATCCAACTATAGTTATCATGATGTATCTCCCTCTAAGAACCAGAGGTGGTTTGATCATTACAAAAAAATATTCTATTTTCAATAAGATAACATCCATACTAACATACATATGCCGAGTAGAGGGGTGGTAACATCGATAGCCCTTTTGATGAGGATGAAAACCTAAAAAGACACACCGCACTGCATAAAGGTCTAGTTTAATGTGTTGAGTCTTGTGGAGATGAATATATGCTACACACCTGAAAACTCGTGGGTCCAATTGCAATGAAGATGGAATCTGAACATGTTTGGCAAGTACCTCTAAAGGAGTTTTCTAGGTGAGAACTTCTGATGGCATCCTGTTCATGGGATACACTGTAAGTAACAGCATCGACCTAACATTTGCACCAAAGAAGTGCTCTAGTTGTTTTGAGTATGTGTCTATTCTTGTGTTCGACAATTCCATTCTGTTGCGGGGTTTGAAGGAAGTAGTTTCGTGGAGAATACTATTAGCTTGGAAAAATTGAGAGAGTTCAGAGTTTAAGTACTCTCCACCATTATCTGAGTTTAAGTACTCTCCACCATTATCTGATCTAACAGAGAATATTGAGTGCGCACCATGTTGTAAAAAACTAGAAAAATAACACTCACAGCACTTTTATGTTTCATAGTGTATAGCCAGGTTATTCAAGTGCAATCGTCTACAAAGGGAACATCGAATTCTAGATTGAGAAGTAATAGTAGAAGGTCATCATAGTGAATTAACTCAAATGGGACTGTTCTTTTATTCAAACTTAAAGGATACGATGGCTTTTGGCCAAAATGCAAACATTACACTTAAAAGAAGATTCTGAAATATCACCAAATAAAGATGGGAACAATTTTTTCAAATAACCAAATGATGCACGACCCAATCGATAATGCCATAACCATTTATTCTTTAAATCACCATCACTGCGACTTCGAACTTGATTAACATAACCAGTTGCAACATCATCTACATAGTCTTTCCTCTTAGTACCATGCCCTATGATTGCCTGAGTTCGGATATCTTGAAGCAAGCAAAAAGTGGGAAATATTAGCAGAACACACTCTATTTGTTCAATGATTTGACTAACTGATAGTAAATGGTTTGATAATGTTGGAACAAGGAAGCAATTTTGTAAATGAAGAGTAGGAGTAAAGGCTATAATTTATGTGCTAACAACTAGGGTGGTCTCCCCCATTAGCAGTCATAACATTATTCTTAGAAGGTGAAGTCAAGTACAGAAATAAAGATTTGTTGTAAGTCATATGTTTTGTATGCAGAAAAACCATGTCTGTATTACTTGAATTTTCTAAGGACAAATGATTGTTTAAATAGAGCAATTCACCAAGTTCGGTGCGATCAGCTTTGCTTGTTGCAATGGCAGTGACACTTGGTTCTTCATCTGTGGTAGTGGCTACCTTCACTTGAGCTGGACGTTTGTTGTTTTGCCCTTTATTTTGTTTTTGTTTTTCTAGGAACTAATCGAGATAACCATGAATTTCAAAACAAGTATCCTTGGTATGGCGTTTTCCATTGCAATGGCTGCAATATAACTTGTCTTTTTCAGCATCTTCAATAGCTCGAAAAGTGATCTTAGAGTTAGATAAGATGGTCTTAGAGACTATTGCCATGAGCGAACCTTCTCTAAGCTCTTTCCAAGCATGGTTATGTGACATTGTGCCTCTCATTGAACCATATTAAAGCATTCTTCAATGCCTGGAATATGTTTCATTCAAAGAAGATCACTTCTGATAGGATCAAAAATCTCATCTAGTCTTGTAAGAAAGTCATATATTTGATCTTTTTGAATTTCCTCCTATCTGGTATGTAGATCTGTGGTACATACCATTTTGATAGGACGATGCCTATTAATTTCTTGCCATACACTATTCAGCTCAGCAAAATGGAGGTGTATAGGTCGTCTATTCTGCTTGGTCCTTGTGGCTTTGCAATGTAGCTCGTAGTATTATGACTCATTGACTCCATTATAGAACGTTTAGATGACATTGTCCCATATGTCTTTTGCTGTTGGGAGATCAATGAATAGACCAAAGAGATGAGGTTGCATAACCATCGTCTTTCTCATCCACCTTTGGGGTCTACCCAGTTAAATATCTTAGTTTGTTTAGTCTTGGATCATGAACTTCTATCATACGGGACTAGATTTTGAAATTTGTATGATTTAATCTATAACTAATGGGTAAGTTATTGGAGGTAGGTAATTCAATTAGGTTTGGGTTTTGGTTTATAACTATGATGGCTGTCTTGTCTTCAGCCATGGTGAATCTCTTATTTCGATATTATGAAGAGAGGAAAGGAAAGAGAGGTTAACTGATTGTGATATTCTTGGATCGGTCTACTGCTCCAATACCATGCTAAACATTGAGTTTTGGTAGAATGTTTTTTCAGTGTATTCTTCTCTCAAAGAGGAAAGGATATATATATATATATATATATAGGATTACAAGATGCAAGATTGATACATATCCCAAATTAATGGATTATATCAAGGAACTTTCTAAACTTATCTTCCTATAATTGTGATAATTACAAATGTCCCTACATGCTAACAGACACTACCTTGCCTATGTGCTAACAAGGCTCTTATGGACAATCTAGACGCTACTACATACAAAATCAATGGGCAACCAAGTCGAGGTGGTGTCATGACCGGGGGATTTGTAAGATACTTCTTTAACTCATCATTTTTTTATGTTGTTCGTTTCAATTGAACTTTTGATGATTCTTTAATTTTAATAACTTGGTAATGGTCATAATCAACTTGTTGAATTAGCTATGAATCTTCGCAAAAAATCATTTTGCTTAACAATTATTGTAGCTCTTTTTTGCTTTTTGGTAAGGGATCATCAATTATGGAATTTTCCTTACTCGCATCGATCTCCACCCCATTTTAATGCACCAAAAAGTGTAGAAAATTCCTAGCTGAAACTATAAAGGCACATTTCAAAGGATTATCTTAAGTTTATTTGTTCTTATTAGCTTGAAAGATAACCAGAGATGTTGCAAATGCTGACCCTCGGCTTGTGACTTGACAATCACATCATCTATATAGACTTCTATATGTCGGCAAATAATATCATGGAAGATAGTATTCATCGCTCGTTGGTAAGTTGCATCCTTATTATTAAGATCCAATGGCATAACTATCCATTCATATGCACCAATTGACCCAGAACACCTGAAGAACATTTTATGAACATCAGTTTCTGGTATAAAAATTTAATTATAGTTTGAGTGCCCATCCATTAAGCTAAGTATCATGTTGTAATCAGTTAAATCTATCAACATATAGGCTATGGGCATACGATACTCATCCTTAGAGTGGCCATATTCAAATTCTTGAAGTCAACACAAATTTGAAGCTTATCATTACTGTTATGATATTTGATAACCATTCTACATACTTGGCCATTCTTATAAAATTGGCTTTAAATAATCTTTAGATTTCTTCACCAACCATCCACTCAACCTCCCTAGACATTTGTTGCATCAGCTATTTAGACAGCCAAAAACCCTCTTTGATAGGCAACTTATGCTCGACTAAACCCTGGTCTAAACTTGGCATCTCATGGTAATCCTAAGAAAAATAGTCTTGTATTCATGCAATAGTGCAATCAATTTACCTTCAAAGTCTTGGTTAAGTTTGGCACTAGCAAACAGTGTCAGAGGCTTTTCGGCCGTGTCTACATTAATCTCTTTTAATGGATCTCGAGCTTATGATTGGTTCACCTTAATTTTGAATTTAGTCCTTAGAGGCATATATCTTCATTCGACCCTTCGTGAATGCATTCCACATCCATCAAGTTATGATCAACCACTAAGGCCTCAATCTTGTCCATTATTTCATATTGTGCTCGATCCATTAAAAAGGTCTTGGGCAAATTGATCATTTTCAACTTAAGTCACAATAATTGATCTTAATAAATCCTTCAAAAGTCGACCATCGACCTTATAGGTATGTGACGCGAGCCGAAACCCGCTTAGTAATTCCCGGAGGGCTAGCTTTTAGGGTCCGAGAGGATTTGTGTGTAGATTTTGGACAACATGAGATATTATGGAACCCCTACCCAATAGAACATTGGAAAAGTTCATGTAATCCCATGAAACCTTTAGACACCTTTGAGATATTTTGGAGTCGCCATCCAATTTACAAGAAATTGAAAAAGTTCGTCTAACCTCGGGGGTCTAAAGTAGAGAGTAGTTCGGAACTTCATCCTTATTAATGTTTTGGTTAATTATGAATGAGTTTTTAACAATTAATTTTCTATCTCTCATCTCACACGGTCATAAATTAAAATTTAAAATGCACATCAAACATCATAGGAAAGCAGTAAAGAAAAGCGATGAAATAAATAAAATACAAAATAAATTACAAAATAAAATTGGGACAAAAAATACAATCCCCTAAAATATAAAATTAAAATAAACAAAAAAATAACATACATAAAACGGGGCATTTATTTTGAAGCATTTATTTGGAATAGGAACATTAGTTCTTTCATTTTTACTTAAAAAATAAAAGAATTATTTTTGGGGTGTTATTGAAAAAATCGGGATGAGTGATCCAATTTTGAGAAAATCAATTCTTTTTTTAAAAGTAAATTTTTATTGGTTAAAAAAATTAGGATATTGGTACAATTTTATTATAAAAATTTTCAATTTATTAATGAAAATATTTTGTGATTTTCTTTTTAACATGCATAAAATAAATAAATTTATTATAAATTACATGACAAATTAATTAAAAGCAAAATAAAGGAAAAATAATATTTTGTGCTCAAACATGGAAAAAACAAGTATTAAAACAAAAAAAAAAAACAAACTCAAATAAAATTAATGTTAGTAATTACATAAAAAAAATCAATTAAATACATAAAATAATAAAAATAAATTAAAATAAATAAAAAATGAAATAAATTGCATTATGAATGATAAATAAATTAAATGACATAATGAAACAAATAAATTAATATATTAATAAATTAACACACCTAAAAACATGGATAATAATAATAACAATAACAACAACAATAACAACAAAAAGAGGATGAACAATCAAGTAAATAAAATAAATAAAAAAATAAAAAAAGTTAAAAGATATTAAATCTATGACTAAAATTACATAAAACAAATAAATATATCATAGATCTACAAATCTACATGATGATAAATTGATTATAAATAAAAAATAATAAAAAAATATAAAATCGATTTGAATCCAGAATATTTACCGTCAGAATTTGATTTGATAAAGGAAGAAAAATGGTTGATTTTCTAGGCTTAATTCGCAAAAATAGAATTAAGATAATACAAATTGAAATTTTATATCAAGAAAGAAAACTTGCTTAAAACATAATGGAAGAAAATTAAAATTTTCAAAAACAAAGAATTGTTTTTTTTTTTTGTCTGAAGAATAATTTTTTATTAAGAAAAATCAAATTTTGAAACCTTAAAAAATCTACTTGGAGAAGAAAAAAACTAAAAAAGTAGAAGAAAATTCTCTTGAAAAATAAAATAAAAATTTACAACAAACAAATATCTCTCTCTCTTTTTCCCTTAAATTTTTCTATTTATATCATTAAAAAAGAAAAACTTAGCTATTTTAGGAAAATCACCCTTAATTAAATCAAAATATTCATTATTTAAATTTTAAAAAAAGAAAAAAACCTTTAAAATTCCAAAAAAAGGGATAAAAAAATAAATTTTGGGCCAAATCACACCAAAAACGCACTACGGGGCCAAAATCGACGAGAGGCGGCTAGCGCGCGCTGGGTAGGCAGAGCTACGGGCGCTCGCCCTAGTGCCAATGCACGAGGGGCACCTGCCCTCGCACACCGGCGACTGTAACCCTCCGAAAAACTTTTTTTTTTTAATTTTTTTTTAAAAATAAATTTGACAAAAAAACCATAACTTCTAACCTCTTTACATGTGAACAGGTGCACATTTCATTACTGGTTAACCCTGGTCTGAACTGGCTCGAGTTTTGGTGTCTACAATTGCCTCGAGTTTTGTGAAAACTAGTGCATGGGTGCCTAGATGAGCCAAAATTAAGAGAAAGAAGGAAAGAGACACGTACCCGTGGCAGCTATCTTTCCAGACTAGATGATATTGTTAGGGTGGTTATCGCCAGCTTGTCGATGAGTTAATCTTTTTTGGAGATGGTCCTTAATGCCAGCTTGTCTGCGTGTTATCCTTTGTTGAAGTGAATTACCGTGATTGTGTAAATCCTTGTTGAAGTGGTATTTACCGTCAGCATGTAGATTTTTGTTCAAGTGGTAGTACCGTCGTCGTGCTAAGCTTCAGTTGAATGGTAGTGTCGCCATCGTGTTAACCCTTGTTGATGCGATAGTGTTATGATCATGCTAACCCTCCGTGGAGTGGTAGTCCTGTCATCGTGCTAACCCTTATTGTAACAACCCAAAAAGGGGCTAGTCGAAATTTGTGTGATAAGTCGGGAATTTAAGGATATTTCAGTAATTTGAGCATGAGAAAATTTGGATAATAAGGACTTTATTGCAAAGAAATTAATTAAGTATGTTAAGTGGAGGAATTATATGGTGTGCATGTGGTGTACGGATGTAGGGTATTTGTTGTGGTTTAATCTAGTGGATTGTGTGTATGGTGCATTGGATGAAAAAGTGTTTTATAAGAGATTATATTGTGTGTGTGGTATATGGTGCCATGTATGTAAAGTTTTTTTTTTGAGAAGTGATCAAGTGGATTATGTGTATGGTGTTTAGTTGGGAAGTTATTTGAGTTTTGGACACATGGGATCTTTAGATGAGTGACACATAGCAAGGTAGGTGAGCAATTAATGAAGAAAAGAAATGAGGTGAAAGGAGGAGAGAGGGAAGGCTGAAATGGGATAGCTTCCCGTGGAAGCTGCCCATTCCCTCTTAGATTCACTCTTCCCCGTCCTCTCTTCTTTCCCCTTTCTTCATTTGGCTGCTTTCCACTTTCTTTGTGTGCTTCTTTGAGCTTGAGGTTGGATTCCCTGAGTTTAGAGCTGATTGTTAAAGGTAAGTACTTGGGTTTGAGTTGGGTTTCTTCATCTCCTTCTTATTCCTTAATTTATGGTTTTGAAGAGTGGTTGTATGGCTTGACTTAAAGTGTATTGTGGCTGAGTTTTGTGCAAGAATCGGAGAAGAGAAGAAAGAGCAAAGGCAAGGATAAAGTGGTGTCTTGAAGAGTTGAGGATTGAAGCTTCATTTCAGGTTTGGGAGCCTTGTTTGTGGTGTTTTAAGTTTGGGAGTATTTTTCCCCTAATTTCTCCTTGGATCATATGTACTTAGTGGTTGCATGTTATTAGTGATCTTGAGCGTTAATTTATATGTAAATGCATGTATATGATTAATTGGGGTGCTGGTTTAGCATGATTTTAATTGTAGTGATTTGCATGTTAGTAGTGGTGAAAATGTTGTGTTAGGGTAAAGTATGCTTGGTGTGTTCTTGATGATTAATTGTGATTTCTTGTTCTAGTTAGTGTAAAGTTAAGTGTATATGAGCCATGAGCATGTTTTGTAGGCATGGGAGCACTGAGGTAAGTGTTTGTGCATGATTGAATGAGTGGTTTTGGAGGTTGAGTGTGTAGGAGAGCTGGAAATGCAGATTCTGGCCAAATCTGGGCTCTGTCGCGAGCGCGACAGAGTGCGGAATGGCCCCTTGTAGCTGAGGAGCACTCTGTCGCGATCACGACGTATGTCGCGAGCGCGATAGGGAGCTTGGTAGCCCGAGTCCTCAATGCGAGCATGCTGCTGAGCGTGCGCGCGAGGAGGAAGCAGCGGGTCTCTGCACGACAGAGCTTGATTTTGTGTAAGTCTGCCAAGCGTGCTTTACCGCGAGCACGCCTTCTAGCGCGAGCTCGCGATGAGGTACCCCGTGCTCTGTTGCGAGCGCGACATACATCGCGATCACGACAGAGGCCCTTCATGCCTTCCCTGTTTTCTGAATTTGACTCTTTTGTCCCACTTTGCACGGTTTCTCACTATTTCATGGTGCACAGTTTTGCTTATGCCTTAATGATATATTGTTCTAGTGTTAGTATAGTGACCATTAAGTGTTAGTGTTTTGATTTGTGTACTTAGATTAATTTTAAAGTACTATAATTGTGAGTGAGTTGTCAAGCCTGAAGTGTCAAGGTAGTGGATAATTAAGCATGCTTAAGAAGGGTTAGTGAGTGCAGCTGCAGTGATGGCCCCGTTTGGGTCTTTCAGACGACCTTCGAGATGGTCATTTTTCGTGTAGTGATAAAAATGTTTTGAGACTCCGGTCTCCCGCGCTACTTTCGGGTATTAAAAAACTGTTTTGAGGCTTCGGTCTCCCGTGTCGTGTTCCCGTATCCTCCACCAGTGAAGTTCAGGCTATTGTTTGAAGTGTTTGGTATTGGTTTAGTGAAGTGTTTTGTATATTGCGTGATTTTGGTTATGGTAATTGCTTAGTGCTTTCTTTTATCAATTTCGATTTCATTTAGTGATTCTTGGCTTATATCTCTGTCCTCTGATATTTAGTGAATTCTGTATTGTTGATGCATGTTTACATTTATGTACTAATGCATGACATTATTTTATAGTGTTATGTATAGTGTTATAATTGTTCAGTGCAGTGTTATAAGTATGAGTGGCTTGTTATAGTGATTTTATTCTGATATGATTTTTAGTATGTTGTGCATGTGATATCTCGCGTGTTGCCATGGTGAGTATTTCGGTATGTGTACGTATTTGTTTGTGCAAGGCTTATTGTATTCCTGTTTAGTGTACTTGTTTCTGTCTGCTTTGTTCCTCCCCACTAAGCGTTATCGCTTAGCATGGGCTGATTTCCCATATAGGTGACAGGTTTGTTGTTTGGGTCGTGTCGCGCATCTGCAAGGGTTGGCCACATTGGAGTTAGAGTTTTATTTTGTTTTTCAATTCTTGTATTTTGTTTATGTATTATGTAATTTTGTAAAATGGCATATGTAAAAGTTTAAGAACTCTTTTGTAATTATTATAAGTATTTATATATGTATTAAGATTATCTTTTGCCTCATAGTATGCTCCCGCTTTTGCGCATGTATGTATGTGTTTATCGTCATGTTTTGTCGGGTAATGCTCCGGTATCCTTCCAATGGGGGTATTGGGGTGTTACACTTATTGAAGCGGTAGTGCCGTGATCGTGCCAACCCTCCGTGGAGTGGTAGTGCCGTTATCATGCTAACCTTTATTGAAGTGGTAGTACCGTGATCGTGCTAACCCTCCGTGGAGCGGTAGTGCTGTGATCGTGCTAACCCTTCTGAGATCTGAAGTGGTAGTGCCGTGATCGTGCTAACCCTTCGTGGAGTGGCAGTGCCGTTATCGTGCTAACCCTTCTGAGATTTGAAGTGGTAGTGCCGTGAGTACTAACCCTCTGTGTAGTGGTAGTGCAGTCACTGTGCTAACCCTTCTGAATTCTACAGTGATCGTGTAAACTCTTATTGAAGTGGTATTTACCGTTAGCATGTAAATCTTTGTTCAAGTGATAGTGCCGTGGTCATACTAACTTTCCGTGGAACAGTAGTGTAATGGTCTTAATACCGGGCTAGTCAGAAATAGTATTTTTCGATAGTGAATAGCGACACTGGAGTGAATAGTACCTCCCGGAGTCGAAAAATATTTTATTTGATTGTTGGAAAATATAAGTTACAACGAGTTCGAGGTTAAAATTTGGAGTGAAATCGAGATCAAATAGGATTTCAAAAGTTAAAAATACAAAAAAATATCGATTTTGATGTGAATAGTGACTAGGTTTGACTGAGAGTTTGATTGGACCATAGAGAGTGTTACGAAACTCAGAAAAATAATTTGAAAATATGAATGTACTCATATTGATGAGTAAAATCATATGGTAATGAAAAATTAATTTTTGGTGACACTGAAACATTGAATTACCAGACTGATAAATAATTACTGGATAGAGAAATAATTTTTGATTGATCCCAAAATATTAGTGGAGTCTAATGAATATATGTTAAGAATTATGGAGTCATTTTAATGAGGAATTGACCTTAGAAAGTATGAAAAAAGATATGATTTTGATTTGAATAGTACTCGATTTGACCGGAGATTTGATCGAGACTTTAAAAATAGTACATGATCCTTAAAAATTGCAGGAATTTCCAGATAGGCTCTAAATGATATGTAGAAATTTTTGGTAGTGAAAAGGGAATTTTTCGGTAACACTGATAATTATTGAACCTGACCGATTTGATTGAATCGGACTGAAAATGGACTCTGTTTGGGCTAAAAATTTGTGCACAACCTAGTTTTTACATGATATGAATTATGGAATCAAATTTGAAGTGGTTTGGAGTTGGAAAGTGAGAAAACCATAGAAAAATTGAATATTGGGCCTAAAAGTGTAATTGGGCTTTATAAGTTGGACCAATTTGGGCCACTATAAAAGCACTTAAATGACAGAAATTTTAGTTGGGTTATCCTTATCTATTCTGCCTTCTCTTCCCCTTAGTTGGCTGAAGTCACTCTTCCCTCCTCCTCTCTCAAAATTTCTTCATTCTTTCTTGATTTCTTGCTTAGTTTAACCATTCTAAGTGTAATTCAACCCCTTTATAAGACAATAACAACCTCTAGAATCTATTTGATGGATTAAAAGCAAGAAAAAGTATGGATTCAAGTTTATGTCTTCAAATTAAGGTAAGGGATTTAGATGGTTTTAAATTATTTTAATGGTTTCTATGAGTACTCTCAGATGTCTAGAGTATGTTTATAAGGGTAGATTTGATAAAAGAAGAAAATTGATGAATGTTTGTTTGTTGTGCAAATTTGGCCACCATGAGGATTTTGGAGGGAAATGGCTTTTCAAGGGTGAAAGTCAAGAATTGAGGAGCTTGTGAAGGTTATAGCATGGACATAAGGTTTGTAATTCTTAAATCCATGCATTTACTTTGGAAAAATTATCCTATTATGTTGTATAGTGACTATGTGTGATTTGCATGTATAATTGAAATTG
Source organism: Excoecaria cochinchinensis (assembly GCA_947683425.1). Classification (NCBI taxonomy): domain Eukaryota; kingdom Viridiplantae; phylum Streptophyta; class Magnoliopsida; order Malpighiales; family Euphorbiaceae; genus Excoecaria; species Excoecaria cochinchinensis. The sequence continues at coordinate 2,034,439 of CANTUQ010000153.1, read as the reverse complement.
AGGTGATAATTGAGCTTAGGAAGGGTAACTAAGCTAATTAGAGTGATTAAAGTGAATGAAAACTAAGTGCAAGTGTTAGGCATAATGTGACATAAAGGTATGCTTAGGTATATTTGAGGTATACCTAGTGTTTAAATGAAATTAAATGGTATATACATGTGAGTTGAGGCTGAATCTAGTGAATTGAGTGATAAATGGATGAAAACTAAAATGTTAGAGTGGAACCCTAAGTAGGGCCGAATGGTTCAAGAAGAGGAACATGATATGTTACATGATATACATGTTATATGAGATAGGAAATTAAATAAATGAATGAATTAGAAGTGAAAAGGAAAGTTTAATGAAAAGAAATGCATGAAAATAGAATGAGTGACTTAAGTGAATTTGTGTTAAAGGCATGTGTAAATGAGTAATAGGCTTAGAAAAGTAATTGAGAGCCTTTAAAATGACTATTAAAATGCTAAAATGAAATTAAAATAATTTGTAAGGTGAAGTGCTCACCTTGGCCGAATGGTACCCTAGTGTATACTAGGGCATATCTTGAATATATTTAAAGTTTAATGACCTAAAATAAATTTAGACATGAAAAGAAGTGTCCATAAATTTATTTGAAATTTATGGAATATATATGAATATCTTTGAGTATGATACTCCATTATGCTTAAAGTGAAAATAATGATAAACATTGAAATAATTGAAATTGTAATGATATGACATGAATTTATAGCTATTGAATGGCTTTCGTACACTTATTTTATGAAATAAGTATATAATGGGAATTGTGCCTAATTGATTGGAATAGTGATCGATTAGGGTATTGAAACGATAATGAAGTGACTAAAATGGAAATGAAATGTAAAACGTAAGTGAAAATGCATTGATAAGTCATACGTAATATGTTATACATTATATGAAAAGTGAAAATGTTAAGGTGTGAAAATGTATTGATAAGTGATATGTAATAAGTTATATGTTATATGAAGCATGAAAGTGTTTAAAAGTATGAAAAGTGAAAGTGTTAAAAGTACGAAAGCAGATTTGAAAGTCTTTTGAAAAAGTTTGCCCTTAGTAGTGTCTGACGGTTTAATCTAGTTCAAGATGTGTTTGGCTAGCCATAGGGACACCCATATCGCGGTGCTAGTCATGACGACTTACTTTGCTATGACAGATTTGCGATGGTCTCTCATAGCCCTTTGTTATATGTCACACGTCATACGTCATACATTATATGTTACATGATGGAGTGATTCCCTAGTGTATTGCAGTAGGACTTTGGGGCCCACGTCCCGTATATTCAGTTTGCAGATTTTCTGCTGTGATTGTACTAGGGGCATAAAAGTGACATGATTGTAAAATGATTTGAAAATGCAAAAAGTCAAATGATCAAATGTAACATGACATAAGTGTAATAAGACACAATGTAAAATGTAACATGCCATAATGTAATATGGTATAAAGTAAAGTGATAAAATGTAAAATGATAGAACGTGAAAAGATGTAAAGTATGAAAGCATAGTATGCAAAAGTGTAATATGTAAGGCATAATGTCACACAACATTATGTAATATGACATAATATGTAAAAGTATAACGAATAACAGTATAATGTATAAAAAGCCTAAGAGTAAGGATAGAATTGTAAAATAATACGATTTTGTCAAAAGCAAAATGACATAAAGTGAAATGACTTGAAAATGTGAAAAGTAACTGTAGACACCGGGTCCCGAGTCAGCCTAGATCGAAGTTACCCAATGATGATAATTGCCTTCACAGGCTAAAAAGGTTAAAAGTGATGATTTTCTCGTCAAATTTGCATTTTAGAGTGAAAAATTAGATAATAATAAAAAAATATTTTAAAAATTAATTTTAAAAAATGGGGGCTTAAAATTATAGTATTTTTAGTCAATTTAAACTTTAAAAAAAAAATTCGGAACGCGAGTGTCGGGCGCGGAAAGGCGACGCGCAGCATCGCGCGCTGGCACGCGCGATTTCGCGCCTCCGTGCGCGAAATCGCGTAGCGTACCGCCCGCCGACGCCCGTCGCTCTATAGCGACGGGCGTCCCTTCCCCCTGGCGTCGCTAAAGGACCTGGAACAGCTATTTTACGATTTTTTCACCCCTTTTTCCAATTTTTTTCACCATAAATCAAGTTTTTTGAGTCCAAATAAGATTCTAAAATATTTTTTTTGATAATTAATTAATTAGCTTGATTTTATCCCCAAAAATAAAGGAATATGTGTTAAAATAAAATTATTTTCCTTAATTGAATTAGGGCATCACTTTTTTTTCATCCTTTAAATACTTTAGGATGAAAACCTTAAGGGGGAGCCTCTATGATAATTTTTTTACATCTGAATTTTTCAGTTTCTCTCCTCTTTTGATTTCTTTCTTCAAAGTTTTGAGATTTGGTCCTTGAATTAATAAGGTTTAATTGAGATTGGAAAATTAATTTTCAATACCATGATTATTTTGTTTGGCTCCAAGAAAATTAATCATTCACTTCAAAATCATTTTTTTTCAATTTCAAGCATTCAAATTAATTTCTTTGTTTCATTCATAAACAAAGATAATTAATTTCGTTGCTAAATTATTTTTTTCAAGCAATTTTCCGGAAAATCATCACTTTTCCTTCATCAAATCCAATACTCTGAGGGTAAATATTTTAGACTTAATTTATATTTTCTTTTATCTTATTTATATTTAATTTATTCATGTATATTTTATTGTTTTTATTGATTTATTTATTGTTTTCATTTATTCATTTGTTGTATTGATTTTATATTTGTTCTATTTAATTGTTTATATATGATTTTATTTTTATTCATGTGAATATTGTTTTCTTTTAATTCCTAACATGTAAATAATTTATTTTATTTTGATTCCTCATTATTTTTAACATGCAATTAATTAATTAATTTTTGCTAATCATTTTTGCCATGTAAATAGTTTGTTTTAATTATGAACACATTAATTAATCATGTCATTGTCTTAATTATTTTTACCATTCTTTTGTTCACTCACTTTTATTATTCTTTTTTATCATTGTTACATGATTTATTCATTATTATTTATTTATTTAGTCATTTATTATTTTTCACTTTTCATCATTATTTTCATCATGTGTATATTTCCATGTATTAATTAATTAACATGTTTTATTTTATTTTCATCACATCATTTAATCATTTGTCATTCATCATGCATTTTTCTCATCTTTTAGTTTCTTAACATTTGATTCAATTATCATTCTTTTCATGTCATCTCATTTTATTTTAATTTGTCATTCATTATTTGGTATATTTTATTGATTTAATTATTTTTAATTACTAATATTATTTTGTTTATGTTTTGTTTTTATGTCAAAACTCATTTTTTTTGCTTGGCCATTTTTGCGAGCACACGGGGGGGGGGGGGGGGGGGGGGGGGGGGGGAATCCAGAAGGCTCGTTTGGTTTATTTATTTATTTTATTTGTTTATAATATTTACTTGTTTGTCTTTATATTTACTTTTGCCATGTATATTTTTGTATAAAATCGTTTATTTTAGGGTCGCCAGAAAGAAAATCACAAATGTTTTTTTATTAATTAAATTGGTATTTTTCCTAAATAAAAATGGGACCAATGTCTCAATTTTCCCATCCAAAATCATCACATCAAAATTGTTTCATAATAATATGCATGCAAGGACTAATGTCCTTACCATTAATGAATATCCCGATTTATGCATGATTTGTATTTTATTTACAATGGGGGTTGTATTCCGCCCCTAATTTTATTTTATTTACTTCCATGTTTTTTTTTTTATTTTATTGCTTTCCTTGAATGATCAAACTTGCGCTCTAATTATTGCATCGAAATATATGAGAAAAATGATGGAAATTTAAATTCAAAACTGAATTATAAAATAACCAAGGTATGAATAAATGAGAAGTCCCGAACCATCTCTGGTCTTTGGGCTCAACGAGGCGAGAGGACCATTCCGGTGTTTTATTGGAATAGGATCTCCAAGACACCTCTTGTGTCCCATCAAAAGACTCAATTTACAATCCTAGGCTCCATAGGGTTAGAGGGTCATTCCATATATTCTATTGGGGTGATTGCCTCCAAGACCCCTTTGGCTTGCCCAAAATGGATATATGCGCCGTCTTAGGCTCACTGAGGCGAGATGAACTTTTTCAATGTTTTTTTGGGTGGCGACTCCAAGAAACCTCCTTGTTGCCCAAAATAGACGCACTTGTAAATACTTTACAAGTTTTCATGAACCTCTCCCGATCGCCCTAAGAGCGGGCCTTCGGGGCGTCCCACGGGGTTCGGCGCGCGTCACAGTAACATGAAAATAAGAAGTTATATAAGAAAGGACCTAAATGAAAAAAAAAGTTTGGGGTAAAAAGATAATTTACCCAATCATAAGTCAAACGGGTCATAATGATGAAAATGACCTGAGAATGTAAAAAGTACAGTGAAAATGAGAAATTAAATGAAAAATGACTTAAATGAAAGAAGATAAAAAGTTTAAGGATTAAAACGTAATTTACCGTAAAGACAATTAGTCGTGAGGCTAATTGGGAAATTACAAGTTAAGAAATAAATAAATGTGAAAATGTAATAAATAAACGAAAAAATTATAAGTAAACGTTAATTAAAGGACCAAATTGTAATTTGATAAAAGTAGGGGTAAAACTGTAATTATGTGTAAAAGTACACTAATAAGTGACATGTAAATGAAAAGTGAAATTAAATGACCATTTTGTAAAAAGTCCAAAGTTGAGGGACTAAAATGTAATTTGCCATGAAAATGAGAAATTAAGGACTAATATGTAATTTATAAGTTAAAGAATGATTTAAATTGAAAAGAGAAATGAACTAGTGGCAATTCTGTAAATAAAGTTAAAAGAAGGGCAAAAATGTATTTTGTTCTAAAATTGATAAAATAGGGACTAAACGGTAATTTGTATATGAAATGATAGATTAAATGATAAAAGCAATAAAATGAATAAGTCATGGATTCAAATGCAATGTAAAAGCCTAAAACGAACTAATATGTAACACGAATATGAAAGTAAACGTTCGAGAACCAAACTGAAATTTACATGTCAAAAATATAGAGAAGTGTTATAAGAATACCATTATTGTGGAAATAGTAAAATAGAGAAAAATGTAATTAAATAGTAAAGTAATAGTCAAATAAGGATCAAAACGAAAGTTTGAGGACTAAATGGTAATATGACAATTTATATGCCATTAAGTAAATAAGAGTGATATTTGTAAATAAATGCGACAAAGTGGAAAATAGTGATTTAGTTAAATGGATGAGTGATTTGATAAATATTGAACCAGTAGGGATTAAATGGTAAATTTGCCAATAGAAAGGGCAAATACAAGATTGTAGTGTAAAATGATACTAAGTACGGCCTAGTGAGTGATCTACATGAAATTAAGGAATAGTGTATTTTTCTGCATGTATATACAAGATAGCATTGGAAATTATTAGATTCGTAATCACCACTGAGCATTTTTAATACTCAGCACGTAGTTGTTTGACTGCGTGTAGGTACCCAGTGGAGCGTCTGTGGAGCAGGCGTCCTAACAACATTGAAATCAAACTGGACTTTCGAATCGGAGCTACGTATTATTGAAATAGCTAAATGTAATAAGGAATGTTATTGCTTAGATTGGTTTACATGAATTGGATTGGAATAGAATAAGATTTGAATGTATATTGAATTATAATTGTTGTGCCCCTGAGCTAGGCTGTGTGGTTGTTGAATTGCAGGTTTTTTGGTAGTTAATATTATAGATATTATGCTGCCCAATTTTGATCGAATGAAATAGTGTTAGTGGCATGTATATGTGAAACATTGGAATTAATTATATGTATGTGTAAGAGTTAGCATTGATGTATATGTAAAATGGTAGTATTGATTATGTATTGTGTAACATGGACATGTTAAATGTTACAGATTATGAATGACATGATGTGTTACATGTAATGATGAGACTATTAGTGACATTAGAGATTAAAAAAGGATAAATGAAGTTATAAGTTAATAAGAAAAAGAAAAAAAAACTTTACCGCATTTGTCAAAAGCATCGATCGAACATATATGTCGTGACATCCGATATCTGTACTCATTGTGGGTATGGGGCATATAGGTAGTGCCGCTATCGTGGTAACTCTTGTTGAAACAGTAGTGTCGTGATCATGCTAACCCTTCGCGGAGTGGTAGTGCCGTCATCATGTTAACCCTTATTGAAGTGGTAGTGTCGTGATCGTGCTAACCTTCGTGGAGTGATAGTATCGTCATCGTGCTAACCCTTTTGAGATCTGAAGTGGTAGTGCCATGATTGTGCTAACCCTCTGTGGAGTGATAGTGTCGTCATTGTGCTAATCCTTCTGAGATCTGAAGTGGTGCCCCCTGAGAGGTCTTTGGTTGGTTGCCCCCTGAGAGGTTTTTGGTTGATTTTTGAACTGCTGCTTGGATTGATGTAGCCACGCGCCTTGCATCGAATCTCTTTTACTGCAAAACAGGAAAGCTAAATATGTAGGAAAAAAAGTAAGCATGCACGTGAAATGTATGGGTTATGCAAAAATACAGGAAAAGAATTCGTCTAAGTGAGTTTGGAGGTGATAGCCGGGCTGGTCGCAATTTGCGGTAGGACCGATGCCCCTTGGAATTGCTTTTGGATTTCATTCCTTTGGGTTTGTGAGGTTCTCATCTAATACCTATAGTCATTTTTTAAGGTAGTGTATCTCTTGTGGATTTTCACACTAGATTTTTTTAGTGGAAAATGCGTCCCTTTGAAAATTTTGACATAGCCTTGCGCCTTATTTTTACCTATAATGGATCCAATTCAATCTAGCGGCTCTCATTTTTTTTTTTAAGGACAAACTGTCTGTTTTCAGGTTTTCACCATTGGTTGGAGAACTAATTACGGTTTTCATGTCTAATGTCCCCATTTTTTTGCATATTGTAAGAAAGGCTGAAACTGTTATTAGAGATCCTCCAAAGGCGATCAGCATGTACTTACGTTCTAGAACATGGTTGTATGAGCTTGATTCTTCTCATGAAGGTGCTGAAGGATTGGCTTCACAGTTGATAACAGGATGAATCAACTGAAGCACCTGAGTAGCAAGAGAAGCAGAGGGCAGGAACTAGACAACTTTGATCATACAAAATGAACCGTTTGATCATATCAGCATATCACTGCATAAATACATATGTTTCAGTTTGACTTCAACACACATGATCCTTATTTGGCGTTAACTCAAAAAATACAAGACCTCATCTAATCTTAAGATAGATCGTGTGAGCATCAAACCCCTATTATCAATCAGCCCTCTCGAATTTTCATAATAGAAGATTTTCTCTCAGCCTCTAATTTTTGACTAGGATGACTTTTTCGGTTTTCACCCTAGCAGGGCGCCCAATTTTAGTGAGGTCGCCTTTTTTTGGTTTTCAACCAGCGGGGCATTTTTTCTCTCTCTCTTTTTTTCTTTCTTTTTTTTAGCCTTTGCCATGGGACCTCTTTTAGTCTGTCGACGTATACACGGTTCTTTTGAATTTACTTTCATACTTGTTAGTTAGGAAGGCTGCTTCTTCTGACAATGTCTCTTTTTTAGCACTAAAGGCTTCATCTTGACCCTTGTGCATACTGGCTGAGACGATGAGTTCTCCATTTGAAATCTAACTGTGAAATCACGCACCTTGCTTTCGTCAGATTTGATGGCTCAATTTCTGAAGTAGCCCTTAATGGTTGCGATTTAGTTATAGGTTAGCCTCAGATGGTTTAGGACAAAACTGTGGGTTTTTTTTTTGGTAGAGGTAATGAGCTCTCCTTCTAAGTTTAGCTATAAGGGCCCATGCTTTACTCATCTTGGTCCCAGATGGTTAAAGGTCAATCTTGATTAGCTTTGTAGTAAATATCTCAAATGGTTGGAAAAAAAAGGAATTCTAAGGCTTGATTCTAATGAGCTATATATTTCTTATGAAGGCCCAGAGTTTTATTTATCTAGTTTCTAATGTAGCCCTTTAATGATCAGAGTTTAATTTCATTGGGCTGCATCGTATGCGTCCTAGATGTTGAGGAAGTAGAGGAATGACTTTTGAAATGTTGCTCGTCGTCATGTTGGCATATTGAAGTAGCGCTGTCCTAGCACTGCCTTCATCAATTTTCAGCATGCCATTCTAGGTCCAAGCAAAGGCCTTTTCTTTTCTTTTTTTTTTTTATTATTATCTCTCAGAATTTTCCTCTCTTCAAGAGTTATATCAAATGCTATCAAGATTTCTTTTGTATTTTCCAAAGTCCTACGATTAAATGCAGTTGTATTAGTTGAATTAATGTCAATATGAATGCATCATGATCATGTGAAATGAAATCATCAGAAATATCATACAAATAAGCAAAATTGTCCACTTTATTGAGATAACTAACATTGTCATAAAAAAGACGTTCTTGGAATAATAAAATAAGTAAAAAAATGAAACATTTAAAAAAGGACACATCATCTTCTTCCTTATCTTTTCCATCTTTTTTCTCCACCTTCACTAGTGGATCAACAATTTATTTTCGCCACGGGAATCCCTTCTTCACTAGTCTCCCTACGGGTGATAGCGACGTACTCATCTCCATATAGATCTTACAAAACATGCCACTCAGGTAGACCAGACCCGATCATATACATAGGTGGGGGGACTGCATTATAGCCTGACTTCTTCTTCTTCTTCTCTCTCTTTTCAGGATCCGTGATATGCTTGGAGTCGATGAGATCTTGGATCTTATTTCTCAAAGTTCGATAATAATCTATCAGATGCCCGATATGCTAATGATAGGCGCAATATTGATCACTTCTGTGCCCTGATTGTCCCTGATTCACAGCTGGCCCCGGTGGCAATGGTTGCAGATTACCCTCCTCCATTAATCTCTCCAATACCCAAGATAGAGACATGCCCAAATTAGAAAAGTGCCTTTGGCCTTATCTAAATTCGGTAGCTGAAACCTCGGCCGTCTTACCATTTCTGTTATTACTGCTTTCAGCACCACCCGACTTGTACCTAGATTGGTTCCCATAACTTTTCCAAGCAAAATTATTTTGGCTTGCTTTCTTTGCTAGGTAAGCCCCTTTAGCCTTTATAGCAATGTCTTTAAGTGACTCCCAATCTTTGAGTCATTTGAAGCTAAGCAAATCCCTCAAGTAGGGGCAAGAGTTCTGGATGAACAATCTATTCTGGTCGGTGGTATCAGGCTTTCGCTTCATCTCCATGACCCTATTCCTCCATTTGTTGAGTTATTCATGGAATGACTCCTCACTCCTTTGCTATAAGAGCTCGATGTCCTTTAAGGTGACCTCCATTCTAGTGTTGCAGTCATACTGCTTCAAGAACTCTTTAGTCAAAAGGTCCCAATTCTCCTTGGACCTCCTGTCCAACACGTGATACCAGTCTATTGCCGAACCCACCAGGCTAAGGCAGAAATATTCCACCCTCTGCTTCTTAATCAACCCTGTGCCCTTCATCACAAGGGTATACTGCTTAATAAGTGCAGATAGGTCCAAAGTACCATCAAGCTTCGGCAGCTCAGGCATCTTGAACCTTTCGGGCAGTAGCTCTTCATCTCTCAAATCTCTATCCTTGTGGTTAATCCCCTTTTCAGCTAATAACAAGTGGGTGATCGCTTCAATCTGTTGTCCCATTCCTCTCATTACCTCATCCTCCACCCTGGGTTCTCTACCCTTCACAACTTGAGGTGCTATTGTCTCTCCATCTCTCTCTTCAATCACAAAATCCTCATTGGGATTAGGGATCATTTCCCTTCTTGGCTCAACAAGCACAGCAGCTCTATGCTCATTAATAGGTTAGCGAGTAGCACTACATACGAGAGGAGCCTGTCCGCCAGCAGGCGGTTCAACTTGCCCTCGAGGAGGGACTACCGGTGGTTGTGCAGCAATGGGTGATTGTACAGCAGGAAGATGTGCAATCCTTTCAGCCATGGCGCCCATCATCTCCAACATCCTTCGCTCGAAGTTCTCTAGTCTCCGTACTAGGTTTTGAGTGGTTAAAGCTCCAGTTTCTTTTACCATTGATGATTTTAAGGATGATTCGCTGGCTATTGAGAGTGACTTAGAATCCCAATCAGACACCAATTTTGATAATTCAAAGAGTAGGTTTATCTTTACTAGGCGACTGTCGGGACCCACCCCTAGTCCACTTAAATGAATCTATGATGGCTGCAAGACTTAAATTATTATAATGATGTGTGAATGACATATATGATGCATGATCGTGTGTTATGCGACATTCACAACCATATACAGCAAGTAGATCCTTCTAATTTTATCACTCCCACACAGGAGGTAATGCAATCTTTTTCCTAGGTAGGCTTGATCCATGGATTAGCAGGGAATCCAATAGATGTGTATGGTGCATGGTGGAAAACTGACAGCATAACATCTTTTATCTAATACGCATATGTATGAATTTTAGCCTTTATGTATTCGAACACTTCAATAAAATTAGAATAGGCCCACCGAAACATGAAAGCCTTTGATGAAAAAACCATCTAATTTATTTAATTTTGTTCAATATATGATGGTTCGTATAGTAAGCATTGTATTAAGGAGCATATCAACTAATAGAGGTTTTTATTTCCATTACATTAGCTTTAGTCAAAGGTAATGATATTTTATGGTTACCCAAGCATGGTCCCTGCCAATGGGTCTAGCTCATCACGAGTATACCGACCAATTGGGTCTCCATTTAATAAACCAAGAAGTACTAGGCTTGGGCTGGTAATTATCTTTAACACTTTCTTACATTGAGTGAATGTAGGATCGTGCTTCAGGAACGCACCAGGATAAGAATAGGGACCATCTAGCATAGTTCTAAGGCACTAGTATGGATGCAATGCAATTTTTCGAAAAGAGATAGAATTTTAATTTGTAAAAACTCAATTATATATATTAACCAAGACAATTTCGAAGCAAAGTCTCAAAGTTTCCAGTGGAGTCGCCACTGTGACGTGCGCCGAAACCCGCTTAGTAATTCTCGGAGGGCCCGCTTTTAGGGTCAAAAAGGGTTCACGTCTAGATTTTAGGAAACATGAGATATTATGGAATCCCTACCCAATAGAACATTGAAAAAGTTCATCTAATTCCATGAAACCATTAGGCATTTTTGAGTTATTTTGGAGTCGCCACCCAATTTACAAGAAATTGGGTAAGTTTATCTAACATCAGGGGTCTAAAACGGAGAGTAATTCGGAACTTCACTCTTATTAATGTATTGGTTAATTATAAATGAGTTTTTAACAATTAATTTTCTATCTCTCGTCTCACCCGATCATGCATTAAAATTTAAAGTGCACATCAAACATCGTAGGAAAACGGTAAAGAAAAGTAATGAAATAAATAAAATACAAAACAAATTGCAAAATGAAATTGGGACAAAAAATACAAGCTCCCAAAACATAAAATTAAAATAAATAAATAAATAGATAACATACATAAATCGGGGTATTTATTTGGAATAGGAATATTGGTTCCTTCATGTTCACTCTTATTAATGTCTTGGTTAATTATAAATGAGTTTTTAACAATTAATTTTTCATATCTCATCTCACACGGTCATGCATTAAAATTTAAAGTGCACATCAAATATCGTAGGAAAGCGGTAAAAATAAAAACGATGAAATAAATAAAATACAAAACAAATTACAAAATGAAATTGGAACAAAAAATACAATTCCCCAAAATATAAAATTAAAATGAACAAATAAATAACAAACATAAAACGGAGCATTTATTTGGAATAGGAATATTGGTTCTTTCATGTTCATTTAAAAAATCAAAAAATTATTTTTGGGGTGTTATTGAAAAAATCGGAACGACTGATTCAATTTGGAGAAAATTAACTTTTCTTTTAAAAGTGCATTTTTATTGGCTAAAAAAATTAGGACATTAGTCCAACTTTATTAGAAAAAAATCTCAATTTATTAATGAAAATATTTTGTGTGATTTTTTTTAACGTGTATAAAATAAATAAATTTATTACAAATTACATGACAAATTAATTAAAAGCGAAATAAAGAAAAAATAATAAAAATATTAAATCAACTAAAATAAACCTCCTTAATCCCCTCATTTGCTTGCAAGAGTACTCAAATGTAGAAAAAACAAGTATTAAAACAAAAAAAAAACACAAATAAAATTAATGTCAGTAATTAAATCAAAAAAATTAATTAAACACATAAAATAATAAAAATGAATTAAAATAAATAAAAAATAAAATAAAATACATTATGAATGGCAAGTAAATTAAATGACATAATGAAACAAATAAATTAACATATTAATAAATTAACACACCTTAAAACATAGATAATAATAATAATAATAACAACAACAAAAAGAGGATGAATAATCAAGTAAATAAAAAGAATAACAAAATAAAAAAAGTTAAAGAATGTTAAATCTATTACTAAAATCACATAAAACAAATAAATAAATCATAGATCTATAAATCTATATGGTGATGAATTGACTATAAATAAAAAATAATAAAAAAAAATATAAAATCGATTTGAGTTCATAATATTTACGCTCGGAATTGAATTTGACAAAGGAAGAAAAATGGTTTATTTCCTTATCTTGATTCGCAAAAATAGAATTAAGATAATAAAAGTTGAAATTTTATTTCAAGAAAAAAAACTTGCTTAAAAAATAATTGAAAAAAATTAAAATTTTCAAGAACAAATAATTATTTTTTTTTTTGTTTCAACAATAATTTTTTATTAAGAAAAATCAATTTTTGAAACCTTAAGAAATCTATTTGGAGAAAAAGAAAACTAAAAAAGTAAAAGAAAATAAAAATTTTGGAACAAAAAAATGTCTCTCTTTTTTCCCTTAAGTTTTTCTATTTATATCATTAAAAAAAACCCTAACTAATTTAGGGAAATTACCTTTAATTAAATCAAAATATTCCTTATTTAAATTTTTAAAAAGAAAAAAAACTTTAAAATTCGAAAAAGGGATAAAAAATTAATTTGGGCCAAAAATCACGTCAAAATGCATCAGAAGGCCAAAATCAGCAAGAGATGACCCTCGGCACGTGCTGGGTGGGCAGGCCACGCGTGCGCACTGCGTGAAGGACGCCCCCGCGCGCGTTGCGCGGGGGGTGCACAGCGCTGGGGCGCTCACCCCAGCTCCAGCCCGTGCCGGTGGCCGCAAGTCTCCGAAAAACTTTTTTTTATTATTTTTATTTTTTTAAAACAAATTTGATAAGTAAATTATCACCTCCAACCTCTTTACCTGTGAACAAGTGCTAATTTTATTACCGACTAACCCTAACCTGAGCTGTCTTGAAATCCGACGTCTATAGGTTACTAATCCTGTTATACTCTCCCTTTTCTGTCAATGTAAGCTAGATTATTTTAAGTTCAGGAGTATATATTTTGTGCTCAACTACAAATGCATTTCTTCAAATGGGTCAGGATCAATATGGACGATCTTTATTGAAGCTTCATATCTCCACATAATTACCTTTTGGTGCATCGATGATTGGGATGCATATATTGGAATGAATCCAATCTCGGCCAAGAAGAGCAATATATCCTCCCTTAACATTGATTACGAAGAAACCTTCTTCTATAGCCACTCAACCGATCTTAACTTGGATGGCTATAAAGCCACACGTATTCTTCATACCTCTAGCAAAATCGGTCATTACCATATCTAACCTTTCAATTTTGTGAATAGGAATGCCAAGTTTTTTCATCATTCTTGATAGCACGCTATCCTCCTATTCCACATCGGCTGGCGAAGAGATGAAAGTGGACCTTATAAGGCCATGGACACCTTCCCCTGCAGAGACCTTTTAAAACCGTGAGGGCTCTGGCCCAAAGCGGACAATATCTGCAGTGCCCGTTGTATCATCTGGTGCTTTCGTTGAGAGACAAGGGCAGCGCCCGAGCGGCCAGCCCCCAAAGCGGCCAGTCTCGAAGACCTCTCCTCAGGAGGGAGAATAGTGATAACACGCTATCCTCCTATCCCACATTGGCTAGCGAAGAGCTAAAAACGGACCTTATAAGGCCGTGGACACCTTCCCCTGCAGACGCGTTTTAAAATCGTGAGGGCCCAGGCTCAAAGCGGACAATATCTACAGTGCTCGGTGTATCATTTGGTGCTTTCGTTGAGAGACAAGGGCAGCGCCCGAACGGCCAGTGCCCGAACGACCAGTGCCCAAAGCGGCCAGTCCCGAAACCCTCTCCTCGGGAGGGAGAATAGTGATAGCACGCTATCCTCCTATCCCACATCGGCTGGCAAAGAGCTGAAAGCGGACCTTATAAGGCCGTGGACACCTTTCCCTGCAGACGCGTTTTAAAATCGTGAGGGCCCAGGCCCAAAGTGGACAATATCTGTAGTACTCGGTGTATCATTTGGTGCTTTCGTTGAGAGACGAGGGCAGCGCCTGAGCGGCCAGCGCTCAAAGCGACCAGCGTCCAAAGCGGCCAATCCCAAAAACCTCTCCTCGGGAGGGGGAATAGTGATAGCACGCTATCCTCCTATCCCACATCGGCTAGCGAAGAGCTAAAAACGGACCTTATAAGGCCGTGGACACCTTCCCCTACGGACGAGTTTTAAAACCGTGAGGGACCAGGCCCAAAGCGGACAATATCTGCAGTGCCCGGTGTATCAATTCTAGTCGGCAAGATGTTAACTCCAGCACCATTATCGATTATTACACAATCGATTTGAATTCCATTGAATTCAGCTTTAAGGTAAAATGGCGTTATGTATTTACTTGGAGCTTTTGGAGGTCATTCGAGGATTATTACTTCATCTCCCTAATTAGACTTGACCACATCACCATCTAATGTATTGCCCTAGCCCTCTTTGGCCATAAATGTTTGTGGAAATTCTATCACATTTATTTGGCTGACTTTAGCTCTTTAGTTGTTTGCTTGGTTAACCACACCTTCGCTTTGGGAACTTTATCTTGAGGATCCACGACGGTATTAGGCTCAACATGTTTCTTGATCGATTTGTTATCGGTCTTGGGTTTGATTATCAAAGGACAGGACGATTTAAGAATTTCGATGTCATTAGAAAGATCAATCCCTATCAAAGACACATTATTATCTTCTCCAAAAGATTCTTCTTCAAAATCCTCCATTTCATCATATTTGAGCTTGCTCCTATCTGCACCTTCTTTGCCAACTTCACCAAATAGTTGACGATTAAGAATGGCCAACTTCTTCTGCTTGGCCTTTAAATCTTGGCTACCCCTTTCTATCTCTTCTTGTAGGCTCCTTAACTGATCTTGCCTCTTTTAAGTCTTGGTCAGCCCATTTTGGTCGAAGTAAATATCAGTTTTCCCAATGTTGGCCGATCTTTTCATGTGAGAGATTTCTCTTTGAAATTTAAGTCTTCGACATATGGATGGCCGAGTCTAGGTCTTAGGGTGATGTTTTTCCCATACATTCATCCTTTCTAGGCTTGGCTTGAATGTCTGGGACAAAAATTTGACTGTGATATTTTTAAAAAGTATTTACAAACATAGGATAATTTTAAAAATAATTCCGGGACTAAAGGTGAGTCAGAAGCCGCAGGTGTCAGTTGCGGCTTCTGACATGTGGGACCCACTCTGTGGGTCAATTTCATTTATTGATGCCGCAGTTGTGAGCTGCGGCACCAATAAACACACACACACACACACACACACACACACACATATATATATATATATATATAAAGGGACAACAGGTGCCTACCTGGTGCCCCTTGTTTTTTTTTTAAAATAATAATTTAACAATAAATAATATTAATATTATTTATTATAATAAAATAGAATTATAATAGAGATAAAATAAAATAGGAAATATATTTATTAAATATAATAATATAATTATGATAGAATAATATTTAAATAATATACAAAACGAAACTGTATTTTTTAATTGTCCAGTTATAAATTTTATAAAAATATTAAATATTTTTATTTAATGTTATTAAAAATATTTTTATTTAATGTTTTAATAATATTAAAAAATATATGATAATTTTAGTTTCATTTAATGTTATTATTTGATTTTTAGATCAATTACTAGTGGAAAAGGATTTTTTTTAATATATAGTAACTGTCAATTCACTAATTGTTTATATTTAGATCACATGATAGGCAAGAATCCAACATGTTATTATTTCTTTACTTTTTTTTTAATGGTGGTTAAATTTCAATCAAATATATTTACACTCGACCGATATATTTGATTGAAATTTAACCACCATTAAAAAAAAAGTAAAGAAATAATAACATGCTGGATCCTTACCTATCATGGATCTAAATATAAACAATTAGTGAATTGACAATTACTATATATCAAAAAAATTATTTTCTACTAGTAATTGATTTAAAAATCAAATAATAACATTAAATGAAACTAAAATTATCATATGTTTGTTAATATTATTAAAACATTAAATAAAAATATTTTTAATAACATTAAATAAAAATATTTAATATTTTTGTAAAATTTATAACTGGACAATTACAAAATACAGTTTCGTTTCGTATATTATTTAAATATTATTCTATCATAATTATATTATTATATTTAATAAATATATTTTCTATTTTATTTTATCTCTATTATAATTCTATTTTATTATAATAAATAATATTAATATTATTTATTATTAAATTATTATTTAAAAAAAAACAAAGGGCAACAGGTAGGCACTTGCTGCTCCTTTATATATATATATATATATATATATATATGTTTATTGATGCCGCAGCTCACAGTTGCGGCATCAATAAATGAAATTGACCCACGAAGTGGGTTCCACATGTCAGAAGCCGCAACTGACACCTGCGGCTTTTGACTCACCCCTGATACTGAAATTTCTTTTAAAACTACCATATATTTGTAAATACTTTTTTAAAATACTCCAGTCAAATCTTTGTCCCTAAATGTCTTGGGTACCCTCAACCTTCTAAGGTGGTTATCACTTAAGTATCTTTTTTTAATCCTTAAACCTCCACCTTCTCCTCTAATTATTCGTGGCGGTTCTAAAGGTCTAGAATGGCCCTTATTTGGAGGTGTCTCAACTTTTACAAGACATTGTGACCGATTATGGCTTGAGCCCTTTACCTATCGGTCTTGATCTGGTTATTAATTGGCGTATTTTTTTGGATCCCTAGTGGTCTTTGAATTTTGGAGTATATTCCTTTCTAGAAACATTTTTTATGATTATGTTTAAATCGTTATGGAGATCTCTTTCTATTTTCAATCTTAATTGATCAATCTTCTTCATCCTCCTTCTTTGGAACGACCTCTGTCATCTTTAGATTGACCTATGCTTAGGTTTGATAGATGACCAAGCCTCCCTGGATCCTTATCCAAAGAGCTTAGGCTATATTTGGTAAGTTGTATTGTAATATAATGTAATCAAACATGTAATGAATTCCTTGTTTGTTAATATAAAATTTTTGTATTATAATGTAATGCTAAATACATTTGTAATTTTCAATACTTTTGCTAATGTATTTGTTAATCCTTAAAATTTAGTGGTATTTATCATTACAATTCTTTCCATTACACGTTTTATTTTCTAACTCTCGTCTCATTATTCTTTCTCTTGCCTCTAATGCTGCCACCGCTACTGTAATGGTCTAAAACTTGATAAATTATGAATAATATTTTTCTGGATATGAATAATACCACTCTCGGGCGAATTTTTTTTTTTATGTGACTATTGAATAGTAATAGAGATTTAACCGAACCTAAAAATAGTTCTAAAAACCTGTGAAAAATTATTTGATCACAGTGACTCACTCTAACTAATATGGAGAATTATTTGGTAATGAAAAAATAATTTTACGGTGATACAGAAAATTGAGTTATCGGATCGGTAAAAATATACCGAATCGGGAAACGGTATCTGATTAATTAGAAAATATTCGTGTAGCCTAAAATATAATTTTCTATAATTAGGAACATATTTTTATGAGGAATTATATTTCAATACATGAATATAATCTAACCAAATATAGGAATATATTAATATTTACATTACATTACTAATCCAACCAAATATAGTAATGCAATTATAAATACATTTCATTACATTACATTTCTTAATACATTGCATTTCTCATTACATTACGTTACATTAAATCATACCAACATAACTTTAGAACGTTGATAGACCATATTGATGGTCTTCATTGGGAAATGGTTAGTATCGACCATAGGTTCCTTTCTATTGGGAGGCAATTCTAATATACCCTAAACTTATTCCTAAAAGTTACACAATTGTAGGTTGAGTGTCTCCAAAAATTGTGCCACTTGCAATACTCTTTCACGTCTTTCTTCGGCTGATGGTAACACGTCCTTCAAACAAAGAAATCTTGCCATTCTTGAGCAGATAATCAAATATTTACTCAGCCTTAGACATATCAAAAGAATATTCTTAGACTATCTGTGATGAGTTCCCTTTCTTTCGTTTCTGTTAACTTATAGCGAGATTAGACTTGACCAGAACTAGACATTCATTACGATTATCATAAACTGAATCACACGTATTACGTACCTAATCATCATTTTTGAAGACTTTGAAATAAGAGATTAATGAATGCATTTTCAACCTTTTAAATACTTTTGCATTCACTAAGCTCCTCCTCCTAACAAAAAGTATTTATCTAATGTTTTATCATTAGATTACACTACCTTCATTAACCTTGCATGTCCTAAGACTTAAATGAATGTGCGACAGTTGCCCATTTTAAACCACCAGCTCTAAGCTCACTCAAAGCTAACCCAAAAAAAATGGACTTAATACATATCCAAACTCTTAAACTTAACAATTTTTGTCATTTTTCCCCCTCAACTTTTAGAAAGAGCGCTCAATCTCTAACTATCAATTTATATTACACAATTAATTCTTAAATATCTTTTAGTCTACATGATACATGCATCTCTTTCTTATTGGAAGAAAATTCCACATCAATATTTAAAAATCTATTATGCATGAAAATTAAAAATTCAGAAGATTAAATGATTATCATAAAATGTTTAAAAAGCAAAATGACCAATGTTTACAAAACTTTTTGTGTATTAAGCCAAAAAAACCGATATTAACAAGTTAAGGGGGATACTGATGTATTAAGCCTAAAAACTATTGGAACTTTGGAAAAAAATATATCATTAATGCATGGCACAGTAGCCAAGCTCTCGATATTTTTAGTAGTTATAACACAAAACACAATCTACCTACAAAAGTTAGGGGGACAAGTGTTCACCTATAAAAACCCTATCACCTTTCAACATAGTACGAACCTCCCCCGTTATCTCATATCGCCTCATATATACAGAACGAAATGGGCGCTAATAAAACATTCATCTGTATGCATTGAAATCACCTCCAAAACCATTATGCTGTACATATGTGCAAGTAAGACCACAAGTTCAGCCACTGCCACCTGTAGATTTGTCAGTAACAGTAAGGTTAGCTGATGAATTGGATGTACCATCCTGATTAAGCAACTGTTTCATGATCTCTCTGTAACTGCGGAGTTCTTCCAATGCATCAGCTGTTGTCTTCGGTCCAGCAATCCCTGAGGATGCAATACTCAAAGAAGCCGGTACCTCAGAGGCCTGAATATGCTCTTGGTGGCTGTTGCTGGGAAGTTTGGATGCTGAGTCTCGCAACAAATCAACTGATGTGGAGAAGTCTTGGTGCAGAGGTGGAGCTTTCTTGAGCATTCGTACTAGAGCACCAACAGCAGCATCCTGAGATTTTTTAATTGGATAGAATCCTCCAGGCTCAAGTGGATTACAGAAATGGCCTTTGGGATCAAAGGATTGATACCTGCAAGACACATACACAACTTTGAATAGCCAATACATTTAAGTAGAATAAAAACTTTTTCCCACTTGTGCTTTGCCTATTCTCATCCATTTTATGTTTTCATTTAACCAGAACAAAAGGTTATAAAGCCACTCGTTTGAAGACAAACAACATATTTCAGAATAAGGTCAAAATTGAGGTTTTAGTAAATACAACTATATTGGGTGCAATGACACGTATTGCAAGACTAAAATTGGAAATGGTCATGGAATTTTAAAAATCCTCACTGTTTGTGATTCTTGACTGAACATGCAAACCTACAGAAGAAAGGAAGCATGCAAATAATGAATGCATAATCCACTTGCACTAATTAAAGTTCATAGTAAATAAACATTGACATCCATAGTAACCTCACATGTTATTTGTAATGCCACATGCTGTCAACATGACCAAAAGTGTTCTACGCAAATTCAAATTATAATAACATGAACTGAATGGATCAATTAATGCCTTTTCTCCAGAGTACAAGAAAAGAAAAGCCTTAATTGGATTTATCAGCAATTAGTCTAATAAGTGGTTACTGAGAATGTCCAAATATGTTTAAGTCATAACAATGATTTGCCATATATCTGGCAAAAATTCAAAACAAACACATTGCAAAATGAAGTGCTTTACATTATTTGAATTGTTAAAGAACCACAAAGAATTGAAGTTTAATCTAGTAAAATCCCTAACACCAAGTTGTTGCTCAGAAGTGTGGGCTTAATACAGGACCATATTTGTCTCACACTATAATTTAATTCATAAGAATGGGGACAGCGAGGTAACTGAAGCGTGTAGTTAAAGAGATTTTGAAAAGCATTTGATCTAATTTCAAGTTATACACATGAATGCCAAAAATAATAGACTTCTAAATCTCCAACATAAAGCGAAAGCTACTGACATCAAATAACAGTATCTGAGGATGGCAACTTCAGAAATATTATGATTACACAATGCAGAGGCACCAAGAAAAAATGTGGGATATGATTAGACACAACTAAATCATAAGCCCAAAACTATTTGATTCATTTTGGAAGATTGATTAAATCATGATTACTAAATCTGATTCAAATATTTCAAGATAAACCTGATATGACAACTATATCAACATGAACACAATCTCAAATAGTAATTACAGCATCACATAAAAGATTAACAGGGATTTAATAGCAAGCAAGTAAAAATATAACATCAAATTGTTGGTTTTGTAACTATTCCATATATTACTTTAGGATAAAGCCACCATTAAAACAACCCAATCAGTTAATTGAAATTGGTCGACAGGTGGTTCAAACAGTCCAATCTACCACTAAAACACAAACAAGAATGTCTACATTTTGCATTATGGCAGAGGCATAAACTTATAGCAGAGTGATAACAGTGTCAAGAAAGGCTTCACTCAAGGGATTTTAGTCAATATAGAGCAGTAGTTACTAAAAGAACAAACCTCATTGAGATGTATAATAGGGCCTTGATATAAGGAGCAAATATATCACGAAAGTGTGTTGGAAAAGTTTAAAAAGGTATGAATTCAACTAAATCAAATTCTTTTTGTTTTTCTTTTAGGCAAAACACATTTTGAAGCTCCTGAACTTATTAGGTTTTGGATATTAAGTCCCTATACATTTATTTTGTCACATTTCAGTAAAAATTAGGGAAATTTCCAAGAACATAGCAGGAATGGAGCTATTAGATCCCTAATAATAATCAATTTCTAACAATTTCAAATCAATAAAATAACAAAACATAAAATTCAGATAACATAATGACTCCCCAATGTTTGATGGAATTATGTTCTAGACCACAAATATTTGTTATATTTATATCCCATAAGATGACATGTATAGGACATTCTACAGTCAGCAGTTAGCTATTCTTTGTACGATGAGCCAAGAAAAGTGAAACAACTTGACTATAATGGAGGAGCACTTATAGAATAATGTTTGAATGCGCATATGAACTTCAAACGTATGAACACATTTTGAATTATTTCACCCAAAATTACGAGTAATTTGATGGTAGAAATGACTTGACCAATTACCTGTTACTTGGATCTGTCATATCATCATACTCCACATCAAATGGGCAAGGGAAGTCAGAATCATCAAAATCATCCTGGAAAGATCTGCTGGAACTTCTGGAAAATGAAATCTGGGGAGAGCTGTTTGATGACGATATCCTCATCCCAGATTTTCTAGTATCATCTTTTTCAAGAGAGAACATCTGCAGAATGCAAAAAGAATATTTTAAGTAAACAAAATGCGTCTGCAGAGAAAGCTCACTTTCATGAACATAAATGATACCTTCTCAATGGATACACCTGTCTGGACAAAACCTGTACTTGTGTCTGTCCTAGTATTCCCACGTCTGGTACCTCTGATAGGAGGAGATGGAGGCAAAATTTGCTTGTTGTACAAGACAGGGGAAGTACCAAGCTTAGCTGGGGGAATACTAACTGGTGCACTTTCTGATCGTAAAAGAGCCTTAGAAAGATTACTCCCAGGAATATAGATTGGTGGGGAAGGCGATGGTGAAGGTGTAAAGTTAGGGGAAGGATAATATTCATCAAAACTCATATTCTTTTTATGAACTGAAGACATTTCGGGTGGGTGAGGAGGTAAGTTCATTGGTGGGAAGCGACGAGAACTTGGATTAGAAATTGATGCATGAGATTCTGAATGAGTTGGAGATGGTGATAAACCAGATAAAGGTGGAGAGGCTTTATAATGGTCATAACTCCAACTATGCCGTCTTGAGAATGGCAAGGATGATGGAGAACCGTGTGACACTGGAAGAGAAGGAAACCTTTTAAGTGGGTCTGCCAATGGGCTCCCAACATAATCAGGGATAAATTGGGGGGGCATTAGGGTTGATGATTCTGAGCATACACCTGAAAGTGATGACCGATAGACTACTGAAAGGCAAAGCCTACCGCAGGAAGTATCCACAGGAGTGAATCCAAAATGCTGCATTTCCACTTCTTCTTTGCGAGTGAAGGGCTCCACAAAAGATGAAACCCTATGAGTAAGAGTGAAGGTGCGAATTTGACCAGATGAATTCAAATCACGGAAAATCTTATATGCAGGTAGCAGCCGGACAGTAGCATACAAAGACCTCAAAAGCAATATTGATTTCTTGTACAGCATATGCAAGGTATTACTCGACCGCCTACTCCCTGAACCAATATCCCTTGACCTCCGACTCTCATATTGCACTATCCATCTCTCTATGATTTTTTCACTCTTACCCTCAGATCCTAATTCTTCCTGATTAGAATTCCAACTACAAGGATAACGCTCCTTCAAGGAAAAATTCCTACCAAAATCCTTTTTTGGTGAATAATTAACAGGTAGCCAATCAAGTGGCCTCTGCACCAAAATCACATCAACAACCATTGGCTCCAAATTGCTCTGGCGCCAGATATCAAAATTCTCGAGAGCAGCTGGGCACTCCCTAAGGGCTAAATTAAACCATTTATCTCTTGGCCTTAAACCTGAGGAGGATGATGAAGATGAAGAGGGTGATGACATAGCTTGTTCCCCACTATAATTACGAGATGACATATAAAAAGACCTCGACTCCAGTATAATATGGAGACTTTTAGCAAAGAATTCAGTAATAACTTGTTCCATTTTAGCAGCTTCAGTGTGAGTATTACTATGAGATGATGCCATTATTGAAAATATGAGCCAGAAAAGCACAAGCCCCTTCAGTGAAATTGAGACTAGACACTAATTATCCAATTTGATATCAATTTACTGCAAACAAACAAAAGGTGCACAATCAAATGCTCGATCAAAAACTTGAAGTAATAATATAAACAAAGCCAAATCGAGCTGTAAGAAATTTTGAATAATAACAATAATAATATTAGATAACAAACAATTGAATTGCTAAAAGGGCAAAACATATATAACGTACGAGAATTCAGCAAAGCAACAGAGAACAAAAGCACATATATTTATATCCTGTTTTAAGTATAAGAAGAGAAAGGAAACGTAAGTACGAATAACACAAAAGACCAGCATCGACTTACTGTTCTTCTCATTCTCTTCGACAAACCCCCCAAAAAAAGGACTTTTCTCTTCAATTTTATTTTACTGGTTCTGGGTATCAGATAGATTTGAATTCAGCTAAGAATCTGAATTAAAGGAATTGAAGGAATCAAAGAACCCTAAAGGATCCTCCGAGCAAAATGATATATCTGCAAACGCCGAGAGCGAGGGTATCAAGAGGTATTATCTCTCTTACAAGAGAGGCAATGAATTTAAACAAATTTAAATCAGAAATTGTTTGATTGGTTCAGTTATTATGAGTTACCCAGCTTTTGTACTTTAATCAAAAATTATGAGACGGGCAAGCACCCTTCTCCATCAAGGAAACGAACTTGACACCAAAGCATACATGGGACCACTGTTCAGATTTATCTTGCCACGTCAGACTGTGGCCAACTCCTATTTAAGATCGGACATGGGATTAATAAGGATCTGTTGTGATTTTGATTTTTCTAGTTGGAAACCCACGTTACATGCAGACGGTTTTTTAATAAAATAAAATATAGTGTTTATCTACGTAAAGAAAGTAGCCCTATTAAATTCATGTATATGTCATAAAATCTTAGTAAGTTTCTAATTTTGCCAATTAATTTGATTACAAAAATGTAAAGTATAAGCTCGCACTCTATAGGGTTTGAATAACTAAAACGTTCATGATCATCATGTCATATCCTTTTTCTTATCGACTTGAAAGGGAAGATAATAGTTTGGGGTCCTTTGTTTGACTTGTTGCAGTGCTTGTTTTCTGTTGTAGTGTATTCGGAGGGTTTTTTTTTTTTTTTTTTTTTTTTTTTTTTTTTTTTGTAGCATAAAAGAATTTAGCGTATAAATTAGTTTATTTATATATTATGTGATGCGGTATGTTGGAAAAAATATATTTCAGTAGAAGATTAAAATGGCAAAATACGTAAATAAACTTTTTAAGGTTTCAGCAAATATTTTTGAGCAAAATTTGTTTAGCTCAGTGACTGGATGAATAGTCTTTGTTTCTGAAGTAAATAAATGCCGCAAAAGATTCATTGCGGTATGAAAACAATCATATTTTGCTTTCTTGACGCATTCTACACCTACTTAATCCTTGAAGTATGGAAAGGAACATGTATGTATCACTATAAGAAAATGTTTATTTAGCGACGGAGTCATTTCCGTCGCTAAATGGCGACGAAAATTAACATCCGTCGCTAATTAACGATGAAAATTAATTTTCGTCGCTAATTAGTGACGGAAAATAAAATTCGTCGCTAAAAATGGCGTCAAAATTTCCCTCCAAAGTTGCCGACCGAAATTTGAGACGGTTCTTAGTAACCGTCGCTAAAAATAGCGATGAAAATTCTTTTCCGTCCCTGAAAAAATAAGAAAATAACTTAATTTTATTTTTAGCGACGGAATAAACATCCGTCGCTAAAAATTGCGAAGGAATAAAAAAACCCGGCGCTAATAAATTGTCATTTTTATTTTTTAGCGACGGCATATTCAATCCGTCGCTAAAAGTAGCGACGGATTGAATATGCCGTCGCTATTTTTAGCGACGGAATATTCATCCGTCGCTAAATTGAAATTAAATCACTTTTCCTCTCTTTTTAGCGACGGAATATACTTTCCGTCGCTAATTCCGTCGCTAAAGTGAAATTAAATTTACTTTTCCCTCTCTTTTCTCTCTCTCTCTCTCTCCCTCTCCTCCCTCTCCTCTCCCCGTTTCTGGCCCTCTGCCCAGCCACCGCCCCTCCCCTTCCCTCCTGCGCCGATCGGCGAGCCTCCCCCTCCCTCCCTTCTCGGTCCTCCTTCCCCCTCTCTCTCTCTCTCTCTCTTTCTCTCTTCTCCCTCTCCTCTCCCCGTTTCTGGCCCTCTGCCCAGCCGCCGCCGACCACCGCCCCTCCCCCTCCCTCCGGCGCCTCCTTCCCCTCCCTCTTTTCCCGCGCCTCTCTTTCTCTCTCTCTCTCTCTCTTTCTCTCTCCTCCCTCTCCTCTCCCCGTTTCTGGCCCTCTGCCCAGTCGCCGCCGACCACCGCCCCTCCCCCTCCCTCCGGCGCCGATCGGCGCGCCTCCCCTCCTCCTCCTCCGGCTCCAGGTAATTAAATAATGATTATTATTATTATTATTATTAATTTATTTATGTTAGATGAATATTGGTAAATATTAAATATTGTTTAAATTTATAATTCTTAACACTTTATTGTTATTAAATTTATTAATAGAATTTTTCATATTATGATTATTATTGTTAATTGGGTATGCTAATTGGAATTGTTATTAGTATTATTAAATAATTATTCTAATTATTAATATGATTATTATAATTTTTTTTAAGTAGTTGTGTTAATTATTGTTATTATTATTATTATTTAATGGGTATGTTAAGTAGATATATTATTAGTATTTGTTATTATTTCTATTAAGAAGTTGTGTTAATTTTAGTTATTATTATTATTATTATTATTCAACATGTTATTATTATTAAATTAAAATCAGTAAAATTTGTACCTTAATTAATATTATTATTATTATTATTATTATTATTATGTTAATTTGTATTGTTATTATTATTATTTATTTATGTTAATTTGTTATTAATTTTTTTTTATTTTGTAAAATTTCCCGACGGAAATTAATTTCCGTCGGGAAATTTGCAGACGGAAATTTAATTTCCCGACGGAAAAAAGTCCGTCGGGAAATTTACCTACGACTAATATGCTGACGGAATGAATTTTCGTCGGCAATTTAGTTTCCCGACGGAAATTCCTTATTTTCCGTCGGGAAATGCTTTTTTTCTTGTAGTGTATATTCAACCATATTACAGAACTTTTGTTACTTTATTCACGCAAAGTTTTATAGCATCTAGTAAAATAAAACAGACTATTGAAATTAAAAAGCAAAGCCATGACTTCTTCAAAGCCAAAATATAGTCTTTATGAATATATGAAATATATAATAATTTCCGAATACTAAAACTCCGATTGAAATAAATGAATTTAAATTATAAAATTTATTTACAAATAAATTTCATATAAAATTTATTTGTAAATGAATTCCAATACTTAAAATTTTCGATAAATACTGAATCAATAATAATATTTTTTTTAAAAAAAAGTCATATATATATTAACATTTAGTGCAAAATAGTGGTAGGAGAGGAAAAAAAACAGTCGTGAACAGATTACGTTAATTGCATAAAACTAATTTATTTTTAACAAATGATCAAGAGGGTATTATAATTTTTTTAAATTTTAACGCTTAAAAACATGAAATTTATTTGCAAATTCCACTTATTTTGGTGGAATTTGGTAAAAGTATGATGAATTCGATGGATAAATTCAATTCCTATTTTTTATTTATTTCAAGCATAAAAAATAGAAATTGTAAATGAATTCTATAAAATTTTATGAAATTTATTTGTTTCAAGTGGAGTTTAAGTTGAATAAGTAGCCAAGATGATGATGAAATTAAGCTAAGAAAGCAATTAAAGGATAAATTAAAATTTATCTATTACCAATGCTCTGATACCAACTTATGCAGAACCCCAGAACTATAGTAGAATCCGAAACCCCAACATACAAAATATATGAACACAAACAAACAAGTAAAAGTTCTCTTGCCAAACCCCTAATCAATCTATGAATAGTAGGGTGTGCATCGGTCGAGTTCGGGTCAACTTGATTCGAACCCGATTAACCCAAGTCCTGGATTAAATTTTGTCATGCTCTCCAAATTTGATGATGTTCCTGCAGTTGATGATGTCTTTTGACTAGGTTGAACTTGACTTTGAATAAATTTTTTCAACTCTATAAATTGGATAAACTGTTATAAAATGAATAAACAAAATAACATTAATATAAGATATTAAACAAGGAAAAAATATATACCATCCTCAAATTTTTCAATGATAGCTAAATTTTCTTCGATTTTTATGTGTTCATTAGATCCTTGAAGCCAATCTTGCATGCATATCAAAGTTTTCACAATTTTAGGAGTTAATGAACTCCTAAAATGAATCAAACACTCTCCCACTAGTGCTAAATGCAGACTCTGAGACCACTTTAGAAATTGGAACCGCTAAAATATCTCTAACCATACAAGAAATGATAGGAAATTGCTCAGAATTCAATTTTCACCATTTCAACAAGTCAAAATTTCTTTCCCTTTCCATTATCATACACGACTTCATTTTAGTACAAGTTCAACTCACTTTTTCTATCTTCTAAAATACCAGTTTTTACTCTTGCACGCTTAATTCTTTGTTTCAGAATTCCTCTTTCCTCAGTATCGGATCTAATTAAAATCGAACTTGATCAATTATTAACTCCAGAACTATAATCAGCTTGCAGTTTTCTCTTATATTCATCAAATAACTCATTCTTGGCAATTTTAACACCTTCAAATAAATGCTTCCCTTTTTCATCATCATAAATTGTAACAAAAACATCCTAAATGTTTTTAATTTTTCTCTAAGATCAAGCATAGATGCCATGTAAATGAGTCTATTCATTTTATCATAATCTCTCCAATATTTGTCAAATTTATTTTGCATTTTTAACCCCATTTCCATTACTCAACATCAGTTCTTGCTTTTCAATCAGACAACTTGGCATACAAATTACTAATTTTAGTCTAATATGTGTTAGATGTGACATAAATGAAACAAAAAATGTGCAAGGTAGCAACATAAAATTATTTCAGCATGTTTGTAATTCTATCTACCACCCGCCAATTAACCCATGTAGGCATGGGCGGAGCCACGTTATGGTGAGGGCGTGCACATGCACACCCTCAAATTTTCTTTTTCTTTAAATATATATATAAAATAAATTTGTGACCCCCCTAATTTAATTTAAGTGACACATCTAATTTAATTTATGTTTATTTTTTCAAATTTTACTCCCAATATTTTTGGATATAGATAAAATTAAAAATTTATTTATAACACTATTATTCAAATATTGCGGGTAAAAAATTTGATACTTTTAGACATATAAAAATAAAATTTGCCTCTTTTTTAAAATAACGTCATTTTATTCTTGTTCAAAACGATGTCATTTTCATTTTTATTACCTCTGCCCTTTCTTTTTTTTTTCCCCTTTTCTTTTCTTCCATTTGTTCCATTCTTGGCCTGATTTTTTTTCCTTGGTCCAAATTTTATCCCTTCATTTTGCCCTCATCTATCGCTTCATCCATCGTCGTTGGTCGCCAAATTTTCCTTCCTCTTTTTCTCTCTCAGCGTGTGACCCCTTTGACTTCAGGGTCCTGGCTCCGCCCCTGCACGTAGGTGGACCACCCAAACCAGCAGTCATGCATGAGTCCAATTCAATTTTAAAGAATAGATCCGCAGTCTCATAATCATCAAAAACCTTTTCATATTGAAGTGCAGTGCTTAACGTCAAATATATGGAGTTCTATCTGGTTGCCACATCTAAACATAATGACTTTGAAAACTCAATTCCCTCAGCCACACAACATTCTTTAAATCTCTTTAATCTAACAAGTGATGATCCAATAAATCTACATGCATTCCTTACTCTTTTAACAGCAATGTCAACATCATTCAATCTATCTTACACGACAATGTTAAGTATATGAGCAATGCATCTCATATGAATCCATTTCCCTTCTAAAATAGAAATTTCTTTAGCAATGAATTTATTTTTTAAAATTGCAACCATCTTATCATTTGTTTTTGGATTGTCAACTGTAATGCAAAATACTTTCTCATAAATCACCCCCTCCTTGAGACATTTTTCTATATCCTAAGCAAACATTTCACCCTTATGACTACCCACTAGACAAAAATTCACAATTTTTTTGCAACTTCTAATCATTATCAATAAAATGAACAGTCGAACACATGTAATTGATATTCTGTGTTGAGGTCCATGTATCAGTAGTTATACAAACAGATTGAGCATGCTCTTTAATAAATGATTTTAATTTTTTTCTTCACTAAACAATTGGCTATTATCACGTGTCACAATCCATCTTGATAGCATTTTGAACCAAGGACATAAACTAGCAAAAAATTTCGTAAATCCTTCTCTCTCAACAAAACTAAATGGAAGTTCATCAAGTATAATCATTAAAGTAAGACACTTCCTATTGTACTCTTGTTTAAATTTCCAATTACTTAGTGATCCATTAGAGCTACCATCAACAATAGAAGTTAGTTGTAAAGACAATTGTGATTGTCTTATTTCTACATTATATGGGTGCATTTTATAATTGTTCATATGGTTCTTAAGTGTAGTAGTACCATGCTTTTTTGGATCACAATAAAATTCCTTGTTACAGTGAATACACTTGCACTACAAGAAAAATGGAGATTTGCGACGGAATATTAGCGATAAAATTTTTTCCGTCTCTAACTACCAACGAAAGTAAGTTTTCGCCGCTATTTAGCGACAAAAATTCATCTCGGTTGCTAAATAGCAACAAAATTTTTTTCGTCTCTAACTAGCAACAAAAGTAAGTTTCAGTTGCTATTTAGCGATGGAAATTCATCTCGGTTGCTAAATAGCAACGGAATTGCATTTTCGTTGCTAAAAAAGGGCGCACTTAAATTCCCGCCATTTTTTGCGAAGAAAAATTGCGACGAAAAAAATATTTCGTTGCTAAAAGTAGTGGGAAAAAATTGAGGCAAACAATAGCGGGGGGAAAAAAATTAACGTCGCTAATTTTAGCGACGGTATCGGCTGTCCGTCGCTAACATAGAGATGGAATATGGTTTGTTAATGTCCGTCTCTATTTTTAGCGACATATATTAATAGCGACGGTATTATTATGTCATCGCTAATTAGCAACGGGTAAAATGAGCCATCACTATTTAGAGATGGAACACTTATACCGTCGCTATTTAGCGACGGAAAAGTTGTCCCGTCAATAAAAGTTGAGGTTATAAATACCCCTTTTTCCCTCTTTTCTCTCTCTTATTGTCCCTCTCTCCTCCCTCTTTTTTCCTTTTTTCCTTCCTCCCTCGCACTGTCTATTCCCCCTCCCCCTAGCATCTGCCCACCGCGAGATCTGGCCAGCTGCCGCCGCTGGAAGCCACCGCCGACCGATCCACGTCCGAGTCCGCCTGCGCTGGTCGCTTCCTCCTCCGCGCCTTCTGCTCCTCCTTCCACACGTGCTGTTGGTTCTGCCGCACCCTAGGTCAACTTTTCTTCCTTTTTTTACTTATTTTATTTTATTGTTTGAATTTATTGTATAATTTGTTAATATATATGATTTTATTTAAGTTTTATTTTTTTTAAAATTTTATTATTGTACATTAAATTTATTTTATTATAGTTTTAATTTTGAGTTATATTTGTGTGTATATTTATTATTTTGTGTGTATATTTATTATTGTGTGTATATTTATTAAATTTGCGTATATATTTTATTTAAGTATTATTTTGTGTGTATATTTGTTATTTAATTTTTGTGTATATTTTTATTTAATTTTCTGTGTTTATATTTTGTATTACAATTGTTATTGTATGAAAAAAATTTGTATTTTATTATGTGGCATATTTGTTATTATATGTATTAGTGTTTTATTTTGTGTATGAATTTATTTTTTAATGTGTATATTTTTCATTTTAATTGTTATTATATTTATAATTATTTTAAACGTGTAACAAATTTGTTATTATATGTATTAGAGTTTTAATTTTGTATTATAATTTGTGTATATTTATTTTTTGATGTGTATATTTTGTATTCTAATTGTTATTATATCTATTATTGTATTGTAATGTGTGTGTGTATTTATTTTTTTTGTAAGTGTGTATTATATCTGTTATTAGAATTATTTTTTTTTAAAAAAAATTCTATTTTATTTGTTGTTATATGTACTATATTTTTGATGAATATGTATTATTTTGGTGTATATATTTATCGTTTTTTGTAAGTGTGTATTATATTTGTGTATTCATTGTTAAGCGACAAAATACGTTGAAATAATTAGAAATTTGATGAAATGTGCCACATAATTGATTTTAAATTAAATTTGAAATTTCTTTAACAATTACAAAATAGTTCCCTACAAAACAGTAGTGCATTAGTTAAAAATTAGTACTATTAATATGAAGCATAAAATGTATGACTGGTTCGAGTACAGGAGACTCTGCAACGTCAGACAGTAGAATCTGAGAATATTGATCACACCTAGATATTTCTTGAAGTAGCTGGAGGTAAGGACCACCGTGGACGGATTTTTGGCTTAGGATCTTTTGCCACCACATGCTACTCGCAATCCTCCAGTTTCAGTACAGCTGCATCCAGTAGGTGAGCCTCATCCAGTAGTAATTGTGGTGAGCTTCAAAACTAATTAGATGCGCTCAAGAACCGAATGTCACAGATGGAAGAGCTCCTTTTACGAAATTTGAATTCCTCACAGGATCATCCTGATTCGCCTCATGCGTAGAGTTATTTATCGCTTTTAATTATTTGTAGTACGTTTCCTTTATTGTAGTATGTTTCCTTTACTATTTATAGTACGTTTTCTTAACAATACATTATTGCCTTTTTTTAATTAAATATATTTTTAATTATATTAATTTTATCGATTGCAATTTTTATAGTTATTTCATTTTAATATACATGTTGATATTTATTATAATTATAATTTAAATTTAATATATATAAAATAATTAAATAAATAAAAAATTATAAAATATATTAAAAAAATTTCATTTAGAGACGAAACTTTATTTCTGTCGCTAAATACAACGACGAAAAATTATATTCTGTCTCTATATTTAGCGACGAAAATGCTTAATCCGTCGCTAAAATTAGAGACGAAAACGGTTAATCCGTCGCTAAAATTGACGACGAAAATACTTAATCCGTCGCTACAATTACCGACGGAAAAAAGAGTTCCATCGCTAATTTTAGCGATGGAAATTTACCATCGCTAAAATTAGGGACGGTAATTTTCGGTCGCTAAATTTCGCGACATCGTAAATAGCGACGAAAATTTTGTTGACTAACTTCGGTCATTAAATCCGAATAGCGATGGAGTTCGGTTGCTATTTTCCGTCGCTAAATCTAATTTTTCTTGTAGTGTTGCCTTTCCTGACATCTTGTACATTATAAATTTGTGTGAAATGTACCCAAACAATAGATCTCCTTGGGAGTGCCTTTCTTTTTTTTTTAGGCTGCTGCAGGAGTGCTTGATGCCTCACGCGTATTGCCTATTACTCCTGTGTAGCGGGAACCTTAAATAGCTCTGTTGATGCGATCTCTTCCTCCAATTCAATTTCATTTGATTGAGACATCTATAGGTTTAAGAAAATAAAAATTCAGTATGTTTAAAAATCAAAAATCATAAATAGAATGGTAATAATGTAGTGTATCTTTATCTAATAAGTAATAATGCAACAGTGTATCATCATCAAAAATTAATAATGCAGTAGTGTATTTATGTCTAATTAATTTTTTTTCAGATACTTTTAAAAAATAACAGATAAAATATACAAACAATCGAAATAAAAATTCAAATATGATAACAGTACTCTTTCATGATCGAAGACAATTCTTTTTTTTTTTTCTGAAGCAAAGTTAGTTTATGGATTTTGAGTCATTTGATCAAAATTAATTTATTCTGATGATATTATCTAGGTATATAGCAATATGGTCCATAAAAACTGCAGCAATATAGAGCATGAAAAATATCACAGATTTATTATTTTCATATTAAATAAATAAAATAAAATCTGCATTATTCTAAAAATAATAGATATATTATGTCCATTTCATGAAAAAGAAAAAATCTTGTACAATATCCTGAAAATATGGGTTTTTTTTTTTTTAGTTTGGTGTGAAATTTGTAAAAATTAGGAAGAGTGGTGCTACAGGAGAAGTAATTGGAATATTGGTGTGTCGAAAAACGGCACACATATTTGCCGTTTTATGAAATGGAGGGGACCACGGGGAAATGGGAAAAGTTGCCAGAAAACGGCAACCATTTGTGCCGTTTTCTGGCACGAAATTATATATATTTTTTTTATTTTGCCAGGCGTTAAACGGCACCATTTTGCGCCTGGAGAGGGGCGTCAGAAAACGGTGCTAAAGCGTGCCATTTTCTGACTTATTAAAACGTCGTCGTTTCATCGAATAATTCGACGAATTATTGAGGGATTGAGTGGTGGGCCAGGCGGGACAGAAAACGGCAACTGTAAATGCCGTTTTCTGTCCTGAGGGACTATTCCCTCATGCGGCTGCAGCGCACGGGAAGTACTATGCGCTGCAGCCTTACCAGACCCGTGCCCTCTTCAGGGCACGGGTCTGTGTGGGGAAATGTAAATTTTTTTATTTTTTTATTTTTTTTTTAAAAAATTGCCTATAAGAAGCCACCCTCGTTTCATTTGCAACATTTTGAAATCTGAATAACAAAGGTAAGGTTTATCTTGTTTTCGTTTCGTTGTATAATTAAATATATTATTTGAAAGAATTTTTTGTACGTATTGTGAAGTTAATTATTTCATGAAATTAATGTTAGATAATATTATTGTTGTGAGATAATATTTAAGTTGTTAGCTAATATTTAATGAAATAATTATTAGCTAATGTTTTAGTTGTTAGGTAATATTTTATCATTTGAATATTATAGTTTAATATTGATGTAAATATATTATGAAGTCGTTATGGTTGAAATAAAAAATATTATTACATTAATATGATGAATTTGACTAACATAAATTTTTGTTTCGGAATGCAGGCGGGTTATATTGAGAAACAGTATTTTGTTCAGCATTTTGAAGTTAAGTTTTTGCTTATTTGTAATTATTAAATAATATTGTAGTTGTGAGATAATATTTTAATTGTTAGGTAATATGGCATGAAAAAATTAGTAGTTAATATATTGTTATTTTAATATTTTAGGTTAAGGTTGATATAAATATATTATTAAGTTGGTGTAGTTGAATTAAAAAATATTGTTACGTTAATATTACGAATATGACTAACATAAATTTATTTTTCAAAATGCAGGAGATTTGTATTGGAAAAATTAATTTTTGTTCAGCATTAAGAAGGTAAGATTTTGTTGTCTATTTTGTACTAAATAAAAGTTAATGATGGAAAATTTAATAAATTTGTAATGTAGGTTTGTTTAATAAGTTAATTCATTTTTTGATACTGTATCGCGTATAATAAATTTAGAAAACGTAAAATATAACAATGTAAAATATACCAATGTGAAATATAATAACATAAAAAAAATTTTTATGTTGCCTTTTTTAATGTGAATTTAATATTATAGATGGTGCGAACGTATTTAACCCCTAGAGCGATGATGGGTGATTTCACGAAGGCAATAGTTAAGAGGAAATGGGATGATTTGTATTGCAGCCGAATTGAAAATGGAATGACAATGTCGGAGTACTTCGTCCAAATGAATAAAAAATTACAGGATATTATAATGCATGGATATCCAATGACGGAGGCAAAAAAAGTTGAGGCAATTTGGATGACGATGCCAATAATTTTTTTGCCACTAATTATAAGAATTTGGAATATGGATGAGGTGACAAAATATGAGAAAGTTGTTTTCATATTTTTAAAAGATGTATACGGAATTAGTGAAGAAGAATTTTTAAATGTTAGGGATACAATACCAGTACCCCAAATAACTTATTGTAGGTGGCATAATTATAGTTTATGGCCTAAACATTATGTCCATTAGATCGTGAGATGAAAAAAAAATGTAATTGTTGTTTGATTTGTAATATTATTGATGTTTGAAGAATGGTGTTGCTTATAATATAGCAATGTTAATTATTTTTGAGAATGATAATATCTATTTATACTTTTTTTTGTAATAATATAGAAAATGCAATGTAATCTATATTCGAAAATTGTATAACAAAATATCGGAGTGGTGTAAATTGTGAATAATTTGTGTTATCTATATGGGAAATTAAAATCAACGTGAACGATCATAAGATAATGAAACGAATAAAACTTAATATCGTATTTAAAAGAAGTTAACATATATGATGAAAAAATTGATACAGGTGAGGACATGGATCGATATGTGGGAGCTGCACGAATTAATCCGAGTCCCATTAATAGGGAACTGCTGATTCTTCAAGGGAGACACCGATTTGATGCAATTTAGAATAATTCGGTAATTATTTAGTTATAAATTTAACGTAAAGAGAAATATTTAATTTATTTGTTTGTGTTGACCTTACGACCTGGCTTATTTTGTGAATGCTGAAGGCTGAGAGGGATTTGTTGAGGACCCAAAGGTGTAGTGTAGATGAGCACTATACGGCTATTGATCAAAAAATTTTACCTTATATAAGGGCAGCTGGTCTGGTGGGGCTAGTGAATATAGGAGTGGTGTGTTTAGATTGGAATTTAATCACATCGCTTGTTGAGCGATGGCGACCGGAAACGCACACATTTCATCTGGCATGCGGTGAGACAACAATTACCCTTCAAGATGTGGGAATTTTGATGGGTTTACCGATCGACGGTGAACCCGTGACGGGTCGAACAAATATGGATTGGCCAACAATTTGTTATGAGCTACTAGGAGCAGTTCCAACTGAAAATGATATGCGTGCTGAAAAAGTAAAATTGACCTGGTTGGATGCTACCTTTAATGAGGTGCCTAACAATGCAACTCCGAAAGTCGTATGACAGCATGCTTGTGCGTGGATGTTAAGATGTTTTGGCGGCATGTTATTTGCTTTGCAAAATGCTTCACTGGTGCACTTAATGTGCCTACCACTTTTAGCGGATTTAGAAAATGTTAGCCAATACAGTTGGGGGTCGGCCTGTCTAGCATGGCTTTATAGAGATCTTTGTAGGGCAACGCGTCCCGATGCGAAGGGAGTTTCAGGATATCTTCAACTCCGACAGATGTGGGCGTGGGAGAGGCTCCCCCAATTTCGACCGGAATATGTGGAGCCATATACGATAAATACGAGCATGCCTTATGGATTCAGGTATATGTGTCATTGAGAAAATTAATTAATTGACTTGAAATTTTGAAATAGTGTAAATAACTGCTTTATGAGCAATTTGTTTTATTAGGTGGGCACAGCACGTCGAACCGCGCAACATCCATATGCACAGGATGAAAACGAATACGTATCGAGAAATTTTAGATACGCAGTCAATATAACAGGTTGACATTGAAAAATAATGCTTAATACATTTAGTAAAAAACTATAAATTATTTATGAATTATTTGTTTAATTTTATGTGTGTTACAGTTTGAATGGGAGCCCTATGCAAATGTGATACAGTTGCTCCCAGAATTTTGTAGAAGGGGCCAGTGCTGTTGGATGTCTGTTGTACCACTCATTTGCTTCTATATAATTGAGTGGCACCATCCAGACAGAGTAATGAGACAGTTTGGTTTTAACCAACCAATTCCATCTCCACCGATGGTACAAGATAACTTACATTCTATAGACTTGCGTGGACAAAATCAGGTGAATTGGGCTTTAGAATTTTCAGCATTCATTAATGAGTGGAGAAACCGTCATAATAGGGTTGTAATTGGCCAAGGGCAGAGACAACATTTAAGCAATCGTTCTGAGTACATGCAGTGGTATGTACAACGAACAAGACGATGGATCACTCCAAGCGGCGCATCCCGAGCAGCTGCCGTAAGTATTTTAATCTTGTAACGTATGTGAAATTTATTTTTCATTAATTGTATATCGCGTAATTTAATTTTAGGCGGATGGCCTCGAAAGACTAGTACATGATGAAGGTGATACTATAATGGGTCGAGGGTTAATGGCTAGTATACTTGGTGCAATTGGTCATGAATCTAGATTACAAACAGAGTATCCAAGGCAGCTGGCACCAAATACAATAAATATTCAACCGATCGAAACTCAGTTTTAAGACTTTCGAACACAGCAACGTCGAAGAGGGATGGCTGACAGGCGGCCAGTTGTTCCAGAGAGGTATAACAACCCTAATGTCACTCAAATTCCACCACCCATGTCGTGGCCTTTTAATGACATTCAATGTCCGCTTGAACAATGCACGACGCCATTTCCAAGCATAAATGTTACATCGTACGAAGTTGATTCAACGAGTTTTGATCATACTGATGTAGGTGGTTCAAGTTATAACAATCCTAGTTTTCAGATGTCTTTCAGACACCCATAGAATACCGCGTCCCGGCATTTGGTGATGATCTGCAATCATCTATCGCCCAGCAGCAATCACAAATTGTCCAAAGTATTTTTGGTGGCTTTGAGGACACGAATTTGCAGCGAAATAAAGGACAAGCACCATCATTGACACAATTCTACCGTGACGTACTTAGCGGTGATTCTATCTTTAGTAGGGTACCCTCCGACCATTTCTTGCCGACAGATCCACCTACCGACTCGGATGAGGCAGGAGGTGAAGGCCCAAGCAATCCTGAAGCCCAACAACCGCCGCGTAGGTTTCCCGGGCAACGTAGAAGGCCAACTAGATGCGGGACAGGATCACATCTTTTACCATAATTATCAATATGTTTTTTGCATACTTAATACGTCAATGCCGACAGACTAATAGATTGAACAATATAACTATTATCTTCGTTGTGCATTTTAATGTTGACATGTCTATTTTCATTACCGCGAAAAATTAAAATAATATATTAATACATTAAATATAATATGATTAAAATTAACACAACAATTAATATGCAAACCCTCAGTTTCATTGTCATGCTCATGGTTTAAATAATTAAAACACGTATCAATCTCATGTACCTATTATAGATTTATTCCCCTTGTTATGGATTGCCGCTCATTTTTCATTAATTACTTAATTTATTTGAAAACCCAAAAACAAAAACAATAGATGAATATATGATCAAAACACAGAAGCATACAATAACAAATATTCTCAAATATGTCACACTTATACATACCGAACTTAAAGCATACAGTACATATTAGCAATACATATAAACTAAATAAATCAAGGATAGCTTGACGTATACTTAGACGGACCGGCCACATTTGGGCATGTATTTCTGTTATGACCTTCATTCCGACATAACGTGCATCGATTAGGCCAACTTCGGTCTCTTCTATCCATTTCGTTTCTATATCTAGCCGTTCGTGGTCTGCCCTTTTTACGTACTAGCTCCGGGTTGGGAATGACTGTCGGACCTATATGGCTCCCAATAATCACAGTGTGCCAGAGGTTGGAAAAAGGCCTGGTAACAACTCAGTGCCTCTGACAGTTTGTAACATTTATCGACATATGTCCACATGTCAACACGTACATGCATGCAAGCTGCAATTGCATGTGAACATGGCATTTTTGTCCCTTAAAACTTACCGCATTCATATGTGCGGCAATCCAAATTAACTGCTTGTGAGTTATTCCCTTTTCGCCTGCTCTTTTGATTTCTAGTCCTTATAACGAAAAGCCCAATACGTCTATCGAAACTTTCAACTCTATGCTCTGTGGCCTTTTGGGCGCATCTGTTCATCTCCAGCATACATCTTGCAGTGTACCTATTACCCGCGGCCATCTAGGCACGATACATGGTCCTTCTGTCATCGAAATATTTCACCATTCGCGCAAATACGTGCTCCATAACACTACAAACTGGCATCATCCGTACGCCCTTTAAAGCACTATTGACACTTTCGGCAATATTAGTGGTGGCGTTGCCATATCTTTGCCCATTATCATGCGACAATGTCCACTTTTCCAAATTATTTTGCATGGCCCAATTGTACGAGTCATCATCGAGTTCCTTTATCGCTTCCATTATTTTGAAGAATTTTCTCGGCTGAAATTTGCTTGCTGCAAATAAAAGAAGACATTTACATTCAAACATGCTCGCCACGGTTGAGAAAAAATTATCGAAAAATTACTTGTGACGTACCTGCTTTATACAACATGTCCTTGATTTTGGGATTTCGGTGTGTGGTATTGTAGTTAGACACGAAATGGCGTAGATAATAACGATGGAATGCCAATGGCTCCTTCCACCCGCTATTTTCATTGCGAAATAATGCCAAAATGCCAGCATGTCGGTCAGAAATAACTGTTATTCCTGACTGTTTTGTGACATACCGCCTGATGCATGTCATGAACCACGCCCAGCTAGATTTATTTTTGCCCTCAACTACGGCAAATGCTGTCGGGAACAGATAATTGTTACCATCAATAGAACTGGCAATTAAAAGAGTTTGGTGAAACTTGCCCATCATGAACGTCCCATATATTAGCAATACCGGCTTGCAATGTGATAGCCCATCTATGCATGGCTTAAATGTCCAAAATAGTCTTTTGAATTGCGTATAATTTTGTTTCGCGCTATCATCAACAACAAATTCATAGCAGAATCTCGGATTGTACCTTTCCATTGCTTTAAGATAAACTGGCAATATCCCGTACGAATCCTCATAGTTGCCAAAAATTTCTTCCAGCGCCTTAGTCTTCGCATACCAAGCCTTGTTGTACGAGACTACATAGTTGAAACGATTCCTCATGTCGGCCATTATAACACTAACTTTTAGATCGGGGGCTGCACTAACCATCTCTAAGATACAATCACAAATGATCTGCGTATCTAATTGTCTGTGCTGCTGAGAAAGCAGTGATGCTGTGCAGCTGTGTGCTGCCTTGTACACACTGATTATCTAGTATGCACATGTCCTCTTTTTCATGGCACGTAACCTCCACTGACAACCTGTTTCATCTGCTCTTGAGCAACAAACAACCCAAAAAGATGGCTTCGATTCCACAACTTTGTAAGAAACATTGTTCATAATTGACCATTTCTTCACACATGCCTTCACTTCATCTTTCGAAGCGAACAGCAAGCCTTCACAAAATTCAGATACACCGTCCCACCTCCCCGTTGGTAAATCATTCGACATGTTAATCGCCGCTTCTGCGAAATTGACATTTGTATGGTGCAATGATGGAAATTGAAAGCGTGATATCTCATTCTGTCTCCCACATCATATCTGACATCGTTAATATTCATATTCTGTATGCCTTCTGAAACATGGGTTGGGCAAGCTGTACTAACTTGATCAACTTCTCTAATACCGGTTTCCTCAAATGCATCATTCAAGTCAATCTCCTGGCCGTCCTCCTCCGGATCTAAACTTGGAGAAATGTACCCATTATCGGTATCAGCTATGCGCTACTTGCACCGTCTCGACATTCAACCCTTGAACTTGACCCAATATTAAGTTCATTCTGCCATATAAACTCTCTTATTGGACTTGCTTCTATCGTTTCCAAATCATCATTCCCTTCCCTCTGTGCAGGATCCTCACACTGTATAGCAAATACGGTCCCACTACTGCACGTAACATTTAACTCATCAACAAATACATTTCTCTCATCCCCCATCAAAGTTGGATCTCCAACATTATCCCTATTCATGTTATCAAAATCGTTCACCACATTCTGTTCATCCCCAATCAGGATTTTTTCGATTTCAATAATTAACTCCGCCACCGTATATCCAGGAAATATTACAAAATTTTCAAATATTTGATCTATGTCATCGTCGTCAGTAACATCCATAAGTGCCCAAGAATACGAGCCCTGACTGTTTACAGGACACTTATATATTACTCTTCTAACCCTAACATCAACAGATAGATCCAATTTTACTGATATTTTATGAATAAGTTCCTGATATGTCGGTTTATTTCTAAGTTTCATTCGCCTCGAGCGTCCTGATGAGCTTGACGTATCATACTAATAACCGGCCATTCCCCATATTGACTGCCCTCCACTATGTAATATAAAGATGGCTGGAATCGATATTTTCGTCCTCCTACATTTAATGTAATTATATTTTTCAATTAATCAATATTTTAAATATCATTGATGTTTACATACTACCCACATATTTTCATTTCCCTTGTAAATTAAATTTTTTCATGCAACTAATTTTATTTAATCTAAATCATCTAATAATTTTATCCCATAACTATACACATATTCACGATTATAAATTAATTCAATTAACTATACAACAATATATAATCGATAACTATCATCACCTATTCAAACATAATTTATATCATACAAAAAAAATTAAGAACTTAAGAAATTTACCTATTCAAATTATGATTATAACTTAACACATTCTACTTAAGTATGGCAACAAAATAACAATTTCATCCCGTATCGTTACACATATTCACAAATACAAATTAATTCAATTAACTATACAATAATATATAATCGATAACTATTATAATCCATTCACACATAATTTATATCATGCATAAAAAATAAAAATAAATTTACCTATTCAAATTATGCTTGTAACTTTAATATAGCTTTTCTTGCACCTGTGATTAAAATATGACAAAAAAAATATTAAGCAT
The DNA here is from genome assembly GCA_947683425.1 of Excoecaria cochinchinensis. Classification (NCBI taxonomy): domain Eukaryota; kingdom Viridiplantae; phylum Streptophyta; class Magnoliopsida; order Malpighiales; family Euphorbiaceae; genus Excoecaria; species Excoecaria cochinchinensis. The sequence continues at coordinate 1,992,186 of CANTUQ010000153.1, read as the reverse complement.
ACACTCACATGTTATTAACATTATTATTTTATGCTTTATTCACAAAATCATACATTTTTTCTTTCCTTGACCGCAGCACCAACGACTTATCTATTTCATATATTAAGACGAAATGAAGATGTATATAAGTAAATATGTAAAGGATAAGTGAAACGCAAAATAAATATAAGAATACCGGTTATGCAATTGAAAGCAAAGAAATGAAATAAATCTGAAGAGTGCCTTTATAAAGAGCTAGAATGGGGAATTCAAATTATTTAAAAAATTTTACAGACCCGTGAAGCACCCTTCACGGGTATGATAGGGTGTAGCGCACAGTAAGTTCTCACTGTGCGCTGCAGGGAATCCGATCAAAAAATGGCACATGATTGTGCCGTTTTCTGACTGTCCTGCCCCCCCTCACCAACTCCTCCTCCGCCAGAGAGAACGACGGCGTTTTAATAAGTCAGAAAACGGCACGCTTTAGCGCCGTTTTCTGACGCCCCTCTCCAGGCGCAAAACGATGCCATTTTGCGCTTGGCAAAATAAAAAATATATATATAATTTCGTGCCAGAAAACGGCACAAATGGTTGCCGTTTTCTAGCAACTTTTCCCATTTTCCCGTTCAAAAAACGGCAAATATGTGTGCCATTTTTTGACACACCAATATTCCAATTACTTTTCATGTAGCACCACTCTCCCTAATTTTTACAAATTTCACACCAAACTAAAAAAAAACCTGAAAATATGATACAAATTGATTTTGGTCTTTGATTTTACTACACTTTCTTCTACTTTTAACCAAAATATAAAAAGCATTGAGGATAACAAGCAAGAATTCACTTACCTTCGTTGAGGATACTAGCAGCGACGACGATGGAGTAAAAAGCAGAATCAATTTTAGGGATTTACTAAAAAAGGGAAAAAAAAGAGATAAAAGCCCGATTTTTTCCCTTTATATGTGAAGAAATTTTGGGTTAATTGGTTGGGTTAGGTTTATAGAACCCGAATCGAACTCGAAATTTTAAAAATTTTAACACCCGATCCGACCCGTTAACCAACCCTATCCGAATAGCTAATTTAGGTCGGGTTTCATTTAAGAACTAAATAAACACTCTATCAAACTTGAAGAACTCAATCAATTATTAATGCAATAAAAAAGATAAATCTCCTAACACAAAGCAAAGCTTTGAAAATTCCTCAATGGAAGATTTGATAAAACTTTTAAGAAATTAAAATTACAAATAAGAGTTTATATGGTTGTATGTAAACCCTAGAAAACTAATTGAGAAACTAAACTTAATTGGATTAGGATTGGACATGTCCTAATCTCTAAAAAACTCTAAACCTAAAAACTACGTAAAGTAGAAGAAAGAAGAAGAATAACAGTAAAAGAAATTGTAAAACAAAATAAGCAATAAGTCTGAAGAATCAAAACATCAAAATGGTGCATAACATTAAAAGTGAAAACCCAATGCCCATTCTAAAGATTCAATGACCATTGATGTAGAAAATCCATTCTCAACGCCCATTGAGAAGGTGTAATGCCTGTTGAAATAAGTTGCCCTTCAATTGAACTTCTCCATGTCAATGCCTGTTAAGTCCACCCAACGGCTTTTGACAACTTTTGTCTTAAAACCCAAGAATTGAACAATTTCATTCAACGTTCGTGCAAAATGGTGAACAACCATTTTGTGCTTCTGTTTTCTAAAATACAAAGTCATCCCGACCAACGGTTGATAAAGTCCAATTCCCGTTTGAAATGGCAAAAACTCCTTCCCTTAATAAAAAATGCACTGTGAAACTAGCAACCAATACTTGAAGGCAATGTTCTTGAGCACTTTTAACTTTTTTCATCTTTAATAACACCAACATAACAACTCATGAAGCTTAAAAAGGCTTCTCTTAATCTCTTATCTCATTATCTTGTAATTGGTCCTTGTGAAATGACTAATTCATCCTTCTTCTTAATTGTGCTCACATCAAGAGCATTCAAGATTTTGGCCCACATTTATGAATTTTATTTTAATCAAAATCAAAACACATGTCTAACCCATCATATAAGTTTGGACAACCATTAACTCAAAATACATGTCTTATTTATCATATGAATTTTGATAGTATTTCAGTAGTATTCCGAGGTGATTAAATATACTTGATAAATAAGAGCCCACATAGGACACGAGCACATATTACAGTACCTGGTGGGGATAATTATTGTTATTACATAGATTTTGGTATGGTATTGTAGGTTATGATTGTCCAAGCATTATCCCTCCACAACGAGTCTATCTCATCATAAGAATAACAATAGATTGGTTCATCATTTTATATACCTTAAAGGTATGTACCTTAGAGAGGTGATTATCATCTTTAATATGCCTGCATATTGAATGAATATAGGTTTGTATTTTGAAAGCCACCAAGGTAAGAAGGACACTTAACTTATTATTAGGCTGTTGCATGTAATGCAATTTTTTGGGAAAAGATAAAGCTAATAATTTAAAGACTCAATTTAATATTAATTTAGGGCACTTTTAGATCAAAGTCTCATGGTCCCCAATTACTCGCCTTTATTCAAGTAAAGCACTTGGTATTCCAGACATTCAAATGGGCCAATTCATTGAATTTGAGAACATTGGTCCTCTTATAGAAATAGAGTTAAGACATTGGTCCCATCATGAAAAGGTCTTTTATTATGAGTTTTGATTAAGAAAATAATGTTTTGATCGATAAAACACCTATTAAATTAATTAAGTATAAAAATATTAAAATGAACTTTTATTTGAGTAAAAAATCCATTAAAGTTATTAACAAACAAATACGCTCTTTATAAGAATAAATAAATGAGAATATTACATAATAAATAAAATAAAGCAATTAAAAATAAGATAAAAAAAATAAAAACCCTGAGTCATACTCCTAAACGTACATCCTTAAATCTATTTCATAAAATATGTATGTACAAATAAATATAAAATAAAAATAATAGCAAATAACTAAATAAAGTGAAGCAAATAAAGGATAAACATATTATGCAAATAACATGTGTGACTAATTAATTAAAGAGAAAAAGAAATTAAAAGTAATGATTGTTCGAAATTTTCAGGCTGTCGACTAGAGCTGGTCACCTGAAAATACAAGAATTCGGTGGGTTTCCGACAGGGGAGATTTGCACGGTCAAGTCAGAAATTGAAAAAAGTATTTAGAGGAATTAAGAGAGAGAGTTCAATCAATTTCATAACTGGATTCCTGCCTATTTATAAAATCAAATAGTAGAGTTTGAATAGGAATATATAGCAGAGTTCAAATAGCAATGCAAGTCCCTATTCAGGCAGTATTCCAAATTAGTCAGTATTTCTTATTCAGGTAGTATTCTTATCAGTTCCTGATTTGTAGGATCAGATAAGGCAAATCCCAAATAATTTCCGTTATGGTGGAATTGGAACCTCTTAAGGACTCTAAAAGTGTCCTAAATAGTGAAAACTTTAAGTGACATTCGGATACTGAACTGCCTGGAAGGACCGAGTTAGTTGTTGGACAGGTATTCCGATGAGCTTGATCCTCCGGACTCTATAACCGAGTGTCCGGTTATAATAATCCCCCTTCTGGTGTATGACATTTATGGCAGATATTTGGGCGGCAATTCAAATTCAAAAAGTAGTTGTCAGGCGTGTGGTGCGTTAAAAGGATTCATGATAGCGTGACAAGATGGCTCTTCATTTATCGTGTTTTGGTGGCTAGAGCAGTTATGAAGAGTATAATGCGCTTCGATTTTTGCAACACCCTTTGATTTCCACGCTAAGAGTAATGATGGCTGACATATCCACTCGTCTTAAACCACGTGCCAAGCAACCATAGGCTTCCTCCTCTTATATATATCTGCTTCTTTTTTTCATTTTTCACTCTTTGCTGCCACTCTTGCCTTCTGCTTTCATTTTTCTCTACTTCTATTTCTTTTGTTCTTTTTTGCTCCAGGCCATTTACATTTCTACATTTTCTTCTTCATTTCATCTATTTCAAGTTTGCTTGTTCTAGGTTTTGTCTTCACTCCAAGGCGGTTCCTAGTGCTGTAATCTCAAATTTCTTCTTCAGATCTATTTTTTTTTCAAAATCTCAGGTTTGTATTCCTTTTTTTCTTCTTTTTCTTCAATGAGTAACTCTAAGAGTTCTAGCGAGAGAGTTAGGGTAGACGAAGGGCTCCTTGATTACAGTCCTCCTGGGTTTCTAAGTACTAGTCAACCAGAATAAGGAAAAAGAAGAGAGCAAAAAAGACTTCCAAGGGTAGGGAGTATCAGTTCGGTCATATGGAGTAGCCAAATGGTCAAAATTCATGATAATTTGAATATACCTCACAATTACAAGATTCGTGCTCCTGGTCCCGACATCCGAGCTAACACTAAATTTTTTTAGCAAGAAGACTATAGTAGAGTACGAAGCAGACTTTGAAGTCGAGGTGAGCCTTCCATTAACTAGGTTCGAGCTTAACTTCTTGAACCACTTCGTTTTGACTATCAGGCAAGTTCATCCCAACGCGTGGAAAACTATATTAGCACTACAAATATGGGCAGCTAAGCACCACATCGATCTAACTATCCAGATATTCCAGGCTACTCATGTGGTGGGACTCAGGATCGCTTCAGAGGATCATAACTACATCCAAGCCTATAGCGAGATATGGAGTATTTTTAGGGAATCCAGAGCCCTTGAAGAACTGGAAGAATTGCTTCGTTATTATAGACAGCAACAAACAGTTTGAGTTTCGAACTTCCTATGGCCAGTTTGTCAATAAGAACGACAACCCATTGTATCTCTCAGAGGAAGAAGAGAACACATTAGCATGGTGGAGGGAGCTCACTTAAAATAAAATTGATATCAGAGAGTAGCTACAATGTGGGATACCTCCTCTATCAACCCATCAAAAGAAAAAGGGTGAATTTCCTTAATTCTATCCTTTGATTCTAATATTTTCTCATTATCTGGTTTTTTTTGCAGCCATGAAGAGGACTTCCCACCCTAGTATGGCCAAACTGATGAGGGCCAAAGGAAAAAAGGGTGAAAGGAGTCAAGCACCCTCAACTATGCTCGAAGAGAGTATAGTAGTGACAACTCCGAGCTCAACTCCTTCAGCATCCACTCCTGTTGAGGTGGTCGACAACTCACCTGCTCAAGCTCAGAGCCTGATTTTGCAGACATCCGAGCATAGTGCTACCTCTGAACCCATCCTTCTTGAAAACAAAGTAGAGGCAGGAATATCTGCTTCCAAGGCATCGGGATGAAAGGATGTAAATGCTCTTGCTTATGATGTAATAAAGTTTTAGGAAGAGTAGGGGAGCGCCTAGTCTAAGGATAACCATGAGTTCACCACTTTTATTCACCAAGAGTCCTACGTACCGGGGGAGGTAGCTCCCCTAATAAGGCTGAATGCTGAGCAGCTGAGCAACGCCATCAAGAGGCACCAAGTGGAGTTAAATTTCTAGCTTTACTGCTTCACATAATGCCAATATTCTTTCTTAATATTTATTTATAGGGGTCTTTACTGGGGGGAGCTGTTATTGCAAAGATGAACAAACTAATCCTTGCTTGGAAGCGAGAGGAGAAAACTGTAGCCGAACAATGGTTCAGAGCTAATACAAGGGTTGATTTCACTCACGGTCACTCAACTTATCGCTTATCGCGCAAAAGTAACCGACTTTTTTTTTCTTACTTAAATGTCACTGAACTTTTCACATTTTTGCAAAAAAGTCATTTTGACCGGAATTCGGTGAGGACCCTCGCCGGATTGATGACATGGCATGCCATGTCAGAAACTACATGTCGTTTAACAATATCTACAACAAATGCTACATCTAAATCAATTTCACTCACGGTCACTAAACTTATCATTTATTGCGCAAAAATAATCAATTTTCTTTTTTTCCAACTTAAATGTTACTGAACTTCTAACATTTTTTCAAAAAAGTCATATATTTACTATTCGTTACCATGTGTCATATGCCATGTCATCAATCCGGTAAGGGTTCTAGCCGGATTTCGGTCAACATGACTTTTTTGCCAAAATGTTAGAAGTTCAATAACATTTAAGTAAAAAAAAAAAGTCGGTTACTTTTGTGCGATAAGTGATAAGTTGAGTGACCATGAGTGAAATTGACCCCTAATACAACCGAGAGCAAACTAACCGAGGCTGAGAAGAAAGCTTTTGATGCTGAAACTAAAGCTTTTAATGCTGAAAATAAGGCAGCCGAAGCCATGAAGAAGGCAACAACTGCTGAGTAGTTTGTATTGACAAGTCGTGGAGTATTTTCAGGGAATTCAGAGCCCTTGAAGAACTGGAAGAATCGCTTCTTTATTATAGAAAGCGATAGACAGTTCGAGTTTCGAACTTCATAGGGTCAGTTTGTCAATAAGAATGACAACCCATTGTATCTCTCAGAGGAAGAAGAGAACACATTATCTCGGTGGAGGGAGCTCGCTTAAAACAAAATTGATATCAGAGAGTAGTTACAATGCATGATACCTCTTCTATCAACCCATCAAAAGAAAGAGGGTAAATTTCCTTAATTCTATCCTTCGATTCTGATATTTTCTCATTGTTTGCCATTTTTTTACAGCCATGAAGAGGATTTCCCACCCTAGTATGGCCGAACTAATGAGGGATAAAAGGTAAAAGCGTGAAAGGAGCCGAGCATCCTTAACTATACCTAGAGAGATTATAGTAGCGATGACTCTGAGCTCCGCTCCAGCTCCAGCTCTCAAGCTCAACTCCTCTAGCATCCACTCCTATTGAGGTGGTTGATAACTCACTTGCTCAAGCTCAGAGCTCGGTTGCGTGGACATCCGAGCATAGTGCTGCCTCTGAACCCATCCGTCTTAAAAATAGAGCAGAGCCAGGAACATCTACTTCCAAGGCATTGAGATGGAAGGATGTAAATGCTCTTACTGATCATTTATCAAAGTTTTGGGAAGAGCAGAGGAGAGCTTGGTCTAAGGATAACCATGAGTTCACTACTTTTATTCACCAGACGTCCCGACGACTAGGGGAGGTAAGTCCACTAATGAGGATGAATGTCGAGCAGTTGAGCAACGCCATCAAAAGGCACCAAGTGGAGGTAAATTTATAGCCTTACTGCTTCACATAATACCAAAATTCTTTCTCATATATTTGTTCATAGGGGTCTTTACTGGGGGGGAGCTGTTATTGCAAAGCTGAACAAACTCATCCTTGCTTGGAATAGAGAGGAGCAAGCTGCAACCGGATAATTGTTCAGAGCTAATATAGCTGAGAGCAAACTGGTTGAGGCTGAGAAGAAGGCTCTTGATGCTGAAACTAAAGCTTTTCTGAAGCCATGAAGAAGGCAACAACTATTGAGTAGAGGAGAGTTGAGGTTGAATCTGAGCTCAAAAGAAGCAAGGCTGATTTATAAAAGGCAAAAAAGGAAAGAGCTAAACTTGAGGAAAAATGCGTCAAACTAGAGGAGAAAACTATAGAATTAGCTGTTGAGAAGTGTTTTGCATTCAGTACCAAGCTTTCTCAAGTAGTAAAAGAACATCGCCCAGACATGGATTGATCCTGGTTGGATGATGTTTATCCTAATAAGTAGATAGGACTCCTCATGTATTGCCTTTTTTGTTCAGTCTTGTAACTTTTAAAATCAATAGTGTCAGTCTTTCTCGAACTGATTATGTTGTTGTTGCTATTATTGTTGTCCAAACTTTTTGTATTAATGTTATAGATTAGGAAAATAACTGAGCTAATAGCACGATCAATGAATAGTTGTTCAGGTAGAAAAAAACTGAACCAAGTATATATTCGTTGTTTGCCGAGTTTTAACATAACAAGTTAGTTGGACTTAATTAGAAACATATGCCTAAGATAGCCAAACTGCTAGAATGAGAGAAAAAATGAAATACGGAATGAACACTCAAATGGTGATATAGTTGAACTGAGCAAATTAATAATAAATCAGTATTTGAATGGCAATGATACCGAATAGCTTTTGAATGAATAAACATCTTTATTGATACTTTTGCTAGTACAACTGCTTAAATAGCGATGCAACTGAAATAAGTGATTAAATTGGAATAAAACTAAGTGCTCAGCAGGCGATATTGTCGAACGAGCAATAGAAATAAAAAGTGCTTGGATGACGAAACTGCCGAATTTGAGTAATAACTACTAGTAATACAATTTCAGATTGGAGATATTCCATGAATGAGGGAGTGATTTCTCAGAGAGATCCTTCAGCTTGTAAGCTCCACCTTTGACCTCGTGCACTATGTAAAGACCTTCCCAATTTGGATTGAGCTTCTCTCCCCTACCCCCCCCCCCCCCCCCCCCCCCCCCCCCCCCCCCCCTCTTCCCCAGCAATGGTTTGTGTCGCAATGACCTTTTTAAGAATGAGCTGTCCCACTCGAAAAGACCTCAGCTTCAATTTTTTTATCTTGATAAGATTACCTGTGTTGCTTATACATTTCAGATTGAAGTTGGGCAGACTCCCTTAGTTCTTCCAGCTTATCTAAGTGATACAGCAAACTTGCATCATTTTCTTTAGAATTGTACCTCGAAGTTTGGATGTTGGGAATACCAATCTCACATGGAATAATTGCTTCAACTTTGCATGTGAGAAAGAAAGGAGTGACACTTGTTGCAGCTCAGGGAGAAGTCTGGTATGCCCACAACACATTATTCAGCTCATCAACCCAAAGGCCCTTTGCATCATCAAGCCTCTTCTTGAGTCCAGCCAATATAGCTCGGTTAGTTACTTCAGTCATGCCATTTGATTGCGGATGGTATACTGAAGTAAAGCAAAGTTGGATTTTTAATTTCACACAATAACTCTTAAAGGATGAATAGTCAAATTATTTTCCATTATCAGTAATGATGGTGTGCAAAATTTTGAATCTCGTAATTACAGACTTATGGAGGAACTTAATTATATTTGTGGGTGTGATTGTGGCCAAGGGCTCTGCTTTAACCCACTTCATAAAATGATCAACTACAACCACCAAAAACTTCTGCTGCTCGGTGGCCAATGGGAATGGGCCTAGAGTGTTGATACCCCATTGAGAAATTGGCATCTGGTGAGTCGAGTCTGATGCACTATGTTGTCAAACCTTTTCCATTTGTCACATTTTTGAACAAGTTTCTTGGCATCTTTCTCCATCCCGAGCCAATAATATCCCTGCAATGGAGCTTTTCGAGCTATGGCCTATGCGCTTTCATGCGCCCCATAAATACCCTCATGTATTTCTCTAAGTACGTACTTGCCTTCTTCAGTACTCAAGCAAAGTGTCCAGGGATGTGAAAAAGATTGCCTATATATCTTGTCTTCCAAAATGGCATAACAGCTGGATTGCCGAACGATCTTTCTAGCTTGAACCTGGTCATCAGGAAGAGCTCCTGTACTTAGATATTGATAGATAGGCAAGTGCTAACCGTCCAGTGGTTCTTGCAGTTGAACTATGTACGTCTCATATGCTGATGTCAAAAGTATTGCCCACACCATGTCTGTATCACGTACTTCATTCTAAATTGAAGCTTACTTAGCTAGAGCATCTGCCCCCTGATTCTCTACCTGAGGTATTTGTTCGATTGACCATGTGCCCCACTTTTCTCTAATTGAGACAGCAAGGTGGCTATTGGCTCTTTGCACCGGATCATTATATGTTCTTTGGCCTCAAATTTTCGAAGTAATTGACTGACAACAAGCTGTGAGTCAGAAAAAATAGCCAAAGAATATGGTAAGGAATGCTATGTGGGTCATCCTTCTAACCTTTAACTTGCCTGGCCCGATAAGGACCACTCTAACCCCAGTGCCTGCTGATGAGGATGCCCCATCAACAAACATACTCCAAGAATGAGCTTCTAGCTCTGGAGGTGGGGCATGGAGCTTAGCTATAAAGTCAGTTAGGATTTGAGCCTTCATGGCAGAACAAACCTCATACCAAATATCAAACTCCCCTTCCGGATGCTTCTGGCTTATGGAGCACTTTTATAATATTAGAGTTCGTCCAGACTATCACCATGTGGGCTCGAAAGTAAGGCCGAAGTTTGATGGCTGATATTACCAGTGCTAAAGCAAGCTACTATAATATGGGGTATTTTAGTTCGGTACCCCTCAAAACTTTACTGGTATAATAGATAGGGAACTGCTGGCCACATTTCTCCCGTACTAACACAGAACCGATGGCTCCAGATGAGACCGCACTAGATACATATATAATGTTTCACCCATTTGAGATCCACTTAGCAATGGCGTTGTGCCAAGGAACTGATTTGGCTCTTTAAAGACTTGCTAACACTCAGGGGTCCACTCGAAACTCTTTAGATTTTTAAGAGCTCTATAAAATGGAAAATAGTTTTCAGCTGAACAAGAGATAAATCTGCGAAGATTTATTTCCTTTCCATTGAGTTTCTGAGCTTCTCTGATTGACTTTGGCTATAATGGCTTGGATCTTGGCTGGATTAGCTTCTATCTCTCTTTTAAAGATCACAAATCCCAAAAACTTTCCTGACTGTACCCCGAAAGCACATTTTTCTAGATTGAGCTTGAGACCGAACTTTCTAAGAGTTGAGAAAGTTTATGCAAATTTGGTTGGTAAATCTCCAAATATCTTGCTCTTGACTATCATGTTATCTACATAAACTTCCATATTCCTTCCAAACTGGTGAGTAAAAAGCTTGTTCATTAGCCTTTGATAAGTGGCACCTGCACTTTTGAGCTATAAGGCATGAATTGGCAATAGTAAATAGCTCGGTGAGTGATGAATGTGATTTTTTCTTTATCTGCTGGTTTTATTCGGATCTAATGATATCCAGTAGAGGCATCCAGAAAGGCGTACTCCTTAAATCAAACTGTGAAATCGACTAAAAGGTCGGTATTAGGCAGCGGATAACTGTCTCTAGGGCAGGCCTTATTCAAGTCAGTAAAGTCAACACACATTCTCCACTTTCCATTGGCTTTCTTTACTAATACCACATTTGACAACCAAACTAGGTACAATGCCTCCCGAATGAACCCATTCTTTAATAGGGTATCTATTTTTTCAGCCATTGCCAATTGCCGCTCAGGAGCATATTCTCCTTCTTCTGTTTGATAGGCTTATAATTAGATTGGATGTTAAGTGAATGGAACATTATCTCGAAGATATGCCCTTAATATCTGAGGGCTGCCAGGCAAACACATCAATAAATTCCCTGAGTATTACCACAAGTTCATCTTTCTTAACCCCTGCTTTGTTTAACTTCTTGTAGGGAATCCAGTGGTTCTATTTTCTGGTTTGAGTTAGTTTGAACATCTAAAGTATCCAATGGCAGTGTCTAGTTTGCTTCCTTTAACATGGTTACATAAGTTTCCCATATTGCTTTCTGATTCCCTCTCAACACTGCAATGCCCTTTAGAGCTGGGATCTTCATCAACAGTTTATGCATGGAAATGTATGCATCCACCCTCATCAACAAGGGGTCGCCCAAAAATAGCATTGTAGGCAAGAGGTACATCTACCACCATAAAATAACTTTTGCATGTTCATACTGTGGCATCATCTCCAAGTTGAAGGGCTAGGCTAATAGACCTTTCCACTTTGACTGGCTATCTAGATATCCCGATGAGTGGTGCTGTTACTGGCTCTAAGGTATTGACAGACATCCCCAATACTTTAAATGCCTGGAGAGTTATGAGGTTGACCTCACTACAAGTATCTACAATAATCCATTGGACCAAGTAGTCCTGAATGAGAGCTTCAACTACCAAGGAATCAGTATGTGACTGGTGAACATGAGTGCCATAAGAGTCCGTGAATTGCACTTTACCAGGGAGTAGCAAACTAGGCCCCAGGGAGAACACTTCCTTCGCTTTCTAGAATCCTCAAAAACATCGTGATGTTTTCCTCCTTCAATTACATGGATGACCTCAACTGGAACCTTCTTGCTTGAACTGGCTTTGTTCTTGTCTTTTTGCCAAGGTGATGGGGATCGGTCTCTGCCACCTTTATTCCCATCCTTCACAAAATGAGCCAGTTTGCCTTTTTGGACTAAAAACTCAATCTCCCTTTTAAGCTGTCTATAATTATTTATTTCATTCCCCTTATCCTTGTAAAAAAGTAGTAGAGGTTCCGAACTCTATTGGGGTCTTCCTTTATGGGACGTCAAAATTTATAACCTTGTGGCTTTCAAAGGTGTCCACCATTCTTCTTGCTGATCTCCTGAGTGCAGGGTGGAAACTACAAAAACTCGGCTAGAGTTACCTGACCCTTTGCTTCTGGAATCATTTCGGCCTGCATTATTTCTTTCCCGAGCTGGTCTCGAGTCTCTTTCTGTGTCCTTGTACTAAGAGCTATATCGAAGTCAATGAGCTTTATCTATCCTGATATAGTTATGACCTTGTGGCTTTCAAAGGTGTCCACCATTCTTCCTGCTGATCTCCTGAGTGCGGGGTGGAAACTACAAAAACTCGATTAGAGTTACCTGACCCTTTGCTTCTGGAATCATCTCGGCCTGCATTATTTTTTTTTCGAGCTAGTCTCGAGTCCCTTTCTGTGTCCTTGTACTAAGAGCTATATCGAAGTCGATGAGCTTTATCTATCTTGATATACTTATGTTCTTATAACTTGAGCTCGTTAAAGTGATTTGGCGGCTTTTTGCTTAAAGAATCATTGAAGTTTTGGCACTTTGTATTGCAGATCAGGACATTAATGGCCACTTCTATATTTAAAGTCTGGATATCAATAGCCACAATATTGAACCTTTCTACATAAGGTCGTAAGGGTTCACCTCTCTCCTGTTGGACTTGATTAAGATCGGCTAAGGTCAGTGTTGCCATTATACTTAGGAAAATTTGGTAACCCAATTTTAGGGAAGGGAGTGGCCAGAATCTCTCTTGACAATGGCAATCTAAAACTGCTTTGATATTGCAGGGTATTCTGGTTTTAGTACTTGTGCATTCTCTCCTTAAAAGCTTTTCAACTGATCAGATGTCAAGGTTATGGTTAAACCTGAAGCTAGGGTACTAGGTAAAGGTGGAGGAGCAGATGTGGTAGCTTGAGGAGGAATGGGTGTGGATGCCGGAGGTGCTTGAGTGACCATGGCTAATAAAGCTGTTAAAAAGGCTTGAGCAGTTTGTCGGGTAAAACCGGCAAGAGTGGGAATAGCTTGAGAGGCTTATTGTGCCTGGGTTGGTGTTTAGGGAAAAAGATGTCGTGTTGGTAATGGCAGAATTTGTTCAGGTTGATTTTCTAGTGGGATAGGGGTTGTGTTTAAGTCAGAAAAAAGATCCACCATTGAAAGGGAAGAAGAAAAACTCAGTTTTCACGCTCACCACACTAAATAATGACTGTCCGAAATTTTCAGGCTATTGACTGGAGCTGGCCACCTAAAAATACAAGAATCCGATGGGTTTTCGATAGGAGATGATAACTTCAATTTAGTATTTAGATTTGGTAGTGTTTTCGTATGATTTATGGTGTTTAGTAGTGTTTATTATCGTGATATGCTTACTTTAGATTAATTATATCAATGTTAATGAAATTAGAGTTTTTATGTAATTTTTGTTAGTTTTTGATTAAGTTTGAATTTGTGTGCAGCATTTTTTAGGTACCTCACGGTGGTGATGACTTTGGTCACCATCGTGACATATTAAGGAGTTAAAAGCAGAATGCAGGAATACCCTAGGTCACGGTGGTAACCAAAGACATCACCACCGTGACATGTGTATACATTGGGCAGAATGCAGACCTGTTATGGGTCACGGTGGTAACCAATGTTATCACCACTGTGACCTAGTTCGCACCAAGACAGGACCAAGTGAGAAGTTACCTCACGGTGGTAACCAAGATAGGTTGCCACCGTGACATAGGAAATTCCTGAACAGAAGCAGAAGCAAAATTTGAGCATGTCACGGTGGCAACCTATCTTGGTTACCACCGTGACCCCTATCCCACACGCAATCCAGATTTATCTCCTCAACACCTCACGGTGGCAACCAATCTGGTTACCACCGTGACTCGGGATTTAAAAAGAGAAGTTTCTAATTTTGAGTGGCGGCTGCAAGTTTTTGAATCTATTTTCAGATTAGGGTTTTAGATAGAACTTTTGGGGTAGTTTTTCGAGTGTTCTTAATTAAGATTTCTGATTTTATCTTGAGATTGGATTTTGCAATTCAAGAGTTTTACATTAAAAATACCTAGTTTAGTTTCAAGAATAGTTTTTACATTCAGAGAATTTCCAGATTTTCTCCATTGAAGATTTAAAGAAGGAGATTGAAAAACTAAGGGTTCAAACGGGATCTACACCTCAATGAATTTCTGGGTTTATTCTTTCCTCTTTCCTTTTGATTTTGTAATGGATTGTGAGTAGTCTTTTAGTTGTTTGGGGGATCTCTAAATCCCCTATCCATGATGTGAATTCTGAACATCTTTTGAATTTAAATATATGATTTAATGGTTTATTTCACTGGTATTTATTATTGATTCATGGATTTTATTTTGTCAAGTTAATTTTCAGTTTTGATGAATGATTTATTTCATTATCTTTGTTGGTTATTGGGTTGTATGGATTGAATACCATGGTTATCTATATTCAGTTTTTATCATTCTTGCTGTGTCTTTTGGATGACTCCGATTGGGAATCTAAAAGTGCAGAATTTTATGATTTAAGACTAGAATGGTGAGTGAGATAATTAAGTTATGGGTTATTTGACTCCGTATTGGGAAAATAAACCAAACTTAGGATTTTAGACCCATGCATAGGCTGATTATGTGGCTGACTCCGGTTTGGGATGTCATATAATTTGAGTGGCTGACTCCATTTGGGAAGCCTAGGTTAAGAGGGTTATCCCGATTTCTTTCATAAATAATTCTTGGATTAATTTTATTCATATCTGGGTATGGGGTGGACGAGTGAACCTGAGCAACGTTTGTCTATTTTTGAATTCTTATCTTGTTAATTTTTTCGTCATTTTGTTTATTGCAATTATTGCCGTCAATTTAATTTGATTATTTCTGTTTGTTTATTTTGGTTATTTAAATTCTTTGTTTTTTAATCAGTAGTTAATTCAATCAATTCAAACAATTGGGAATTCTTTAGCATACATTTGATTTTCATTACTTGCATACACAGTCTCTTGGGTACGATAACTCGGAGTCTTAAAAATACTCCATTATATTACTTGTCGATTCAGTACACTTGCTGAGGTCGCGTCAAGTTTTTGGCGCCGTTGCCGGGGACTGGCGTTGTTTTAAGTTTTAATTATTATTTGTATGTGTTTTTCTTTTTATTTTATTTTATTTTATTTTTATTTTTGTTTATTCTTTTCAGGTAGTTGTTGTGGTACATGAGCAGATTGAGACAGGAACAAATAGCACCCTATGATCCTGAAATCGAAAGGACTTTGCATCAACGAAGGAGAGCCAACAGAAATAATAACATGGAAGACAATCCTCTTCCTATTTATGAAGTTCCTCCTGAGAACGAACAAGTGTCGAGGGCACAAGATGAAAATCTGGGGAATTATAGAGAAGAGGTCGCGAGGCAGAGGACAATAAGGGATTATGCAGTACCAAGATGGAATGAGGATAATCGGACGATTGTGCTGCCAAGGAGAGTGTAGTTTAAGCTTAAACCAGCCACCATCAATATCGTACAGAGGAATCAGTTTTCGGGTTCAGAAGTGGAAGATCTCGCACAGCACTTAGACATATTCTTAAAGGTCAGTGATACGGTTCAGATTCCTGGAGTGTCATTTGACTCGGTAAGATTAAAGTTATTCCCTTTCACATTAATTGGAAAAGCACGTGAATGGTTGCAAATGCTACCTAGACAGTTGATTAGATCATGGGACCAGTTACAGGAGAGATTTTTTATGAGATTCTTCCATCCTACAAAGACTGCACACATCCGTAATAGTACATTTGGTTTTAGTCAAATGAGTGAGGAGCCATTTCATGAGGCCTGGGAAAGGTTTAGAAGGCTGTTAAGAAGCTGTCCACACCATGAGATAGCCATATACCACCTGATGACAACATTTTATTCTGAGGTTACACCACAGACAAGATCTTTATTGGATGCTTCATCAGGAGGGTCATTCATGAATAGACTACCAGAGGAAGCTTTTCATCTGTTAGATGAAATGGCGGTGAATGATGCCCAATGGTCTAATCCTAGGTCAGTTTTGAAAAGACAAGGGATACACGCTGTGGATGAGGTGTCGATGCTGAAGGCACAGATTGAGTCCATGAGGAAGGAGATGAGTAGTCTGAAAGTGCAGAATGTAGCTTCTGTGGCTCAAGAGAGTGGATGGTATGAAAGTGGGCAAGTTGGTCAAGAGAGTGGGGCAATAGGAGATATAAATGCCATAGGAGATTACAGAAGGAATGACCCCTACAGCAACACTTATAATCTGGGCTGGAGAAATCATCCAAACTTCTCTTGGAAGGATGGAAATCCAAATGCTTCATCCTCTCAACCACAAGTTATACCTCCCTACAACCAAAACACTCATCAGAACCAAGGGCAGCTATACCAACCACCATATCCACCCCATCTCAACCAAGGGCAACAATACCACCCACCGAGATACCAACCGAGGCCACCTGTGCAAGAAAAGAAGGCAAATCTGGAAGACATGTTGGCTACTTTCATAAACAGTCAACAACAGTTTGTAAATAGCCAGCAACAGTTCATGGCTAATCAAGAGTCAAGGTGGAAATCTCAAGAGCAGTGGAATCGGAACCAAGATGCTTCCATGAGGAATTTAAAGACTCAAGTGGGACAGTTGGCAAATTCCATGTCTCAAAGACAACCGGGAACATTTCCTTCGAATGTAGACTGGAATCCAAAAGAGGAAGCTAAAGCAATCACAGTGAGAAGTGGTAAGGAAGTGGTACCGAGAGAAGACCAAGGTAAAAATTCTTCATCATCAGAAAAGGAGGAGCCGACACGGACGGTAAGTAACTCTAACTCTAGGGTAGAAGTTAATGAAAATGCTCCTAAAAGTGATAAGGGTAAAAGTTTAGTGAATCCGAGGGTAGAGGATCTTGATATAAATAGACTGCCATTTCCTGCAGTTGCTAAACAGGAAAAGAAAAATGAGCAAAAGGCTAGGTTTCTAGAGATGTTTAAGAAACTGCACATTAATTTACCATTTGCTGAAGCTTTAGCTCATATGCCTAACTATGCTAAATTTATGAAAGAATTATGTTCTAATAAAAAGAAATTAGAAGGGCATGGAACTGTACAGCTTACAGAAAATTGCAGTGCTATAATTATGAACAAGATCCCTGAGAAATTGGAAGATCCAGGTAGCTTTACTTTACCCTGTGCTATTGGTGAAGATTTTTATGGTAATGCTTTATGTGATTTGGGTGCCAGCATAAATTTGATGCCTTATTCTATTTGCAGGAAGCTTAATCTTGGGGACCTCAGGGAGACGGGAATGAGACTCCAACTTGCAGATAGGTTAGTGAGGCGGCCCAAGGGAGTGATAGAAGATCTATTAGTGAAGGTAGGGAAATTCATCTTCCCAGTGGACTTTGTGGTGATGGAGATGGAAGAGGATAGGAAGGTGCCACTGATAGTGGGGAGGCCATTTTTAAACACAGCAAAGGCATTGATCGATGTTCATGGTCAAACAGTCACCCTGTGGTTCAATAATGAGGAGTTAGTAGTGGATATGAACAAGGCTCAAAAGTATCCATCTGGGGATACGGAGGAGTCTGTTTATTTTGTAGATGTAATAGACGAGTGTGTGGAAGAAGTGCATGAAAGAGTGATTGGAGTTGATTTAGAAAATTTGTGTTTGTTACATTCAGTGGAAGGAGAAGAAGTGGAAGAAGAGATGAGGGGAGAAGCAATAGAAGATGTGGAGATAGAAGATGGAAAGGATGAATCACAAAATCAAGAGTTTAACCCTAAAAAGGGGGATTTAAATTCTGAACTTAAACCTCTCCCCTCTCATTTGAAATATGTGTTTTTAAAGAAAGATCAGAAACCAGTAATCATATCGTCTTTGTTGTCAGGTGATGAAGAACAGTTGCTGCTAGAGGTGCTGAAGAAGCACAAGGGAGCCATCGGATGGGAAACCTCAGACTTGAAGGGGATTGACCCAAGCTACTGCACACACATGATCCCAATGGAGGAGGAATGTAAGCCGGTAGCTCAGCCTCAGAGAAGACTCAACCCGGCCATGCAAGAGGTAGTAAAGAAGGAGGTACTCAAACTCCTCAATGCAGGTATAATCTACCTTATTTCTGATAGTAAATGGGTTAGCCCGGTGCCGTGTGTGCCTAAAAAAGGGGGGATGACAGTGGTAAAGAATGAACTGAATGAACTGATTCCAACTCGTACAGTTACGGGTTGGAGAGTCTGTATCGATTATAGAAGGTTGAATATTGCCACTAGAAAAGACCATTTCCCTTTGCCGTTTATTGATCAGATGCTAGAGAGGTTAGCAGGTAATAGGTTTTACTGTTTTTTAGATGGGTATTCGGGATATTTGCAGATTCCTATAGCCCCTGAGGATCAAGAGAAACCGACCTTTACCTGCCCATATGGCACATTTGCATATAGAAGAATGCCCTTTGGGTTATGTAATGCACCGGCTACATTTCAGCGGTGTATGATGGCTATTTTCCATGATTTTATAGAGAAATTTATGGAGGTATTCATGGATGACTTCACTATATATGGGGCTGATTTTATGAGCTGTCTAAAGCATCTTGATTTAGTGCTAGGGAGGTGTGAAAAGACTAACCTAGTTTTAAATTGGGAAAAATGCCATTTTATGGTGAGAGAGGGCATCATGTTAGGGCATAAAATTTCAGAGAGAGGAATAGAAGTGGATAAGGCAAAAGTTGAAGTCATAGAGAAGTTACCGCCTCCGACGAGTGTTAAGGGCATAAGGAGTTTTTTAGGACATGCAGGGTTTTACCGGCGTTTTATTAAAGATTTTTCAAAAATTGCTAAACCTCTGTTTAATTTACTCATGAAAGATGTTGTTTTCAATTTTGATAGTGAATGCTTGCTAGCTTTTAAAACGTTAAAGCAACGGCTTATTTCAGCTCCGGTGCTTATATCTCCGGATTGGACTATGCCGTTTGAACTAATTTGTGATGCTAGTGATTATGCAGTGGGAGTGGTATTGGGACAGCGTCGAGATAAGATATTCTGTGCAATTTATTATGCTAGTCACACTTTGACAGGAGCACAGGTTAATTACACCACCACAGAGAAAGAACTTCTCACAATTGTGTATGCGTTTGAGAAGTTCAGACCATATTTGCTGGGTGTAAAAGTTGTGGTGTGGTCGGACCATGCAGCTTTGAGGCATTTGTTTGCCAAGAAGGAATCCAAACCAAGGCTGATTCGTTGGGTGTTGCTATTGCAAGAGTTCAATTTAGAAATTAAGGATAAGAAGGGCGCTGAAAACTTCGTAGCAGACCATTTGTCAAGAATGGAAAATGACCATATTGAAAAGGGGGAAATTTTAGATTTATTTCCTGATGAACACATTTGTGCTTTATTTGCTTGTGACACTTTTGTTCCTTGGTTTGCTAACATAGCAAATTTTCTTGCAGGAGGTTTTATGCCTAAAGAGTTTACTTGGCAGCAAAAGAAGAAATTGTGAGCTGATGCAAGACACTACATTTGGGATGACCCCTACCTTTTCCGATTATGTGCTGATCAAGTTTTAAGGAGATGTATCTCGGATGAGGAGAAGGGAAAGATCATCAAGGCATGTCATAGTGGGGAAGCTGGTGGGCACCATGCATCGAATAGAACGGTATCGAAAATTTTATCCTCTGGTTTTTATTGGCATACTATGTTTAAAGATGTACAAGTTTTTGTGAAAACCTGTGATAGGTGTCAGAGAGTAGGTAACATTTCTAAGAGAGATGAGATGCCTTTAACCAATTTTCTAGAGGTAGAATTGTTTGATTTGTGGGGGATAGACTTTATGGGACCCTTTCTGGTTTCTTATGGGTATGAGTATATTTTAGTGGCAGTGGACTATTTGAGTAAATGGGTAGAAGCGATAGCCACTAGAACTTGTGATGCCAAGGTTGTTTTAGATTTCTTGAGAAAAAATATATTCACCCGATTTGGAGCCCCTCGAGCAATTATTAGTGATGGTGGTAAATATTTTGTTAACCACATATTTAAGGCTTTACTGCAAAAATTTGGAGTTAGGCATAAGGTCACCACCCCTTATCATGCTCAAGCCAATGGGCAGGTTGAAGTGTCCAATCGGGAACTTAAGGCCATCCTAGAAAAGACTGTAAATTCATCTAGAAAGGATTGGTATTTAAGGTTGGATGAAGCTTTGTGGGCCTACCAAACTGCTTTCAAAACATCTATAGGATTATCCCCATTTAGGCTTGTGTTTGGCAAATCTTGTCATCTCCCTGTCGAATTAGAACACAAGGCTTATTGGGCAACCAAGTTTTTAAATTTTGATATTAAGAGTGCAGGTGAGAAGAGACTTCTCCAGATGAACGAATTGGAAGAGATACGCTACTGGTCGTACCAACAAGCAGAGAAGTATAAGGCAAACACAAAGAAATGGCATGACAAGCGATTAGTCCCAAAAGAATTCATTCCATGTATGAAAGTACTTTTATATGATAGCAGGTTGCGTTTGTTTCCTGGAAAGTTAAAATCGCGGTGGAAGGGGCCGTATGAGGTTGTGAAAGCTGATCAGTTTGGAGTGATCACATTGAAGCACCCAAATGGTGACAATGAGTTTAAGGTCAATGGACACCGTGTGAAGCCTTATTTTGAATCCAAATATGATGTGGCTTTAGCGATAGTCCACCTTGCGGATCCTTAACGGTTTTTAAAAGTCCAGTTGCGGACTTGTTAAATGCAGAACTTCTCCAATTATGTTATTTTGTGTTTATAGTTCTTCTCTTTAGGTAGTTAATCCTGTTTATTTTTGTTGAGATTGGCTGCTTTGTCGTCATAAGAAAATTATGTTGTTAAAGGGAGCCTGTTCAAGGTTTTAATAGCTGAAGTTTTGAGTGATTGATGAAATGTGTTTTGCATGTTTGCAGGTGGTCACGGTGGTAATGGATATTGGTCACCACCATGACCAAGGGAGAATGCATTCTGGAATTGGGATGTGCATATGTCACGGTGGCAATGAAATTTGGTTGCCACCGTGACCAAATGAGGAAGCCATTCTGGATTGGAATTTTTCGTATGTCACGGTGGCAATGGTTTTGGGTTACCACCGTGACCAACAGGTGAGTCGCATTCTGTTTTGAGTTTGCACATGTCACGGTGGCAATGAAATCTGGTTACCACCGTGACATGTTGACACTTCCATTCTGTTTTGAATTTTTTGTATGTCACGGTGACAAAGAATTTGGTTGTCACCATGACCAAGGGGCAGTTCAATTCTGGATTACAAGTTTTAGGTACCTCACGGTGGCAACCTATTTGGTTACCACCGTGACCCACGCGCCCATTTGTTTTAAAATTCCAGTTTTCGTGTTTTGTTTCTCACTCACCCGCATATCTCACTCTCAAAAATTTAAGTACTTCGCTTCATCTGCTATTTCAAACTTCCAATCTTTCTTTTAGGCTTCGATTTCTGCCAACCTACACCAAGTAAGTAATTTTTCTCTTTCTTTTTCTTTCTATTTTGCATTTATTTTCTTTTCGTGTGTTCTTTTCCCTGTTCTCGTTCTCTACCCTCGCAGTATGTTAGAAGTCCCCATATTTCTCACCACTTAGGATTTACCTATGTTTATGCTCTGAATTTATGTTGGGGGTGTTCTCAATTCTTATCTTCCTTCTCAATTTCAATCTCTGATGTTGAATCCATGAACGAGTTTGGGTTGGGATGTTAGGGCAGATTGGCTGTGTGCATGATTTAAGTTGACATTTTTCTTCAAATTCTTGGTTAAGAATGGAAATTGCTAGGTTTTAATTATTTGCTCTGTACTGTAATGCCTCGTTTTGCAATTGTGGGTTGTTAATATGATTTGTGAGCTTCAATTTAGTCAGTTAATTACATGCATACCAGGTGTTTGACTAAATGTCTGAATGAATGGTTTTCCTATTTTTTTCCAATTCCTGCCAATTTGAAATGCAAAGATTCTTTCGCAATAATGTTCAAATGAGTTTGATGTTCTCATTTATCATTTTTGCCTTTTGACAATAGCTCAAATTCTCTTAACCTTCTATTGAGTTTTGCTACTAGTGATTCTGGGTTTATTACTGAAGTTGCTCATCATTTTTGCTGAAATGTGCTTTTGTCATTTGCATTCTTCTTGCATTATTGCATCTTTTATGTTATTCATTTGGAATTGAAAGATTGTTTAACAAGTTAGCAGGAGCTTGACATTATGCTTTATTTAATATCCATTGCTGTTGATGCCCATCGCATGCTATTAAAATTGGTTTTTCCATGTTTTGCAGTGGCTCCTAAGCGCAAAAGCTCTGCTTTAGCCTCTAGTTCATCTGGACAAACATCCAGCCAGCCGACTGTTGATATATCCCATGTGCCTTCTTGGGTTCCGACCAGTCAGAAACCTGCATATGCTCTGTTTTCCAAATGCTCGTACATTCCAACGAGCTATTTGGATTTTGATTTGTTGGAAAAGCTGGGCATAAAAAATGACGTACAGCGACTAATCTCGAATATTGGTTGGAAGCGGCTTTTTGCGATTAACGAGAAAGTCTATCCAGGGTTGACAAGAGATTTCCTGTCAACTGTACAATGTAGGATCAGCCGAGACCCTTCTCAAGATCCGGGAAGAGTAACATTTTTTCTGGAGGGTATAAAGTATGAGCGGTCTTTTGTCGACTTTTCTGAAATGCTAGGTTTCCCTGCCCTCGCTCTAGATTATTTTGCGGATTATGACATGGATACCGCCTGGGCAATCATTTGGGATTCGATGACAGCCACGCAATATGTATCAGGCAAAACCAAGGCCCACCATCTCAATACTCATGCCATGCGGATCCTCCACAGATTTTTCTCACTATCTTTCCTGAGTCATGTGGACTCGCTAGGGCAGGTTAATTTACCGAAAACATTATTTCTTGCTTGTATGGTGCGGGGTGTGCACATTAATGGGGCACCTCATCTGTGGCATAAGTTGGAAGAGATGCAATGGCACCCCAAGAAGGTGAAGAAGATTGCTTTGGGTGGGTTGGTCACAGTAATTGCTAAGGGTGTGCATCACCCCTTGAGGAGACCCAAGTCACTTTCATCCACTGCGACTATTGATAAGAAGCTGTTGAAGAACATGAAAGTCGTAGTGGACGACGCGACGACTGGACATGGATACAGATTGACCACCCGCTCCGAGTATCTTTAGGGAGTCCAGCGGGGTCTAGGAGGCTTGCCCTATGAGCACGAGGACGATCCGGAGGCACCTCCAGCACCAGAGCCTGCGCAATTATCATCGCAGCAATACGACGCTCTGATGGCACGCATGGACATCATCGCTGTGTCAGTAGACACCCTCGCCACATCTGTGGCCACCATCTCAGCGTCTCAGGCAGACATGCAGTCCCAGATGGACCAGCTGATCCAGGGATTTTTCGCCTGGTCTGCATGGGTTGATGCCCATTTCCCACCGCCACCACCACTACCAGATCAGTGACCAACAGGGAGACTTCTTATCTTTTATTTTGATGTTTGTTTATTTTATTTTTATTTTTCTTCTTAATATGTAATATTATTACTTGCTGTGGACAGCAAGTTTTTGTGTGGGGGTAGGAGAAATTAACTTCATATATATATGTAATTAACAGCCGTTGATGTTTGATGCATGTTTATTTCTGTTTTAGTTTCTTTGTACTTTATTGTCGTTGCCTAAATATCTTTATCTCAGCTTGGCTTAACCTCAGTTATTCCTGTTGTGAATGTTTGGAACTTTAATTGGAGAATGGTCTATCTTAAAAACTGATCTTGGCAAATGATTAGTTGGAAGTTTTAGAAACAAATTGAATCTCAATCAGTCATATATCTTGTGATTTCCAATCTTTCATGCACCATAGGCTTGTTTGTAAAAATTTAAAAAATTCAGTGCGTAAGAGCTTTTGAGTGAAGGAATTTTAGGATGGTTAGAACCTTCCTCATCACCCTTCGAAACATGATAACAACTTAAACAAGTTTAGGATATGATTAAGGCAATTTGTTTCTTTGATAACCACTTTTAAATAGCTTTAGACCTACCTGTTTATGTTATGACCATTGCTAGCCCAGTTGAGCCAATTTGGTATGCTAAAAGCGTACTACGCAATTTTCTTGTTACACTCTTAATTTACCATTTAGCCTAAATGTCTTTGCCTACCCTTTTCTAAGAATTGGCCACTCTAAGATTGGGTTGGAATATCATTGAAAGTTGAACAAGGGTATCTATTGATGAAATAGTGGAAGTGTGAAAAGAATTGTTGAATTTTGTGGGTATTATTTAGTATGGTGTTAAACTTTCCCTTATTAGAAAAAAAATGGGTATAAGAAAATCTAGACTTTGGGTACCCCAGTTGAAAAAAAAAAGAAAAAAAAACAAACATATATATATATATATATATAAGAAAAAAAACAAGAGAAAAAAAAAAGAGAAAGAAAAGGAAAAGAAGTCGATTGATTATTGTAATCTTGGAGTTAGTTGATTATAGAAAAATTCAAGTGTGGGGTACCCTTAATTAGAAGAAGACGTATTCATATTCATGGATATTTGAGTTTGAAAGAGAAATTCCTTAAGAAAGCTCATCACTTTGTTTTCTTGAGGTTTAATGCATTTCATGATTGGGGAAGTTAGACGACATTGGAAATTATGGGTGAATTGAAGGTAGGACGTGGACAATCTTGTTCAGTTTTGTGTAGTTGAAATTTTAGGTAGAGTGGCTAATTCTTTGTTTGAATTCTTTAACCTTTCTTGTTAGCCAATACCGTGACCTAACATTACAATCCTGGAATAAGACCTTTTGATCCTGCTCTTAGTTTGAGTTGTTTAAGTGGAGATGACCCTTGTAGTTCCGGTGCTAAAGGAGAGGCGTATGATTATCCTAAATTTTAAGCGCGAAACCTGTATGCAAATTCATTTGCATATTTAATTTCTTTGCTCAATTGTTGGAATGTATTGGTTGTTTTGTTTTGAAAAGAGAAAATTGGTTTTGAGCCTAGCACACACACACGGAAAATTACTTGATATAAATTGATTTGAGGATTTGTAACTAAGACCCTTCTGCTTGGTGCTATGATTGTTGTTAAGTTTTCGTATTCCGAGTTAGAGTTTGAAATTTCAGGAATGTGGATAATTCATTTACTCGAGGACGAGCAAAGTCTAAGTGTGGGGTATTTTGATAACTTCAATTTAGTATTTAGAATTGGTAGTGTTTTCGTATGATTTATGGTGTTTAGTAGTGTTTATTGTCGTGATATGCCTACTTTAGATTAATTATGTCAATGTTAATGAAATTAGAGTTTTTATGTAATTTTTGTTAGTTTTTGATTAAGTTTGAATTTGTGTGCAGCATTTTTTAGGTACCTCACGGTGGTGATGACTTTGGTCACCACCGTGACATACTAAGGAGTTGAAAGCAGAATGCAGGAATACCCTAGGTCACGGTGGTAACCAAAGACATCACCACCGTGACATGCGTATACATTGGGCAGAATGCAGACCTGTTATGGGTCACGGTGGTAACCAATGTTATCACCACCGTGACCTAGTTCGCACCAAGACAGAACCAAGTGAGAAGTTACCTCACGGTGGTAACCAAGATAGGTTGCCACCGTGACATAGGAAATTCCTGGACAGAAGCAAAATTTGAGCATGTCACGGTGGCAACCTATCTTGGTTACCACCGTGACCCCTATCCCACACGCAATCCAGATTTATCTCCTCAACACCTCACGGTGGCAACCAATCTGGTTACCACCGTGACACCTCGGGATTTAAAAAGAGAAGTTTCTGATTTTGAGTGGCGGCTGCAAGTTTTTGAATCTATTTTCAGATTAGGGTTTTAGATAAAACTTTTGGGGTAGTTTTTCAAGTGTTCTTAATTAAGATTTCTAATTTTATCTTGAGATTGGATTTTGCAATTCAAGAGTTTTACATTAAAAATACCTAGTTTAGTTTCAAGAATAGTTTTTACATTCAGAGAATTTCCAGATTTTCTCCATTGAAGATTTGAAGGAGATTGAAAAACTAAGGGTTCAAACGGGATCTACACCTCAATGAATTTCTGGGTTTATTATTTCCTCTTTCCTTTTGATTTTGTAATGGATTGTGAGTAGTCTTTTAGTTGTTTGGGGGATCTCTAAATCCGCTACCCATGATGTGAATTCTGAACATCTTTTGAATTTAAATATATGATTGAATGGTTTATTTCACTGGTATTTATTATTGATTCATGGAATTTATTTTGTCAAGTTAATTTCCAGTTTTGATAAATGATTTATTTCATTATCTTTGTTGGTTATTGGGTTGTATGGATTGAATACCATGGTTATCTATATTCAGTTTTTATCATTCTTGCTGTGTCTTTTGGACGACTCCGATTGGGAATCTAGAAGTGCAGAATTTTATGATTTAAGACTAGAATGGTGAGTGAGATAATTAAGTTATGGGTTATTTGACCCCGTATTGGGAAAATAAACCAAACTTAGGATTTTAGACCCGTGCATAGGCTGATTATGTGGCTGACTCCGGTTTGAGATGTCATATAATTTGAGTGGCTGACTCCGTTTGGGAAGCCTAGGTTAAGAGGGTTATCCCAATTTCTTTCATAAATAATTCTTGGATTAATTTTATTCATATCTGGGTATGGGGTGGACGAGTGAACCTGAGCAACGTTTGTCTATTTTTGAATTCTTATCTTGTTAATTTTTCCGTCGTTTTGTTTATTGCAATTATTGCCGTCAATTTGATTTGATTATTTCTGTTTGTTTATTTTGGTTATTTAAATTCTTTGTTTTTTAATCAGTAGTTAATTCAATCAATTCAAACAATTGGGAATTCTTTAGCATACATTTGATTTTCATTACTTGCATACACAGTCTCTTGGGTACGATAACTCGGAGTCTTAAAAATACTCCATTATATTACTTGTCGATTCAGTACACTTGCTGAGGTCGCGTCAGGAGAGATTTCGATGGTCAAGTCAGAAATTGAAGAAAGTATTTAGAGGAATTAAGAGAGAGAATTCAATCAATTTCATTCTTGGATTTCTGCCTATTTATAGATTCAAATAGTAGAGTTTGAATAGAAATATATAGCAGAGTTCAAATAGGAATGCAAGTCTCTATTCAGACAATGTCCCAAATTAGGTAGTATTTCTTGTTCAGGTAGTATTCTTATCAATTCCTAATTTGTAACATCATATAAGGTAAATTCCAAATAATTTTCATTATGGTGGAATTGGAACCTTTTAAAAACTCTGAAAATGTCCTAAATAGTGGAAGCTCTAAGTCACATTTGGATACTGAATTGTTTAGAGGGACCGAGCTACTTGCTGGATAGGTATTCCGGTGAGTTCGGTCCTGTGAACTCTATAACTTAGTGTTCGGTTATCAAAAAGAAAATTAAAAACGAAGAACGGAATAATACAATTATGGAATTTAACTACTTCACGGCTGTAGGTTTACATCCACGCCCGTGAGGCACCAATTTCCATATCCGGCAATTTCATGCCTTTAAACAAAAAACGAGTGTAATCTTTTTAACATTCAATTTTTACCTTTTAATACAATTTTAATTCCATAAAATTCACATAAATATGTATACATATTAATCAATTATGTACATAATTATACATATCTAAGTGTAAAATTAACTAAACATGTATATTAATTTAATTTTAATTTCATGCTCAAAACATGTTAATTAAATTCTAATTTCATGCTCAAAACATGTTAATTAAATTCTAATTATTCCTAAATTTAATTAAAATATATAATTTACAGATTTGACTTATTATACAAACAAACAACAAGTAAAACAAATATATTACAACAAAAAGAGACTAGGATTGCTCCTTAGAAAATTTGCTTTCAGGATATTTTCGCTATTAGTTGCAGTAGGAATTCTTTGAGTCCCGCAAACTACTTGGATATCAAATGAACTAGAAAATCCTAAAATCCAGTGTCTACAATTGTCCCAGCTCTAGCGAAGCGATCATAGTATGCTTTGAGGTGACCCAAAGCTTAGTAGAGAAAAGAGATAGATACCTTTTTGGGGTCCACATCCATAGTTGAAAAAGATTCTAGTCGTTAATAGTTTTTAACAATTGAATTTGAATCTATTCGTCTCTACTTTTACTCGTTTAAATAACAAATTTTTTTGTAGTGTATGTAAATACATACCTGCATTTGTGTTCATACATACCTACATACTCCATTACATGCATGTATGTACATGTTTACATGCATTTATGTATGTATGTACTTATGTGTATTGTATGTATGTATGTATCCAAATGATATCGTTTCACAAAATTTAATGAGTTCAGTTTTGAAGAAAGGGAAAATAGAATATTGTATAATTTATAGTAGCATAAATTTTTTATACATCAACAAAATGACACAATATATTTTGGGTGAATTATGTGCCTTTTCTCGGATTGATTAAATCAATTATTTCTGGCAGATTCAGGTTAAAATAAAAAATCGACAGTTCTAATTTTAGAGGTTTTTTGAAAAAATGAGTGAAAATTATGTATTATCTCAATCTTATAATAACAAAACATTTTTAATTATGGATATAAACTCTGTAGCTGTGGAAATTTATGTAATGATACATTCAATTCATTAGATTGTTGTGTAATTATTAGTATAATTAATTATTAATTAGTACTTTATATGTTCCACTCAATTTGATATTTTTTTTAAAATTTTTTATTTTATTTTATTTTAATTCTATTCAAAGTGACAAAAATGTGTATGTTAAGGTGGATGAGTGGCCATATAAAGTTGAAGGGAAGTGATGAGTGGACATACAATAGTTAGACTAGCCATACTTTATGAAAGTGAGTATTGGACAACCAAAATTAAATATATATACACAAAGTAAGTGTAGCAGAAATGAATATTTTAAGGTGGATGAATGGGCATATAAGGTTAGATAAGATTAAAGATGAACGCATTAGACAAAAACTGCATATAGCACATATTGGAAATAAAATAAAAGAACATTTAAGATGGTTTGGGATGTATGACGTACATTTGCAATGCTCCAATTTGAATATGTAATTGTTTAGTTGTGAAAAAAAAAATGGTAGAAATAGACTTAAGATATAACATGGAAAGAAACCATGTCCAAAAAATTACAATTACTTAATATCTAGGCAGATATGGCTTTGAAAAGAGGAACCTTTGGACAAAGAATTTACATAGCCTATCCTATCTAACCTGTTTTAATTGTTAAAGTGGCAATTTTCAAATTTCAATTAAAGAGTATTAATTACATATATATTTTTTTTTTTGCATTTATGTATGCACTAAAAAAGAAATAATTAATAAAATGAGAATATATAATTGTAGAGTAATTTAACAAATTGAAATGAAAATTTTACAAAATTAATGTTAATTAATACTCTCTCATTTCTTTATTATCTGTCACTTTTGAGTAAAATTCAAATTCTATTTATCTGTCATTTTTAGATTTTCAATTCAATTTAATTTTCTCTTTCCAATTTAATTTTCATTTTCAATAAAAATTGATAAATTAGATTTATTTTTTTATATTAAATTACTCAATATGAATCACTCAATTTTTTTCTAAATTTAAGACTAATTAATATTTTTTAATTTTAGTGAAAATAACAAAAGTGACAGTTATAAAAAAAATGGAGGGAATAATTTTTTAATTTGTATAAAAAACTGAAATTTATCAAGTTAAGTAATTATTAACGGGAGAAAAAAAAAAAAAAAAAAAAGAAAATGCATATGGAAAACAACGCTAGAACTAAATTCACATACTAAGAGAAAACATTGCTAATATACAATTGAAACAAAGTAAAAAGCTAGAAAAGAAGAGTTAAAATAATCCAAATAAAAACCGAAACTTAAACAACTTGAGTTGCACCGGTGGATGTCTTATGGTGGGTATCGTCAGAGTACATGGCATGTTTCGTAGAGTCATATTTTTCACCATCTCCCCATAATGCGTAAGCCTCTTCTCCGTGCACAGCATCATCTCCAATAAGCAGCTGTTCCTCTGCCATGCGCAATGGTATTACTATGCTTATAGCTACACATATGATGGAAGTAATCACCACATTCCATCCTATAATGAATGCACCCCCAGCTAATTGTTTAAGGATTTGAATTCCGCCCGAACCACCATATACTCCTCCTCTAGAGTTGGTGACAGGTAGAAAGAGAGCTGAAAGCTCTGGCTCGGCAAAAAGGCCGGTCAAAACTCCGCCGAGTAAGCCGGCCACAGCATGAGTGTGGAAGACACCGAGAGTGTCATCTATTTTTTGGAGGACTGTCCATCTCTTGTGCACTATCATCATTGTGAACCAAGGAACACTACCTGATAGAATTCCCATCACTATTGCTGCCCATCCTTGAACAAGACCTAAAGATCATTCATTTTGGAGAAAAATTCAATGTTCACATTACTAATTATTAACAAGGCAACTTATATATGCAAAATAATAAATACAGAATTAACAAGGTTTAACATAATAGGTCATGATGAGAGTGATCTGGAAGGGGCGTGATTAGGTGCGCCGGTGCACGATGCACGCATGCTTGCGCACCGGCACACCCAAGTAAGTAATTCTCGATCTGTTGTTCTAATCTATTCGGTATTTAACAATAAGCTTGAAATTCTGATGCTAGTCTCCTTGGATAATATTCCACCTTAAGAAAAGTTCTTACCATTCTCAAAAAGAATAAAATAAAATAAAATAAAATAAATAGTTATAAAATACCTGCAGCAGGAGTAATGCAAACAAGGCCAGTAATCATGCCTTGAACAGCACCTATGACAGAAGGTTTGTTAAAAAAAAGGACGTCAAGCAAAGTCCAAACAAGAAGACTTGTAGCTGCGCATATGTTTGTATTAAGGACGGCCATTGAAGAGTCAATATTAGCACTATATGGATCTCCTCCGTTGAATCCTGCCCATCCCATCCATACCAATCCTGCTCCTGCTAGCATCAGTACCACATTATTTGGTGGAAACCTCTCTCTGTCCTTTGTTGATCTTGGTCCCACCTGCAATTTTTGACCTTTTTTAAACTTTTCTTAAAAAATATTACCCAAATCCATCAAAATTTCATTTATAATTTACCCCATTAATTCCCCAATCCATTGAAATACCCACTTAACACATAATAATTTAATTGAATTTCTCGACATAAAAAAAAATTAATCGAATTTCTAAGATATTTAACATAAGTTTTGATTCTATAATAAAACATATGATATTCTTATAAAATAATATAAATTTTTATACTATTTTGAGAAATAAAATTTTATAAATGGGTAGTAGCTTTTATCCAATGATATGTCCAAGTCAAACAAGAATAGTAAAATTTATACTGATAAAACAAGAAGAACAAGAAGACGATGGCTAAATTGGCATCTTAATGAGTAAAGGTGGAATGCACGCTAAAATTGAATTAGCAAATCTGTTAGTATTTGACGAATTTGTTGAAACAGTCATTCAATTAAAATGAATTGAAACATGAGTACTGACATTATAAGATTCTAAATAATAGTAAAAATATTAAAAAGTATTGAAGCTTAAATTTGTAATTAATCTTATAAATTTTTAGTAGTTTTTATCCAATGATGTGTCCAAGTCAAACATGAATAGTAAAATTTATAGTGATATAACTTTCTAGTTTCTATTAGGGTTGGAGTGAATTGGGTACCGAAAAACTTAAACCGCTGCAAACCCTATGTATAAGAGATGGTTGCACGGAGGGAGATTGAATTTGAAAGAATGAAACAGCAAGAAAAGCAATACATGTGGGTGACTTCCATTGTTTTATAAAAGAACTTCTTATCTGTACTGGATACAATATATCGAACCTATTGTATATTAATACATAGAAAAAATAATCACTTTTGTAACTCTTTTATATTTTTTTTTATCAAAACATCATTGATTTGGTGCATCGTGGATTGCTTTTAATGCAAAATATCTATTTTGTAATACTGAAAAAAAAAAAAAAAAACAGAAGGAAAGAAGGTAGTAATGAAGAACTACCCAATAAGCAGTAGTGAAGCCAGCGACCCCAGAAGAAAGATGAATGACATAACCACCGGAATAATCCATAACACCCCAGTGAAATAAGAAACCTCCACCCCACAAACTAAAAGCTCCAACAGTGTAAGAAAAGGTTAACCAAAGTGGTACAAATGCCATCCAAGCTTTGAAATTCATCCGCCCAAGAACCGATCCGACGAGCAAAATAAGCGTAATTGCAGCAAACACACACTGAAACCAAACCATTGAAGCCATTGGATAGAAAGGAGTAATCATGTCCGTCTCTACTTCTCCATTTTTGTGAAACTGTGTGGTTTCGGGGAGTGCAGCCTGTTTCAGTAAAAACTTCTGCCCTAAGGCAGGCCCTGCTTTCCCCCAAAACGGCAGCAATTTCTCGCCAAACGACATCTTATAAGCCCATGTAAACCAGCAGATGACCACGGCGGCGAAGGCGTACAAAGCCATGAAAGCTGAATTTACTGCCCATTTCTTTTTCACTATGCTACCATACAGAATTACCAGTCCCGGCACGCTTTGGAGGCCCACCAGGGTGGCGGAGATCATTTGCCATGCATTATCTCCTTTGTTTAACCAGTCGGGAACTGCCCCTGCGCCGCCTTGGTATGCCACTGGAACTGGGTTTGGAGGTGGAGCTCCGGCCATGGCTTATTTGAAAGAGTCAGAACTCAGAAACCACCGCTGTTTGCTAAATCTAAAAATAAAATGGCAGAGATTCTTTTTCTTTGTATACTCTATAAAAAAATAGATAGAATTCTAGAATTCTATGTTTATTTTGTTTTTGTTTCTCCTATTCTATGGCTTCTCTTATGTATACAACGAAAGTCTACTTGTAAGTAATGACAAAATAAAATAGTTATGTATTAAGCAAAATCATGAGACTCTGTAAATTAACAAAAACAAACAAAATAAGAAACATTTATTGCAGGATGTTGTTGGCCACGCTTCTGTTTAGCCATATTTTTAATTTATTATTATGCTGTATCAAAAGATGGTGATAATACTCCTGATTGGATGGCAGTTGCTTTCTTTTTTTTTTTTGTCTTGAATTTTAAATATTTTAAAAAGAGTATTTTAATCTTTTATGAATCTTTTTTTTTTTGAAGAATCTTTTATGAATCTAATATGCATAAATCTGAATTAATTAGGTCTAGATTTTTAATACTCATTATAATTTCATTATGAAAAAGAAAAGTTGATAATTAATTTGTAATTTTTTATGTCAATTAAATATTCAGAGTTAACTAGGACTATTACTTTAACCTATCCTAACACTCAATCACCACAGAATCAATAACTAAAAAGTTATAATAGTTGTGCTAAAAAAAACATTTAGACAAGATAAATTCAAAAAAAATAATTAATTTAATCATCTAATATTACTAGTTTTGTATTCACGTTACGAATGCTGAAAGAAAATCTGTCTCAACGGTATTTTTATTTATTTTAAAAAAATAATAACTTAATGAAAAACTTGACATCTTAATTCCAATAAAAACTTAATTGTTTTTAGCTTGTTATTAAGGATGGGAAATATTATTCTTCTAAAATGAATGGATCGGTAATTAACAACAAGATGTATAATCGAGACGTAAAATTTTCACCACAGTAACTAATCCACTTAACACTTTTAAACCTTAGTTGATAAGAAATAATCTATAAAAAAATACATTTACAATTATTATAATAATTTGGTGAGTAGGTAATAGGTGGACAAAAGTTTAATTTGATTTCAATTTCAAATTCTTAAAAGGGAATCCAATCAGAGAAAAGCCATGGCAAGCAAAGAAATTTAATACATAAAATAAAATAAAATAAAAAATCAACGAAATGTAATAAAATTCTATATCTAATTTTCTCTATAAAAGTTTTTACTCATTGTCTATAAAATTTAATTTTTCTATTTTATATTTTATATATAGTATATAAAAATTAAATTATACTTTTTTAACTACACACATACGCTATAATAAAAAAGCATTTAGCGCGACTTATCGCAGCTAAATAAAAAAATTCCGTCCCTAAAATAATTAACAACTAAATCAGTAGCAAATAGGGTCGTTGTTAAAATCTACTGACGAAAAACTGTAGTAGTTGAAGCTTGCTACAGAACTTTTTTTTTTTTTTTTCACTAAATCGGTTTGCAAAATTCTCGTGTTGCATTTTTACAAGTCACCGGCAACTTCTTCCGTCACTATTGTTTTGCTAATTTTAAGAAGATTTATTTAATTGTATTACTTACAAGTCAGCGACCAGAGTATTTTCGTACCATTCTGTTGCTAAATTTTTAGGAAATTAAAAAAATTCTTAAAGCTAGGTAGCTCTAGGTTAAATAATATGCCTTTTTATTAAGAACACCGTTCAAATAGAAATACCCTCTTGTCTAAAATTAAACTAAAAACTACCAAAGAAAGAAATTATACACTACAAAAATTATGGGACACTCTTGGTGAAATGCACCGGTTTCACTGCAGTGCTGGTGTAAGAATCCTGCACAAAAAGGATTCACAATTAATATTACAAAATCTAGATCTCAGAAAGCACAAAAACTTGCAAGTGTGATCAAATCACATTAAAAAGTTATCAAGCTCTCAAAATCAACTAGCAATAAGAACTTTGTAGTAAGGTTCAAGCAAATTAAACAGTAATTAAGTCATAAAGATCTGAAATGCTAGTGCCATTTATATATGTACATGAACAAGAGCAGTACGTAAAAAAAAGCTAATGGAAAGGACACAAAATACAAGTTTGTTTTGTGGAACCAGTAGTATAAAGAACAAAATTGTTAGATATATTATATTTATATTTTATGGTGTAGTAATTATTTTACCATTGTAATGTTAGAGTAGTCTTTTTTTATCTTTTCCTCTTCTTGTATAATAACTCAAAATATGTGAAAAACCTAATAACTCTTTTTGAGTTTTTTTCCTTATTTGCAATCTTCAACATGGTATCAAGAGCCTGGTTCAATCCATCCACAACTTTCGCGGATCCAACTGCCGGGGTTCGATCTTGGTGTTTGACAATTTGCGATCTGGGTTTTCTGGTTTGACGATTTGCGATCTGGGTTTTCTGGTGATCCGATCTTGGTGTTTGACGATTCGCGATCTGGGTTTTCTGGTCCGATCTTGGTGTTTGATGGTTCGCGATCTGGGTGATTGATGGTAAGCGATCTTGGTCCGATTCTTTTCTCTTTTGCAGAATCGAAGAAATAATATATGTGGTTAACTGTATTTAGATTGCTCGATATTTGTTGATGTGGTTAATTGTATTTGAATTGTTAGATATTTGTTGATAGTAGTGATGGCTAGTGAAAAAGATGACTCTTTGCAGTCCATTAGTGTGCAATTGAATGGACAGAATTATTCATACTGGAGCTATGTCTTGAAAAATTTTCTGAAGGGTAAAAGAATGTGGGGTTATGTTGCTGGAACTATAAGTGAACCCATTGATAAAAATGATGCAAAATTTGCAGAATTGTTGGATACTTGGGATGCTAACAATTCAAAAATTATCACATGGATTAATAATTCTGTTGTGCAATCAATAGGTGTGCAATTAGCAAAATATGCAACTGCAAAAGAGGTTTGGGATCATTTAGAAAAATTATTTGTTCAGTCAAATTTTGCAAAACAGTATCAACTGGAGATAGACATTCGTGCTCTTAAGCAGAATAATATGAGTATTCAGGAATTTTATTTAGCTATGTCTGATATTTGGGACCAGTTAGCCCTTACTGAACCTGCAGAGTTACGTGCCTTTGCACCATATATTACTCGTAGAGAAGAACAACGCTTGGTTCAGTTTCTAATGGCACTTCGAGATGATTTTGAAGGCATTCGTGGAACAATTCTGCATCGTAAGCCCCTTCCCACAGTTGATGCAGTGGTTAATGAATTGATGGCTGAGGAAATTCGCCTTAAAACTCAAGCAGAAAAAGGAAGTGCAGAAAAAGCAACTCTCCCAACTCCGAATCCTTCTGTCTTTGCAGCTTCTCCAAGACCTTTTCACAACAATCAAAATAGAGCACATGGAAGGGTTGGCACTGATGAATGTAGCTTCTGCAAAAAGAAGGGTCATTGGAAGGCCCAATGTCCAAAGTTATCAAATAGACTCCACCAAACATCACAGACCACTCAATGGAGACCTCATTTTCAAACGTATCAACAAAACTTCAGGCCTCCTAATACAGCAGCAGTTGTGCCATCAACACATTCATCTGTTCTTGGGAATATGACTCCATTTGAAGCTTCATCATCTTCAAGTCCTACGGTTGATACTCTTGCAGAGCAGTTTCAAAAGTTTCTAGCCACTTAGCCACATGCCATGTCTGCCTCCTCAAATATAGGTTTGCCTTCTGCTTCACAATCCTTAGGTATACCTTCATGTATATGGATTCTTGATTCTGGAGCCTCTAAACATATGTCGCCTAATTTCAAATCTTTTGTATCCTTATGTCCTGCATCATCTGTGTCAGTCATGACTGTCGATGGTACTCCTATGCCTTTGGCAGTAATTGGCTCAGTTCGTTCAACAAAATTTTCTCTTTCAGATGTTTACCATATTCCTCGTCTTACCTTAAGTCTTGCCTCAGTGGGTCAGTTATGTGATTCAGGTTTTGAAGTCTTATTTACACCAAATTCTTGTCATGTGCAGGATCCGCATTCCAAGAGGCTGATTGGGATAGGCCATAGGCAGGGGGGACTCTACATTCTAGATGAGTTAAAAGTTTCAGATCTTACAAAAAATCGTCGGGTTGCAGCTGCTACCATTGATCTTTCATCTTTTCATTTGAGTCCATCTTCCTCTGATTTTTATCTTTGGCATTCTCGTCTTGGGCACGTTTCTGCTTCTAGGCTAAAGTACTTAGTTTCTACAGGAGTTTTAGGAAAGTTGAATTGTCATGACATTTCTGATTGCTGTGGTTGCAAACTTGCTAAATTTTCTGCCTTGCCCTTCTACAAAAGTGTTTCTGTTTCTATTGCACCTTTTGATTTAATCCATTCTGATGTCTGGAGACCATCTCGAGTTGTCACAAAAGGTGGCTCCAGATATTATGTTTCTTTTATTGATGCTTCTACTCGTTATTGTTGGGTTTATCTTATGAAACATCGCTCTGATTTCTACAATATTTATCTCATGTTTCGTGCACTTGTCAAAACTCAACATAATGCTGTTATCAA
Organism: Excoecaria cochinchinensis; assembly: GCA_947683425.1. Taxonomy (NCBI): domain Eukaryota; kingdom Viridiplantae; phylum Streptophyta; class Magnoliopsida; order Malpighiales; family Euphorbiaceae; genus Excoecaria; species Excoecaria cochinchinensis. Next base: position 1,954,821 of record CANTUQ010000153.1, on the reverse strand, counting down.
ATGTTTTAGATGTGATTTAGGTGGTGAATTTAAATCTAATCAGTTTTCTGAATTGCTTGCTTCTGACGGTACACTCCATCAAACTTCATGCACTGACACTCCTGAACAAAATGGTGTTGCTGAAAGAAAACATCGTCACATTGTTGAAACTGCCCGTTCTATGTTGTTGTCTGCTCATGTCCCAAGTGAGTTTTGGGGAGAAGCTATTCTTACTGCTGTCCATGCTATTAATAGAATCCCGTCATCCCTTACGTCAGGTTTGTCTCCCTTTGAGAAATTGTATGGTTATGCTCCTGACTATTTCCATATGAAGGTCTTTGGTTCCGCTTGTTTTGTCCTTCGTCCGTAGGTTGAACGCAGTAAACTATCTTCTCGTTCAACACTATGTGTTTTCCTTAGTTATGGTATTGGTCAAAAGGGATATCGTTGTTATGATCCCACCACTCAAAAACTCTATGTTTCCCGTCATGTTGTATTTCTTGAACATATACCATTCTATTCCATTCCTCCTAACTCTCATAATTTCACAAAACCTGATCTCATTAACATTGATCCATTCTGCACTGATGCAGATTCTACAACTCCCCAGGTAATCTCTCAACCAAATCATTTTGACATTGTGCCTTGCAGGGTCGATATTACCAGCTCTACAGATATTCCTCTTGCTGATGTCCCTTCTGTCCCTACTGCTTCCCATGACACCTCTAAGATAGCGGATTCTCTTCCTCCTCCTCGTTATCCCTCTCATACTAGTAAGTCCACTCAATTGCCATACTTTGTTTATTCTACTTACTCTACATCTTTTGTTTCTTTATTATCCTCTATCCATAATCTTTCTGAGCCCTCTTCCTATAAAGAGGTTGTTACTAATCCTTTGTGGCAGCGAGCTATGGCAGAGGAACTTTCTGCATTGCATAAGACGGGTACATGGGACCTTGTAACTCTTCCTCCAGGTAAAAGTGCAATTGGTTCTCGTTAGGTGTATAAGATCAAGACCAAATCCGATGGATCTATTGAGCGATATAAAGCTCGTGTGGTGGCGAAGGGATATTCTCAACAATATGGTCTGGATTATGAAGAAACATTTGCCCCAGTTGCCAGAATGACTACCGTCCGTGCTCTTATTGCAGTTGCTTCAATAAGACAATGGCATATCTCTCAGATGGATGTTAAAAATGCTTTCTTGAATGGTGATCTTCAAGAAGAAGTTTATACGGTTCCTCCACCCGGCTATCCTCATAATTCTGGTGAAGTGTGCAAGTTGAAGAAGGCTCTCTATGGACTTAAACAAGCACCTTGAGCTTGGTTTGACAAATTTTCTATTGCAATTGCATCTCTCGATTTTTGTGCCAGCTCTCATGATTCTGCTCTATTTCTCAAAAATACACCAAATGGTCGTATTTTAATTGCTTTGTATGTTGATGACATGATTGTTACAGGTGATGATGTTGATGAGATTAAGAGGATAAAATTGCAGTTAACTCATTATTTTGAGATGAAAGATTTGGGGACTCTCCGATACTTCTTGGGCATAAAAGTTGCCTACTCTCCCCGGGGCTATCTTCTATCTCAATCTAAGTATATTGGTGATATTCTTGAATAAGTACATCTTTCTGATACTCGGACAGTTGATACACCTCTTGAACTTAATGTCAAATATACAGCTTCTGATGGCATTCCCTTGACATATCCAACTTTGTATCGTACACTTGTTGGGAGTTTGGTTTACCTCACAATTACTAGACCTGATATTTCTTATGTTGTTCATATTGTAAGTCAGTTTGTTACTTCCCCTACCTCTGTTCATTGGGCAGCAATGCTTCGTATTCTTCGTTATCTTCGCGGTACACAATTCCAGAGCATTCTCTTCCCTTCATCATCTTCATTGGAACTGCGTGCCTATTCAGATGCCGATTGGGTTGGTAATCCTACGGATCGTAAGTCTACCACCGGGTACTGTATTTTTCTTGGTGATTCTCTTATCTCATGGAAAAGTAAGAAGCAAGATGTTGTTTCTCGCTCCTCCACGGAGGCTGAGTATCGTGCGATGGCACCAACGACTGCCGAAATTGTTTGGCTACGCTGGCTGCTTGCTGATATGGGTGTTTCTTTTTCTCGACCAACTCCTATGTATTGTGACAACTTGAGTGCTATCCATATTGCCCGCAATTCTGTTTTCCATGAACGTACAAAACACATTGAGATTGACTGCCACTTCACACGACAACACTTTCAACGTGGCTCCATCACCGTTCCCTTCGTCTCTTCCTCCATACAAGTTGCTGATCTGCTTACTAAGTCTCATACCCGTGCACCCTTTCATTTTTGATTAGCAAACTCTCAATGGTGTCCATTAATGCATCGTGAGTTTGTGGGGAGATGTTAGATATATTATATTTATATTTTATGGTGTAGTAATTATTTTACCATTGTAAGGTTAGAGTAGTCTTTTTTATCTTTTCCTCTTCTTGTATAATAACTCAAAATATGTGAAAAACCTAATAACTCTTTTTGAGTTTTTTTCCTTATTTGCAATCTTCAACAAAAATGATCTCATTTAATATACGCCACTAAACATAAATATGCTCTCATCAATAATATGCAAGAACAAAATCATAATAGGAATATATAGACTCTGTGATTTGAGAATTCAGAAGTTTTTCATAAGTTATGGGAAAAGAGCAAGTCTCGAAACTTTGAGTCAAGAAAATAGAAAACAAATAGAGGTATCCAATTAAATGCTTAACTGAACCCAAATTTATCAAAACACCAAACATTTTGCCAGAGTTTTCAGCCAATTCTATCACCAATTAATTTCTCCCAAATAAACTTATATTTACTCATCTCTTGTCTAATTCAAATCATTGCTTCTACTTGGTAACCATTTTCACCCATTTGTTCATCAAATGACAGCACATCCTGTTTTCTTACAAGAAACAAAGAGAGAGAAAAGAGATCAAAATATGCATTAAATGCTATAAGATTCTTCCAATATAGGATTAAGAATTCAACTCACGAGGGATGATCACGGGACGATCACGGGACGGGGAGTGCCTCCCCACCTACTGCCCCGCGCAGGGGCAGGGATTCCCCGTCCCCGCTGGGGATGCGGGGGAAAAATGTCCCCCGCCCCAATAAAATTACTCAATTTTAATGGAAATTTTTGATCTCGATAGAGATTCCCGACCCGAATAAAAAATATTTTACATTATTTATCTTATAAAATTTAATAATTGATGATTTAAAATTAAAAATATCTCATACAATTTAAATACAAATATTTATAAACATTTCATACAATTAAAATACAAATATTTATAAATATTCCATACAATTCAAATATTAATAATATCACTTGAATAATTTACACACCGACAAATATCAACCTAAAAAAATTTAATATATATATATATATATATATATATAATTATAAAATATTAATTTTTTTTTTTGGGGTGGGGATCCCCGCGGGGCGGGGTCCCCTTTCCCTGTCCCCGCCCTGAATTCAAGGGCGGGGATTTTTTTCTCTCCGAGCGGGGGAAAAATTCGGGGATTCCCCACCCAGTTCGGGTCGGGTCCCCGCCCCATGATCATCTCTACTCACGACTATACAAGAGAAGCATATTTAGTGCAGAAAACATGGGACAAATCTGCACCCTAAAAAGGAAATAACACAATCATATATGTTTCATCAATCAATATAAGATTACAAGAATTAGTAATTGAATGGAAAGGAGATCAAACACTAACAATTTTCCAAGCAGATATAGCAGCAAAATAAGGAGCACCAATTTACTCCTTCCATCCACCAATAACTGCAATCTTCCTCAAAAATAACAATAAAAAAAGAAAAAAAACACATAAAACATCTTAATCGAAAATGGCAATCCACAATTCCACATTCTCAGTGGTTTATTCACTGTTGGAGTAATAGCTCCTGAAATTCCCCGTTATCAAGCTTTCAAAATCGAAATTCGAAAACTACCACATTGAGTGGAAGAAAAAGAATTTAAAAAATTATGGCCATAAGGGAAACGGAACAACTAAATTAATTCACTCCCCCTAAAGAAAAAGAAAAGAAAAAAAAAAAAGCAGCAGCCACAAATAAATTGATTGTGGATTCTTCAATATTTAATGTTTTGAATTAAGATTCTACTCATTTGGAGAAAAAAATAATATTAAGATTCTACTCCCTCAGACCCATGTCACTTATTTTATTTTATTTCACTTTAATTTTGTTTAAAATTTAAAAAATATTTATATATCTGCTCTTATTTAATATGCGTTACTATATTTAATGAAGTCATAAATTTAATTTTGATCATTTAAAAATTAAATGGATTATTTGGGATTAATAAAGGACAAAATAGTCCATTGTTAATATTTTTTATAAAATAAATATTTTTTAATTTTTATATTAAAATGAAAATGACCACTTAAAATAAAATAGAGTGAATAAAATTAATTTAATGTATTTAATATTAAATAAGGATCCATCAGCAATTGACAACGGAGAGAAAAGTAATAAATATAGAAGATTCTAATTCGACAAGTCTAAAGACACGGTACCTCGTCGTATTCCCCAGCTCCATGTCAATTTATTTTTCGTAAGAAAAGGAAAAGACAAATGTAACAGGCAAAGAGAGATATATAGAGTACAATTAAGCTCTCTCACGAATCTTTTCCTTACTAGGCAAAATTTAACGTGGGTAAAGTTTAAATTAGTGCTTACTGTTTTATATAAAAAATTAATCCTAAAATATTAAAAATTTTCTGAATTTGATGGATTTAGAATTAATTGCACTGGATAATATTGAATTTATTTCTTAATTATCAAAAAGTTAAGAAACAAAATTTTTATAATAAGAAAATATTTGAATTTTGTAATTTTTATATGCAAGATATTTTAACTAAAAATTATTTTAAATCCTACGGAAAATCTAACATGACACCCCATTTAAATTCCAGACTTTCTAAAAGATAACAAGAGACAATACCCATCAATTAAGACTCATGTAATGCAGATAAAGTGATAAGGAATTACTTTTATTGAACCTTTTTAAATTTCTTTTCAATTGTTAAATGGTTTATAAATTGTCAGATTAAAGAGATTTTACATGAATACCTACTAACATGAGGAGTATTCTACCGTTTTACACACCCTCCCTTTGCAAACAAAAAGCATTGTGTTGACGAGGAGAATTATGCTATATTACAGTTGCAAGGCAAAAACTTCAGGTGAAACAACTCAAGATGAAAATATACCATTCCTCTTCAGGAATTCCTGGAACGAGCAGACCCCAATAAGATTCATTCTTAGAAATTTGAACAATATTCAATTTGTTTACTCATCTACCCTTTAAAAAGTTTTATCATTTTTGCAGTAAAATTCATTGTCAAATATACAGCAGCAGCACAAAATATATAGTTGAGGGTAGAATTATATGACAAATCACATTTATCAAGCTTCCTTCATGTTAAATTCTTTCTAAACAAAATTAACGAAAGAATCAGTTTAAAATCCTATTCTTTCCAAACAAGATACTACAAATATATATATAATATACAATAAGTATACAAATAGTACATAGACAATGCACAAAAAGTATATAAATAGTATATTGATAATATTTATACAAACAACGTGCTACAAATATACATATAATTACTAAAAGTACACAAACAATAAATAAAAAATATGGGTTAATTTCATTCATGGTTACTTTTGGTGATTGTAACGATATGATCACTATTTTTCAATTTTGTAACGAAAAAATAATTCATATATTATTTTGTAACAGAGAAGTCATAAAAGTTGAAAAATAAATATTTCAGTAATTAGTATGTATATTTCACGTTCACCTAACTGTCAACATCATTTCAATTGCCATGTAAGTCACTGAATGGAGTTCACATGCTAGTAAGTTAAAAAAGTGAAACAATAAAAATAAAAAAACAAAATCAGATTTTTACTGTCTCTCTCTATCATCGATCTCTCCCTATAAACTTCTTCATTTCTCTCTCTCTCTTGGTAAACTTCTTCATCTCTCTCTCTCTCTCTAGACCTCATCTTCTCTACTTTATCTTGACTAAATATAGCCTAGGAGTAAGAACGGGAAATTTCTCACTCAACTTTGTGCAAAAAAGCAAAAAATAAAAAACGTTTTTGAAGTTTGAGAGCACAAAAGCAGTACTTTGAGCGAATAAAAGCATCAATTTCTATTTCCATCTGGTTGTTAAAAAGAGTAAAGAAAAAAAATTAAAAAGCTGAGAATTGGAGGGATGATCCAAGGCCAAACGAAATTGATTTTCCTTGTTTAAATCTATCTCCGAATGAAAAAACTATTTTGCAGAAAAAAGAAGAGGAAAAGAAAGTTGAAATTTTGAAAAAACTTAATGATTTTTTGCTTTTTGAAAGAAAACAATCGACTGCCCTTAGGCCTGTCAAACTTGGCCCAGACCCAAAAACCCCACCCAACCCGCCCAGAAAAAATTGACCCAAACCCAACCCAACTAAAATTCTACCCATCTGAACCCGCCCAAAACTAACCCAGTAAAACCTTGACCCGTTCGGGTTTGCCTTCAATGCCCAACGGGCCTATGCTATTAGTAGTTTTGTTTTTGCCTCTCTCTCTCTCTCCGTCTCCATTCAGTCCTCCCTGCCCCTTTCCACTCTCTTCACCTCTCTCCCTCTCCACCATCCACTCGTCGCCGGCCACTAGCTCGTTAGTCACCGTTTGGGATCATGTACTGTACAATCCATCCCTTTCTAATTCGTATCCCTGTCTTTCAATATCCAATCTCCGAATCATAATCTGCAGAAGCGTAGGCAGAGTACATCACCGGCGGTGAAGATGAGGTTGCTAGAGACTGACCGGTGGAATATTTTCCGAAAAGAGTACAGTCTCTAATCTCTTCAAATCCCATGTAACCCTTGTTGTTGACGCCGATATTATCTCTTGTGTATGCTCACTTTCCTTTTTTTACCTGTATTTCCATATCCATCAAAGAATTAGCTTTGAAATTTTATAGCCACTGAAGGTTAGAAATTCTTTTTATCATTAGTTGTGATCTTGTTTGAATTATATGGTAGCTAATATAATCGTTCCTGTGCAAGGTTTGCTCATATAGTGGTAATCTTCAAGTAGCAGAAGTAGATTGCAAGTCTTTTTTTCTATTGATTCTGTTGATTTGGCATCTCCTTTTGGATTTCCGTTAGGGTACAATACAAGTGTCATCACCACCTTCAAAACCAGTTGATTCATATGGGTTCTATGTGGGATCTGGATACAGAGTTCAATCTTCCGTTGATTGAATTAATTTAGAGTTCATTCTTCAATTAATTGATTGAATATTTGCTCTGGAATGCTCTTGCTGGATCTATGAATTTAGGAATTCAATTGAATAAAATTCTGAACATAATTGCTATCAGTTTATTTAATTTGCTAACTACTATAATCGTGTGTTTGAATGAGAAGTGTTTGTGGCTAGTTCTCCTTCCCTCAGTCTCAACAACTAATTATGTGTCTAAGTTGCGCTTGCAAGTAGGCTGGTGAAACTGATAGTTAGAACATGGCGATGCTTAAAGTGAGTATACAAATTCTCTGCAACTTCAGATCAATTAAAACTATTGATCCAAAATCCATTTCAATCTTAAACCTATCTACCCTTCCCTCGGATCTCTCCAGCATTACAAATGATATAATCTCCATCTTCACCAAACACCCATTTTCCCCCGACAACCCAAAATTGAGGACTCTTGCTCCATTGCTAAATACCAAAGTTGTTGAATCTGCATTGAATTCTTTGAAAAACTGGAAAACAGCTCATAATTTCTTCACCTGGGCGTCAAACCAAATTTGGATATTTGACCCATTTGTGACCCATACTTTTTGGCCCATTTGTGACCCGCCCATTTATGACCCGCCCATTAGTGACCCAACCCAAACCCGCCCAACCCGCCACCTATAACTGCCCTTGTTTTTTATTGAGAGAAAAACTAAATTTTTCCTTTTGAATAATCAAATGGCAACTCCCCTTGGAAATGAAGGATGAAACCCTTTTAATTTCTATCTCGTCCAAAAAGGGAAAGAGACAAACAAAGTTTTCATTTTTAGTTTATCAAAAATTGCACAAAAAGGTGAAAGGAACGAGAAAATGGGACTGGAAAATCAGAAAACACAGAGAAGAAAACGACCGCGGCCAAAAATGGGCGCATGCGGAGGGAGGCGATGCGCGCCGTCTGGCCTGGCGAGGCACGCCCCAGGGGCGTGCGCCTCGCGCAAGCGAGACGTGCCCCAGGGCGCGCGCCTCGCGCAGCCCTCGCCGCCCGCGTGCGCCCGTAGGCGCAAGCCGTTCTCGCGCGAGCACGGCTCGCGAAAAAATAAAAAATAAAAAAAATAAAATGAAATAAAAAATAAAGAGTTAAAAGAGATAAAAAAAAAAATTTAGAAGAACAAAGGAAATTTTCGATAAGAATAACATCATTATTGATACCTCTACTTGCGACAAGCATCATTTTCATTATCGGGCTATTCTGATCTTAGACCGTCTCAGGATCCGGTGTCTACAACATTATTTATAAAAAAAAGTGCCTACATTAATCTATAATTTTTTCAAAATAAAAAATGATACATTTATTATACAAATAATCAACTTTAAATAATATTTTCATTTTAATCCAATACAAGCACATTAATTTATAAATTTTTTTTTATCATGTTTATTAAATTGAGTAAAAGAAAATTAATTTTTCCATATTAATAAAAAAAGAGCAAAATTTATTTATATTTTTCAATTCATAAAAAAATTTATATTTTATTCATTAAAAAACGAAAAAAGAAAAGAAAAAAGAAAAACCAACAGATTTTCTGTGGTGAGAATGGAAAGCTCAACATTTTTTTTTTAAAAAAAAAGTGAATTCATTTCCGCAACAAAGTGTTGCGGAATGAATTCCATTTCTGCAACACTGTGTTGCAGAAATGCAAAAAATATCATTTTTCCGAATATTCTTCAAAATATCCTAAAAGTACAAATATTTTTTTTAAAAAAATATTATTTATAAAAAAGTCCCCAATTTTTTTATAATTTTTCTTTTACCATTTATTGATTAATATTCACTTTCATTTTACCAACCTACATATACAAATTTCCATAAATTTTTCTATTCACTAAACCATGCGCATTTATCTTCATACACTTAAATAAGCATTGATCATAAATAGTTTTATTATTCACTTTAGCATATTTTATAGTTTTTTACTCTTTACCTTCATTCAATTAATCATATATAATTTATATAACTTATGCCCTATATTAATTAATTTTATTCACATTATTATTATTATTATTATTATTATTATTATTATTATTCATTTACTTAGACCATTATGTTCATATTATTCTTATAATCACACTCATTAATCATCTTTTTATCTAATTTGCATTTTAGTTCATCCTTTAACATTTTTATAGTCAATTTACAATTTACAATTTAGTCCCATAACTTTACTCAATTTATGGTTTTACCCTCTAGTTTATGCATAATTACAATTATACCATTTCTTAACCATTCTTCACATTTAAGTTATTATTTGACCTATAAATTTTCTATTGAGTCCCTATTTATTGTTTTTATAATATTATACATTTAATTAACACTATCTTCATAAATTTACATTTTAGTTCCTAACCTCCATTAAATTACAATATTGCCCCTAATTCCATTTATTTACAATAATTCCACTCATTAATTTTATTTTCACATTAATTTCATTATCTTGTCTTACAAATTACGATTTAGTCTTTTAAATATTATTATATCACTAATTAGTCATCTTTACATTTATTTCATTATTTTACATGTAAGGTTATTATTTAATCTCTAAATCTCATTCTCATGCCAATTTACTTTATTACCCTTTTTTTCACTTATTTACAATTATGCCATCAATTAATTTTATTACAAAAAATTAAATTGAAAGTAGTAATGGTAGCAGTAATAATAATAAATATTAAAATTAAATTAGCGATGGAATTTGAAAAATTAGCGACGGATTTTGTTGTCGCTAATTCATTTTTTTATGTGGCATTTTAAAAATATTGTTTTGCGACGGAATTTAATGACGAAAAAATCCGTCGCTAATAATTTTTTTAAATCTCGTGATGACCACTTTTAGGAGTTAATTAGCGACGGTTTTGTATTTTAGTCTAAAAATTCTTTGTGACGGACGACATAGCGACGGTTAGTCGTTTTATTGCTAACACCACAAAAAAGGGCCATTTGCGACTGAATTTAGCGACTGTATTTTTTTAGTCGCTATTTTGAGACTAAATTGCAACCAATTTATTTTTCAGTCGTTAAATATGCATTTTGTTAAAACGAGCTGGAATTAGCGACGAAATAGCGACGAAATGATATATCAGTCGCTAAAATATGCCGCGAAAAAGTCCCACCTTTTTTTTGCGACTAAATTAGCGACATATATTGTAGTCGCTAAAAAATAGCGACTAAAATTTAGTCGCAAACATTTAATGTAATATTAGTGACTGAATTGCGACTATATTATGTCGCAAATTCGTAGTGTATAATTAGCGACTAAATTTTGTAGTCGCTATTTATTAATTAGCGACTAAATCATGCAGTCGCTAAACAGTTGCTATTTTGCGATTATGTAACAGACCGAAATAGACCTAAACCCCCAAATTGAAACGCCAAATACAGACAGAGAGGAGGGCCGTGGAGAGAGAACCCAGCACCCGATAATTTTCGGTTTCCCTTACCACCGGTGACGCCGCGTGATTGCTCCGACGGTGAGAACGGCGATCAGCGTTCTGTTTCTTTCCTGTGTTTGGGAGGTAAGTTTCATGGAATCTCAGCCAGAAATTGGAATTCGTTTTCGATTTGCTTCAAAATTGAAGTGAGTGACTTTTAGTAGTGTGAAATTTCTTCTCTTTGCTTAGGGTTCTTGAGAGATTTAGTCGCAAAAAAGGAGGAGGAAGAGTCACGATCTAGGTTACTGCCATTGAAAATAGAACGTGAGAAGCTGAGGGGGGGAAATCGGGTATGTACCATTTCAAGTTTCTGTGGTTTTGATGCCTTGAATGTTCTGTAAAATTGAATTAATCAAAAGAATTTTCTGTCCTCACGTGAATGATACATGCATTTGTGATTAGGAGTTTGTTAGAACATTGTGATGTTTGTTGCTGATATGAGAAACTTAATTGGACAGAATGAATGCTTTGAGTTTGAGAAACTTGATCTGTCGGAATGCATGAATTTGATGTCCTTATGCTTTGAGTTGCTTTGAGTCATGAATTCGATGTCCTGTGACACAAAAGGAATGCTTTGAGTTGTCTTTGAAGTGTGTTTAAAATTTCATATTGAAAATTAGAAAAGGAGAAAACGTTTGCAGATAAGATTAGTAAATGTAAGACCCTAGTCATCCATTATTTATAGACCCATAATAAGATTAGTAACTAATTGAAAAATCATCTACATAATCAATTAATTAAGCTCCATTGTATGATATTACTCATAGTAAGTGCACTAGCTAGGCACAAGGCTATAATAAAGCAAGGATTAAGTTTTCGATCTCTTTTATTTATTTTATATGAAGAGTACTTAATATAGAATTGGATTCATCATTAAGATTAATTAAGCTTATATTAGCGAGTACAACCTTTGAAATTCTAATATTCAATAACAGAAGCAGATAGTCCTTGGCTATAATTAATTTAGGTTTTGACTTTTCTAATAGGATAAACGATATGCATGTTAATAAACCACTTAATCTAAGTTCTATTACGAAACTAAAAGAAGACTATGTCTTTCAAGGGGCAATGGATCCCTTACTTTCTTCTGAGTAAGGGTGATACTAATCGTTTGTTTTTTTTTTTTTATTTTGCTAAAATCGAAATATTTAGGTTAAATAGAATCCTTAAATCATAGTTGGATGTATAATCGACGGGGCTCAAGTGGGAGGACTAATGCATCATTCGTATATGGTGTCGAGAATTTTATTAAATTCACTACTTCTCATCCAGAAGAAATGAGTGGTGATCTTATTAGGTGTCTGTGCAAAAATTGTGTGAACTGAAAGTGTCATGACGTGGATACTGTTATGAATCACCTCTTCCGCAAGGGATTCATTCGGGATTATTTGGTTTGGAATTGTCACGGGGAGACACATATCACCCCTAATGAGCAAAATTGGAATCCAATGGCCAATGAATCAGTGGAAGGTGTAGGGATGGTTACAAATCCAATGGCCAATTGAACTTGATAACGTTCATGAGGTGGCTCCAGAACTTGAAGTTGATGATGATGAAGAAGAATTTGCTGACTATGATAGCCACGAGGACGGGGATGAGGAATTTCAAAATTCACCAGATAGTTGCTAAGTGATCATATGTAATTTCTATAGTATCGTGTGTTATTTGATTGATATATGTATTGGCGGATGGGAATATTGTGTTGGAGTTTGTTGAGGAGATTGGAGTAAATTTGTGATTTTAAAAAGTGTAAATTGCATTTTTATTTATAGGAGGATGTTAATAATATAGGGGAGGTTCTGCCAAAATTTTCATTGATTTTTTAGAAAATTTTCATTTCGAACATTATATTGAAATAGCATTAATACGAAAAATGATGCAAAAATTTATTTTCGATCCTCGTCTTCTTCTTTTCTAATAACTATTTTCTACTGCGCATGATAGGAGAAGGAGTTGGGCCGCCCACCTACAATTTTCGAGGCTTATTTGCACACACATACTATAAATTATGATGGGAAGACTTATGTGGCGGACCGTAGCAGGGAGGTGCATGTAAGTAATATGTACTTTAAATGTTGATAATATTTTCTGTTATTCAAATGCCTAATTGTTGTAAAATATGATTTGTACCTATATTTACGTTTATTAAACATTGTTGTCATTTAACAGGAGAGGTATGAGCAACTCCGATCTGAGAGATCGCAAGAGGAGTCGTCCGTCGATGAGTCGGAGTTGTTCATCGAGGCCGTGCGGTGCAATAAAAAGAAAACCATTTACAGTCTTGGCTCTTATGTGCCTCCCGGTCTTTATTCATCCGGACCATCTTGTGCTGCTGGTCCAAGCACTGCCTGTCATTCCATTGGAGCCTGCTTGACAAAGGAAGATGTCGAGGAGATTGTCGCACGAACTATTCGCTCGTTGCTTCCTCACTTGGCGCCCCAGCCACCAGCCACTCAGTCCAATACCACCACTACATCACCTGCACCACATGATCAGGATGCCGGCCCTTCATTACCGCACGGTTCTGACCCGCCTGATTATTCTCATTTTGGTAGTGGCGGCCCTGCTTGACAGTGTTTCTCCATATCTTTTCTTTTTTATATTATCATCAGTACATTTTACTTTTAAAAAAGATATTATGTCGCACAACAAATTTATTATTTTTATTTATTTGTCACGTTTTTTTTATTACATATATACTATGTGCGTACGTACGAATAGTAATTATATGTGTTTTGGATTTTATCTTCATAAATTTAATTATATTTTACATTTATATTCACATTCATTTATTTCAGTTTATATTGATATGAAAATATATAAAAAAAATAATAATATTCAAAAAATACCGACGGATTTGCGACGGAACTATGCGTCGCTGATAATTATTTGCGACTGTATTACTTAGTCTCTAATATTTAGCGTCTGAACCAAATGGCGACTTTTTGTCGTAAAAATATTAGCGACAACATTTAGCGACGGATAATCCGTCGCTAAATAATTGAGGCAACTAAACTTATTTCACTATTAGCGACTACAAATTAAACTTTTAGCGACTAAAAAGCAGTTGCAAAAATTAGCGATTGTTTTCCAATTTAGTCGCTAAATCCTTGCGACGGCCGTATGTGCGACTATCCGTCGCCCCGTCGCTATACGTAATTAGCGACTAAAATATCAAAGTTAGCGACGGATTTTTCCGTCGCTAATTGCCTTTTTTTTTGTAGCGTAAAAGTAATTAGCGACGGAATTTTCTCAATTAGCGAAGGAAAATACCGTCGCTGATTCCCTGTTTTTTGTAGTGCATGTTTTTAATAAAATACTTGTTATATATTAAATAATAAATATTTTATAGATTTATAAAATACACAACATATATGCACAAGCATAGAACTAGCTAGAATGGATGACTTAATTAATGAATAACAACATTTTGAATTTCATATGCCAATTTGCATGAAAGAAATTCATATAAGACAGAACATTCTTGATCATGTTTATACATTAGTAATTATAATAAGAATATAGGCAAAAAGGACTACGATACTGAATCCACAATTTTTGCACCGATGGTGCGAATTTGGGTCACGAGAATTGTATCAACATAATCATTTTCAAATCAAATCTTTGGTCTATGCTGGTGTGGTTAATCAGTGGGAGTAAAACAGAGACTTCGGCTGAAGTACTATCATGTGACAAAATCCCTTTTACTATATGGAAGTGGATAGTGTGGATTCATTCTCAGCTTCCACTGGTTTTATGTTATATCTACTGATTGGACAAATTTATTTGTTTCTTATACATAGATTGCTATCATTTTCCGTCTCTTCTCATGGCATTATAATGAGGCCATTTTTATTTTTAACCGTAGGATTAAATATTAATGGAAAAATCTATAATTTAGTTTTTGAACTTTAACATTTTTATATATTGGATCTCTATACTTTAAAAATTACATAATGTGTTCTTAATTTTAATGTATTTACATATTGAATCTCTATACTTTCAAAACTATATATTGAATTCCTGAATTTATCTAATATAATATATTAAATTTAAATGGACGGTAAAAATAATAATGTTCCGTTAAAATACAAACGACTTTAATCACGGTTGTATTAAACTGTCGTTTGTACAGTACATTTTGGACTTAATGTGTTTTTTTCGAAAAATTTGAAAAATCGAGCGTAGTTTTAAAAGTATACCAATTTAATACGTAAAATCATTAAAATACTGATACCAAAGGTTTTTCAATATTAATATGTAGATATACATGAAATGATGATGATGATAAAAGAACTAAAAAATTGGCTTTTTTGTCTTTATTATTGCAATGTGGGCAAACTTTTTGCCTCCATTAGTATATACGAAGGGGAGATTCTATTATTATTGACTCTTGTCTATTGGATTTGGGGCTATTTGTTTCTTTTTGCTAGGGTACTTTTCCATGTGCCAATGAACCTAGGTGCCAAAACCATATTAATAAATATTGCTAGTCTTTTTCAATATATATGTAACATTTTTTTAATAAAAAAAAAACATAATTTCTAATTATAACTTCAAATATTACTATATAAATTGAATTCAAGACATTTCGTATTTTGAATTGAATGTTTATTAAATCAATTTTTTATAGTTAATTTCTAATAAGTTTTAGATAAGTGGGGAGAGTTAGAATTTTAAAAATATATATATATGATCTTGATTTTAGACATTGATTGAAAAAAAAAAAAAAAAAAAAGAAGAAGAAAGAAACAAGCCATGTTTTCAAACTATACACAAATTCACAGCTGCCACTACATTTTTTAAAATGGTTGGCTTGAACCTGTGATAAGCCTTTGTGCTTTATCTTTCAGGATCAGGCTCAACTTAAAACTAAAAAGATAATTCAATGAAATATGAAAAAGAATATTATAGTTAGCTACTTCCCCTGTAACTTCGAATAAAAGCTTCAGGCTGTAGTGGTGCTATGCTGACAATTGTTTCTTGCGCCATTAATGGAGGCTGTGCAGAGCTACACTGTGTACAACCAACAATCTTTTGGCAAGTTTCAATTAGGCAGTGCCTGCAAGTAGGGCAAGAAGAGTGTGAACTTAGCCATTTATCAATGCACTTCACATGGAACCCATGGTTACACTTGGGCAAAAGCCGAACCCTTTCCCCAGCTAAAAATTCTGAGAGACAAATCACACACTCTGTGTCTAACCCAGGCAGCTTCAACTCACTTGAGTAGTTCACTGTTGGAAATGTCTTTAATGCCCTTTTCTTGATCCCTTTATTGGCTGAAGAAGAAATACTCCCAGAAGAAGACTGGGAATTAGCTACTAAATTAGAGCACCTTAATGCACATCTAATTATGGAGTTTAACCCAAGTGAGCAAATTAAAGCACACAGCAGAACTGATAGAACCATCACAACATTTGCATCAAACGAGTTATTGCCAGTGTAAATTTCTGATGAGTCAGGGCTGTTGTCCGGAGTTGCTGAAATATTTTGTAGCAATTTTCTTGAGTAGAAATAACCAATAAAATCTTGAATTTCTTGGGTTGTTGAAGAAGCGGTTGACATGGTTTTTGTGTTAAGGGACTTGAGAGATTTATTAATTAGATGAGGAAATTCTTGAAAGTAGTTGTCTGTGGAGGCTATACATATATAGGGAAAGGTTGCTAATACAATTTGCTATTATTAAAAGCTAGAAATGAAATTAATTTAATAGTTTTTTTTTGATAAATCAATGTATTATTGAACACAGAGATACAGTTGGTGGCCTAAAACCTTATGGATTCTCCACTCAAAGATATGTAGTTTAATGGAGTTTCTAATCAAAGTAGGGACACCCCACTTTCTGCTGCTTAGGCAATGTGGCAACTGTTGCATTGGCTGAAATTATATCTCAAAAATGATATTAGGGACATAGGAAGGAGTCTTGAAGCTTCCTCATCTAATCATAAAATAGAAAATATGATTTTTCTTGCGTTCATTTAAGTGGCCTTTTATGTATTGATAGAGCGTTTGCATCTAGTCTTTTTTTTTTATCTTTCCTTTTTCTTTTGGAAAAACACATGCCTGTCTATTTTCAAAAATTTACATTAGAATTTTATATTTTTTTTAATTAGTTATATTAAATAAAATTTAAATGCACACTATATTAATTCGTATGAGATTAATTTAAAATAATTATGAGATCCATTAAGACATAAAAAAATTGAAAAAACAACTCATTATCTTTTTGTATGTTTGAAATTAACACTTATATATATATTTTATGTTTTGGTAGGTCATATAGTTATTTTATATTGATTTCAGGTGAGATTGATAAAATATATCTTTCAATTTCATTAGTTTTATTTAAATTTAATTTAATGCAAATAATTAGAAAGTACATAAATTGATGTATAATGTCTTAATATGAAAGAAAAGGTTAAAATTTAGGGATTCAAAATGTTTTTTTTTCTTTTCTTTTCATATATTACATATTAAAGTGAATTCATTCCTAATTTTTTGAGTTAGAGCCAACTTAGTTTAATAATCGTCTCAATTAGATTTGTTATGACTCACCGAATTCATTAGTCTCTTCCTATTAACTTTAGTTTCATATATTCAAATAGCCAAATGCTTTTCTATCTCTTTTTTGTTCTTTTTTTTTTTCTTCAAGTTTGTTTAACTGATTTTTCCCTATTTTCCAGTTCTTTAAGATCAATTATACCGAAAATCAATTACTGAACTTATGGGTATTTATGGATTAGATTGGGTTAAATTTGGAAATAACCCGATCCAAACCAACAAAGACGATGGTATGCGGTTTGCGTGTTATAAATCAGCCCGATCCTATAAAACTTTAGAAGATTTGGAGTTGTTTGAAATGGTTTGGACCCAATTACATAATTTTCTTGTTCTTATGATTTTGACACAATTCTTTTTTTTTTTTTAAGTTTCAAACTTTTTATGCTTTATCAGGTGAATAATCAATTGGGAACTTGAATTTTTTCATCGCTCTCAATGATGAAAAAGCGGTTCTTCCAGTTCTTTAGGGACTCCGGGTTGCCGTGGAAAACCCCATAACCAGCCCTGGCTTGCACATAATTATGGTCCTCAGTTGACACACGAAGACCGACTACATGAGTAACTCGGAAAAGCCTCACGGTCAAAGGTATCTCGTTCTTCGCTGCCCATATTTGTAAAGCGGAGATTGTGCGCCAAGCATTCGGATGAATTTGACCCATGGTCAACCCGTAGTGGTTCAATAGCTCGGTTTCGAAGGTTGTGGAGAGGGAGGCTCATGCCGGCCTCGAAGTCAGCCTCGTACACCACAATCTTTTTCTTGCTGTTGTATGTAGCGTTAGCTCGGACGTGAGCTCCGGTGCCACGAACAATATAGCTCTCCGGAATCCCATGCCTCTCCTGCAATTCTGCCAATTCATTGTTTCTGATAGCCGAGCTAATGCTCCCAATTCGAGGGTTCCTTCTTGGTTCCTTCCTCCTCGGTGGGTACTGGTTGACTGGGACCGGGAGGTTCAGTTATGTCTTCGTGCTCAAGGCCTTCATCCATTCTCTGCCTCTCTGGAGAACTCTCGAGATCACTCATTCTAAAAATGAAAAGAGGAAGAAGACAAAGTACAAACCTGTAGTGGAGGAGATATGGACGAAGCTTCGAGAGAGAGCAGCAGATCAGACGCGAGGAAGAAGGAGGATTTGTGTAAACTGGAAGTTGCAAATTAAGAAGAAGAAGAACAATACTAAAACGCAGCAAAACCTCCAAGGAAAGCGAAAGTGAGAGTGAACAGGGGAAGGAGGTATTTATAGAAGGCGAAGACCAATTAAGGGAGAACAGCTGGCGATCGATAATTGGGGCTGTGGGAAGATAATTAATATCTGCACGGTAACCCAAGGGACGCCCTCATCATAACGCCTGACATGACTGCTGGATCACAGCCAACGAGGAGATCGTTCGCGTGTTTCGAGGGATCACGCGCACAGTAATCATTAGCATGGAATGGTCTAAACGCACGGCTGCTAGTGAGTCGTTTGGTAATGATTTCATGACATAAATGTCATCTCTCGGGGGGGGGGGGGGGGGGGGGGGGGGGACTTATAATGTCCGAGCTCTCTAATGATGTCCGAGCTTTCTACCTAGAGGATCGGCCCGATTGCTCCGAGCACAGCTTTCTTGCCGAATTTTCAGCTTATGAGGCCTTGTATCAGGGCTCGCCCGGATACAGATCGTGATAACAGTCCGGCCTTCGATAACAGCTCGGTCACGCATTATGGTAAGCAATAATTGACGAATATTTGCCAGAAATGAGGCAGATCTTGACCTCCCAAGGATGGAAAATACCAAGAATCTCTCAGCAAATCTGCCTAAATGGGGAATCAAGCATCAATCAAGGGATAAAAGGTGATATTCTCTTAAACAAGATTTTATTTCATATTGGAAATAGCTCTATATAAAGGGAATCATCAGGTACATTACTCTCTCTAGACTCAAAAACAAGAAAAACCTTTACTGATTCAAGGACTGACTTGATCGTCGGAGTTTCCCCTGTCGGAACCCACGACGGTCCTTTGATTTCTTTTCAGGTAACTCAAGCGAAGATCAACGAAAGATTTTTACCTTGTTATCAAAAACTATATAAATTTATTACATGTACATTATAGATTGATACCCTATTCTAATTTTTAAAAAATGATCAAAATCATTTTGGTTAGAAAACATTTCAAACCTTATAAAAAAATCCAATACGACGTACGTCACCTAAACTCCAAATATCTTCTAAAAGCTAATTTGATAGTACGCATCAATGGAAATCTATATAATATGATAAGCAATCACTTTCATTGTTTATCTTTAAATTTTCTTTCCATAATTAAATAGTATATATATTGTTAGTTTAAGTAGAATTTACATGAAAGCATGCTGAAATGGATAACCATGCGTCACCTTCTGAAAGGTTTAGAATTTAGGGGTATTGCCATGTTGGATTTTTA
Source organism: Excoecaria cochinchinensis (assembly GCA_947683425.1). Taxonomy (NCBI): domain Eukaryota; kingdom Viridiplantae; phylum Streptophyta; class Magnoliopsida; order Malpighiales; family Euphorbiaceae; genus Excoecaria; species Excoecaria cochinchinensis. The sequence goes on along the minus strand of CANTUQ010000153.1, from coordinate 1,935,066 downwards.
GTAAAATTATAAATTTTCTTCCAACTAAAATGACTTTCCACAGAAAAATTATATAATTTAAATATTTTCTTATTATAAAAAAAATCTTTTGTCACTTTTTTATAATCAAAACACAAATTTGGGTGACTTACTACAATCGATCCGTTCTTTTAGCAAATACTCCATACATTCCTTGTTATTTGTCACTTTTAAGCAAAATTCAAATTTCATTTATCTGTCAATTTTAGACTTTCAATAAAATTTATTTTTCTATTCCCAATTTAATTTTCTTTTTCAATGGAACTTAACCAATTAGATTTAAGTTTTTGTATTAAATCACTCAATTTTATTCTAAATTTAAGCTTAATTAATACTCTTTTTTTTTTTTTGAGGAAATTAATACTCTTTAATTCTAGTAAAAACAACAAAAATAATAAATAAAAAAGAATGGAGAAAGTATCATTGATCCAGCACCATGGCTCTTTCATTAATGCTCTTGCTTAGGGACAGGGTTAAAATTTGACATTAAGAGGAGGCAAAATATTGAGGATAAAATTTGAACACATTTTATGTGGAGGGGTGGAGCCAGAGTTTAAATTAAGGCCATTGTTGTTATTATTGTCGACAAAATTTATGTGGCACAGCATGCGAAATGAAAAATTATAGAATAAATGTAATACTATTCTCTATTTATTTTTAGGAAAAAGGTAAATAAATTATTTACATGAATGAAATTCCTTTTAATTATGGTCTGAATTAAAAACAATATTTTGAATTTTTGTCAATATCTTAATTTTTATTAGTAATTAAAAGAAGCAAAACAAAAAGATAAAACTATAAGAAAAATGGTCTTTAGTGAAAGAAAATTTGGTCTAAACTGCTTCCATGGGGGCATCCAAGATGAGGCAGTTGAGGCACTTTCTGTTGTGGAAACTAGGGTTAATTTCCACCAAATTCACCTCAAACACTATTGAACAGGTAAATAAAGCGTAAACGATTGTACTGAAAAATTACACAAGGTAAAATTCCCAGGAGAGACTGGAGGGATCACAAATAGTCTCACTTAAAAGCCAATCTCCTTAGATAGAATTTTCCTAAGTAATTTAATAGCACAATAATTTACTAGCAATATACCCGACAATAGCTATTAAATACACAAATATAGAACACCAGAATTTAACAAGGTTCGGCCAATTATGCCTACGTCCTCAGACACTACCAAATTATATTTCACTATTTCAAAAAAATAATACAAGTGAAATATTTATTAAAGAGAAAAAAAATTATTGCCTTAAAAAAGATGGCAATTTTAGGATGATTTGGATTAGGAAATAAGGGCTATATTTATAGCTTAACAATTCCCCCCTTCCCTTACAATTTCCCGATGTGGGATTGTGAAAAAACTAAATTAGTCAACAAGTGGGTGAGCCACAAATGTTGACAATCTCCACCTTGGCGAACTCCACAATTTCAAATATCTCACAAAACACAGTTTTAGTAGTGTCACCAAATGCGCTTCAAGCGCCCAACTTTAACTTTTAACAATATTGATCAAACCCAAACAATGTTGCAACTTGACCGCAGTCACCACTTTTGTGAACATATCAGCAGGATTCTCAGTGGTCCTAATCTTTTGGATTGTTACTCCACCTTCTTCCAGAACCTCTCGTACAAAGTGATAACGAACATCGATATGCTTCGTCCTTGCATGGTAAACTTGGTTCTTTGCCAAAATAATAGCACTCTGACTATCACAATGCACTTTGATGTGCTTCTGTTAAACCCCTAATTCACCAAGCAACCCTTGAAACTAAATTACCTCCTTCACAGCCTCTGTAACTGCCATATACTCTGCCTCCGTAGTGGACAAAGCAACTGTTGACTGTAAATGCCATATACTCTGCCTCCGTAGTGGACAAAGCAACTGTTGACTGTAAAGTAGACTTCCAACTAACTGGTGCCTTTGCAAGAGTAAACACATAACTAGTAGTTGATCGCCGTTTGTCCAAATCACTAGCATAGTTGGAATCACAATATCCAACTACACATTGACCATCTTGACCATCCCGCTGAAATACCAAACCAACATCTATGGTTTTCAGAATGTACCGTACAATCCATTTCACAGCTTGCCAATGTTCCTTTCTAGGATCATGCATATACCTGCTCACAACCCCAACTGCCTGTGAAATATCGGGCCTTGTACACATCATAGCATACATCAAGCTACCAACAGTATTTGCATACGGTACTTTTGCCATGTATTCTCGTTCTGCTTCATTCTTTGGAGACAAAGATGCACTGAGCTTGAAATGAGGAGCAAGAGGAGTACTAACAGGTTTTGACTTTTCATTCATGCCAAAACGTTTTAGCACTTTTCTCAGATACTGTTTCTGAGTCAAACAAAGTCTCTCCAATTTCCTATCTCTGCTTATCTCCATACCGGGAATCTTCTTGACTTCACCTAGATCCTTCATTTCAAACTCCCTGTTCAACTGATTCTTTAATTTCTCAATCTCTATCAGACTCTTGGAAGCTATCAACATATCATCAACATAAAGAAGAAGATATATGTAGGATCCATTTTGTAGCTTGCGCAAATACACACAATGATCATATTTGCTTCTTGTGTACTTTTTTCCCATCATAAACTTGTCAAATCGTTTGTACCACTACCTCGGAGATTGTTTTAATCCGTACAATGATTTTTCAAGCTTGCACACCATATTTTCTTTTCCAGCAACTTTAAATCCTTCGGGCTGAACCATATAGATTTCCTCCTCCAATTCTCTATGTAAAAATGCAGTTTTTACATCCAACTGAACTAGTTCCTTATCCAATTGTGCTACCAAAGCTAACAAAATTCGAATGGAGGAATGTTTTATAACTGGAGAAAAAAATTCATTATAGTCAATTTCCTCCGTCCGAGCGTAGCCTTTAGCCACCAGCCTTGCTTTGTAGCGCACATCATCCTTGTCAGGAAATCCATCTTTCTTTGCATATACCCATTTGCACCCAATTGCCTTCTTTCCCTTCGAGAGGCTAGCTAGCTTCCACGTATGATTCTTATGAAAGGATTGCATTTCATCATTCATGGCTTTCCTCCACTTCTCTACTTTTGAACTTTCGACTGCTTCATTATAGTCAATTTCCTCCGTCCGAGCGTAGCCTTTAGCCACCAGCCTTGCTTTGTAGCGCACATCATCCTTGTCAGGAAATCCATCTTTCTTTGCATATACCCATTTGCACCCAATTGCCTTCTTTCCCTTCGAGAGGCTAGCTACCTTCCACGTATGATTCTTATGAAATGATTGCATTTCATCATTCATGGCTTTCCTCCACTTCTCTACTTTTGAACTTTCGACTGCTTCATTATAAGTGGTAGGAATGTCATCATTTGCAATTTGGAATGCGTAAGCCACCATATCAACATAGCGAGCAGGCTTTTTGATTGTCCTCTTTGGCTTACTTAATGCAATTGATTCAGGTTGCTGTGGAGGTTCTTGGGTTAAAACCTCTTCTTCATCTGACTCCTCATCTACCATAGGAGTTTCTGTATCTGCTTTATCATTTGCTGGGCTAACAATTTTCCTTTCAAACTCCACCTGTTTTGGAGTATCATTTGTCTGCTCAACACTTTCATTTGTCACCTTTCTCAACATGGTAGATTCATCAAAGGTAACATCCCTGCTGAAAATTATTTTCTTTGACTCTGGGCATTAAAGTCGATATCCTTTCATACCAGAGGTGATCCCCACGAAAATTACTATCTTTGCATATGGATCCAACTTCGATTCCTTAATGTGATAGTAAGCAGTGGAACCAAACACATGTAAGGAATTATAATCTGTAGCAGGATTTCCAAACCATTTCTCCAATAGCGTTTTACCACCAATAGCACTAGATGGAAGGCGATTAATGAGATGGCAAGCATATGTAACAGTTTCAGCCTAAAATTTTCTGCCCAAACCAGCATTGGACAACATACACCAAACTTTTTCCAGCAACGTTTGATTCATACGTTCTGGCACCCCATTTCTGTTGTGGTGTATTTCTGACTGTGAAGTGTCTGACAATGTCTTCATCTTCACACACCTTCATAAATGGATCACTCCTGTATTCTCCGTCATTATCTGTACGGAGATGCTTGATCTTTCGGCCTGTTTGAGTTTTCATCATCTTTTTCCATTTGAGGAAAACTCCCAGCACTTCATCCTTAGTCTTTATAGTATACACCCAAACTCTCCGAAAAAAATCATCAACAAAGATCACATAATAGTGTTTTCCCCCCAAAGAATCCATCTTGGAAGGTCCCCACACATCAAAATGAATATAGTCCAAAATACCCTTGGTATCGTGGATTGCTGTTCCAAATTTGACCCTTATCTTTTTTTCCTTTGACACAGTGCTCGCAAAAATCCAATTTGTAAGTCTGAACTCCTTTCAATAATCCTTGTTTCACCAAGAGATTCAAGGATTTTTCACCTGCATGCTCCAAGCACATATGCCATAACCTGGTTGCTTCTAACTCCTTTTCACTAGTAGAAGCCACTGCTATTGTGCCAATAACAGTAGTACCTTGGTAGTTGTACAATCTGTTATTCTTTCAAATTCTCCTTAATACCACAAGTGCACCAGAGATTATTTTCATTACTCCGCCTTTTGCTCGTACCTCGAAACCCTTTTCTTCTAGAGCTCCTACGAAAATGAGATTCTTTGACAAACTAGGCACATGAAGAACATCTTTCAGGATTCTGATTGATCCATCATGGTTTTTCAAACGAATGGAACCAATCTCATATGTGGTGAGAGAGACATCATTTGCTGTATAAACAACTTCATCTTCTAGTTCTCTAAATTCATAGAACCAATCCCGATTGGGACACATATGATGACTGTAGCCTGAATCAAGCAGCTATACACTAAAAGAGCTAGTTGACGATGTAACAGTAAGTGAGAAATCTGAGTCTTCATCATTACACTCAGCTACATTTGAATCTGCAACAGCCTTTCCCTTATCATGTTTGCCTTTATTCTTCAGCTTAAGACAATCTTTCTTCCAGTGCCCTTTTTCTCGACAAAAGGCACATTCGTCTTTGCCCAATTTGGGCCTCGACTTCGATCTCCAATTCTTTCCTTTAGTCTGACTCTGCGACCGACCTCTCACTACTAGAGCTTCTATAGCTCCACTTGTGCTTTCTTTCTTGTTTTTCTTTCTCAGTTCATAACTATACAAGGCAACACAAAATTCACTGAGAGTCACAGCAGCCTTCCATAAGTAGAGTCGTTTCAAGAAACTCAAACTTCTCAAGAAGGGATCCAACAAATCAAAACCAGATCTTCATCTTCAAATGTCACATTCATATTCAATAAATCAGCGACTAACTGATTAAAACTGGTGATGTGATCATTTATTATGGTACCCGCAACATAATTGAAATGAAACAGTCTTTTCTTCATGTGAAGCTTATTCTGACTGCTTTTTTTCAAGAATTTTTCCTCCAGTACCTTCATCAATTTACTTACAGAAGTTTCTTTCGAGAAAGCATACTTTTACTCTCTAGAAAGGCACGATCGAATTGTACCACATGCCAAACGATTAAGTCTATTCATTCTTTCTCATCAACATCATCTGGTTTCTTTTCTTCAAGGGCAATGTCTAGACCTTGCTGAAATAGAGCGTCTAAAATCTCACTTTGCCACATGCCAAAATGACCCGTACCATCAAAAATTTCCACGCAACTCTTGCATTTGCCATCAAATTGGATGAGCAAGAAGCAGTGGATGGATTTGCCATTCTGCTACAATTACTATCCAATAGCTGTCGATGCGGAATGCCAATAGCTAAGAAAATTTTTTTTTCTGATGTGGAAGATCAGATTACGCTGCAACCACAGAGCATACTGAGAAATAATCTTGACTCTGATACCAATGTTGTGGAAACTCGGGTTAATTTCTACCAAATTCACCTCGAATACTGTTGAGCAGGTGAATAAAGCGTAAACGATTGTACTGAAAAATTACACAGAGTAAAATTTTCAGGAAAAACTGGAGGGGTCACAAATGGTCCCACTTAAAATTCAATCTCCTTAGACAGAATTTTCCTAAGTAATTTAATAGCACAATAATTTACTAGCAATATACCCGACAATAGTTATTAAATAGACAAATAAAGAACACCAGAATTTAACGAGATTCGGCCAATTATGCCTACGTCGTCAGACACTACCAAATTTTATTTTACTATTTCAAAAAAATAATACGAGTGAAATATTTAGCTAAAGAGAGGAAAGAATTATTGCCTTAGGAAAGATAGCAATTTTAGGATGATTTGGAATAGGAAATATTTCACAATATGGTCGCACTTAAAATCCAATCTACTTAGACAGAATTTTTCTAAGTAATTTAATAGCATAATAATTTACTAGAAATATACCCGACAATAGCTATTAAATAGATAAATAAAGAATACCAGAATTTAACGAGATTCGACCAATTATGCTTACGTCGTCAGACACTACCAAATTATATTTTACTATTTCAAAAAAATAATACAAGTAAAATATTTAGTAAAAGAGAAAGAATTATTGCTCTTAGGAGAAAGATAGCAATTTAGGATGATTTGCAATAGGAAAAGAGGGCTATATTTATAGCTTAACAACTCCCCCCTTCCCTTACAATTTCCCGATGTGAGATTGTGAAAAAACTAAATTAGTCAACAAGTGGGTGAGCCACAAATGTTGACACTTTCCCCACTGTCCCCTTGAATTTAGATGGATTTTACACTTCACAAAAATAAAATTTTGTCCCAACTATCATGTAAGATATGCAAATTTATGTCCTAAATAATCCAATTAACACACTAAATTTTAGTAAAATTATGTATAATTTTTGTTATTGTCCCCTCCCATAAAGAACACCTGCTCTACAACCCTCACAAAATATAAGCTTTACAAAATTGCCCTCTAAAATTTTGTTCTAGATTGGTCCCAGGCTCTTACAAGACAATTACATATTCCTACAGTCTGACTGATTTATGCTCTTTGATCAACGAAAAAGACGGGTAAATTTCACTCATGGTAACTCAACTTATCACTTATCGCGCAAAAGTAACCGACTTTTTTTTCTTACTTAAATGTCACTGAACTTTTAACATTATTGCACAAAAGTCATGTTGACCGGAATCCGGCGATGACCCTTGCCGCATTGATGATTTTTTTGCAAAAATGTTAAAAGTTTAGTAACATTTAAGTTGAAAAAAAAAAGTTAATTACTTTTGCGAGATAAATGATAAGTCTAGTGACCGTGAGTGAAATTAATTTAAATGTAGCATTTGTTGAACTTATCAATCCGGCAAGAGTCGTCGCCGGATTCCGGTCAACATGACTTTTGTGTAATAATGTTAAAAGTTCAGTGACATTTAAGTAAGAAAAAAAAAGTCGGTTACTTTTGCGCGATAAGTGATAAGTTGAGTGACCATAGGTGAAATCAACCCGAAAAAGACTCGTATATGCTCAAGCTTTTCGTATATTTTGGCTTTTTTCTTTTTCTGGTTTAGTGCCTGATACTGACAATCTTGTGAAATTGGTTTTAAGATGGTCTGGAGTATTTGCTAAGTTTGAATGTTTAGTTTTAAAATCTGATATATATATATATATATATATATATATAATATTCCATGCACACTATGCTGATGCATCGCGCATGGGATTACAACTCTATATATAATGTTGAGATTGTTGTGATACCACCTTGTTGGAGAATAGGAAGAAAATCAAATTCCCTCTATAACTTTCAAAATTTCTCTTGCAATAAATAATTCCACTAGTTTGAATGACATGGCATTTCCATCTGTAAGCCACAAATCCCTCAATATAAAATATTAGCACTTTAAACATAATTAAACCCTCAATTAGTTGTTATTTGTGGTGTTGTTCCAAGAGATAACAACTGTCATTCGACACTAACAGCAAAAAAGTTAGATTCATAGATGATTTCCTATTGTTTAATTGGTTGATTTGCAAGCTGCTATATCTTTACCCATGCAAGTAGTTTGATTGCAATCTAACCAAGTATCTTATAAATTAGCATCTCCTTGTGGCTCAAAATAAAATAAATATTCTTATGAAGATCTTCCATATTATCAGTCTCAATAAAAATTAATCTAGTTGGTACTTTTATGGATTTTTTTGAAATTTTTTAACAAGTTTTTTTCATTTTTGGAGAGCCACAGTTTGTGTTTAACGGATAATTACAATACTTTTGGGTTTGATGTTAATGTTATAGATAGATATCTATGAAAGCACTACTTGGTGGGGCATACTTTCTCTTTCCTTTTGCATTCATTGTTAAATAGAAGGAAAGAAACAGTCTATGTGTAAAGAATTGTCTGTACAACAAGTACCACTATTGGGACCCATATACTTGGGGTTTGATTTCACCAACTTCATCATCTATATATGTGGGTCTTTATGCAAAAATAGGGTATTACACTATGCATATAGTTAGATCGAGTGAAGAAATTTTAATTTTTTATTTGATTGGACGGTGCAAATTGTGCTGAAAAAACATGTAAAAAAGAGACCATTTGCGAGAATCAATTTAGTTTGCTCCATTATATTAGTGATATGATCCAATTCAATTACAGTAATAGAGGAATGTATAGCCTATTTGAAAGTATCCATTTATTTTAAATTGATTTGAACCAAAACCCAACGTTACTCATTAAGCCTAAGGTGATTAGTTATGATCTTAATTGACCTTGCAATTGCTTATATGAAAAATGGCGTAGAAGACAAGGTTATGGGTTTAAGATGCTAATCTTTGTTATAAAAACAAAAAATTGCCTTAAAATCCAACCAAGAAAGGTAGATAAGATTGTTTCAGAAAATTATAAAATGCATCTTATCGAGTGTTCTATCTGTGAATGGAGCACAAGGAGATGAAAAGCAGCCGTCCCAATAAATAAGTTGGAAAGCGACAACAAGATATCTATTGAAATAATGGGTTCAGACAAGCTGCTCATAAAGGCTTCAAAAGGTGCCAATCACTACAAACTTTTAAGGATAAAATGCCTTTTCCATAATTTTTTATTATTATTATTATGGGAATACAATAAAATTGTACCGTTACTTTGTTTATTAGTGCGTCGCATGTTATGTACCGTCTGATTGAATTATTAATGCATATTAATTGATTTAATTATCCAATCAGACGATATATAACACAGTGCACCTGCACATTATGTACCAATTAACATTCATTACATCGCATTCAAAAAATAAAAAACATTCATTACATCAAATAGACTCTATTTATTTTAATTTGATAATATATTTTTGGGGTAGAGATGGTGGGATAGGGATTCGAATATTGATCAAACAGAAAACTAACTAAACTTTCAACCTTTTGAACTACGGATAATTGCTAAATTAAGAGTAAGCATGAAACGATTAACTGGTCTACTAGTAAAAAAAAATTAATCCGTCCATTAACATCAATTTTTAAAAATTAATAGCTATTAACCAATTTTTTACATTCGGTTAACCAGTCCATCGGTTTCAATTTTTCAGTTTAATTAACTACTATTTTTTGATTAACAACTAACACTATAAGATGCAATAATTAAAAAAAAATAAAATATTCAAGATACTTAAAAATAAATATTAAAAACCAAACATAATACAACCCAATGTTTAAAATACAAACATAAACTAAAAATGTTCAAAGTACTTGAAAATAAAAATTGCACACCAAATACATACTAGCAAATGTTCATACTACAAATACAAATTAAAAATAACTAATTCAATTATGATCAACATAACTATACAATTAATAAAATAAAATTACATATTAGTGTTGAAAACCAAAAATAGCAATGTAAGTAAAAAAAAAGGAAAAAATAATACATATGTCCACACTTTCAAGTTTTTCTAAGACTTGTTTACTATTTGATTTAAACCAATGTTGTCTAAGATGAGCACTTACACAATTCTAACACTTTAGATTATATCCAAATGAGTCAAAGTGTTAAGGGATATATACCACATTCTATTCTTTTATTATTTTGTATTTATCTCTTACTCTATTTTGTATTTATCATTCGTATCTTTTCTCACTTGTAGCTGTGTATAAATACTTCTCTTTGTAACAGTAAGTGATATAGTGGAAATATAATTCTGATTCTTCATATTTCATCACATGGTATCAGAGCTAACCTAGACCTCTCTATGTCCTCTACTTCCTCAAGCAATTCCACGCCTGCAGATCCCTCATCACCAATAGCATATATAGCCCCCTGTCATCAACTCCTCCACCGTGGTCACAAACATGACAAACAACTTACCCACTTCAAATTCCCAACCTTTTTCCACCAACCATGCTTTTACCATCAAACTAAACCGCACAAACTACATGACTTGGAAAACTCAATTCCTCCCTATTCTCCACTGTCATTAGCTCATGAGTCACATAGATGGAACTAGCCAAAACCTTCTACCACTATTCCCTCTCTAACTGATTCTAATTCCTTTATCTCTAATCCAGAATATGAATCCTAGTTTAAGAAGGATCAAACTCTGTTGACATGGCTCTTTGCCTCTCTAACTGAAGATGTTTGTACTTATGTTGTAGGTGTTGAAACTGCTTATGATGCTTGGCAAGCCTTGGTGAATGCTTTTGGCTTTGTCTCTCAAAATAGCCAGGTACAAATACACATAGAATTGCAGGAACTCAAGAAAACGGACACCGGTGTTGCTGTCTACTTGCAACGTGCCAAAGCACTTACTGATGAGCTTGCCTCTGCTGGCGCACACTTTCAATGGCACAATTCAATGCAATAATATTCTGCAACCTTGGACCCGAGTATCATTCTATTATCACCACACTTGCTCTATAATTTCCACCAGTCTCCTTTTATCAGTTGTATGGTCATCTAGTTGCACATAAAGTACTGTTAAAGAGTTTTCAGGAGTCTCCATCCGCCCTCCTTGCACAAGGTCCATCAACACCAATTTCGCCTACCACGCTCAGCTCTAAAGGACATAAAACATCCAATCAGCGTCGATAGCGTGGCCCATGCCAAATCTGTAACCTTCGTAATCACACGGCTGATCGCTGTAGACGCAGGTATGAACCAAACATGCACGGTAATTCCAATTATAATTTTGGTTCTTTCTCATCTGGCAGTTCCCATGGAAGGCAGGCTAACATAGCCTGGACACAGAACCCTGCTCAATCATCTCCTACATTTTATTCTCCTCCTCTATTGGCTCCTATTCCTGCTCGCCCTTGGTATCCTGATACTGGAGCAACTCACCATATGACTCCCGATCCCACTTAACTCCAAACCATGGCACCTTTCTATAGACAAGACACTATAAGGGTAGGTAATTGTCAAGGTATACCCATCACTCACACTGGTACTTCCTCCTACTCTAAATTTTGCCTTAATGATGTTCTTCTTATTCCTAAGCTAACTAAATCTCTCTTGTCTGTCCAAAAATTCACTAAAGATAATAGATGTTTTTTTGAATTTTGGCCCTCTCATTTTTTGATCAAGGATCAGGTGACGAAGGACATCCTCTTGAGAGGCCCAAGTGATGGAGGTTTGTATCTGCTACCATCTGAGCTGAAGCAGGCATTCCTTGGGGAGTTGGTCTCGTTTGATACATGGTATGCTCGTTTGGGCCACTGCAATAACCGCACTACATCACAAATTTTGCATTCTAGTTCTTTACCTTTTTCTCCTTCTAGTAATAAGTGTTCCTCTTGCCCCTTAGGTAAACTTTCCAAAAGTCATTTACCTCCAATTGTTTCGAGCAGTACTGCTCCTTTTGAGGTTATTCACTCTGATGTATGGGGTCCAGCCCCTGTTGATTCTTTCCTAAATCAAAAGTACTTTGTTCTTTTCATTGATGAGTTTACTAGATATACTTGGGTATATTGCATTAAATTCAAGAGTGATGTTTTTAATACCTTTCTTGAATTTCAAGCACTGATTCATCGCCAATTTAATTGCAAAATAAAACAATTTCATTCAGATTTTGGTGGTGAATTTTAGAAGCTATTAGCTCATTTTCGGAAATCAGGCATTACTCACTTCCTTGCTTGTCCTCACACTCATGAGCAAAATGGTATTTTAGAACGAAAAATTTGACATATCATAGACATAACCCTCACTTTACTTGCTCATTTTAAAGTACCCTTACGATTTTGGAATTATGCTGTTAACACAAGTGTTGATTTAATCAATTGTTTACCATCCCCTTCTCTTAACAATATATCTCCTTACTTCCGGTTATTTAACAAAACTCCTGATTATACCCATTTAAAAAATTTTGGTTGTGCTATTTATCCTCTTCTTCGACCCTATAACAAAAATAAATTTTCATTTCGCAGCCATCAGTGTGTCTTCTTGGGGAAATCCAAGTTTTATTTGGGGTTTGTCTGCTTCTATCCATCAAATGAATGCATATATATTGCTAGGCATGTACAATTTGATGAGTCCTTATTTTCGTTTGCCCAACCATCTTCACGAGATCATCCTCCCACGCTGCCCTCTGCTTCTCCTTGGTTGACATGGTAGGTACTAATCTCGATCACCACTGGTCTCCCATTAGGTATGCTCTCTCACTCTACTTTTGTACCCCCTTCACCATCCCCTTTATTTCCTTCAATATCCCCTCACATCAGCCCCTCACCCTCCTCATCCCTTACGACAGCATCTACAAATAACTCACCCTCAATCTCTACCTCAGATAAACCCACGCCTTCCCCTCCTGAGTCCAAGACGCATCCAATGACACTCAGACCACCTGAATTACGTAAGCCTCCCAAATATTTAGCCCTCACTCACTCCCTCTCTACCACTGACTATCTCAATACAGAACCTCCATCTTATAAATTAGCATGGAAGTACCAAGTGTGGTGTGATGCTATGTCTAAAGAAATTCAAGCTTTATTGGAGACCAACACCTGGACCTTAGTGCCTCGACCATCTAACCAGAATATTATTGGGTGCTAGTGGCTGTTCAAAATTAAGAGGAAAACTGATGGTTCTGTTGACAGATACAAGGCCCGACTTGTGGCAAAGGGATACACACAAAAATCTGGAACTGACTATAAGGAAACATTCAGCCCTATTGTAGAAGCCACTACCATCAGAATTATATTAGCTCTTGCAGCGGCTCACAAATGGCCCATCCATCAAATGGATGTTTCCAATGCAATCCTCCATAGTCATTTATCAAAGATTGTTTACATGAGTCAACCACTAGGTTTCATAGATAATACACGATCTGATCATGTTTATCTTCTACGCAAGTCTTTATATGGGCTCAAATAGGCCCCAAGAGAATGGTTTTCTAGGTTGTGCAATATCCTGGCTTCTAATGGTTTCTGTCAATCAAGGGCCGATAACTCTCTCTTTGTGCAGATAACTAATGACCATTTCATTTATGTTCTCTGCTATGTTAATGATATCCTTGTAACAGGTACTGACATGGCTGTGGTTCAGCATACCATTGCTCTTATGGAGGCTGAATTCCCCATTAGAAACTTGGGGCATGTGGCATATTTCTTAGGGGTCGAGGTTGACCATTCTCCACATGGCCTTCTTCTTCGCCAATCCAAGTATATTCAAGACCTGCTGGAACGAACCAACCTCCTTGAGGCAAAATCCTGTCTTACTCCCATGGCCACAACTCCAAATTTGTCCAAATCAATGGGCACCCCTCTCTCTAATAGTTCAGAATACAGGCAGGAGGTTGGGTCTCTCCAATATCTCACCTTTACCAGACCAGACATTTCATTCTCAATCAACAAACTCTGTCAATTCATGCATGCTTCAACTGATATTCATTAGAAGGCTGTTAAAAGAGTCCTGCAGTACCTTCAGGGCACTAGTAGACATGGGTTGCTGCTATCTTCTTCCCCTGCCACTCAGTTACAAAGCTACTCGGATGCGGATTGGGGTGGTTGCCCGGATGACCGACGGTTCACTGGTGGTTATGGTATTTTCTTGGGAAACAGCCTTATATCATAGGGAGCCAAGAAGCAACCTACCATAGCCCGCTCAAGCACTGAAAGCGAATACAAGGCCCTAGCAAATATTGCTGCTGAATTATTGTGGATAAAGTCATTATTACAAGATATTGGTTACAGTTCCATGGGCAAAATCAGTATGTGGTGTGATAATATTAGGGCTATATATCTTAGTCGAAATCCTGTGTTTCTTGTGCGGACCAAACACATTGAATTAGACTATCACTTCGTTCGTGAATTGGTTGAGAATGGAACTGTCAACTTTCGGTTTCTACCTACAGATGGTCAAGTGGCGGACATTTTTACCAAGCCGCTGGGTGCCACTCGCTTCCTTCAACTTCGGACCTGCCTTCATGTGCAAGACACCCATCGTCTTGAAGGGGGGGTGTTAAGGGATATATACCACATTCTATTCTTTTATTACTTTGTATTTATCTCTTACTCTGTTTTGTATTTATCATTTGTATCTTTTCTCACTTGTAGCTGTGTATAAATACTTCTCTTTGAAATAGTAAGTGATATAGTGGAAATACAATTCTGATTCTTCAGATTTCACATCAAGAATATGGCGTTTAGTACTAAAAGCAGATTTCGAAGCAATTGTGGATATAACTATTATCAATATATCATTACAAAAAATATTTGATACTTAGATAAATTGACTTTCCACCAATTCAATATAGTTGACAAAACACTTCTTAATTTTTCTTTAAACTTGTTGCCATTCTCAGAACCATAACAATGATCAATAAATAGTCTTAATTTGTTTATAATGTTAAAATAAGAAACATCTTGATGACGGAAATCATAAATGAACCATTTGAGCATAATTTTAAATATTCTTAATTTTTTATAATGTTAAAAATTGAAGATTGTAATTTTGTATAACTATCAATGATGAGATTGATTTGTTCTTGTTTCCTAGTAATGCCGATTTTTGTTAAAATTAAGGCAATATGCTTGAACAACTATATCATAATAATAATTGAAAACCTAATCTAATATAAAAATTAAAAAAATTAATAATGTGAAAATTAAATATCTAAACCTGACCAAATGGCACTGAAATCGACTTTCTTGATTTAAATTGGCTTGAGTTGGTCTGATAATTCGGGTAGTGCATTCGTTTGAACACCTCTTACTAGCTTGGCTTAGCTGGTTAGGTACCAAGACACTGCAACTTGGAAGAAAAAATGTTATTTCATAGTATTTAATAGAAGAAATAAAATGAAAAAATAGTTAATATTTTACAAGTAACAAATAAGAATAGGTTCTTCACTCGATTTCTTCACCTTTTTACTTTCTGCCAAATGCAAGTGAAAAATGCACACACACACACAACAACAATACACGCGAGGGCTACGCTATTCCCCCCCCCCCCCCCCCCCCCCCTCCTATTTCTTTTGTTTCTTCTCCTTCTTCTCTCTCTAGAATTCGCTTGTTGTATTTCTCTCTCTAGATTCTTATTGGAGTTTTATTTTACCTTTTTGATTTTTTAAATTTTCTTTGATGAGTCCCAGCTGGAAAATTGGCTAATTTCTGAATAGCAAAGTTGGATCTTCGATGTGATGGCAAGGTCACAGCAAGGATGGCATTAAAAAATGGGGTACTTCGGAAATATTTAAATAAGTTTAATTACTCAATTATATTCTAAATTTAAGCCTAACTAATAGCTTCTTAATCCTAGTTAAAACAATAAAAATATCACATATAATAGAATGGATGGAGTAAAAAATTTAAAAATGAAACTCTCTGAAAATAATAGAGCATTTTTGAAAAAAAAAAAGTTAAGAAAGGTGACAATTATGTAATTTCCTCAAAATAAAAAGAAAATTAACATTCAAGGACCTAAAATTAGGTTTTCCCTTAGAGTAAGGCATATTAAGAACCAATTAATAAATTGACTAAGAAAATAAAAATTTAAAGGTGTACAAATGGTAAAATAAATTAAGTATATGTGTGTTTTTATAGTTTTTCCCTTTTACCTATATATGGTTTATAATTATGCCATTTATTTATATCATTTCTGATTGTTTTTAGGGGTGTGCAAAACTCGACCCGTTAAACCCAAATAATCCAACTCAAAATTTGTATTTGGGTAGGGTTATTCGGGATATATGGGTTTGGTTGAAGAATAAGGCTTATTTTGGGTCGAGTCGGGTTAAAACCTTCCCCAGCCCAATCCGACTGATATACTATATATAGTGTATTTTTTCTATAGTTATCCACCCCTCTCTCTCTCCACTTCCATCTCTCTCTCTATTCCTCCTTCTCCTCATCTTTATATTTGCCACCGCTAATCACTTGCAAACTAAGAAGGCCAGGAGATAGTGTCCACTGCAAGAACCACGGCGTTTCCGAATCTATTTCTTTTAGAGGGTCAGTTCCAAAGCGATAGCTTCTAATGAGATTTGGTCTTTCGACGAGAAGCAGGCAGGGGGAGAAAGAGAGAGGGAAGACCACTTAAATCCAGCGAGGAGGAAGCAAAGATCTTCTTTTTTTTTTTAGCCATGAGGAAATAGAGTTATGCGTTTCTTTCTTGGTTGGAGTCGTTAGATTTTGATCTATTATTTGTATGTGTTGGTTGGATTTTGATCTCTATTATTTGTTGGATTTTCTTGGTTGAATTTGTTGAATTTGCCTGAAGAAGTAGAGATCGAATTTCTCGGGTTGCTTGGTTTGACCTTCGAAATTTTAATTTTATTTGGATCGGGCCCCGTAGAATAGTTAGGATCAGTTTCATAGGAGATATAGGAAAACTTCGGGTCTGGGGTCAGTTCGGATTTGACCGAAACCTGATCGATGTACACCCCTAATTGTTATTATAAAAATTAAAGGAGTGACTAACATTAGCAATATTAGAAATCCATTTCACCTAATTTGACAATTTTAAAACGTTTTTCTTAGGTTTTTTTTTTTTTAATTTTGATGTGAATTTTGAACGTATTTAGATTTTTGGTGTTACAGTAAACAAATTTAGAATTCTGGTGTGTTAAAAAAGGCAACTTAGTTGCAATTTTCTATCAGTATGGATCCCATATTGTTAACTCATCATTTTGTATAAAAAACGGCAGGTATACCTGCCATTTTTTGTTAGCCAAAATGCTGTCGTTTTGGCTGGCAAAATGAGATTAGGTGGGTAGGCTCCAATCTAATAGAAAACGGCATGTGAGTTTCTGTTTTATATATTTTTTATTTTTTTAGTCAAAGGCTGCTACAGTGCACAGTGCATTGCAGCAGCACACAGCAATAAGAGTGCCTGCTGCAGGCATGGGTCTGAATAATTTTTTTTTTTTGCCTTTAAAAATTCCATATCCCATTCCTTCTCCCTCCTCTCCTTATTTCCCATAGGATTTTCACTTCATGCTACATTCCTACTCTTCATTTTCTTTCTTTCTTTCACTACAATTTCACTATTTAATTATTGTTGTTTTTGTTGAAAGAAATTTTGTTGAAATTATTAGAAAATATTTTGTTGACTTTTATAAAAAAAGGTATTATTAGGGAAATATTGTATAAATTAATTTTGTTAATCAAATTTTAATTTATGACTAACCTTATTTCATTTTCTAAATTGTAAGTGTTGTTAAATTTGCAATATATTTGCGAACAATATTTTTAAAGGTTAGTTATCATTATTTTATTTTATTTATTTTAAAAAATAGATTTAGTTTAAGTTAAGATAATTAAATTGTACATGTTATTTTATTTAAGTGAATTAAGATAAATTTCAACAATCACTTAAATAAAATAACATGTACCATTTAATTATCTTAACTTAATTAAACTAAATCTATTTTTTAAAATAAATAAAATAAAATAATAAAAACTAACCTTTAAAAATATTGACCGAGAATATATTGCAAATTTAATAGCGCCTACAATTTAGAAAATAAAATAAAGTTAGTCATAAATTAAATTTTGATTAACAAAATTAATTTATACCATATTTACTTAACAATACATTTTTTATAAGGAATAAGGGTTTTTTTTTATTCTCAAACTATCGAATGAAAATGCTTTCAAACTTTTTTTGTCGGTTTTTACCCTGAAATTACTTAAATGGATGGAAAATACCCTCATTTTGGACGGAAAATACATATGGCAAAAGGAGTTAATGGAGGCCAATCACGAGTCGACATGTGTCAGGATAAAAGCCGACCAAAACAAAGTTTGAGAGCATTTTCACTCCCTTTCTCATAGTTTGAGAACAAAAAACTCCTTATAGAGTCCAAATCAACAATCTAACTAGAAAAGAAAGTTGGAATATGTCGATACGTGATTGACTGCCATTAACTCCCTTTGCCGGTTGAACTTTCTGTCTAAAACGAGGGCATTTTCCATTTATTTAAGTGATTTTAGGAATAAAAACCAACCAAAAAAGTTCGAGGGCATTTTTACACCCTTTCCCATAATTTGAGTGCAAAAAAACCTCTTATCCCTTTCTATAAAAGTCAACAAAATCTTTTCCAATAATTTCAACAAAATTTCTTTCAACACAAACAATAATAATTAAATAGTGAAATGTTAGTGAAAGAAAGAAAATAAAGAGTAGGAATGTAGTATGAAGTGAAAATCGTATGGGAAATAAGCAGAGGAGGGAGAAGGAATGGGGTATGGGGTATATATATATATATATATATATTCAAAGGCACAGGTCTTACTACTGTGTGCTACTGTAGTGCACATCAACCAATGTTTTAAAAAATAGACTGGACCGACCGGTCGAACCGATTTAATCGAGAACCGATAGCTGGTTCAATTCTAATAACATATAAAAACAGGATGGGCTAAAAACTGGATTGAGCTGGATAAACTGGCAAACCAATGAACCGAGAAGAACTTGATTTTCATACCAAAACACAAAATGGTGTCGTTCTGGAGGGAAAAAAAAGAAGAAAAATCGATTTTTCAATTAACCGAACCGATTTTTTCAGTTAATGGTTAGTAATTTTTAAATTTTTTGGTTCCAATTTCAATTTTTAGTTACAAAAAACCATCGGTTTCATATATATATATATATATATATATATATATATATATATATATATATATATATAAATTTAAAAGCCTCACTCACTCCCCTCTTTTTATTTATAGATAATTGCTTTATCTCTTGTTTCTTTTTTTCTATGTGGGATTCACATCATTTTATTAGTTCCTCTTTTTATTTATCGACAATTGCTTTGCCTCCCTTGTTTCTTTCTTTCGATGTGAGATTCATATCTTTTTATTACTTCTTTTTCTTATTTATAGACCATTATTTTGTCTCCCTAATTTCTTTCTTTTGATGTTGGATTAATCTGCTTTTATTATTTCCATTCCATTTGCCAATGTTCAATTTGATACAAGTTCAAGGATCGCATTTATTTTGCCTAAATTATCACTTGTTTATTTGAATTTAAAAATTTTATTTTTTTATTTGAATTTATATGAGTAGTAGATTTTTTTTTATATTTGAACAATTTATTTGACTTTTATATTTGCAAACTTTGTTGGATTTAAAATTACTATTTTTATATCGATTTTTGATAATCAATAGGTTGTTTGAATATATTTTTTATATACTATATTTTTAATTTTTTTTATAAATAATTATATTTAAAAAATAAATAAAAACCCTGAATCAATCTGATCTAATCAGTTGGCTCATAATTCAGTTGCCATGCCGAGTCGATATCCGGTCCGGTTTTAAAAACATCGACTGCAGCAGCCTTTAACTAAAAAATATAGAAAACATCAACTCACTTGTCGTTTTGTCAGACTGGGGCCCATCCACCCGGTCTGACTTTGCCAGCCAAAACGACAGCATTTTGGCTAACAAAAAATGGCAGGTATACTTGCCGTTTTTTATACAAAATGGTCAGCCAACAATGTGGAATCCACACTGACAAAAAATGGCAACTAAGTTGCCGTTTTTTAACATATCAGAATTCTAAATTTGTTTACTGTAGCACCGAAAATCTAAATACGTTCTAAATTCATACCAAAAAAAAAAACCCTTTTCTTGCACTCTCAATTTAACAATTTTAAAATTTTAAAAAGTATTAATTATATATTTTCTATTTTGTTCTTATATATACACTAGAAAAGAGGTGTTTAATAGAGTAAAAACATATAATTATAGAAAATTGATGAATTAGTAAATTAAAATTAAATTTTTATAAAATTAATGCTTATTAAGGATTTGATTTTGTCTATGCAACAAATTGAACAGAATGAATATAAATTAATTTGGCTCTAAATGAAGCATATAAAGAGTGCTAATACAACACTTTGGTAGTTTTGGTGCTTCCAATACCCGCGATAGTTTAGCTGTTCTTTAAAATCAGCCATTTAAATAAAATATATTCCTTTAGTTTTTTTTTTTTTATGGATATCTTTTGAGAAATTTTTTCTTTCAGTTTCTTTTTAAGGATTGCTTTTCAAATTTTTTTCATTTTATTTCAAGCGTTGTTTTTCAGAATTTAAAAAAAATATATATATTTTTCAAAATTTAAAAAAAAATAAATACATTTTTTTATTTTACTCTTAATGTGATATTTTAAATGCATTTATATATTTATTTGCACTATATTAATTAATGAAAAAATAATATAATTAATTATTAATATTTTTATAATATTCAGATGTGTGTGTATATATATATATACCAGCAACCCATCTTTCTTCGATGGTAGTAATATATAAAGGTTGCTGAGATGATAATATGATAAAATAAATTAAAATAGCCCGCGCAATTTTTATCATCCTTTCTCAGGTGGTCTTAAAGTGAACTAAATCCACTCGTAATTTTTATCATCAATATTTTCTTTTACGGGTTGATTTCACCCATGGTCACTCAACTTATCACTTATCGCGCAAAAGTAACCGACTTTTTTTTTCTTACTTAAATGTCACTGAACTTTTAACATTATTGCACAAAAGTCATGTTGACCGGAATCCGGCGACGACTCTTGCCGGATTGATAAGTTCAACAAATGTTACATTTAAATTAATTTCACTCACGGTCACTAGACTTATCATTTATCTCGAAAAGGTAATTAACTTTTTTTTTTCAACTTAAATGTTACTGAACTTTTAACATTTTTGCAAAAAAGTCATCAATCCGGCAATGGTCGTCGCCGGATTCCGGTCAACATGACTTTTGTGTAATAATGTTAAAAGTTCAGTGACATTTAAGTAAGAAAAAAAAAGTCGGTTACTTTTGCGCGATAAGTGATAAGTTGAGTGACCATGGGTGAAATTGACCCTTTCTTTTACTGCCTCTGTTTCTTGAAATAAAAACCAAATATCCTTTTCCATTGGTATTATATAGAAACCGGTGCACTAGAGATGAACAAGAAGAACAAGAAAGACAATCAAGAACATGAAGAAATTGCAGCAGAAGAACCATCAACTGTAGCAGAAGAAGCACATGAGCTAATAGTAGTATAAAGCTGAGGAAAAAAAAAATATAGCTTTTAACAGTTGAGAGAGAGTTTGAGAAATTGACTGTTGAGACTAAATGAATGAAGATAGAGGAAGATGTGGGGTGCAGTATGAAACAAAGTGTTTAAGAAACACTACAAGAAAATCGCATATTAGAGACGGAAAATAGAGACAGAATTTCGTCTCTAAAAACAAATGGAGACGGAAATAGACCGTCTCTATTTTTTTTTTAAAATATATATATATATATATATATATTATAATAATTATAAAACAATATAAATTTTAAAAAAATTACATAAAAACAAAATACTAAATTAAATTTATAAAAGCAATTAATAATTTTAAAAAATACCTGTTGTATCAAATTGCTGTTAACAGGCCGGCGGAAGGCAGCAAAACGATGGCAGACGAGGCACCAGGCCGGACAGAGAGCTGCACCGGCGGCGGAAGGCAGCCAGCTGGCGGATGAGGCACCCAAATCGCACAGAAACGGGGAGGGACCAAATGCCGCCTTCCTCAAGCAGGTGACGCTCCGGACGAGGGAGGAAGCGCCGGAGAGGAGACCGACGGCTGGGTTGACGACGCGGTGGCCGGGGATCGGGTCAGCGACGACAGGAGGGAGGGGGCACGGGGAAAGAGCAGATCGGGATGATGGGGAGAGGGGGAAGAAAAGAGAGAAGAAGTAAAAAGGGGTTTTATACCCCGTAATTTAGAGACTGAAATTGATTTTCGTCTCTAAATGGAGACAGAAATCTTATTTCGTCTCTATTTAGAGACTGAAAAACTATTCCGTTTCTAAATAGAGACGGAAGCAAAACTCCGTCTCTAAATAGAGACGGAATATTTTTTCCATCTCTATTTACGAAATAAAAATTAATATTTCGTCTCTATATATGGAGAAAAATCAGTCCCGCCATTTTTAGCGACTGATTCAATAATCCATCGCTAAATACAATAATTTGAGATGAAAATTTAAAGACGAAAACTATTTTTCGTCTCTAGTTTTCGTTTCTATTTAGAGACAGAAAAAATTCCGTCTCCAAATTTTCATCTCTATTTTCCTTTATTCTTGTAGTGAAAGAGAATGTTTTTTTTTATTTAATGATATTTTCGGAGAAATTAGAAGAGAATGAGCTCGATATGGTAGTTGAGTTTTAGTCAATCGGATTAGCAGCTCTCTATTCCTACAAAAAAAATGTGCCTGGTCGGACCGGGCATTAACACTCCGAAGTTTAAGTCTATAGAGTTTAGAGAGAGATAGTAGTGAGAGAATGTCTTAAGATAGATGTTGTTACCTCGTTGAAAATGACCCGGGATATTTATATGGGGTGTAGGAACCCACTTGAATAGCCTACTCTGGTGCCAAATTAGATAGACGGCGACGTGACATGGAGCAGATAAAGGATGGGATGGAGGTGTGTGTCAGTGGACTATTGAATGACGTTCCCTGTAAGTCTGATCGGATAGCCTATAGGCCTTATCTCTTTGGTTCCTTTGAGCGTCTGCTTGTTCAGGCTCTAGGCCTTAGAGGGGCTGGGCCCAGGAGGCGCTCGGGCCTGGTCCTTAGTGAGCTTTTGGGCCTTTGGGCTGAGTGTGACTTAGGCCCAGTAAAAGATAATATTGAGTATTATCATTTGTCCCCCCCTTTGAAGGAATCCGATTGGATCAAGGTAAGACACGGCGATAGGGAGCCTTTGGCTGCTCAATCACTTCAAATCTCTTTGTTGGAGTTTGTCGTTTCGAATTTCCAATGTGGTCAGCACATATAGGGGGACGTTTTGTCACATACGTCCATTATGGTGACGCTTTCATCTTCAGAATGTTCCCAAGTCGGTGTATTGATGGAAAATGTTTCGTTGGACATGCTCATTATGGCTACTCTTCATTTTCGACATTTTGTCTTGAGTTCTCCAATCCTAGGCTACTCCTCGGCTATCTAGATAAATTTTATTTATAAATAGGTGACTTTTACTCCTATTTTTTCTTTCTCTTCAGGGCTTTCATGCCTGTCTCCTCTCCTTTCTTCTACGGTTTCCCATCATGGAGTTGTTTAAACACCTCAAAAATTTTCAGCCTTTTTCCTTTTCAGATTTTCACTATTTTAGGAAGAAGAATGAATGTTATTCTCTTATTGAGCTTCCTGATGGAGAATAGTGCTGGACTTTTGACCGGGCATTACCTGTTGATAAAAAGGTAATGGTTTTTCGGTCTATATTTCCCTCTCCATTTCTCCATCCAATTCTTAGTGGTTAGGACTGGAGAAGAAGAAGATTACAGCACTGCATGGGCTGAGCGTGCTTCGTAGACCACCTCCCATAAACTCTACCCTACTCCCAATAGTGTTGGCAATTTTTTGAAGAAGACGTAGAAGTAGAACAAGATAGGAATTTCTCCTTTTGGATTGTAATCGTGATTTTCTTTTTCATGTACTTGAATTTAGAGCAATGAAATGAAATTTTTTTTTCAATCTTTTACTTCAATTTCTGATTTTCGCCTTTTACTTATTGCCTTGCAATAGTAAGCCGATTGGAATAATTTTCTGAACGTTGGCATTTACTTTTAAAGATTTGAAAAGATCTTCAAGTAAAGCCCAATCGGATAATTGTGATCGATGCGACTCATTAATTGAAATAGATAATCATTTAATGACTTATGGAATTCAATTGGGATTAACCAAATACTTTGAGTAAGCAACTCAACCAATCGTGATTGGGGCCATAGAGACAGATAATTGTATTAATGATTTCTGAAATTTTGAAAATGACTAGAACTTTTGGATAGTTCAATCATATATGAATTTCACTAATCGACTTGGGACAACGTCAAGTGTTTAGCGAATATGCCCATCAAATTTGCATAGTGTACTTAATGTACGTTGTATCCCCATTGTTTGGTTATTCCGAACGATATTCGGTCGATCCTCTTTTTGAATAGTAAGTAATTACCACCGATCGGATTACGGGTAGATACTTAGATATGACTTAGGATATCATCATGCCCTTCTAAAAAATCCAGTAAGTTGGCTTTATGACAGCCTCGCGAACTTGTGTTAAGATCGGGTACATACTTCCCTTCTTTCGCCATTCGAGCATTTCAATCAGACAACTTCATTAAGCAAATGATCACATTATACGCATATTTTTTGAGAGGATCATGAGCAGATAATTCGACTAGATGTAACTCTCACACTATCTTGGAATGTTGTCGTTTTTATAGTCGCGAATAAGTGTGTCTAGTGAATTTTTGCAATAGCTTTGATCATTAAGAATTACCATCAATAGTATTGGATTTGTTCTGCAATGTCTTCGAATTTATGTTGTAACTTACTTTGTACGTTTTCTTATCAATCTGATCGGTGCATGAGGATATGCATCTCAGTTTCCCCTTTCGGTCAACCAGAATTAGCATAGGCTTTTGAGAGCCGGACTTTCGAGACTCGTGAGATGAGCCGATCAAAGTTTTCGTGGTTTTTGCTTGGGATGTCGTCAAGCTTGTCAGTTTGAATTGTGCAATAGTTGTGTTCATCGAATGTTTTGCGGTTAATTTCATAATTACTTTGGGAAATATTCACGCTTTATATTTTTCATGATTGTTTTGATCGGAATACGATGTTGTAGACACTGGGTCCCGAGGCGGTCCAAGATCAAAATTACCCAATGATGAAAGCGATGCTTGCTAGTGAAGGTGTCAGAAAAATGCTCCCCGTATCGAAAACTACATTTGTTTTATTTTTATTTTTATTTTTATTTTTATCCTTATTTATATGATCTATTTTTTTATTTTTATTTATTTTATCCCTTTTTATTTTTATTTTTTAGTTTTTTTCTTCTCGTGTGTGGGCCGGTCTCGCTATGTGCGCAGCCACACGCGCGCGTGCAAGGCTGCACGCACAGTTGTACGGCGCGTGCGGAAGGAAGCTCCGCGCGCGGAAGAGGCTTTCCGCGCGCGCAGACCTGCGTGTGCGGTGCCAGGGGAATGCACGCGCAGTTCCCCCTCTGGCTTGCGTGTTCCACCCCCCCCCCCCCCCCCCACCCCCCCACGCTGCCATTTGGCCCCTTCGACCTGTCGCTTTCCTGCGCCTGTTTTTCTGCATTTTACAGTCTAATTTCTCTTTTCTTTCACCCTTTCATGCTATTTTCGATTAACAAAATTAAAAAACTCTTTTGTCTTTCTCCATTTTGGGACAATCTAACAAATCAAATGGGGATTCCTTTTTCATTTTTGAGGACGGCAACTATTATTCAAAGGGAGAATTTTTAGTTTTCTCTCTAGCTTTTTCTCTCCAGCAAAGGCTTTCTTCTTCAAAAATTCTTTAAAAATTCTTCAAAAAATTCTCAAGTTTTAATATTTTCTTCTCTAATAATATTTAATCTTGGGTTTGATTTGAGCAAGAAAAATTAATTTTCTTTGCTCATTCATCCCACAAAAAATATTTTCTTGTGATTAACTTATTCAAAAACACAAATTTTTACATTTCATTTTGTTTATCACCCGAAAATCGACAAGGGGAACGTATTGAGACATCCCATTTCCGATCTATAAATTCTGAGGGTAAACACTTTGGACCCGTTCTCATTTAATTTTATATTGTTTTGCATTTATTTGTTATTATTATTTTGATACCATTCTATTTTGGTATTTTAGTGTGGTTAATATTACCAGTAATAAATCATTTGCATGTTCTAATTTGATTTCTTTTTTATTTTCTCGTTGGTATTATTATTATTATTGTTATTATGTCCCTATGGCCTTCATTTTCATTAGTGTTATTGTTTTATTATTATTATTATTATTATTATTATTATTATTATTATTATTATTATTATTATTATTATTATCATTCTTGTTCCTGTTGCTTTCATTTCCATGTTTATTATTATTATTATTATTATTATTATTATTATTATTATTATTATTATTATTATTATTATTATTATTTTATTATTGTTACCATGCCATGATTATTTGTTGTTACCTTCACTATAATTTTATTGTTGTCATTATGTCTTTATTTGGTTAATTTCTAGAATTATTACTAATGTTTTTGATATTATTTTTTGTCTAAGATTTATATTTGGGTTGCACTGTGTGAGCTATCCCCGCGACTCCCCCGGATGGGTCCCGACACGTGGACGAACACTTCAGTTTAGTGAGATCTTTTCAGCCCTCTCTTTATGTGTTTTGTGTTTATTTGTATATATTTGTTTTATTTACTCACGCGTGTGATAAAAAGTTACAAAAAGATTTCTATAACTAAATTGAAATTTTTACTAATAAAATTGGGACCAATATCCCTCGTTTTAGCCCAATAATAAAAAATATTATAATTAAAACGAAGAGTCAATTTTCTCCAAAAATGGGATCACTCATCCCCGTTTTCGTCAAATAACCAAAGCGACTCTTCGAATCCTCTTTAAATAAGCGCGAAGGAACCAATATTCCTAAACGTCCAAATAAGCTCGAAAGAACCAATATTCCTAAACGTCCAAATAAGCGCGAAGGAACCAATGTTCCTAAAAATGAATGCCCCGATTTATGTATGCATTTCTTCATACTTGATTTTGTTTGATTATTTTAAATTTATGTTCATTTTTTTTTGGGTCCTTGTAATTAATTTTGGGGCAATATTATTTAATTTTGAAATTGTATTCCGTCCCAACCTATACCTTTAGCTCTCTTTCATTAGGGGTTGTATTCTGCCCCTATCTCTTATGTAGTTGTGTGCTTGCGTGTTTACCGTTTTCCCTTTACCGCTTTATTTATCGCTGTGACGCGCGCCGGATGTCCACTCGGCCGCCCCTATGACCGCCCACTTGAAGGCGATCGGACACTTGAGGGTTCGTTAACAGCTTGCAATAAATCGCAAGTGCGTCTATGTTGGGCAACAATGAGGTTTCATGGAGTCGCCACCCAATAGAACATTGGGAAAGTTTCTCTCGCCTCGGATAGCCTAAGACTGCGCTTAATATCCATTTTGGGCCAACCAGAGGAGTCTTGGAAGGTAAACCTTTCGCCCTAAGGAGCCTAGGATTAACGTCAAAATCTCGTGACACAAGAGATGTCTTGGAGAGTAAACCTCTCGCCTCTTTGAGCCCAAAGACCAGAGATAGGTTCGGGACTTCTCATTTATTCGTACTTTGATTAATTTTACAATTAGGTTTTGAATTTATTATTTCGTTCTCTCTCCACACGATGCAATTTAAATTAAAGGCGCAATCATCCATTTAAGAGCATAAAATAAAATAGCATTAAAGCATAAAATAAATTTACAATAATACTAAGGGCAGGATACAACCCTTGTAAATGTGCGATACATGCATAAAACGGATTATTCATTATCAAGGAGGAAATTGGTCCTCACATGCATTCATTATGGAAAATAATTTTTATGTGATGATTTTATTGGATAAAAATAGGACATTGGTCCAAGTTTTATTTAGCAAACATTCTATTTAGTAGAACATTTGTGTGGTGGTTCTTTTAAACACGGTCGAAAAATCATTTATTATTACAAACCACAAATAAATAAAATAAAGCAAAATAAATAATTACATGCTTCTAAATAAATAAATAATAAATATTAAACTAAGTCGCATGTCACTCGGTTACGGTCATGACAGGACAATAATAACAGTTAGTAATAAACAATTGAATAATTAAAACAATAATAGATGCATAAGCAAATAATTGAATAAAACAAATAAATTAAAGATGATAATCAAAATTAATAATTGACTAAATTAAATGAAACAATAAATGAATGAATGAATAAATAAATGGTTTAATGAATAATTTAATGAATTAAATTAAGTAAAATGATAATAAATTTGGTGTGTTGAAAACCAATAAAAATAATAATATTTATAAATAACAATAATATGAAATAATAATACTAATAATAATAATAGTCACATTAGCCAAATAATAATAACATATTAACTATAATAATTATGAAATGCATATTAAAATAATAACAATAATAATATAATACAATAATAGTTATAATAATTATAATAATAATAAAACATAGAATTAAATAATCACAAATCAATTAAATAATAACATCAACATAAAATTAACACAAATTAGACAATAATAATATTAATAATAATAATAATAATAATAATAATAATAACAATATTAACATAACACAAAATACTAATAATAAACAAATATAACAATTAATTAACAATAACCATATAATAACAACAACAACAACAACAACAACAATAATAATAATAATAATAATAATAATAATAATAATATAAAAATAACAATAATAAATAATAAAATAATATTAAAACAGAATAATAAATAAATATATTAGTAATATTAATGATAAAAATTTAGAAATTAAATAAATATATATATATATAATAATAATAATAATAATAATAATAATAACAGAATAATAAATATTAAATAAAATAATAAAAACAGAATTATAAATAAATATTAATAATAATAAATAAATAAATAAATAATAATATTAATTAATAATATATTAAAATAAATAAATAGAAAATGGGCTCACCGGATTTCCCTCGCCGGAGGCTCACCGGAGCAGCCGTTGGAGACACCGCCGACACCGGATGGTAGATCGAAGCGCTGGGATCACGCTGCCGTCGATCACGAGCAGGAAAGGACCCATAATCACTTTTTCATTTTTATACTGAGCTCGGGACCCGGTGTCTACAGCTGCCCCCAATTTTGGAGAAGCTAGTGCATAAACACTTAGGTGAGCTAAAATTCAAAGGAGAAAGTCCAAAATTCAGAGAGAGAGAGATGCAGAGACACCTACCTGAGGCGGCTGTCTTCTTGAATTGGGTGATGTTGTTGTGATTGCAGAAGCGGCAGTGCCGTGATCGTGCTAACCTTCCATAGAGTGGTAGTGCCGTCATCGTGCTAGTCGTTCTGTTGAGTGGCATGGTCGTGTTAACCGTTTAGAAGTGGTAGTACCGTGGTCGTGCTAACCCTCCGTGGAGTGGTAGTGCCGCCATCGTGCTAACCCCTCTGAGATTTAAAATGGTATTGCCGTGGTCGTGCTAACCTTCCGTAAAATGGTAGTGCCGCCATCGTGCAAACCGTTTGGAGATTGTAGTGTCGTGGTCGTGCTAACCTTCCGCAGAATGGTAGTGCCGCCATCGTGCTAACCCCTCTGAGATTTGAAATAGATTGCCCCCTGAGAGATCTTTGGTTGAGATCTGCCCCCTGAGAGGTCTTGGGTTGATTGCTGCCCCCTGAGAGGTCTTGGGTTTATTGTGTGCCCCCTGAGAGGTCTTGGGATGAGAACTGCCCCCTAATAGGTCTTGGATTGATTGATAGAATGATGTCGTCACTCGGTTTCTGCCGGTGTCCGCATCTAGTCTCTTTTTCTGTAAGACTTAGAAAGGCAAATATGCAGAAAAAATTGTGAGCATGCACGTGAGATGCATGTGTATGCAGCAATGCAGTATAAAAATTCATCTAAGTGGATTTGGAGGCGACAGCTGATTTGGTTGCAATTCGTAGTAAGATCGGTGCCTTCTGGAATTGCCTTTGAATTTCATGCTTTTTGGGGATCGTGAGGTTCTCATCTGAAACCTGTAGTCATTATTTAAAGGTAGTGCGTCCCTTGTGGATTTTCACACTAGCTTTTCTTGGCGAGAAATGCGTCCTTTCGGATTTTCACATGACCATGTGCCTTATTTTTGCCTGGAAGGGACCCAACCCAATCCAGCGGCTTTTTCTTTTTTATTATTTTTTATTTTTTTTAGGACAGACTGCCTGTCTCCAGGTTTTGACCCTGTCCTTTGGCCTAACTTTTGCTTAGAGCGCCAATTACGGTTTTCATCTCTAACGGCTTTTTCTCTTTCTCTTTTTTTTTGTTTTTTTTCTTTGTTTTTTGTTTTTTATTTTTTTGTTTTTTATTTTTTTGCAGAGAAGCTGAAATTGTTACCAAAGACCGTTCAGGTGTGACTGTCTTGCGCTTGTGCCTCAAATCACAGTCGCACAGGCTTGATTCCTGTCATGAAGCACAACTGTAGACACTGGCTTCACAGTTGACAACATGATGAGTTGATTGGCGTGCTTGAATGATGAGAGCAGCAGCGGATAGACAGTAGCTTTGAGTATACAAGATGAACTGCTCTGGTTACATCAATATCATTGTATAAATGCACGTATTTCAATTTGATTTCATAATATATGATCATTATTTGGCATTAATCTCAAGATACAAAACCTCATCTAATCTCGAGTTGGATTTTGAAAGCATCAAACTCCTGTCATCAATCAGCCTCTTTTGATTTCATGATTGAATATTTTCTCTCTGCTCTTATTTTATTCTTTGAACGCGAATTCTAGAAGTAACGTCGGAGACAAGACTTAACTCGAATGCATGAATGCACTCGTGGCTCCTCGCTTGAAGCTCAAGAAACACCATAGGCCTCTTCTTACGTACCAAACCTTTTTAGAAGGTCATCTCCGCTAATTGGATAAGACTGAACCCAGAATCAATAGGTCTTACTTTGGTTGTAATGTCAGGCTTAGGTAGATGGCTGTCAAAGAAAGATCAGGTCGCTAAAGAAAAATGGCTCCGATATTTTCTCAACTGATGGATGAACCGTTCTCGGCTCAAAAGTATTCTTGAATTTGGGCTCGATAACATTCTAGCTCCTTGAGATCAGAAGGGCAGTCATTGAAACTAGTCAATTAGTCACCATTTTGAGGTCTCTTTTTTATTCTTCTTTTTTCTTTTTTCTTTGCTTCTTTTTCTTTCATTTTTCATTCATTTTTTCTTTTTGGATTTTTCATTTTTCTTTTTCTTTTTCTTCTTTTTGCTTTCGCTTCTCTTCTTTTTTTTTTTGAGCTCATACCTTTCATGCATGACTAAACCCTCTTTCCAAAGTCTGAACTTGCTCTTATCAAGGCAATTTTTTAATAGTCCAAACAATTGTTCAAATGTACATCCATCAGTTTTAGAGCGGCCACTCTTCTAAGGGGAAGCCAAAATCATTTTAGGCAAGGGGGTAGTTTTAATGTGTGTAACAACAAAATTGGTACGCATTCAGCATACCTGCATAAAGGCTCAATGGGCTAGCAAGCGATTGCAGAATAAGGGTAGAAAATAGTCATTTAGAGAGCTATGCAAAGAAATAGTGCCTAAATCATTTTTCAGGTTATGTCTTATCCAGAGATCGCTTCGACGGGTAATCAGAAAGGTTTTAATGCTCTTTGTGAGTTTTCATCCAGTCTCCTAATTGCAACTAGTTTTTCTTTCTTATTTTTATTTTCTCTCTGAATTTCCCTCTTTACAAGAGTTATATCAGATGCCATCAAAATTTTCCTTGGATTTTCCAAGGTTCCAAGATTAAATGCAGTAGTATTAAATGAATTAATGTAAAAATGAATGAATATATCATGATCATAAGAAATGAAATCATTAGAAATAATATACAAGTACGAAAAAACATTGTTCATCATATCGAGATTGCAAAGACTGCCATAAGAAGTTCTTAGAATAAAAGAACAAAGCATCTAGAACATAATCTTCTTCTCATTTTTGCTAGCACAGGTGTTTGTGGAGCAATAGGTGCTTGTGGAGCAGGAGGAGGAGCAACCCTCTCGGCCGTAGCGCCCATCATTTCTAATATCCTCCGCTCGAAATCTTCCAGTCTCTTGGCAAGGTATTGAGTGGTTAAAGCTCCAGTCTCTTCTGCCATCGAGGATGATTCACCAGATGTTGAGAGTGACTCAGAATCCCAATTGAGCACTAATTCCAGCAATCCAAAGGGCTAATCCGTTCTTATTAGGCGATCGTCGGGACCTCTAACCCACTTGGAAGAATCTATGATGGCTAAAAATTTAAATTGTTAGAATGATGCGTTTATGACAATATACAATACATAATCGTGAATTGTGCAGATGGTCCTTGGTGAGTGAAAGATTAATAAATTACAATGATATGATGCAATGCATGAAAAAATTATATACATGATGGTATATGCACATGAAAAATAATATGTAGGCATGATGCAATGCATGAGAAAATTATATACATGATGGTATATGCACATGAAAAATAATATTTAGGCAAAAGGATATATACACAATATGAAATGTATTTTTTATTTTATATATTTATATATTTATATATTTTTTGATTGATTTTTTTTTTGACATGAATGACATTTGATGTATGTACATGTTGTGCAGCATTCACAACCACATGCAAGCAGATAGATCGTTCCAACCTTATTTCTCCCACACACGAGGTCGTGCGGTCTTTTTCCTAGGCGGGCTTTATCCAAGGGTTAACAGGAAACCCAATGGACGGATATAGTGCACGGTGAGAAGCCGGCAGCATAACAACTCTTACTTTAAAGCACATGCGCATGGATGTTTGGCCATTATATATTTAAACAATTCGATTAAATCAAGATGAGCCCATCGGGGCATGAAATCCTTTGATGAAAACCATCTGATTCAATTGATTTTGTTCAATATATGACGGTCCAAATAGCAAGCATGATATTATGGTACATGTCACCTAGTGGAGGTTTCTAGTGCCATTACATGGGCTTCGGTCAAAAGGTGGTGTTACTTTAGGGCTACCCAAGCGCCTAGCTCATCACGATCGTAACGACCGATCGGGTCACCATTTTATATACCACGATGGTACGAGACTTGGGCTGGTGATTATCCTTAACACTTCTCTAAATTGAGTGAAAATAGGGACGTGCTTCGGGAATGCACTGGGGCTAATTGAGGGACCAAACGACCATATTCTAAAGCTCTAATGGGATGTAATGCAATTTTGAGAGAAAAGCGAAATTTATAAACTAAAACTTAATTGTAAATTTTAATCAAAATACTTTCGAATCGAAGTCTCAAATATGTCCCCAGCAGAGTCGCCACTGTGACGCGCGCCGGATGTCCACTCGGCCGCCCCTAAGACCGCCCGCTTGAGGGCGATCGGGCACTTGAGGGTCCGTTAACAGCTTGCAATAAATCGCAAGTGCGTCTATGTTGGGCAACAAGGAGGTTTCATGGAGTCGCCACCCAATAGAACATTGGGAAAGTTTCTCTCGTCTCGGAGAGCCTAAGACTACGCTTAATATCCACTTTGGCCCAACCAAAGGAGTCTTGGAAGTTAAACCTCTCGCCCTAAGGAGCCTAGGATTAATGTCAACCTCTCGCCTCTTTGAGCCCAAAGACCAGAGATAGGTTCAGGCCTTCTCATTTATTCGTATTTTGATTAATTTTACAATTAGGTTTTGAATTTATTATTTCGTTCTCTCTCCACACGATGCAATTTAAATTAAAGGCGCAATCATCCATTTAAGAGCATAAAATAAAATAGCATTAAAGCATAAAATAAATTTACAATAATACTAAGGGCAGAATACAACCCTTGTAAATGTGCGATACATGCATAAAACGGGTTATTCATTAACAAGGAGGACATTGGTCCTCACATGCATTCATTGTGGAAAACAATTTTTATGTGATGATTTTATTGGATAAAAATAGGACATTGGTCCAAGTTTTATTTAGCAAACATTCTATTTAGTAGAACATTTGTGTGGTGGTTCTTTTAAACACGGTCGAAAAATCATTTATTATTACAAACTACAAATAAATAAAATAAAGCAAAATAAATAATTACATGCTTCTAAATAAATAAATAATAAATATTAAACTAAGTCGCATGTCACTCGGTTACGGTCATGACAGGACAATAATAACAGTTAGTAATAAACAATTGAATAATTAAAACAATAATAGATGCATAAGCAAATAAATGAATAAAACAAATAAATTAAAGATGATAATCAAAATTAATAATTGACTAAATTAAATGAAACAATAAATAAATGAATGAATAAATAAATGGTTTAATGAATAATTTAATTGTTAAGTGCCTAATATTGCATATTTTAACATGTTTTTCATCACTTTCATGCATTTAATTTTAGCTTAAATTAGTACTTTTTACTTGTTTTATGATTTTGGTCTTTGTAGGGTCAAAATGGTAGAAAGGAAACAAATTAAAGCTAAAGGGAGTGAATTTGGAACAGCAATAAAAGTGCAAGGAATTCTGAAGTGAAAAGCTGATCTTGGGCTTAGCCTTGCCCAATGTGCTGTATGGTGGTCTCCAATCAATGCAGTCGTCCCCTATCATCCGAGGACATTGTGAAGGGTGGAGCTATTTTATTTGTGGATGCACTGCCTTGCCCAAGGCTAACAGCCAAGACGCGAGCAGAATGCAGTTTTCATAATGTTTTAATCCGAAGTTGACCTAGCCGCCACCTTTTCTCAGTCTGATTTTTAGGGATAATTATGCTGTAATTAAGGGGATATTAGGCAGTATTTTTAGTAGGATAATATTACATTTAATATTTGTAATTTATTTTTCAAGTTTAGATAGGATTTTATCTCTTTCCTAACTTATCTAGGTTTTGACTCCTTTATCACGGAGGAAAAACGTGAACAGTAGTATCTTCTCCTTTTCCTCTTCATCTGCGTTTTTCTCAAGGCTATAACAGGGAGTTTATTTTCTCAATTTAATTTTATTTTGATTTTCTTTCAATTATGTGTGGCTAAATACTCTTGTTTCAGTTAAAGATAAATTCAAAGCCAGGTTTTAATTCGCTGTGAGATTGTTATTCTTATTTATTGTTCTTAATTTCATATAATTTTCATGTTATCTACTGAAGTTTAGAGAAACCATATCTCGATTATTATTTATTTCATGTTCAATGAGGCGCCGTTGTTCATTTAATTAAATAATATATTGCTAGTTGAATTTACTAGATCCGTAATTGTTTAGTGAAGTCAACAACAAGTGGCAATCAGTGTAGCTTCCTCACAAGGGCTGTTATGTTGAGTAGATGCATGATTGAGTCTAAATCAATCTCGCGTGAGGTTGGTTGGCTTAGGTCAGGTCTTTTTATTTCATTAATGCTGTCAATAAATTAAATCCTTGCGCGTGTTTAGGGTTATTTATTGGTTAAGAATTAATTATAGTCTTACTTGATTAAATCATTAATACGGAAAGATTAGGTCGAGAGCGCGAAGCCGACGGCTATAACTGGCCCATTGTTTGATTTTTAGATTTATTTTTTCGTCAATGATCAGTTGAATTAAACCTGTGCTGCGAATATCTTTAACTGGAATTTACCATCCATTGAATTTTCTTTTAAATCAATTTACTGCTTGTTATTTATTTCTTCACATTCATCATCTGTTAGCTTTTAGTTTATAAAAATCCCCCTTTTTATATTTTTATTGTTAAAATCTGGTTATTTAGAATTAATTTAGTGCTAGTCTCTGTGGATTCGACCCTTTCTTACCCTATTTGCAATTTATTTGATAGGTTAATTGAGGTATTTATTTTTGGTGGCTTCGACACCCATCAAATTTTGGCGCCGTTGCCGGGGACTAGTCTAATTTGATTTAATTTGTTAATGACCAGGTCTAAAATTCCGGGAGAAATTTTATTTGATTCGGAAATTGAAAAAATAGCCTGGAGATTGAGAAAAGAAACAAGGATACGCAAGGAACTTGCTGAAAATTCTTCCCGACAGCAGCAAGAAGAGGAAGAAATTGATCTAACTGACTTTCCAGCAGAAATAGAAGAGGAAAGAATGGCAGAACGGACTTTGAGAGAATTAAATGCACCCCCTTTGAACCAACAGCCCCTGTGCATAACTTATCCAGCCTTAGACACCGCTTTCGAACTAAAATCGGGGCTGATTCACTTATTACCCACATTCCGTGGCTTAGAGAATGAAGACCCTCACAAACATTTGAAGGAATTTCATGTGGTTTGTTCTGGTATGAGGCCACAAGGAGTTACTGAAGAGCAAGTGAAATTAAGGGCCTTTCCATTCTCATTGGCTGATTCCGCAAAAGAGTGGTTATTGAACTTACCATCAGGAACGATCACAACGTGGACTGATATGTTGAGAATGTTCCTGGATAAATTTTTTCCAGCCTCCAGAGCTGCTGTAATTAGAAGAGAAATCAGTGGAATCAGGCAAAAGGATGTGGAGTCACTTCATGACTATTGGGAAAGATTCAAAAAATTATGCGCAAGCTGCCCCCAACACGGAATCACCGATCAGTCCCTTATTCAGTATTTTTATGAGGGTATGTAATTCCCCCACACTTATCCAATGCTTGTCCTCAAGCATAAATTAAATCTCAAGCACAATCCTCTCAAAAGTTCACTCACCCAAATATCAAATTCCAATCCCATAAGTTCCCAATAAATCAAAATGCAAGGCAAGATAGAGATAGAAATCCAAAAATAATTTACCACAAAATCATATCAAGACATAAGTATCTCAACTACCTTTTCAAATTAGATACAACAAGGTTCATAATCATTAAACACACATAAATTTATATCCCAATTTAAGATTAAATCAATGTATAAAAGAAAATTTTGTCAAACCAAATTAGACACTTTAATTTTTCATAATTATCAATAGAAAAAGGAACAAGGAAAACCAGGAAATTTATTTCAATCTCTTTCTTTCTCTTTTTTTTTTCTTTTCTTTTTCTTAGACTGTAGTGGACACGAGGGCACCCGGTTCTGACCCGCATACACCCGGTTTTTCCAGTCAAAGAAAAGATTAAAATGCTTACAAGAAGTGTAGAGATCCTTTTTACGCGAGGGTACCCGGTTCTGACCCGCATACACCCGGTTACTCAGATCACACAGTTTCAAGCGGCTACTAGCTCTACTCTTAACCGCTTTTTTTTTTTTTTTTTTAGCGGACAGCGGAGTAAAATTTATTTTATTTTATTATTTTTCCTGATAACCAAATTCCTCAATCCATAAACAAACATACCAAACAAGTGTCCAAAATAGTTTTAACAAGTTTCTAAAATACAAAGAATTCAGTTTAAAAACACGCAAAAATTTATGTTTCACCTTAAGAATTGAACCCTGATATTTCTAATTCAAAAGATAATTAAGATCATCATAAATTGTATGAAAATGGATAAATAATCATGAACACTATTCAAACTTTGCCTAACAAACTGATTTATCAAAAACTAAATGATTTTGGAACTGATTTAGGCAAACAATTTTTCCTATGATCGTGAATGAAACTTAACAGATATTCAAGGACAAGATGAATGCTACATTGAATAAGGGGACAAGTTCTAAGAGCCTAATAAGAATGACAGTGGCACAGAAGTCATGGGCAAAACATATTAGCAAACCAGAATATTCCAAGTTAAATGCTACTCAAAATTTATATGCAATTTTGTTCAAAATAGCCACCCAAAAATACCCCATAGAAGCATATGCATCTAGAGTTTGCATAAATCAACCAATTGCAACATAAAAATTCAACATTAGAGCATTAAAACAAGGAGGGCAAAATCATTCAAATTGATTAACAAAATTTTCTGAGACAAATTTTGAACAATTCAGATTGGTTTTCACTTGTCTAAAAAAAAAAATTTGCACAAAATTCAGAAAATTCTTGCATAAGTGCAGCCAATTAAATACAATTGCAGCAACAAAATTTTGTTCAAAATTTGCCTAAATCATTAACAACAATGCATCATCAATGCATGTCAAAAATTTAGCAGAAATTTGTTACCAAGCAACAACCAAACTGACATTCAGAGCAGCACCATACCAACAATCATCAGCACAGACTCCAAAATCAATATAAACATACAACCACATAAACACACAACACTTCTAATTCAATCCCTCCCCCACATTTTCTCCTCGCATTGTCCCCAATGCGGAAATTCACACAAGCGTGGGGCGAAGGGCAACAAAAAATAAAAGAAAAGAGAGGTATACTGCCCTGGGGAAGGAGTATAGCATCGATATCATTGGGGTGCGGGGTGGGGTGGTATGAACCCCACATGTCGGAAATAAGCCAGTTGATTCTCGTACATGTGCTGTAAGGTGGTCTCCAATCGCTGCAGTCGTCCCCTATCATCCGAGGACATTGTGGAGGGTGGAGCTATTTTATTTGTGGATGCACTGCCTTGCCCAAGGCTAACAGCCAAGACGCGAGCATAATGCAGTTTTCATAATGTTTTAATCCGAAGTTGACCTAGCCGCCACCTTTTCTCAGTCTGATTTTTAGGGATAATTATGCTGTAATTAAGGGGATATTAGGCAGTATTTTTAGTAGGATAATATTACATTTAATATTTGTAATTTATTTTCCAAGTTTAGATAGGATTTTATCTCTTTCCTAACTTATCTAGGTTTTGACTCCTTTATCACGGAGGAAAAACGTGAACAGTAGTATCTTCTCCTTTTCCTCTTCATCTGCGTTTTTCTCAAGGCTGTAACAGGGAATTTATTTTCTCAATTTAATTTTATTTTGATTTTCTTTCAATTATGTGTGGCTAAATACTCTTGTTTCAGTTAAAGATAAATTCAAAGTCAGGTTTTAATTCGCTGTGAGATTGTTATTCTTATTTATTGTTCTTAATTTCATATAATGTTCATGTTATCTACTGAAGTTTAGAGAAACCATATCTCGATTATTATTTATTTCATGTTCAATGAGGCGCCGTTGTTCATTTAATTAAATAATATATTGCTAGTTGAATTTACTAGATCCGTAATTGTTTAGTGAAGTCAACAACAAGTGGCAATCAGTGTAGCTTCCTCACAAGGGCTGTTATGTTGAGTAGATGCATGATTGAGTCTAAATCAATCTCGCGTGAGGTTGGTTGGCTTAGGTCAGGTCTTTCTATTTCATTAATGCTGTCAATAAATTAAATCCTTGCGCGTGTTTAGGGTTATTTATTGGTTAGGAATTAATTATAGTCTTGATTAATTCATTAATACGGAAAGATTAGGTCGGGAGCGCGAAACCGACGGCTATAACTGGCCCATTGTTTGATTTTTAGATTTATTTTTTCGTTAATGATCAGTTGAATTAAACCTGTGCTGCGAATATCTTTAACTGGAATTTACCATCCATTGATTTTTCTTTTAAATCAATTTACTGCTTGTTATTTATTTCTTCACATTCATCATCTGTTAGCTTTTAGTTTATAAAAATCCCCCTTTTTATATTTTTATTGTTAAAATCTGGTTATTTAGAATTAATTCAGTGCTAGTCTCTGTGGATTCGACCATTTCTTACCCTATTTGCAATTTATTTGATAGGTTAATTGAGGTATTTATTTTTGGTGGCTTCGACACCCATCATTAATGAATTAAATTAAGTAAAATGATAATAAATTTGGTGTGTTGAAAACCAATAAAAATAATAATATTTATAAATAACAATAATATGAAATAATAATACTAATAATAATAATAGTCACATTAGCCAAATAATAATAACATATTAACTATAATAATTGTGAAATGCATATTAAAATAATAACAATAATAATATAATACAATAATAGTTATAATAATTATAATAATAATAAAACATAGAATTAAATAATAACATCAACATAAAATTAACACAAATTAGACAATAATAATAATAATAATAATAATAATAATAATAATAATAATAATAATAATAATAATAACAATAACAATATTAACATAACACAAAATACTAATAATAAACAAATATAACAATTAATTAACAATAACCATATAATAACAACAACAACAACAACAACAACAACAACAATAATAATAATAATAATAATAATAATAATAATATAAAAATAACAATAATAAATAATAAAATAATATTAAAACAGAATAATAAATAAATATAAATAAATATATTAGTAATATTAATGATAAAAATTCAGAAATTAAATAAATATAATAATAATAATAATAATAATAATAATAATAACAGGATAATAAATATTAAATAAAATAATAAAAATAATAAAAACAGAATTATAAATAAATATTAATAATAATAATAAATAAATAAATAATAATATTAATTAATATTAATTAATAATATATTAAAATAAATAAATAGAA
The DNA here is from genome assembly GCA_947683425.1 of Excoecaria cochinchinensis. Classification (NCBI taxonomy): domain Eukaryota; kingdom Viridiplantae; phylum Streptophyta; class Magnoliopsida; order Malpighiales; family Euphorbiaceae; genus Excoecaria; species Excoecaria cochinchinensis. The sequence continues at coordinate 1,894,658 of CANTUQ010000153.1, read as the reverse complement.
AATGGGCTCACCGGATTTCCCTCGCCGGAGGCTCACCGGAGCAGCCGTTGGAGACACCGCCGACACCGGATGGTAGATCGAAGCGCCGGGATCACGCTGCCGTCGATCACGCGCAGGAAAGGACCTCCTGTCGCCGGAAAACGCCCTGGAAGCCGCACGGTTCTTCCCTTCCGATCTCCCTCACGCCGACGAGTGTCGGTGAGCGGTGGTCACCTCCAGGTGCGTCTGGGTCTCGCCGGTCGCCTCGTGAGGCGCGTGCAGCCGTGCGCGGCGGCGGTTTGCCGGCGGAGGGGACGCCTCCTTCCCCTCTCTTTTCTTCTTTCTCCTCTTCTCTCCGGCGTTGGCCCTCTCCTCTGTTCCCTTATTTCTTTCTTTCTTTCCCTTTATTTTCCTTTGATTTTGTTTTTCTATTTACCTTTCTTGCTCTCTCTTCTCTCTTTCTTTTTCTTTTCTTTTCCTTTCTTGGTTTTCCTGTGTTCTTGGTCTTATGGCCGGCCACCACCCTCTGTTCTTGCTCTCCCTTCTTTTCTATTTCTTTTTCTTTCTTTTTTGTTCCAGCCGAGAGAGAGCTCCCTTTGTTTTCCTCATCTTCTTCTTTTTATCCCCCTTAAATTAGGGCTAAGGGGTTATCAAGTAATTTCCTCCTCCATAATTCCCTCCTTTTATTAATTAATCTAACTTAATACACATACACTAATTAATCAAACATTACATACATAAAAATTAATCAAACATTAAACATTACACATTACACATTAATTTATTAATTAAACATGCACATATTAATCACATCTTAATACAATAATTAATTAAACATTACATACATCACATATTAATATAATTAATCTACTCAATATATAATTTATCTAATTAATTAAACATTACATCATTTAATCCATTTAAATTACCACATATATATATATATATATATATATATATATATATATATATATATATATATATATATATATATATATATATATATATATATATATATATATATATTTTATCTAATTAATTACACTTTAAACTTTAATTTTACATGCACTTTAATCAACACAATAATATTAATTACTTAATTAACTAATAACACTAACTAATTAACTTTCAATTTTTAACTTTATACACACACATATTTATATATATTATCATATATATTATTTTTTTTGGAGGGAATTACTAAGGACCCAGAATCACTTTTTCATTTTTATACTGAGCTCGGGACCCGGTGTCTACAATCGCTTTTTATCGCCTTTCTTTATTTTCTTTATATGTTTTTGGTGCACCTTTAATTTAAATGCATTGATCGTGTGAGAAGAGAGATGGAACTTTAGGAAATTAAAGACTCATTTATAATTGACCAAAGCATGAATAAGAGGGGAGTTCCGAACACCAATCTCTGGTCTTGACCAATAAGTGGTTAGAGACCTTTCCCAATTCCTTGTGAATTGGGTGGCGACTCCATGATACCTCAAAGATGCCTATAGGCGTCGTGGGGCTAGATTTTCCTCTCCAATGTTCTATTAGGAAGGAAACATCCAAGATGTCTTATGGTGCCCATGATCAAAAGACGCGAACCAGTCCCTCGAATCCTAAAGCGGATTCACCTTGAGGGCCCTTGCTGGGTTCGGTGCTCGTCACAGTGGCGACTCCGCTGGGGAGGACTTGTTTGAGACTTCGCTTCGAAAGTGCTTTGGTTAAAAATATAATTGGGTTTTTAAAACTTAAAATTTTATCTCTTTTCGAAAATTTGCATTGCATTTTAGAGCCTTAGAATTATGTTAGTTGGTCCCCTATCTTACCTCAATGCGTTCCCGAAGCACGACCCTACTTTCACTCATTGTAGGAAAGTGTTAAGGATAATCACCAACCCAAGCCTTATACCTTTTGGTATATCAAATGGAGACCCGATCGGTCGTCACGCTCGTGATGAGCTAGACCCATTAGCAGGGACCGTGCTTGGGTAGCCCAAAAAAAATTACCATCGACCAAAGCCCATGTAATGACAAATAGAAACTTCCACTAGGTGGTATGCTCCTTAATACGATGCTTGTGATGTGGGCCGTCATGTATTAAACAAAATCAAGCAAATTAAGTGGTCCTTTATCAAAGGATTTTATGCACCGGTAAGCCCACCTTAACTTGATTGAATTGTTCAAATACATAATGGACAAAACTCATACGTATGTACATTAGATAAGACTATTATGCTGTCGGTTTTCCACCATGCACCATACGTGTCCGATGGGTTCCCTGTTAACCCTTGGATAAAGCCCACCAAGGAAGGGATTACTTGACCTCGTGTGTGGGAGAAATAAGGTCGGAAGGATCTACTTGCTCATATGTGGTTGTGAAATGCTGCATAACTCACGATCATGTATTGTAATTATCATCCATGCATCATTCTAACAATCTGAGTCTTGCAGCCATCATAGATTTATCCAAGTGGATTAGAGGTTCTAATGGCCGGGTAGTAAGGACAAACTCGCCCTTTGGATTGCTAGAACTAGTGCCTATTTGGGATTCTGAGTCATTCTCAACAAGCAGCAAATCATCCTCAATGGCAGAAGAGACTGGAAACCTAACCACTCAAGACCTTGCCCGGAGACTCGAGGAATTTGAGCGAAGGATGTTGAACATGATGGGAGCAATGGCCGAAAGGATTGCTCAGCCCCTTGCTCCACAAGCACCTGTTGCTCCACAGCCACCGGTAGCCCCTCCTCGAGGGCAAACCGAACCACCTACTGGTGGGGAAGCTCCCCTTGTTGGAAGTGTTGCCCATCAACCTATAGAGGAGCCTAAACCTACTGCCGCGCCACCTAAGCAAAAAGGCGAAGGGCATCTTTCAGAGAATGGGCTTCTGGCAGGGACACGGGGCCTAAAGAGAAGGATGGACATCCTCGATGAAGAAATTTCAAAGTCTAAACTTGCAATTACACGGGCTGCTCATGAGAAAGTCTTTGTGAACTTAGGAAAGAGAAATCGACCATATAAGTGTGACATCTGTGCCGGCACTCAAGGGACAAAGGAAACCCCGACAGTTAGAACAGTTTAAAAATGTTATTTTAGCCTGGACGGATCTGTTCCTCAAGTAGGGGAGGAGGACCTGAGCTCATGGTTAGCCAACCCAGCCAGAAATCGAGGGCATAGGAGGTGTTGGCGACACGCTAGATATCTGAGGAGTAATTACCAAATCTCGAAAGGTCAAGTGCAGGATCCTATTAACGGCAAATAGTTGGTGGCCCTTGAAGGAGGGGGCAATGTCATTGGGGGTGATAATCAGGAAAGCTCGAGTCTCGGTGATAACAGTGTGAGAAATGTTGGAGCCACCAAGTTTTCAAACATTGGAACTACTCAAGATCACTATACCATTTAGGATAAACCTTTATCTGAGCACCTCCTTCACTTCATCAATAAGGGGAAGCTATAGCCAAAACCTGTAAAACCTGCCGAGAGCCAAGGGCATTCCGGTCACCGAGAAGATTGGTATTGTGCTTACCATCAGCATACTGGGCATGAGACTGATGGGTGTCAAACTCTAAGAAAGCGTATTCAAGGCCTCATTAATGAGCAGCTGAGAGGTGTGGAGCATGGTTCCCGAAAGTGGTAGTAGACCATCGACTACAGCATCCGTGTTGGCAAGAAGGGAGGATCTTAGCTGTTTAGATGCTCTCATTTATTTTTGAACTATTTAATAATGATGTTTTAACTCTTTAACTCTAATGTAGAATGGGTGTTTTACTTATCTGTGTGATATTTTCTTGTGATCTCACTATGCATGATCATGACACATTCATATTTAATAATGATTCAAACGATGCCATTTCATTTAATCTCAGAACTTTGGGAACCCCAAAGAAAATCTTGATAGCATATGTTATGACTCTTGAGGAGAAATTAAAATTTGAGAGAATAAAAAAAATAATAATAAGTAAAAAGTCTTTACCTGAACTTATGAAGACATGCTAGGAGGTAATTATGAAATCGCCAAACAAGCTATGCCGGTGCATTCCAATCATGGGCCAGTCAAGCAGAAGCCAAGAAAATTTAAGCCAAGAGGGACAGGAAAAGTTAAGAGGGGGAGAAACAGAACCAAAATCCTTACCAAAATACAACACCCAACTAGATTGAACAACGATGGTCCCAATGGTTAAAAAGAAAAGTGTGCATATGTGTAAACTTCAGGATTCGAACGAAAATTGCTAAAAGAAAATTGGGGAGCTAAAAAAAAAAATAGGTTATAAAAAAAAAGAAGAAAAAAAAGAGAGAAGAAAAGAGAGAATTGATCAGGGGGCAAGGGAATGCTATTTGGGGGCAAGCTTTGCTCAAGTCCCGTTAGTCTACACGTATCTGCGTTTTTCCGTTCTTCTTAGCTACTGAAAAGGACCTAAAGACTGAACCACAAGCCACCCAATCAGTTCATCAATATAGAGGATGCACAATGCGAGGGATATTCTTGTGTTGTTACTGCTCATGCCTACCACTGAAAAGACCTGAAGACTAATCCATAAGCCATCCGCCTAGTCCGTAAGTATAAATGATGTGTTGCACGAGAGATGAGCTGATGACATACAGATGACATACAAACAAGAGGAAGACCAAGAAGGTCATGGAGTAGACCCATTCTGGGGTCTGCAATTAGAACCTTTACAAGAGTCATGCTTTATACCTTGATGCGTGAGGCAAAAATATTACTGCCGTTGAAGCACGTCAAATCCTTAAAGGGCAGTCATGGAAGCGACAGATGCAGCAACTAAACATGTCAAACAGAAAAGGGTTTCGAGATTGTTATTGCTATCGGGTCTATCAGAAAACACCTTATCCAAGAAAGTCAAAAGCACCCGTCGGAAGAATAAGATTGGGTGTCTGGGCAAATAGCTCCTCGTGTTCCAGACAGACGAGATGAATACAGACCAACATATGAAGACCTATTCATTCTTGAAAAGTTGTTATCCAAGGAAGCCACATCCCGACAGACAGCAAGCGAAGTGAATTCAATCAACACCGACGAAATGAAGGAGGGTCCATGGCAGAGGCTAAAAAAAATAAAAAATAAAAAAAAAAGAGAGAGAAAATATTCGATCAAGAAAACTCGCGAGTGCTGATTGGAAACAGGAGTCTGATGCTTACAAGATCCACTCTGAGATTAGATGTAATTTTGCATTCTGAATCCATGTTAAATGGTGATCATGTATGGAGAAATCATGCTGAAATGCACACAGTCTTTGCAAATACATAAAGCAAAAGCAGTTCAACTCATCATTTCCTAGTTCTTTTATAAAAAGTAAAATCTAAGTGGCTACTCTACTCCTGCTCTCACCAACCAGATTCCTAAGCCGAGGGGTCCTATTATCTACTGCAGGGCTAAGTACCCTCCTCTTACATGCACTTATAGAGGCAAGGGTGTAGTCTGTGACCAGAGTAGATCATTTTGCATACTCAAAGTTGTCTGGTTCCAGCGTAGAATCAGCGCATTAGTACTATCGACCCTCTACCACTCTCGCCACTCAGGCGCTTCAGTCAACTACTTCTGCTATCAACTGTGAAGCCAATTCTATAGCACGCTCATGATAGAAACCAAGCTCAAACAACCATGATCTAAGACACAAATACACGCCGATTATACCTGAAAGACCTTTTACAACAACTATCCTCTACCACTCTCGCCACTCGGGCACTTCAGTCAACTCATCTTGCTACCCACTGTAAAGCCAATTCTATAGCACCCTTATGATGGAAATCAAACTCATACAACCACAATCTGAGGCATAAGTACATGCCGATCATACCTGGGAGATCTTTCGTGACAACTTCGACTTCTCTCTCTTTAAAAAAAAGGGGCCGTTAGAGATGAAAACCATGACTGGCGCTCTAAGTAAAAGTTAGGCCAAAGGGCAGGGTGAAAACCTGGCAACAGGCAGTCTGTCGTATAAAAAAAATGAATAAAAGCCGCTGGATTGGGTTGGGTCCATTCCAGGCAAAAAATAAGGCACAAGGTTATGTGAAAATCCGGCAAGGACGCATTTTTCGCTAAGAAAAGCTAGTGTGAAAATCCACGAGGGACGCACTACCTTTAAATAATGACTACATATAACAGAAGAGAATCTCACAATCTCCGAAGGCATGAAATTCAAAAGCAATTCTAAGGGGGCACCGATCATGTGGCAAATTACGACCAAACCGGCCGTCGCCTCCAAATCCACTTAGATGAATTATTATCCTACATTGCTGCATATACATGCGTCTCATATCATGCATACAATTTTTGTATATACTTCCATGCACATAGTCTTGCAGAAAATATCTAAATGAGCATCCAGCTCAGAAGAGCAGTCCCAGAGGACACCCATTTCAGAAGAACGCCCCGCTCAGAAGAGCAGTCCAGAAGGACACCCAGTTCAGAAGAATGCCCCACTTAGGAGAGCAGTCCAGGAGGACACCCAGTTCAGAAGAATGCCCCACTCAGAAGAGCAGTCCAGGAGGACACCCAGTTCAGAAGAATGCCCCACTCAGAAGAGCAGTGCAAAAGGACACCCAATTCAGAAGAACGTCCCGCTCAGAAGAGCAGTCCAGAAGGACACCCAGTTCAGAAGAACGCCCCACTCAGGAAAGCAATCCAGAAGGGCACCTAGTTCAGAAGAACGCCCCGCTCAGGAGAGCAGTCCAGGAGGACACCCAGTTCAGAAGAATGCCCCGCTCAGGAGAGCAGTCCAGGAGGACACCCAGTTCAGAAGAACACCCCGCTCAGGAGAGCAGTCCAGGAGGACACCCAGTTCAGAAGAACACCGCGCTTAGGAGAGCAGTCCAGAAGGACACATAGTTCAAAAGAACGCCCCGCTCAGGAGAGCAGTCCAGAAGGACACCTATTTTAGAAGAACAACTTCGCATTTTGTAAGTCTGGAGTAGACTCGGTGCAGCTCAGGAGAGCAATCCTGGCGTTTTGTAAGTCTGGAGCAGACTCGGTGCAACTCAAGAGAGCAACCCTCGCGTTTTGTAATTCTGGAGCAGACTCGGCGCATCACCATCAGCACTTTGTAAGTCTGGAGCAGACTCGGTGCAGCTCAGAAGAGCAACTCTCGCGTTTTGTAAGTCTGGAGCAAACTCGGCGCATCACCATCAGCACTTTGTAAGTCTGGAGCAGACTCAGTACAGCTCAAGAGAGCACTTTTCGCGTTTTGTAAGTTTGAAGCAGACTCGGCGCATCACCATCAGCACTTTGTAAGTCTGGAGCAGACTCGGTGCAGCTCAGGAGAGCAACCCTCGCGTTTTGTAAGTCTGGAGCAGACTCGGTGCACCACCACCCTCGTACTTTGTAAGTCTGGAGCAGACTCGGTGCAGCTCAAGAGAGCAAACCTCGCGTTTTGTAAGTCTGGAGCAGACTCAGCGCATCACCATCACCAACCTCGCACTTTGTAAGTCTGGAGCAGACTCGATGCAGCTCAAAAGAGCAAACCTCGCATTTTGTAAGTCTGGAGCAGACTCGATGCATCACCCAGAAGGATAAAAATCATCCCTCAGTCTACACGGTGACCGAAGGGGACGACTTCATTAGCGTGACCGGGAAGACAACCGTCTCAGGTACGCGTTTCTTTCCTTTCTTTTCTGAATTTTGGCTCACTTAAGCACCTAAGTTATAAGTTCCCCAAAATTGGGGGCAACTGTAGACACCGGGTCCCGAGGCGGTCCAAGATCATAATTATCCAATAAGGAAAGCGATACTTGCTAGTGAAGGTGTCAGAAAAATGCTCCCCGTGTCGAAAACTCCCTTTGTTTTATTTTTATTTTTATCCTTATTTATATGATCTATGTTTTTATTTTTATTTATTTTATCCCTTTTTATTTATTTATTTATTTTTTTCTTCTTGCGTGCAGGCCGGTCCCGCTGTGTGCGCAGCCACGCCCAACAGAGAAGTCTGTGCGTGCGCGCAAGGTTGCACGCGCAGCTGTGCTGCGCTCACAGCAGTGCAGCGCGCGTGGAAGGAAGCTCCGCACACGCAACAACGCTCGTGGAGAGAAGCTCCGCGCGCGCAGGGGAGGGTCTCTGAGCGCGCATTTTCGCGCGCGCAGACCTGCGCGCGGTGCCAAGGGAATGCGCGCGCAGTTCCCGTTCTGGCGCGCGCGTTCCCCCCCTCTCCACACGGCCATTTGGCCCCTTCGACCCGTCGCTTTCCTGCGCCTGTTTTTCTGCATTTTCCAGTCTGATTTCTCTTTTCTTTCACCCTTTCATGATATTTTTGATTAACAAAATTAAAAGGCTCTTTTGTCTTTCTCTATTTTGGGACATTCTAACAAATCAAATGGGGATTCCTTCTTCATTTTGTAGGACGGCAACTATTATTCAAAGGGGGAATTTTTAGTTTTCTCTCTAGCTTTTTCTCTCCAGCAAAGGCTTTCTTCTTCAAAAAATTTCAAAAAATTCTTATGTTTTATTCTCAAACTTTAATCTTTTTTTCTCTAATAATATTTAATCTTGGGTTTGATTTGAGCAAGAAAAATTAATTTTCTTTGCTCATTTATCCTACCAAAAATATTTTCTTGTGATTAACTTATTCAAAAACACAAATTTTTACATTTCATTTTGTTTATCATCCGAAAATCAACAAGGGGAACGGATTGAGACATCCCATTTCCGATCTATAAATTCTGAGGGTAAACACTTTGGACCCGTTCTCATTTAATTTTATATTGTTTTGCTTTTATTTGTTATTATTATTTTGATATCATTCTATTTTGGTATTTTAGTGTGGTTAATATTACCGGTAATAAATCATTTGCTTGTTCTAATTTGATTTCTTTTTTATTTTCTCGTTGGTATTATTATTATTATTATTATTATTATTATTATTATTATTGTTGTTGTTGTTGTTGTTGTTGTTGTTGTTGTTATGTCCCTATGGCCTTCATTTTCATTAGTGTTATTATTTTTATTATTATTATTCGTATTATTATTATTATTATTATTATTATTATTATTATTATTATCATCATCATCATTCTTGTTCCTGTTGCTTTCATTATTATTATTATTAGTATTATTGTTATTATTATTATTATTATTATTATATTTGTATTTATGTTAATCATTGTGCTACTGCCATGTTCATTATTATTATTATTATTATTATTATTATTATTATTATTATTATTATTGTTGTTGTTTTATGGTATTGTTATTACTAGTAGTATTATGTTGTTATTATTATTATTATTATTATTATTATTATTATTATTATTATTATTATTATTATTATTTTATTGTTGTTACCATGCCATGATTATTTGTTGTTACCTTCACTATAATTTTATTGTTGTCATTATGTCTTTATTTGGTTAATTTCTAGAATTATTACTAATATTTTTGATATTATTTTTTGTCTGAGGTTTATATTTGGGTTGCACTGTGTGAGCTGTCCCCGCGACTCCCCCGGATGGGTTGCGACATGTGGACGAACACTTCAGTTTGGTGAGATCTTTTCAGCCCTCTATTTATGTGTTTTGTGTTTATTTGTATATATTTGTTTTATTTACGCACGCGTGTGATAAAAAGTCACAAAAATATTTCTATAATTAAATTAAAATTTTTACTAATAAAATTGGGACCAATGTCCCTCGTTTTAGCCCAATAATAAAAAATATCATAATTAAAACGAATAGTCAATTTCCTCCAAAAATGGGATCACTCATCCCCGTTTTCATCAAACAACCAAAACGACTCTTCGAACCCTCTTTAAATAAACGCGAAGGAACCAATGTTCCTAAACATCCAAATAAGCGCGAAGGAACCAATGTTCCTAAAAATGAATGCCCCGATTTATGTATGCCTTTCTTCATACTTGATTTTATTTGATTGTTTTAAATTTATGTTCATTTCTTTTTGGGCCCTTGTAATTAATTTTGGGGCAATATTATTTAATTTTGGGATTGTATTCCGTCCCAACCTATACCTTTAGCTCTCTTTCATTAGGGGTTGTATTCTGCCCCTATCTCTTATGTAGTTGTGTGCTTGCGTGTTTATCGCTTTCCCTTTACCGCTTTATTTATCGCTTTTTATCGCCTTTCTTTATTTTCTTTATATGTTTTTGGTGCACCTTTAATTTAAATGCATTGATCGTGTGAGAAGAGAGATGAAACTTTAGGAAATTAAAGACTCATTTATAATTGACCAAAACATGAATAAGAGGGGAGTTCCGAACACCAATCTTTAGTCTTGACAAATAAGAGGTTAGAGACCTTTTTCAATTCCTTATGAATTGGGTAGCGACTCCATGATACCTTAAAGGTGCCTATAGGCGTCGTGGGGCTAGATGTTCTTCTCCAATGTTCTATTGGGAAGGAAGCATCCAAGATGTCTCATGGCGCCCATGATCAAAAGATGCGAACCAGTCACTCGAATCTTAAAGCGGATTCACCTTGAGGGCCCTTGTTGGGTTCGGTGCGCGTCACAAATGTTCTCAAGCATTTTAATATGCGGGGTGTTATCATGTGTTGAGCGGTATTTGTTTGCCGAATTCACATGGTCTTATCTTTCAGGAGTCCATTGACTTCTCTGAAGTGAATCATTTTACCATTTGAGAGTAATCGATCAATATGGCAAATAATTGTGTTAGTCATGATTCTGAGTTTGCAAATTGTATGTATGATGATCATTCCAATCAGAATACAACACTACAAGAAAATAACAGATTAGCGACGAAAAATAAAAATGAAATTCCGTCGCTAATCGTAAATAGCGACATAATTTAGCGACGGAGAAGGTTCGTCGCAATGGAGTCTGTTGCTAAAAATGGCAACAAAAAATTTAATTTATATTTTTGTCGTTAATTTTGGAAACAGTGACGAAGACTTTAGCAATGAAAAAATTTTTTCTGTCACTATTTAGAGACGAAAAAGTGGATTTCGTCGCTAAATTTAGCGAAGGAAAAATTGCTTAGCAGCGGAAAAATGAATTCCGTCGCTAAATTTAGCGACGGAAGCCAAAATTTATAAAATTTTAATTTTTTAATTTTTTAATTTTAATTTTTAAATGATAAAATCATCAATAGTATAAAAATTATAATTGACAAAAATAATATAATTGAAAATGTATTCATTAAAATAAAAAACATAACAATAATGTATTATAAATTAAACAAAGTATCGAATGTATTATTATCCCTAATGCACATGACACCAACAATTTATTATCCCAACTAAACTAAACAAAACTAAACTCACAAGCTATAAGTAATCCTACAATTTTAGTTACAATTGTCGTTCTTCATCATGCAGCATCACCCTCGTGAAGAAAAAATCTCTCTACGTCTTTCTACCTTCTCCTTGCCTTATCATGTGCAAGATAAATGTCAGTAATACATGAAAAAATACTCTTAATTAAATGTCTGTAATCTAAGGCAAAACAATAACAAAAAGGATTTATTAAGAATGCAAAGACAAGTTCCTACCTAACAAATATAGAACTTTCTGTAGCCATCTAGCTATAACATAATAAGAAATAAGTTATACAAAGCTTATATATTTTTCAAAAAAAGAAAAAAAAAATCTACCAGCAAATAGTTGTGTCTGGAGTCCAATGTATATATAGCAGGCCATACGTTAATTTAAAGTTGCAAATTTCAACCAAAAGCACAAATGGTGTAGCAATGCTTGTAATATGTTAAAAACAGATGGTACAACCACTGATAGATCATCCTACAAGAATGCCAAATCAAGACATTTCAGGATTTAGTATGCAGACAATGACCCCAACTAAACACTCACATATGCAATTACTTAAACTTTGAAGATGTCAAATTTTCTTTTTCTATCGTAATTGACAAAATTTCATATAATGTAAATGCTAAAATGTCAACAAGCATCTGAAGGACAATCGATGATCTGTTAAGGAGCAGAAAGCCTTTCTACAGGCTCGCATATCGTAGAAAGCATAAATAATCAAGTAAGAAAACTTAAAATGGGTGAAAGAGAGAGGGAGGAAAAAAGAAGAAGAAGAAGAAGAAGAAGAAGAAGAATGCCTCTTCAATACCTTGTAGCTGAACCATATGCAAAGACAGTAGCATTTAGACCTTGAACAACCCTAGAGATTATAGAAGATATACATCGCTTGTAAACATCCTGAAAACATTAAGCAAGCAATTTCAGAATAGCATCGAAATCAATAAGTTTTTTTTTTTTTTTAAAGACTTAATAAACCATCAAAAACTTAAATTTGTTCTATCATGGAACACAGAATTATCAAACGAAACAAACATTGCATACCAAATTTGTACAATCAGGAGTAAAGGCGTGATCGAAACTGTACTTCTCCTTGTGATCAAGGTAATCCTTTGACAAGTCAGGATCCAGTATAACCACTTCCTGACAAAATTAACATGTTTGTAATAAGAATCAAAGTCAACAGGAAATTTAAAAAATAAAATACAATATCAAAAAGTCAAAAACCTTATTGTCATTAACACGAACAATATGGGACCACGTTCTCTCTCCGTTAATGACCTACACTTGACAGCAACCTGTAAACAAGAAATAACAGGAAATGAAAACTAAAGCATGCATATATAAAAGGCGGATTTAACTATACAAATAACTAACCGTGAGAGTTGTGGTTCCCTTTGTAGCTGGAGCTCTAATGCTAGCCATTTTTCATCACTATGAACCAATCAACAATTCAAATAAAATAAAATCTCCAGCTGGCTTAACTAGCTTAAAAACCCAAAACCTAACACCAAAAACTAGAAACAGAAAGCTTAAATCTTTGAAAAGAGATCAAAAGAGCTTCAATTGGTATCTTACAAAAACACATTTTGAAAAAACAAAAACAAAAACCTATTTCTCATGGACTTCAATAAGTCACATTCCCTAAAAATCCCTAAAAAGAAAACACCTTCAAAGAACCAAAATGGAAAAAAGGGATTATTACACAAATAAACAACACAAATGAAAAAATAATATATGAAAAAAAAAATACACAACAACTATACAACACAAATAAAATAAATAAATAAATAATAAAAATAAATGAAAAAATAAATGGAAAAAAAAAAGAAAAATCATGATTTACCTGTTTAGGCAAGAAGGTAGCGTCCATGGCGAGGGAGGATCGGCGACCGCTGGCAGAGGCTGGAGCAGATTTGGCACGTGCGAGGGAGGAAGAGCAGATCTGGCGCGCGAGAGAGAAAGAGAGAGGGGAGGGGGGTGACAGGCGAGGTGGCAGTAGGCAGGGTGGAGCAGCGCGGCGAGCGAGTCGGAGAAAATGGGCAACTGTGCAAGCGCGATAGGGGAGTGAGGCAACAGGCGCTAACGTGCGTGAAAGGGAAAGGGACACCAGGGTGGGGGTGACCGGCAAGGGGAGGGGTGATGCAGGGGTGGGGGCAACCAGCTGAACGGTGGTGGGGGAGGGGGTGGGGGTCGGAGTGAAACTCGATTTGCGAGGGGGGAGGGAGGGAGAGAGAAAAAAAGTCATATCTTTTTTTTACATATAAATATTTTAGTGATGGTGTGACGTGCGGCGAACCCCGGGGCGCCCCGGACGCCCGCTTTTAGGGCGATCGAGAGAGATTCATAAAACTTGTAAGAAATTACAAGTGCATCCATTTTGGGCAACAAGAAGGTTTCTTGAAGTCGCCACTCAATAGAACATTGAAAAAGGTCGTCTAGTCTCAATGAGTATAAGACAGCGCTGCTATATCCATTTTGGGCATGCCATAAGGGTTTTGGAGGTCCCATCCTAATAGAACATTAGGATGGCCCTCTCGTCTCATGGAGCCTAAGACTATGCAAGTTAAAGCCTTTTTACGGGACAAGAGGTGTCTTGGAAGTCTCATTCCAATGGAACATTGAAATGGTACTCTCGCCTCGTTAAGCCCAAAGACCAGAGATGGTTCGAGACTTCCCATTTATTCATACCTTGATTAAGTTTATAATTGAGTTTTAAATTTAGCGTTTCATCCCATTTCTCATTTAATTTTAATGCAATTTAATTAAAGCGCATGTCAATCACATAAAGAAAGCGGTAGATAAAGTAAATAAAAGAGCGTGAAAATAAATTACAACAAAACTAGGGGCGGAATACAACCCACATTGTTAAATAAAATACAATTCATACATAAATCGGACTATTTATTAAAGATGAGGATATTGGTCTCCTCATGCATAATTAAAGAAAACAATTTTAAAGTGACAATTTATTTTGGATGAAAAAGTTAGGACATTGGTCTTTTTTTTATTTAGAAAAAAATCAAATTAATTAATATAAATATTTTTATGATTTTTTTATTAACGTGCATAAAAAAATATTTTATTACAAATTACATATTAGAAATAAAATAAACCCAACATAATAAAAAAATAAATAACAAATTAAATTCCAAAGGGTATCTCTGAATCTCCATGGGCTCCCACTTGGTATGTAAAATACTCACACATAAAAATAAGTATTGAAAATAAAAGAAAAACAAATAAAAGTGAAGTTAGTAATAAAAAAATGAATTTAATCATACAACATAAAAAAATGAAATGAAGCCAATAAGGATGCATCATGTGTGACAAATTAATTAAATAACATAATAAAAATATGATTAACCAATCAACAATTCAACATGCATAAAAAAGTATAAAATAATAACAAAATTTAACATATATAAGAATATAAACAAAAATAAATATAAAATTCAGCATGCATGAAGCATAAATCATAATAATAAAATTCAATATGTGTGAAGATATGAATAATAATACATAAAAATAATAAACAAAAGTAATAAAAATAATACTAATACTAATGATAGTAGTAATTACAATAATAATAATAATAAAGCACAATAACAACCAAAAAATATGAACAATCAAATAAACATGTGAGAATAATAAGAAATAAAATAAATATAATATGTTAAAACATGATAAATAATAATACCAATAAAAAAACAATAGTAATATATGAACAACAATGAGGATAATGATAATCATAAAAATAGAAATAAAAGATGAATAATCAAATAAAGAGCAATAATAATAATAATATGAACAACTAAATAAGAACACAAGAAATGAGAAGTAAAAAAAATAATAGATCTATAATATGAACAACTAAATAAGAACACAAGAAATGAGAAGTAAAAAAATAATAGATTTAAAAGAATTTACATGATAATTAATTAATTGGAAACAAAAAATTAAATCAAAAATTAAATTAAGAATTGAGCCAAGAATGCTTACTCTCAAAATTTAACTTGATGAAATGAAAGTAAAATCCAATTCATTGTCTTGATTGTAAGAATATATTAGAAAAATAAAATATTGAAAATGAATTTTTATTCAAAAACAAATAATTGATTTATTTGTCTAAAAGTAAAAATTGTTAAATGAAAAGAAAAAAATTCCCAAAAACAAAAATTATTCCTTTTGCCTTAAGAATTATTTTGGAAAAATCCTTTAGAAACTTGAGAGAATTTGTTTTTGAGAGAAGAAAGAAGAAGAAAATCCCCCCTAACTCTCTCTCCAAAATTCCTTTTATTCCTCTCCCAAAATTCAGAATTTTTTAATTAAAAAATTAAATTGATTTAATTCCAATAAACACAAAAAATAGCTGAATTTGAAGGGTTTGGAATTTTAAAGGGAATAGCATTGAATTCTATTAAAAAAATGAAGAAAAAACAAATTTGGGGCCAAAAACGTAAAAAACGGCCAAACGGGTGAGGGAAGGGTGCACTAGGCGAGCGACGGGTGTTGCTGCGCCCAGCGCACACGCAGCATGCACGCGCGACGCCCAGTGCGTCGCTCGCGCGCGGCGCGCGCCCAGCGCTGTCTCAGCCCTACATTCGCGCGATTTTTTTTAAAATTTTCTATAAAACCCAAAAAATTAAAAACTTACTTTTTTACCCTAAAATAATTTTTTAAAACATTTTTAAAATACATTTTTATTTATTCCTAACAAATCAAAACGACAAAGAAATTATCACTTCCAATTTTCATTCTTTCTGCCTATAAATGGGCACACTTAATTTGATCATTGGGTAATACTGATCAAAGCTACTCGGGACCTGGTGTTTACAGTTACCTCCAATTTTGAGGAGGCTAGTGTGTGGGTGCCTAGGTGAGCCAAAATTCAGGAAAGGGAAAGAAACGCGTACCTGAGGCGACAACTTTCCAGCTGCTCCCTCGGGAACAGTGTTGTGATTCATCCTCTTGAGTTGCACTGAGTCGCTGACAAGACTACAAAGTGCCGGGAACCATTTAAGATGGTGATGCGCCAGGTCTCCTACAGATTTACAAAACGCGAGAAATGTCCTCCTTAGAGGACTGCACCGAGGCTACTACAGACTACTAAAAGTGCAAGTGCCATCCACAGATGCTAATGCGTCGAGTCGCTGACAAGACTACAAAACGCAGGAAATGTCCTCCTCAAAGGACTGCACCTACTAAAAGTGCAGGTGCCATCCGCAGATAGTGCTGCGCCGAGTCGCTGACAAGACTAAAAAATGCAGGAAATGTCCTCCTCAGAGGATTGCACCAAGTCTGCTACAAACTAATAAAAGTGTAGAGGTTGCTCTCTTGAGCTGCACCGAGTCTGCTACAGACTACTAAAAGTGCAAACAATGTCCTCCTCAGAGGACCGCACCGAGTTTGCTATAGACTACTAAAAGTGCAGGTGCCATCCGCAGATAGCGATGCATCAAGTCGCTAACAAGACTACAAAATGCAGAAAATGTCCTCATCAGAGGATTGCACCAAGTCTCCGATAGACTACTAAAAGTGCAGAGGTTGCCATCTTCCAATGGCGACGGTTTTCACTTAGATGTTTCCTGCAAAACTATGTGCACAGAAGTGTATATAAGAAATTAAGTGTAAAATATGAGATGTAGATGTTCGCAAAAATGAATAGACCATGTCCTAGATGGTCTATTGAGGATATAGCTTGGCTACTGCACCATGCCTCCAAGGATCTGAAAGAGTGACATCTTGGCTTTGGGGACTCTGATCCCAAAATGTTTTTGAAAGAGATATCAGGTGTACATCTTTGCCCCCCGGCCAATGATTATATGCCCAGGATTATGACTCATGCATTATCTGACTGAAGGATGATCACCTGAAGTAATGCCGCCTTATCGTTTCAGGCATCGAACGTCATTGCTTTAAAGGTAGTGTGTCCCTTGTGGATTTTCACACTAGCTTTTCTTTGTGGGAAATGCATCCATTTGGGGATTTTTACATAACCCTTTGCCTAATTTTTGCCTGGAATGGACCCAACTCAATCCAGCGGCATTTATTTTTTATTTTTTGTAGGGCAGACTGCCTGTTTTCAGGTTTTCACCCTGCCCTTTGGCTCAACTTTTGCTTAGAGAGCCAGTTACCGTATTCATCTCGAACGGCTTTTTTTTTTGAAGGAACTATAAGAGAAGGCTATTATCAGAATCTCCCTTAAGAGCGATTAGCACACATCTACCTAGACATCTTTAGACAAAATGATTAGACTATTCATTAGATAAATAAGTGATAAATTTCTTTTTAAGACAGAACTAAAAGAACAATGAAATGTAAACTGCATTCTTTTATTCATCGCAAAATTATGTACATTTCTGTACGATTTCATCATACATGATCTTTATTTGACAAGAATAAAAAATACAAGACTACACTTAATCTCGGAATAAATCTTGTAAACATTAAACTCCTGTTATCAATCGGCCCTCTCGGATTTTCTCGATTGAACATTTTCTCTCGGCCCTTAATTTTTGCCCAGGATGCCTTTTTTCGATTTTTACCCTGATAGGGCGCCTAATTTTAGCAAGACCGCCTTTTTTCGATTTTTGATCCACGGGGCATTCATTCTCTTCTTTTGATTTTTTTTTGTGTTTTTTTTGGTCTTTATCCATGGAACTTTTTTAGTCTGTCGACATTGACCGGGTCTTTAAACTCATTCCCATCACTGTCCGCTAAGATCGCTGCCCCTTTCATTAGTAACTTTTTCTAGACGAACGGACCTTCCTAGGTTGGCCTGAATTTTCCCCGTATGTCTGGCACTCCCGGCCGCATCATCTTAAAGACCAAATCCCCTTCTTTCAATGGGTGCTTTCGTACCTTCTTGCCAAAAGACCAAGCTAGTCTCTTCTGATAAACCTGATTGTGATAATAGGCTCGCAACCTATCTTCATCCAACAAATTCAACTGCAATAATCGCTGTTGTGCCCATTCTGTCTCTAGAATCCCGGCTTCCATGACTACCCTTAAGGATTTCAGCTCAATTTCGACTGGCAGAATGCTTCGGTTCCATATACCAGAGAGAATGGTGTCGCTCCCGTAGAGGTTCTGATTGTGGTTCTATAACCCCAAAGTGCAAAGGGTAGCTTTTCTGCCCAGTCTTTATAGCTCTGAACCATCTTGGCCAATATTCTTTTAACATTCTTATTCTCCGCTTCAATCGCGCCATTAGCATGAGGTCTGTAAGGAGAAGACTTATGATGCTGGATTCCATATTTCTGAAGCATCTGTTTAGTTTCTGCTAAGAATTGTACCCCATTATCAAATACAATGTGGTGCAGGAGGCCGTATCTGCATATCAAATTCCGCTCGATGAACTTAGCCATGTCTCTAGCATCAACCTTCTTGAAAGATTCAGCTTTGACCCACTTAGTGAAGTAATCAATGGCGACTATGATGAACCTGTGCCCATTAGAAGCTGTAGGACGTATCTCGCCTATGATATCTATTCCCCAAGCTGCAAATGGCCATGGAGATGTCAAACTATGTTGTTCTGAAATTGGCACATGCCTCAAATTCGTGTATTGCTGGCATAACTGGCATTGCTTCACATATTTTGAACAATACGTATCCATTGTGAGCAAATAGAATCCTTGGCACATGATCTTCTTTGCTAAGGCTAAGCCATTCATGTGAGCTCCACAAACTCCGGCATGAACCTCTTCCATAACACTTTCTACTTCTTTCTCCGCCAAACATCTTAATTTGATACCATCAACTTGCCACTTATACAAAGTGCCATTTACACTGATGAATTGAGTGGATAACTTTCTAATCATTCTTTGGTCTTTCTCGGTGGCTTCTTCTGGAAAAATTGACCTTTCCAAATAATTCTGAATGTCATAGTACCAAGGGTTTCCATTGGCGACCTCAACATCCATCACCTGCTTAGTTTCAAAACAAAGCTTTTTCGCACTAAAGATCAGCACGGGTCTCATAGCAACCCTTGTTGGATTATCCCACATGGATACTAAAGTAGCTAGAGCATCAGCCAATTGATTTTCATCCCTGGGGATGAAATGAAAAGTACAAGTCTCAAACAGGCTACTCAACATTCTCAACTACTTCACGTAAGGCAACAGCCTCTCTTCCTTAACTGACCATTCCCCTTTGATCTGATGGATTACTAAGGACGAATCTTCAAAGACTTCTGCGGTCTTTGCCCCCAGAGAAAGTAATGCTTCCAATTCAAAGATGCAAGCTTCATATTTCGCTTCATTATTGGTTGCCTTGTACCTCAACTTTTTGGCTAATGGCAGCTTCTCACCATCCGGGGTTGTAAGAATAATCCCTGCTCCTGCAGCTTTACTGTTAACTAACCCGTCGAAAAATAACTGCCACCCTTGTACTACTATGGCCGTGACATCTTCATCTGGGAAATTGTACTCGAACTGGTCTCCCTCAATAGGATGTTCAGCCAAGAACTCAGCTACAACTCTTCCCTTAATGGTTTTCCTGGTGATGTATTCGATATCAAACTCCTGCAACAGTAATAACCATCTTCCCATTTTTCCTAGTAGAGAGGGTGCTTCTTGAAGGTACCTGAGCGGGTTATACTTGGTAACCGCTTGTACATTGAAGGAGTGAAAGTAGTATCACAACTTTTTGGAGGCCCAAATCACTGCCAAACAAAACTTTTCTACTTCAACATATTTGGCTTCATATGTCAGGAATTTCTTGCTAACGTAGTAAACAACAAACTCCACTCCAAATTCATCCTCCTGAGCCATCATGGCACCCACTGAACTGTCTTCTATTGCCAAATACAGGATTAGTGGCTTGGCACGTCGTGGTGGTCTTAAAACTGGTGAGTTCAGGAGATAATCCTTAATAGTATCAAAAGCCAATTGACAATCATTATTCCATACCACCGGTTGATTCTTCCTGAGAAGCTTGAAGATGGGCTCACATATTGAAGCTAGTTTGGCGATAAACCGGCTAATGTACTGAAGTTTTCCTAGGAAACTTCTAACTTCCTTCTCTTTCAGGGGCACTGGCATCTCCCTAATGGCTCTGACCTTATCAGGATCCACTTCAATTCCTCTCTGGCTTACCACATGGCCCAATAGTTTACCCGAGGTAACCCCAAAGATGCACTTCTTGGGATTAAGGCACAAATTGTATTTATTGATCTTTTAAAAGAACTTTTCTAAAGCCTCAAAGTGACCTTCTCTAGTAGCTGACTTGATCATCATGTCGTCAACATACACCTCCACCTCCTTGTGGATCAAATCATTAAAAACTTTGGTGGCCATTCTCTGATAGGTTGCTCCTGCATTCTTTAATCCGAAAGGCATAACCCGATAAGCGAATGTACCCCATTCAGTTATGAAAGTTGTCTTTATTCGATCCACGATCTTATTGAGGATTTGATTGTACCCTACGTACCCATCTACAAAGCTATACATCATACAAGCAGTGGCACTATCTACCAGCACATCAATATGAGGTAGAGGAAAATCATCCTTCGGACAGGCTTTGTTCAGGTCCCGATAGTCCACACATACTCGAACCTTTCCATCATTTTTAGCCATAGGAACTACATTAGCTAACCAGGTCGGGTATTGAACCTCTATTAGGAACTTAGCCTCAATCTGCTTATGAATCTCTTCTTTCATCTTTTGCGCCCATTCTGGTCTAAGTCTTATGAGCTTTTGCTTGACTGGTTTACTCCCTGGGTAGGTTGGGATGGCATGTTCAGTGACTTCTCGATCAATTCCCAGTATGTCCTCGTAGGTCCAGGCAAAGACTTTTTCATATTTTTTTAAAATTCTCTCAAATTTTAACCTCTCTTTAGGAGTTATGAATTTCCTTTGGATTTTTCAAAGTTCTGAGATTAAATGCAGTTGTGCTAGTTGAGTTAATGTCAAAAATGAATGTATCATGTTTATGATCATGAGAAATAAAATCATTAGAAACATCACACAAGTAAGCAAAGTTATTCATCTCATTAATATAATTAGAAACATTAACATTGTCATTAAAAAGTTATGGCATAAAAATAGTATCTAAATAACTATTGTCTTCATCTCCTGTCGATGCCGATGTTGTAGCCGACTGGGCTTTGACTTCTTGGCTTGGTGGAGGCTTTTCAACTACCTCCGATGAAACCTTCAAATCTTCAATCTTTAGCTCTGGCTCTACCATCTTTTCCTTTCCCTTCAACCTAGTAGGTAACAGCTTATCAGTGACAATCTTCTCGAGCCCATCCCTGTCCCAGACACTGCACTGAGTCATGATCTCCTCATCCCAGAAGTTTTCTGCGGACTTGATAACTCCAACATCCCAGTCGAAGACATCATTAAAGATTTCAAAACCTGGAATAATCTTTCCATCTAGCCACTGAGGCTCCTCTTCTCCGGTGTAAGCACAGACCAAGGATGCGGGAACAAAAGTCCCAGAAATATGGGGGATCTTCTCTAACATCTTCTTCTTGCCATGCTCTCCTTTGTAGCCCAGACCCTTTCGATCTTTCTGGCCTTATGTTGTGATAGCAAACTGCAGCCCTTATGAGTTTTTTCCCAAACCAGTACCTGGAAGGAAGTGCATCTTCTTCATCATATTTACCACTTGAGGGCTATCTGCTAAACCCTGCTCCTTTCCAATCATTGATATGTGAAAGCCACTAAACGGCTGGTTAGAAATCCCCAAGGTAGACACTTGGTTTTCTCTTGCTGCTTTAATAGCCACCACCTCTCCTTCATGAGGTATCTTGATCATCTGGTCTAGGGTAGAGAGCACTCCTTTCAATTTATGGAACCACGGCCTCCCTAGTAGAGCTGAGAAATTCGTTGGGATAGGCAAGACCACAAATTCTGTCTCTGTCTCGATTGGCCCAGTCCTGACCAGAGCTTTGAATGTTCCCAATGCTTGTCTTCGAGAGTTGTCATAAGCTGTGATGGTTAAATCAGACTTACTCAACATACTTTCATCCAGCCCAAAAGCCTGAAGTGCCACTAAAGGGCAGATATTTATGGATGAACCATCATCAACCATGGCACAAGCGGTGTGCTTGCCATTAATTTGTGCTTTGATGTATAATGGTCGATTGTGATTGCGACCCTCTGCTGGTAAGTCAGCATCAGAAAACACCAATCTCTCTCCCGATCCCCCTTTAACAAGATCTAACAGCTCGGACGGAGATATCGTGGTGACCACGGTAAACTCACTTAAAGCCTCAACCAACTTCTGCCTGTGGGAGGGGGACTGTCTTAAGAGGTCCCAAATAGATATTTGAGCCGTGGTCTTCTTCAGCTGCTTTACTATGGGATTTTCTTCTGGCTCCTTCTCTGCAGGTGCTTGTACTAAGTCCTGCGACTCCTCAATTTCTGGGACCACTCTCCCACTTCTTATTACAGTCCCAACTTTCTCCTCCTCCTCTGAATCCCACGGATCCATGAACTGTCCATCTTTCTCCTCTTTATCTTCTTCTCCACTCTCACTAGTGGACCAACAGTCTACCGCCGCCACGGGGATCCCTTCTTCACTTGCCTCAGGGCGAGTGATAGCAACGTATTCATTGCCATACAAATCCTGTAATACCATTCGAGTAGTCTCGACCCAATCATAAAGATAGGCGATGGCACAACATTGAAATTGGACTTCTTCTTGCTCTCCCTCTTTTCAGAATCGGTGATCTGCTTACTATCGATCAGATCCTGAATCTGGTGCCTCAACCTGAAGCAATTGTCTGTCAGATGCCTAGTATGTTGGTGAAAGGCATAGTATTCGTTCTCTTTATGCCTCGGCTACCCTTGGGCCCTAGCTGGCCTTGGTGGCAGGGGTTGTAGCTTCCCCTCCTTTATCAACCTCTTCATACCCATGACAAAGGCCTGCCCAAATTTGAGAAGTACCTCTGATTCACTCCTGTTGCCGACACCTCAGCTGTCTTCCCACTTCTGTTACCACTGCTGAAACTAGCTGACTTGGTTGCACCTTAATTATTGTAGCCCTTCTTGGCATAAGCCTCACTGCTTGCCCTCCTGGCCATATATTGTCCCTCTGCCTCTATAGCAATGTCCTTCAAGGACTCCCAATCTTTCAGCCCCTTCATTTTCAGTCCATCTCTCAAGTATGGACTAGCATTCCATATGAATAATCGGATTTAATCAGGAGTGTCAGGTTTGTGCTTCATCTTCATAACTCGGTTCCTCCATCGAGTGAGGTACTCATGAAAAGACTCTCCAGCCTTCTGCTGTAGCAACTCTAGATCCTTTAATATGACCTCCATCCAGGTACTGCAATCATATTACTTTGGGAACTCTTCTATTAACAAGTCCCAATCTTCTTTGGACCTTCTGTCCAGCCCATGGTACCAGTCAATGGCAGCCCCCATAAGACTCAGGCAAAAGTATTCTATCTTCTGCTTCCTTGTCAGAGTTGTTCCCTTCATGACCAGTGAATACTACTTGATGTATGCATTAGGGTCAGAAGTACCATCAAACTTGGGAATATCAGGCATTTTGAAGTTCTGGGGGATCAGATCATCCCCATCCAGCTCCCGATCCTCGGGGTTCATTCCCATTCCTACCGTCATCATCCTTGTTATAGCCTCAAATTTCTCCTCCATCTTCCTCCACATTGCTTCCTCCAGCTTGAGTGACTTCCCTTTTGCTACCATCTACTCCTCTTGCTCACCTTCACAGAGGTCAACCTTAGATTTCGGGCCTTCTCTGTGCTCAACTGGCGCTGGTGCTCTTTGCTCAACCATAGGTGGGTCAAGCACAGCAAGGGGATCCTCTCTCATAGCCCCTTATTCATCTTGCCCCCTAATTGGAGCAGCAACCTGTTGCCCCGCAAGTGGAGCTAGGGTAGTGGCAAGGTTACCCATCATTGCCATTATTCTGGCCTCAAACTCTTCCATTCTTCTCCCTACCTCTTCAGCGATCATTGCCCGGGTTGCATCAGACCCACTTGATTGGTTAGTCATACTTGTATCAGCTAATGATTCGGAAGACAATATCTCACTACCTTTGAAAGAGAATCTGAACTCTGATCTGACACTAGCTCTGGTAATCCAAAGAGTGGAATTCTTCTTAGCCGACCATCAGGACCTCTAAATCACCTGGACAAATCTATGATGGCTGTAGAATGCACCTTATTAGGATGATACTTGATTGAAATGCAATGCATGGTCATGCTGATGCAGCATAGATAAACACATACAAGCAGATAGGTCCTTCCAACCTTATATCTCCCACACACGAAGTAAGGTAGTCTCTTTCCTAGGTGAGCTTTATCCAAGGGTTACCAGGGAACCCATTGGACGCGTATGGTGCACGGTGAAAAGCCGGCAGCAAAACACTCTTATCTAATGTACATACGTATGGGTTTTTGGCCATTATGTATTAAAACACCTCAATTAAATCAAGATGGGCCCACCGGGGCATGAAAGCCTTTGATGAAGACCATTTAATTTAGCTGATTTTGCTCAATATATAATGGCCCACGTAGCAAGCACGGGATTACGGTACATTTTACCTAGTGAAAGTATCTATTGCCATTACATGAGCTTTGGTCGAAGGTAGTGATACTTTAGGGCTACCCAAGTATGGTTCTTGCCAACAGGTCTAACTCATTACGAGCATAATGACCGATTTGATCTCCATTTGATATACCATAAGGTACGAGGCTTGGAGTGGTGATTATCCTTAACACTTCCCTACATTGAGTGAACGTAGGGTCATGTTTTGGGAACGCACCGGGGTTAAAAGAGGGACCAAACTGGCATAATCTAAGACTCAATGATATGCTATGCAAGTTCAAAAAGGGATGAAATTTTTAAATTAAAACTCAATTGTAAATTTTAACCAAGGTATTTTCGAAGGAAAGTCTCTTATTGTCCCCAGTGGAGTCGCCACTGTGACGCGTGTCGAACCCCAGGGTGCCCCTAACGCCCGCTTTTAGGACGATCGAGAGAAGGTCATAAAACTTGTAAGAAATTACAAGTGCGTCCATTTTGGGCAACAAGGAGGTTTCTTGGAGTTGCCACCCAATAGAACATTGAAAAAAGTCGTCTAGCCTTAGTGAGCCTAAGACAGAGCTGCTATGTCCATTTTGGGCAAGCAAGAAGCGTCTTGGAGGTCCCATCCTAATAGAACATTAGGATGACCCTCTCGCCTTATGGAGCTTAGGACTATGCAAGTTAAAGCTTTTTTACGGGACACAAAAGGTGTCTTGGAAGTCCCATTCCAATTTTTATGGGACACAAGAGGTGTCTTGGAAGTCCCATTCTAATGGAACATTGAAATGGTCCTATTGCCTCATTGAGCCCAAAGATCAGAGATGGTTCGGGACTTCCCATTTATTCATACCTTGATTAAGTTTATAATTGAGTTTTGAATTTAGCATTTTATCCCATTTTTCATTCAATTTTAATGCAATTTAATTAAAGCGCATGTCAATCACATAAAGAAAGCGGTAGATAAAGTAAATAAAAGCGCATGAAAATAAATTGCAATAAAATTAGGGGTGAAATACAACCCCC
This sequence comes from Excoecaria cochinchinensis, assembly GCA_947683425.1. Taxonomy (NCBI): domain Eukaryota; kingdom Viridiplantae; phylum Streptophyta; class Magnoliopsida; order Malpighiales; family Euphorbiaceae; genus Excoecaria; species Excoecaria cochinchinensis. The sequence continues at coordinate 1,868,917 of CANTUQ010000153.1, read as the reverse complement.
ATTGGTAAATAAAATACAATTCATACATAAATCGGGCTATTTATTAAAGATGAGGATATTGGTTCTCTCATGCATAATTAAAGAAAATAATTTTAAAGTGATAATTTATTTTGGATGAAAAAACTAGGACATTGGTCCCCTCTTTATTTAGAAAAAAATTAAATTAATTAATATAAATATTTTTGTAATTTTTTTATTAACGTGCATAAAAAATATTTTATTACAAATTACATATTAGAAATAAAATAAACCCAACATAATAAAAAAAAATAACAAATTAAATCCCAAAGGGTATCTCTGAATCTCCATGGGCTTCCACTTGGTATGGAAAATACTCACAAATAAAAATAAGTATTGAAAATAAAAGAAAAACAAATAAAAGTGAAGTTAGTAATAAAAAAATGAATTTAATCATACAACATAAAAAAATGAAATGAAGCCAATAAGGATGCATCATGTGTGACAAATTAATTAAATGACATAATAAAAATATGCAAATTAACCAATTAACAATTCAACATGTATAAAAAAGTATAAAATAATACCAAAATTTAACAAACATAAGAATATAAGCAAAAATAAATATAAAATTCAGCATGCATAAAGCATAAATCATAATAATAAAATTCAACATGTGTGAAGATATGAATAATAATAAATAAAAATAATACTAATACTAATGATAGTAGTAATTACAATAATAATAATAATAATAAAGCACAATAACAACCAAGAAATATGAACAATCAAATAAATATGTGAGAATAATAAGAAATAAAATAAATATAACATGTTAAATCATGATAAATAATAATACCAATAAAAAAACAATAGTAATATATGAACAACAATGAGGATAATGATAATCATAAAAATAGAAACAAAAGATAAATAATCAAATAAAGAACAAAAGTATAATAATAATAATAATAATAATAATAATAATAATAATAATAATAATAATAATAATAATAATAATAATAATAATAATAATAATAATAATAATAATACTATGAACAATTAAATAAGAACACAAGAAATGAGAAGTAAAAAAAAAATAGTAGATCTATAATACGAACAACTAAATAAGAACACAAGAAATAAGAAGTAAAAAACAATAGATCTAAAAGAATTTACATGATAATTAATTAATTGGAAACAAAAAAATTAAATTAAGAATTGAGCCAAAAATGCTTACCCTCAAAATTTATTTTGATGAAATGAAGGTAAGATCCAATTCCTTGTCTTGATTGTAAGAATATATTAGAAAAATAAAATATTGAAAATGAATTTTTACTCAAAAACAAATAATTGATTTATTTGTCTCAAAGTAAAAATTGTTAAACGAAAAGAAGAAAATTCCCAAAAACAAAAATTATTCTTTTTGCCTTAAGATTTATTTTGGAAAAATCCTTTAGAAACTTGAGAGAATTTGTTTTTGAGAGAAGAAAGAAGAAGAAAATAATTTTCTAAAGAAAATTCCCCCTAATTTTCTCTCCAAAATTCTTTTTATTCCTCCCCCAAAATTCAGAATTTTTTAATTAAAAAATTAAATTGATTTAATTCCAATAAACACAAAAAACAGCTGAATTTGAAGGGTTTGGAATTTTAAAGGGAATATGATTGAATTCTATTAAAAAAATGAAGAAAAAGCAATTTTGGGGCCAAAAAACATCAAAAACGGCCAAACGGGCGAGGGAAGGGCACGCTGGGCGAGCGACATTTTCATCGCTAATTTTTAGTGATGAAAGTCCATTTTGGTCGCTAAAAAAATTAAAGATATTAATTAATTTTTTTAGCGACAGAGTTTATTTATGTTGCTAATTTCCGTAGTAAATAATATCGCAATTTTTTGGCACTACATTTAGCTACAATTTAACTTTTTTGTCTGTAAAAATGATCAATAAAACATGGGAGGAATGTTTGCCTCCTTTTTTAACGACAGAAAAATAATTTTCAATATTCCGTCGCTACTTTTGCATTTTCTTGTAGTGCAGTGCTTAAGTAATCATATTAAGGGCCTTGGAAATTCCTTAAGGCCTTCCTCGAATGAGCGTGAGTTAGTAAAGTAGACTCAGCTTTCAGGAGATTATCGACTGAAGTGAGTTGCTTTCGATCAGAATTAGAGACTGTTATGAATCTGTCGACTGCTCTGAAGGAAATTTCTCTCGATGGGGCATTATGAATGACTTACACTCATGTCAGGATGTTGCATTTTACTTTTTGATGTAATTCTATCTTTTAGGAGTTTGTTGACTTCTTTGAATTTTCGTATGGAGAGTGCTTGTCCTTGTTACTCTCTCAAAATAAGCCTGATCTTTTAGGGGTCTATGGACCGCTCTGTAGTGGACTTATGCCAATCGTTTATGGGTTGTTGGACCTAGTGGTCACATTGTGACTTTGTTGCTTTTTTTAAAAAAGAGATGCGAGTAATTGACTCGGATATTTTCGATGTCTCGAGAATTTAGAATTTGTATATTCAATAATCAATTTGATTGGACTACAATGTTATAAAGAATACCCCTTTTTCAGGTGTGTTGACACTCTTGTGATGTTGATTCTTTTGAATCATCTAGGGTTACTTCGTTCTAGCTTTCCACAACCTTCGGTTCTTAAAAGTGAACGGTTCCTTTATACTTTCTCTGTTATCTTTCTATGGCGGTACTTTGGCCCATCAAGGAAATCTGTCACTTTGTAGGGGAGTTTGAGGTTGAAGTCTGGGATATTTCTCAATTTGCCTTTTTCTTAGAAGCTTTCCCCTAGAACAGATTTGACTGATATGTGCCTAATTGATGTATTATTTAGTGCATATTTTGTGTGAATTTAAGAAGTTAAGTATGTAAATATTTATATCTTTCATGTTAGTTGTGTTAGTTTACGTGTTTTTGTGCTTGTAGGCTGATTTGGGTGTAAAATAGAGAAAGGGAGCACGATTCGTGATGTATAGCATGACTCGTGAACGAGAGGAGATAAGAGAGCATGACTGGGGAAGATGGACACGACTCATGAAGGGCAGAAGGAGATGCACGACTCATGAAGACCAACACGAGACGTGAAGTTCTGCAGGAGAAAATTAAGAGATGATCGAGACGTGAGCCAGAGCACGACTCAAACGCATAGAGCACGACTCGTGAAAGGGATCACGAGTCGTGAAGAGCCAGAGAGAAGAAGGGAGAAAAGAAGAAAAGAAAAAGGAAAGAAAGGGAGCCTTGTGTTCTGTCGCGAGCGCGACAGAAGTATCCGTTAGGCAGTTTCCTGTTAAAAGTCACCTGAAGAGTCATAATTTTTCACCAATATTTGCAACTATTTGAGCAAAGAGACACAGCTTTTGGAACTCTATAAATATGTAACTCAACTGTAATTTTAAAAGAATGATTTTTAGAGGATTTTTATGATTAATATATTGAGTTTTAACTAAATTTTTCTGTAAGTTTTGTAGTTAGAATTCAAAGTTAGATTTATGTTTTGAAGAGAAGGCAATTACAAGGAAGAAGACTACAATTGGTGAATGAAAAAAGGGTTAAGAGATCCCCTTATTCCATTTCTAATCTCTACTTCTTCTTTGTAATTATTAAATGAATGTTATTTAGAAACTTGAATCATAGTATTATTCTTTTTTATTACCATCTATTTTAGTAGTCTTTTAATGCAGAATCTTCTATTAGAACTTTTGCATGATCTTTATAAGTTAAAGTAAGATTCGAGAGACCGCTTTATCTGACATCTAATAGAAATTCATTATCAAGGCATAGTTTGAGAGATCGCATGTTGAGATAGTTGCTATAGGTTGGTGATTATTCTTAGAATATGTAATTGGAACCCTCTAATTCATTAATGAGAATTGTGAGTTAGAATTTTAATTGCATGTTTTAGGCATTCTAATTCATGGTCGGGAGAGTGGATTAGAACTATATTCTAACTTGGCTTGTTTAAGAGATTAAATTTATATTATAATGATGGAATCAAGTTTCATAATTGTTAATTTTTCATTGCATATATTGTCTTCTTTGTTTAACATAAACTAGGTTTAATTAGTTTATATGATAAAGTAGTTTAGATTTAATTTACAATTTAATGATCATTATAAACAAGATTAAAATTGAGTAGTAATAGTGTGTAATATTTATCACATTTCTTGTGGGATTGATATCTTTTGTACTATAATCGGTACACCGTATACTTGCGGAATTAGCATGTAGAAATACGCTAACATTGACCCGACCGGGGACTTTTTCTCCCTTTGGGCATTTTTCTTCTTCTTATGGACCATTTTGCTCTAGTTTTGATCTTGCGGAGAATCTTACCGATCCACTCATTAAAACGATGGCATTGCCAAATCCGCTTAGTGTTGTGGTATTGGGTGTTAGAACTATAAGGGTGCTCTTGTTCGACTTTTCCCTATTGGAGGATTGTTTCCACTATAAGTGTGGCTGATTTCGTGGTTTGCCCATGAATTTCTTCTAGACAGGTAGCCGTCAACACAGGGAGCTGCTTGTCTCGTCTTAACTTGGAACGACGTCTTAGCTTGGAATAGGAAGAGCCTTTGACTAGTTTTTTTAGTCAGAGTATATTGCAGATTTTTGAAGACTCAAAGGGCATGCTCTTCCTGTTGCGTGTTTTCTACCTCTTTCAGTTGGCTCTAAGCAGGTGAAAAACAAAATGATTTTATGGCCTTCTCCAGTGCTTCTCCCAATCAACGCACATTCATGCCTTCTCTAGTGTCTCTTTTGAGAGGCATATATGGAGCCCATGCATTGGCAGCTCAACAAGCTTCATGTCATCCTGGAGGCAGATTTGCTTTCCATTTTTCTTTTCGCTCTTTCAACTTATTTTTTTTAGACATGCAAATGAGATAGTATACTCGGGGAAGGGGTTTGTGTAACTTCTAGAGGGGTTATTTATCTTCGTTGCAAGAGGGGAGGAAAAGAATCAAGGAGGGACGTGTCATCTCCTTCTAATAGATGCGCGTTCTGCTCATCATTTGCGGAAGGATATTACTTCTCTTAAACAGCTACCAATTGAAATTTGCAGCAAGCCGCAAATTGAAGGTCGCTACTTGAACGACAGAGATTTCACCATGGACCTCGCATCTTTTGGGGATATTTTCTCGACATTTTTAGGGGATGTAGCCGTGTATGGCCTCTTTTCGAATTTGATTGGGGTTTGCTCTTCAAAGCTGCCCCTTATCCTTTTGTGCGAGGATAATGGGTTAGTCATACAAGCCATCTCAGTTCTCAGTGTTTGACCTATCTATTCTTCTAGAGGATGATTTAGAGAGATATCTCTGGATTGGGGCTACGAAATTTTCTAAAAGCGCAGCTTATAAGAGCCTTTTTGTCTCGTCCTTTAAGGCCTTGCAAGCATTGGTTGCGTGATCGATATCCCTGTGAAATTCACAGTATATGCTTTTGTCTCTTAGAGCATTTGTCTGGTAGGATAACTTATTCGGCCACTTAATTCTATGCCTTTCGTTGATCCATTCGAATTTTTTGGCAGGACTGGTGTTAAGCGGGGTATAAGTTCCAAATGGATTGTCATCACAGCTTTCAAACTTTTCCTTTCCATGCTTCGTCCCTTTGCCTTCTCTTAGACGTTCGTCAGAATGTCGCAGTCTGCGGGCCAGACTGGCTGGGAACTGCAATCATTCGCCTACACTTGGAGGGAATTGCAGTTGTCGGCCTTACTGATTAGGAACTGCAACCGTTTGCCTACATTTAGCAGGAATTTCAGCCTGTTGGCCATGCTTAGAGGAAGCTTTGGTCAATCGTCCGTGGTTGGTGGGAATTGTAATCTCTTTGCCAATGTTTGCCTCCTTGTGTCAATCTCTTTGCCAATGTTTGCCTCCTTGTGTCAACCATGATGGTTTCGTCAAGCGAAATGAAGAGCTTTGCCCTTTTCTATCAAGTCGATGATGTCTATTGGAGGCTCGATCCTAAGAGACTCGGATAAAGGAAGTCTCCTAGTGTTATTCTTCAGGGATTTTACTGCCTCTTTAAGGAAAACATTCTTGATTTCCATGACCAACGCTCAAAATCTCTCTATGTAGTCTAGTAGACTTTTATGGGGGTCCTGGGTCAGAATGTACAAATTGTTAATCGTTCTCGTGATTTGGGTCTTAATGAAACTTGCTATGAAGAGTTCACAGATTTGCCTAAAGGAAGAGATCGAGCTTTCGAGAAGGCTGTTAAACCATTCGAGCGCATCGCATGTTAAAGTTGTAAGGAAAACTCTACAAAAGACTTAGCTATCGTAAGAGTGCATTTGGATTTGCACCAAGAATTCAAGGAGGTGTGCCTTCAGGTCGGCTTTGCCTATATATTTCGGCATTCTCATCCCCTTAAACCCGGGGGGAAGCCCAATCTCTTTTATCTCCTAATAGAAAGGGGGCAATGTCGTTACTGATTGGTGAAGGCTTCCAGACCAAGCTGCACTCATGTGATGAGTCATCTTCTTTATAGTTCAAGGGTGATTGCAACCACTTTGGCTCATATAATGGATCGTACGCGGGGAAGGAAGGGACTCTTTAGAGAGCACCCTTTTTTTTCTTGTTTATTTTGCTTGACTTGGGGGAGTAGGAGCGAGTTCTAGAATTTTCACAATACCCGTCTACTACATCTCGAATCACGATTCCTTTGTTTCCCTGCCTTTTTTCCTTTCTCCTTTTAGTGGCAAGTTTGGCATCCCTCACTAAAGTGTGAGATTGTCAGGTAACTTGGATAGATTGCATGATACTCCCGCTAAAGTCGTCAAGGATGGTTCTTATGTTATTTATGGTGATTGGAGTGTCATCTAGCCATGCCATGAACTCCTTGTTGAACCAGAGGGTAGGACTATTAGAAGTGGGGAATCCCCGAGGTTCATCCTGTCCACTAGTAGACCTTGGTTTACATTGATTGCTATTAGATTGGTCATCTCTCCTTGATCCGGGGTGTGTAGAGCATCTCGATCTTGCCATCGACTCTTAACGAGATGACCAAATGATATTTCTGGAGAAATTAGAAGAGAATGAGGTCGATATGGTAGTTGAGTTTCAGCCGATCGGATCAACAACTCTTTGTTCCTACAAAAGAGTGTGCCCGGTAAGACTGGGCATTAATACTCCGAATCTTAAGTCAATAGAGTTTAAAGAGAGATAGTAGTGAGAGAATGTCTCGAGATAGATGTTGTTACCTCGTGGGAAAAATGACTTGGGATATTTATATGGGGTGTAGGAACCCACTTAAGCAGCCTACTCTAGTGCCAGAGTAGATTGACAATGACGTGACACGGAACAGATGAAGGATGGGTGGAAGCGTGCTTCAGTGGACTGTTGAAGGGCGCACCCTGTCAGTCTGATCGAATAGGCTGCATGCCTTATCTTTTTGGTTCCTATGAGCGTCTGCTTGTTCACGCGACAGGTCTTAGAGGTGCTGGGCTCATGAGGCACTGGGGCCTGGCCCTTAGTGATTTTTTGGGCCTTTGGGCTGAGTGTGACTTAGATCCAGTAAAAAATAATATTGAGTATTATCACTTAATAACCAGAAATAAGTAGAAAATACAAGAAAATTTTTGCCACAGTTCAGTTTAGGTAGATTGTTTGAATTAGAGTGTATTGACACTTCTACATAATAATTGTCATTTTATATATTTTTCAATCAATTTTAATAGTAGTAGCGCACAAGCCTCCAGCGAACGCCAAGGCCTGCCAGCGGGCAGGCCTGAACGCACACTGGCGGGCCTCTATACTATAGTGGCATACGGGCAGGCCTGCACGCACGCTAGCTGGCCTATGCGTTGCAGCAACATGTGGGCCGGCCTGCGTGCCACCATTGAATCCATATAAGTACTCAAAAATTATAGTATAAGTGGAAAATTCATAATCACTTAAGGGTGTGTATTTTGAGATAACAATCTAACACAAATGACCTGCGTATTAAATCACCGCCTATAAATGAAGAAATACAAAATTAATGTATTAACTATCATGTTTTAAGTTTTATTTGGAAAATGATATAAATTGAGAATTGGATGAAAAATTATTAGCTATTAAAAAATTGTATAAAGGTATATATTATAAGTAATTCTCAAATTAACTATAGGATAAAAATAGTAGATGGACTATATTTTGAAACTAAAAAGTATTGTTTTGAGATGGAATAGTAACCTAAAAATATTATATTCCATGAGAACACAAAAATACTGAACATCCAAATGAAAAATAAATTTGTATGAAACAAAGTAGAAACAAAGTCAACAAGAAAAGGGGAAAAAAATGCCAAAAATCAATTGATTTATCTAATATTTCCTTGTATAAATCTGAGAGAAATCCTTCATAAACTGGTGTTACTTCACCATATATAGTCTTTAATTAGCGACCTCAGTTTTTGTCTCCTTTGAGGGTTGGCTGGTATTTGGCTGTGTTATGCTTTCAATTACCTTTTCCATCACAGGACCATCATCAGCAACAGCTGTAGATGGTTCAGGTTGTTCTATTCCCGTTTTTTCTGTCACTATTTTCTCTGTAGTCTCCACAGGTTTCCCAATTAATATTACTTCATCTTTCTCCAAGTCGTCAACAATTGACTGCTCTTTTAGTGGCTCTTCAGATTTTTCAGCTATTGATTGCTCTTGTTTCAGCTCCTCAGGTTTTTCAGTCTCTAGTTGTTCTGTTTTCAATGGCTCCTCAGTTTTTTCAGTCACTGGTTCTTCTGTTTTCACTGGCTCCTCAGGTTTTTCATCCGCTGATTCCTCTTGTTTCAAGGGCTCCTCAGGTTTTTCATCTGCTGATTCCTCTTGTTTCGGTGGCTCTTCAGGTATTTCAGACTCTAATTTCTCTTTTGCCAATGGCTCCTGAGGATTTTCATCTACTGAATTCTCTTGTTTCAGTGTCTCTTCAGGTTTCTCAGTCTCTAATAGTTCTTGTTTTGGCTCCACATCTGAAGGATTTACAGTCACTGTTCTTTCTTGGATTGTTGGCACCTGGGGATTTTCAGTCTCTATTGATTCTTGTTTCTCTAGTTCTGTTGTTGCCTTTTCAGTTTCTGCTAACTCCTTTGCTTTTTCATTCTGAAAGTTTTACAAATTAATCCATAAATGGCTACAACACTTGGCTAATTACAAATTAGTAGAATTATACATGGGCAGGGTATTGCCGGATTTGAACAGGCAGGCTTATGTGATTTTTTAAACATTTTTCGTGTCCAAATTCGGCTATGATCAAATCTAGACAGAATCAAAAATTTAATTCTCTTATTAATTATCCCCACCACAGAAAACAAATGGCTCTTATTTTGCAATGACTGCTAAATCTACCAATAATAAACATTTTCTTACATAATTTTTTTTTTTCTTTTTCCTGATGAGATTGTCCCTACAGCGCACAAGAAAGGTGCTTATGTTGTGCCAAAACTCACTCTCTATTATTTAAATTGTACCCATTTTGAGGTCATCTATTCTGGAACTACACCAGCCAGTATATAATTGAATATGGGGAAAAGAACAATAATAAGTGGGATACAATAATTACTCAAAATATTCAAGTCACTTGAAGGAACAAGACAAAGAGGTTAAGAGGTATGTTCACCAACCATTTAGACAACAAACATCAAAAATAACATAGCAGATTGGAAACAAATAATCACATAGTCCAAACATCTCAACAGAAAATACCTACTTAGATCATATTCATAAAAAACTAGTAAACTAAGCTAATTACACTTCACCACGTATGCAATCATACATGTCAAGATGTAATTGGTTTGATTTATAAATTTTTTCATAAATCTGATTTTAGCAAGTAATTTCCCATCTCAACAACCTCGTACACATCATAGGCCTTTTTACACATCTCAGGAAATATCTAACTAATGTTCATCAATGGTTAGTTCCATATATTTATAGATAATTTATGCCATTGTTTTTTTAAATATTATATATATTATCCAAGAGCAAAATTTTCGTACACCAATAAGTACTCCTTGCAAATATACAATCAAGCCAAATTAAATTTTCTTTTTATCCAAAACAGGAAAAAATGTAGTTTTAAATTTAAATCATATTTTTTTCAATAGTAAAGCTAAAAAAATATGAATAATTAAGGGATACAGAGAACAAACAATATCAAGGGGCAGCTTAAATCATTTGAAATTTAAATTTGAAAATAAATAATTTTTAACCTATTTTTTTCTGACATAAGAAACCTAATAGCAAGTAAAATAAAATATATTTACCACGAATTATTAGAAAAATCATTATATATATAGAATCAAATGTTTGGCAGTATAGAACAAACTGAAAATGCCAGCCTGCTGATAATTAATTTAAAACAACGAATATTCCTTTGATCCTAACATTTTGTTGTATAATTTTATAATTGGATTTATGTTCGTAGCTATTTCATTCATGTCATATATATATATATATATATATATATATATATATGTTCTTGACAAAAATTAAACGCCAAATAAACGTCAAATGTCATGCTATTGAAAGGTTCAGCTTTGACCACATGTATAGAGACTGAATGAAACTTCAAGAAAAGTAAATAATTTACCGTTAAAGAAACAAAAACAACCATTTGCAATATTAATATTAGCATATACCAATAAAAACAAATAAACTAGATCCAATTTCACTTGAATTCTCATCATATCATCATCTGATTAACCCAAGAAATATATATATATATAAACGTAATTAAAAAATGATCATTACCTCCTTGAACAAATTACTAAGAGATCGTCGTTTGGTACTTTGATCGTCACAAACCTTGTCGTCATCATCAACAATCTCCTTGATATTATCGTTTTGAAGGACGACCTGCTTTTCTTTCTCTTTTTCCTCCGACACAACAGGAAGAACTTGTTCCTCTTTGGTTGCCGTCTCAGTTTCTGGCTCCGGCGGCATCTCCGGAGCTTGACCGTCGTCCTTTAGAACCTTTGGTTTGGTCGCACAAGCTCCCATGTTGTCCAAAAGTTATGTGTCTTTCTGTCTCTTTTTATCTAAAAATTAAAGGGTTGTTAGAGAGAGAAAATTTTATGGAATTTATAGAGAAGAAGGAATTGGGTTTGTTGTTTCCGACATTTGTTCTGTGGTGGAGGAAATAAATTTATATTTGAGGTATACATTATGTAGGGTTTTCTTTTAATATATACTATAAGAAATAAGATTGGACAGACAGACCGACAAAACAAACAGCTTTGAATGGTGCTTTCCATAATTTGAAATTCTGGTTTATATTTCTATTGGCATAATACCTATCAACTATTACTGTTAACCAATTACTCTCTGAAATAATCTGAATATTATATTATTCTTTTAACTTTTTAAAATACGAGTACACGAGACATTTTATGAAAATCAAGTAAAAATTATATGTGTTTGTGGTGCCGTGAAGAGTGAAATTGAGATAATTTAATACTTTTTAACAAATTTATGAGAAAATCTTACATTTTTTATAGTAAGGTATAACTTTCATTTTTTATAAATTTAAAAAATTAATCTGATATTCGATCATTTCAAGCGAATAAAGATTATAGGTTGAACGAAAATATGGCTTAACAGATTTCATTTCCCTTAATTAATTACGAATCCTATTGGCTTTTTTCTTTTCTTTTTTTTTTTTTCCTTTTTTTTACTCAAAAGTTGAAGCAAAAGACTTGCCCAAATTTAAGTTCTAACCTCATTGATAATTACATACCATTTTTTTTAACTCATTATTTCAGAAATTTAGTCAATTGAAAAAGTAACCAAACTTTCAATCATTTGAACTATTAATAATTTTTAAAATTTATTTAATATTAGTATATAATCATACTTTTTTTTTTAATATATCCACGCACAGTGGATATTCTGATTAGAAACAAATATATAATAATTCATATAAAACTAAAAATTTGACTATACTCATAAATAGAGAAAGTGAAATATAATATGAAATATACAGAAAAAAAGAAGAAGTATATTTTCCAAATGCTGGAATATCTTAAAAATGAAATGATATATACTATTAATTGTGTCCATTATACAGTGTATAATTGTAATTAATGGAGATAATTCATTACTTGGTGACTTGATGAACAATAATGGAGAAAAGTCTTGACTAAAAATAAAACTTATAAAAAAGGAAAGAGATGAAAATTAGGTAGTTAATTACTTAATGAAAAGATATTAATCTAATAAAGTGGGCCCTTATTTGGAATTATGGAAACAGGTGTCACAGGCTGTTCATTGTAAAAGAGCGAGAATGCGACATTGGAGCAAGGGAGTAAGGGAAATGGACGGTTTTTCATTAATACTAGAAATATTCCAGGCATTTCTTTTGGCTTTTATTATTATTACTATTATTATTATTTGGAAAAGTGCATCCTGACTCCCTAAAATTTAATGGTATTCCATATAATTACATCTCGGTAGTTTTAAAAGTTAGGGTTCTTATATTTTTTAAATTACTCACATTATATTTAATTTAGATGAAACTATTAAAATGTACGTCCTGTTAATCTCGTATAACGTCAACTTAAAATAATTGTAAAACTAATCAAGACATAAAAAATTAAAAAAAAATTAAAGAAAAAATCAATCCATTACCTTTTGCAAGTTTTAAATGATTGTATATTTTTTTTAATATTTTATATTTTATATTTTTGTGAATCTCATAATTATTTTAAGTTGACATTAAGCAAGATTAAGAGTGACTTTCAATTCTCTCAATTTTATTTAAATTGAACTTAGTGTTGATGATATAAAAAGTATAAATATTCAATGTAAACTTTTAAAAATATAAGAATCTAATGTAATAAAACATAATTTTAGAGTCACGAATTCCCGAATGCATTTTTCCTTATTAGCATTATATTAAATTGTAGGGTTCTATTTTGTTTATCTACGTTTAGGTATATTTACAGCTAAGGCAGGGGGCGGAGAAGGCAACTAAAATTAGCTACTCATGAATAGACCTACTTCCAGATTGGCCTCATGACATCCTCGTCACTTTCTCATTAAAAAAACCTACATTTTTCTTAACAAATTAATAGTTTCTGAAACTTTATAAATTATGGGGGGGAAATATGCCTTAAATTTAACAAATGTGTGAGTTGTGTCCATTATTATCTATGCGTTTGCAAAAATAAAGTTTGTATTTGTCGTGTAATCCTACAATGGATCCAATGACCAAGTACAGCGAACGCCACCAAGCCAACCGATAAAATTCGGACATAATCTCAACCGAGGATGTACATTATATCAAGGTTTTGATCTGAAAGCAGTTAAAGGAGCCAACAAGACAGATGGTCACCAACTAAAAAGTTCAACAAGCGTGTGTGTGTGTATATATATATATGTGTGTGTGTGAAACTTCGAAGGAAAAAACGCAAAATTCACTCTGAAATCTTTAAATTTTTAAAATTACCTTAAAACCCTTTATAAAAATCATTTTAATTAAGTTCATATACTTTGATATGATATAACAATTAATTCTTAAATAACAGGATTAACACGCGTAAATTTCAATCTCCGTTAAAAAGCGCGTTCGGTCAGTAGAGACAAAATTCACTCAAGTCCTTGAACTTTTAAAACTTTTTACATTAGATCCTTGTGCCAAAAAATTCTCGATTAAGTACCAATACTTGAATATAAAGTAACATACAATCCGTAATTAATGAAACTGACGTGCTTGTATTTTAATGTCATTAGGAGGCGCGTCCGGTCAATTGATATATAAATTGATGCACGGATGTATGTGGTACAAGTAAATTTGAATCGTTGAATTAAGATTCACTCTTGATCTAATGGTCTAAATTTTGCTACATTGCGAACTTTAGAGCACTAGATTATTTCTCCTTATCTTCTTCTTCTTTTTCTTCTGCACATTTCATCTTCTTCTTCGATTCTTTCATTTCTAGTCACCATTTGAGCTTTATGATCCGTTTCTTGCTTCTTAAGCTACTCAGTCGAATTTTGCTCAAAAGAAGTCCTCTTGAAGAACTTTTCTTTTAGTGTGGCATTTTTACTAGAAAAATGCTTGGCTCCTTTTGGACTTGGGCACCCTAAAAAGCCTTTGTTCGATGGCAACACCATCTCCCCCTTCTACCAGGAGATCAGAGAAGCTAAGCTGCCAAGCAGGTTTAAGGAGATAAGAATGCTTAGATACACGGGGTAAGTCTAACTCGAAATGGCACATCTCCGAGTACCTAATGTAGATTTAGATGTACTCTTACGATGATCGAATTTTTTTATATAGTTTTCCCTACAACCATGGCAGGCAATGCCCTAGATTGGTTCTAAGATCTCCCTTAAGAATTAATCACCTCCTTTAGGTAGATTTGCGATCTTTTCACGACGAGGTTTATCGTTCAAATTAGGATGTCGAAGATGGTCAATGACCTATGCAACCTGGTTTAAGAACCTAATGAGAGCTTCAGAGACTACATCGACAGGTTCAAAACATTGGCGTCAAAAATCAAGAATTTGCACCCTGAAGTAGCAGCAAATGCCATAGCCAGGAGCGTGAGGAGTATACAACTATTTGAGTCCATCACGAGACCACCAACAGACTTCACCAATTTGATGGACAGGGCCAATCAATACATCTAATTGGATGATGCCCTTAGAGCTGGAGGAAAAATGTCTAACATGGTATACAAGCTGCGATATTCGATCAGATGGCTACGAAAAAGAGCAAAAAGCTCAGAAAAAGTATCCACATCCAGAAATTCTGGTAAGAGGAAAGAGGTTAAGCAAGAAAGTTTTAAATGCCATGCTAATAATCTAGTTAGATCCTATACCCCGTTTAACTCCAACCCTGCCAACGTATTGATGTGCATCAAAAAGAAGCACAATAAGGTCATGACCAAACTGTGACGCGCGCCAAACCTCGTGGGTGCCCCTTGACCGCCCGCTTGAGGGCGATCGGGAAAAATGAGGTTCGTTTACAACTTGCGATGAATTGCAAGTGCGTCTATTTTGGGCAACAAAGAGGTTTCATGGAGTCGCCACCCAATAAAATATTGGGAAAGTTCCTCTCGCCTCAGAGAGCCTAAGACAGCGCATGTATCCATTTTGGGCCAACCAAAAAGGGGTCTTGGAGGATGAACCTCTCTCCCTTGGAGCCTAGGATTTATTGAGTCATTTCGCAGGACGCAAGAGGGGTCTTGGAGGTGTTATTCCAATGAGTGATCGGATTGACCTCTCGCCTTGTTGAGCCCAAATACCAGAGATGGGTTCAGGACTTCTCATCTATTTCTACCTTGATTAATTTTACAATTAAGTTTTGAATTTATCAATTCTCTCTCTCTCCACACGATGCAATTTAATTAAGGCGCAATTATCCATTTCTGAAAGCGATAAATAAATAGAATAAAGAATAACATTTAAAATGAAATACAATAACACTAGGAGCGGAATACAACTCCCATTTTAGAAGTGCAAGCCTTACATAAACCCGGGGAATTAATTATGAGGACATTGGTCCTTGACTTTGATTTATTATGTAAACAATTTTTAGTGATGAATTCATTGGATAAAAAATAGGACATTGGTCCTGGACTTTGATAAAAAATCCCAATTAATTACTATAAAATGTTTGTTTATTTTTATTCGTAGGAGATAAAATAATCTATACATAATGAAAACTATGGATAAATAAATAAATAAACAAAATGAAAGGATAAAGTTACAGAATTAAACCAAAAGGGATTCTCCCAGGGTATGGACAGTGACCATTGTCTCAATGTTCAACTCGCCAAAGAAAAAAACAAGGAATTGGCATTTCACAAAATAATAAATATGTTAGTGAGAGGAGGGTCCAAAACTAACCAAAAATCAAAATAAAATTATGAGAATAATAAATAATAAAATCAAGTAAGGTTAAAAAATAAAAGAATAACTAAATAAATTAAACAAAACATATGTGCAGAATATTTACCCTCCGATTTTATCTTTTTGGATGAAAATTCGATTGGATTTGGTCCTATGCGTTTCACGAGAAGAAAACAGAACCAAAGAAAGAGACTTTTTGAACCTTTTTGGAGTTGAAAATCGGATTCTTCTATAATGGGTAAAGTGAAAATTTTTCCAACCTCTCAAAAGTGTAAAATTTTGCTATTTGTAGAAAAAAACAACCGACGGGCGCCTGACCTACCGACGGGCACATGCCAACGGACACGTGTTCGCTAGTTCGGACACGTGGCCGTCGGTACACTCACAGACGGCCCGTCCCTCGTGACGAGTGAGACGGGCTGCCGCTATGACCGACGGATGCCCCCGCGACCGACGGTCTGACCATCCATGGAAGAAAACTCAAAATTTAAGTGAAAATTCCCCCGATTTTCCGCTTCTCTCTACCGCAAATAAAAAACCTTTAATTCTCGTGAACTCAAAGGACCGACATCTCCGAATTCTATCCATCTATTCGGAACCAGGCATTATTTTTCTTCATCGGGTAATCTCTAATTTGGACTGCCTCGGGACACGGTGCTTACAGTTGCCCCCAATTTTGGGGAGGCTAGTGGACAAGTGCCTAGGTGAGCCAAAATTCAGAGAAAGAAGGGAAGAAAAGCGTACTTGGAGCAATCCTTACCTTCGGGGTGTTCATCTGGCGGGTCTCGATTTGATCTGCTCGTTGATGAACGAATGTAGGTGCCCTTACCGGTCTCGTCTCGACCTACACAGAGCGAGGTGAAGTGTCTCTAACTCCATCCTCTACTTGTGATCTGTTCTATCGCTGGCGCCCTGCTAACCTCGTCTCGGTCTGCACGGTGGCCGGTCTGTCCTGCTAGCCTCTTCTCGGCCTGCGCGGTGTGAGGTGAAGTGTCTCTAACTTCAACCTCTGTTGGGATCTGTTCTATCGCTGGCGCCCCGCTAACCTCGTCTCGGTCTGCACAGTGGCTGGTCTGTCCCGCTAGCCTCATCTTGGCTTGCACGGTGTGAGGCTGGTCGATTCTGATCTTGAAGGTTGTAGCGTTCGATTCGCTTATCCTTCATTGTAGTTAATGTCCGTTCTTGAATCATCATTAAACAGTGTTCCTGTGTGCAGAGAATCTCTTTGGTTAATTTATGCGTCAATTTGGTTTGCTTAACAAATTTGTGAATGTCTTTATGATGTCATTTATTACTTTCTATTACGTCCTTATTTTTCATTCTTTTTGTTGTTTTATTTTTCATTTCATTATGCAATCATTCATCTTTAACAAGAAATGAAGCAAAGATGAAAGATACGAAAAAAAAACACATAAATCTGATAATAAGTGTTTCTCTACTACAAGAAAATAATTTTTGTACAATGTATATACAAATATGATAATAACAAAAATGAATACAAGAGAGATGACAGTCAAGCTCCCTGAAAACTAAAGAGGCGGATAATCTAAGGGCTCCTCTTCTGGATCGTCATCATCTGATATATGGATCGCTTGGGGCTGCGCTGGAGGTGCTGAAGGCTCGGCCTCTGAGGCGGATGGCTGACTAACCGGATCTGTCGGTCCAGGCGGCTGAGATGCCTGAGCTCTGACCTGTGACTGGAACTGCACCCGAGCATGCCCATCTAAGAAGGGTTGCGCACATGTGGTCATGAACCGCAAGCTATCTCTGACAACCTCTTCCAACTCTCTGAAGGCTCTGCTCAGCTGATGAGTCTGATCACTAGAGGCGGTCCCCATACGGTCCAACCTCTGCTCCGTCTGCTGACGAAACTCCCTGATGTACTGGGTCATAGGATGGACGGCTCTATCTATTCCCTGTACCGTGGATCTGAGGGTATCCAACGACTCCTGCATCATCTGGAGCGTCGTATCTATCCCTTGGGTTGCCTCATCCTGAGAGTTCCTCACCTCCTGTCTCAACTGATCCATCAGCCTCTCCTGCTGCTGTGTCATCTGCTCAAGGAGCCCTATGTGCTCCTGCCTCAACCGATCTATGACCCTGGCCTACTCCTGCATCACACCCTGCTGCTGCTCAAGCCTCTCCATCATAGCTCTATCTCGCTCCCCAACCTGAGCAAGGAGGGTCCTATCCCTCTCCTCTTGCCTACGCTCGAAAGACGCAAGCATGGAGGTAATGATCTCTGATATGTCTGGCTGTGATGCTGCTGGAGGTGGAACTGAATCAGGCATCGGCTCTGGTGGGGGAGCTGTAGAAGTAGATGCCCCCGGGTCTCCTCTGACATAGGGATGAAACCTCTCTGAAAATTGGAGAGTAGTCCATTGTACTCTCGAAGATGGAGGGGGAGTCTGTGCCCTCAGCGCCGGAGGAGTCGCTAACAACTCATCCATGGTAAACTCCATCTCAAAATCGGAGGGCGTCCTGAGCCCCTCCTGCTCTGGCTGTGGCCGCGGCGGCAAAACCTCCTGATGCTGGTGCTGGGGAGGCTAACCCTCCTAGAACTGGTGCTGAGGAGGCTGACCCTGCTGGAACTGATGCTAAGGAGGCACATCATCCCCAGGCTGATCTTGCTCAGGCTCTAAAGTGGGGAGGCCAAAGGCGTGTCTAGTCTCATGTATAGTGCGAATCCTATATGCCTCATCCTGTCCCTGCAGCGGCGATATCATGCCCATCTGAATAGCTGCCGGAGCGTCTACATACATACTCTCGTCCAAGGCATCCCTAAGCCTGTCTGGAGCAACTCCTAGTCTCAGTAGTAGTCTGGTGATGACTCCTCCAATGATCACCACCGGGGTAGTCCCTCTGGAAACCCTCATTATGTCAGCCAGTATCTCATGGCTAACATTGAGGCTCTGACTCGCCACCATAGCCCATAGGCTCCATATCTCTGCGGCATTTAGCGACCCTGGGTTACCAGCCCACCCAAGGTATGAGCTGGATAACACCCTGTGTAGATATCTGAGCGCCTGTGAGATCAGCATAGTACTCTTCGCTGTATCGTAGTCATACATCACTCCTGGTAGGGCTATGGTAGCCCAATGGTCACATCAGACCGCTCGCTGGGGAACTATCACCCCATCACCTAATGGAAGGCCCATAGCTCCGTGAAACGCTGGCGGGTGATGCTGAAGTGATATCCATCGAACCAAAACTGTACCACCCCAGGCTCTGTGTCTGATCTCTGGAACCCTCCATAATGCAGTGTAGCCAAAACCTGCCGCACCGCCTCAGGGAAAGTCAAGAAGATATCTGACAAAAACTCCATCCATCCAGCGCTGACTATCAATGCATCAACCTCATCTACCATCCCTAAAGCTTCCAGGAACGGCCTAGAGACAAAGCGGCTGGCTCAGAACTCCACTTGAGCCAATGCTCTGTATCTCTCTTGAGCCTCAGGGCTCATCCACTCAGGAGCCTGCAGCTCAGGCTGACCCTACGGAACACGTCGACGAGGAGGCATCCTGTAGTATACAGAAAAAGAAAATTGGATAAAAAGAAAAACCCCGGTAGATGCACGGCAACATGAGGATCACAAAAATGAAAATAAAAATGCAAAAAAGTGAAGAAATAAGAGAGAAAACGCCAAAAAACCGCAAAAACTGTCGGTTAAAAAGAGGAGAAGAGGAAAAGAAAATGCTGCCCCGTCAGTTACAGCCCCTTATATAATTTTCATGACCGACGGGCTAGGCGTCTCTAGGAGCGAGCAACGGGCTAGCCGTCTGTCGCTCCAGATTTTAAATGCGTAATAAATGCTCGTGACAAATGTAATGATGATGCATGTATTCTGCCAAGTGTCACTGAGGGACGGGCGTGCCGTCTGTGATGAGGAACAGGAAGGCCGTCTGTGGAGCTTTCCTTCAAATTCCACTATTTTCTTGAGCCTTTCGACTTCTTCATCACTTCTTGCTTGCTTTTTCCAATTTTCACCTTTCAAAAATGACTCCTCCCTCTTTTCAAAGGATGTATCGCATTCTGGACGATACACGCACTTGGGAATATAGCGCTCTCACCCCATTGTCCGGGCTGAAATTCCTACACAGGGTCAAGATAGACCATAACCTCCTCTCATCTGCAGCTCATTTTTGGAACCCCCACTTTCACGTCTTTAAATTTACTTATCAGGAACTCTGCCCATTGCCTGAAGAATTCGTTGTCATCACTGGAGCATGGTATCCTCCCAATGCTCTACCCTGCACTCCTAGCTGTGGTCTGATTCTAACCCAGGATATTGTTCTCTCTCTTGGCATAACTCCCCCCGAAGCTGCTCGGCTAGTCCCACTAGACTCTATATTTTCCTTGGAACCGCTGATTGAGGCTTTGGACAGATTCTCTGACGTCCCCACATATCGAGCAAGCATTGTGTTTTTATTCTGCATGATGAGATTCTTGTCCGTAACCTCAGAGAATTTGGTTGGTGATCTTTGCCTGTTCAAGGTTTTGGATGGTTTTTATCGTGGACTGAACCCTTTTCCCCTCATCCTAGCTGAGACCATTCTGGGCTTGGACTCCATCTGCTCTGGAACCGCTGCTTTACCTACTGGGAGCCCTTTGCTACTCCAGGTATGTCATTATTTTAAAAGGTAGTGCATCCCTTATGGATTTTCACACTAGCTTTTCTTAACGGGAGGTGCATCCTTTCGGATTTTCACACAACCCAATGCCTAACTTTTGCCTGAAGTAAACCCAACTTACTCCAGCGGCTTTTTTATTTTTATTATTTTTTTTATTATTTTTTTTTAGACTTGGCTGCAGGAGAAGCTGAACTTGCTGTCGGAACCTCCTCCTCGAGTCATCCCTCAATACTCGCCAAGGCATGACTATATTCATTTGCCACTCCTAACGATGGCATTGCTAGACTCAGTGAAATAGCAGATGAGGGCATCAGTTTCACTCATGCTTGGCTTCCCTTACCTCACACAGTCATCAACGGACCTTCAGGATGCGTTCCCCTATACGGGATTCGTCGAGCTACCTTTTATGTTGCTGCCCGGTGTGCTCGTCAACTCGGGGTAACTCAAGATGTGGTGAAAGTCCCCTTATCCTTCCAAGGAGGGAATCTTTTTGCTGCTTTTGTTTCTCGCTACCACGAGTTGTGGGGCCGCCTGCCGACGAAAACTGTCATGCCTTCTTTTGGGACTAGTTTTATGATTTCTATAAGTGAGTATAAGAGATGGATACTTAGTCCAGAGTCTGACAACAGAACACGACAACTCAAGCGTTTGACTGGCGAGAGTAGCAGTAGGACGTAGTTTAGCTTAAATCTGTATATTTTCCAAGCAATATGTATCTTTTCAAAGCAGAACTGGAAAACGATGAGAATGAAAATAATAATTCTATATTTTTTCACAAAATTGTGTACATTTCCATGCAATTTCAGCATACATGATCGCTATTTGTTACTAATTCAACTGCGTATACCATATTAATTCATGAAACCAAATATTAAATAGCATCGGGCTCCTGTTACCAATCGGCCCTCTCGGGTTTTCTCGATTGGACATTTTCTCTCATGCCTCTGATTTTTGCACAGGATGCCGTTTTTCAGTTTTCACCCTGTCGAGGCGCCCAATTTTAGCAAGGCCGCCTTTTTTCGATTTTCGACCTGCGGGATATTTATTCTCTTCTTTTGATTTTGGTCTTAGCCATGGAACCTTTTCAGCCTGTCAATGTTGACCGGCTCTTTGAACTCATTGCCATCGCCGTTTGCCAAAATTGCTGCTCCTTTCGACAACAACTTCTTGAGGATAAAAGGTCCTTCCCATGTCGGTCTGAACTTCCCTCGGATGTCTGGCGCACCAGGTCTCAATTGTTTGAATACCAAATCTCCCTCCTTTAGTGGGTACTTCCTCACCTTCTTCCCAAACGTTCTGGCAAGTCTTTTCTGGTAGACCTGGCTATGGTAATAGGCTCTTAGTCTACCTTCGTTCAGCATGTTCAAATGCAACAACCGATGCTGTATCCACTCAACTTTCGGTATTTGAGCTTCCATAACTACCCTTAACAATTTAAGCTCCATTTCAACTCACATGATCGCTTCTGTCCCATAAACCAAGGAATACGGCGTAGCTCCCGTAGACGTTATGATTGCCGTCTTATAACCCCACAGCGCGAAAGGCAATTTCTCCGCCCAGTCTTTATAACTCTGCACCGTCTTAGCCAGAATCTTTTTGACATTCTTATTAGCGGCTTCGACTGCACCATTAGCCTGAGGGCGATATGGAGACGATTTGTGATGCTCTATACCATACTTCTGAAGTAACTTCTTCGTTTCTCCCATGAATTGGACCCCGTTATCGGACACCACGTGATGCGGAAGGCCATATCTGCAGATCAAGTTTCTCTCGATGAATTTTGCCATATCTCGTGCATCCACCTTTCTGAAAGACTCTGCTTCTACCCACTTGGTGAAATAGTCAATCGCGACTATAATGTATCTGTGTCCGTTGGAGGCCGTAGGTCGGATTTCCCCAATAATATCAATCGCCCAAGCCGCAAATGGCCACATCGATGTTAAACTATATAACTCTAACACAGGCAGGTGTCTCAAATCTGCGTACTGCTGGCACAGCTGGCAATTCTTCACATACTTCGAACAATCATTGTCCATAGTGAGCCAGTAAAATCCCTGCCTCATGATTTTCTTGGCTAGCATCAAGCCATTCATATGGGCTCCACAGACATCGGTATGGGTTTCTTCCATTATCTTCTTAGCCTCTTTTTCGTCCAAACATCTCAGTTGTATCCCATCAGCCTGTTGTTTGTACAACACTCCATTTATGGATATGAACTGAGTAGACAACCTGCGAATCAATCTCTGGTCTTTCTCCGTGGCTTCCTCTGGAAAGGTCGCATTTTCTAGATAGTTCATGATATCGTAATACCGTGGCTTCCCGTCTGCCACATTTATTTCTGTTACTGATTGTGCCTCGAAACTAGGTCTATCCGAGCTAGAAATCAAAATTGGCCTCATGATTACTCCTTCCGGATTGTCCCACATTGATACCAAAGTAGCGAGCGCGTCCGCCAGCTGGTTTTCGTCCCTCGGGATGAAATGAAATGCTCACATTTCAAATTGATCGCCCAGATTCTTCAAGTGCTTGACATAAGGCATCAGACTTTCTTCTTTAACAACCCATTCGCCTCGAATTTGATTAATTACAAGGGCAGAGTCCCCGAACACCTCAACGTTCTTTGCCCCAAGGCTAACAGTGCTTCCAATCCAAAAACTCATGCTTCATATTCAGCCTCATTATTGGTAGCCTTAAACCTCAACTTCTTGGCCAAAGGGAGTTTCTCATTTTCTCGGGTTGTCAGAATGATTCCTACTCCTGCTCCCTTGCTGTTTACGGCTCCATCAAAGTGCAACTGCCATCCCTGAACCGCAATCGCCCTGACGTCCTCATCTGGGAAGTTGAACTCACATGAGTCTCCTTGAATCGGGTGCTCTGCCAGAAATTCAGCCACTGCACGCCCCTTGATGGTTTTTCGACTGATATACTCTATATCAAACTCTTGCAATAACAACAACCATCTTCCCATTTTCCCGAGCAATGATGGTGCTTCCTGTAAATACCTTAGGGGATTCTGCTTTGCCACCGCTTGAACCTTATAAGAATGAAAGTAATGCCTCAACTTCTTAGATGCCCAAATAACAGCGAGACAAGTCTTTTCCACTTCCACATATTTGATCTCATAGGCGAGAAACTTCTTGCTGAGATAATAAATTGTGAACTCCACTCCGAACTCATCGTCCTGAGCCATCATGGCACCTATAGAGCTATCTTTTACGGCTAAATGCAGAATCAAAGGCTTGTTTGGCTGCGGCGGCCTTAGTACGGGTAGATTCAACAGGTATTCTCTGATGGTATCAAAAGCCTTTTGGCAATCTTCATTCCATATCATAGGCTGATTCTTCTTAAGGAGCTTAAAGATCGGCTCACAAATCGAAGTCAACTTGGCAATAAATCTACTGACATACTGTAATTTGCCCAAGAAACTCCTCATGTCTTTCTCCTCCTGTGGCACTGGCATTTCTCTGATGGCTTTCACTTTGTCCGGGTCAATCTCAATCCCTCTCTGGTTGACTACATGTCCCAACAGCTTTCCTGATGTGACCCCAAAAATACACTTCTTAGGATTTAACCTCAGGTTGTATTTATCTATTCTGGTGAAGAATTTTTCCAATGCTTCAAAATGGCTCTCCCTGGTGGCTGACTTGATCATCATGTCATCCACATATACCTCTACTTCTTTATGGATCAAGTCACTTAAAATCTTCGTTGCCATCCTTTGGTAGGTAGCTCCTGCATTCTTCAAACCAAAAGGCATCACCCTGTAAGCATATGTTCCCCATTCTGTGATGAAAGCCGTTTTGATCCGATCAATTATCTTGTTGAGGATCTGATTGTAACCAGCATAACCGTCCCCAAAGCTATACGTTGCGCAATTGCGGCACTGTTTATCGGCACATCAATATGGGGCAGCGGGAAGTCATCCTTTGGACAGGCCTTGTTCAAATCCTGGTAGTCCACGCATACTCTCACCTTTCCATTCTTCTTGGCCATAGGGACAACATTGGCTAACCACGTGGATACTGCACCTCAATCAGAAACTTGGCTTCGATCTGTTGCCGAATCTCCTCTTTTACTTTATCTGCCCATTCTGGTCTAAGCCTTCTTAGCTTTTGTTTCACATGTTTATGATCTGGGTATGTCGGAATGGCATGTTCTGCGATGTTTTGATCGATCTCTGGCATGTCTTCGTATACGTAGGTCCAGGCAAAGACTTTTTTATATTTTTTTAACATTCTCTCAAATTTTCCTCTCTCTTCAGGAGTCACATTTGATGCTATTAAAATTTCCTTTGGGTTTTTTGAGGTTCCAAGATTAAATGGATTTGCATCAGTAGAATCAATATCAAATATAGATGGAATATGATCATGATTATGCATGTCGAAATTGTCAGAAACATCACACAAGTAAGCAAAATCATTCATTTCATTGATAAAATTAAAACTGTCATTTACATCATCAAAAAGTTCGGGAATGAAAAGACAATCTAAACCAGCTTCCTCCTCTTCGCTCACCGGATCTGCTTTTGCCGACGGTCCTGCATCAGTCGAGTAGAACGTAGGTTCTTCGTCCACCTCTTTAATTGTTTCTTCTATCTTCGCTTTTCCCTTGAAGTGAGCGGCTACCATGGCCTCAGTCACAACCTCCTCGGGCTCCTCTCTGTCTCAAATAGCTTTGCTGGTCAAGACTTCCTCATCCCAAAAGTCCTCAGCTGACCTGATCATCCCAACATCCCAATCATAGACGTCGTTGAATACTTCAAAACCTGGCACAAACTTTCCATTGACCCACTGAGGTTCGGCTTCTCCGGTGTACGCACAGACTGCTGCCGCAGGCACAAAACTTTCCCAAATATGAGGAATCTTCTTCGTTGGCTTCGCCCCTCTCTTTATTTCACCTTCATATCCTAGCCCTCTTCTATCTTTCTGACCCTTAGTAGCAATGACTCCTGGCAATCCTTGAGAATTCCTGCCTAACCCAGCCCCTGGAAGGAAGGACATTTTCTTCATCATGGCTAACACCTGAGGGCTACCATCTATCGACTCTTCCTCATTGATCACAGCTACATGGAACCCATTAAAAGGTTATCTTGCTATCTCAAGTATAGACTCCTGATTCTCCCTCGCAGCCTTGATGGTCACCACTTGCCCTTCCTGTGGTATCTTGACCATTTGGTGAAGCGTAGAAGGAACACCTCCCAGTTTATGAAACCACGGCCTTCCCAAAAAAACTGAAAAATTGGCAGGGATAGGCAAAACAACAAACTCCACCTCAGTTTCTATTGGCCCCGTTCTGACCATCACTTTGAAAGTTCCCGAAGCATGCCTGCGAGAATTGTCATATGTTGTGATGGTCAGATCAGACTTAGCTAATATATCTTCCATTATGCCAAAAGCTGCCATTGCCACCTACGGGCAAACATTGATTGATGAGCCATCATCCACCATTACACAAGATGTGTGTTTCTGGTTGACCTGAGCCCGAATATACAAAGGACGATTGTGGTTGCGACCCTCTACTGGCAGATCCGCGTTTGTAAACACCACATCTTCCCCGGCCCCTCCTTTCACTACCTCCAGCAGCTCGGTAGGCGAGATTGTTATAGCCACAGTCATTTGGCATAAGGCCTCTACCAATCTCTAGCTATGGGACGGGGACTGCCTCAAAAGATTCCAAATAGAAATTTGTGCTTGCGTCTTCTGCAGTTGTTTCATTATCTGATCCCCCACTGGCTCCTTCTCTCTTTCTTCTTGGCCTTCGAATGGCTCCCGAGGCTTGGCTACTTCCGGCACTACCCTTCCACTGCGAGTTACAGCTCCCACTTTCTTCTTGCCTTTCTTCTTTTCTGATCCTTCCTCATCTGAACCCCACAGGTCAGGAAACTCCACGCCCTTTTCACCATCACTTCCACTCTCACTAGTGGACCAGTAATCAATTGCTGCAGCAGGCATCACTTTTTCACTCCCCTGACAGAGGTTTATGATAACAGTGTTTGCATTTCTTCCGTATAACTCTTTCAAAGTAAACCCTTCCGGCAGGCTAGACCCTATCATGAACACTGGTGGGGGTACATTATTATACCCGGCTTTCTTCTGGCCCTCCCTCTTCTCAGGGTCTGTAATTTGCTTTGAATCGATTAAATCCTGGATAGCATACCTCAAAGCTTTGCAATTATCAGTCAAATGTCCCATGTGCTGATGGTAATCACAATATTCATTATCTTTGTGACCCGACATCCCCTAAGTCCTGGCAGGTCTAGGCGGTAACGGCTGCAATTTCCCTTCTTTCATCAACCTCCTCAATACCCATGATAAGAATTTCCCCAAATTCGAAAAATGCCTTGTGGTTGCATTAGCGGCTGACACCTCGATTGTGTTCCTCATGCTACCACTGGAACCTGCCGGCCTACTTGCCCCTTGAGGGTGACTCCCTTTCTTAGCATAATTCTCGCCACTCGCCTTCCGAGCCAGATACTCTCCTTCTGCTTCGATGGCTATATCCTTCAAGGACTCCCAATCTCTCAACCCTTTCATCTTCAATCCATCTCTCAGATATGGGCTCGCATTTTTAATGAATAGGCGAATCTGGTCCTGAGTGTCGGGCTTCCTCTTCATCTCCATTACCCGGTTCCTCCAACGGGTTAAATATTCATGAAAGGACTCACCTGCCTTCTGTTGCAGCAACTCTAAATCCTTCAGGGTCACTTCCATCCTCGTACTGCAATTATACTGCCTCAGGAATTCTTCCGTCAATAAGTCCCAATCCTCTTTAGTCCTGCGATCTAAACCATAGTACCAATCCATCGCTGGACCAGTGAAGCTCAAATAAAAATACTAGACCTTTTGTCTCCTTGTCAAAGTGGTACCCTTCATTACTAACGAGTACTGCTTAATATGTACTGCAGGATCAGAAGTACCACCAAACTTCGGAACATCTGGCATCTTGAAGTTCATCGGGGTAGGGTCATCTCCATCCAACTCTTTATCATCCGAGGTCATCCCTTGACCCTTCGTCAGAGTCCTAGCCATTGCCTCAAGTCTCTCTTCTAGCTTTTTCCATATAGGCTCCTCGGTTTGGGGGGCCGTTCCTTTCTGAGACATGCGCTCTTCGCGATTTTCATCTGAATCCTCATCCAAACCCAGAACCTGTTTTCCTCTCTGAACCCCCGAAGTTGTAGCTCTAATGTGAACTGGTGGAGGGTGGCTTTCTTCTGTTGGAGTTACTTTGACCTCTTCCGTCTCATTGCTTCTTACCGAAGGAGGTGGTGGATTCTGCTGGGCTATAGCAGCCATCATATTCATTATGCGATTCTCAAAATTCTCAAACCGGCATCCCACTTCTTCCGCAATCATTGCGCGTGTGGCATCATTCCCCTTGGGTGAATTCGACATCTCTGAAGTAGTTTTACTGCATTCTGAAGGAATCTTTGAAAGGCTTCCCCTTTCTGGCAGCTCAAGCACAGTATTCCGAATCAACTGTCCCCCGGGACCTCTTGCCCACCTAGGCAGATCTATAATGGCTGAAAGTATAAAAAAGTTAGAATGATGCATGAATGCAATGAAATGAATGATCATGATGTGCAACATCCATAAATCACATGCAGGCACATAAATCCTTCCAACTTTGTTGCCCCCACACACGCGGTCATACGGTCTCTTTCCTAGGTGGGATTAGCCCACGGATCAACAGGGAACCCAATGGACACACATGGTGCGCGGCAGAAAACCGGCAGCATAACGCCCCTATGCTAATGCACAAGCGCATGGAAAATGATCTTTACATATTTAGGTAATCCAAATACATTGACATGGCCCTACCGGGGCATGAAAGCCTTTGGTTAGGTAACCAAACAAGATATTTGGATTCATTCCATACATAAGGATCCATACAGTAGGCACGGTATTACGGTTCATATCACCTAAGGGAAGTATCTATGGCCATTACATGAGCTTTAGTCAAGGGTGGTGTTACTTTAGGGCTACCCAAGCATGCTCCCTGCCAACGGATCTAGCTCATCACGAGCGTAACGACCGATTGGGTCGCCATTTGATATACCATACGGTACGAGGCTTGGGCTGGTGGTTATCCTTAACACTTCCCTACATTGAGTGAACGTATGGTTGTGCTTCGGGATGCACCATGGCTGATAGAGGGATCAAACTAACATAATCTAAGGCTCTAATGAGATGCAATGCAAATTTGAGAGAAAGCGAATTTATAAACTAAAACTTAATTATAAATTTTAATCAAGGTATTTTTAAATCGAAGTCTCAAACCAGTCCCCAGTGGAGTCGCCACTGTAACGCGTGCTGAACCCCGTGGGCGCCCCTTGACCGCCCGCTTGAGGGCGATCGGGCAAAATGAGGTTCGTTTACAACTTGCGATAAATTGCAAGTGCGTCTATTTTGGGCAACAAAGAGGTTTCATGGAGTCGCTACCCAATAAAATATTGGGAAAGTTCCTCTCGCCTCGAAGAGCATAAGATAGCGCATGTATCCATTTTGGGCCAACCAAAAAGGGGTCTTGGAGGATAAACCTCTCTCCCTTGGAGCCTAGGATTTATTAAGTCATTTGGTAGGACGCAAGAGGGGTCTTAGAGGTCTTATTCCAATGAGTGATCGGATAGACCTCTCGCCTCGTTGAGCCCAAATACTAGAGATGGGTTCGGGACTTCTCATCTATTTCTACATTGATTAATTTTACTATTAAGTTTTGAATTTATCAATTCTCTCTCTCTCCAGACGATGCAATTTAATTAAGGTGCAATTATCCATTTCTGAAAGCGATAAATAAATAGAATAAAGAATAACATTTAAAATGAAATACAATAACACTAGGAGCGGAATATAACTCCCATTTTAGAAGTGCAAGCCATACATAAACCCAGGGAATTAATTATGAGGACATTGATCCTTGACTTTGATTTATTATGAAAATAATTTTTAGTGATGAATTCATTGGATAAAAAATAGGACATTGGTCCTGGACTTTGATAAAAAAATCCCAATTAATTACTATAAAACGTTTGTTTATTTTTATTCATAGGAGATAAAATAATCTATACATAATGAAAACTATGGATAAATATATAAATAAACAAAATGAAAGGATAAAGTTAAAGAATTAAACCAAAAGGGATTCTCTCAGGGTGTGGACAGCGACCGTTGTCTCAATGTTCAACTCGCCAAAGAAAAAAACAAGGAATTGGCATTTCACAAAATAATAAATATGTTAGTGAGAGGAGGGTCCAAAACTAACCAAAAATCAAAATAAAATTATGAGAATAATAAATAATAAAATCAAGTAAGGTTAAAAAATGAAAGAATAACTAAATAAATTAAACAGAACACATGTCCAGAATATTTACCATCAGATTTTACCTTTTTGGATGAAAATTCGATTGGATTTGGTCCTATGCATTTCACGAGAAGAAAACAGAACCAAAGAAAGAGACTTTTTGAACCTTTTTGGAGTTGAAAATCGGATTCTTCTATAATGGGTAAAGTGAAAATTTTTCCAACCTCTCAAAAGTATAAAATTTTCATATTTGTAGAAAAAAAAGACCGACGGGCGTCGGAGGTTGGTGGAAATAGGATATAACCGACGGGCACATGCCAACGGACACGTGTTCGCTAGTTCGGACACGTGGCTATCGGTACACTCACAGACGGCCCGTCCCTCGTGACGAGTGAGATGGGCTGCCGTTATGACCGACGGATGCCCTCGCGACCGACGGTCTGACCGTCTGTGGAAGAAAACTCAAAATTTAAGTGAAAATTCCCCCGATTTTTTGCTTCTCTCTACCGCAAATACCGCAAATAAAAAAACTTTAATTCTCGTGAACTCAAAGGACCGACATCTTCGAATTCTATCCATCTATTCGGAACCATGCATTGTTTTTCTTCATTGGGTAATCTCTAATCTGGACTTCCTCGGGACACGGTGCTTACACAAACATATGCCAAAAGTGACAAGATAAAGTACTATGAATTCCACAAAGATGTTGGTCACACGATCAATGAATGTAACTCATTAAAGGAGGAAATAGAAAGGCTCTTATAGAAGAGATTTTTGAAGATATTTATGGGGCCAACACATAGAAGTCCCTGTAAGCCTCCTGCTGAAAGAATGGACTGATTTGATTTTGATAACAATAAAAATCACAAAAACCTTAAGCACCAAAGACAAAGAGATGGGGTGATCAACATTATTGCTAGGAATCATCATATGAAGAAGATTACTCCAAGAGAAAGAAGGACAAGGGCATATACTTCTTAGCTAAATCCGAGAAAATGCCACCTGTTTTTATATCCCTTGAAGATGTAAGTGATTTGAAATTTCCATATGAAGATGCCTTAGTTGTCCAAGTGACAATCAATAATTTCTTTATAAAGAGAATCCTAATTGACAACGGAAGTGTTATGAATGTCCTATCCTTAGAAGCCTATAAGAAGATGGGGTTGTTGATCGAAAAGTTGAAGCCAAATACCTCCCCACTAATTGGGCTTAGCAATGCCACCGTTCCAATGGTAAGATCGGTAGAACTTTTCATGGAGCTCGGAGATGAAGCGGTGACCCATACGTGCAAAACCATATTTATGGTCATGGATATGAACTTTGCATATAATGCAATTTTTGGCAGATCGCTGCTTTTTCAGAGCAGAGAAATGACCAGTATGTTGGGTTTCATTACAGTAATTCAAAATTAAGTGCAGCGAAATATAAAACGAAACCAAACAAGATCCTTGTATTTCAATTGTTTCAAAAGAAGGGATAAAGATTTACTAACATTTATAACACATAAATATGAACTAACACCTTAGTTCGATCGGATAACTGGGGTTGCTCCAATCACGAACGCCTTCTACCAGTATCCACACGCACAAACCGACGAACAGATAATCGCAAGGGTGCTAGCTCCCTCTCTTGCGACTGGATTTTTAACAAATTTTCTTTTTGTTTTCTTTCACAAAGAAAAGTGGCAGCTAGGTATTTTATTGCCTCTCTTAGAAAAATGAAATTAGCGTTAAGTTATTATCAACATATATCCAAATATATATATGTATAAATTTAAACCCTAAAGAGATAAATTTGGGTTATTATCTCTAATTCAAAATAAGATATATATATATATATATTATTTATTTCTTATTCAAATAATAAGAAATATCATATGTAAATATATTTATATATAATTAAGAAATTTAAATATAAATACCCATATTTATAAAATTTCATAATACCCTACTTAAAATCCAGTCTGTTCATTGTGATCTTGGTGTGTAACCCAATAGGTTTATATTAAGTTGGCAGCGAGTCCAATTCCATAATAGGCCCACAAGTCATAATTGGTCTCTAAGAAGACATTATGACTACCCAAATAATATAAATATCGTTAGTTCGATTTTAACCTGATAGCAGAACATGTTATTATCCTTTTGTCACACGATATCTTGTTTGAATATAAGTCATGGTCCATGTCAAACTTATATTGTTCAAATATATAATTTCCCGATCACTAAGTAGACTAAAAAATTTAAATGACATTGATCACACTTTCAATTCATTCGAGCACGGGTATGCATTTTACAATCCTACTGATCGAGGGGCCCAATAAATATCTCTCTCATGCGAGAGGGACAAATTCCATCTTAATTATTCACTATTCTCTGCATAATTCTCATCATGTTCAAGCATAACCTTTATGATTATCTGATTAAAGATAACATTTGATTATGTCAAAACATGATGTTCCTTATGTAGGAAACCATAATAACCTCAGGTCAAAGGATTCAATAACATATCTATTATAAGATCACTTATGACACTATCCCATGTAGTGATCTCATAGTAGGTCTATCCAGTAACTTGTTCTCTAACAAGTATCTACAGATTTGATTTATATTACCATATATAATCATCTCATGATTATCGATCAAATCCATACTAGTCTTAATTTATCTTTATGCCCTTTAGAGATAAATGACTAAAGATGACAAGAATAACATAGTTATTCATTAACATTATAATAATGTGACTTGCCAATAATATTAATGTGAAGAAAACCATTATATAAATGAAAATGTAATGATTACATCAAGATCCAAATATTTGGCCTAGGGCATAACCACTAACGCAATATTAGGTACATGGTCTTGAAGATGCCTATACAGGCAGGAGAGGCCATCCTAAGAGAAAACTAAAAAGCCTCTAGGGAAACCTATATCTTTATGATAAAACAAGGAAGGTAGACTTACATGATAGAGCCAGGCCTTGAGAAGAAAGAAGAGGCTGAAAAGCCAAGAATGGACCCAAAAGGGGATCTGATAAGATGGAGCTATCAAACGCAAAATAAGTGCTGATCATTTCAGACATGACCAAGGCAGTGGAAGAGGAAGTTTTGTAGGTGCTGATGATTAATCAAGCCTCTTTTGTGTGGAAGCCAGAAGATATCCTTGGCATTGACCCAAAGGTCATCACGCACAAACTAAATGCTGATCCAAACCACCCTCCTATCAAGCAAATCTGAGAAGACATGCACCTGATTGAGAAAAGGTCATTTTAGAGAAAGTCGATAAACTCCTGAAAGCTGAAACTATCTAAAAAGTGGACTATCCTGATTGGCTCGCCAATGTGGTCTTAGTGAAGAAGAAGAATGGGAAGCTTAGAATGTGCATTGATTTTACTGATCTCAACGAATCTTGCCTGAAAGACAGCTAACCACTCCTGAATATTGACCAACTCATAAATGCTACAGCTTGCCATATGATCTACTCTTTACTCGATGCTTATGCTGGTTATCATCAAAATTTAATATGGTTAATGGATCAAGAGAATATGAGTTTTATCATAGATGATGGAACATTTTTGTATAAGGTAATGTCATTCATTCTGAAGAATGCTTAAGCAACGTGTTAGCGGCTGATGAATAAAATATTCAAGGATCATATCGAAGACTCTATAGAGGTATACATTGATGACATGATCATCAGAAGCAAGAACTAAGAAGAAATGTTACCAATTTTATCAAATGCTTTGGCACCTTGAACAAGTTTCAGATGAAGCTAAATCTAGAGAAATGCATCTTCGGAGTGCCATTCGGAAAGTTCCTAGGCTTCATGGTTTCCCAAAGGGGAATTGAAGCAAACCTAAAGAAAATCAAGGCAATTTTAGATATGCACTCCCTAAGTAGTGTCAAGGACATTCAGAAGCTAAATGAAAGAATTAGAGCCTTAGAGATATTCATCTCTTACTCAGCAAAGCATTGCACACCTTTCTTCAAGAAGCTAAGGAAGAATGATGTCTTTAGCTAGGATGTTAATTGTCAGAAAGCCTTTAAAGAACTAAAGAAATTTCTCACCAACCCACCATTACTGAGCTGATCGATTCCTGGTGAGACTTTTCCTTTACTTGTCCAGCTCAGGAGAGGCAATGGCAGCATTTCTGGTCAGGGAGGAGGAAAGCCAATAGATATCGATTTATTATGTTATCCAAGTGCTGATAGGGCTAAAACTGAGGAAAAGTCCGACTGTATAGTTGATTATCGCGCTAATTATATGCACTAGGAAGCTGAGATAATACTTTGAAGCTCATACCATAGTTGTCCAGTCCGATAAGCTCCTCAAAAAGATACTTCAAATGGCAGATCTGAAAGGAAAATGGTGGGATGGTCCATAAAGTTGCAATCATATGACGTCATATATGAGCCAAAGAGTGCAATTAAGGTACAAGCTTAACCAATTTTGTAGCAGAATTCACCAATGGTGAAACAACTAAGCAGCAGCCCAAAAAATATTTCTTGGGATATGGTTATCGATGGAGCCTCAAATAATCTGAGAGGAGGCATCGACATAGTAATAAGAGGTCCCTTGTGCATCACGATCAAATATGCCATAAGTAGGGTTGTGCAACGGTTGGGTTCGGGTCAACCCAAACCCGAACAACTCGAAACCCGAGGAAGCCACCAAATCCCCCCCGACCCGACCTTGTTTAAGAGTAGGGGCCCGAACCGACCAACCCAAGATTTGTCGGGTCCCGACCCTAATAACCCGAAAAACCCAAAAATTATATATATATATATATATATATATATATATATATATAAAAACTAGAATAAAATATAATTAAAGTTAATTAACATCAAAATTACATTAAATAACATAAAATCTAAAATCCTATTAAACTAATATAACATTCCACCATCATAAAACATATAAAATAAAGTTAAATAACATCAAAATTACATTAAATAACATAAAATTTAAAATCCTATTAAACTAATATAACATTCCACCATCATAAAACATATAAAAATTACAATAAACTAAAAATTATAAAATTCTTAAAACTTACATTACATAATAATTAATAATAATAAACATCAAAATCCATGGAGGTAACCATTCTTCGGTCTTCAATTTTTTCACGAACAACCTAATTATATATTATAAAATCTGTAGAGAGCCACAAAAACCCAGTCGGCATGGAGAATTAGCAAAACATCTCTCCCCAATTAACAGAGCAACAAAACGCCAGGAGAAAACCATTCAAATCTTAAGCCACTAGAGGTCCAATTAAAGATACTTCTAATTTTATTCTTAACAAATAACAAACAAACAAAGACTAAATTACAGATATATATGTATATGCAAATAACAGTAAATTGAGGAAAAGCTTAAAGTTAGTAGAGAATAATACATTAACAAAAGCCAACAGTTAATATATATATATATATATATATATATATATATATATATATATATATATATATTCCTTAGATTTTCATTTCAAGGAAAAAAAAAATCCACAGAGTTAAGAATTTATACAGAGTTAAGCAAGCTCCACAGTATGTGAAATACGAAAAATGGCAAGAAGAGGAGAGACGATGCTTACTTCTGGTGGCGCTAGGTGATGGAGAGATGTGACAGCGACCGGTGGTGAGTGATTCGGTGGCGCTAGGAGGCGGCATCGGCGGCACAAGGGCAAAAGAGATTTGGGATTTTAGGGATTTTGAGATAAGGGAAATCGAGGAAAATGGAAAAGAAGAACTAAAGTTAAGTTGAGTTTTGTTTTTTTATTATAAACTCTCTTTATTTCGGTCAGGTCGGGTTTACTCAGATTTAACCCGAACCACCTGAACCCGAACAGTCCCTATTTCTCACACCCGACCCGACCCGCATAACCCAAACAACACTACCCGATTTACATGTTCAGTTCGGGTCCCTCGGGTTGTTCGGGTCGGGTCGGGTGATGCACACCCCTAGCCATAAGTCTAAGTTTCAAGGCATCCAATATTGTGGCAAAGTATGAAGCATTTCTGCAAGGCCTAAGGTTGGTCAAATACATCCAACCGGAAAGCCTCAAGATCAAGAGCAATTCTCAGTTGGTAATAAGCCAAGTACTTGGAAGCTTGAAAGCTAAAGAAGAAAACATGAAGAAGTACTTGGCCAAGGTAAAAATATCATTAAAGGAGCTAGAAGATGTTGAGACAACATGGAGCCTAGAAAATATGCCCAAAGAGGACACCAACTCGGTTAATATGCTCGCCAAAATGGCAGCCTATAAATAGCAAGAAATTGAAGAAAATATAACGGCTGAAGAGCAATTCTCTTCTTCCCTTAAAGAGCGACAAGTAATGGAAATTGAGCAGTAGAAAAGCACATGTATGAACCCAATTATCCAATACCTTCAAACGGGTGAATTACCCAAAGATAATGCTGAAGCAATGAAGATCACAAGAAAGTCATTCAATTATTCTATAATTGACAATGAATTGTACAAGAAGGCATTTAGCTATCCATGGTTCAAATGCGTAACAAGGGAAGATGGGGACTACATCATCAGAGAGATCCATGAAGGCATTTGCAAGGTACATAAGGCCAACAGAGAAATAGGAAGAATGATACAACAAACCGATAATTTTTGGCTGAGCATCTTTAAAGACGCTTAGGAGAAGGTCAAAAAATGCCAGTAATCTCAAATCTATGGAAAAATTATCAAGCAGCCAACAATTGATCAATAATCGATCGGTGTCTCCGAGCCATTTGATCAATAGGGATTGGACATCTCAGGTCCTTTTTTCCAAGGCAAATGACAAATGAAATTCCTTGTTACAGCCATTGACCACTTCTCAAAGTGGATCGAAGCCGAGCCTTTTGTCACAATCACTGCCTAGAAGATTAAAAACTTCATATGGAAAGAAATTACTTATAGGTATGGCTTATCGAAGGATTTTCTTATGAATAATAGCAAGCAGTTTGACAGCTTGATCTTCAAAACCTTCTGCATTGATCTGAAAATCAACCTCAGATTCACTTCAATGACCTATCCACAGAGCAAAGGGGATAACTGAAGTCTCTAATCAAACCATCTTAAAGGGGTTGAAGAAAAGATTAGGATAAGCAAAGGGCAACTAGACAGAAGAGCTGTAAAGTTTTTTTGTGGTCTTACAGGACCTCACCAAGAGCTAGGACTTTACAAACTCCATTTCATTGGTGTATAGATCGGAAGCAGTAATACTAGTGGGATTGAAACTCCCTCCTATTGGCTGATATTCCACTTCGATCAAAATAATAAGCGAGAAAGAAGACAAGACTTGGATCTGATTGAAGAAAGAAAGGAAGATGCCTAAATAAGGATAGCGACTTATAGGCAAAGAATGTCCAAGTACCACAATAACAAGGTAAAATCAAGAACCTTCAATGTTGGGGATCTGGTCTTAAGAAAGACCAAAATCATCTTCGAAAATGCTGGAGTTGGAAAGCTCATGCATAACTAGGAAGGACCTTACGAAATCTCCAAGGTCCTTAGCAGAAGCACTTATGAATTAAGAGCCTTAGATGGTTCGGATATTCCAAGATTATGGAATGTCGATGTGCTTAAAAAGTACTAATGTAACATTATACTCCGATCGAATTGATTATTAAATATGCAAGTTATAGATTTTTTCCAAAGCTATTGCAAAATTAACTCGATGGACTTATTCACTTTATTAAACTTGATGATCGCTCCCATGTTAATATGTGAAAGTCACATCCGATCTGATTATTTGCTTCACAACTTTGATGACTATCTCTAAGTTAATTTGTGAAGTCATATTCAATATGATTATCTGCTTTACTTGATGGTTGTTCCTAAATTACTTTGCAAAATGATTACGATATCTGATAAGATTACTTGCTTAATAAATTTGATGTATGAAATTGGAAAATTTTCAAAGTCTTTTAAGTTTCTTAAGACTAAAATGCTAAGTTTAATTGATGGGATATTAATCCATTCAGATTATTATTGCGAGTGATAAGTAAAACAATAAAAATAGAAGATTGAGTCAAGAAAATAATAACTTCATTGATTTAAATTCTAAGTACAAAAAGTTTAAATTTACAATTCAAAATAAAAATTCCTATTCTAATCCTCTCTGTCTTTTTCTTCCTTAGGAACACCTCCATCCTTATCATCTTTGCCTTCATTGTCTCCGCTCTCTGGAGGAACCTTAGGAAAGGCGGTTGGGTCTGCTAAAAAGCTAAAATTGGCTTCAGGGAAGCATTGCTCACACTCGACTGTGATACGAGTTATGAGATCACTTTAAAGATCGGATAAATGATTTAGCATAGCACCCTCTTGATCAAATAACCCCCTCTAATGTGGTTCAAGAAAAAAGTGCTCCCTCTTATGAAACTCCTGTTAGACAGCTTCCAAGGAGTTAACCCTCTTTTGAAGCTCTTCCATTTCAGTTAAGATGCAAGAATGCTCCAAGGAGATCCGATGAATTTCTAAGGAGAGCTAAGAGTTATCAACATTGAGCTCAGAGATCTGCAAAATAAACTTTGAATTCTCTGCTCGGAGGCTCTCAGCATCCTTCGTCAGAAGCTCCAGCTTCTCATTAGCCATCCGCTCTGATCGAATCTTTTTATTTAGCACTTTCTTAACATTTAGGCTTTTGGTATAGAGGTGTATCCTCCTCTGGACTACCTGCTCAAGATTAAAAATACCAAGTTAGAAAATGTAAAGTTAAACGATAAAAATTGTTCAGTAAACGATGAAGAAACTCACTTTAAAAGACTTCTGTTGCAGTTTAGCGAGCTCTTAAGCAGCTGATGTGAACCAGCCCATCTCTTAAAAGTCCTTTCCAAATACTAAGCCGCAGCTGAGGAAGTTTAATACTTAAGGATCCAAAATAGAATACCCAACTTCCAAAGTTTTAAGCTAAGATCTCTTTCAAAGAAACAGACCTAAGATCAGGAGCTAAAGCAATAGCAGCGACTATAGCAGAAGAACCCTCGGGCTCCTTGAACAATGTTCGATCAGTGGAGGGATGGTACTGAAGTATGTGCCTCTTTCATCTACTTTGGAGCGTTCAACAGAGCTAGATGAGAAGTAGCAAGAGGAGTTTGCTTCTCAGCAGCAGCAACAATAGGATCTTGAATGGCGTCTGGCTGATAATTCTTCCCCAGCCTCTGATATTTGGTAGGCTGAGCGGATTGATCACCTATCGAGGTCGATTTCTTCTTTTTTAGCCTAGACTCCTACCTCTGTTTGGCTAGTTCAGCCACTTTCCTTGCCATCTCTTGAGGGTCTATGGAAGCTGCAAAATCAAATAAACCTAATAAGTATTTATTTAGAAATTTTTGTAACTTAGAAAATGAAAAAACAACTAACATATGTAGGATGATTAATGAAAATTCCTAAAGTTATAAGGGCCCATGTTCTACCACTCCTTTTCTAGAAGGACTAGGCCAGTCCAAGGAAGCTAGTAGGACCGCCGAGTTGGTCTAAATGTTGGAATGTTCCTCCACATACTTCATTAATTTTTCAACATATGTCTTGAAGATGCGAAGGCCACAAGCCAAATCCTTTAAAGAGTTAGTCTTGTTCGATCGGGTTAGGTTGACTACAAAGCCACCCTTTCGGCCCATCAAAAAATAATTCTCCTTGAAGCATTTCACCAAAAAAGAAAGGGAAAAGAGCTCCCTCTTTGTGCCTGATAGTGAAGTAGTACGCCGTCTCATCCTTCCGATCGAATAATTAGAAAAAAAATACTTAAAAAGCTTGAGCTTTAGAGCTAACTTATCCTGCTTGCATAACAACTTGAAATAAGCGAGTGTTCTCCACCCATTTGAATTTAGTTGGTTCGGCACTGTGATGCATATCAAACCCCGTAGGAATTCGGGTTGCTTTCGAAAGTTCACTTTTAGGACTCGAGACCGGATAGAGGTTCATAATACTCATGAAGATTGGTCGCTTCGCTATAGATAGGGAATCAACCCTCCTCTATTGTTAAAGATCAACCTACAAGGGCGTCGATTTGGGCACCAAGAGGTAGGTATCGTGGAGTCGCCACCCACCAGAACGTTGGGACATCACTTTTACTTATACTTCGGTTAAATTTATATAATTGAGTTTTTAAGATTAAATTAATATCTCTCTTCTCACACGATATATGCTATTAATTAAAGGTGCATTACAAGCACATAGAAAAGTGATAAATAAAGTAATAAATAAAATAAAATTACAAATGTCCCAAAACAAATACACAGTCCATAACAACAAGGAAATGAAATACATACATAAATCAGGGCAT
Source organism: Excoecaria cochinchinensis (assembly GCA_947683425.1). Taxonomy (NCBI): domain Eukaryota; kingdom Viridiplantae; phylum Streptophyta; class Magnoliopsida; order Malpighiales; family Euphorbiaceae; genus Excoecaria; species Excoecaria cochinchinensis. The sequence goes on along the minus strand of CANTUQ010000153.1, from coordinate 1,828,909 downwards.
TCATTTGGATGGGAACATTGGTCCCCGCATACATATTTATAAAATAGAAGAGTTCCTTGGACAGTTTTAGAAAACCAGGATGAGCGATTCCATTTTGATAAATAGGAACCCTTCTTTGGAAGTGATATTTCTTTGATGAAAATTAAGACATTGGTCCTATTTTATTAAAAAAGTCCCAATTAGTTAATAAAATCCTTTGATGAGGTTTTTATGTTAACGTGCAGGAAAATCTTTTATTAACATGAGTCCAAATTAGAATAAAAAAAACAAATAAATTAAATAAAACACATAAGAGAAACATAACCAGTCCAGGTGTGGCTGGAATACTTCAACCTCTAAGTCTCCATTCCCGCGAAGAACGCTCACCAAAAGAAGATTTTAGGTAAACAAAATAAGGAGAAAATAACTCGTTAGTAAAGTGATAAAAATATTTAAATAAATAACTATTTTAGAATTAGAGGAAAATAAAGGCAATAAAAATAACATGAAAGCCAAAAAATAATGTCACGTGCTCAACAAAAGGCAATTAAAATAACATGTATAATATAGCATCAAAAGATGAAAAAAAATACATGAAAATGAGCAAGAGAGGGCCAAATAGTGCCCATAGACGGGCCCGTGAGGGATATATAGGCAACCAAGGGAGCGATCGATGGGACAGAAGGGTCGCATTATATCCCGTCGCTCGTCCTCAACCATTATTCCCATCGGTCGATCCTAGGAAAATAAATTAAACCTCCATCAAAGCATTTTTCACCTCAAAACTCATGCCCAAAAGGCCTCAAACATGCATATTAAAGCCTAAGAATGAAACAGAAATGCTTATAGAGGCTCAAAAATCGATTCAAATCAAGAAATATATAAAACATAAAATTACGTATTTGAAATTAAGAACATATCACATATTATCTACTTGAATTTAAACATGAAATAGTAATGATTTGGGCCCAAAATATTTACCTTCAGATTGTGAGATGCCTAGAGAATGGAAGTGAGCTCGTTCCTTCCTTGAATTTCCAAAAAACATATTTGAAATTTAGAGAGAAATCTCTTTCTCTCTCAAGAAAATGTTATTCCCTTTTTGTTGATTTCTAAGAGAGATTTAGACTCTAATAGACGATCAAATCTTAAAGAACATGATGAAAAAAAAAACGTTTTCTAGAGAAAATCTTTTATGTTTTCTCTACAAAAGCCTAAATTTTTCCCTTTTCTCTCATTCTCTTTTCCTTTTTTCTTTTCTTTTCTTTCTTTCTTTTTTACTTCTACCGTTTCTTCTCTTTAAAAAATCTCCCTTTTATTTCTTTTCTTTTTCTATTTATACCCAAAAAATCAGAATCCCTAATAAAACTAGATTTTCCTTAATTTAAGAGAAACAACCCATACCTTCTAAACCTAATCCCCCTTTTTTCGCTGTTCCGCATAACGTGGTTCTGCAAAAGGAAGATCGACAGGCTTTGGTTGACCACGGACAGACAACTCTCAAAGGCAGGGCTCTAAATTACAAAAATGCCTTGGACGAGCATAACGCTCCAAAGACAAGTAGGGGAAAACGGTGACAGACAGGCGTCGCCCAATAAGGGATGGCTGTCCGTCGGCTAAAACTCAAAAATTTTGCATTTAAAATCTCTTTTAGCTTCGAAGAAAATGCAGAAGGATAGAATCATAGAGGACCTTCAAAAATTATGAAAACCAAGGATGGAAACTGGCACTTTCTGTTCTCCACCTGTGATACAAATATCATTATCATCATTGAGTAATCTTTGATCTGGGCTGCCTCGAGACCCGGTGTCTACAGGTGCGATCCCATAGCCCTGAAGCACGCTAATGTCGAAAGCATCGAGCAACAACCTCAATCTGAAGTCTAAACCGAGCTGGTGATAGATGAACCGCTCATTCTGATCCTTGCCAAATTGCCCCTCTAACATTAACATGGAGTGGATAGGCCATGACAAAGACATCTTGAGGCAATTTTTACTTTGCCTTAATATGGGCAACCATTGAAGGTGCCAATTTAGTGTGTTTGCCTATGGGGTCCCTAGTAGCATATGTCTCTAAAAAGCTAGTGTTTGATTCGAGGTTATTTCCAGCAGCCATTTTTAAATGAAGGTTAAAATAACTATGAATAATCCTTTCAGTATCTTGTATGATTTCTAAGGTATCAGTAGAGGAAGTCGAAGATGCAGGTTTTAAAGAATCAGATGAAATTTATATAAAACAAGAGGACATGTGAGAAAAATTTTCTTACTTGGAAGAAATAGTAGAAAATGTGCAGAAATCCTCGAAGAACTTAAAGAATTTGAAAGGAAAAATGAAGAAGAAGAATTCCAAAAATAAAGGTTGTAAGTTTTGTAAAAGTTGGAAAAATGAAATAAACTACCTATTTATATGAAGATAAAACTTCCTTAGCAAGCTAACCGATGTTCAGATTGAATTTTTTAACTGGTACCCAAGGGAAAGAGGTGCAAGATTGAATTTGTTAATGTTATGCTAATGAATATTCCAAGTGTTGAATGAGTTTTTGACTTTAAAAACTAAAAAAAAAACATTAAATTGACAAATAACTAAAAATTAGCAGTTAATTAATGAAATAAATTGCAAACGTAAACAACAAACTTAAGACAAGAAAAATAGTATTAAAGTCAGTTAACTAAAAACCCTGCTAAAGAATACCTATCCTCCCAAAAATTACCATGTAAAAACTCTAAAAGAATGACATTTGCTCAAGGTGGACAACGCTTCTATACCCAAGCCTACCAAATCTGAATTTAACAATTCTAATCAATAAACTTACCAAATCTAGATTCAGTTCATTGATTAGCATCGGTTCGAGCTACCAAATCCTAAATCTGAGATAACCTACCAAATCTGGGCTTAGTTCTCTACAGACTCATTCATCTTCCACAGATCTGAACCTAGTAACACCATCAAAAATAATCTCAACCTACCAAATCTGGGCTTAGTCAAGAAAATAAATGAAATGAATCACAAGAACAGAGCATTATCAAACCCATTCATTTAGATCACCAATCTAGACTAAATCTAAACAAAATGATTAAATCATCAACATATAGAGAGAAATAATAAGAAATATGAAACCAGAGCAACATGTATAAGCAATAAGAATAGAGTTTTCACGTGTATGAAGGGGATTCAAGGAATCCCTTAGCAAGTAAAAGACTACTCACTCATGGTTAGAATAAATATTGAAATAGATGAAAAGAAACTGATATTACCCATTACCAATCTGAATCTGAAGTTCTTACAATGTTAAAAGCTGTTCTTCAATCTAAATCAACTATTACAACTCAAAGTTCCCACAAAAAAATTATGGATTCTAAAGCTAATATAAGATGAAAACCCTAAAACCAAGTAACAAAATGTTAAGAATAAAACCTTAACTTTAGATTACAGAGAAAAATAAACAAAGACAAAAGTTGTTTGGAAAAGCAAGACCAGATCATCAATTTTTGGATTTGCAGACATAAATAAAAAATCATGTTACACGGCATTATGAAAATTCTTACTGCCATGTAGAGTTAGTTACAGCTAAAAATGATAAGTTACACGGTGGTAAGGAATTTCCTAACCGCTGTGTAAACAGCTCCTAGATGAAAACTCTGAAATCTTTCCAAGTTTACATGGTGGTAAGGCATTCCCTGCCTGCCGTGCAAATAGCTTCTGGAATGCAATTTGGCTCTTTAACACTTTAAAGGGGGTAAGGTACTTTCTGCTCGCCATGTAAATTCCTTGAATTCTTGGATTTCTCGATTATGCAGTAGTAAGGAATTTCTTACTGCCATGTGACAATCTATTCCCGTGCTTCTTGGCTGCTTTCTAATACACGGCGATATGGAATTTCTTACCACCGTGTAATTCATCAAAATCTGCCAAAACTCGCTAAAAATGCTCAAGTTAGTCCATTTCAAAACCTAAGGTCACTTTCAACCAAAATAACCTAAAAATAACAACTGAAAGACTCTAAAATCAACTAAAAATAACATGAAATAAAGCATAAATGTGGACTTATCAACAACCCCACACTTAGCTTTTTTTCTCGCCCTCGAGCAAAAATTGAATAAACTACATTCTCCAATTTTCTCACAATTTCCAACAAGAATTTAAGAGTTTCCAAACAGAAAAATAACATTTAGCAAGTTCCACTAAATAGAGATCTCATTCCTACAAAGTGTCCAAACGAGAAAATATACATAAATTTCCATGTGGGTGTGTGCAAAGGCCAAAACGAATTATCACTTTTAAAAGCACAAACTCCAGTACATTCCAATATCAAGCTAAAAAAAATAATGTGCATAGATATACACATACACCGTAAGCCTCTTCTTTAGCACTGGAACCACAAGGGTTATCTCCGTTAAACAACTCAAAATAGGGAAGAGGATCAAAAAGACTTACATTAAGGTTGTAATGTTCGGCTAGGGTATTGCCTAACAAGAAAAGATTAAGTTGACAAATAAAAAATAGCCTCCCTCTACCCAAATTTACCACTTAACTATCAAAAGCATCAACCAACCTACCAAAATATTCACCATTACCTGCCAAAACTAGAATACTCAAAATGCTTGACAACTAAGTACAAGAAAAATAAACAAGAGGAAAAACACTAATGGTAATTTTTTTTTTAATTTAAAGAAACTGCAGAATTTCCTGTTCTTTGAAGGTACCCCACACTTAGAATTTACAATGTATGACTAGCTCAAAATTTGCAATTACTTTTCAAATTTTTTTTATTTTTCTTAGCTAGTCTCTTTCTTCATGAAAAATAGCTCAAGTACCAACTACTTTCATTATTATTACAATTTCAACTTGATTCTAAATTTAGCATTAACAATAATTGGCAATACCCTCATTCTCACAATTCAAACTTCAAAATTTGTCACTACGCCCGAATTTCTCTAATAATAATGTCCCTTTCTCATCTTTCAAATGCTATCCCAACCCAATCCTAGAGTGACTAATGCTTAGAAGGTAGAGACAAAAATATTTAGACTAAATCGCAAATTATCGAGTGTAACAATAAAATACATCATAGTACGCATTAAGAATACCAATTAAGCTTAACGGGCCTAGCAATGGTCAATAATTACTTAAGATAGGATAAAAAGTTAATTGAATCTAACTCACAAAAAAAGGCTGCCTTAATCATTTCCCAATTATTGCTTAAGTTGCTATATGGCTTTGAAGGGTGATCATAAAGGTTCTAATGCTCTTAGAATTCCTAACTTAATTGTTTTCATGCACTGGTTTTTCTTGACAACTGGCGTATGTGCAATGAAAATAGGAAATTTAAATGCATGCATCAAGTTCGAAAACTAAGTTAAAAAAGATAACCTTAAACAGCAACTAACTCTCTTGCTACTTAAAAGTCCTAAACAATCCTATTCAAAAATAAAAACTTAAGAAATATTCCAATTGGAGAGACAAATAAGGGCTAACTAAACTAAGCATGAAGCAATTCATAAGCTCAATTAAAATAACACACAACACAACTATATTAAAATAGAAAAGATAAATCATTAACTAGATTACAGGAGAAATAAACTAAAGTGCAAAAACAAAAATAACTCTAACAAAAAGGCAAAACAAAGTAATAAAACTAAAAATAATGATAAAAACTAAAAATATTAGTGGTTCAGAATTTCAAACATCTTACAAAATCACAACTCACACTTCACCCCACACTTAAAAATTTATTGTTCCCAGCAATTAATCAATTCATCAATTTAAACAAGATATTGAAATTAAAGTTCTGATAGAAAGCACTCCCATAAATCGGTAGTGGTGGAGGAAATCTCGCTAAGATGCTCATGTAATAATGCTCAGCCTCCTGCCTTGATAGCTCCAAATATCACTCCAATCGCTCCATGATGTGCTATTGTAGTCCCATCCGCTGATCGAAGGCATTCATCCTTTGTTCTTGCACATCCAGCCAACCCATAATCTGAGCACGCTCTGTTTGAGCAGTCTCCATAAAGTGCATCAATTGATCTACCTGTAACACCCGGTCGTTGCACCGTCTCAGATGGTGCTCTCGGAGCTCTACTTCCATCACGATTGCTTTGGATAACATTGGATCTTCTGCTTTCCTGTTGATTCTGGTCCTCTTGTCGACTAGGGCAAGTTGCAAAACGATGCTCCATACTCCCGCACTTAAAACATGCCCCGGTGATCTTGCGACATGTACCCCAATGGTACCTATGACAATGCTCACATTCCGGCGCTCGATTTCCTTTACTAACATGTGGGGCCACACTTCCTACTTCAGAAGGCACCTGAACAGACCCTCTATTTCTTTGTTCAATTGCAGCACCCTTAGCCTTCTTAGTACTCACAACTCCCCCATCCGGTGCTCTCCTCTTCTGTGCTATCTTCTGCTTTACCAGCTCAGATTCTTCTAACTTCATCGCTGCAGCTACAAGCTGATAATATCCCACTGGTTGCAATACAATCATCGCAGTCAAAGGACCTCTGAACACCTCACGAAGTCCCTCAAGAAAGTGCCTACATCTGAACTCACCAGTCAACAACTGCTCGGGTACATACTTACTCAGCCGATTAAATTCCTTGTCATATTCACTCACAGTCATTCCCCTCTGCTTCAAACTAATAAACTCTCTCCACTTCGCTTCTTGGTATGCCTTTGTCACATACTTTTGCTCAAACTCTTGCTTGAAATATTCCCATGTCAATTCAGCTGGTCGTTGAGGATTCCTCATCACAAGTTCCCACCAATCATATGTTGATCCCTGAAGCAACGATACTGCACATAAAGCTCTCTGATCTGCGGGACATCTAATCTCTTGCAAAATTCTACCTACTCTCTTGAGCCAAAACTCAGCCACATCTGATTCATCTAAGGCAGTCCCATGAAAATCCTCTGCTCCTCTTTTTCTTAACAATTCAATTGGAGCCTTAGGAGCAGTCAACCTATCAACCACTTGCAATAACCCTTGCACTAATGCTGGATCAAAACCAACTCCTCTATTTGCACCCACAGCTGGTGCAGGTTCCTGTGCAGGCCTATCCTGTCTCACTGGATCACCTCCTCTGCTCGGACTATCTCTACGACCTACATAGACACTGTCCATTGTGTCGCCCATATACTCACTTGGATCCGACTCCATACAAACACTACAAAACTCAAGACATCTGCATTAGGCCACTATACAAAACTGACTCTCATGTATAGACTCGACTCTACACTCAAACAATCACAACATAACCCAGAACCACCAAACCTGGGCTCTGATACCAAGCTGTAACACCCCGCCATCCCCGTTGGAAGGATATCGGAGTGCCACGCGGACGGACATATAAACGAATCCAAATACATACTAATAAATAAAATAATAGATGAGAAATAAAGAAACTTTTAATTATATAGCAGTAAATCCTGTAACATATATCATATCTATATCGTTTTTACAAAAAGAGGCTCGTAAGCAAATACATATAGCAAAGTGAATATTTTGTAAAGGAACAAATATTATTTTTGTATATGTATTTGCTTACGAGCCCCTTTTTGTAAAAACGATATAGATATGATATATGTTACAGGATTTACTGCTATATAATTAAAAGTTTCTTTATTTCTCATCTATTATTTTATTTATTAGTATGTATTTGGATTCGTTTATATGTCCGTCCGCGTGGCACTCCGGTATCCTTCCAACGGGGATGACGGGGTGTTACACTACCCATGAGTGCATCTGTGCTTAAGTCGCCTGCAAGCTCTCTAAATGAGTGATCAGCTCAGAAATATTCTTAGTAAGCATGGCAGAAGTGGCCCCTTCAGTAGCAGCAGCAACACCCTCAGGTGCCTCCTCTTCCTCTGAAGCCTTAGCATCCTCTGCTGGCAATTGCACCCTGCCTCTCTCTACCAGCCTCAGATATTCCTCTCCGGTCGATAAACTTACCCTATAAAAATTATCATGTGCGTCCACAATGAGTCTCAAATTTTTTAACATTTTGAAATCCATGAGAGGGCTAGGTCCTAGGTCTGAACCCAATGGAGTGTGGCCTACTTTCTTGGCCAATACAATTATAATCCACCTTATGGATATCTTCTTTACTTTGGTCTGGGTTTCCTTGCAGGTCTTCGAACTTCTTTCACAAAAAATAAGCTCCATTCAGCTTAATTTTGTGAATCATACAGTGCAAGAATAGGGCTTCAGCTTGGTTAACCACTCTGGTTATCCCGGTATGTCCGTAAAAAGAGAGCAAAGAAATGATGTAGGATTCTAAGAGCAGGACTCCTCAAATGATGGGATTTAGATAACCCAGTCATGAACTGAGTTGCAAAGACAAGATCTCGAATGGTAGCCCAATTTGTGAGCCTATCCGAGTCTGGTAAATGCCTTGCACCATTCACTAGAAAATCAAGAGCTTCAGAGTGGTACATCCTGATTAGGCATATCGATATTCATATTTTAATTCTCTTGATTCTCCCTCCTTCTACGATGAAAAATCTGCTCGATTTCAGGGTCAAATGGATATAATTGTTGAAGTCTCAATCTGCTTATGTGCCATTAACACTTGAAAAGTATGAAAAAATAGAAAATTAACAAAATATAAACACATAAAACTAATAAATAAAATCTTAAACGTTATTCCTCGGCAACGACGCCAAAAACTTGACCGGTACTCAGTAAGTGTACTAATCGGTTAGTAATATAGGGAAATGTAATTATAACCCACAAGATATCATACCTAAGGAAAAGGGGATCAAGATTGAATTTGTTAATATTATACTAATGAATATCCCAAGTGTTGAATGAGTTTTCGACTTTAAAAACTGAAAAAAAAACACTAAATTGACAAATAACTAAAAATTAGCAGTTAATTAATAAAATAAATTGTAGAAGTACACAATAAACTGAAGACAAGAAAAACAGTATTAAATTCAGTTAACTAAAAACCTGCTAAGGAATACCTATCCTCCCTAAATTTACCATGTAAAAACTCTCAAAACATCACATTTGCTCAAGGTGGACAACTCTTCTATACCCAAGCCTACCAAATCTGGATTCAGCTATTCTAATCAATAAACTTACCAAATTTAGATTCAGTTCATTGATTAGCATCGGTTCAAGTTACCAAATCCTAAATTTGAGATAACCTACCAAATCTGGGCTTAGTTCTCTACAGATTCATTCATCTTCCATAGATCTGAACCTAGTAACACCATAAAAAATAATCTCAACCTACCAAATCTAGGCTTGGTCAAGAAAATAAATGAAAAAAATCACAAGAACAAAGCATTTATATGAATTAATCATCAAACCCATTCATTTAGATCACCAATCTGGACTAAATCTAAACAAAATGATTGAATCATAAACATATAGAGAAATAACAAGAAATATGAAACCAGAGCAATATGTATAAGCAATAAGAGTAGAGTTTTCACATGGATGATGGAGATTTAAGGAATCCCTTAGCAAGTAAAAGAGTACTCATTCATGGTTAGAGTAAACATTAAAATAGATGAAAAGAAATTGATATTACCCATTACCAATCTGAATCTTAAGTTCTTACAATGTTAAAAGTTGTTCTTCAATCTAAATTAACTATTACAACTCAAAGTTCCCACTAAAAAATGATGGATTCTAAAGCTAAGATAAGATAAAAACCCTAAAACTAAGTAAAAAAACATTAAGAATAAAACCTTAACTTTGGATTACAGAGAAAAAGAAATAAAGACAATAGTTGTTTGGAAAAGTAAGACCAGATCCTCAATTTTTCAATTTGCATATATAAATAGAAAATCATCTTACACGTCGGTATGGAAATTCTTACTACCGTGTAGAGTTAGTTACAGTTGAAAATGACAAGTTACACGGCTGTAAGGAATTCCCTAACTACCGTGTAAATAGCTACTAGATGAAAACTCTGAAATCTTCCCAAGTTTACACTACAGTAAGGCATTCCCTGCCCTCTGTGTAAACATCTTCTGGACTGTAAGTTCGCTCTTTGACACTTTACATAGGGGTATGGCACTTTCTGCCCGCCGTGTAAATTCTTTGAATTCTTGAATTTCCCGATTACATGGCAGTATGGAATTTCTTACTGCCGTGTGAGAATCTATGCACATGTTGCCTAGCTACTTCCTAATACACGGCGGTATAGAATTTCTTACCGCCATGTAATTCATCAAAATCTGGCAAAACACACTAAAAATGCTCAAATTAGTCCATTTCAAAACCTAAGGTCATTTTCAACCAAAATAACCTAAAAATAACAACTACAAGACTCCAAAATCAACTAAAAATAACATGAAATAAATCATAAATGTGGACTTATCACAATTCAAAGCTACCACTTGTCACAAAATGATTGGCCAACTTAAAAGAAAAAGAGCTACCTATACTAAAATCGAAGCGACATCATTAATGGGCGTGTTGGACAAAATGTCTCCATTAAAGAACTGACTAAACGGTCAGAAAGCAAAATGACAGATTCAAATTTTGAAATTTGAAATTCAAAACAAATTGGTAAATTGAACAGCCAAAAGACTTTAATGTTATTTTTATTTTGATTCGATCAGATCTTTTGAGGGGATAAATGATAATAGCATTATCAATTGGGCCTCAATCAATCTCAATCGAAGGCCCAACATGAACCAAAAGCCCAGAGACGCAAGGCTTAATGCGTGACACACAACCATCTAGGAGCTAGCGGCACAGCCTGCCCAATCGAACTAATAGGGCATGCCTCCTATCAAAGTCCATTGACACGGTGTAGTGCCCATGCCCCCTACCTGCTCCTTGTCACATCATCGCTCACCTGCTCTGACACCTGAGTAGACCCACTCTTAGTACTCAAGTGTTTTCTCACACCCACTATAAATGGCCCAAGGCACTCAGGTTATGTATTTCTACTCAGTGAAAGAGCTATCTCATAGTCCTCTAAAAAACAGCCTGTTGTAACTCTGTCTACTACTGAGGCATAATTTGTAACTGCTACTTCTTTTGCATGTCAAGGTGTATGGATGAAGAGAATATTAGAAAAGTTGGGTCATTCTCAAGACAAATGCATTACAGTATTATGCAACAACGGTTCTACTATCAAGCTATCCAAGAACCAAGTCTTGCATGGACACAACAAACATATTGATGTAAGATTTCATTTCTTGTGTGATTTACCTAAAGATAGAGTAGTTGAACTAAAGCACTGTGGCACTCAAGACCAAATCGCAGATATTATGACAAAACCACTTAAGCTTGATGTATTCTTGAAGTTGTATAAGTTACTGGGTTTATGTGTGGTACCATGTGTAAACTGAATGCAGTACTGCAATTAGTTTAAGGGAGGAATTGTTGAGTCAATTATTGTTAAGATTTCTTTCAGCAAATAATCCCTATTATTTAGGACATGTAGTTAGTGCTTTGATTATTTCTTAACTAATTACCACGTTTTTAGGACTTGTAAAACGTGGGTTGTTCTTTATTTCTTTTTGTAAGGCTTATATAAGCCAAGATTTTGTTTTTGAATTCAATAAGAGAGACTCACATCTTTGAGACTACTATAGTCACATCTTTACCACATCTTTGAGACATCTTTGAGACTATAGTTTAGACACAAAGATAAAAGTCTCAAAGATGTAAGTCTCTGTTATTGAATTCAAAAACAAACTATTGGCTTATATAAGCCTTACAGAAGGAAATAAAGAACAGCCCACATTCTACAAGTCTTAAAAACGTGGTAAATAGTTAAGAAATAATCAAAACACTAACTACATGTCCCAAATAATATGGATTATTTGCTGAAAGAAATCTTAACAATAATTGACTCAACAAAGTTCATATAATACCATAATTAATTAACAATCAAATTGGCAGATTGGACCGAGAACACCATATCCTAAAGATTATTCTTACAATGCATGTTAGAAAGCCATGCGATCTTTCAACTGCTCTCGCAAACATTCAAGTGCTCGGGTATGGATCTATTCTTACGGGTTGATTTCACCCATGGTCACTCAACTTATCACTTATCGCGCAAAAGTAACCGACTTTTTTTTTCTTACTTAAATGTCACTGAACTTTTAACATTATTGCACAAAAGTCATGTTGACCGGAATCCGGCGACGACTCTTGCCGGATTGATAAGTTCAACAAATACTACATTTAAATTAATTTCACTCACGGTCACTAGACTTATCATTTATCTCGCAAAAGTAATTAACTTTTTTTTTTCAACTTAAATGTTACTGAACTTTTAACATTTTTGCAAAAAAGTCATCAATCAGGCAAGAGTCGTCGCCGGATTCCGGTCAACATGACTTTTGTGCAATAATGTTAAAAATTCAGTGACATTTAAGTAAGAAAAAAAAATCGGTTACTTTTGCGCGATAAGTGATAAGTTGAGTGACCATGAGTGAAATTGACCCCTATTCTTACTATCATTATAAATAGCTCATTCATACGAATAGGGTAATGTTTTCATATTTCTTTCTCTGAGATTTCTCTTTCTAGACATTGTGCTAACTTAATGTTCAGAATATTTTTCTCAGTCTGATCGGGCACTCACTTTCATTTATAGGAATCTTACAGCTACAAGCTCCTCTTATCCGATAAGATTCTTTTACATTAATTGCTTTATACTTTCGATCATTTAGGTGTTATCGAATATGATCTTAATTCAATACAAAACAAAATATACATTATCATAGGCTTTTGTATCCACAAAGGAGGGCCTGGTCTTCCTCTACATTCTTTCAATCAATTTTCTCTTTTTGAACTTTGGAACTTAGAAGACAAGCCCAAAACTCATCGGATCTACACAAAAATATAGCATCTGAAAATATACATATTATTATTATTATTATTATTATTATTATTATTATTATTATTATTATTATTTAATGAAGATATTTTAGATTTCCAAATTAATTGTACACATTTAATGATTTAAAATTAAAAATTTTAATAATTTTCCTTTTACCTGCCAACCTATTTAGCAAAATGTATTCCAAATACTGAAGTCTAAATACATCTCATGTATTTTCAATCATGAAAGATTTAAAAAAAAAATGTTTTAGCAAATGCAACTAGCATTTAATATTTACTATAACAATCACAATAAAATCACACACAGAAAATCTCAAATTAATAAGAGAAAACTTTATTTTACCAAAAACAGAAAAAAAAAATCATGGCTAGATTCTTATTTTCTTAAGACATGTATTGTTCTGTTCTTAAAAATGACTCCACTAAAACATTTAAATCATCCTATTAAAATATTTTGATTCCACTAAAATATAAAATTCAGTCAATATATTTATACGAAAAATTCTGATATGTAATTTTTAATTCCATTGAACCAATCTTTTTTGCTACACCCTTGTTGACAAGTATATACATAAATAACATATAAATAATCATATCATATTAATTTTTTTTTTTATAAATATAAACCAACAAAAAGGATATGACTAGATTTTACAAATGGGCAGTTCGAGTCAGATGTATTAATTTTGTCATATCATTTAGAGTTAAAACAATTTCAGGTTGTCAAATTTTTTAGATTAATTATACATGTAGTCACTTAACTTTAACTCTCCATAAAAAATAAATAATTTGTAAACAAAAAAAAATATGACCATTATTTTATTTTATTGCAAGTAAAATCAAATTGACCGAAAATTCAAACTTTAGGTCCCGTTTAGTTTAACTGACAGCACAACTGGTAGCTGATATCAGTTGCTGATAGTGGATAATTGTTGCTAATTGATGATTAGTGTTTAAGTATTTAGTACAATTATATAGAGTTTTGTTATTTGATTGTATAATTATCAAAATTGAAAATTTAAGAGTATATTTTTACAATATTAATTAATAAAATAAATACTAATATAACATAAAAATTTATAAATTGCCCAAACAATTATTGTAGAAAATATATTAATCAATAAATATAAATTTTCATGAATGCATGTAATGAAAATTTGGGATAAACCCATCTATAGGTACCTCAATTTGTCAATAAAAATTATTTGAGTACTTAAACTCTTAAAATAACCATATAAGTAAACTCTTAAGATGACCATATAAGCACCTGAACATGATTTTTATGCAAAAAAAATAAACATAAAAGCCGACATGACCGAACGCTTGAAGTGTTGGTTGTGGGTTTCCTCCACATAGTGGTGGGGCCCACATGTTTAAAAAAAAAAAGAAGAAAAGTCAAATAAATACAAAAGATTGGCTGCTGAATTGATTTTGTCAAAAATCAATTGCTGCACGATACTCTTTTATTCAAAAATAACTGCATGAATAGTATACTAAAATGCCTATAAATAGGCATTAGCTGCGCAGTTTACAATTAATCTAATCCTAAGAATAAAGAATTGAGAGTGAGAGAGAGAAAGAAATAGTTTAGAAAAATATTTGGGGTATTTTTCTAAAAGGGGAGTGACAAAATAGTGAGTTTGGGAAATACTTGTATGCCACTATTTTGGGTTTATCTCAAAATTATTGTGTTGCTTTTCTCTCTTGTACCCATTAATTTTATTAGTGGAAGAAATATTTTCGGAGTTTGTCCCGTGGACGTAACCCAAACGTTTTGGGTGAACCACGTTAAATTGCTGGTGTCTATATTTTGCTCTGCTAATTCATTTTCATTTATCTGCTGTGCCCAACAACTGGTATCAGAGCTAAAGTTATGTCTTAGTATGCTCTGTGGTTGCAGCATAGACTGATCTTCCACATCAGAAAAGATTTTTTCTTGGTTCGGCTATTTGTTTCACACTGCATCGGGACTACTATCTGAAAAAGTAGCGAATTTTGGAGAAACAATTATATTGCCGGGAAGAGAAAAATATAAGGAGTTTTTCGGTACGATCCGTTTCAAAAACGGGTGTAAAACGTGAAATTTGGTGAATAGTGGTACTGTTCAAAGTGCAAATTTTGCGTTCAAAATTTGCATGGTTTTGTGCCAAAATACTGTTCAGAGTACTGTAGGTGGGCCTTCAAAGCACTGTTTATACGTACGGTTCACGTATACAGTTACTATTCAAGTATACAGATACTATTCATACGTACAGACTGTTCACGTATACGATTGCTATTCAAGTATACGGGTACTGTTCATACATACGGCACTGTTCCCGTATACGGTTACTATTCAAGTATATGGAGTACTATTCATCGCTAGAAATTTTTTTTAGATCGAAGAAGTCCATCGAATTCCGATCTAAATGGAGGCAAAAATTAGCAGAATGATTTACTTAAATGGCTCAAACTACCACATCTGGAGTAAAAAGATGAAAGATCTTCTAATAGTAACGAAGATGCATTTGCCGGTGTTTGCCACAGCTAAACTAGAAGGTAAAACCGATGAGGACTGGAAGTTTGAGCATGAGCAGGTGTGCAATTTTATCCGACAATTTGTCAAAGATAATGTGTTCAATCACATTTGTAATGAGACAGATGCCAGAACATTGTGGAGTAAGCTGGAGACGTTGTACTCTTCAAAGACGGAAAATAATAAATTATTTTACTTGACCAAGTTGGTGCAAGTAAGATATAGAGAAGGCACTTCCTTGCCAGACCACTTGAACGAGATGGAAGGAATCCAGGATCAGCTAAACAGAATGGGAGTAAAGCTGGATGATGAAGTATTTGCTTTATTGGTGTTAGCCTCTCTGCCACAGTCTTGGGAGACTTTGAAGATCTCCATCACAAACACTGCGCCTAATGGTGTAGTCAATATGGAGATTGTAAAAAGTAGTATCCTGAATGAAGAAATGAGAAGGAGATCACTGGCCTCATCTTCTTCATCACAATCAGATGTTCTAGTTGCAGAATCTAGAGGAAGGACACAGTCTAGGGAACAAAACCCTAGAGGCAAGAGCAGAGGAAAGTCAAACAAATATGCCAATGTTGAATGCCATCACTGTAAAAAGAAGGGTCACATTAAAAAGTTCTGTAGAAAGTTCAAAAAGGAACAAGAGAACCGAAGCAGAGCTGTGAAGAGAGATGACAGCAGTGATGATGAGCAGACTAATATCGTAGATGAATTCAATATCATTTATGATGAAGATGTTATTAATCTTATATCTCAGGAGTCCAGTTGGGTACTTGATAGTGGTGCTACCATTCATGCTACATTCCGTAGAGAATTCTTCTCATCATATACATCTGGAAATTTTGGTGTTGTTAAGATGGGAAATGAAGTCATGTCAAAGATTGTTGGCAGAGGAGATGTTTGCTTGGAAACAGAGAATGGTACCAGATTAATTCTGAAGGATGTCAGGCATATTCCAGACATGCGCCTGAATTTGATCTCTGTACGCAAACTTGGAAATGAGGGATATTGCAGCTCCTTCATTTATGACAAATGGAAGCTTACAAAAGGCTCATTAGTAGTGGCTAGAGGTGAAAATCATACAACTCTGTATGTAATGGAAGCAAAGCTCTCCACCGACACAGTAGCAGTTGCAGCCGTGGAGAAAGACAGTACAATTGAACGGTGGCATCGGAGACTTGGCCACATGGGAGAAAAAGCAATGAAAAGCCTCGCCAAGAAGAAAGTATTGCCCGATATGGATGAAATGCACTTAGACAAATGCGTTGATTGTCTAGTTGGAAAGCAAAACAGAGTTGCTTTTAAAAGTTTTCCTCCTTCCAGAATGAAGAATGTGTTAGATCTGATTCATTCAGATTTGTGTGGACCAATGCCAAAGTCACTTGGTGGTGCTCAGTATTTTGTGACTTTCATTGATGATCATTCGAGGAAGACGTGGGTATATCTTCTGAAGACAAAAGATCAGGTGCTAGATGTCTTCAAAGAATTTCATGCCTCAGTTGAGAGACAGACTGGGAAGAAATTAAAATGCATCCGGACAGACAATGGTGGAGAATACACTGGGCCATTTGATATTTATTGCAAAGAGCATGGTATTCGGCATCAGATGACGCCTCCAAAGACACCGCAGTTGAATGGCTTAGCTGAGAGGATGAACAGAACTTTGATGGAGAGAGTCCGATGTCTACTCTCACATGCAAAGTTACCCAAGAGATTTTGGGGTGAAGCTATTCTCACTGTTGCACATGTGTTGAATCATTCACCTTGTACTCCTCTCAAGATGGATGTTCCAGAAAGAGTATGGTCAGGAAAAGATGTTTCCTATGATCATCTGCGGGTGTTTGGCTGTAAAGCATTTGTTCATATCCCCAAAGATGAGAGGTCCAAACTTGATGCCAAGACAAGACAGTGTATTTTTATTGGCTATGGTCAAGATCAATTTGGCTATAGATTTTATGATCCTATTGAGAAGAAACTTGTCAGGAGTCGTGATGTTGTATTTGTTGAAGATGAGACCATTGAAGATATTGACAAAATGAAGAAGGATGTTCCTGATTCCAATGGCGACTTATCAGATTTAAAATTAATTCCTCCAACACCGGTGCCAAGAGAAGTTGGAGATGAAGACCAGGTTTATCCACCTGATGATGATGCTCCTATAGAAGTTGGTTCTGAAGATGATGATGATGAAGATCAAGATGATGTTCCAGCACCAACACCTATGGCTTCTCCACCTCCACAAAGGAGAAGTGAAAGAACAAGATGGCCATCTTCCAGATATCCTCGTGACCAGTATGTGACTATTACTGAAGGGGGAGAACCTGAGAGTTATCAAGAAGCCATAGATGATGAATCCAAGCAGAAATGGATTGAGGCCATGCAAGATGAGATGAAGTCCTTGCATGAGAATAAAACTTTTGAACTGGTGAAGTTGCCCAAAGGCAGAAGGGCCTTGAAAAATAGATGGGTGTTCAGGATTAAGCATGAAGAACACAATTCCAGTCCACGTTACAAAGCCAGACTGGTTGTCAAGGGATTCAGTCAAAGAAAAGGGGTTGACTTTGATGAGATTTTCTCACCAGTTGTGAACATGACATCTATTCGAACTGTGCTAGGGTTGGCAGCAAGTCTTGACCTGGAGGTTGAACAAATGGATGTCAAAACTGCCTTGCTGCATGGTGATTTGGAAGAAGAAATATATATGGAGCAACCAGAAGGGTTCAAAGAAAGAGGTAAAGAGAATTACGTTTGCAAGTTGAAGAAAAGCCTCTACGACTTAAAACAGGCACCGAGACAATGGTATAAGAAGTTCGAGTCTGTTATGGGGGAGCAAGACTACAAAAAGACTACTTCAGATCATTGTGTTTTTGTGCAAAAATTCTCTGATAATGATTTTATTATCCTTTTGCTCTATGTGGATGATATGTTGATTATTGGCCAAAATGTTTCCAGAATTAACAATTTGAAGAAGCAGTTGAGTAAGTCTTTTGCTATGAAAGACTTGGGACCAGCAAAGCAGATTCTTGGCATGAATATTATCAGAGATAGAGGCGCTAAGAAATTATGGTTGTCACAAGAGAGGTACATTGAGAAAGTACTTCAGAGATTTAATATGGACAAGGCTAAAGCGGTTAGTTGTCCTCTTGCTAATCACTTTAAGCTGAGTTCTAAACAGAGCCCTTCTACAGACAAAGAGAAGGAAGAGATGGATAAAGTTCCATATGCTTCAGCAGTTGGAAGTTTAATGTATGCCATGGTGTGTACACGGCTAGATATCGCTCATGCAGTTGGAGTTGTGAGTAGATTTCTTTCAAATCCTGGAAAGGAACATTGGGCTGCAGTAAAATGGATTTTCAGGTATCTTCGAGGAACTTCCAAAATATGTCTATGTTTTGGAAATGATAAACCTGTGTTAGCTGGATACACAGATGCAGATATGGCTGGTGATGTGGATTCCAGAAAATCCACTTCTAGTTACCTTATTACTTTTGCAGGGGGACCTGTGTCATGGCAATCAAAGTTACAGAAATGTGTTGCACTTTCTACGACTGAAGCGGAGTTTATAGCAGCAACGGAAGCTTGTAAAGAGTTGCTATGGATGAAGAAGTTCTTGAAAGAACTTGGTTTGCAGCAAGACAAATATCAATTATTTTGTGATAGTCAGAGTGCTATTCATCTTGGAAAGAATGCTTCCTTTCATTCGAGATCAAAACATATTGATGTGAGATATCATTGGATAAGGGATGCGATGGAGAAGAAACTACTACAGCTTGAGAAGATCCATACAGAAGAAAATGGGTCAGACATGTTAACGAAAATTCTACCAAGACAGAATTTTGAGTATTGTCGGCTGGCTGCAGGACTAGCGGAGCCCCCCACCATATAGTCGGAAGGGGGAGAATTGTTGGTTGTGGGTTTCCTCCACATAGTGGTGGGGCCCACATGTTTAAAAAAAAAAAAGAAAAGTCAAATAAATACAAAAGATTGGCTGCTAAATTGATTTTGTCAAAAATCAATTGCTGCACGACACTCTTTTATTCAAAAATAACTGCATGAATAGTATACTAAAATGCCTATAAATAGGCATTAGCTGCGCAGTTTACAATTAATCTAATCCTAAGAATAAAGGATTGAGAGTGAGAGTGAGAAAGAAATAGTTTAGAAAAATATTTGGAGTATTTTTCTAAAAGGGGAGTGACAAAATAGTGAGTTTGGGAAATACTTGTGTGCCACTATTTTGGGTTTATCTCAAAATTATTGTGTTGTTTTTCTCTCTTGTACCCATTAATTTTATTAGTGGAAGAAATTTTTTCGGAGTTTGTCCCGTGGACGTAACCCAAACGTTTTGGGTGAACCACGTTAAATTGTTGGTATCTATATTTTGCTCTGCTAATTCATTTTCATTTATCCGCTGTGCCCAACATGAAGTACACATAATTAGAAGAGCATGAACATGTTGTTCACTGTTGACAACGGTTAAATTTTGAAAAAAGAAGTGAACATAGATGAAAACATAATAATTTGGATTGCATACCTTTATGCCAACCTCTTTCTTGCGTGATTCGTTGCCAAACATGAGCCTATTAAATGGAAAACAATCAGAGCAAGAAAAATAATAAAATCTATTGTAGAGTTCAAATTTAATGAACAAACGAGAAATTTGAATACCTTAGAGTGTTTTGAGGCATAAAACTCCAAAAAGATATGGAAAAATGTATTGGATGATTAAGATTATGAAGTGTATAATAGTGAGAAGGATAGGTTTAAATTTCAAGATAACCTATCAAAGGATAGAATTTGGTGGAAATGGAAGGAATTGAGCTCAAAGGTTTTAGTTTTGCTCTATTTTCCTTATGAATATTCTTGTGGCCACATAAAGCTTCAGCTGTAGTGAAGCCTCTCTGACAAAACACACACACATAGTATCTTCTTGTTCCCACATCATCATTGGCTTTCTTAGATCATTGGCTTGAGATGTATTAGCACTTTGAATCTTCAGTAAGATTTGATTCCATGAATAATATTGTTAAGTTATGGGTAAATTAGGGTTGGAGATTAAGTAAAGAGGATTAGGACACAAAGAAAGAACATAGGCAATGGGAAGTTACAATGAAGATGTGTTTTTGAACTTTGTTTATGGATTCCAAGTCTCACAATTAATTAAGAAGAAAATGAATTTCAACCTAAAACTTCATCTCTTATCAAGCCTCCTATCACCACCACACACCGCCGGAAACAGCAACACTGGCGTTATGAAATTGATTTTACTCGATTCCTTAGCGACCGGAGTTATGATAAAACTCCTTCCTTGCGAATCCAATGGTGGCGGTAATCAAGTGCCGATTATCATCTTCAAGGAGCTTCCATCGATGTTTTATGCTTTTGTAATCTCTATTATGTTAGCCTTCGCTAAAGCTTATAGCTCATTGTCAAGTAGCAGCAGAGGGAAGTTTTCAAATTATGAAAGATTTTGCAGGTGCTTCTCTCTTCTATTTGCTGCGTTGGCCATAACCATACTTGTCCAAATCGATTTTGCAGGAAATGCAAAATGGAGGCCTATTCATCACTATGGGCGATTTAGTTCTGAATCTTCATCTACCTAGCTAAGATTTTAAGATTTACCACTTTTCCCGTTTTGTTCCCTAATTAGCATTAATGGACACGTGTTATAATGTAATAAGTTCATTTGCCACATCAGCGCATCTGTAACTTACGCACATATTTTATTTCATGTTACTACGAATTTATGTTTATTTTTTGCATAAAAAATCAAGTTTAGGTGCTTATATGGTCATCTTAACAGTTTAAGCACTCAAATAATTTTTGTTGACAAGTTTAGGTGCCTACATATGGGTTTATCCAAAATTTAGTTACGAATTTACGAACTAATATAATAAAATATATATTAATTTTTCACTTAAAAATATGTATAAATTTGAAAAATTGATGTATTGATGTATAACAAAGAGAATATATGTATAAAAGTAATGGGTGATTTTGTCTTTATATTAATAAATCAACAATGGCTCCTTCAAAAAGTTGTCTTTTCAAAAGACAGTTGTTTTGGCATTAAATAACTAATTACTGTTGTTTTAAAAATTTTACTAAACATGTTAAGGGAACCGTTGAAAGAAAAAAGATTATCAACTCCCTTCCAACAGTTAAACCAAACACCCTCTTAGTCATTTGAGTGCTGATGTGAAAATCCATATAGAAATAAGATATTTCAGAGGAGATACATCAACATTTCATGTTGCCATGCATGCCACGTTGGGGTGAGAAAAAAATAAAAATTTAGTTAACCACAAAATCCATTTGAAATCGAACTAAATTTTTCTACTAATCAATCCGATAAACTCAATCTTGATTTATATTTTTAACATTTTCAGTTTCGGATTTTTAGCACCGGTTAACCGTTATGATTAACCATTTCATATTTATATTATATTTTTATTTTTATGCCTTAAAAAAATTTTCTTTTTTTATTTCTCTCTAAAACTTAAACCTGGCAATCGGGTCGAGTCGGGTGGGTTTGAGTCACTTTAGGTTGGCTCACTTTGGATCGGTTATTTCGGATTTGGGTTTTTTGGGTCTTCATATTTTCAAGTCGGGCCATTTCTTTTTTGGGTGGATTCGGGTATGATCTCGAGTCACAATTAGGACTAAAAAATCAGATTGAAAATCGAATCAGGCCGTACCATATCGAATCGGACTGAAAATTAAACCAAACCCGACCAAAAATAATTTGGTATATTTTGTTCAATATTGAAATAGAAATTTGGTTATATCATATCAATTCAATTTTCAATATTCAAAAACCGCTAATTTAACTGACCGGACTATTAGTAAAATTATGTCATTTTGATACCGAAACCTAGAGGCTGACGGTGATGGAGATAAATTGAGACAAAAAATACGGCGAGATGAGGAGAATAAATAATAGAAAAGAGAAGAAAAAGGCGATAAATTTGAAAGTTGAAATTCTAGCATATATATATATATATATATATAATCAAAATGACGTCATATTGAATTTCAGTTTATATTTTTTGAATTTTTTTCTTCTTTTATCTTTTACTTACTATTCTGGATGAGCAAAAAAAACACTTTATATATATATATATATATATATATATATATATATATATATATATATATATATTGTATTGAATTGCAGTTGACATTCTTTGAATTTTTTTCTTCTTTTATCTTTTACTTACAACTAGGGGTGAGCAAAAAAGTTGAAGATTTGGTTAATCGCAAAATCGGTCTAAAATTAAACCGATTTTTTCGGTTAATTGGTACGATGGACTCGGTTTCAATTTCTATTTTTAAGATTTATGGTTATCAATTTCAGTTTTGATTTTTGAGTAATGTTAACCGTTTAGTCCACAATTAACCGCTTCATATATATATTATATTTTTTTATATTTTAAGAATTTTTTTATTTCTCTCTTAAATTTACATAAAGTAATGTTTTAAAGTAATGCTTTAAACTTTAAAGTATATTTAAATTATATCATTCTCTTTAATTATATAGAGTGATCAATTAACCTTTATATATGTTATTTCTTTTTATATGTGCTAGTGTCTATATATTACTTGATAGCATTTAAATATATTTTCTTCCATTTTATAGTCTATGTTTTAACATTTAATTTTGTTCCAAAATTTTCTTTGACCTAGAATTAACCATGCTAGTTTTCAACAAATATCAAATTCACTTTATAATATTAGCTATTGTTGTGTTTAAATAATTAACCATAAGGAGTGGAACATGACTTTTGGCTAGTATATTATTTTTGTTTTGTAATTTTTATTTTAAATTACTTTGAACATTTGAAATTGAATTGAATTTTTTCTAATTTTTGTTTTATAATTGTATGGTAAATATTTTAGTGATTAATCAAAAAATATTGGTTAACCAAATCGAAAAAATCGAAATGGATGACTAGTTAATCGAATGTAACGGACTGATTAATGGTTAACGATTTTAAAAAATCAATATTAATTGACTGGTTAATTTTTTTTCTCTAATGGCCTAGTTAATCAGCCTGTACTCACCACTACTTGCTGCTTAAAATTTAAAAATTTAGACATTTGTTTTGCTCTCAATTAAATTGATTTTTTATATAAAAATTAGGATGAAAATATTAACAAAATGATTTAGTGTATATATATATATATATATATATATATATATATAATATTAAATATAATTTATAAATAAATATGAGAAAATAAAATTTAATTGAAAAAAATTCGATCACAGGTTCGGATCGGTTTTGGTTGGGTTTAAGTGTTTTCGGATAGATTTTTTGAGTTTTGATTTCGGGTCAGGTGCGATCCTAAATTTGTCGGGTCATTCGGGTTTGGATCATTCTAGTTTCCTCCGAGTTGGGTTACTTTTTTCGAATGTTCGAGTTGAGTCAGAAATTACCAAGTCTACTAGAGCTCACATATAATAATACTTTAATATATATTTAAATTATATGTCATTATCCTTAATTATATAGAATAATACATATATAGAGTAACCAATTAACCTTTATATATATATATATATATATATTAGTGTGCTTATGTCTTATTTGATAGACTTTAATGATATTTTTTTTATTTTAAAGTAAATGTTTTAACATTTAATTTTATCTAAAATTTTTTTTTGACCTAAAATTAAGCATGTTAATTCCCAAATCTCAAATTCACTTTATAATGTTAACTATTAATTTGTTAAAATAATTAATCATAAAAGTGGAGAATGGTGAAATTATTAAATTTTTTTGTAATTTTTATTTTGAATATTTTCAACTTTGAAATGAAATGAAACTTTATCTAACTTTTTTTTATGATTGTATGTTAAAAATTTTAGTGGTTAATCGAAAAAAATTGCTAATGAACCAATTAATTAGTCCATACTTATATCTAATACTGCGATATAAAAAAAATGCCATTTTATATTAAACCTCATGACATATCATGTTTTTAGGTATTCGGTGACGTGGCATAATAATATGGAATGTTAAAGTGTCATTTCTTCAATATTTCAGTCCTGCATGGATTATGTCAGCATGCAAGTGCCAAAATTTGAATTTTCAACAATTTTAATTTTACTTTTAATAAAATAATAGTTTTTTTTGTTATAAATACTTTATTTTTTAGCAAAATATTGGGTATAAATAACGTGACTACCGTCATAATTAACTCCATTTTTTTTTTTTTAATTGTGATGATTCTTGAGTTCAATATCACTATCACGTTACAGTTTAATTAAGTTAATTGAGTTTAAAGTTTAATTTTGCATCATAATAATAGTAATAATAATAATCCACTTCTACTTTAGTGATGATTGTGAATCTGTGATTGCAGTATGGATAAACATGAGAGGAAGGGAAATAGAAACGGAAGCTGGCAGAGTGGTGGATAAAGGGACAACAAAATTTTAATGTGCCGGTTGCAGGTAAATATTTGAATGGCTGAGATTTATTCCGAGATCGAATGGTGCATACTTAGTGTTGCTGCTTATGGGACGAAAACTGCACACACACACACACACAAAAGCAAGTCAGAAAACCACAAACGAAAATGGTAAAATTTGCCCCTAAAATACTAAAAATGGTACATACATATTTTTTAAGTAACTTCGAGCAAAATTTGATTATGATATATTAAAAATAATATATATTTGCTCCTGAATATATATTTTTGAGCTAAAATTATCCTTGTTATTACGTAATTGACTCAAATTTATTATTGTAACTAACGAGACTATAAGTAAGCAAATAGAAATACATATGATAAGTTAATTGAAATCGTATAAACTTGCCACATATGAATTGTAAATTGATATTCTATTTTAACTCTCGCAAAAAAAAAAAAAAATTACAATCAGACATTTTTTGTCGCTTACCTGAAATTCAATTATTTTAACAAGTTTAGCAAAAAAAACATTATACTTTTTTTTCGAGAGTGAAAAAATGGTATCAATATATAGTGCATATTTGGCAAATTTATGTGATTTCAATTAATTTTTTATGCATTTTTCCTTAAATTTGCCTATCTAAAATCTTGTTATGGAAGTCGTTCTCTCTAGCAAGTTTTTCTCGTCTCGCTGTGAGTGAGTGTGGTCGTATCGTTTATTGTCTTTTGTGATTGCTTTTTTGCATGTTCTTTTATGGCTTCCAATGTTAGTGAGAACATTGAAGGTCTGTGTGCCAATGTTTCCTTGGATGATGAAGCGGATGCCGGAATCATTTTCGAAGAAGAAGATCTCAATGCTCAATCTCTGTCCTTTCAATGGAGTTTAGTTGGGAGATTTCTTACTGATAAGGTCATTAATATCCATACCATGAAGAATACTCTTGCTTTCATTTGGCATCCTGTTCTAGGAGTTTTTATCAAGGAGTTAAATGGTAATCTGTTTATTTTTCAATTCTTCCATGAGCTCGACATTCAGAGAGTTATTGATGGGGGTCCCTAGACGTTTGATAATCACCTATTACTTACTCATCGGTTAAAGCCTGATGATCAACCTCACCGAATTCCCCTTTATCATGTTAGTCTTTGGGTGCAAGTTCATGACTTGCCAGTTGGGTTTATGTCCGAAAGAGTGGCACCGAGTATCGATAATTCTTTGGGAGGTTATGTTTGTGCTGATTCCAATAACTTTACTGGTACGTGGAGGAATTACATGCGATTAAGAGCTTTGATTGATGTCCGTAAACCTATACAGAAAGGGATGAAATTGAAGAAGGCATATGGCAACTGGTTCTGGGTTAAATTCCAGTATAAACATCTACCTCCTTTATGCTTCATATGTGGTTTGTTAGGACACATTAATAAGCTTTGCATTGAACTGTTCAAGGTAGGAGAAGGAGTAGCGTAGAAGAAATATGATGAATCTATCAGGGTTCCAAATCGTAGAATTCAAAATGCAGTTGGGAAGAAATGGCTGCGGGACTCAGCATTGGTGGGAGCAATTTTCCTCCGGTCAGTCACAACATCAGGATATGGTAGTTGATGAATCAAAAACGGTTGTTGAAATGGGTAATGGAGTGAGTCGTGGACAGGAGATGATTGCAAGGGGGGCGATTCTGGGCTCTTCTACTGTTGTTTTATCGGCTACTAGTAAGGAGTCATTACTGCATGGGACTTGTAATTCAGACAATTCAATTATGCCAGGCATGCATAGTGGGATCATGATATCAATCCCAAAACGTCGACATTTAGAGGATGATGAAACTTTAGGCCACTGTGATGGGCCTCCTTCCACTTCAGAACCTCTTATGGCCGATCCAAAAAATGTAAGTCCGGCGGGTCCTGGGGTCCAGGCCCGCCAATCATTATGATTTGCTTAAGTTAGAACTGTCATGGGCTGGGCAACCCACAAATAATTCGGGTCTTGAGAGACCTTGTTAGATGTAAAAGGCCTCAATTTGTATTCTTAATAGAAACTCTCTGTTCAAGAGACAAGTTGGACAGTATAAAGAGGTTGTTGGGCTTTGAAGGGGCTTTTGGTGTGGATTGCATAGGTCACAGTGGGGGCCTAGCCCTTTTATGGAAAGTCAAGAATTCTATTAAGTTACTGGGTTTCTCTCATTTTCATATTGATGTGGAGGTTTGTACAGTTTCTTCTTTGAGATGGCATTTAACTGGCTATTACGGGGTTCCAAATCGGAATAGAAGAGCTTAATCTTAGTCCTTTATTCGCCAACTCGCCTCTCTATCTCCACTGCCTTGGTGTTTAGTAGGAGATTTTAATGATATCCTGTTTGATTCAGAAAAGCGGGGTG
This sequence comes from Excoecaria cochinchinensis, assembly GCA_947683425.1. Lineage (NCBI taxonomy): Eukaryota > Viridiplantae > Streptophyta > Magnoliopsida > Malpighiales > Euphorbiaceae > Excoecaria > Excoecaria cochinchinensis. The sequence continues at coordinate 1,801,790 of CANTUQ010000153.1, read as the reverse complement.
GTCAAGTGCAACCTCAACGGCTGATGGATGGGTTTCGTGATGCTATTGAAGATAGTGGTATGGTGGATTTGGTTATGGAGGGTTACTGGTTTACATGGGCTAGGGGTTCGGGTGCAGCATTGGTTGAGGAACGGTTGGATAGAGCTTTTGCATCCTGCTCTTGGATTTCGCCTTTCCCTCATTCCAGAGTGAGCAATCTCCTTGCCAGTTCCTCATATCATTCCCCTATTCTTGTTAATCCTTCGGTTGATGTTCCCCCAGCTTCTTCACACAGTTTTCGGTTTGAAAATGCACGGGCACAAGATGAGCAGTTCCTTCCTTTTGTGTCTTTTCTTTGGAATTCGATTCCTTCAGTTGGAATTGATGACAAAATTAAGATATGTTCAGATGTTCTTTCCAAATGGGGCAAATCTCTTACTGGTAATTTCCCTAAGAGACTTGATTATCTGAGGAGACAAATGCATTCTATTTGTTCCCATGTTGATTCTGATAGCTTTTTTAAGTTTCAATCACTACAACAGCAATATCAGCATATCTTGCTCCAACAGGAGTTATTTTGGAAGCAAAGAGCCAAACTTTTATAGCTCGAAGAGGGAGACTCCAACACCAAATATTTTCATGCGATTGCTTCTAAGAGGAAAAGAAAGAACAGATTTACGCAGCTTAAAAATCCTACAGGTGTTATGCGTGGTTAGGATAATAGTTTGGACAAGGTGATAGTTGATTATTTTCAGTCTATTTTTTCTACTACTGCCTCTGTTTCGGACTGTGTTACTTCTTGCTTGAGTAAGCAGATTACTGAGGAGCAAAATGAATATTTACTTCAGCCTTTTACCCAGGAAGATGTGAAAGAAGCCTTATTCAGTATGCATCCGGACAAGGCCCTTGGGTTAGATGGCATGAATTCGGGTTTCTATCAAAAGTGTTAGAGCATTGTGGGTGCTGATGTTAGTAGAGATTGTTTAAATGTCATCCGCCATTGTCGTCTCTCTGATGGTCTAAATGAGATGGCACTAGTGCTTATTCCTAATAAGAAAGTTGTGGAAACTCTAGCTTATCTAAGACCCATTGCTTTGTGCAATGTTCGGTATATAATTGTTGCAAAAATGCTTGCTAATAGACTAAAGAATATCCTGTCTTCTCTTGTATTAGACTTCCAGAGTGCTTTTGTTCCAAAATGCTTGATATCTGATAATGTTGTTGTGGCTTTTGAGATTATGCATTATCTCAACCGTAAAACACAAGGGAAAGAAGGTTTTGCTGCTTTCAAATTGGACATGCGTAAAGCCTATGATAGGCTGGAATGGGCTTATGTTGAGAAAGTTCTTGTTGCCATGGGCTTTAACACTTATTGGATCTCTTTGATTAATATGTGCATGCAGTCGGTCCAATATTATGTGAGCTACGATAATTCTCTATTGGGTCCTATAATTCCTCAACGAGGCTTACGCCAAGGGGATCCCTTGTCCCCATATATCTTCATTCTTGCTGCGGAGGGTTTGTCTACCATGATCCAAGCAAAGGAAGCTACCAATTTAATTCATGGTTGTCGGGTTTATAATGGAGCCCCAAGGGAGAGTCACTTATTATTTGCAGATGACTGTTATGTATTTTTCAAACCTACTGTTGAAGAATCTATAATGGTTCAGACGGTCCTTGAATCCTATGCCGCTGAATCAGGTCAATTAATCAATTTTGACAAGTCATCAATCAAGTTCAGTCATAATACTCCTTTACAAGCTAAACACAGGGTCTGTTCTACTCTTTCGGTTAAGGAGGACTGTGTGCAGTCGTCCTACCCTGGGTTGCCTTCTTTTTTTAGCAGGAACATACGTGAAGTTTTTTGTTTTATTGAGCGACGTATTTGGAAGCGTATTCAGGGTTGGAATCGCACCTTTCTGTCAAGGGCTAGGAAGGAAATCTTGTTGAAGATAATTGTCCAAGCTATCCCCAATTATGCGATGTCTGTTTTCTTGCTCCCTCTTGATCTTTGCAGTAAAATTGAGAGAATGTTAAACTCATTCTGATGGGGTACGAAGTCATCCAGCGGTGTAGCATGGCTTTCTTGGAACAAAATGTGATGGCCTCGTAAATTTGGAGGTATGGGTTTCCACTCTATACATGATTTTAATCTGGCATTATTGGCGAAGCACTGCTGGAGATCGGTTTCTGATTCTTGTTCATTGATGGCTCGGGTGTTGAAGGCTCGCTACTTCTAGCTAATCTAGGTAGTAATCCTAGTTATATTTGGAGAGGTTTTATTGCAGCCCTTCCAGTGCTTAAATTGGGTCTTAGGAGGCAGATTTGGAATGGGGTTGATACTCTAGTGGCTACAGATCCTTGGCTACCTGACCAGGTTAACCCATATCTCTCTTCCTCTATTATGCCATCTGATGCTAGCATGCCTATAGCTGCTCTTATTGATGATATTGATGATATTGCTGGAGACTTGATAGCTTATCTACCTTTAATGACAGAGAGCGTAATTTAATCGCAAGCATTCCCTTGAGCTGGCGTAACGTACTTGATAGTTGGAAGTGGTGTTTAGAGCGTAATGGTAGATACTCTATTAAAAGTGCTTATAGAGCCCTTCATAATAAACCTGAAAATATCCCATATCTGTTGAATCCCACTTATTGGTTGAAATTCTGGAGCTTATTGCTTCCACCGAAAATTAAAAGTTTCATGTGGCGTGCCATTTATTCCTGCATTCCTGTTCGGGAAGCCCTTTGTTCTAAAGGCATAGATGTGGAGACTTCTTGTTTATTATGTGATCGTGGTACTGAATCTATTGTACATTTGCTGCTTGAATGTTCTTTTGCTAAGCACATCTAGTTGAAAGCAGGGTTCAATTTCTCTAATTTGATTTTTGTTGATTTGCAATCCTGGTTCACTTACTTACTTCAATCCTTCAATGTGGATAAGTGTTGCTCTGCTGTGACTTTGTGTTGGACAATCTGGAAGTGCAAAAATGATTTATTTTGGCAGGGTACTCAGCATTCTCCTCATGCGGCGTCCTATATGGCCTCCAATATGTTAACTTCTTGGCAATCGATTAAGAAGAGGGACAGCAATTCTCGGGGTACTAAGTCAGCTATGGTAGTTAGTTCTTGGAAGCCACCTGATGTGGGATGGATTAAAATCAATACGGATGCAGCGGTCTTTGAGGGGTTGAACAAATCAGGGTCTGGTTTTGTTGTTCGTGATCATAGGGGAAAGTTTATTGCTGCAGGTTCAAGAGTCTATCAAGGAGCCTCTGATCCTACTGTCGTGGAAGCTTTCGGGATGAGGGAAGTGTTAAGTTGGCTGAAGGCACATCCCTTCCCGTTTGTGCACATAGAATCAGATTCCAAGATAGTTGTTCATGCCTTAAAAGGCCAAACTTCCCTAGATTCTGATTTAGGAAGTATTTTATTAGATTGTTTTTCTTTATTTTCTGTTGATGCAAACCTTCAATTTGGTTTTATTCGAAGATCTGCGAACCGGGTAGCTCATCACCTAGCTAGAGCTTCCGTTTCTATGTTAAATTTTATGGTTTGGGATTTGAATCCACCCTTATGTATTTCTTCAGCTCTTGAAGCTGAATTTCTTTCTTAGTAATTCAGTGGTTCTTTGTTTCAAAAAAAAAAATCTTTTATTTTCAATTGCAATTTTGAGCTAGTTATTAATAGTAAGGACAGTTTTGGCCCAAAAGCATATTTTAAAAAATATATATATATATATAATTTTCAATATTTCACGACAAATTTGAATGCAAATTTAAAGACAAATATGTATCATTTTTAATATTTTAGATGCAAATTATACCTTAATTATATTTTTTTTCTTTTTTTTTTTTTGTATAATTAGTGATCCCGTTCGAGTAAGTTCTATTCACTATGAAAGTAAACTTCATCTTATATTAATTTTTGTAATTTACAAAATTTAAATTCAAATTTTAATTTAAAAAAATATCGAATTACTTAAACCAACCGATCTTAGTTGCATTATATTTTTTTCAATAATGCCGTCATAATCTTGAGTTTTTTTTATTTTATTTTATGGGAAAAAAAATGCAATAAATGCATTCAACTGGAAGTTTAATATAATATATAGCCTTGCTATATAATATAATGCTTGAGAGCAAAAATATATTATAGTTGTATAAATATGTTACACAGGTAATTGTTCCTTTGGTGCAATTTGTTTCAACTCTGTGCACTCTATGATTCCATTTTTAACATTCATTTTCTCTTCTTTGCTTTTGCCCCATAAAACACTGTAGAGAGCTCCGACCAACAAAATCCCACCCAAAACACTGCAAAATAACAAGAGCAAACCGTTACATATTATTATTTTCATGGATCAGCCTTGATTTTGTCTAGTTAATCATTTATAATTGATCATTAAGAGATAAAATTGAAAAGGAAAAAAAAAAAAAAAAAAAGAAGAAAAAGAAAGAGTTTAATTATAAACTACCTTCCCGTACTGATGATCTCGCATAAGAGAATTGCAGAACAGAACATTGTGAAGATTAAATTTAATGGTGTTGACATGGCCAGGAAGACTGGGCCTTTTTTCTCTATAACCCATGCTTGCATGTAAAATGTAATGCCTGTCACTATAATTCCCTGCCATACAACAATCAAGTACTTAATTGTTAGATTCTATAATCTAAGAAGAATTCAATTTATTGGTTCTTTCTATTTTTGTAGAATTCTTTTAATTACTACAGTTATTACAATGCAAGTAGACTTGGAAATTGAGGACGAATTTTTTTGATAGTTATTTTTCGGATCAATTTTTAATTAGATTATTCTTTTTTCTTTTTAATGAATTCATATCAAATCTCATATCAGAGTTAGAACTGAGCAAAATTGGATCAAAACCGAACCATAATAAATTTGATATAATCTGTTCAATTTTGAAATAAAAATTCGGTTATATTAATTTAGTTTTTGGTATTCAAAAATTACTAAAATCGAATTAATCGAACTATTAATATAACTACATCGTTTTGTATCATTTTATATATTATTTATATAAAAACCCTTAATCATATTATTTTCTATCTTTTTGTTTCTGTTTGTTTGCCGCTTCTCCCTCTCAATGAGTAGAAGGAATAATAAATTAAATCAAATTTTGAAATAATAATTAGAATAGAAAGTTTAACCAGATAAATGAGGGAGAAGTTTCTCTTCCAAGTTTGAGATATAATGATTTGATAAAAGAAAAATTGAAAAAATACAATTGAGCAATAATGGCAACGTAAGATGGTGAGTGAACCGTAAGTAGTAGAACAGCAAAAGATCAGAGTATGGAGTGAAAACACTTCGAGAAATGGAATATGCAAAGAGTAGAAATGGTGAAATATAGTATACAACCACTTAATTATTATTTTTCATTTTACTTTTTGTTTTTTTTTTTAATTTATCTTTATGGCTTAAAACTTAAACAATTAGTCATTTTTATTTCCTTTCAATTAATTCTAATTTTTATATAGAAATTGGGATGGAGATATTAATAAAATGGTGTGATGGCAATATATATAATTTATAAATAAATATGCTATAAAATAAAATTTAATTCAAAAATGATCACATATTAGGGTCAGGTTTCAGATATTTTCGAACGAATTTTTTGAAGTTTTAGGTTTGGATTGATCTTAAAATTTTTGAGTCATTCAGATTTTTTTTTTTAATTAGAGTCATTATTTTCGGATGAGTTCGAATTAGGTCAAAATTGCCGAATCTAAATGTGAGCTCACATTATTTATACGAAACATTATATAGAATTATTTTCTAAATTAGGCACATGATGTACTAAGCTAATAAGCTAATAATGTGCTGACGCGTAGAATTGCTCTTATTTTTCTGAAAAAATAATAATATTTGTTTCATAATTTATGGATTATAAAATATAATGCTTATTGTGACAATGACATATTAAAGTGTTTTATATTCCATGAAAATTAATTTATATGCAAATTAAGTTTGTTGTTAGTATTTAACCTATTTCTAAGTACATTTCAAATAAATTGATTTATTGGTAAGTAAAATATTTGATAACGTTTACATTATCTCGCGTTCTATTTGTACTCTAAAGGACTTAATTAAAGCTCAAGAGACAATAAGTCATATGAGCATGGCTATAAGTCAAGCCCTACAAGCAAGACTCCTTTAGTTAAATGTCATACCTAATCATGATCAATATCTATTGTCAAAGATACTCGAGACATAAATGGAATGGAAGGCTACAAAGACCTCTAAAATTATGTTTCTCTCCACTCTCCATATATTCGGTCTTCGTATTAAGTTAAATTTTAGAGTACTGTTTGTCCCCTAAACCCACCAAGCCACTCATCTTATTTTTTTTTTTATTTTTTTTTTTTAGGATTAGAGTCCGATCTCCCAAAAGCTCTCTGCACTCGTAAACTAGAATCCGATCTCTAGAAAACTCTCTAGTTGGGCTACGATCCAATCGCTCAAAGGCTTTTTCTGCTTCTATATTCACGGCCGATTAGAAGGAACAACTTAACATAATTTAAAGTACTTAATTTTATTTGATATTCAAGAAAATTTCTCCGCTCTGTTGACATAAATGATAAAAGCATAAAATGTTCGATCAATCCTTTTTTTACCATCCGTTCTTTATGACAAATCGGATGTTATTACATCGTCAGTTATCAATTTTATTTAAAAAGAATGAATAAATAACTTAATAATGTTTTATATTCCAATCTATAAACCATCATAGTCACATAATAACATTATGAGTTTGTCTAAAACTAATGTTGCATGCGATCGATTTATTTTAAATTTGTTTTTCAAGTGCCCGATTCTAAATGAATATTATAATATTATAAAAATTATGTTTTCTCTATCGATGGACAAGAATTCCAGAAATGAAGTGTAATTACAATATAGAATAGCATAATATACTAATTGAATTTGGTAAAAAAAAATATTATTTGATTAAAAAGATTTAATTTTAAGGACTATAGTTTTTTGGTAAGTAATTTCTTTGTAATAGTGTATAGTTTAGATTAAAAGTTTAAGATATCATAAACAATTCAAATGATTAAGAACTTTTCATTTATTTATTTTTTTGTTAAAATGGTCATTCTCAGTGCATAATTTTATACATTATAAATAACAGGTTATTAAAATTTTTGAAATGTGAAATAATAGAGAAGGAGAATAAATATAATAGGTAATAATGTAAAAGAGAACTTACGCAGTAAAGCACAGAAAGAAGTCTGATGTTCCAACCAAGAGCCCACTGACTAGGATCCCTTACCAATGCAATTGCAATTACAAATGACTGAATTGAGCTTAGAAAACACTGAAAAGTAGTCAACAGTAGCTTTGATGGGTAGCTCTTTAAGACTCCTGCCTGTCTCAACCAATTATTCAAATCAACACCTCTTCGTATACATTATTTATATAATATTTCTAAAGGATAATAAATTATTTCCCTTCAAACTATTAGCATGTAACTGAGTATCAAATTACTCATTTAAATTTGTTAAAAGTGTAAATAACATTTCTGTAGAAAAAATATTCTAATTTGCCCCTATCATTATGTTAAAAGAGTTTATTTGCGCTTAATATTTATTATTGGAACTAATTCTCCCTTGATATTTTGATCTTGGGTACTAAAATACCCCTTCATATTTCCTTAATTTTTTTAATTTTATGTTTTTACCTCAATTCAATTTTTTTTATAAACTTATTTTCTTTTAAATTATGTCCAAAACCAATAAAATTACTCCAAAATACTTCTACCAAGCCTTTAATATCAATCAAAATGATCATGCTCTATACTAGAAATTTTTTAAGTACTCTAAGTAGAATTATAAAGTTATTTAGGGATTTTAAAATTATTTTCTAACTATCATGAGTAAATATGTAGTTTCGCCTAGGATAATTAAAAAAAATAGTATAAAGCAAACTCGCTTTGATTTGTTTCAGAATCTTGGTAGAAATATTTTGAACTAATTTCATAGGTTTTAGATGTAATTTAAAAGGAAAAAAAATTGAATTGGGATACGAAGATAAAATTAAAAAAAAATAATGGAACATAGAAGGACATTTTAATACCTAATATCAAAACGTCAGGGCAAATTAAACTTCAAAATAAACATTAAGAGCAAATAAACTCCTTCAACAAAACGTTAAGTGCAAATCAAAATTTTATTCCAACCCGTATACTGTTAAAAATATCATATTACCTCCTTTGAACTTAATAAAAATTTTATATTATATCCTATCACTGTTTATATGTCATCCGCATGATTTTTATGCACTTTTTTATGATGTGTCATATACGTAATGAGGTAATATAACATATTTAATAAATTTTGGAGGAAATTTGACATTCAATAAGTTTATATTATTTATTTATAAAAATAATATGTTAAATGTATTCAACCTATTTCTAAATCCTCATAAAATATTCGCTTTCTGGTCATAAATATATATATATATATAAAAAAAAAAGTTCTGTTATATTATTTCCTATTGACTTTTTATTTTCTTAAAGTACCACTATACTTGTCTTCTTTTGCATATAACCTCCTATAATTAAAATCAACTTTTATTGCACTAGCCTAACATGTAGTGTCAGGAAGGATCACATCGGCATTTGAGCTGCCACATCAATATTGAAGAGACTAAGTGGAATAAAAATAGAATTCATCATTTGAAAAAGAAAAGAGTAGAATGGGCAATTTAAGAAAAACAATGAATGCAGGAGCTAAATGAAGAATTAGATAGCATAAATGTCAAGTGTATAATAATTGGAAAGAAAGTAAAATACATGATAAATGATTAGATTGAAGAGGGGATTAATAACGGTGAAATTTTGCTATTAATATTTAATACAAAGTACAATTTTATTTTTAATATTTTAATTGATAAAATATTATTTGTTATATTTTAAAATTAGGAGAATTTTTTTTTTAACAACTTATTAATAAAAACGTAATATATCATGACATAAGATAGGCAAATTTTTTTCAATTTTAAAATATGAAAAAATATATTATACTAATTGAAAAATGAAAGATAAAAAAATATTTTTTTATCAAATATTAAAAATAAATTTGCACTTTTCCAGATTAATAACTAATTAGCAGCAAATTGTATGTACCTGGAGGACAAGCCACAAGCCCCAAAAAACATTTGACGTAAGCATGAGAAAGCAACCCTTAATCCATGTTCGAGGAGGAGGATGTGTGTGATCATGCATATGTTGGTTGGGTCCAAAAAGGTGATGATGGCATAATTGTTTGAATTGTGGACCTTTGAAAAATGCAAGTGTTGCTGCACCTCCTAAGCATGCTACTATTCCTACAACCTTTGCTATGCCTGCTGATGTCCTCAGTTTCAACACCTCCATTCTGCATTCCAATATTCACTTTACTCATTTACCAAATCTTAATCTCATTAATATATATATATATATATATATATATATATATATTAAAGTTTCGATTCTTTTCTTATTATTTCTTTTATGAATTTCCGTGGTTGATAGCACCGTGATAAATAGATATAATCCCTTGAATATAAGTTCGGCATAACAAAGTATAATGATTATAAAATGCCTTAATGAATTTGAAGGGTATGTAATTCAAAAGAATTTTAGAGAAAGGGCAATTTGGATAAATGCACAACCACCCATTTTAATAATATTACTAATTTATCCAATTATGAATAACTTATGTCCTAAAGTCATGTTAAAATAATTTGAAAAAACATAATTAAATTTTTACATTTTTCTACGCCAAGTTTTTATACTTTAAAAATTTAATTTTAATTCCTTTTACTTTTTAAAATCACTAATATTGAGTTCAAGTTCTGATACAGTGACAAGCGCATATTGTCAAATGTGCGGCTAGTCAAACTGTTTTAGAAGTGGGGTCACATTCATTTAAAAAAAAAAAGGAAAATATATTAATATGTGCATAGTAATTATCTACTTCTTATTGGTTAATTATTTGAATAAATTAATAGCTAAAATTATAAAATTGGATCGATATTTGTTGTGAATTAATATAATTAATCTCATGTCCAAAAAAAATATTAAACAAAATATAAATTCTAAAATATAAGAAAAAGAAAAAGTCATTAAAAATTATTATATATAATATAGATACCAATATATATAATTAAAAAATGTATAAAGATTAATGGATTACTTTATATAATTAAAAAAAATGACATATAATTTAAATATATTTTAAAATACTATTTTATATAAATTTTAGAGATAAATAAAAAAATTAAGGTATAAAAATAATAATATAATATAAATATGAAATTATTAACTGTAAACTAACAGTTAAATGATAATCAAAAACCGAAACCAATAATTGAAAATGTTAAAAATTAAAATTAAAAATCAAGCACACCAAATTGATTGACCGACAATACTAGTTCAATTTAGAATCGTTTTTGGATTTTTTTTTTTTTTTTCACGCCATGTGTGTGCGCATAGTAATTTAAAACCTTCTAATTTTAAATTTCATTTAGCTACCATATTGTCTAACCTCAAATTCTTGTTATATATATATATATATAATAAATTGTTATGTTAGATTTTGTGCCAAATATTTATAATTTAAATGTTGGGCCAAAAAAATTGAACCAATAATGACCAATTTTTTCTATTAACTACATGAAATAGTACATATGGCCAAATAATTTAGATTTTTTTTGCTAAAAGATGTCAGTATTGTTACTAAAATAACTTATATTTATTCTTATTTATATAACGAAAGTATGTATAGACCATTTTATTAATGGTAAATATGAAAATGTTCATATTTTCTGTCGTCATTATAAATAAGGGCATATTTAAATCCTTTTTTGTAAGGATGGAAAAAAATATGAACTACTTTGATAATAAGCATTATTTAACAAAAAAAGAAAAAGAATTTAAAGGTGGCAAATATGTATTATTTCGTATAATTCATGAGCAAATTTATCTATTTTTTCTAATTTTAAGTTTAATTGATTCTCTTGATATATTAAATTAATAGAATTAATATATTTAATAGTTATTTTAATTTTCAATAAAATAAAATATAATGTATATAATTGTGTTTCCACTAAAATAATTTTTGTTTACATTCGTGTGAAATGGGGACAGAAAGGAAATAATTTTAAATATGAAAAACGTTTAGAAATGAATTTTGGACACATAGAGTATCAACGTAAGAGTTAAAAATGAAGGAGTGGACCCTTTTGGAAACAAAACAATTGTTGAGCAGAGGACATTGGAATATTAACGTAAGCAAAATGCTTTTCAAGCATTTCTTTTTCTTTATTTTTGATTTCTTGGAAGTTGATAGAGATAAGTAATTGTTGAGTAGTCAATTTTAGTAGTAGGACTTCTACGTCTTCAAAATTAAAGACCACATGTAGAAGCATGGCTTTTAGTTTTTCTTTTCTCTCTTTCGCATTCCTAACTAATTTACCCATCACATTCCATACATTAAGTGGTATACAAATTCTTTTATTACACTAAGTATCGTCTTAGATATTTAACCCCATTCGTATTTACATTCTCTCTTTATTAGGGTTTCCACGATTTCAAAACTGTCGGTTTTTATCTTATGAAATGTTGATACCATAAAAGAAACTGAAACGACTGTTTCGGTTCGGTTTCAATTTGAAACCAAGCTTTTTTTATTTGATTAAAAAACTATTTTGACTAATAAATAGGTTCATATTTTAGAATGTCTGTCATATTATTTGATCTAAAAAATTTAAATTATTCTTTCATGACTTATGGAAGAAACCATAAAAATTATAAATATGTACTTAAATTACAAACAATACAAACACATATATATACAATTTTAATATTTTCCGTTCTCAAAAATATCAATTATATTATTACTTGAGTGAATTCTTTTAACTTAACACTCATATTGAGCGCCCTATGCCCTCAATATTAGAAAAATATATAATTTTCATTTTTAAAACACAATAGCTAATTTTCTTATTTTGTGTAAAAATAAAACCAAGTCAACTTTTGGGATTAATCTCATCGTTGATCACTCAATTTCTGTCCAAATAATATATTATGGTCACTATTTTCCGATTCGTAAAAATAAAGTAATTCAACTGCAATTTTAAAATAATAAAGTGAAACACGCAAAAAAAAATATAATTTCGGCCACCTAGCATGTGTGAAAACACAATTTAACCAATTCCAAGACTGAAGAATGACAAAAGTATGCATCCAAGGCATAAGAGACCAAGTTCAAGCAAGAATAAAAATGCAAATAAAAAATCTGCACCATTAATGCATGCACCAAATAACCGAAATAATATTTTTTCGGTATTTTTAATTTTATTATTATAAAAATTATATTTGAATTACTTTATTATAACGAATTGAAAAATAATAACTATAATATTATTTGGACAAAAATTGAGGATCACGTGTGAAATTAATCCCCCATTTTTGTGGCATTGGGGAGATATATGGCACTTTTATTTCTTTAAAAACCACCCCAAGCCTGTTCAATACCATCAAAGTCAAAATTTATTTCCATAAAGTCAAGAAGGGCAGTACTTTACTGATTACGAACTATCCATATTATTATTTTTTTTTTTTTGAAAAGATCCATATTATTATTTAAAGTAACATTACTAAATTATTATTATTATTATTATTATTTAAAGTAACATTATTAAAGTAATCACTAATTAAAAGGATCAAATTGGAATAATATCACTCTCGTATTTCCCTAACTTTTTTGTATGTAGAAATATATCTACGAATAAATTCTTTATTTTGAATATATAAAATAGATTTTCGTTCGATTATTTCATAATTATTTCACAAAGCATTATATTTCTGCTTGCCTTAATTGAATTGAAGTCAGATTTTATGTACATGCTAACTACCACTCCTGTTTTTCTTCAATGAAGGCAGATTTTATAGAACAAATCAATGGTGTATTTGCACCTATTTCATGAACCAAATCAATATTATATTAACACATATTTTATGGATCAAATCAAAAGGTATAGTGACACATATATATGCATGAAATTGATTGACGCATATATATGCACGAAAGTGGTTGAAAAAGAATTAAAATGATAGTTATAATATGCATAAGTATTAATATATCATTAATTTGTTCTATAAAATCTACCTAAATCCAATTTAGAGAAGAATTTTGATCTGTTATTTATCTCCGTAGTGAAGCAACTCTCCAAGATACTTACAAAAGTATCTACTTTTGATACCGTTTTCCTAGATATGCATGTATAAGAGTTAACCCAATATTTAAATTCTAAACTGTGACAACAGCAGGGCAGTCGGCAGATATTAAATAATTAAGTTTTCGGATCCAATGAGTAGATATATATAATCAGTGTAAATTCAAGTTTGTTTTTTTTTTTTTTTTTTAAAAAAGAAGCAAAGTAATTTTTTTTTTTTAAAAGAAGAAAGCATAGTAATATAATAACATATTTTCCAATAACAATTTTTTTTGGTTTATGTTTTGCTAAATTAAAAAAATAGAAATAAAAAACGGAATGCTCTAATTACCTGAGCAAAAGAGCAAGGAAGAAAGTAATAACAGGAAGACAGTTGGTACTTGCAGCAGCCAAAGTTGCAGACGTGTAAGCAAGTGCTATTCCATTGAGATCCAAACTCAAAGTTATCCTAAAAATTTGCATCAGAAAATTCAAAAAAAAAAAAAAAGACTTTCCATGAATTACTGAAAATAAAACTTACCCGCATAAAGAAAGCATGAAAATCTTGCAGAAGGTAACAAAGGATATTGGCGGCGCTTTTTTCCTACAATTTTGGATAACTAAATTATTAACTAATAACTATATATTGAACCATAACAAGAAAATAAAATAAATTAATATTAAATTATACCATTCGAAGAAGAGGGTAAGAGGAGCCAAGAAAAGAGTAGCCGAAGCTTGTCTATAAAAGACAAAAATGAAATTGTTCATGCCGCCATTAAAAGCAGCCTTTAAGACCAAGAACATACCGGTATAGATTGCTTGTATTAAAATCACTGCTAAATAAGCCTTCTTTCCATCCATTTCAAAACAAAAATAATCAAATTTGAATAGCAGAAATCGCGGAGATTGAAGGAATATATGTATTTAAGGGTGATAGCTATAGGTGAGCAAAGGCTTAGATGTAACTTGAATAAATAGAAGAGCAATAATGGAAATGTTTAATGTGAATTAAAATGCTTCATATCTATAGGCACATGTGTGGCTAAAGATACTATTTAGACTACTTTAATGTGTGGACCACTTAAAAGCAACATTTGCGGTGTATCCTTGTGTCTATTAACTAGTCATATAGTATATCTTATTGACTAAACACTTTTTGAAGGAAATCACTTGTAGTTTAAACCAATGTGATAAAATCAGACCAAAAAATTGAAAACCGAATTTTAGTCAAGTCCGGATGTACTATATTTAAAACTTTTAAAATAGAAAACTGGAAGAAAATCATTAAAACCGTCCAATTGAACAATAAAACCGGTTCATCTAGCTCGGTTTGGTTCTAATATTTTTGGTTTAAACTCTTCAAAGTCTAATAGTTTTTGTAATTAATTACAATTCGATCTTCACTTGTCTCCAATGAAGTAATTTTCAAAAAAAAATAAAAATTAATTTCTGAATTTTATTTTATTTTTTTATTTAGTTCTTGTGTTTTTAAATATTTATTATAGGATGTAAAAATTTCAAATGGGGTAAATAGAAAACGTTGTAGTTTAGGAATTTAATATATATGTTCATATATCATATTATTATACTGTTTAATTTATGAAAATAAATTTAATATGTGTTAAAAATAAAATAAATTTTTTACATCAATAGAAAAAACAAAAACGAAAGTTGAGAGACGTAACGGCATAAAAATCAAAGTTTAAGGATCCAAAATTACCTTTAGCCAATTTTAGTTCATTGTACTTTTAATTTTGTATATTTTATACAATTGCCACATTAATATACAACGACGTCGAGTTTTCCTCCTGAGTTTTGAAAACCAAATAATGGTATATGACATTGACAAGAGTGTGCATTTTTAGTTGGATAGGCGTAACTAAGTCTTTTGATATTTGAAAATTTATTATTTAAATTCGATTAATGAATTTTTTACAAAATTATTACATATTATTGATAATTATTAATTTAATATTTTTTTTTTAATTTTTTTATTCGAGCTAACATTATACTATTAAGTTAATTTGTAAATTTATTTATGAAAATCAGAATAAAACTCGTCCCATCTCATTCTATCAATGGAGTGGGCGATTTGATTTTCAAAAAAGTCACTCATCATATCAATCATGCACATGTAAAACATATATAGTTCTACGATAGTGAGGAGTGAGGTGACACATGCGTGTCCCTCTCCATTCTATGCAAATATATAAAAGATCAATTACTATAATTTTTCCATTTCATTTTTCACAAGTTAATTAAGAGGGAAAAAAAAGGAAGAAGAAAAGGAATCTATTTTAATCCTTTATGAAAAGTAATTTTCAGTTCACATGCGAGTGTTCATTTATATAATATATTTATTTATTAATTTATAATTTTATATGGTGTGGATATATCCTTGAATGGGAAACTATGAATATTTGGTCGGCATTTAATAGAACTTTACAAATATTTTATATATATATTTGTAGTAATTTATAATAAAGTTCAAGCATTCATTTAAAAAGTTAGACTTTAATATATTATATTCCATTATTATTGGCTTCAGGACATGTAATATAAAGTTTATGATACTATGACACGTTTTTATCCATTAAATATAGGCGTCTATAGCCTAATCATTGTATATTTATTTTTTTTTCAAATTCAGTATAATAATATCAATTTTTAAAAATTAATATTTAAGTTCAAAACATTAATAATCAGTTAATCATTATAAATTCAGTTGGTTACCTATTAACTATTCGCTTAATCATTGAAAAAATAACATATATAATTATCCTATAAAGCATAGCATTAAAAAAAAATATAACATTCATAATATTAAAACATATATTCTAAAAACTTTTAACGTAAAAGTAAAAATGATAAATAAAAAATAAAAATTTTATATTCATATAATAAAAAAATTACATAAATGGTTTTATTTATTACTAACCAATATTAGCAAGTGAATGATTTTCAGTGATATAAAAAAAACTCTATAACACAAATAAAAATAATTAAAATTAATATCAATGATATAATATAATAATAAAAATAAAAGGAAAAATAAAATTTAAGGTAAACTGATAATTTGAATTAAAATGTAAAAAATTACCTTTATGTACCATAATTATATGGAAAATTACATATAAAATCTTATTAACCAAATATTGAGTCCAAATTTAAGTCCATTGACGGTAACTTTTAAAATTAGATGTTGGGTCCGTATTCAATTAAATCAGTTAACCGCTTAATCGATTTGAATTCAATTTTACCAATTAATTTAATGATTTTTTTTTTCAATTTTACCAATTAATTTAATGATTTTTTTTTTTCAATCTTACTTTTAAAATATTTTCGGTTGCCTTTAGTTTTTCTATGCATTATAGACATATTGGGGGATTGAATTCGAGATATAGCTAGTAAGTAAAAACTAAAAAGAGAACCACATATTGGCTGCTGATATTGTTGGAAATATAAAATCAAATCCTAATTATTATTATTTTTTTAGAATTTTGAAAAGACGAAGGGCAAATAAATATAATTAAGCAACTTTCAATAACATTTTTATAAAAATAAAACATACTTATAAAATCTCTTTGCACATGTTCATCATTTTCTTTTTGCTTATTTATTTAGGGATAAGTCCAAATTTACTCTCAAATAGTGAAAATGATGCACATTTGCCTTTAAATATATTTTGAGCCAAATTTTCTATTAAAATATTAAAATGGTATATATTTATTCATTAAGTATGCATTTAGGCAAAAAATGCCCTTACTATTATATAAACCGGCTCAAATTTATCACTAAAAATTAACGAGACTTGCTGAAAAAAAAAATACATAACAGGCTGATTGAAGTCACATAAACTACCACATGTGTAGAATAAATTAACACCCTTTTTTTAAATCTTGAAAAAAATGGTTAAAGTTTTTTATACTAAACTTGTCAAAATAAACAGACTTTGTTAGAGAGTTGAAATAAGGTATAAATCTACAGTGCGGATGTGACAAATTATTCGACTTCAATCAGTTTACAATGTGTATTTTTATTTTCTTACCTACAATTTTGTTAGTTTTAGTGGCAAATTTGAACCAATTATGTAACAGTGAAAGTAATTTTGGTTAAAAAATTTATTTAAATGACAAATATGTATAATTTTTAATACTTTAACAGCAAATTTCGTTCAAAAAATTATTTAAAAATCAAATCCGTACCAATTTTAGTATTTTATATATAAATTTGGTTCTTTTTCTATTTATTTAAAGAATAAAGATTGAAGTGGAGGACAGTGTATGCTCATAATTTTTAAGTCATTTATTTTGTTATTGGGCCTAAAATAAAATTTAAATTGTCTACTTATAGAAACTAGGGATGAGCAAAAAAACCGTTGAATTTGATTAATTGAGAAACCGAACCGAAAAATAAATTAATCGAACCAATTTTAGTGGTTAACGGTTAGTATTTTAAAAAAATCGATATTAGTGGATTGATTTATTTTTTTTGGCTCATGGACCGGTTAACCAAACCAATAACCAATATATAAACATTCCTATAATATATATATATATATATTAGGAATGTTTATATATTGGTTATTGTTATATATATATATTGAAATATGAAAATTTTCAATAATTTAAAAAAACTATAATTTTTAATATATGTGAAAATAATGTGTGTCAAATTTAAAAAAAATAAAAAAAATAGTTATTAGCATTGGATGGATTTATTTTAATAATTTCGCATTTTTAAGTATTTTTGTTACATTTTTTTTCATTATCCTAATTATTTTGAAGTTTTCAAGTATTTTTTTTAATTAGCGATTAGTAAGTGTAACCGTACATCTAATTATGATTATTATAAACCGGTTAATTTATTTACTTATTAAGTCTTAGTTTTTAAAAATAAAATTGCTTATTTCCACCAAAAACTTTTATTTTAACAATAATGATGTTATTTATAGTGGATAAATTTTAATTTTTAAGTATTTTGAATATTTTAATTTTATGTATAAATGCATCTTATAATTATAGTGGTTAACCGAAAAATATAAGTTAACTGATCTTAAAAACCAAAACCAATGAACTGGTTAACCGATTGTAACTGATTGGTTAATTATTAGTATTTTGAAAAAGCTGATATTAATATACTGATTTTTTAGAGGCTCATGAACTGATTAACCGGTCCATACTCATCTCTCACCCCTAATAGAAACTTTTTGCACATGTTCACAATTTTCTTTTCCGTTATTCATTTAAGAATAAAGATGGAAATTGATGACTTTTATTATAGTTGAAGTATGAGAGGGAAGATATATCAAGTCTGAGAAAAATCATATTTTGAGTTGTTTCCTTTTTTTTTTTTTCCTTTTAATAATACAGATGATGGAAATGACCGGAAACATTAGATAAATTGAGCAGCCACATTATTAAAAATTCCATATTTCAAGCTTTTTTAATTAAATAATGTGCAGCTCTATTAGATTTTTTTTTTGTTTTTTGTTTTTTTAAAAAAGGCTAACAATACTAAAGGATTGCAATTTCATAATATCTCATATAATAGACCTGATCATAATTGGTGAAGAAGCAGCAGCAGCAGAATTCAACACTTGTATTAATATTAAACAGTCTGAGAATTGTTTCCTCTTTAGAATTAGAGGTTAAGAGTATTAATACATTAAGGAGACTATTAAGCATAACCTCCTTGAAATCTGACCTATATTTTTGATCCAATCAGAAAATAGTGACCCGAACTCGAATGATCCGAAAAATTTAGGATCGAATTCAAAAATTTTGGCCGAAAATAGTTAAAATTAGATCCAATCCGACCCGAACACGTGACCCAAATTTTTCAATTAAATTTTATTTTGTATCATATTTATTTATAAATTATAGTTTAATTATATATATATATATATATATATATATTAACACTACACCATTAGGGATGCTCACGGGGCGGGGATTCCCCGTCCCCCGCGGGGACCCGACCCGAACGGGGCGGGGAATCCCCGAATTTTTCCCCCGCGGGGGCGGGGATGGGGGGGAAAAAATCCCCGCCCTTGAATTCGGGGCGGGGACGGGGAAAGGGGTCCCCGCCCCGCGGGGATCCCCGCCCCGAAAAAAAAATTAAAAAAAAAATATATATATATATATATAATAATAATAATAATAATACATTAATAATATATATATATATATATTTATTGATAATATATTAATAATATATTAATATATATATATATATATATATATATATATATATATATATATTTGTAATGTATAAATTGTATGGAATATTTATAAATATTTATATTTTAATTGTATAAAATATTTATATTTAAATTATATGAAATATTTTTAATTTTAAATTATTAAATTTTATAAAATATTTTTAATTTGGATCAAAAATGTCCATCAAATTAATTTTTTTTGTTAAAATTAAATTTTTTTTACGGGGACGGGGATCCCCGCGGGGAACGGGGATCCCCGCGGGGGCGGGGACGGGGGGGATTTTCCCCCCGCGTCCCTAGCGGGGGCGGGGACGGGGAATCCCCGCCCCTACGCGGGGCGGGGATGGGGGAGCCACTCCCCGCCCCCGCCCCGCCCCGTGAGCATCCCTATACACCATTTTATTAATATTCTCATCCCAATTTTATATAAAAATTATATTTAATTAAAAAAAATGTCTAACTATTTAAATTGTGAGCTGCAAAAGATAAAATAAAAGAAATAAAAAAGTGAAACGAAAAATAATAATTAAATGACGTACAATATATATTGTATTTTGCTATTTCTATTTTTAGCATATTTTCTTTTTGGATCTTTTTTTTTACTCTATGTCATAATCCATTGTTGTTTTGCTATTTATGACTCATCCATCATCTTACATCACTGTTGCTGTTTAGTTGTGCTCTTTCAATTTTTATCCGTGCTCTTTCGATTTTTTTTTCATCAAAATATTGCATCTCCAACCTAAAAGAGAATATAACGTCCTAAAAATTCTGAATTTGTCAATAACACATTTTGGACTGTGAATAGTAGTTCCCGAAATGAATAGTGTCACTTGGAACAAGAACAGTATTTTTTCGGGCTATGAATAGTGCCATTTAAGACAAATACGACGATTGAATTTGAGAAGAAAACAAGTCTATTTAAAGTGCTTAAAATTAAAATTCGGGTCACGATTTCAAAATGAATAGTAACAAGTTCGACCAGTGGTCAAAGTTGACACAGAACTCTGAAAAAGTCAAATTAACCAATATTATGAGTTATATATGATGTCAATTACGTATTTTATGTAGAAAGATTAAAAAGTCAATATTTATCCGAAACACCAAAAAAGTCAAAATCGAACTTGTCAAACCAAAAACGAATTAAATATATCGAATAACTTATGATTCGATTTTCAATTTTGGTCTGATTTTTCAATGTTAACTGTGATTCGAGACCCGATTCGAATCCTATTCTAAAAATAAATGATTCGACCTAAAAATGATCCAAAAATGTAATGATCCGAAAATTCTAAAATTGAAAAGACCTAATATGAAGATATTTTAATCCAAACTTACTCTATCAGACCCGTTTTTCAAGTCTTTCCCTATTACTTTGCTTGTATAGTGTTATGATTTCATGATATGATTCCAAACCTTTCATCATATATTATTTAATTTGTCAAATAAGAATGTGCTTTTGTGTAGTGTTCTGCTTTTACCATAAAATAATAGCTATTTAATTGAACATGATCTTAACAAAGTAAATATTAAATTCTTGGTTCTCTTTGATGTCAATCAAACACTTCTTTCCATGTAATAATCCACCATGTGAATGACTTTGGTTGAATGATTAAATATTTTAGTGTGGGTTGGGAGTTGATTTGTTTTTTGTATTTTTGCTTTTTTCTTTAAAAAAAAATCATAATTTACTTAGTATTGATAACTGTCTAAAATTTTGAGTTATCGTCTTAAGCTAGTTACCTGAAAATAAAGAATTCCGATGAATTTTCGATAAGAAAGACTCCGACGGTTAAATCAGGAAATTAACGAGAATGATAAAAGTGCGGTAAAATTGAGAAAAAGATCAAGGAGAGAGAAATATACTTGGATTCCTCCTTTTAAAAGTTAGAAATCAGTGTTGGAATACGAATAAAATCCTAAATAAGGCTCAAGTCCTAAATAGGATATGACTCTCATGAATTCCTGATTTGTGATTAATTTCTGATTATATAAGGTAAATCTCAAAGAATACACGTCATGGCAAAATTGGAATCTTTAAAGGACTCTGACAATCATTGCAATTATTGGAAACATGCTGATTCCGAACTGTTAGGAGGGACCGAACTATTGTTGAGAGGAATATTCAAACAAGTTTGGCTAACCAGACTGTTAGCAAAGTGTCCGATGATCATAAGTTCCTCCCCAAGTATATGACATTTATGTCATTTGAGCGGTAAATCAAAATTCAAAAAAGAAAATCAGGCACGTGATGCGCTAAAAAGGCAAAGTGATAGCTCTAAGTGCTTGGCGCACTAAAAGAGGAGATGACAACACCTCATTTCACACGAAGTGACAGTTAGGGTAGTTAAAGCCATCATTGCAGCGCTTCGGTTCTTGCGCTGTGCGTAGTAACCACTAACACTGCTAATCGCTGCTTGCCACATGTGTGATAACCACTGGCCCACTCTGTTGTGCATTTTCTATATATGCTTATTGACCGCAAGTATACGGTGTACCGCAATAGTACTTAAGATGTCGATCCCACGAGCAACGTTTTTTACACACTATTACTAATCAATTTTAATCTTGTTTACAATGGTAATAAATTTGATGGTTAAATTTGAACTACTTTATTATAATAATTAATTAAACCTAATTTATGTTTATCAGAAGAAGATAAAGGATATATGAATAAAGAACTAAAAATAATGAAATTGTTCCATCATTTTGATTAACATTTATTCATCTTTCATGCAAGCCAAGTTGAACTAAAGTTCTAATTTACTCTCTCGATATAAATTAAAATGCCTAAAATATGCAATTAAAATTCTAACTCACAACTTTCATTAATGAATTAGAGGTTTCTAATGACATATTTTAAGAATAATCACCAACCTATAGCAATTATCTCAATATACCGATTTCTCAAAATATACCTTGATAATGAAACTCTATTAGATGTCAGATAAAGCAAACTTTCGAATTACTTTAACTTATAAAGATTATGCAAAATATACTAATAGAGAATCTACATTGAAAGATCATGAAAGTAGATGGAAATAGAAAGAATTATAACATGCAAATTCATTGAAATGATATTCATAGAAATATTGGAGAAGAATTAAAAATAAGAGAATAAGATAGAAGCCTTTCAACCCTTTTCTCAATCTCTTGAAATAGATTTTCTTCTCCTTGATCTTCTTCTTCAAAACATAAAACTAAATAAGAAAATAAAACTAAAGAAAACTGTCTACAAAAAATATAGAAAATCACTTAACTAAAATTCCACATATCTAGATTACAGTTAAACTACATATTTATAGATGATAATTTAAAGTTTGTGTCTCTTAGAGATGTCTCTTGAGAATGGTTGCAAAGTTTGATGAATTTAGGTGCCCTTTCAGATGACTTTTCAAGAGAAACTGCTCCAATGGTCACTTCTGTCGCGATCGCAACGTGGTCGCGATCGCGACAGAACACGCTCCTCTTTTCCTTCTTTTTTTTCTCATTTCTTCCTCTGGCTCGTCACGAGTCACAACCTCCCATCACGTGTCGTGACTTCGCGTGTGAGTCGTGACTGGTGCTCACGTCTTGCCTTCTCTTTCCTTTCTCCTTTCTTTCCTCGCTTCATGCTAGCCTCTCTGTCTCGTCACGACTCGTGACCTAGCATCACTAGTCGTGACCCTACTTCCTCAGCTCCTCCTCTTTTCTTCCTCCTTCCCTCTTTGTTCTTCTTCGCCAGTCACGACTCGTGACCTAGCATCACTAGTCGTGACCCTTCTCTGCTCTCGTGATCCATGCTTCTTCTCTTCATTTTTCACCTAAAAATACCAGTAAACACAAAAACATGCAATCTAATACAAATAACATAAACTAACACATATAACATCAAATATACACAAAATTACATAATTAATTTCATAAATGCATAGAAACATATACTAAATTATACCTCAATTAAGCTCCTATTAAATTCCCCCACACTTAACCTTTGCTTGTCCCCAAGCAAGACAAAAGACATGAGAAAATTTAACAACCATTAAACATTACTATAAAACACTGCCTATTTAGCATCTATACTAGAATTGCAAAAATCAATTATCTCAAACCCTCACAAATATCAGTAAATCAAATTTCAAAGTATGCATTAAAAATTCAACAAGTTACTTAAATTTACTAACTTCAATATAAAGAGTGTTAAGTCTCAAAAACTAAACATGAGCTAAAGAAATAAAATTTGATCATAAAGTTAAAATTCTAAATTACTAGCTGCATTTAAGACAGTTTAAGCTCACTTACCCTTAATCCAATCTCATGGCATTTTTAGACTCTCTTTTGATTTTTCTTTTTGTTTTTGCTTTTTGTTTTAAATCATGGATATAATTTTCATTTTTATCCATATATAGCAAGAGAATGTAGTATGGGTGCGTTTTACGCTCCATCTGTAACACCCCAAAACCACCCCAGTAGTTTGAGCCTGACCGTGTCGGTATGTGTGTATTTCTATGTGTTGTATGTGTGTGTTAAATTGGTTTATTTATTTAATTTATGTATATTAATTTGAGAAGAGGATTTAGGCTATAGTATGAGTGGATGTATAGAATTAAAGTATGAATAAGGGATAGCTTAATGTGTATAGTAAAGTATGGGAGTAGGGTGTGATTTGGGACATGTGTCTTATGGGGAGGATGACATGTGGCTAAGGGGATAGAGTAACATTTAATGAGTTTGGTGAGAGAGAGAGAGAAGTCCTTTTTCCCTTTTGATTTCCGTTCTTCTTTCTTCCTCACGCCATTTTCTTCTTTCTTCTCTCTTCTTCTTTGTTTTTCCTTTTTCTTGGCCCGATCTTGCTCCCTCTCCTTTCCCTTGAGAAGATTGAGTTGTTTGGCTTTTGATTTTGAAGCTCAAAGGTGAGTTGGGATTATGGGTGTTTTAGATTCTTCTTCCTCTTCTCTAGGTTTTAGTTTATATGTATTTGTTTTTGGGTTGTTTTAGAATTGATCTTGATTATGGTGGGTTTGTGGTTCAGAGGAGGCTCCTAGGCCGGATAAAGGAAAAGAAATCGCTAGCGGGACCGGAGCTCGCGAATAGGAGCTAAGGAGAGAAGGTTTGGGAATGTTCATCTTTTATGTATATATGTGAATTGGGTTGGATAATTATGCTTTTGGTTTTGATTGTAGTTGTAAGTTGTGTTGTTGTAATTTAAATCACATTAATTATGATATGAGATGCTAGAGAATGAATATTGTTGAAGGATTTGTGAGAAAGTATGTGAATAGTGATAATTGTTGTTAAATGTGCTGTTTTGGAAATTCTTAGAATTGGACATGTAATTGACTTGATTTAATTGAGATAAATGGTGATAAAGTTGGGTTTTTATTTATGTTATGAGTTGTGGATGCTTGGATTGCTGAATTTTGAGGTTTGGAATCAATTTTGGAAGTTTGAATGTGAATTTTGTGTGAATTCTGCAGATTTTGGGCGTAAGAGCTTAAAAACCCGTGTTTGTCGCGATCGCGACACTGTCGCGAGCGCGATAGAATGCGGAGGTTTCAACCCTCGCGCCGGCGCGAGAGATGTCGCGCCAAGGAACTCGATAGAGCTCTCTGTCGCGAGCGCGACAGAGTGCTCGAGCTCCGAATTTGTGCAAGGCTCTCTTCTGTCGCGAGCGCGACAGAAGAGCATCACCTTCGCCCTCTCGCGAGCACGAGATCCCTCGCGATCGCGAGACGAGGCGGGGAGGTGTAGCGTGGCTTCTGTCGCGAGCGCGACAGACGCGACTTCCAAACTTGATTTCTTTTCCTTTTTGCTTAATGACTTGATTTCTTTTGCATGCAATTTTCATTAAGCTTTGACTATCTATTTGCATGAATATATATATATATGTATGTAAACGTGATAAGATTTTTGCATAACCTGCTAATGTCGGATAAGTGGATAG
The DNA here is from genome assembly GCA_947683425.1 of Excoecaria cochinchinensis. Lineage (NCBI taxonomy): Eukaryota > Viridiplantae > Streptophyta > Magnoliopsida > Malpighiales > Euphorbiaceae > Excoecaria > Excoecaria cochinchinensis. Next base: position 1,776,436 of record CANTUQ010000153.1, on the reverse strand, counting down.
TTAGGCATGCCTAATAGAGTTATGTGCCGCTGCAGCTATGTGTACGACTTTGGACCCTGATCAGGTCTCCCGATTGGATCCTCGCGATCCCTCTGTCTGAATCTTTCTTAAGATTCTATGTGAAAACAATGTGGAATAAAACAAATAGAATATTTTGATACCTCCGGGTATCTATGTGTTTGGAATATGATACCGATACTCTTAAGTATCTATGTGTACTCGTTATCCACTCATTATGATTAAGCAGGTGTCATTGTGTTTTGTACAAGAATCTTTGGATGAGAATGCAAATATCTGAATTAACTATGTATGATTATATACCCATAATTGTATTGTTATCATATGTTTTCTGTCATCGTCACTGTGAGTGGCGGTTATGCATTTTGTGTTTTCCCCACTAAGCGATTTCGCTTAGCACGGGTGTTTATCCGTGCAGGTGTGGAAGGTTTTGATTACCGTGGGTTGGGCGTGTCGCATCGGGAAGGCCAACGCAACTAGAGATTTGAAGTTGTATAGTATAGGTTTTCCTTCCTTTTTGTAATAGATGTAATGTTTTGTTAGCCTTTGGAACAATGTATCTTGGGCTTTTGCAAATTGGTTCTTTTTGTAACCTATTGTAACATGTAAAGACTTTCTTTTTGTATATTAATAAAAGTATCCATTTTGTTCTGTATCCCTCTTCTTTCTATTAAAGTTTTTATTTATACCAGATATGTGATTCTGTATGTGATGTTTGCATGTTTGTACTAGTGGGGTGTGACACTCCTATCTATCTTGGGTCCTTCTCGCTCTAATTGCGAGTAGAAGTATCCATAGTATAGGTTGGGGTGTGACATTAGGTGGTATCAGAGCTATTGGTTTAGATGTTACGGGGTTTCAGTGTGTTAGTTAGTTGTTAGAGTTGTGTTGGCCTGATGCGCACTACGTTTATGTTTTGTAGTTATGGAGTCCGCTCGTGGATCGCTTGAGGGGTCAGCGGAAAGTGCGAATCCCCAAGAGCAGGATCCCTCAGTTTCTGGTCCGGCTCAACCTCCTAGGGGGTATCCTGAGGTGCCTTTGGGACCAATAGAAGCGATGCTTCAGAGTATGACAAGGGTACTTGAAAGGGTAACAGCGCCAAGTGCACCTATTGAGAGGTTAAGGAAGCATGGTGCAGAGAATTTCTTTGGTACTAGCATAGATGAATCTTATAAAGCAGAGATGTGGTTAGAGAAGACATCCAGAGTACTTAGGGAGATAAGATGCCCACCAGAGCAAGAAGTGGAGTGTGCCTTGTCTTTGTTACAAGGTTCTGCCTATGATTGGTGGAGGTTGGTGGTTAGTCAACCGCAGGTTCCTGAACCGATTACTTGGGAGTTCTTCGAGGGTGAGTTTCAGAACCGGTATGTGACCAAAGCTTATAAGGATGCCAAGTGGGCACAGTTTCTCACTCTTAAGCAAAGAATGATGTCTGTGGCTGAGTATGAGGATGAGTTCAATAAGCTCAGTAAGTATGCGCCGCCAAGAGTTCTCACGGAAGAGTTCCGATGTCAACATTTTGAATCAGGCTTGAATGAGTCGTTGAAGGTGATGTTAATTTCATTGATGTCGGCTCCAAATGTGAAGTATTATCAGTTAGTTCAAGCAGCCTTGAGGGCGGAGCGTTCTGAAAATATAATGAGAGAAAAGGCTCAGAGAAGAAAGTCTGTAAGAGGTGGCTCTTCTTCAGGCAAGAGACCAAGGGAATCGCAAGGAAACTTTGCTGATGAGTCTGTAGCTAGTCCGGCCCCTAGAGGGAGGAGACAGGGTTCTTCAAGGGGATCGAGCGCAGGTAGAGGAGATGGCCCTCCTCGATGTACGCATTGTAACAAACAACATTGGGGTGAGTGTCGGTGGTTAACAGGAGGTTATTTTAGATGTGGTTCTACGGACCATTTACTTGCAAATTGTCCAAATCGATTTGGAGATCCTTCGGGACAACAGGAAGGGAGCCGAGCTGGATCTAATGTACCCCAAGGAAGTCGTAGTAGGGGTAGAGGAAGGGGTCGAGGTGGACGGCCTCGTGATAGAGAAGCCTCAGAATCAGTAGATCGCCCTGTGCCATCGTCTGGTAGGGCCTATGCCATGAAAGCCCGAGAGGAATAGAATGCTCCTGAAGTGATTGCCGGTAAGTTCTCTTTGCTTGATTCTGAAGTTTATGTTTTGATTGACCCGGGGTCTACCCATTCTTATGTGTGTTCTGGTAAGTTGTGGGATAGTTTGGGTAGTGAGGAGAAGATGGAATATGAGATTTGTGTATCCAGTCCGTTGGGTCAGAGTATTATGGTTAATCGTGTATGTCGGAAGTGTCCTTTAAAGATTCAGGGTATAGAGTTTGTAGTGGATTTGATTTGTTTACCTTTCCATGAGTTTGATATTATTCTGGGAATGGATTGGTTGGATAAGCATCGCGCGGTAGTGGACTGTCATAGGAAAGTAATGGTTTTGAAGGATAAAGATTAAATGCCTGTTGTGGTAAAGGGAATTGGAAGTAGTTCTTTGCATAATGTGGTATCAGCTATGAAAGCCAGAAGATTTATCAGGAAAGGATGTGAAGCGTTTTTGGCTGTGGTTTTGGATTCTCGGAGAGGTCAAGTTAAGATTCAAGACATTCTGGTTGTAAGAGATTTTGTTGATGTCTTTCCGGAAGAATTACCGGGGTTACCTCCCGAGAGAGAAGTTGAACTGTCAGTAGAAATTCTTCCGGGAATAGCTCCGATTTCTAAGGCTCCTTACAGAATGGCTCCAATGGAATTGAAGGAATTGAAAAGTCAGTTGCAAGAGTTGTTGGATAAAGGGTTTATTCGGCCAAGTGTGTCACCGTGGGGTGCTCCAGTGCTGTTTGTTAAGAAGAAAGATGGAACCCTTCGGATGTGCATTAACTATGACTATCAAGAATAAGTATCCATTGCCAAGGATTGAAGATCTTTTTGATCAGTTGAGAGGAGCTGGGGTATTCTCTAAGATAGATTTGAGGTCAGGCTATTACCAGTTAAGGGTTAAGGAAGCAGATGTGGCTAAGACGGCTTTCCGGACGCGTTATGGTCATTATGAATTTTTAGTGATGCCTTTTGGTTTGACCAACACGCCTGCAGCCTTTATGGATCTGATGAACCGAGTTTTCCGACCGTATCTGGACAAGTTTGTGGTGGTATTTATTGATGACATTTTGGTGTACTCTAGAGACCGCAAAGAACATAAGGAACATCTTAAACTGGTATTGCAAATGTTAAGAGATCATCAGCTGTATGCGAAACTCAGTAAGTGTGAGTTTTGGTTGAAAGAAGTGGCCTTTCTTGGACATGTGGTATCAGCAGAAGGTGTGCGTGTTGATCCAAGTAAGATTGAAGCGATTGTCAATTGGGTGCCTCCGAAGAATGTGCCCGAAGTAAGAAGTTTTCTGGGGTTAGCAGGGTATTATCGACGGTTTGTTCAGGGGTTCTCGGTGATAGCATCTCCTTTGACCAAGTTACTTCGGAAGGATGTTAAGTTTGTTTGGACTGAAAAGTGTCAAGCCAGTTTTGATCGTTTAAAGGACTTGTTGGTTAAAGCTCCGGTGCTCATACAGCCGGTTTCAGGTCAAGAGTACACTATGTACAGTGATGCTTCGGGTATTGGCTTAGGTTGTGTTCTGATGCAAGGGAATAAAGTAGTAGCTTATGCATCGAGACAGTTGAAGCCTCATGAGCGGAATTACCCGACTCACGATTTAGAGTTGGCAGCGGTAGTGTTTGCGCTTAAGGTTTGGCGACACTACTTGTATGGGGAGACGTGCAGAATTTTCACCGATCACAAGAGTCTTAAGTATTTGTTAACACAAAAGGAGTTAAATTTGAGGCAGCGGAGGTGGTTAGAACTATTCAAGGATTATGATTGTATCATTGACTACCATCCGGGTAAAGCTAACGTGGTAGCAGATGCTCTCAGTAGAAAGTCTATGTCTGTGCTACTGGCTAGTCGAGGCAGATGGAGATTTGATTCTGAAGGTGCTCTGATTGCTCAACTTAAAGTTAAGCCAAGTTTGAGATCCGAAATTGCAAAGGCTCAGTTAGATGATCATGTGCTTCAGCGTGTTTGTCAAGCAGTGAAAGAGGGCAAGCGGACTGAGTACTTATTAGACAGTGAAGGAGTGTTGAGGCACGGTAATCGGTTATGTGTACCTAATGTGGGTGAGTTAAGAAAGAAGCTATTGCAAGAAGCTCATTCATCAGTCTTCACTATGCATCCTGGTGGAGACAAGATGTATCAGGATTTAAAGCAATTTTACTGGTGGCCAGGAATGAAAAGAGAGATAACAGAATTTGTTTCAAGGTGTCTTACTTGTCAACAAGTGAAAACCGAGCATCAAGTGCCATCGGGATTGCTTCATCCCTTACCCATTCCTCAATGGAAGTGGGATGACATCACGATGGATTTTGTATCTAGTCTTCCTATGACTCAGCGTAAGCATGATTCAGTGTGGGTTATAGTGAATCGATTGTCGAAATCCGCGCATTTTCTACCAGTGCGAGTGGATTATTCGATGGACAAGTTGGCAGAAATTTATGTGAATGAGATAGTTCGATTGCATGGGATTCCGTTATCCATTGTATCAGACCGAGATCCCCATTTTACATCCAAGTTTTGGAAGGAGCTTCAGGTAGCCTTGGGAACACGGTTAAATTTCAGTACTGCTTTCCATCCGCAGACTGATGGTCAGTCAGAGAGGGTTATTCAGGTTTTAGAAGATATGCTACGGGGTTGTGCTTTAGAATTCTCAGGAAGCTGGGATCGGTATGTGTCTTTGATGGAATTCGCGTATAATAACAGTTATCAGGTAAGTATTGGTATGGCTCCTTATGAAGCACTGTATGGACGAAAATGTAGAACACCAGTGTGTTGGACTGAATTGTCAGAAAAAGCCGTGATAGGTCCGGATATAGTGCGGGATACTGAAGAGAAAGTTAGGGTTGTGCAACAGAACTTGAAGGCAGCTAAGGACCGACAACGTTCTTATGCTAACTTGAAGCGCAGAGATATTCAGTATGAAGTGGGTGATAAAGTTTTCTTGAAAGTGTCACCGTGGCGTAAAGTTCTCCGTTTTGGAAAGAAAGGCAAGTTAAGTCCACGTTTTATTGGGCCATATGAGATTCTAAGGAAAGTAGGTCCAGTAGCATATCAATTAGCTTTGCCTTTGGAGTTGGCTAGATTACATGATGTTTTTCATGTATCTATGCTTAGGAGATATCGGTCGGATCCTTCGCATGTGTTACCAGTGCAAGATATTCGGATTCAACCAGACCTTTCTTTTGATGAGGAACCGAAAAGGATTTTGGATAGGGAAATCAGACAGCTTCGGAATAAACAGATACCATTGGTCAAAGTTCTATGGCAACATCACGGTATTGAAGAAGCTACATGGGAACCAGAAGAAGCTATGAGATTACAATACCCCCAGTTATTTGGAATAGGTAAGAATTTCGAGGACGAAATTCTGTTAAGTGGGGGAGTATTGTAACACCCCAAAACCACCCCAGTAGTTTGAGCCTGACCGTGTCGGTATGTGTGTATTTCTATGTGTTGCATGTGTGTGTTAAATTGGTTTATTTATTTAATTTATGTATATTAATTTGAGAAGAGGAGTTAGGCTATAGTATGAGTGGATGTATAGAATTAAAGTATGAATAAGGGATAGCTTAATGTGTATAGTAAAGTATGGGAGTAGGGTGTGATTTGGGACATGTGTCTTATGGGGAGGATGACATGTGGCTAAGGGGATAGAGTAACATTTAATGAGTTTGGTGAGAGAGAGAGAGAAGTCCTTTTTCCCTTTTGATTTCCGTTCTTCTTTCTTCCTCACGCCATTTTCTTCTTTCTTCTCTCTTCTTCTTTGTTTTTCCTTTTTCTTGGCCCGATCTTGCTCCCTCTCCTTTCCCTTGAGAAGATTGAGTTGTTTGGCTTTTGATTTTGAAGCTCAAAGGTGAGTTGGGATTATGGGTGTTTTAGATTCTTCTTCCTCTTCTCTAGGTTTTAGTTTATATGTATTTGTTTTTGGGTTGTTTTAGAATTGATCTTGATTATGGTGGGTTTGTGGTTCAGAGGAGGCTCCTAGGCCGGATAAAGGAAAAGAAATTGCTAGCGGGACCGGAGCTCGCGAATAGGAGCTAAGGAGAGAAGGTTTGGGAATGTTCATCTTTTATGTATATATGTGAATTGGGTTGGATAATTATGCTTTTGGTTTTGATTGTAGTTGTAAGTTGTGTTGTTGTAATTTAAATCACATTAATTATGATATGAGATGCTAGAGAATGAATATTGTTGAAGGATTTGTGAGAAAGTATGTGAATAGTGATAATTGTTGTTAAATGTGCTGTTTTGGAAATTCTTAGAATTGGACATGTAATTGACTTGATTTAATTGAGATAAATGGTGATAAAGTTGGGTTTTTATTTATGTTATGAGTTGTGGATGCTTGGATTGCTGAATTTTGAGGTTTGGAATCAATTTTGGAAGTTTGAATGTGAATTTTGTGTGAATTCTGCAGATTTTGGGCGTAAGAGCTGAAAAACTCGTGTCTGTCGCGATCGCGACACTGTCGCGAGCGCGACAGAATGCAGAGGTTTCAACCCTCGCGCCGGCGCGAGAGATGTCGCGCCAAGGAACTCGATGGAGCTCTCTGTCACGAGCGCGACAGAGTGCTCGAGCTCCGAATTTGTGCAATGCTCTCTTCTGTCGCGAGCGCGACAGAAGAGCAGCACCTTCGCCCTCTCGCGAGCACGAGATCCCTCGCGATCGCGAGACGAGGCGGGGAGGTGTAGCGTGGCTTCTGTCGCGAGCGCGACAGTCGTCGCGAGCGCGACAGACGCGACTTCCAAACTTGATTTCTTTTGCATGCAATTTTCATTAAGCTTTGACTATCTATTTGCATGAATATATATATATATGTATGTAAACGTGATAAGATTTTTGCATAACCTGCTAATGTCGGATAAGTGGATAGTTAGGCATGCCTAATAGAGTTATGTGCCGCTGCAGCTATGTGTACGACTTTGGACCCTGATCAGGTCCCCCGATTGGATCCTCGCGATCCCTCTGTCTGAATATTTCTTAAGATTCTATGTGAAAACAATGTGGAATAAAACAAATAGAATATTTTGATACCTCCGGGTATCTATGTGTTTGGAATATGATACCGATACTCTTAAGTATCTATGTGTACTCGTTATCCACTCATTATGATTAAGCAGGTGTCATTGTGTTTTGTACAAGAATCTTTGGATGAGAATGCAAATATCTGAATTAACTATGTATAATTATATACCCATAATTGTATTGTTATCATATGTTTTCTGTCATTGTCACTGTGAGTGGCGGTTATGCATTTTGTGTTTTCCCCACTAAGCGATTTCGCTTAGCACGGGTGTTTATCCGTGCAGGTGTGGAAGGTTTTGATTACCGTGGGTTGGGCGTGTCGCATCGGGAAGGCCAACGCAACTAGAGATTTGAAGTTGTATAGTATAGGTTTTCCTTCCTTTTTGTAATAGATGTAATGTTTTGTTAGCCTTTGGAACAATGTATCTTGGGCTTTTGCAAATTGGTTCTTTTTGTAACCTATTGTAACATGTAAAGACTTTCTTTTTGTATATTAATAAAAGTATCCATTTTGTTCTGTATCCCTCTTCTTTCTATTAAAGTTTTTATTTATACCAGATATGTGATTCTGTATGTGATGTTTGCATGTTTGTACTAGTGGGGTGTGACACTCCTATCTATCTTGGGTCCTTCTCGCTCTAATTACGAGTAGAAGTATCCATATTATAGGTTGGGGTGTGACACCATCCCATACATTTCAATTTTGATGTATATCTTGCTTTCTTTTTCTTTTTAAGACTTGAGTGGGTGCATTTTATGCTCCATCCCACTTATTTTTATTTTTCTTTTGATTTTTTGAGTCCTCATCCATTATTGAAAAGATAAAAGGTAAGTATTATGGCTATAGTTTCCATAATCAACTAGAAACTTAAAATTTTAAACTAAATGAGCAAATTCTAACTTTAAAGACATGGCTAGTAAAGAGACTAAAAAATCTATAATGTTGAAAGAAGTAAAAGAAAATGACTTGAAAAGCTTAAAACACATGCCAAAAATTTTGAAAAACTGGTAAAAATGAGCATAAAAAAAATAATTGACTTAACAATCTACATAATATACCAAATGAACAATGCTTTATAATAAAGCTTACTAAAAAACTTAATTGAAACAATAACACACAAACAATCATGCAATTGACATACACAATACATAACACAGTCACTCCCCCACACTTAAAACCAACATTGTCCTCAAATGTGAAGGAATGACACAAAACAAACAATTAAAAGAAAGAAATAAAATAAAATAAAGAAAAGAAACACTCCCCTATCATGGTGAAGGTGGAGGTGATGGAACCGCAAATCCAGCTTGTGTGATGAAGTTATCAAACTTGTACTCCAAATGCCTTTGACGTCGCGCTATAGAAGAAAGCTGATCTTGCATATGAGATAACATCATTGGTATGTTATGGCTAGATGAGCCAACATCAGGGGCAGCAACCACATCTGCTGGAACATCAGGCAAAATTTCATCTTCACTTGCCCCCTCATCACCACCCTCAGCATCTTGTGCCTCTACTTGTGGCGCAGAAGGTCCAGGAATATCCCTTCAACAAGACCTCAAATGTGATGGTATCTCCTGAAAATTAGCACTAACCACCTCTCCACGTACAAAAAGATGTTTAGTAAAATACATATAAGGGCGATTTCTACGATAACAACGAAAATCAACACCTAAATTTCTTGCAAGAACAGTAATAATATGCCCATGTGTGATAGGAGATTCATGTCTACTAACACAATTCAATAACTGACTTACAACCCAATAGGACCAACACACATCTTTTCTTTTTTGTACACACCATATCAAAAAGAGTTCATTAAGAGAAACTCTATTAAATTCAGACCTGTTGAAAATCAAAGATGCAAAGATTTTATGCAAAACCCAATATTTTAAATCTTTGATAAACATTGATTTAGCATCTCTAGCTTTATATGGTGTTTGAAAATCAGTTAGAAAGGTCCAAAATCTAGTAGGTTTAAAAGATTTTGGTGGCTCAAACAACCCAGTTTGTGAAAATCCAAACATACGATTCATTATGAAATAAGTCAGAGTGTGTACTTTACCATCCAAACGAAAATCAATCCAATATTCATTATCCTCATTCTTTTTCAAAGTTGTATAAAATTCAAGCATTAAATCAGGATAAATATCTTCATGCATATTGGCAAATCTAAGGAAGCCACAGTTATCCAACATCTCATTCACAGTATTTAATAGGCCCACCTGCTCTAACAAATCTGATGGGAAATACTTACATTGCGAAAATTTTCTGTCACAAAGAGTAAGAAATTGACTACCTTCATCCACAGAAAATATGGGAAATCCAGCACCAAAGGAATCAGAAATGTCACCCTCTTCAGCCTCCTGCCTTGCTTGTTCAATTCTTGAAATGGATGGATTTTTGGTTCTTACCATATTTGTGGATTAGTGAAACAGAGATTAAAAGAAGACAGAGAGTAAAATGGAACTGCTAAAAAAAAAAAACAAAGATGAGGAAAATGCCGAAATAAACAAAGAAACGAAATACTGAAATAACTAAGAACAATGAAAATGAAAATGAAATAAAAAGAACCAAGTACAGATCCCTAACAGATTTGCTCACAAAGAAGAAAGAAAAGTAATAAACCACAGTGAATGCTAAATGAAGAAACGTAACAGAAAAATGAAGATTAAATAAATAAATACATACAGGATGGGAAGTAAAGAAAACTTTCTACTAAGGAACGAATGACAAAGAGGAAAAATGGTAGTACTATGCTAAAACGTAAAGAAGAAATTGGAAAGGAAAGGAAATGAAAGAAGATGAAGGGGTACTGATGATGAACAGAGATGAAATGAAACAGAGGTGGATATTGGTTGCGACTCGTGACCTAAAATGAGAAGAGTTTACAAATAATAGGGAATAGTTAAGTGAAATAGAAAAGAAAGAAGGAATACGAAAAGTCCCGATTTTTAGGGTTTTGAATTTAAAATTTTCCCTCTTCTTTTTCGGATTGTGTGATTTAGGGAATTAAAGTTAATCTAAGCTAAATTAATGAAAAGTAAAATAGGAAAATCAGGAAAGAGAAAATTTAAGGCAAATAAATTGAAAATGAAGAAGTAAATAAAAGAAAATAAAATAATAAAAAAAACTTACCTGATTTGATCAAGCGTCACGAGTCGTGAGTCATCGCCACGACTCGTGACGCGCCCCTATTACCTAGGCGAACTGCTTACGACTCGTGACGTTGCCTCACGAGTCGAATGCCCTGCGATCCTTGCCTTCTATCGCGATTTGCCAAGCTTGCCGCGATCGCGACAGAGCCTCATACGCAATCTTGGTACATTCTGTCGCGCTCGCGATAGTAGTCGCGCTCGCGACAAAATACAACGTCTGCAAAAATCCTTTTTTATTTTTTAATTAATTTTTACTTGTATTTTTATTTTTAACCTTCAACAAACTCCTAGCCTTACTAAATGATAAAATCAAAATCACTGTGTTAATAACATAGAAATTTAAAATACCAAGAGTATTAAATAAATCTAAAGATAAAACAACATAAAATACATTGAGAAAGAAAATATAATTAAGTATCCTAAATAAGAGAACAAAAATATTATGGTTTCATGTGGCCCCTAGGATTTTCTTCAGTATTACTTGGAAGAGATCCTAGACTCCTAGAAGGTAAAGAACTAGCTAATTGCCCCAATTGAATTTCAAGATTATGAATAGAGGCTGCATAGTTTTTAGTGATTTGGTCAATTTTTTCCTCAACTTTCTTTTGACTTTCATCGTGAGAGTTCATCTTATAATTAATCTCCTCAATGAACTTATCAATCTTCCCTTCAAAAGCACCAAACCTATCTTGTGGTTGTTGGTATCCTACTCCCCTATTTTGGTTATAATTATTATTATTATTTCCCCATGAAAGGTTAGGATGGTTTCTCCAACCAGAATTATAGGTGTTAGAATAAGGATTTCCACGACCTTGGCTTTGAAGAAAATTAACTTGCTTTTTATTAGCTATGCCTAAAGTGCAATTGCTACTAACATGCCCATTTTGACCACACACATTGCATGCATTTGATACATTACCTCCCATGCCTAGGCTATTAACTCTATGAGTTAAAGCCTCAACTTGAGCTTGCAAGACAACCATAGAATCAACTGAATGCACACCCCTAACACTAGAGTTAGATTCTCTTACTCTATCAGTTGGCCACATGCAATTGTTCATTGCCATTTCTTCCAAAAGCTCAAATGCTGCTTCAGTTGTTTTTCTCATTAAAGATCCACCAGATGCAATATCTATTATACCTCTTGTAGTTGGATTTACACCATTATAAAAAGTCTGCATCAAAAGCTCAAGGTTGTGGTGTGGACACATCCTTTGCAATTCCTTGAATCTTTCTCAAGCCTCATATAATGATTCATTATCATTTTGAACAAATGTAGTGATATCCTTTATGATTTTGGCAGTTTTGGCCAATGGAAAATATTTTGATAAGAATGCTTGGGCCAATTGGTCCCAAGTGGTTATAGATCCCCTTGTCAATGAATTCAACCAAGCCTTTGCTTTATCCTTCAAAGTGAATGGAAAAAGTCTAAGCTTGATTGCATCAGCGGAAACCCCATTGGTCTTAAAGGTATCACATATTTCAAGAAAATTGGCCAAATGAGCATTTGGAACCTCATTTGCCAAACCATAGAATTGTATACTATTTTGAATCATTTGTAAGAGTGAAGGCTTAATTTCAAATTGATTTGCATTTACCGTTGGCCTTACCACTCCTTGTTGAGCACCACTCAAAGCAGGTGTGGCAAAGTCCATCAATGTTGATGGATTTTGTTCTTCAGCCATGATAATTGATCCCTTATTTTTGTTCTTCTTTCTATTTGACTTCCGGTTACTTGACAAAAATCTTTCAATTTCAGGATTTAAGGGCTCAAGCTCTTCTTGTGAACTTCTTGTACTAGGCATGAACTTCTCAAATCCTGTAAATCACAAACAAAACACAAAGTTACTCTAAATCAAACAAACAAATTAAAAAAAAAAAGAAAATATTGTAATCCAAAATCATAAATCAATTTTCATAATGGCAAAACAACCGTTCCCCGGCAACGGCTCCAAAAACTTGTTGTGCATTTTCTATATATGCTTATTGACCGCAAGTATAAGGTGTACCGCAATAGTACTTAAGATGTCGATCTCACGAGCAACGTTTTTTACACACTATTACTAATCAATTTTAATCTTGTTTACAATGGTAATAAATTTGATGGTTAAATTTGAACTACTTTATTATAATAATTAATTAAACCTAATTTATATTTATCAGAAGAAGATAAAGGATATATGAATAAAGAACTAAAAATAATGAATTTGATCCATCATTTTGATTAACATTTATTCATCTTTCATGCAAGCCAAGTTGAACTAAAGTTCTAATTTACTCTCTCGACATAAATTAAAATGCCTAAAATATGCAATTAAAATTCTAACTCACAACTTTCATTAATGAATTAGAGGTTTCTAATGACATATTTTAAGAATAATCACCAACCTATAGCAATTATCTCAATATACCGATTTCTCGAAATATACCTTGATAATGAAACTCTATTAGATGTCAGATAAAACAAACTTTCGAATTACTTTAACTTATAAAGATTATGCAAAATATACTAATAGAGAATCTACATTGAAAGATCATGAAAGTAGATGGAAATAGAAAGAATTATAACATGCAAATTCATTGAAATGATATTCATAGAAATATTGGAGAAGAATTAAAAATAAGAGAATAAGATAGAAGCCTTTCAACCCTTTTCTCAATCTCTTGAAATAGATTTTCTTCTCCTTGATCTTCTTCTTCAAAACATAAAACTAAATAAGAAAATAAAACTAAAGAAAACTGTCTACAAAAAATATAGAAAATCACTTAACTAAAATTCCACATATCTAGATTACAGTTAAACTACATATTTATATATGATAATTTAAAGTTTGTGTCTCTTAGAGATGTCTCTTGAGAATGGTTGCAAAGTTTGATGAATTTAGGTGCCCTTTCAGATGACTTTTCAAGAGAAACTGCTCCAATGGTCACTTCTGTCGCGATCGCGACAGAACACGCTCCTCTTTTCCTTCTTTCTTTTCTCCTTTCTTCCTCTGGCTCGTCACGAGTCACACCCTCCCATCACGTGTCGTGACTTCGCGTGTGAGTCGTGACTGGTGCTCACGTCTTGCCTTCTCTTCCCTTTCTCCTTTCTTTCCTCGCTTCATGCTAGCCTCTCTGTCTCGTCACAACTCGTGACCTAGCATCACTAGTCGTGACCCTACTTCCTCAGCTCCTCCTCTTTTCTTCCTCCTTCCCTCTTTGTTCTTCTTCGCCAGTCACGACTCGTGACCTAGCATCACTAGTCGTGACCCTTCTCTGCTCTCGTGATCCATGCTTCTTCTCACCAGTAAACACAAAAACATGCAATCTAATACAAATAAACATAAACTAACACATATAACATCAAATATACACAAAATTACATAATTAATTTCATAAATGCATAGAAACATATACTAAATTATACCTCAATTACGCTTCTATTACACTTTGTCAATATATACTTAATCCCCTTCCATTTTCAGATCTTTGCTCTGCTTTCTGCTTTCAAGTGCAACAACCTTGGATTTCAACTTCAAACTGTAATTCCAGATTTAGATTCTAGATCTTCTTTCTCACAGGTTTGTAACTTCCCTCTTCTACCATGAGTTCTGAAAATTCTTTTAAAAGTTCTACTGAGAGAGTTAAGATAGGTGAGGGGTTGCTTGATGACAGTCCTCCTGGATCTCCTGCTCCTGGATTTCCTTGTACAAATCAACCATCACCAAGGAGAAAAGAGCCCAGGAAATTTCTCAGGGCGGGAAGTATTAGCTCGGTAATCAAACCTAGTGACATGAAATCATTGAGAGAGAAACTGAGCATCCCTTATGCCTATAAAATCTGAGCTGCTAGTACCTCATTACGAGCTAACGCCAAGTTTCAAGGTAAAAAGACCATAGTTATATATGAGGCGGACTTCGAAGTCGGGATAAGTCTCCCACCATCCCTATTTGAGCTCAATTCCTGAATTATTATGGCTTGACCATCGGGTAGGTGCATCCCAACACCTGGCGAGCTCTCTCAGCATTACAGATTTGGGCAATCGAGCATCGAATTTTTTAAGCTACTCATGTGGTGGGACTTTAGGCTAATGGTGAGGACCATAACTACATTCAAGCCCGAGCTGGTTATGGGGTATTTTTCGGGAATTTGAAGTCCCTAACGAACTGGAAGAATCGGCTCTTTGTGATAGAAAGTGAATCAGACTTCCCATTCAAAACTCAATGGGGTTGGTACATCAATAAGAATGATGACTCGCTAGTCCTTAACAAATAAGAGGAACGAAACGAACACTAGCTTTGTGCAGAGAGCTCGCATAAAATAAAATAGATATCAACGAACAACTTCAGCTTGGAGTACCTCCCATAGAGCCATCCTGACTCAATAAGAGCGGTAAATTTTCTCAAATTTCTATCTTTAATTCTAATTTGTTTCTTATTGTTTGCTTTTTTTCAGCTATGAAGAGGAATTCCCAACCTAGCCTGGTCGAGCTCATGAAGGCCAAAAAATAAAAAGCTAGAGGAAATCGAACTGCAACTGCTGCAACAGAGGCAAACCCAGCTACTTTAAACCCAAGTTCGGCCGCTACCACTTCTTCACCGTCAATTCTAATAGAGGTGGCCGATGCCTCTCCTTTTCGCACTCAAAATCCAACCAGAACGGCACCCATACGAGTTGCTAACTCCGAGCCTTCCCCTTTCGGGGGCAAAGAAGAGGTGTATGCTCATAATACCGAATCATAGGAGAAAGACTTAAAGGCTCTCTCTGATGATGTCTGGAAGTACTGGCAACGGTAGGGGAGGGCCTGGTTGAAAGAGAACCCTAATTTCACGACCTTCGCACATCAGGCCTCCTGTGTCTGGAGCGAGGTAACCCCTATGCTAAGCTGGAATGCCGAGCTGCTAAGTGATATGATCAAAAAGCATAAAGTGGAAATAACTTCCAATCTTTGTAATATCTAATGTGCTCGACTATTTTGGCTTTAAATTGAGCTCGTTCGTTCTATTTTTGTAGGGGTCTATGCTTGGAGGAGTAGCCATCGCAAAGATGAACAAACTTATTCTCTCCTGGAAGAAAGAGGAAAAAGAAGTGTCCCAGCTTCGATATCAACTTTGTGATGTTGGGTCAAAAAAAGACACAGCTGAGAAGCGAGCTCTTGAGGCTAAAAAGAAAATTCTCGCATATAAAGACAAAGTAGCTGAGGCCAATGAGAGAGTTGCTATAGCTGAGCCGGTCTCGACCAGGAAAAGGAAAATAGCCGGGCTGTTGAATCCAAATTAGAGCGCAAGCAAATAAGGAGAAGACCAACCTTGAACAAAGATGTACCGAACTAGAAGAGAAGGCAGTGGATTTGGCTGCTAACAAATGCCTCGCATTTGGCACTAAACTCATCCAACCAGTAAAAGAGTGCCATTCGGACATGGATTGGTCCTGGCTAGATGACATTTATCTAGATGAGTAGATAGGGCTCCTCCTGTATTGCTTCTTTTTTACTTTGTAATATTGGTTAAAAAAAGAATCAGTATTTCGCTGAATTGGTTGTGTTATTTTTACTATTGTTTAAACTTACTATTTGTATGGAAAAGTTATCAATAACATAAGGAAGTGGTCGAGCTGATAATGCAACCGGTGAATACTTGCTTGAGTAGTGAGAAAGCTAACATGTGCGAAGCAATAAACAATTTCCAAGCTGCAAATTAATCGAATTAAACAAATAATGAGAAATACTTGAATGACTATAATGCCGAACAACTTTTGTAACAGTATTGAGTGCTCAAATGGCGATATAGTCGGACTAAGTAAATTAACAATGAATAAGTGCTGGAATGGCGATAATTTTTAACGGCTTGCGAATGAACAAATATCTTCGTTAATAATTTTACCTGTACAAATGCTTAAATGGCAGTACATCCGAACTAAGCAATAAATAAGATAAACCGAACTAAATGCTCGATTGGCAATATTGCCGATGAACGATTTTAAGAAAAACTAAGTGCTCGAATGGTAAAACTACCAAACTTGAACAATTAAAATAAATAAGGTGCTCATATGGCAAAACCGTCTAACTTGAGGAATTAAAATGAAATGCTCATATGTAGAAACTGCTGATATTGAGTGATTAAGATGAAACTTGATGTGCTTAGTCTGCTTCTTTCAGCATTGTTACATAAGCCTCCTGAGCTACCTTTTGATTGCCTTGAAGTACTATGATGCCCTCTGAAGCTAGGATTTTAAGCAACAAATTGCACATAGAAATGCACACATCTACCGCGATAATCAAGGGTCGCCCAAAAATAACATTGTAAGCAAGGGGTATGTGAACCACCATAAAATAACTTGTGCATGTTCGAACGATTATATCATCTTTGAGCTAAAGAGCTAGGTTAATGGAGCCTTCTACCTTGACAGGTCATCTGAATAACCTAATAATCGATGCTGATACGGGCTCTAGGATATTACAAGAAATTCCCAACGCCTTGTACACTCGTAGGGTAATAAGGTTGATCGCACTTCCTATGTCTATTAAAATCCATTGGACTAGATAGTCCTGGATGAGAGCTTCTACTACCAATGAGTCAGCATGCGGTTGATGAACATAAATACCATCAGCTTTCGAAAATTGCACATAACCAGAGACTGCCGAACTAGATCCCAGGGAGAACACTTCCTTGGCTTTTTGTTTCTTAGAATCATCGAAGACATTGTAATACATTCCTCCTGCAATTGTATGGATGACTCCGGCTAGAACCTTCTTGCTTGAATTGGCTTTATTCCTAACTTGATGCCGATGTGATGGGGATTGGTCTCTGTTATCTCTTTGTCGCTTTTTAATAAAATGAGCAAGCTTGCCATTTCGAACTAAGAACTCAATTTCTCTCTTGAGTTGTTTACATTCATTCATTTCATGCCCTCTATCCTCGTGGAAAGAACAATAAAGGCTATGGTCCCTGTTGGGATCTTCACTCATAGGTCATGGCCAGTTGACTTTATCGTTCTCCTTTAGCCATGCCAAGATTTGAGATCTCATGGCATTTAGGGTTGTCCACCGATCTTCATACTGGTCTTCAGAACATGGAGTAGAAATAACAAAAGCCCTGTTAGAGCCACTTGACCCTCTGTGCCTCGAGTTACTTCATTCCCCATTCTCTAACGCCGCCCACTCTGGCCGAGTCTCTATCCACGTCCTCGTATCGAGAACTATATCGAAGTCGATGAGCTTCATCTATTCTGATGTACTTTTTCTCCAGCGACATGAGGTCAATAAAATCATTAGGTGGCTTTTTGCTCAACGACTTGACTGAAGTCTTGGCTCCTTGTATTGTGAATTAGAGCATTAATGACTATTCTAGATTTAGATTCTAGATGTCCATCACCACAACGTTGAATCTTTCTACATAAGCTCATAAAGGCTCGCCTTGCTCCTATTGTACTTGATTGAGATTGGCTGAAACCTTCATAGGTCAGATGGCCGCTACAAACTTTGCTATAAACACGTCGCTGAATTTCTCAAAGGTGTAGACTGAGTGCTCGAGTAAGTTACGAAAAAATATTACATAATGCGGCATCTTCTATAGTGTATACCAGCATGGTGTTGTGGAACTGATCTAGATGAGCTCGAGTGTCAGTGTTACCATTAAACTTTGGCAAATTTAGCAGCCAGATTTTAGGAAATAAAGTGGCCAAAATCTCTCTTGACAAGGGTGATCTAAACCTACTTTGATATTGCAGGTTATTTCGATTCTGGTATTTCTGCATTCATTCCTCAAAGAGCCTCTCAAACTACTCACTTATTAAGGATATGGTTGAACCTAGGGCCAGAGTGCTGGGTAAGGCTAAAGGAGCAAGTGTAGTGGCTAGAGGAGGAACAGGTGAGGAGGCCGGAGGATGTGCCTGGGCGCCCATGGTAGAGAGAGCTGTTAAAAAGCTTAAACAGTTTGTGGGGTAAAGCTAGGAATGGGTGGTATACGAACTGTTTGGGGGTTTGTTTATGCATGGGTTGGTATTTGGGGAAAAAGCTATTGTATCATTAGTAGCTGATTTGGCTTTGGTTGATTTTCTGGTGGGACAGGGGAAGTGTTCAAATCGAGAAAGAGATCCATCGTTAACAGAAAAAAAGAATAACTCAGTCACTCTATGCTCACTGCACAAAATGATGACTGCTTGAAAATTCCAAGTTATCGTCTTGAGTTGGTCACCTAAAAACAAAGAACTCCGGTGGGTTTTCGACAAGGGAGACTCCCACAGTCAAGTAAGGAAATTGACGAGAATGGAAAAAATGTGGTAAAATTGGGAAAAAGATCAATGAGAAAGAAGCATACTGGATTCCTCATTTTATAGAGTTAAAAATCAGTATTGTAATAGGAATCAAATCCTAAATAAGATTCACCTCCTAAATAGGATAGGACTCTCGTGAATTCCTGATTTGTGATTAATTCCTAATTAGACATGATAAATCTCAAAGAATCCACATCATGGCGAAATTGGAACCTTCAAAGGACTTTGACAAACCTTGCAATTATTGGAAACATGCTTATTTCGAGTTGTCAGGATGGACCGAGCTGTTATTGAGGGGAATATTCAGACAACCTCGACTAATTGGACTGTTAGTAAAGTGTCCGATTATCAAGTATAAAAGGAAAGTGTTTTTCTAACCATTTGGGAACCTTCAAAATGTGGCTTCTTGTATTTTGATTTTCTTTACACTTGTTAGTTTACTCTCTTTTTCTTATTTCTTGGCTTCATTATTTTTACTCTTTTTTCAAATTGATAACCGAACACTTTATCATAGACTCTGTAGAATCGAACTCATCGAAATATCTATCCAGCGAGTAACTCGATTCCCTCTGATAGTTCTGTTTTCAAGCGTTAAACAATTTTCTCTATTTATGGAAGCTTTTAAAGTCCTTCAAAGATCTTAAATCCTATCATAACGGGCAATATTCAGGATTTACCTTATTTGATCCTACAAATCAGGAATTGATAAGGATACAATCTAATTTGGAACACAACTTGATTTGGGACACTACCTAAATAGGGAGTCATATTCCTATTCAAACTCTACTACCTAACTGTATATAAAGGTAGAAATTTATGTATGATTCCAATTTCAACTCTCTCTTAGAATTCCTCTATTATTTTTGTCACTTGACTGACTTGACCGTCAGAGTTTCCCTTATCAGAAACCCGCTGAATTTCTTATGTTTTTAGGAGACCAGCTCCAGATGACAGCCCGAAATATTTGGACAGTCATTTTTTGGTGCGATGAGCATGGAGTGACTGAGTTATTCTTTTTTCAGTTACTATTGGATCTCTTTCTCGATTTGAACACTTCTCCCGTCCCACCGAAAAATTAACTAGAGCTAAATTAGCCATTACCGATATAAAAACTTTTTCCCCAAACACCAACCCATGCACAAACAGCCCCCCAAATAGTTCCTATGCCACCCATTCCTGGCTTCACCCCATAAACTACTCAAGCTTTCTTAACGGCTCTCTCTACCATGGCCTCCCAGGCACATTGTCCGGCCTCCTCACCCATTCCTCCTTTGGCCACTACACCTGCTTCTCTAACCTTACCTAATACTTTAGCCTCAGGTTCAACCATATCTTTGACAACTGAGCAGTTTAAATGGCTCTTTGAGGTGTGAATATAGAAATACTAGAATCGGAATACCATGTAGTATCAAAGTAGTTTTAGATCCCCTTGTCAAGGGAGATTCTATCCACTCATTTTCCTAAAATTCAGTTGCCAAATTTGCCTAGGTATAATGGCAACACTAACCCCCGAGCTCATCCGGATCAGTTCCACCACACCATATTGTGTACACAACTGAAGATGCTGCACTATGTAAGATTTTTCCTCAAACTCTCATGAAGTCTGCCCAAATATGGTTCCGTAACTTACCCGAAGACTCAGTCTACACATTTGAGTAGTTCAACGACATGTTTATAGCCAAGTTTGTGGCAGCCATTCAGCCTATAAGGGTTTCAGTTGATCTTATCCAAGTCTAATAGGAGAAAGGCAAGCCCTTGTGAGCTTATGTAGAAAAGTTCAATGTTGTTGTAATGGACATCCAAAACCTAAATCTCGAAGTGGCTGTCAATGCTTTGATATGCAATACCAGATGCCAGGACTTTAGTGATTCACTAAGCAAGAAGCCACCAAGTGACTTTACCGAGCTTATGTCGCGTGCACACAAGTATATTAGAATGGATGAAGCTTGTTGACTTTGGTATAGCTCTCAATACAAAAACATGGATAAAGATTCAAGCAGAACTAGTGAGAAAGACAGTTTGGGAAGGAGCTACTCTAGGATTAGGTGATCAAGCAGCTCTAACTGAGCTTTTGTTGTTTCAACACAACACTCAGGGGTCAGCACAAAGATCGATGGACACCCCTAAGTGCCACTAGGTCCCAGATTCTGGCATGGTTAAAGGAAAATGATCAAGTTAACTGGCTATGAACCACGAGGGAAGACCCAAACAGGGACTAACGCCTTTACTGTTCCTTCCATAGGGATCAAGGGCACGAAAAAAATGATTGTAAATAGCTTTAACGGGAGATCAAATAATTAATACAGAAGGGCAAGCTCGGTTAGTTTATTCGGAATGGAGACAAGAATAACAGAGATCGATCTATATCACCTCGGCAACAAGATCGGAATAAAACTAGCTCAAGCAAGAAAGTTTCAATCGGGGTTATTCATGTCATTGCGGGAGGAGAGCATTATGATGTTTTTGATAATTCGGAAAAGCAAAAAGCTAAAGAAGTGTTCTTCGTAGGATCTAGTCCATCAATTTCTAGTTATGTGCAATTTTTAGATGCTGACGGTGCTCATGTCCGCCAACCACACATTGATTCCCTGGTGGTTAGAAGCTGTCATTCAGGACTACTTAGTCCAATAGATTTTGGTAGATACAGGAAGTGCAGTCAACTTGATAACTCTCCAGGCATGTAAGTTGTTAGGCATGTCCACTAACATCCTGAAGCTAGTGTCAGCACCGCTTATTGTGATATCTAGACAGCCGATTAAAATAGAAGGATCTATCAGCCTAACTCTTCAACTCGAAGATGATGTAATTGTTCGAACGTGCACAAGTTGTTTCATGGTGGTTGATATACCCCTCGCTTACAATGCTATTTTTGGGCGACCTTTATTGAACACGGTGGATGCATACATTTCTATGTGCAGATTATTGCTCAAAATCCCAGCTCCAGAAGGCATTGCAGTGCTTCGAGGTGATCAAAAGATAGCTCTAGAAGCCTATGTCATAATGCTAAAGGAAGCAAGTCAAGCACTAATATTGTTTTTAGGAGGAATAAGCAAAGCATAAATTATGTAGCTGGAAATATAAGATGATCTAGTTAAGCTTATTCTCGTACGACTTATGCAGTCAAAGTTCCACAGCAGTTCGGATCTGATTTCCTATCACACAAGATCGAAAATATCGCCATTCAAGCAATCAATTGCTCACTTAGCAGTTTCGCCACGAGCACAGTTTTATTTAATCGCTCATTCGGTATTATTGCCATTCGAACACTTAGTTCGATTTATCATATGTATCATTTAGCTCAGCTATATCTCCATTCAAGTATTTGTACTAGCAAAAGTACTAATAAAGATCTCTATTCCTTTAAAAGCTATTTTTATTGCTCGGTTTGGGTGTATCGCCATTTAACCATATACTCTTGATTTTTCACTCAATCTAGTAGTTTTGCTACCTCGAGCACTTGTATTTGATTAGTTCGGGTAACTTACCATTTAACAGTTATTTTGAATTTAAGATAAGCAGTGCAAATATGTACTAGTCATGGCAATCATTTCTTGCATCATTGATATTAACTATATCACCATCCGAGCAGTTATTCATCAATTTCTCTTTTAGTTCGTCTGTTTTTCTAAGTTCCTTGTAAGGTAATCCATGTGAATTAAGTCCATTAATAGTAAGTTTGGACAACAATAACAACAACACCACCAGTTCGGAGAAATGTTGATTATATTTAATTTTAAAATAATTACAAGGCCAAACAAATAGAAGCAATACAAGAGAAACCGTATTTACTCATCGGGATAAACATCATCTAGCCAGGACCAGTCTATGTTCAGATGATGCTCTTTCACTGCTGTAGATAGCTTGTTGCTGAAAGCAAGGCATTTCTCAATAGCTAAGTTCATTGCTTTGTCCTCTAGCTCAGCACATCTCCCCTCAAGCTCATTTTTCTCCTTGTTTACTTTTTATAGTTTGGCCTTGCTCTTTTCTAGCTCGGCTATGGCTTCAGCACGTCTCCTCTTGACAGTTGCCACTTTTTCTTCGGCCTTAATTGACTTATTGAGAGTATTAGTCGCCTCTGTCTCAGCTTTGAGAGCCTTTTTCTTAGATTCAGTTAATTTGCTTTCGACAATATCAGCTTAAAATTACTGCCCGACTACAGATTATTGCTCTTTCTTCCAAGCCATGATCAGCTTATTCATTTTAAAAATAACTGCTCTGCCTAGAATATACCCTATGAGCAAGTATATGAGAACTCAGAGTATTAGTTATGTAAGATAAGTAGTGAGGTTAGAAATTTACCTCTACTTGATGTCTTTTGATGGCGTTGCTCAGCTGCTCGGCATTTAGCCTTGTTAGGGGAGCCACCTCCCTCGGTACGCAAGGCGCTTGGTGAATAAAAGTAGTGAACTCATGGTTATCCTTAGACCAGGCGCTCCCTTACTCTTCCCAAAACTTAGCTATATAATCAACAAGAGCGTCTACATCTTTCCACCTTGATGCCTTAAAAGAAGATGTTCTTGCCTTTGCTATATTTTTAGGGCGATTGGTTCGGAGGTAGCACTATGCTCGTATGTCCTTGCAACTAGGCTTTGAGCTTGAACAAGTGAATCATCTACTACCTCAATAGGAGCTAAGCGGGCAGTTCTCTTCATACCTGCTAAAAACCAAATGTAGACACCGGGTCCCGAGTAGCCTTGATCAGGATTACCCAATGATGATAATTGCCTTCACAGGCTTAAAAGGTTAAAAGTGATAATTTTCTCGTCAAATTTGCATTTTAGAGTGAAAAATTAGAAAATAATAAAAAATATTTAAAAAATTAATTTTGAAAAATGGGGGGCTTAAAATTATAGTGTTTTTAGTCAATTTAAAATTTAAAAAAAAAAAAAAAGTCGGACCGCGAGTGTCGGGCGCGGCGGCGCGCTGGCGCCCGGCTCGCAGGCGCCTGGGGCGCCCGGCGCGCAGGCGCCCATCGCGCTGCGGACGCAAAGGCGACGCTCAGCGTCGCTAAAGGCGCGCGCAGCATCGCGCACGCTGAGCGCCGCACGGAGCGCGAGCGCCAGCGCGCGGAAGCCCGCCTAGTTGCCGCTCCGACGCCCGCCCCTCTATAGCGACGGGCTTCCTGGCCGTCGGTATAGGGTCTGATACCCTATTTTCCCATTTTTCAGCCCTTTTTCCGATTTTTTCACCCAAAAATCCGTTTTTATCCCAAAATTAAGGGTTTTTGACTTCAAATAAAATTCCAAAATATTTTTTATAGATTATTAATTAATAAAACTTGATTTTATCCCCAAAAATAAAGGAATTTGAATAAAATTAGGTTTGTTTTCCTTAATTAAATTAGGGCAACATTTTCTATTCTTTAAATACTTTATGATGAATCAAAAAAGGGGAGCCTCCACTACTACTATTTTATTTTTTGACATCAGAATTTCTAGGATTTCTCTTCCTCTTTGATTTTTCTTCTAAACATTTTTGAGATTTCTTTTTGAATGAAAAAGGTTTAATTAAAATTGAAAGATCAATTTTCAATTGTTAATTATTCCAATTAATTTCTTTGTTTTTCCTCCATAAACACAAGAAATTAATCATCATTTTGACATCAATTTCTTTTTAATCTTAAGCATACAAATCAATTCCTTTGTTTTTGTCCATAAACAAAGAGAATTAATTTTATTGCTGAATTATTCTTTCAAACAATTTTCCGGAAAATCATCACTTTTCCTTCATCAAATCCAATACTCTGAGGGTAAATATTCTAGGCTCAATTTCTATTCTATTTTATTTTTATTTAATTTATTCATATATATTTTATTATTTTTATTGATTTATTTATTGTTTTCATCTATTCATTTGTTGTATTGATCTTATATTTGTTCCATTTAATTGTTTATATATGATTTGATTTTTATTCATGTGAATATTGTTTTTTTTAATTCCTAACATGTAAATAATTTATTTTGATTCCTCATTATTTTTAACATGCAAATAATTAATTAATTTAAATTAATCTTTTTGCCATGTAAATAGTTTATATTAATTATGAACACATCAATTAACCTTGTTATATATCATTATTATTTTCATCATTCTTTTGTTTACTAATTTTCATTATTCTTTTTATCATTGTTACATGATTTGTTTATTTATTCATTTATTATTTTTCATTTTTCATCATTATTTTTATCATGTGTATATTTTCATGTACTAATTAATTAACATGTTTTATTTTATTTTCATCACATCATTTAATCATTTATCACATATAATCCATGTTTCTCATTTTATTTTGGTTTGTTAATATTTTTGATTCCATTATCATTCTTTTCATATCATCTTATTTTATTTTAATTTGTTATTCATTATTTTGTATGTTTAATTGATTTAATTACTAACATTATTTTATTTGTATTTTGTTTTATGTCTAAACTCATTTTTCGCTTGGGCGTTTTTGCGAGCACATCGGGAGGTCCAAAAAGGCTCATTTGGTTCATATATTTATTTTCTTTATTTGTAATATTTTATCTAATTTTGCCATATAATTTTCTTGTAAAATTCTTTGTTATTCTTTGTTTAGGCACGCTAAAAAGAAAATCACAAAAATATTTCTATTAATTAACTTGACATTTTTTTTCTAAATAAAGGGGGACCAATGTCCTAGTTTTTCATACCCAAATAAATCATCACATCAAAACTGTTTCATAATAAATATGCATGCGAGGACCAATGTTCTCACTATTAATGAATAACCCGTTTTATGCATGCATTTCACCTTTATAAATGGGAGTTGTATTCCGCTCCTAGTGTTATTGTAATTTGTTTTTGAATGCTTTTATTTTGGATTTTGCTTACATTTACCGCTTTTGATATGAATGATTGCGCCTTTAATCAATTGCATCGTGTTGGAGAGAGAGTGAATAAATGATATTTAAAATTTGATCATAAAACAATCGAGGTAGAAATAGATGAGAAATCCCGGGACCCAGCTCTGGTCTTTGGGCTCAAAGAGGCTAGAGGTCTACCCTCCAAGACACCTTTTTGTGCCACGAGACTTTAGCGCTAATCCTAGGCTCCTTAGGGCGAGAGGTTTACCTTCCAAGACCCCTCTGCTGGCTCAAAATGGATACCAAGCGCAGTCTTAGCTCTCCGAGGCGAGAGTAACTTTCCCAATATTTTATTGGGTGGCGACTCCATGATACCTCCTTGTTGCCCAACATAGACGCACTTGCGATTTATCGCAAGCTGTCAACGGACCCACAAATGCCCCGATCGCCCACGTGCGGGCGATCCGAAAGGGCGGCGGTTCGGGATCCGCGCGCGCGTCACACCAAACAATGAGAAAATATTAGAATAGAAGAAGAGGATTAAAAAGAACTTACCCTTTTTCTTTCGATGAGATGGCTCTGAAGCGTCATTTCGAATTGAAACTGCTCTTTGATGTCTATTTTATTTTGCGCTAGCTCTTTCCATCAAGCTAGCGTCTTTTTTTATTCTTCGGAAAGGTATAATGGGTTATCATTTTTGTTGACAAATGGACCCTAAGTAGTTCAAAACTCGAACTCATTATCGCCTTTTATAATAAAGAAGCGATTCTTCCAGTTCTTCAAAGACTCTGGATTCCCTGAGAATACTCCATAACTTACTCGGGCTTGGACGTAGTTGTGATCCTCAGAAGCGATTTGGAGTCCCACTACGTATGTAGCTTGGAAAATCCATATGGCTAGATTAATGTTGCATTTGGCTGCCCATTTCTGTAGCACTAATATTGTTCACCAAGCATTGGGATGAACTTGCCTAATTGTTAAGTTGTAGTGATTTAGAAAATCAAGCTTGAATCTGGTTGGAAGAAGGCTTACCCCGGCTTCAAAATCTGCTTCATAAACCACTATGGTCTTCCTGCTGGAGAATTTAGCATATTAGCTCGGATGTTGGCTCCTGGGGCACGAATCATATAATTGTGATGTATGCCCAAATTGGCATGTAGCTCGACCATTTCACTACTCCTTATGACCGAACTAACACTTCCTACTCTGGAAAGTCTCCTGGGTTCTTTTCTTCCCCCTTGGTTTGGTTGGCTCGTGCTAGGAGACTTTGAAGGACTGTCATTAAAAAGCCTTTCCTCTAACCTTATTCTTTCACTAAAATTCTCTGAGGCACTCATCATATGAAAAAAGGAAGAAAAAGAAGGTACGAACTTGAAATTTCAGAGAAGATCTAAAAGAGTAGTCTAGAATTGTAGAATCAAGATAGAGAAAACTTCTGAGCAAATAAAATTTAGAAGAAGATGAAAACTGGAAACTTGAAGTCAAGAAATATGGAATTAATGGAAACAAGGGCATGAGAACAGATGGGGAAATGAAGAAATAGAGAGAATAAAATGAAGATGGGAAAAGCAAAGAAGGCAGTAAGAGTGAAAAAGGAGAAGAGGAGTAGATATATATAGAAAGAGCGGGCCAATGGAGGATAAACACATGGCAGAAGATAGTTGGATGTGCCAGTCATCATTACTCACAGTGCAAAAACTGAAGCGTCTATTCCATAACTGCTCTGGCAGCCGAAACACGACAAGAGATGTGCCATCTTGTCTCGCCATCATGACTTCTTTAATGTGCCACGCGCCTGGCAGTTACCTTTTTGAATTTGAATTGCCACCTAAATATCTGACATAAATGTCATGCATTTGGGGGGGAGGGGGACTTATTATACGGAGCTCATTGGAATATCTATCCAGCGAGTAGCCCTGTTCCCTCTGATAGTTTTGTATCCGAGCTTTAAACAAAGTTTCTCTATTTATGGACACTTCCAGAGTCTTTCGAAGATCCCAAATCTTATCATAATAGGAAATATTCAGGATTTACCTTATCCAATCCTACAAATCAGGAATTGATAAGGGTACTATCTAATTATGAACACAACTTGATTTGGGACACTGCCTAAATAGGGAGTCATATTCCTATTCAAACTCTACTAACTAACTATATAAAAAGGTAGAAATTCAGGTATGATTCCAACTTCAACTCTCTTTCAGAATTCCCCTATTATTTTAGTCACTTGACTGACTTGACCATTGGAGTCTCCCTTGTCGGAAACTCGCCTGATTTTTTGTATTTTCAGGTGGTTAGCTCCAAAGGATAGCTCAGAATTTTCGAACATTCATCACACATTGTGCACTTTTACTAGCTATATTGCGAAAAAAAAAAATCGTTATATATATGCACATGGTGATCAATTCATTATAGTTTTATTATTTCTAAAAAGAAAAAAAATGGATGCTTAATGCTTGAATATAATTTTTTAATTAAAACAAAAGAATACAATTTTTTAATTGTATTTGAATTTTGAAAGTAGAGTTTAAAATTTTTTGTGAATTGATTCATAAATTTTTAATGTTGATTAATATATATATATATAATGTGTAACCACGAAGAATCAACATTAAAAATTTATGAATCAATTCACAAAAAAAAAAACAGTTTTTAAGAAAAATCACATTCTCTCAAAAAAAAAAAAGAAAAATCACATAAAAAGCTGAAATAAATTTTTAAACTTTAAAACAAAAAAATCAAACATGAAACTATACGGAACGCACACAAAATTTCTTTTATCAAGAATTTTAGAAAAAATACATTATAGGTTCTTAATCTATTCGATTTTTCTATATTGAGTCATAGAATTAAAATTTTTATGCGTTGGACTCTTCAACTTTGATTTTAAGTCTTATTAAGTTTTCGCCTTCTCTTTGAATGTTTTAAATTTTTTTGAATTTTTTAAATTTCTAATTTCATCCAAATCACCTTTTTTCATATTTTATTTTTTTAAAAAAATTACATACAAAACCTATAAAATCACTATAAAATTTTCTACCCAATGCTTTGATTGTTATCAAAGTGAGCGTACTCTATACTAGAAATTTTAACTCACTTTGGTGAAATTATAAAGCCACTCAAGGATTTTTAAGAATTATTTTGGAGTTCGGATTCTAAGATTTTTTATTTTTCTGAATTTTTTATATTTATTAAAATACCGGAAACTCACGCAACAAAATCCAATGGCTTTTTATTCTTTGAGAAAATAATTCATAAATTCACTTTGTTTTAGAGTCAATTTTTCTAAAAAAAAAAATTCAAAGACCTTTCCACATAAATTTTAAATTTTTTAAAAATTTCATTTAAAGAATTAATTAATACAATCTACAATAGTATTTAAAGACCCTATTATTGGATCTTTGTCTACTTATTGACTTAGATAGAAACAATAAAAGAATTGAAATTTATTGTGCATTAAAAATTATTCAGAAACTAATAATAACATTAAACAACACTAAAGTTTTATATGCTCTTTGTAATCACAATAAAGCGGATTTGCTTTAATTGGTATCACATCCTTTGATAGAAAATTTTAAAGTGATTTTATATATTTTAGACGTATTTTAAAAATAAAAATAAATGCTGAAAAAAAAAAGAAAGAAAGTGAATTGGAACAAAATTAAAAATTTTAAAAATTCAAAAAAATCGGAGACTTAAAATCATTGTTTTGAAAATCGGACCGGGCCGGCCGGTTGAACCGGTCCAACCGCAAACCGGATAGAGAAACGGTTCGATTCAATGTAAAAATCAGAATATATAAAAAACAGAATGCACAGTGAAAAAACCGAACTGAAAAAATCGGGGAAAACCGGGTTGAACCGAAAAAAATCAAATTTATTCTAAATTATATTTTTATATTTTTATAAAATATATTTTTATAATTCGGGTTAATAGTTATTGAATATTGTTCGATTAAAAATTTATATTTGATGATAAAATTAATTTATATTAATATTAAACTTGATAAAATTGAATATTATGTAAAATTATTTTCATTATTTTTATTTTATATTTTTTTAGATATTTAATAACTAAATAATTTAAATATAACAGAATATTGAAAAATAAATGAATATAAACATGCATAAAAATAAATTTTACAATTGAAATTAAAATTAAAAAAATTTATAAATTCAAAATTACATTTTTCTTATAAATTCAAATATTTAATAAAAAAATTCAATTATTGTGGTTAATTTTTTAATATTATTACTAAAAAATTAGTAAAATAAATAAAAAATAATTAATATATTCATATTTAATAATTAATATGTTGTTTAAATATATTTTTTATATACTATATTTTAATTTTTTATTAATAATTATATTTAAAAAAAAAGATAAAAACTTCGAATTAATCTGATCGAACCAGTTGACTACTGATCCAGTTGACATGCCGAATTGACGTTCGGTCCGATTTTAAAAACATTGCTTAAAATCAAAATTCACGGGTACAATGAATAAAAATTTTAGTTTGCAGATTCAATATAGAAAAATCTAATAGTTCCGAGACCCATGATATATTTTTCAAAGATTTTGATGAATAAATATTAAGTTATGAAATTTGTATATTGTAAGGGCGCCATTCGCTTGGATATAAGTGCCACTTGATCATGCATAATTGACGCGCATATTGATCATCGCCTTTATATTAAACTAGTTTATCACCCTTACCACCCTATTTGACAAACCAACGACGTGCAAGTAATAAGCGGTTAATTTCATATGCGGTTATCGAATTTTAGAGCTTATAACCAAATGGTTATAATAAAATAATTTGTAATATAAAAGTTATCAAACTTTTATTTTATTTCAATTAAGATAAAAATAACTGAAAATTTAATTTTTCGTCACTGGAGGATCATGCAAATATGCCACTTTATCAGTTATCTTTTATAATACACCCAGTTAGTATGTTATGTAACCCGTTTACAAGGAGAAATTTACATATCAGTAAATACACATATTATACCAATCTGTACAATAAGGAAAAAAAAAATTGCTGACACATATATTTATTGATGCGTCAATTTCTCCATGTACGCAGGTTACATGGCATGTTGACTGGATGCGTTTTAGAACATTACTGATGATGTGACATATTTATTTGGCTTTCCGGTGACAAAAAATTCATTTTTTAGTTATTTTTACCTTAATTGAAATAAAATAAAAATTTGATAACTTTTGTGTTACAAATTATTTTATTATGACCATTTGGTTATAAGGCTCAAAATTCGATGACCACCGATGAAATTAACCCGTAATAAGTGGCGAGACTTTAAGACTTTTTAGCCTTTATGTTTTTAAAAGAGAAAATTACATGAAAACCTTTTTTTTTTTAAAAAAAAAAAATTACTCTATGGTGTTTACAAGATTTCATTCTTGCCTCTTTATATTTCATAAATACATTTTGTTTTACGCTTATATTTATTTCAACAATGCCCCTTTTGAATCTGTATAGCAAAGCTTCATTCTTTATCAATATTAATTATGGCACACGGCTTCCGTTCCTTTTTATTTGTCAGTTTTGAGAAAAATTTAAATTTTATTTATCTGTCATTTTAAAATTTTCAATATAATTTAATTTTTTTTACAATGCAAGTTGACCAATTAGATTTAATTTTATATATTGAAACACTCAATTTTATTTTAAATTTAAAACTAATTAATACTTTTTAATTCTAGTGAAAACAACAAAAGTGATAGATAATAAGGAACGGAGAATAAGTTGTTTAAAGTTTTTTTCACATAAATCAATAAGTTTAATTAATAGTTTAAATTTTTGATAAATTTGTAATATATTATCAAAAAATATCCTTATTTAATTTAATTTTGATCACTTAATTAGGAGAGATATGGGTGGAGTGAGAAATAAATTAGAAAATTAAACAAAAATACTAGTTAATGAGGGTAAATTGCCAAAAAGGAATTTAATGCTCTTTTGAATTTATAAATGTGAAGATATTTTGGGATAAAAAAAAGTTAATTAAAACGACAATTATTAATTAACAAAAAGGAATTACAAATACAAAACATCTCCAACTGCAGCACCACGATTTTGATAACATAATCTACAAAATCATATTTCACAACATATTAACAAAAAAAAAAAAGGTTTTTAGTCTCTCTCTTGCTCTTTCCTAGAATCTTTTCTTCTTTATTACTTTATTTTCCTCATTTTGTTCTTGATTTTCTTTCACATCGTGGATAGATGGTGGTGTGCATTTTGGTTTTTTCATGTGGATATTGTGTTTTGCTTTTCTTTTCTTTTCTTTCCTTTTTTTTTTTCCCGATATAATTAAAATTAAGTTCATTAAAAGTTCAAGCATAATGGAATTTGTTAGGTTGCAGCCATGTTGGGGAATAAGATCATATTCTCAATAAGTACCAGAGTAGATACACCCAATATTACTAAATAATAATATTACTACATATGGGTATACATACATATTGTGTACATACATATACCATATATATATTCATAATAAGTATCGGGTATACCAGAGTTATTGAATAATAATATTACTAAACTTAAACTTCAATATTACTAAAATTTTAATGTTGTACTTTTTAATGTTTGTCATAAACACATATATATATAATCAAACACTTTCACAACTTTCTCAACCAATCTACATATTTCACACACATCAATCAGAATAGTACCCAAAAAACATCCAATATCACCTCACCTAGTCCAACATTTAAAAGCCAAGCATAAGCTTTAATCACACAAAGGAATGTACAATTATCATATTTATACTTAAGCCTTAATGAAATAAGAAAGAAATTGCTAGATTTTCAATGCACCTTTAAAAAAGGCTTAATATATCTTTTCCCCATGTACTTTTATTTAATTTCAAAATTGATACTCAAACTTTATAAGTTTTTTAAGTTACCACCTGAAATTTTAAAATTTGTAATAAAATAGCACCTGAAAATCAAAACACAGATACATGAGTGATTGGTGAAAGAGACACGCGGCTGATCTATAATTTCACCAATGAATGGTTGACAAGTGGCACACGGTTACAAAAACAGAGAAAATAAACCTAGCAGTTTATTTCCCCATTTTTTCCTGTGTTTTTACCCTTATCGAAAATGATAACCTCTCCCTCATCCAAAATCGCAAGCCCATAGTCAGTGAAATCAAAATAATCTTCTAACAATTTCTTCTATTCCTCATTTCTGATTGCAATGCGGATTATGGTGAAGTAGCATTTTCATCATGGAGGGCGGCTGGTAGCAGATCCAGAGCCAAGGTACGATGGGGGGAAAGATGGGGTGTTTTCCATAAAGACATTGATTGTGTTACTGTAATTTATTTTGACTGAATTAGTAAGGATTTAGGGTATGATAAAGTAGATGGGTATGTATGTGAAGTTAACAAAAATGGTTATTGGTATTTGATTAAAAATGATGTGGATTTAACAGAGTTGTTTAGGAAGGTAAAAAATGGGGATGAGGTTAATGTTCACATTGTACACATTAGTCCAAAAGCAAATTTGACTGAGTGTTTAAATGACAAAGAAAGTAGTGCGGAGAATGTGGTCCCCAATTTAGGTAGTGCTATTAAAAATACCACTAGTGGGGTATGCATATCTGGAACAAAGTCCAAATCTAGAAAGGGTAAAAACCAAGGCTTTTGATAGGGTTTTAATGGGCACATCTAAACAGGGAAGAACAAAGGAAAAGTATTAGTTTCTGGTGAGAGTCGAAGGGTAGAAAAGTAGGGTGTAGAGGGAGCTAGTTATGTAAGGAACTTAGATGTAGATTTATAAACAGATTTAGATGCAGATTTAAGAGAAGATGTAGGTTTAGATCAGGATATAGAAGGTGAAGCTGGTTTTGAATTGGAATGGGAAAGCAGTGAGAGTGAGGAGAGTTTATATGATGAGGATGAAATATTTGGTATTGATAGTGAAAATGATGAAGAGTTAAGAGAGGCAAGGGAACAGTTGAGGAGCGAAAAATTTAATAAAAAAAAGAGGTCAATTAGAAAATTTGATGATGTACCTATAGGAGAAGTTGGAGTAGACCATAGTTTTGATAATGTTAGGTTGGATTAGGGAAATAAATATGTAGGTCAAGTAGGTGGGGATGGAGAATTCTTTGATAGTGATGACTTAGGCTCAGAGGGCAATGAAAAGGAAAGGGATGGATCTGATGAAACAGTTTTGTCACCTAGAAAACAGATTTTGACCCAACATCTATGTCACATTCTTTAAAGTTGGAATGATTTTTGAGAATGTGTACCAGTTTAGGGAAGCTGTTAGAAACTATGCAGTGAAAATAGGAGTGGATGTGAGGTTTTATATCAATGATAAGAGAAGAGTTAGGGTAGTTTGTAAACTGGGGTGTGATTGGGTTATACATGCATATGTGGACAGTAGGACTAATGACTTCATGATCAAAACATATTGGCCTTTTCACAAGTGTTATAGATCAAATAAAAACAAATACTGTAACACAACATTTATTGTAAGGAGATATAAGGATAGGATAATTTCTCAGCCTACAATTTATTTGTGGCAAATGCAAGAGTTGATTAAAGAGGACCATGGGTTATATGTTGTAAAAACTATTTGTAGATTGGAAAAAATGAAAATTTTAGGGAAGTTTATGGGTGATTGCAATGATGAGTATGCAAGGCTACTGGATTATGCAAATGTGATTAGATAAACAAATCTCAAGAGCACTTGTGTAGTTAAGATGGATAGTGAGAGTGAACCAGGAAAAAACATGTTTGTTGGTTTCTATGTATGTTTAAATGCTTTGAAGATAGGATGGATAGAAAGATGTAGGAAGGTTATTAGGTTTGATGGGAGTTTTTTGAAATGCATTGTGAAAGGGCAGATTCTGTTTGCAATTTCTAAAGATGGAAATAACCAAATGTATTCAGTAGCATGAGCAGTGGTGCGGATTAAGATCAAAGAAAGCTAGAGCTGGTTCATAAGACTTGTTCAATACGATCTCTATCTTGCAAATGGAGATGGAATAACTGTTACAAGAGATATGTAGAAGGTAAACATATCTTTTAAATTTTGTTTATTAGTTTGCCATGTTATTAAATTTTGAAGTTTATTTTTTTTGTGTTTCTGATTGCTGGTATTTGTGAATGTAATTGGTGTTGTATTATTGAGTTGCTACTTTGAAGTTGTTGTTTAGTTTTTCTTTTTTTTTGTTGATGTATTTCAAGTTGCTGCTTTCAAGTTGCTGTTTTGCTTATTTCATTAAACATTTATGTTATCACATAGGCAATTCTTAGTTGATGTTGATTGTTATTTGGAAATTTTTAGCAGAATATGCAACTTGACTGTTACTATTTTTCGTGATTTCTTCAAACATTTATGGATTATTTTATTTGTTCATACATGTGTTTGCATAACTAACAACAAATAGTCAGTGTTTAATTGTATGTGTGTGTTATTTGTTCAAAGGGATTAGTGCCCACAATTGAGGAGTTGTTGCCAATGGCTAAACACAGGATGTGTGCTAGGCACATCTGGAGCAATTGGAAAAAGAAGTGGAGGGATGAAAAGAGAGGGAAGAGGTTATGGGCATGTGCTAAATCCAACTTTCAAATTCAGTTGAAGGATCGATTGCACGATCTTAGTAGACTTGGAACTGGTATATGTACGAATCTTTTGTGTTATAGCAAAGAAATGTGGTGCAGGGCATATTTTAACACAAAAGTTAAGTTCGATGTGGTGGATAACAACATGTGCGAAGCCTTTAATGGATGGATAATGGTTCCTAGGCACATGTCAATAATCAGCATACTTGAGGAAATAAGTCATAAAATCATGAAGAGGATTACAGACATAAGGAGATTTGCAGAGACCTAGATCACTGATGTGTCACCTAAAGCAATAATCAACTTTTAGGACAATAGGGACAAGGCAACCAAATGTAGACCGACATGAAATGGAGATGTGGGCTTTAAGGTTGTTGAAGGAGAGTAAGGCCATATTGTTGACTTGAGGCAGGAAACATGTACTTACAGATCATGGCAATTAAAAGGAATTCCATGCCCCCATGCCATAGCTACTATGTTTTATTTGGATATTATAACAGAATACGACATATGTCATTGGTATAGAAAAAACACATACATGAAAGCATATGCTCACTTCATTTAGCCTATTCCAAACATGAAGATGTGGCTTGAAACTTCAAATTCATCCATCGTCCCACCTCCAACAAAAAGGATGCTTGGTAGACCTAAGAAAATAAGGAAAAAAGCACCAGATTCTCCTAAGAAAAAATTTGGCAAGTTATTGAGGAGAGATAGAGTTATGGTCTACAGCCTTTGTCATCATTCTAGACACAATAGAAGAGATTGCAAAGACAAGGTAAATATACATTCGTAATAATTTTTTTTCTTTTAATTATATATATAATGTTTACAACTTTAATCCTTGAATATTGTTTGTCTATCTATTGAAGGCCAATGTTTTTGGAGATGTAAATTTGACAGCAGAACCACAACAAACACAGGAATGACATTAAAAAAGATGTAAAATATTGCACGAAATTATTAACCACATTCTATTTCAAGTTGTTTCAAATGAGATGAGTTATCAATTGATTAGCTTTTCAGGATATGCCATAACAGAAATTAGCAAGGACTACTAACAGAGGGGGGAAGAGAAAGAGTGTTGAGCCAGTCAGGATTCCAGTTAGTGATGATCCTTTGCCATCACAAGCCCATTACAATCATGAACCTAAGTCTAAAAAGAGTGGATGCCATTTTGTTAAAGAAACAGGTTGCATTGCTACAGCAGAGGGTTCATCAACCAATGAATTAGGGCAAAATGAGACAGTTGGAACTTTAAATGCTGGCACATCATCAAGGCCAAAAATTGAGACTATCAGAGGAAGAGGAAGAGGCAGAGGAATATAAAACCAACACCTGCAGTGATTCATAACAAGAAGGTTTATAGACATGGGTTAGTTTATGGTGATAATGGCGATTTGCTTGAGAGAAGAGGAAATAAAGAGACCTTAGTTTCCCCATCTCAACCTATCCAGAAAGCTACAAACTACAATATTGACTTGAGATTCCAACCTCGCAATACCAAATTTCGGAGGAACTCAAATACACAACCTTAGATCTTATTAGATACAATATATTTATTTTTCAACATAACAACACTTATAATATTACTTTTAGATGAACAATATGTTTATCTTTAACTGATTCTTTTGATCTGTGTTCTTTTCATTTGATTTTGCCGCAATCTTTTTGAATGCAAGAAACTTATTTCATTACATATATTTTTTTGCATATATTTGGCATGGATCAATGTACAAATTCTCTGCAATCTTTCTGCAGACATATATATTTTTTGCCTATATTTGACATGGATCAATGGATCTTACTACAATCTTTCTAAACACAAGTTAATTCTCTGCAAACTGATTAATCACAAGCAAACAACAGAATCACAAGCACATAAGAGAATCAAAAGCACCATATATACATCTTCATTTTCACCTTTAAAAAACATACAACTTATACCAAACATTATTAAAATCATATAATTGCTACTTGTATTTCATTGAATAAAATATTTCACCAAAATTACAGCAGCATCATATTACAGTAACTCCTAAAATGTTAAATCAGCTGCACTACCAAAATACAGACTACTCCTAAAGAATTATAGAATTTCAAAGGACCACAATCAACAGAGTATTCATATCAATACACTGGTTCCAAATAAGACCAAAATCAAAAAAATTAAAATCAAAACCAACAATTTCAGAAGAAATCGACCTATAGAAAATCTTGTTCTTTTCTTCCTCCTCTGTACGTTCATTTGTTGTTCCAAACAATAAACTCTTCTCAAGAGTCCATTTATCACATGTCTTTATCTCTCTTGAACGGGAGGATCCAACCAACGACAAAACCTACAATAATTTACCCCCTATAAAAAATTAAAGATATTTACTCACTCTGGTTGCAAAAACATGCAAGCTCAAATGTGCATCACCAATCGAATTTAAATCTAAAAACCAGCATACCCCGTAATTTTGGCTACCAAAAAATCATCTCCCAAGATTTCACTCTATCCACGAACACTTCATCTCTGCTGCCACTCTACATCTGCACATAAGCACACCACCATTCCTCGACATTAGGCTTCGATTTCAGATAATTACTTTAATATGCTACTACCATTAACCGATGCTTCAGGAATAACGATTACACATGAGTGAGAGAGGGAGAATTTCAAAATAAAAAATCACAGAATTACACAAGGATAATTTTAGCTTTAGATTTTGCTGAAGCTAATACATTTTCATTTAGGGATTTTTTTACCGTTGAGTTTGAGCTTCTTCCTCTCTCACGCTCCCTCAATTCATGATATTCACTCTCCACTCCACGTCAACACAAACTCTCTCTTAGGTGGTATTTTATTACAGATTTTAAAAGTTCAGGTGGTTATAAAGTTTGAGTATCAATTTTAAAATTAAACAAAAGTACATGGGGAAAAATATATATTATATCTTTAAAAATGAGATTTATTTATATAAAATGAGAATTCTTGTAAAAATTATTAAGCAATGAAGTGAAAATAGAAAAAATTGTTAGTTTCGATGAGTTGCACGGAGAATATCAATGTCGATAATAAAGGCAGTGGTAGAAGATGTGAAAAAAAATAAAATATTGTATGTACTTGATAGGCAGTGAAATGGGAAAAAAGAAGAAGAAACATTGGATAAAAGATAAAGAGAGAAAAAGAGGTGTTTTTGAAATGGAGAATTTAAAAAATTGCATTTATGAAAGTGAGAAGGAAAAAATGCAAATGTGAAAATGTTTTCTTTTATGTGGCATTTATGTAGATATCTTGTAAAGTCCCAAATCTTAATGATGGTAATATCTAGTAATTATGAGTGATAGTGGGTAATTGTGGAAGGAGGAGTTAGGGTTGGACTTGATTGAAGGGAAAAGTATAAGATTAGGATGTAATGGAGTTAAATAAGAAAGTTTAGTGATTATAAAGTAAAATGCCATGATTAACTAATTAATGAGGATTAATTAAAATTAAATAAGGTTAAAGTTTATAAAGTATGATTTGAGGTAGCAACTATAAGTGAAGTCGTTACCACCATCACATGCATATAAAAGGTATGGAATCAAGGGAAAGAATCCTAAATTTTGTTCCTTACTAATTCTCCCATGAAAAATTCACTTAAAGCATATAACACCCCTACTAGCGAAATTATGTTCTATCTATAACAATGGAATGTCATTGCAGAATAATACAAATTGTAAATAATCTTGTAAAATATTTAAAATAGTTCCCGTAACAATGGCCTTTAAACAAATATATGTACACATTAACTATAAAATTTCATACACATATACATATACATATAAGTTATTCTTTATTCAGAAATACAGTTTTACAATTATAGATCATATGATATATACAGATTTGTAACCAAAAATATACTTTACTCCTAGCTTGTGTTGGCTTGACTCTTACGGAATATCTTTCAGATTCAGTCCAAAAATCTTCTACCTATACAGATTAAAACCCGTGTTGAGCATAAAGCTCAGTGGGGAATTTGCATGCAATGGACAACCTCTCACAGAAGTCATCAGCATAATCACACAGCAAATGTGCATATATAAACATATACAAACAAACTCATGCACTCATATCTTAGAAACCAAAGGTTAACAAATTAAACACGTTAACTAACTCTATAAGTTAAGTATCATTTTATCACTTCAAATATAATACATGTATATTCAATTTTAATTAACTATAAGTTATTTAACAGATGCCATAACGTATGTCATTAAACATTCATGCACTGTCATCTTATAAACTTTCTATTTTTCATATGTTCATATATGCATATATCCTTTACTTTTATACTATAGCTATTCTTTACTTTCGGTTATGAGTTGCCTGCTTATCATCTGTAGATGTGCACAATGGGAACTGTTGTTCTAAATCCATAAGCGCATGGTTTACCGATTATAATGCTTAAAATATCATTCCCAAGATGACAGTAGACTGATTATTACTCACTATTACTACTTGATTTTAATTTTGTTTACAACGTTCAATAATTCTGATAATGAAACTAAACTAATAGTGGAATGCTAAATTAATTATTAACTAGACCTAATTAATAATGATCAAAGAAGACAAGTAGGATTAATGATTATAAGTTGATATTTGATGAAACTTGAAGTTATTCTTCTTGCTTGTTAATGTAACCTTGTCATGCAAGCCA
The DNA here is from genome assembly GCA_947683425.1 of Excoecaria cochinchinensis. Taxonomy (NCBI): domain Eukaryota; kingdom Viridiplantae; phylum Streptophyta; class Magnoliopsida; order Malpighiales; family Euphorbiaceae; genus Excoecaria; species Excoecaria cochinchinensis. The sequence continues at coordinate 1,736,744 of CANTUQ010000153.1, read as the reverse complement.
AGTTGGACTAAAATTCCAATTCATTCTCTTGACATGAATTAGAGTGCCTAAAATATGTATTTATAATTCTAACTCTTAACTCTCGTTAATGAACTAGTTAATTATACATACATACTCTAGAACTAATTAATAACCTATAGCAATCATCTAATATCCCAATCTCTCAAGAAATGCTTTAATGATGAAATTCTATTAGCTTTAAGTAATAATATATCTCTCAACTACATTCTTTCTTATTATGATCATTCATAAAATACCAACAGAAAATTTTACAAACAAGAATACTTATATTAATGTGAATAACAAAACATAACATAAACTATTCAAGTTTCTAAAGACATCATTAAATATTTACAAAGAAGAAGCAAAAGTTAGAAGATGAATAAGGAGATCTCTCAACCTTTTTTCTTTTCACAAAAATAATGTTCTCCTTTGCTTTTTTGCCTTTAAGTGAGCTTGTTAGAAACTATTATAGGTAGGTGTAGACACCGGGTCCCGAGGCGGTCCAAGATCAGAATTACCCGATGATGAAACAAAAGACCGACTCTCGGCAAGAAAAGTGAGAATCGACCGTTCCCTTGTCAAGATGGTGTTTTTTCGAAAAATAATTTTAAAATATATATATTTTAGGGATTAAAATTTAAAATGGGAAAAAATATTAATATTGTGTCAAAATTAAAAATAAAAAAAAAAAAATAAAAAAATAAAATAATTTTTTTCGCGAGTGCCACTGCGGCAGCGCGGGGCCGCCTGCGCGGCAGGCTGCCCCAGCGCGCAGGGGCGCCTGCGAGGCAGGCCGCCCCAGCGCGCAGGGGCGCCTGCGAGGCAGGCCGCCCCAGCGCGCAGGGGCGCCTGCGAGGCAGGCCGCCCCAGCGCGCAGGGGCGCCTGCGCGCGAGGCTGGCGCCCCGTGCGCCCCCTTCGCGCAGGGGCGGGCGCCTCGCGCGCCCCCCTGCGCGCGAGGCGGGGGGCTCCGCGCGACCCCCCCGCGCGCGAGGCGGGGCGCTCCGCGCGACCCCCCTGCGCGCAGGGGCGGGCGCTCCGCGCGACCCCCCTGCGCGCGAGGCGGGGCGCTCCGCGCGACCCCCCCCGCGTGCGAGGCGGGGCGCTCCGCGCGCCCCCCCCCCCCCCGCGCGAGGCGGGGCGCTCCGCGCGACCCCCCCCCCCCCGCGCGCGAGGCGGGGCGCTCCGCGCGACCCCCCCCCCCCCGCGCGCGAGGCGGGGCGCTCCGCGCGACCCCCCCCCCCCGCGCGCGAGGCGGGGCGCTCCGCGCGACCCCCCCCCCCCCCCCCCCCCCCCCCCCCGCGCGCGAGGCGGGGCGCTCCGCGCGACCCCCCCCCCCCCCCCCGCGCGCGAGGCGGGGCGCTCCGCGCGACCCCCCTCCGCGCAGGGGCGGGCGCTCCGCGCGCCCCCCTGCGCGCGAGGCCTGCTGCCTCGCGCGCCCCCCCTGCGCGCGAGGCAGCTGCCTCGCGCGACCCCCCTGCGCGCGGCAGCCTGCCGCGCGCGGTGCCAAGGCACCACGCGCAGCGCTCCGCGCGCCCTTGGCTCCTCCGCGCGACCTGTTTTTTCCTGTCCGTTTTTTTCGCTGTTTTCAGTCTGATTTTCTTCAGTCTGACATTTCCGTTGTTTCACCATTTTATGTTAATTTTGATTAACTAAAAATAAAAGATTTCTTGTCCCTTACCATTTTGGACCAAGGCAAAAATTAAATGAGGAATTTGCCCTCATTTTTGGGGGACGGAGGAATTAATTCAAGGATTCCTTAGCTTTTTCTCTCTAGCCTTTCTACTGTCCAGGAGGTTTGTTTTATTTCTCAAAAATTCTTCAAAAATCTCTAAGCCTTCTTCTCAAATTCTAGTCTTTTGCTACTACAAAACATTTAATCTTGGGTTGATTTGAACAAGAAAAATCAATTTTCTTTGTTTATTCATCCCACAAAAAAATTTTCTCAAAACTAATTTGTTTAGAACATAAATTTTACATTTATTTCGAATATTAATATCATCAAAAATCGACAAGAGGAACGGATTGAGACATCCTATTTCCAATCTCAAAAATTCTGAGGGTAAACATTCTTGGACTCATTCTCATCAACTTTTAGTACATTATTTATTGTTGATTAATATCATTTTTGGCCATTATTACCGCCTTTATTATTTATTTTGTGCATGTCAATGTGATTAATATTACTCTTGATGCATTAATTGCTTGTTTCAAGTTGATTTCCTTTTTTTGTTTTCTCGTTGACCTTTTGTTACTATTATTATTATTATTAATACTAGGGTTATTTGAGCCATTGCCATATTCATTGTGCTACCATTGTGGTTATAATCATTATTATCATTATTATTATTATTATTATTATTATTATTTAACTCTCTATTTTACTATTATTGCTATTTATTTATTTACTAGTATTATTCTGTTTTTTTAGTATTGTTAGTGCTATTATTATTGACTAATTAACTAGTTAGCATTATTGTCATTGTTATTACTATTTAATATCCCGTATTATTTTTATTATTATTGTTTAGTGCTATCATTTATCTCACTTATTGTTGTTATTATTATACTTTGCCTTTGTTTGACTAATATATTGTGAATATTTACTAATATTATTTTTGATATTATTTCCTGTCTGAGATTTAACTTGAGTCGGGTTATGTGAGTGTCCCCGCGGCTCCCCGGATGGGTCGCAACGCGCGGAGAATCACATCGGTTTGGTGAGATCTCTCTAATCCCCTATCTTTATGTCGTGCTATTTGTAAATGTATATTTTATTTGTGCACGTGTGCGATAAAAAATCACAAAAACATTTCTACAGTTAAATTGGGGATTTTCACTAATAAAACCGGGACCAATGTCCCTTATTTTAGCCCGACAATAAAAATATATCGCAATTAAAACGAAGAGTCAAATTTTCTACAAAAATGGGATCACTCATCCCGGTTTTCATTCAAACAATCAAAACGACTCTTCGAACCCTCTTTAAGTTAACACGAAGGAACCAATGTTCCTAAATTTCGAACAAGTGCGAAGGAACCAATGTTCCTAAAATAATGCCCCGATTTATGTATGTATTTTATTTTAACTTTGTGTGAGTGTTTTAAATTCAAGTTCATTTCTTTTTGGGCCCTTGTAATTAATTTTGGGGCAACTTTATTTACTTTTGGGGTTGTATTCCGCCCCTATTTCTCTTGTAATTGAGTGCTTGGGTGTTTACCGCTTTCTCAATTTACTTTGCTTATTGCTTTTATCTATTTTCCTTACGTGCTTTCAGCTATCTAAGTTAAATACGTCAATCGCGTGAGATGAGAGATATAATCTTAAGAAGTTAAAAATCCACTTATAATTAACCAAAGCATGAATAAGAGGGAAGTTCCGGACACCATAACTCTGGTTTAGACCGTTAGAGGTGAGAAACCTTTTCCTAATTTCTTGCAAATTGGGTGGCGACTCCAAATACCTCAAAAGGTGCCTTTAGGCGTCAATAGGCTAGGTCATTCTCCCCAATGTTCTATTGGGAGGGATACACCGATGATGCCTCATGGCGCCCATGATCAAGAGACGCGAACCTTTCATACCTCGAATCCTAAAGCGGATTCAAAGCGAGGGCCCTTGCTGGGTTCGGCGCGCGTCACAGTGGCGACTCCACTGGGGAGTTAGTGTTTGAGACTTCACTCCGAAAGTGCTTTGGTTAAAATTTATAATTGGGTTTTTGAAACTTAAAATTCTATCTCTTTTCGAAAAAATTGCATCATATCATTTTAGAGCCTTAGACTTACGCTAGTTGGTCCCTATCTTACCTCGGTGCGTTCCCGAAGCACGACCCTACTTTCACTCATTGTAGGGAAGTGTTAGGGATAATCACCAGCCCAAGCCTTGTACCTTTTTGGTATATCGAAATGGAGACCCGATCGGTCGTTATGCTCGTGATGAGCTAGACCCGTTGGCGCGAACCATGCTTGGGTAGCCTAAAGAAAGTCACCTTGACTAGAGCCCATGTAATGGCAAATAGAAACTTCCACTAGGTGGTATGCTCCTTAATACAATGCTTGTGATATGGGCCATCGCATGTTAAACAAAATCAAGCAAGTTAAGTGGTCCTTTATCAAAGGCTTCCATGCCCCGGTGAGCCCACCTTAACTTGATTGAATTGTCCAAACACGTAATGGCCAAAACTCATACGCCTGTACATTAGACTAGAGTTGTTATGTTGCCGGCTTTTCGCCGTGCACTCTGCGCGTTCATAGGGTCCCCTGTTGACCCATGGACTAAGCCCACCTAGGAAAGAGACCACATTGCCCCGTGTGCGGGAGGAATAAGGTCGGAAGGGTCTGTTTGCTTGCATGTGGTTGTGGATGCTGCATCAACACGACCATGCATTCTTAATGTCATCCATGCATCATGCTAACGAATTGGGTTTTTTCAGCCATCATAGATCCATTTGAGTGGTCCAGAGATCCTAGCGGGAGGTTGGTCAGAAATCAAGTAGTTGAGCCATCAAATTGGCATCAGCATCGGGTTCAGATTGGGATAGAAACTCAGATTCTTATTCAGAACAGTCTTCCGGATCAGTAATGGCAGAATTACCGCAAGATTCAGGTGCTGTAACAACACAAGATTTGGACAAAAGGTTCGAAGACTTTGAAAGGAAAATGCTTGCTATGATGGGGAACCTTGTCGCCCAAATGACACCACACGCTGGACAGCCATCTGGAGCTCCAACTGTGGACCCGGTCGAAACACCTGTTGTGGAGACACTATACCAACTACTACTGCACCACAGCCAATTACCGAGCCTAGAGTGGCGGCACCAGTTGAGCAACAGAGGGTAAGAATCCCAGACCCGAGGGATGATTTCTTAGGAGAGGAGGAAGATGAGCCAGTAGCCCCTCAAGCAGTGAGATGCAAAGCTCCTAAGCTAGAAGATGATGTGATGAAGAAGATGGAGGAAAGAATGGAGGCCATCGCAAGATGGTGTCGGTCGGAAAGGGGGTCATCCCCGAAGATGTAGACTTGGGTGAGGAGGAGCTGCTGCCTCAGAGGTTCAAAATGCCAGATTTACCAAAGTTTGATGGCACGTCTGATCCTTCGGCCCATCTTAAGCAGTATGCCTTAATCATGAAAGGCACAGGTCTTACCAAGAAGCAAAAGGTAGAGTACTTCTGCCTTAGTTTGATGGGGTCAGCGGTCGATTGGTACCACGGTCTAGACAGGAGATCAAAGAAGATTGGGATCTGCTTACAAGTGAGTTCATGAGGCAGTACGACTGCAGCACCCGCATGGAAGTGACGTTGAAAGACTTAGAGCTCCTGCAACAAAAATCTAGTGAATCTTTCCATGACTACCTTACGCGGTGGAGGAATCGCGTTATGGAAATGAAGAGGAAGCCCGACACGTCGGATCAAATCAGACTGTTTATCAAAAATGCGAGCCCATACTTGAGGGAGGGGCTTAAGATGAAAGGGCTCAAGGATTGGGAATCCTTAAAAGACATAGCAATCGAGGCTGAAGCGGAATACTTGGCAAAGAAAGCAAATAATGACAGTTTTGCTCGGAAGAACTTCGGGACCCAAGGGGGAAATAGGTCTGGTGGCGCCGGAAGCAGCAGTAACAGAGTGGGCAGAACAGCGGAAGTTTCAGCCACTGATGTAAACCAGAGACACCTCCTATTCGAATTTGGGAAGACCATTGTCCTGGGTCCTAGAACGATTAATGAAAGAGGGAAAACTTCAGCATTGCCAGCCAGACAAGCTAAGACCTACGGCCAGCCTAATCATAGAGGGGACCAATACTGTGCTTTCCACCAACACACCGGTCACCTCACTGACTCTTGCAGAACTTTAAGGGATCGGGTCCAAGATCTTATTGATAGTAAGCAGATCTCCGACCCTGAAAAGAGGGAAAAGAAGAAGAATACCGGATATAACACCGTTCCTCCCCCTGTTTTCATGATAGGATCGAGTCTACCGGAATGGTATGTGTTAAGGGACCTCTATGGCAATGATTATGTGGCGATTGTCCGCCCAGAGCAAGCGGTTAGTGGAGAGAAGCCACGGGTCAACATGATAGAATGTTGGGACACGACCAGTGAAAGTGAGATTGAAGAAGCCGATGGGCCAGAGGGTCTATGGAGTTCTGGGGGTGAAGAAGAAGTGCAAGCAGTGACCCGCAGTGGGAGAGTGGTGCCAGAAATTGAGAAGCAACAGGACCCGATGCCTCCGACAGTGGAGCAGGAAACGGAGGAGAATCAGATCCTGAAGCAGCTAAAGAAGACGACAGCACAAATATCTATCTGGGACCTATTGAGGCAATCCCCGAGCCACAGGCAGAAGCTAGTTGAAGCCTTATGTGAGTCGACGGTCGCTACCACTATCTCACCCTCCGAGTTATTGGGAATTGTGAAAGGGGGATCTGAAGAAAACATAGTCTACACCGAAGCCGACTTGCCAGTCGAGGGTCGTGATCACAATCGCCCTCTGTATATCCGAGCTCAGATAAATGGTAAACACACGGCCTGTGTCATGGTGGATAATGGGTCCTCCATTAATGTGTGCCCGCTAGTGGCGTTACCTTCACTGGGATTGAATGAGAGCATGTTGAGTGAATCTGATCTGACCATCACTGCCTATGACAACTCGAGAAGGCAAGCTGCTGGGACTTTTAAAGCTCAAGTCAAGACCGGGCCAGTTGAGGTAGAGGCTGAATTTGTTGTCCTGCCAATACCGGCTAACTTCGCAGTGCTGTTGGGAAGGCCTTGGTTTCATAAGTTGGGAGGGGTTCCATCTACACTCCATCAAATGATCAAGATCCCTCATGAAGGCCAGATTGTGACCATTAAAGCGGCTAGTGACAATCAAGTGTCGGTGCTAGGGATTTCTAATCAACCCTTCAGCGGGTTTCATGTGGCTATGGTGAATGAGGAAGATGGCTCGGAGGTGAGCCCCCAGGTTGTCAATATGATGAAGAAGATGAGCTTTCTCCCCGGGGCTGGTTTGGGTAAGAGCTCACAAGGGATTCAAGAGCCTGTCGCCACAAGGGGGCAAAAGGATAGGAAAGGTTTGGGCTACGTCGCTGATGCCAAGAGGAGCAAACCCGAGAAGAAGCCTGCGGAAGTGCCGCACATTTTGGAAACTTTTGTACCAGCTGCATCGGCATGTGCCTACTGTGGAGAGACTGAGCCCCAATGGATTGGAGGTAAAATTACCCCCGGCTTTGAAATCTTCAATGATGTGTTTGACTGGTCCGAGGGGACGGTCAAGGCAGTGGAAGCCTTCTGGGATGAGGAAATCTTCAGTCAGGCCCTAGCATGGGATCGAGAGGTTCCCGAAGAGATTGTCACTGAAAGTGTGCTGGCCACCCGAGTGAAGGGCAAGGAGAAAGTGGAAGATGAAGAGGCGGCACCAGAGTTAGGGAGTTTGAAGATCGACGACGACAAAGGGCCATCGACCTCAGAACCGGCTCCAGCGGAGGATGATAATGATAGCTTTGCTGATGTACTTTTTATTCCCGAACTATTTGACAACTCTGTCTGTAATTCTGAGTACTTTAATAATATGAATGACTTTGCTTACTTGTGCGATGTTTCTCATGATTTCATTATGCATGATCACGAGCATGAATCATTTATATTTGACATTAACTCAACCAATACCACCACATTTAATCTCGGGACTTTGGAAAATCCAAAGGAAATCTTGATAGCATCCGATGTAACTCTTGAGGAAAGGATAAAATTTGAGAGAATTTTGAAAAAATATGAAAGGGTCTTCGCCTGGACTTATGAGGATATGCCAGGGATTGATCGGGCAGTTGCCGAACACATCATTCCGACCTACCCAGAGTGCAAGCCGGTCAAGCAGAAGCTCAGAAGGCTGAGACCAGAATGGGCAGAAAAGGTAAAGGAAGAAGTGCACAAACAAATCGAAGCCAGGTTTCTGGTAGAGGTCCAGTACCCAACATGGTTAGCTAACGTTGTCCCCGTAGCCAAGAAGGATGGGAAAGTCCGAGTGTGCGTTGATTACCGAGACCTGAACAAAGCCTGCCCGAAAGATGACTTTCCCCTACCCCATATTGATGTACTAGTGGATAGCGCAGCCGCCTGTATGATGTACAGCTTTGTGGATGGGTATGCCGGGTACAACCAAATCCTTAACAGGATTGTGGATCGAATCAAGACAGCTTTCATCACAGAATGGGGGACATTCGCCTACCGAGTGATGCCTTTTGGGTTAAAGAATGCCGGAGCGACGTACCAAAGGATGGCTACTAAGATCCTGGATGACTTGATCCACAAGGAGGTCGAAGTGTATGTCGATGATATGATGATCAAGTCGGCTACTCGGGAAGGGCACTTCGAGGCCTTAGAGAAGTTCTTTAAGAGGATTGACAAGTATAACCTTCGCCTTAATCCTAAGAAGTGCATTTTCGGAGTTACTTCTGGTAAGTTGCTAGGCCATGTGGTGAGCCAAAGGGGAATAGAAGTGGACCCTGATAAAATTAAGGCAATCAGAGAAATCCCAAAAGGAAAGGAAGTTCGGAGTTTTCTGGGCAAATTGCAGTACATCAGTAGGTTCATTTCCAAGCTCGCTTCGGTGTGCGAACCAATCTTCAAGCTCCTCAGAAAAAATCAGCCGGTCAAGTGGAACGATGACTGCCAGAAGGCTTTTGATGTCATTAAGGATTACCTCCAGAGTCCCCCAGTGCTACGACCGCCACGGCCTGTTAAACCTTTGATTCTCTATCTAGCAATAGAGGAGAATTCTGTGGGTGCCATGATGGCCCAAGAGGATGAGTTTGGGGTTGAATTCGCGGTTTACTACCTCAGCAAGAAATTCCTCCCTTATGAAGCCAAGTACGTCGAAGTGGAGAAGATTTGTCTGGCCGTGATCTGGGCGTCAAAGAAACTTAGACACTACTTCCACTCTTATAAAGTGCAGGCAGTCGCCAAGCAAAATCCCCTCCGATACCTGCAACAGGCACCCTCTTTACTAGGGAAAATGGGAAGATGGTTGATATTGCTACAAGAATTTGACGTGGAATACATTACTAGAAAGACCATTAAAGGTCGAGCCGTGGCGGAGTTTCTTGCTGACCATCCCATTGAAGGAGACCGACTGAAGTATGAATTCCCTGACAAAAATGTGGAGGCCATCACCGTGCAGAAGTGGCAGATGTATTTCGATGGGGCAGTAAATAACAAAGGGGCTGGGACAGGAGTGATTCTAGTAACCCCAGACGGAGAGAAGCTTCCATTAGCCAAGAAACTAAGGTACAGAGCCACCAATAACGAAGCAGAGTATGAAGCCTGCATCTTTGGGTTAGAAGCGCTCTCAGCCGTGGGGCAAAAACAGTAGAGGTCTTCGGGGACTCATCTTTAGTAATCCACCAAGTCAGGGGTGAATGGGCCATCAAGGAAGAGCGGTTGTTGCCATATGCAAAGTGCTTGAAAGAACTTAGTGGCCGGTTTGAAATTTGCACTTTTAACTACGTGCCCCGAGATGAGAACCAATTGGCAGATGCCCTAGCTACCTTAGTATCCTTGTGGGATAACCCCGAAGGAATAGTTATGAAGCCCGTGCTCATTTCCAGTTCGAGCAAGCCATACTTTGAGACCGAACAAGTCGGGGATGTTGAAACTACTGATGGAAAGCCATGGTACTATGATGTCCTGAATTATTTGGAGAGGTCAATATTCCCGGAAGAAGCCACTGAAAAAGACCAAAGGCTAATCCGCAAACTGTCCGCTCATTTCATCAGTGTAGATGGGGTGTTGTACAAGAGACAAGCCGATGGCATGCAACTCAGATGTTTAGATGAAAAAGAGGCTAAAAGGGTTATGGAAGAAACCCATGCAGGGGTCTGTGGGGCCCACATGAATGGTCTGGCCCTGGCAAAGAAAATAATGCGGCAAGGATTTTTCTGGTTAACAATGGATACAGATTGCTCTAAATATGTGAAGGAATGCCAATTATGCCAGCAGTATGCTAATCTGAGGCACCTGCCGGTGTCGGAATTGTGCAACCTGACATCTCCGTGGCCATTTGCCGCATGGGGGATTGACATAATAGGGGAGATACACCCGACAGCCTCTAACGGGCACAGGTTTATCGTAGTCGCCATTGATTACTTCACTAAGTGGGTTGAGGCTGAATCCTTCAAGAAAATAGGCGCCCGGGAAATGGCCAGGTTCATCGAGCGGCATTTGATATGTAGGTACGGGCTCCCGCATCACATCGTGTCAGATAATGGGGTACAGTTCCAAGCTGAGACTAAGCAGATGCTCAAGAAGTACACCATCCAACACCATAAGTCCTCTCCATACCGACCGCAGGCGAACGGAGCGGTCGAGGCAGCTAATAAGAACGTTAAGAAGATATTGGCTAAGATGGTGCAAACCTATAAAGACTGGGCGGAGAAATTGCCATTTGCACTTTGGGGCTACAGGACCACCGCCAGAACATCTACAGGGGCCACCCCTTTCTCCTTGGTTTACGGGACAGAAGCAGTTCTACCGGTAGAAATAGAACTCCAGTCATTGAGGGTGGTGACAGAAACTCAGCTACCAGAAACCGAGTGGGCCCAGCAGCGGCTATTACAGTTGAACCTATTGGACGAAGATAGGATGCGGGCATACTACCACAATCAAATCTACCAGAAAAGGCTAGCCCGCTCATTTGGGAAGAAAGTAAGAAAGCACCCATTGAAGGAAGGAGACCTAGTCTTCAAACAAATGAGGCCGGGGGTTCCGGATTTTCGAGGCAAGTTCAGGCCAACTTGGGAAGGACCCTTCGTTCTGAAGAAGCTTTTGTCTAAAGGAGCTGCGATCCTGACAGATAGTGATGGGAATGAATTCAGAGAGCCGGTCAACGTCGACAGATTGAAAAGATTCCACGGCTGAAGACAAAACAAAAAAAAAAAACAAAAAAAAAAAAAAAAAAAAAGAAAAGAAAAGAAAAGAGAGAGAATGTTCAATCAAGAAAACCCGAGAGGGCTGATTGATAACAGGAGTTGTGATTGCTTTTGAGATCTATCTCGAGATTAGATGTGGTCTGGTATCTTGGGGCCTAATGTCAAATGATGATCATGTGTAATGAAATCGCACGAGAAACGTGCACATGTACGCAATTATGCACTCAGAGAAGTTCTTTTATCCAATGAATGTCCATAGTTCTTTTTAGACGAGTAATATGTCACTGTTGTCACTTCCCATTCGAATGAGCACAATTTATCCGTGCAACCGGAAAAAAAAAATAAATAATAAATAATAATAATAATAAAAATAAGGCCGTTAGAGATGAAAACCGTGACTGGCGCTCTAAGCAAAAGTTAGGCCAAAGGGCAGGGTGAAAACCTGGCAACAGGCAGTCTGCCCTACAAAAAAATGAAATAAATAAAAGCCGTTGGATTGGGTTGGGTCCATTCCAGGCAAAAAATAAGGCACAGGGTTATGTGAAAATCCGACAAGGACGCATCTCCCGCTAAGAAAAGCTAGTGCGAAAATCCACAAGGGACGCACTACCTTCAAAACAATGACGCTTGGAGTGATAAGGCAGCATTACCTTGGGCAACCCCTTTCAAGCAAAGACACACATCGGGCAAACCTCCCTGAAAAACTATGAGTCAGAGCCCCTGAATCAGGACAGCGCCCTCCGGCACCTGGGGGCATAATCGACCAGACAAAGCCACGAGTCGTTTCAACGAGAGTTATCGCACCTCGACTACTGGGCCACTCAGATGAACGGTGTCACCTGCATTCCGCATGACATATGCATATACACGTGCATAACTTACCTTTGCATACAAATCTCTTTTGTTTTCGCAGGAGAGTCTGGCGCCTTCACACACCGACAAGCTGGTGTTTATCAGTCGCTCAGCCGTGGTTTCACACACCGACAAGCTGGTGTTCTATCAATCACGTTCTCCAAAGTCTGGCGCCTTCACACACCGACAAGCTGGTGTTTATCAGTCACTCAGCCGTGGTTTCACACACCGACAAGCTGGTGTTCTATCAATCACGTTCTCCAAAGTCTGACGCCTTCACACACCGACAAGCTGGTGTTTATCAGTCGCTCAGCCGTGGTTTCACACACCGACAAGCTGGTGTTCTATCAATCACGTTCTCCAAAGTCTGGCGCCTTCACACACCGACAAGCTGGTGTTTATCAGTCGCTCAGCCGTGGTTTCACACACCGACAAGCTGGTGTTCTATCAATCACGTTCTCCAAAGTCTGACGCCTTCACACACCGACAAGCTGGTGTTTATCAGTCGCTCAGCCGTGGTTTCACACACCGACAAGCTGGTGTTCTATCAATCACGTTCTCCAAAGTCTGGCGCCTTCACACACCGACAAGCTGGTGTTTATCAGTCGCTCAGCCGTGGTTTCACACACCGACAAGCTGGTGTTCTATCAATCACGTTCTCCAAAGTCTGACGCCTTCACACACCGACAAGCTGGTGTTTATCAGTCGCTCAGCCCTGGTTTCACGTCGACAAGCTGACGTTCCTCAATCATGTGACCGGTTATAGTCCTATGACACCGACCAGCTGGCAGGACCAAGTTCGGAAAGCGACCGCCTCAGGTACGCATCTCTTCCCTTCTTTTCTGAATTTTGGTTCACTTAGGCCCCTGCGTTCTAAGTTCCCCAAAATTGGGGGCAACTGTAGACACCGGGTCCCGAGGCGGTCCAAGATCAGAATTACCCGATGATGAAACAAAAGACCGACTCTCGGCAAGAAAAGTGAGAATCGACCGTTCCCTTGTCAAGATGGTGTTTTTTCGAAAAATAATTTTAAAATATATATATTTTAGGGATTAAAATTTAAAATGGGAAAAAATATTAATATTGTGTCAAAATTAAAAATAAAAAAAAAATAAAATAAAATAATAAAATAATTTTTTTCGCGAGTGCCACTGCGGCAGCGCGGGGCCGCCTGCGCGGCAGGCTGCCCCAGCGCGCAGGGGCGCCTGCGAGGCAGGCCGCCCCAGCGCGCAGGGGCGCCTGCGAGGCAGGCCGCCCCAGCGCGCAGGGGCGCCTGCGCGCGAGGCTGGCGCCCCGTGCGCCCCCCTGCGCGCAGGGGCGGGCGCCTCGCGCGCCCCCCTGCGCGCGAGGCGGGGGGCTCCGCGCGACCCCCCCGCGCGCGAGGCGGGGCGCTCCGCGCGACCCCCCTGCGTGCAGGGGCGGGCGCTCCGCGCGACCCCCCTGCGCGCGAGGCGGGGCGCTCCGCGCGACCCCCCCGCGCGCGAGGCGGGGCGCTCCGCGCGCCCCCCCCCCCCCGCGCGAGGCGGGGCGCTCCGCGCGACCCCCCCCCCGCGCGCGAGGCGGGGCGCTCCGCGCGACCCCCCCCCCCCCCCCGCGCGCGAGGCGGGGCGCTGCGCGCGACCCCCCTCCGCGCAGGGGCGGGCGCTGCGCGCGCCCCCCCTGCGCGCGAGGCAGCTGCCTCGCGCGACCCCCCTGCGCGCGGCAGCCTGCCGCGCGCGGTGCCAAGGCACCACGCGCAGCGCTCCGCGCGCCCTTGGCTCCTCCGCGCGACCTGTTTTTTCCTGTCCGTTTTTTTCGCTGTTTTCAGTCTGATTTTCTTCAGTCTGACATTTCCGTTGTTTCACCATTTTATGTTAATTTTGATTAACTAAAAATAAAAGATTTCTTGTCCCTTACCATTTTGGACCAAGGCAAAAATTAAATGAGGAATTTGCCCTCATTTTTGGGGGACGGAGGAATTAATTCAAGGATTCCTTAGCTTTTTCTCTCTAGCCTTTCTACTGTCCAGGAGGTTTGTTTTATTTCTCAAAAATTCTTCAAAAATCTCTAAGCCTTCTTCTCAAATTCTAGTCTTTTGCTACTACAAAACATTTAATCTTGGGTTGATTTGAACAAGAAAAATCAATTTTCTTTGTTTATTCATCCCACAAAAAAATTTTCTCAAAACTAATTTGTTTAGAACATAAATTTTACATTTATTTCGAATATTAATATCATCAAAAATCGACAAGAGGAACGGATTGAGACATCCTATTTCCAATCTCAAAAATTCTGAGGGTAAACATTCTTGGACTCATTCTCATCAACTTTTAGTACATTATTTATTGTTGATTAATATCATTTTTGGCCATTATTACCGCCTTTATTATTTATTTTGTGCATGTCAATGTGATTAATATTACTCTTGATGCATTAATTGCTTGTTTCAAGTTGATTTCCTTTTTTTGTTTTCTCGTTGACCTTTTGTTACTATTATTATTATTATTAATACTAGGGTTATTTGAGCCATTGCCATATTCATTGTGCTACCATTGTGGTTATAATCATTATTATCATTATTATTATTATTATTATTATTATTATTTAACTCTCTATTTTACTATTATTGCTATTTATTTATTTACTAGTATTATTCTGTTTTTTTAGTATTGTTAGTGCTATTATTATTGACTAATTAACTAGTTAGCATTATTGTCATTGTTATTACTATTTAATATCCCGTATTATTTTTATTATTATTGTTTAGTGCTATCATTTATCTCACTTATTGTTGTTATTATTATACTTTGCCTTTGTTTGACTAATATATTGTGAATATTTACTAATATTATTTTTGATATTATTTCCTGTCTGAGATTTAACTTGAGTCGGGTTATGTGAGTGTCCCCGCGGCTCCCCGGATGGGTCGCAACGCGCGGAGAATCACATCGGTTTGGTGAGATCTCTCTAATCCCCTATCTTTATGTCGTGCTATTTGTAAATGTATATTTTATTTGTGCACGTGTGCGATAAAAAATCACAAAAACATTTCTACAGTTAAATTGGGGATTTTCACTAATAAAACCGGGACCAATGTCCCTTATTTTAGCCCGACAATAAAAATATATCGCAATTAAAACGAAGAGTCAAATTTTCTACAAAAATGGGATCACTCATCCCGGTTTTCATTCAAACAATCAAAACGACTCTTCGAACCCTCTTTAAGTTAACACGAAGGAACCAATGTTCCTAAATTTCGAACAAGTGCGAAGGAACCAATGTTCCTAAAATAATGCCCCGATTTATGTATGTATTTTATTTTAACTTTGTGTGAGTGTTTTAAATTCAAGTTCATTTCTTTTTGGGCCCTTGTAATTAATTTTGGGGCAACTTTATTTACTTTTGGGGTTGTATTCCGCCCCTATTTCTCTTGTAATTGAGTGCTTGGGTGTTTACCGCTTTCTCAATTTACTTTGCTTATTGCTTTTATCTATTTTCCTTACGTGCTTTCAATGCGCTATCTAAGTTAAATACGTCAATCGCGTGAGATGAGAGATATAATCTTAAGAAGTTAAAAATCCACTTATAATTAACCAAAGCATGAATAAGAGGGAAGTTCCGGACACCATAACTCTGGTTTAGACCGTTAGAGGTGAGAAACCTTTTCCTAATTTCTTGCAAATTGGGTGGCGACTCCAAATACCTCAAAAGGTGCCTTTAGGCGTCAATAGGCTAGGTCATTCTCCCCAATGTTCTATTGGGAGGGATACACCGATGATGCCTCATGGCCCCCATGATCAAGAGACGCGAACCTTTCATACCTCGAATCCTAAAGCGGATTCAAAGCGAGGGCCCTTGCTGGGTTCGGCGCGCGTCACAGTAGGGTACAATTAGAACCAAGAAATGCATACCTCAAATGGCTCGGAAGTTCTTTGAATTCAACAATGGGTGGACTTATTATGGATGGTGGCAATGGCTCCTTACTTCGATGTAAAAGCTCCAGCCTATGACTCTCTTGCTCCACCTCTTCTTAAACTCCTTCCTCCAAATTAATTTCCTCCTGACCTGCAGCATCAATTACTTCTAACACACAAGCATCAATAAGATCAATTTTCATGCATACATGCTCATCCATGGGTTACTTGAGTGGTTTATCCATGTGATATTCAACACTATCTTCTCCCACTCTTAAGACTAATTTCCCTTCATACACATCAACCAAATCTCTACCAGTTCGCATAAATGGTCCCCCTAAAATCAATGGGCAATTAGCATCATATGCAAAATCTAAGATCACAAAGTCAGTAGGCAATCTGAATTTATCCACTTTAATAAGCACATCCTCAACTATGCCATAAGGTTTCTTAATGGATTGGTCAGCAAATTGCAAGACCATGGAAGTAAGCTTAACATCTTCTAAGCCTAACTTCTTAAAAATGGAAAATGGCATATGATTGATACTAGCCCCTAAGTCACACAAGCACCTTGGAAACTCCATATCCCCCAATGTACAAGGAATAGTAAAGCTATCAAGGTCTTTAAGTTTTGTAGGTAAGTTATTGGTAATTATTAAGCTACAATCTTCAGTTAACTCTACAGTCGATAAATCTTCTTAACTTCTTTTCTTAGAAATTAATTCTTTTAAAAACTTAGCATAGTTGGGAATTTGGGTTATTGCCTCTACAAATGATAGATTAATATGCAAATGCTTCAATTTATCAATGAAATTTAAAAATTGCTTATCATCATTTTTTTCTTTAGTCGTTGCAGAAATGGCGGTCGAGGTTGGAAAACTGTAGGAGTACTAGCCTTTGTTGCCCCCTCTATAACGCCCACGACTGTAGTCGTGCTCAAGACAGATGGCTCTTTCTCCTCTGTAGCGCCAATTTCCCTTCTGTAGCGCCCGCGGAAGGTGTCGCACTACAAAAAAAAGGAAATTAGCGACGGCCATTTCCGTCGCTAATTTAAGAAATTCCGTCGCTAATTTATTTTAGCGACAAAATGACTAACTGTCGTAAATAGTGCCGTCGCAAAAAATTTACGACTAAAACCTAAAACCGTCGCTAAAAATAGCGACGAAAAAAACAGTCGCTAAATATAAAAAATTCCGTCGCTAAATAACCCTGACAAAATGTTAAAAATTTATTAGCGACGAAAATTTCAGTCGCTGTTCCGTCGTAAAAATATTAAATTTTTTATTTTTTATATTAATTTTTTATTTTTTTAATTTAATTTATTATTATTATTACACCCAAAATTTAATTTATATAAATAATAATTATACAATATTATTAACAATACTATTAATTTAAAAAATATATAATATTACAGAAATATATTAAATTATACAATTAGAAGTGCAAATGATCGGTTCGATTTTGAACCGAACCAAATAAACTGAAAATTAAACTTATATTCAACAAAATACAACCATTTAAAATAATTGAAAGAAAAATTACATAAATTTTACATATTATATTCCTAATAAATACTAAGCAAAATTACATTAAAAACAAATACAACATAAAATTTGATTAATAATACATTGTGATTTCGTAACTTGATTGGTCTCGAACTGAGAGTTTGAGTCTCATCTTGAATAGAAGCCTAAAATCAAAAAAAATAAAAATAAAAATAAGCAATTCCAATACCAATTTATCAAATACAAGATACTCTTTTCAATAATAAAAATAATACAACAATAATAAGCCGATTTAATGTATAAGCCGGATTAACATTAGAATATTAAAATTTCCTACTTAAAATTATAAATTACGTCAAACGTACTAACAAATTCTACCGAAATTTCGACAAAATTTCCTCTACAATAGTGCCTAACCCTTGTAAAAAAAAAAAAAAAATCTTTTAACACTTCTAAATATTCGCACATTTAATCACCATACCCCAATCAAACCAAAGGTTATCCAAATTTCATCATTTAATATTCAGAAGAGAAACATTCTTAAGTAACCTAAGGCAGTGATATCCAAATTTTATCACCCAGTCACCAAAAGAAATGCACTATTATATTTATAAAACTTAAGCACCAATAGATTAAATAGAAAGGAATTCATATCAAATATAAGAAGTAGCTTACTTTGGAGAAAAAAGAGCATCATTAAAAGATTAAAAGGTAAATTGGAAAAGCATAACACTAACAAGTACTAACAAAATCCATCTGATGAAAGTACTGACCCCTCTGGAATAGCATACAATAAGACTTCAGAACAGTCAATTCCTCTAAGATACTCAGAGAAGCCATCCTGTAGTTAACAACAAACACTACTTAGACAACTAATTATTCTGTCAAAAGAAATTTACTTATAAAATCAAAAGTAAGGCAATATCACAAGAACACGATTTGGACAATCACCAAGAAACAAAATCAGCTCGTAAACTTTTCAAAATGGATACTGAAAGGGGAATGGAGGGAATATCAATAAACATATAATAGGAGCTTAGGACAATAGTTATGCATAAGAACATGCATTAATTCAATATCACTATAGCAAATTCATCAAATGATTAATAGTTAGATGAAAATGTCATTTATAGGATTAATAGTTAGATGTGTCAATCCTACACATATAAAGACTGGATAGCTAGAATTTTCATAATTTTAAGTTGAAACTAAAAATATCTAGGATTACGATCCTAGCAAATCAAATTAGAAAAAGCAGTAAAAGCATACTTCTTTTTACTAGAATATTCATTTGTTGCTAAAACTACTCATTGATTATCCAATCCAGCAAAAACCGTATACTCACCACCAAGCGGATTCTTCCGAAAATATAAATCAAACCTAAAGAATTAAAACAACAAAAAACTACAGATAATCAGTGATATGAAACCTGTCACTTGTTAAAAAATTAAATACGAAATAGAACAAAACATAAAATGAACCATTTCGCATGAGTAAAAAAAGAACTAACTACCAAAACTGAATTCTTTTTTTTTCTATCTATTTTCTTAGCAACCAAACAATAAACAAACAAACAAATAAAAAGCTCACACAGCATGCTCTTGATACTTGCCGACTTTCTAGTAAGCATAAGCCATGGTGAACTGATAAAGATCCATTAACAGAGGCATAACCACATATAGCGAATTAGGTTCTGAAATAACAGATAAGGAAAAATTTGAGTTCGAAGAATTAGTTTAGAGTATGATTTAGACAGAATTTAATGATTTAGAAGAGCATGTCAAAGTTCGGATCAAAATAATTCAATTACAGAGAGCTAAAACTTACGATCTTTGCCACTGCAGATGACACTTCTGGTTAGATGATATATGACGGAACTGGTTCAGGTTCAGCTGCTCAACGAAAAGAGATCTGGGCTGAGTCGCCGGTGAGTAAGAGACGAGGAACGAGTAGCGATGGCGACGGGCCATGGTGGCGAACTGACAGAGTGCGAGGGAGACGGTGCGCGAGGCAGTGGCAACGGCGAGATCGGATCTGCAACGGTGGGGTGGGGGTGAGCAATGGCGGAGTAGAGGGGCGACGCCGGATCTAGTGGCTGGTGGCTCGCGACGGAGAGGACGCGCGATGGAGGAGGCGGCGCTGGTGAGGGTTGCCCCTTCCTCTCTGAGCGCGGTCCCTCTCTCTCTCGTTTTCTATCTTGACTCTTTCCTGCTTTAGGGTTAGTTAAAATCGACACTTAACTATTTTTGGATCTAAATTTAATATTTAATAACTTTTTTTCAACAGGATTATTTTTTTATTTTTTTATCTATATATATATACATACATATATTAATTTAGTCAAAGTTATTAATTTAAAAACCGAAAATAATATCAACACATAATTCTTACTAAATTTTTTTATTAATATTAATTTAATTTTACCCATCTAATTAATATTTTCATTAATTTTTAAATAATTGATTAATAAAATATTTATTTTACATAAATTAAAAATAAAATCCATAATATAAAATGATTACAAGCTAAAAAAATACAATGAAAAAATTTATTTTAATTTTTGAAACTACTAAAAAAAATTTAAAATTTTGTTTACAATTGTTTTAATTATATAATTTCAAGATTAAATGTTAATTTTATGGAGATTAATTAAATGACTGAATTCCAATATAATTTAATTTCTAACTCAAAAATATTAAAAATAATTAATAACCATAAGTATGTGTGTATATTTTTATTATTATAATATTTAGTAAAATCAATAATCAAAATTTTAAATTTTTTAAAAATTTACAATTTTGTTAGCGAAGGATAGTTTGTCGCTATTCCGTCGCTAAATTATCACTAATTTTCTGCACAATTAATAAATTTGAAAACTTTTTAGCAACGGCATAATCCGTCGCTATTTAGTCGGTAAAATTGATGAAAATTTACATGTCGCTAATACGTAGCTAATTAGCGACTAAAACTTTCAGTCGCTAAATTCCGTCGCAAAAAAATGGCGCCACCTATTGCCGCCAAAAATTAGCGACGGTTTCTTTATTACTGTCGCTAAAACTGAAAAAATTAATTTTTACGACTAAATCTCTAAATCGTCGCTAATAAGCGACGAAAATTTTTCCGTCGCTAATTTTAGTCGCTAATTTGTGTTTTTTTTGTAGTGTCGCGCTCGTGACAGAAGACCCATCTTCCTCCTGAATTTCATTTTTCGACAACACTCCATCTTCGTTAGTTGAAATCAATTCATTAACATACTTTTTACCTGACCACTACAAGAAAAACCAGATTTCCCGATAGAAATTCCCGACGAAAAGTGTGAAATTTTCGTTGGGAAACTTAAATACCGACGAAAATTTATTCCGTCGGTATTTGAATCGTTGGCAAAAATTCCCGACAGATTTTAAATTTCCGTCTGCAAAATTCCCGACAAAAATTAAAATTCTGAAGGGAATTTTCCCGACGAAAAATAAAATTCCGTCGGTAAATTTGCTGACAGAATTTTAATTTTTGTCGGCAAATTTTCCCGACGGAAATTTAAATTCCATCGGGAATTTATTGAAAAAATTTAATTCTATATCTTTTAATTATTTATTACATCCTATAAATTTGACCTGTAATATTAATTGCAGAATAATGAAAAAATAAAAATAACATTTAAAATTTAGTATCCGAAAATAATTTAATATAATAATTGTACTAATCATGAAGTTAATAATTAATTAATGAGTACATAATAGTTACATATGTCTGTTACAGAATCCTATCTAAGTAGACGGTGGAGGCGGCTGACGTGAACGATCAGAGTGCTGCGATGATGACGTGACCATACCCTTTAAATTAGCCATCTTATTGCGCAGCTCAGTTATGAAGTCAAGAGATTGTTGCCACCGAGTTTCTGAATCTTGCCACCGAGCCTGTGATTGCTGCATTTCAAATTTCAACTCACATACAGTATTTCGCAGTTCAACTACTTCCCTAGAAGCAGACCGTCTATTAGAGGCGGATGTACTTGAGCTTGAGGAGTGGGAGTAACAGGATTTGGCCAGAGAACCTAAGCCGTAGACCCGTCCTCGTTGGTCCCTTCCACTAGCAGCATAATAAAAAATCTAATTCGCATCAACACTATCAGAAGTCTGCGAACGTTGCTGAATTGTCTCCTGCACTTGTTCCTGTCATAAAATAAATGCTTTATATTAACTATCGATTAATAATAAATAAAATATAATATTATTTAAATATAATAATATTGACGTACGTGTAAATGCCTAGATCGAGAATTTACGAATGTTTGACCATCATGATTTTTGGTGTGGGTGTGTAAGAAGACCTCACCTAGCGTAGGCGGTCTACCCATCAAGACTTCCTGCAACCAAATAAAGAATTATAGTTGAAGTACATTATATTCGTAGAAGTTTTTACTAAAATTTCGGCAGAGTTTCCCCTATATTTGAACCATACCCCCTGGACACAGAGACAGAAAAACACTTCAAATTTATTGTTACTCTTGCATCCAGCATCCAGCATCCAACATCCAACCACAATGCATACTCCTCAAACAATTTAGTCATCCCCATCCACCTCAATGGTAATGAGAGAAATATTAAACAGTAATGAAATTAATTACAGTAATAACAGGAATATTACTTAACACTTACCAGTCTATCTGCATGTTCCCGATGGGACATTGATCCTCCAGTATGCAAGCATGAACTATTTCCTTCAGGTCCTCCCCGTCTATTATTAGAATTTCGCTCTGAAATGGAAAGGAACTCGGGCGTCATCCAATACTGTTTCCAGTGTTCCCATATATTTTCGGGTATGTAACGAGGTCATACACCACCAGTGTGTAACAAGCACACTAAGTCTCTGTACCGTGCTTGAGAACGACTCTCCCATGCAGAATACAGATATCGTAAAACTCCGAGTTCCAGTAAAATTTTTTCTTATGAAAATGAACAAAAAATATAATGTAAGTAAGTGTAAGTTATAATTTGTTATCTAATAAATATTATCATAACTTATTACCTTGAATTCTTCAAAATAAAAATTCTTTGTTTCTTCTGATACATTCTTCCACACATAACCATCATAATCTCTTCTATTCTTGAAGGTCTTTGTTATTGAGCGTGAGCACTTTCCTGAAGGATTCAAACTAATATACAACAATCTTAATGAAGTTAATAAAAGTAACAACTATCATTAAAATTAATACGAAATAAAATTTTAATCACTTACTCTCTAGCTGTAATGGTGATATATATTCTGCCATCAACTCCAACTGAGCCAGGCATAGGATGGTCCGCTGCTTCTGTTCCTGATACTTGAGATGGCATAGCTTCATTGTTGGCCATGGGAGTAGATTCAGTAGACGGAGTGGTAGATGGGGTAGCAATAGGGATGGTCGGTGATGCTTCAGCCTGAGTGCTAGCATTGCACCCAGGCGATGGGGTTGATCTATCACCCATACGGTCACCTCCATCATGCACCCTGAGGCGTGGAGGAATCATGTTACTCTTATTTCGCTTAAACATTTCTTGCACCTGAGATTATGAAATAATTGCATATTGTCAGAGAGATAATAGAAAATTAACATTGTATAATAAACATATCAAATGAAAATATTAAGTTAGTCTAATATTTATTATTCTCACATGACATAAAATAATGCAAATGAATTATTCGCTATCATCACTGAGCTGTAAATCATAATCACAATCATCCTCATTATCGGACGAACAAGAATCGAACTCAGGCTCATCATCGGATCCCTCGTCAACCACAGTTTTCTCATCATCATCATAGGAAATGTCAACATATTCAGGCTCGTCATAGTTAAACATTTCATTGTCGTCATAATTCAGAGTTTCATTAATTTCATGAACTTTCGGTTGTTCCTCTTGAAATGCATCATTATTTTCAGAGCATTCACTATGTCCTGTGGCTTTCCTTTGAAAAATGCCTCTTGGTTCAACTTTGCAAGCTACCAACCATTCCAATTTGTCACGTTTTAAGCTTGGATGCGATAGATAATACACCTGGGGCACTTGCATTACCAATACAAAAGGTTCAAAGTTATTAAATCTTCTACGCTGGTTGACATCAACTAAATTGTATCTGCTATGCATTTTTGTTCCAATGTTAATTGTTTGATCATACCATTCGCACTTGAATAATACACAGCGTTTTATTGGCAATGTTGGGTACTCCAATTCAAGTATGTCAATAATTTGCCTATAATAATCCATCAACCCTCCTTGAATGCAAACCCCTACTATTCACCGTTGCCTTGTTATGACGATGACTCTGTGTATGAAATTTGTATCCATTCATGAAATATACCGGATACGATTTTACATATCGCAAAGGTCCTTTCGCAAGATCCATGATGAACTTGTTTTCAATTGAATTTGCTGATGCCTACAAATTCAAATATTCTAACGTTATTGTCACCAATATGTCATAATTGTATAAATAAATCTGTATAATGAAAGTCACAACTTACATATGTCTTGAACCAATGATGAAAGTTCTTTTCGACTTCTTTGTTCACCTCATTTGCATTTTTTTCAGGCATTAGCTCCCATATCCATTCCTCAAATAATCTATAATGACCACATACAGTGTTTTATTGCACTCGTTACAAAGTATATCAATTTAACAATTGTATGCATATACTAAACTTACCGCACAAAAGGTTGAACTTCTTCGCAATTCAACAAAATATAACTATGGGCAGCTGTTAATTCTTCCTCTGTTAGCATTATCCTTGTTGCACGACCATGTAAACGCCCAGGATAAAAAAATATGGATAAGTTTCCATCCGAATTGCTTTTTTCCCCGCCATCATCATTACGGGGTATCTTTCGCTGTCTAGTGTGTACATGAGGCTCAAAATGATGCGAACAAAATGTACTGGCTTCCTCGAACAAATAAGCATTACATATTGAACTTTCAACTCTAGCTTTGTTTTTCACATTTTTTTAAGTGAAACAAATACCTGCACGACATTTTTGAAGAATATTTAATACCGCAACAAATTATAATGAAATTGCAATTGCTTATCGTAGATAGTTACCGCTCAAATGGATACATCCAACGATATTGAACAGGACCAGCAAGTTTGGCCTCATGTGCTAAATAAACAGGTAGATGCTCCATACATTCAAAGAAGCTTGGAGGAAAAATTGTTTCCAAATTGCATAGTATAACAGGAATTTCTGTTTCCAATCTTGTCATGTTTGCCGCATTTATCTCACATGATGTTAAAGTTCTGAAAAACAAACTTAGCTCTGTTATATCTTCCCACACTCTAGTCGGCAATAACTCTCGAAATGCTATTGGGAGTAGCCTTTGCATGAAAACGTGACAATCATGACTTTTCATACCGAATAGCTTATACTTTCTCATATTGACACACCGAGCCAAGTTCGATACATAACCATATGGAAACTTCAGTCCTTTTAACCACTCACACAAGACTTCCTTTTGTTTTTTGTCCAAAGTGTAGCATGCCTTGGGATATTTTTCGGTTATGTAATCTTTATCTAGTTCAGTCCTTCTACATAACAACTTCAAATCTGCCCGTGATTTTGCATTGTCCTTTGTCTTCCCTTTTATATTCATAATTATGTTGAACACATTATCAAAAATATTTTTTTCTATGTGCATCACATCTAGATTATGCCGCAACAAATTAGACTTCCAATACAGTAAATCCCAAAAAATGCTTCATTTCCTCCAACCGAAGTTTTTGTTGATTCTTCCATTAACTTCTTCAGCATCAAGTTCTGTTACCTTAAGCAAACCCAGTTCGTCAATGTCTTGCAAAATTTGCTCACTACTTCTGATAGCAGGAGGACTAGCTTGTATTACTCTATTCTTAATAAACTTGTTCTTATTGCGCCGGAATGGGTGATTAAGTGGAAGGAATTTTCTGTGGTTGTCAAACCAGGAAGTTTTGCCACCATGTTGAAGATAAAACGCATCTGAATTATCACCACAGTAAGGACAAGCTATTTTTTCAGCCGTGCTTTAACCAGACAACATAGCATACGCAGGAAAGTCACTGACCGTCCACATTAATGCAGCTTTCATCAAAAAATTCTATTTCAGAGATGTGTCATATGTTTCAACACCGATATCTCAAAGCTATTGCAATTCAGATATCAAAGGCTATAAATATGTATCAATTTTATGCTTTGGATTCCTAGGCCCTGGAACAATCACCGTCAAGAACATATATGCTTCATTCATACACATCCATGGAGGCAAATTATAAGGAGTAATTATGACGGGCCATGAAGAATATTGTTGGCCTGATTGACCAAAAGGTTGAAACCCGTCAGTGCTCAAACACAGCCGAACATTTCGAGATTCAGCAGTAAAATCAGGATGGATGTTATTAAAATATTTCCATGCAACTGCATCCGATGGATGGCTCATCATTCTATCTGTGTTTTCATGTTCATCATGCCATCTCATATGCAGTGTAGTAACTTTCAATGCATATAATCTTTGAAGCCTAGGAGTTAGCGAAAAATAATACATACGTTTCCAAGGTACCAATTTCTGCTTCTTAGTACAATTTCTTGATTTGTACCTAGGTTGATCACAAAATTTGCACTCTTGTAAATCCACATCCTCCCTCCAAAACAACATACACCCTAACCTGCAACAATCAATTTTCTCTACAGGCAAACCCAGACCTCTAATCAATTTCTTCATATTGTACAAATTATTAACCATTTTATGTTCAGGAGGCAATGACTCATTGTACTAAGCAAGAATTTTATCAAAACTTCGATCAGAAATATGCCCTTCAGATTTGATGTTTAAAATTTGAGCGACCGAAGATAACTGAGTCATGTTATTATAGCCTGGCCATAATTCTTGATCAGCTGAATTTAGTAAATCATAGAATTTTTTCGCATTTGCGTTGGGTTCTTTGGCATGAGATATATTTTCCCTAAAATCAGGTCCAGTAGCATCATATACCATTTGAATGTATGGATTATCAACAACATCATATGACAAGAGCTCCCCCCCTCCTTCAACTTCACCCATATTTTCTGACACGTTACCCACATAACCCATCGATGTGCTACAAATAGATGGTTTCCCATGTCGTGTCCACTCAAAATGATTTGGAACAAATCCTTTTTTTAGCAAGTGAAAATACACATCCTCAACAGGAAGGTAACTAATGTGTTTACACTTTTTACATGGATATCTTATTTTTTGTCCGTCCATGTATGCAGGTTGTGAACTTGCATATTCTATAAACAACTGAACCCCATCCACAAATTCAGGATTAATATAACCATCGGTTATTTTTCTTCTGTACATCCAAGATCTATCAACGTTACTCATATTTATTGCATGAAAAATCCTGACAAAGTGACTACGTAGTTAGAATGAACTTAAAATGCAGGTTGTGTAAGATACAATGCCATGCTCTCATAAAGTTCTAAGTTAATAAATACATGGGTACAAACTAATTACGTTATTTACATTCTACCCAATAATAATAATAATAATAATAATAATAATAATAATAATAATAATAATAATAATAATAATAATAATAATAATAATAATAATAATAATTAACAATAATATTTACTAATAAAACTAATAATAATTATAAACAAAAAAAATTAACTTAACTATTTAATAACAATGATAATAATAATAATAATAATAATAATAATAATAATAATAATAATAATAATAATAATAATAATAATAATAATAATAATAAACTATTTACTAATAATAATAATCATAATAATTGTAAACATAACTATTTAAAAATTATGATAATATTTTTAATAACAATAATAATAATAAACATAAATATTTACTACTAATAATAATAATGATAATAATAATAATAACAACTATATATCAACATAACTATTCGATAATAATATTAACAATAATAATAAACAATTATTTTTAGCATGACTATTTAATACTAATAATTATTTAACAACAATAATAATAGTAATCATAATAATAATCATCATAATTCACACTACTATTTAATAATAATAATAATAATATTAATCATTAAGATAATTATTTAATAATACTAACTAACATACCCATTAAATAATAATAACAATACTAATAATAATAATTAGAACAACTATGTAATAAAAATTACAATAATCATAATACTAATCAAGATAAATATTTAATAATACTAATTAACATACCCAAATAATAATAATAATAATAATAATAATAATAATAATAATAATAATAATAATAACAATAATTAACACAACTTCTTAATAAAAATACTAATAATAATAATAATAAGGAACATAATTATTTAATAATGCTAATAATATATCTACTTAACATAAAAATTAAATAATAATAATAATAATAATAATAATAATAATAATAATAATAATTACTAACACAACTACTTAATAAAAATTAAAATAATCATAATAACAATTAGAGTTAATATTTAACAATACTAATTAGCATACCCAATTAACAACAACAACAACAACAACAATAACAACAACAATAATAATAATAATAATAATAATAATAATAATAATAATAATAATAACAATAATTAACACTACTTCTTAATAAAAATAATAACAATAATAATAATAATTATGATTATCATTTAATAATACTAATAACAATTAAGATAATTATTTAATAAAACTATTAATAATACTAATTAACCTTCCATTACATAATAATAATAATAATAATAATAATAATAATAATAATAATAATAATAATAATAATAATAATAATAATAATAATAATAATAATTAACACAAATACTCATAATAATAATTAAGATAAATATTTAATAATACTCATAATTATTATATTTAACCTACCCATTAAATAATAATAATAATAATAATATTAATATTAATTAAATTTATAATTAATAAAATACCAGAAAAAAAACCAATTTATCCAAAACCGATCAACAGAGGAGGAGACCATCGGAGGCAGAACCGGCGATGGAACGGCAGGGCGAGGCAGAGATCCACGCGTCACCGGCCGCAGCACCGACCGCAGCTCGCCGGCAAGGGAGATCGGGGGCGGAGGGGAAGGGAAAACGGGGGAAGGGAGCGGGGGAGAAATTAAGGGAAAGAGAGGGAGAGGGGAGAGGGGAAATCGCCGCCGGAGGGGAGGGGGAGGGGAGATCGGCGCCGGGAGGGGATGGGGAGGGGAAATCGAGGGCCGGTAGGGGATGCAACGCCGGCAATGGCATGGGGAAAAAATTTTGGGCAGAGAGAGGAGGGAGAAGAAGAGAGAGGGGAGAGGAGAGAGAAATAGGAAATGAATTTATATTATTTTTAGCGACGGGAGCATATTCGGTCGCTATTGTTAGTGACGGGAAGGTAATCCGTCGCTAAATTTTAAACAATATTTTTTTAGCGACGGATTTAAAATTCCGTCGCTAAATATTAAAATTTAAATTTTTTTAGTGACGGAAGTAAATATTCCCATCGCTATTTTTAGCGATGGGAATCTTTCACGTCGTTAAAATTTATTTAATATGAAATTATATTTTTTGGCGACGGATATTTAAATCCGTCACTATTTTTAGCGACGGAATTTACAATTCCGTCGCTAATTTCATCGGGCTTTTTGGAGGGAATTATTGGCACAATATTTAGCGACGGAATTTATTTTTCGTCGCTATTTAGCTATGAAATTTATTTTTCGTCGCTATTTAGCTACGGAATTTATTTTTCGTCGCTATTTAGCTACGGTTTTATCTCCGTCGTTAAAATTCTGTTGCTATTTTCGCAATTTCTTGTAGTGGACCTTAGTGTGATTGCCTTCATTTGCTCCCTCAGATTATCTTCCATTTTACTCGAAAGGCATCCTTGTATTCTCGATGGTAGCGCATTAACAATTTGTCCTAATTGAATCTCTAGGTTGTGAATGGATGAGGCTTGATTCTTAGCAATTTGGTTAAACTTAGACTCCAACCTCTTGTGATTCTCCTCTTGTGAACTAAATTTTAAATTTATTCCCTCAAACAATCTATCCATCTTAACCTCCAATGCTTCAAATCGGTCTTGTGGTGGTTGGAATCCTACACCTCATCTATTCTGATTATTACTACTCCCCCATGAGAAATTTGGATGACTTCTCCACCCAAGGTTGTAGTTGTTCGAATAGGGATTTCTACGTCCTTGGCCTTGAATGAAACTTATTTGCTCCTCCGTGCTTGCTATACCCACATTACAGCCTTAACTCGGATGTCCTTGTTGGCCACAAATAGTGCATGCATTTGGTGGGGTTCCTCCCATGCTCAAGGTGTCGATCTTGTGGGTCAAAGCTGCAACTTGTGCTTGCAAAGTAACAACCGAGTCAATTGAATGTACACCTTTTATAGGGGAAGAATTTGATACCTTGGCTCTTTCCGTCGGCCACATGCAATTATTAATTGACATCTCCTCAAGCAGTTCGAACGCAGCATCAGTTGTCTTTCTCATAAGAGAACCACCTGTAGCAGCATCTAAAGTACCTCTAGTGGTAGGATTTACTGCATTATAAAAAGTTTGCATGAGCAATTCTCTTGGTAGATTGTGGTGGGGACAACTCCGTTGTAATTCTTTAAACTTTTTCCATGCTTCATACAAAGATTCGTTATCATTTTGCACAAAAGTAGTTATGTCCTTAATTATCTTTGCAGTTTTTGCTAAGGAAAAATATTTAGACAAAAATGCTTGAGCCAATTGGTCCCATGTAGTAATAGAACCTCTTGCAAGTGAATTCAACCAAGTTTTTGCCTTATCCTTTAATGTGAAAGGAAAAAACCTAAACTTAATTGCATCCGCCGAAACATTATTAATTTTAAAAGTATCACAAATTTTTAAGAAATTTGCTAAATGAGCATTAGGATCCTCATTTGACAAACTGTAGAATTGAATGCTATTTTGCACCATTTGCAACAAAGAAAGTTTAATTTCAAATTGGTTCGCATTTATCGTTAGCCTTACCACCCCTTGTTGAGCCTCGCTCAATGCTGGCGTAGCGAAATTGTAATGGCTCCAATACCGGGCTAGCCGAAAATAATATATCTCGATAATGAATAGTGACACCGAGGCAAATAGTATTTCACGGAGTTAAAAAATATTTTATTAGACCATTGGATAGAGCATGTTAGCGGGAGTCCGGATATGAAATTTGGAGTGAAATCGAGGTCAAATAGGTTCTCAAAAATAAAAAATACGAAAAACTAGCGATTTCAGTGTGAATAATAATTAGGTTGACTACGGGTTTGACCAGATCATAAACAGTGCTACGGATCTCAGAAAAATGATCTAAGAATATGGACGTACTCGTATTGATGAGTAGAATCATGTGGTAATGAAAAATTAATATTTGGTGACATTAAAAAATTGGATTACCAGACTGGTACATAATTACCAGACCGGCAAATAATTTTCGATTGAGTCCAAAATATTATTGGAGTCTAATAAATATATGTTAAGACTTATGCAGTCATTTTTATGAGGATTTAAGCTTAGAAAATAAGAAAAAGGTATGATTTCGGTTTGAATAGTATTCGATTGACCGGAGGTTTGACCGAGACTTTAAAAATAGCAAATGATATCCAAAAATTGCAGGATTTTCTAGATATGTTCTAAATAATATGTATAATTTTTGGTAGTAAAACAAGAATTTTTTTAGAACATTGATAATTATTGAACCGGACCGATTTGATTAAACCGAACCTGAAACGGACTCCGATTGGGCTGAAATTTTGTGTACAACCTAGTTTTTACATGATATGAATTATAGAATCAAATTTGAAATGATTTGGAGTTAGAAAGTGAGAAAACTATAGAAAAGTGCATACTGGGCTTAATATACTAAGTGGGCTTTATAGGTTGGACCATTTTGGGCCATTATAAAAGCCCTTAAATAACAGAGTTTTAGGTGGGTTGTCCTTATCCATTTTGCATTCTCCTTCCTCTCATTTGGCCCTCTAACTTCCTCTTTCTCCTTCCTCCATTTTTCTTCAATCTTTGCTTGAATTCTTGCTAAATTCAAGTGTCCTACATGTAATTCATCCCCTCTATGAGTTTATAGCAACCTCTAGTATCAATTTAGTAGATTAAAAGTAAAAAAAAATCAAAGACCAAAGGTTATGCCCTCAAAATGGAGGTAAGGGAATTTAGTGAATTAAATTGATTTAATGGTGTCTAGAGTATATTTATAAGGTTATATGTGATAAAAGAAAGAAATTAATTGATGTTTGTTTGTTGTGTGATTTCGGCCATGTGAGGAAAAATGGAGGGAAATGGCTTTTCAAACATTGAGGACCACAATTGTGGAGCTTATAGCATGGATGTGAGGTTTGTGATTACTAAATCCATACATTTCCTTTGAAGAAATTAGGGTTTCCTATTATGTTGTATAGTGACTATGTGTGATACGCATGTGAAATTGAAATTGAAGTGATAATTGAGCTTAGGGAGGGTAACTGAGCTAATTAGAGTGATTAAAATGAAAGAAAACTAAGTGTAAGTTTTGGACATAATGTGACCTAAAGGTATACTTAGGTATATTTGAGGTATACCTAGTGTTTAAATGAAATTAAATGGTATATATGTATAAATTGAGGCTTAATTTAGTGGAATAAGCCATGAAAGAGTTATAAATAAAATGTTAGAGTAAAAACCTTATGATGGCCGAATGGTACCCTAGTGTATACTAGGGTATACTTTGTGTATAATTGAAAATTAATGACCTAAAATGAACTTAGATATGAAAACAAATGTCCATAAATTTATATGGAATTTATGGAATATATATGATTATTTTTGAGTATGATATTTCATTATGCTCAAAGTAAAAATAATGATAAACATTGGGAACTGTTATGCTAAATCCGCAAGCGCACGGTTTACTGATTATAGTACTTAAGATATCGTTCCCATGAAAATAGTAGACTGATTATTACTCACTATTACTACTTGATTTTAATTTTATTTACAACATTCAATAATTCTGGTAATGAAACTAAACTACTAGTGGAATGCTAAATTAAGTATTAACTATACCTAACTAATAATGATCAAAGAAGACAAGTAGGGTTAATGATTATAAGTTGATAGTTGATGAAAATTGAAGTTATTCTTCTTGCTTGTTAATATAACCTTGTCATGAAAGCCAAGTTGGACTAAAATTCCAATTCATTCTCTCAACATGAATTAGAGTGCCTAAAACATGTATTTATAATTCTAACTCTTAACTCTCGTTAATGAACTAGTTAATTATACACATATACTTCAGGATTAATTAGTAACCTATAGCAATCATTTAACATCCCAATTTCTCAAGAAATGCTTTAATGATGAAATTCTATTAGCTTTAAGTAAGAACATATCTCTCGACTACATTCTTTCTTATTATGATCATTCATAAAATACCAATAATAAATTCTGCAAACAAGAATACTTATATTGATGAGAACAACAAAACATAACATAAACTGTTTAAGTTTATAAAGACATTGTTAAATATTTACAAAGAAGAAGCAAAAGTTAGAAGATGAATAAGGAGATCTCTCAACCCTTTTTCACTTCACAAATATAATCCTCTCCTTTGCTTTTTTGCCTTCTTCTCAAAACATCAAAATGTACTTAAGAATTTACAACTAATAGTAATTGTTCTCTTTAACTTAGAAAAATTCACAAGTTAAATTTCTGTATATCTTTCTTTCTCAACTTGAATCTTACATATATGTCTTGCCTCCTTTAGGAGTTGTGAACCTTGGTAAAAGTCTTAACTCTTCAAGTGACCCTTCAGAAATAGTTGCTCCAACGGCCATCACTGTCCGCGATAGAACAAGGACCTCCACTTCTTTGACTTTTCTCCTGGCTTTGACTTCTTTACTCTTCCTTGCTTTGTCGCGCTTGCGACCTCCATCGCGCCCGCGACAGTGTCTTCACTTTAAGCTCATATTTTAAGCCTCCTTCTACCTATTTTGTCCCTTTTACTCCTACACAACAAAAACATAAAAAGCATAAAAGATACCATGTTTCACAAGCAAATTAACTCAAAATTAAGCATTTACTTGACATACTTAGACCTAAAACACTAATTTAACACATATAAATCAACACACATCAGGAACTATGGATACCGCTAAGGTATCAACTATAGATATTGCATATTAAGTATCAAAACTATGGAGATATTACTGTCTCAAAACTATGGACACCAGTGGTGTCGAAACTATAGACATGACAAACATGTCAAACTACTATAGTTGTGACTTTATCCCTATAGGCATGCCTATCTATCCACACTTAGACACTTTGTAGGCTTTTTTGTCTATTACATCTTTTCAGTTCTCTACTTTATCATGTGCATTTAGTGTAGTGCCATATGAACACTTATGAAATAAATATGACCATATTTATATTTATTTCCTGTACTCTTATCATGCCGTAGATCTTATATTCGTATCACTATAACTTATAAACATTTCATGCTTTCATAAACACATTTTAATACTATTAGCCCAACATCTATGAGTATTATAAATACATAGTACTGATAACAGTCAATCAATCAAATGTCATGTACATATTTTCTAAAGTCAGTCTCATGCATAATTTATTCAGTTTATCACACTATGAAGTTCTTATTCATATACTTTTAACATATAATTTTGCGTATACTTTTAATCATATAACTATGGTATGTAAACTTCTCAAATTACTTATAATTATAAATCCTTATTCTATAACTTTAATATATAAACCTTACATATATTCATAAATGCGAGTCATTTGCATATATTTTATTATTTATAAACTATAATACCTATTACATGACCATAATCGTGTTTTCTATCCATTTTAACTATTAACAATGCTTTAACATTTGAGTTCATTTACAATTTCTCTATTAATTTCCCTTGTGAAAATTACTATTGTCATATATTTCCATGTACATATGCATTTCATATGCTTAAATATGCTTTAATTAAATTCTGAAAACTTATAATCAAGTTTAAGATTAAACCGATCTGAAAAATCCATATTAAGAGGCTGAAAATCTATAGTTACACAGTGCTCAGGGGTTTTCACATGGTGGTCAGATTGGTTACACGGTGGTAAGATTTTCTTGACCATCGTGTGACCCGAGAATCTTGAAAGATTCCAAAAAGATGCTTTATAGAATCGGTTGAGATATAAATTACACTGTGGGCAGGACTATCCATACGGTGGTCAGGGTGGTTATAAGGTAGGCAGGATTTCCTGACCACCTTGTGACTCAAAATGTAGGCAAAACATAAACTGTCCAGGAACGTTTACACAACGAGCAGGGTTTCCTGACTGCCATGTGCCTCTGTAAATTTGCTTAGCATAACTAAGCAACTTTTCATACTTTACTTTATCCAGTCTTTTCTCTTTCTTAGCAATGTTTTTAGCTTAAACTTCCTTCTTAACATGTGTTCACAACGAGCAAGATTTCCCGACTGCCATGTGCCCCTGCAAATTTGCTTAGCATAACTGAGCAACTTTTCATACTTTACTTTATCCGGTCTTTTCTCTTTCTTAGCAACTTTTTTAGCTTAAACTTCCTTCTTAACATGTGTTCATCTATGTCTTAAGGTTATATTGCCATAAAAATTGTATCGTTTGGGTCTATGTACACTGAATTATGCTCCATAAATCAATAACAGGTCCTATGTGTAACACCCTCATACCCCCTGGGAGGATAAGAGAGTGCCCACTACAAAACACGCAACTCGGGACATGAGCTCACATGCATTCGCATAACATATTCAAATAACACTATAAAATAAAACAATAATATAGAAAATAAAATCACTAAATTGTTCGACTAATATGTTACAATGTTCAAAATCACTATTATAAACACTAGTTCTTTAACTTTACATATTCACTTAGCATACATTATCATTACATTTACAATACGAACATCACTACAAAAGCCTTTAAAATCTTTATACCATACTCCTTTACTAATCTTGTGTTGGCCTTGCTCTTAACAGATTGTCCTTGAACTTAATGTTATCACTGGTACCTGCACGAATTAAGAACTCGTGCTAAGGATAAAACTTAGTGGGAAACTGTAATGATATGAACAACCTCTCATAGAAGTCGTTTATGCACACACATGTGATCAAACATATTTGCACAATCATATATTCAATTATTCACGATGCATCACTAGTCAAACCAATAATCATTTATGTGTTCTTAGTACTAATCATACACACAACATGGCATAGATAAAATAAATATGGTCTTATAACAATTAAGGTAATCAATCATGTTCATTTCATTGCATCATTACAAACACTTTACTTACACATAGATTAACATGCATTCATACATTGCCACTCAACTAATTCCCAATCACTTCACTAGCATGCACTTATAGCTTTAATAATACTGAAACTCTTATATTGTCGGAATCCTCATTAATGGTGGATAACAGAAAACACTAGATACCGACGAGCAGTATCGAACACTGGGAGACATAAGTCTCGAATCACTGGGAAATATATGTCTCGAATCACTAGGATACCAAGCGGTATCAAACACTAGGCACCTTTCGGTGCGATCACTAAGCAGCTGCGAATACTGACCCTTATAGGCATGCTTATCTATCCACGACTATGCATGATTCAGGTGTAAGTATAAACTGTACGTGTACATACTAATTCACTTTGCACAACATTCACTATTTCGCATTACATAATATTCACTAGTTGACTTTACATACAATCGTTTATTCCATTTAAATCAATGGACATTCAACTATATTCATATATCAATTATGCATGTCTAGAAATATGTATCAAAACATGCTATATGCATTTCATTGTTATTTTCATGTGGTTCAGGTACACTATACGCATTTTATCATGATTCAATCATATATGGTCATACATTCATTATACATATTCAATATCACTTGTCACGTCATTTCATGTCACTATCAATGATTAAATATCATGTATACACATAATTTCTTTATTAACCTATTATGCCATAACAACATTTACATATTTTCAAGTTACATTCATTCATATACTCACTTCACAATACTAGACATGTGTTGGACAAGTATCGAAAACTTTCGGTGAAGTTCGGGTTCGATTCAGGAAGAAAATTGCACAATATAGGCTAAAAATTAAGGTCACACGGTAGTCAGACATTCTTTCCGGCAGTGTGGGGCAATGAAAATAGGTTTTTAAGTGGCAGAATGATTTTACACGGAGGTTAGGAATTTCTTGCTGCCATATAAACCCATTCTGCCCCACTCTGCACAGGGCAGATTCCAACCTCCAACTTGTTCGGCATTTTTAAGCTATAAACATCATTTTTAGCAAAAATGTTTAGAATTTTGTTCCACTATGTGTTATCTTTCCAATGGTACCAACTATACATCATTTGGACTTCTACAACTTTAGATATGATTAAAAAAATGAAACTTGCTCCTATGACCTGGACAGAACAGATACCCTTCGGTTTTGGCCAATTTTGGGTCACTTAGATTTAAAATTAACTCATGGACATTTCTATGACTCATGTAGGTGTAGAAATTACAGTTCAAATTCCACTAGAATCATATCATTTGGAGGTCTATACACTAAATTATAACCAAAATACTGACTTGGGGTCAAGTGTGTCCCAACACAGTTTTTCACTAACTCTATTCACATGCACAATTTATCACTTTTCAAGCTAAAACTAATCACAACCATCACATATGAACATAAACATATTTAATTCAACTCACATCATATATCAAAGTCCAAATTAATATATACATAAAATTCTAGTTTTCAAACCTCTCTAGGCACCCAAAAGTTCCGTCAAACTCCCTTTTGCTCTCACTTGCTCTCTTCCTCTTCTCGACCAGATTTTCTCCACTAAAAAGCATCACAACACACATGAATTACCTTCTAAACAATACATAATTTAGTATCTACTACAAAGAAGAGAAAAAGAGAGGGTGAATTGACCCAAAACTCACCTTAAAAACTCTCAACTCTTGCTTGATATTCCAAAGCTCTCATCAAGCCAACTTGAAGAATGAATTAAGAGAAGAAAGAAAGAAGAAATTAATGAGTTTTTAGCCAACAAAGTGGCCGGCTGCCCTCTCTCTCTCCTTCAACACATATCTTTTTCTTTGTGTGGTTTGACAAGTTACACCTCTTTTGCTCTTATTGGTCAATTCAAGATTTTTATAAAATATCCCTTTTGATCCTTATTTTCTTATTCAATTAGACATTAGCATGTACTTAACTTCCATTTCATAAATTGGCCCACTGTGCAATTTCCTTTATACACATATTTCTTACTTTAATAATTTTCAAATGGCCGTACTTACTGAAACTTTCTATTTAATGACAGTTATGTCCTTTTCGACACTTTTGTCGCTTAATTATATGCATTCGGTTTCCAATTCACCCTAATCATGTCTTATTATTGTTAGGGGGTACTTTGGGGTTCTTACACTATGGCTATCTTTAACAAACCATTTTGCTATGAACACTATGAACTCTCTCTTATTCTCTGACATACTATTCCGGTTGTACAATTCTAATTCGAACACTTACATATATTTGAGGTATCCAAAATTTTTCTTTTCATTTCATGTATTTCATTTACATGTCCAAATAGAGTTCCATGTCTGATCACATAGACATATTTACATTGAACTACATAAGTTTTTTTCAATACAAACATAGACATTACATTTACATACAGTCTCATTTTATAGAATAGATATTACATTTACATAAAAAGAACCTATATTAAACTTTTTATCCTAATCTTATGTTGGCCTTGGCCCTTGTAGAGTGTCCCTGAGAGTGGCTTTGACACTTGTATCTACACAGATGCACAATCGTGCTAAGCGTACAAGTTTAGTGGGGAACACTTAATTTTGGATGACCACTCACAGCAGTCATCCGCCAAGCACACAGATCACAATACACCCTTAATGCAATATTCTAAGTGAATATATATTTCATGTAGCATTTAATATGTTATGCATTTACTTACATACATCGCTTTGTGTATAAATAAATCATACTCAGAAATTCAAAATGCATGTCATTATCTAACACATTTAGTCACATATTTCTTATTCTGTAATTAACCTGCATTTTCCTTTATAAGTGGATAACAGATAAACAAATGGTAGGTACCCATAGGTATAAAACATATATATACCCATAAGTAAACTGAACGGTAGGTACTCGAAAGTACAAAACGGTAAGAGACATATATCGTCTCAAATAAGACACCGTAGGTGTCAAACGGTAAGCAGCTGCATTAGTAGTCCATATAGGCATGCCTATCTATCCATCACCAAGACAATTAAGCAGGCAATGGTATCTTTATCCTTGTATCATCATTTGCATTATATACATTCATAGCATATCTGAATAGACTTATTTACGGTCCTACAATCATCACATATAATTGAAAGTACATGCCATATGGTTCGAATACCAGTGAATGAATTACAATTATGTACATAATTCCATTATGTGTATAAACTATATTCATATCAATATTCTTATGTGATTTCATATAACATATATGCATATAATCATTATGTAGCATTGAACGTGTGTTGGACAAGTGTTTTAAACTTTCAGTCAAGTTCAAATTCATTTTATTAAGAAATCTCAAGTTTTGAGTAAAAAATAGAGGTCACGCTGCGATCAGAAAAACTTGATAGCCGTGTAAGGTGTCCAAACTCTAGAATTTCAGTCCAAAAGCATTTTACATGGTGGTCAGAAAATGTCACATGGTAGTTAGGAATTCTTGACAGCCGCATGGCATGCCAGAGTTCCAAACTTTCTGTTCAAATTGGTTTTACACAACGGGTAGGTGCAACTTACATGGTGGGCAAGAATTCATGACAGCTGTGTGGGTTGCACCAAATACAAATTTTTAGTCCAAAATCATTTTACACGATGGTCAAGAGCATGTTACACTGTAGTTAAGAATTTTTGACAGTTGTGTGGCCATGTTTTTTTAAATACAAAACATGGCCATTTTCTGACAGCTGTGTGGCCATGTTGGCTCAAGGTTTCATCCTAATTTTGATGATAATCAAACCTTAAATAAATTCTATTGTGAATTCTTCTCTAAGTATTTTTCTACAGGTATTTTCTATATAATTTCTGATGCAAAATCATTCATGCATGGACATTAGAAGACAAATCTATAAATTACCTTAGTTTATTAGAAATTAGGATACTAAATTGTAAGATCAGATTGAGACATATTGTTTCCATTCATGCATACATATTATAGATTTAAAATTGCATAAAAATATTTTTAAGTAAGAAAATGAGCTTTTGATCAAAACTGGTTTTCGTCAGAAAATGGTTCTTTAGAAAAAGAATTTCTGATAGTAACAATTTTCTAAATAAATTTTTGAGTATAAATACATGTTGTTTCACTCATTAGAAGGTTAGAAAAAGTTGAAAAGAAATTCTACCTCTTAAGAGAAAAGCTTAATTTGTTCATCTCAGTTTTTACATCTTTTGCACTTCATTCTTTACATATTCTCCTCAATTTGATTATACCTTTTGTTGTAATTGTTTGTAAGGAAATTATATTTGTAAAAGATTGTGAGTTGGGTTGGTTAGAACCTAGGAGAAAAATTCTAGTAAGTGTTTTCTTTCTTTTACTTTGGAAAAAGATTGTGGGTAGATATACTAATATAGGATTGTGTATTGGTTTTGACTCTTGCCCTTAAAAGATTTAAGAGTGGAGAGAAGGTAAGGTGGCCGAACCACTATAAAATTCTATGTGTTAGCTTTTCTGCTTCCTTTTTTGAAACTCTTCTTTTCTACTCTATTTTTAAAATTCTGGAATTTGTGTTTTCAAAATTATTTCTTAAAACAATTTTTGAAATATTCACACCAAAATTCACACATACACTTTTCAAGATTATTCTCGAGATTTTGATTGAAAAAGAAGTTACAAAAATATGAACATTACTTGCATAAAATTTCTGTGTTCATAATCAGAATTCTGCATATTCATATATTTCTGTTCCATTAGAAAAATAGCCAGAAAATTTTGAGACACTTAATTCACCCACCTCTTGTTTGTCTTTGGGACATACAAAAACATGGCAAATTTTCACTATTACTTTGGCCTGTAATTTGAATCAAGTAAATGCAACATTTAGACCAAATGGTCTCATAATAAATAATTTTGTATGTCTTAAGTTTCTTATTGATAAAAAAATCATACCAATTAGACCTGTAAATTATGAGATATATCCATAAAAACACAGACTGCTCCCAACACCGGGGCAACAATAGGTCCTCAACTTCAAGCCATATTTCAAGGGTTTTAAGGTAGAACTAAATCGCGATTTCTCACAAAAATTGTAGGTCTACGTCTTAAGTTTTATCTCCAATTAGAATCACTCAATTTGAAAATATGTTCTTTGAGATATAACTAATACAAGAAAATTGATCTAATTGCTCCTATAATAGAGTTTCTCCTAAGTTATTCCTTATAGCATATTCAACCATTTTTGGGTAGAACAACACTAAAACAACACTCCAACAACAATTACACATCCATTATTATATGTATATCACTTCAATTCATAGCAAGCACAAGCAATAAAAATTAAGATGTCCCCATACCTCTTTCGGCCAACTGACCTCTTCTAGCTTTACTCCTTCACTTTCTCCTTGTTTTTGCTTGATTCTCCAACTAGAATCCACATGAATTCATATCAAACCTCAATTTCAAATTCATAATTTCTAGCTTTAATGAATATAGAAGAAGAAGGAGATTAAAAGAGATTAAATCTTACCATTTCTTGACTAAATTGAACCAAAATTGTGCTTCCCTCTTTAAAAATCCTTAAGCATGTAATTGTGTGTGAAAATGGAGAGGAAAGTGAAATAAGATTTCTGCAATTGTTTCCCACATAGGCCGACCAACTCTTCCTTTATATACATGTGATTTGCTTGAGTTTTCTAGAGATTGAGATGTCAAAATCTCATTAGCCCATTCCTTTTTAATTTTATGTATTTACAATTTAACTGCCACACTTCATTTAATCCCACATTTGCATATAAGTTAGCCTTATTCACATATTGGCCTATAATTCAAGTTCATTTATGCATATATATCATAATTTAAATAAATTATCGAATTACCAGCATATTTTGGATTAATACCCATCACATCCTTTACTACCCTTTAGCTACTTAACATTTCATATTCACTTTCTATTTTACCCTAGACATGTATG
Organism: Excoecaria cochinchinensis; assembly: GCA_947683425.1. Lineage (NCBI taxonomy): Eukaryota > Viridiplantae > Streptophyta > Magnoliopsida > Malpighiales > Euphorbiaceae > Excoecaria > Excoecaria cochinchinensis. Next base: position 1,695,267 of record CANTUQ010000153.1, on the reverse strand, counting down.
TAATACTGAAAGGGTGTAATTCGGGGCTTTACAACTATAATTACATGCTTAAATGTATGAGAAGTTTTCTTAGTAAAACTTGTTTTTGGAACCTCTACTATTACTTAAGTTTTATATGATTGTGAGAAATGAAATGTGTAAAGATTATTTGAATATGATAAGGGTGTGCATCAAGCGGGTTTGGGTCAAACCCAACCTAGCGCAAACAACTCGAGCCCTAAATTATGCATAAAACTCCAACCCAAACTGACCCTAAATAATATTAGGGGCCCGACCTGATAAACCCGACCAACTCGATTAAAGAAAATAAGTAAAACCAACAATCAACTAACTAAAGAAAGGCATATGAACCAATTTCCTCAATTTCTCTTGCACAATTTCAGTAACCAAATAGGGACCCAAACTGAAAAACTTTGAGAGACAAGAAGACAAATCAATACTTGTGACAGAAAAGCACCTTAATTTCTTAATAAAAAAATAAAGATTTGATTTGTAGAATTTTATTTTTGCAAGACTTCATTAGATTAAAGAATTAAAATCTAAAATTTAAACCCCATGAAAAATTGGAAAGAAAAACACCTTAAATCAGTTTATAAATATGAAATACAAAAACTAACCCAAAAAAAGGTAAAGAGATAAACCACTGGATCTAAGATTGAAACTAGAGAGAGAAAATGTGAAAAATGAAAAAAAAAAGGCTATACACACCAAAAACTAATGAAATTGGGTGGCGATGGTGCAACAAGGGATTTGATTGATGGCTGGCGAGCCAAAATCCAATAGTGGTGACTTAGGGAGAAGCATAGAGGGAGGTCGGGAAGGAATAACATAATGTGGAACCGCACACTTTTAGGGTAACTTCAATTTTTGGGAAGTTTGTTAGCCACGGTCCGACAAAGTGTTTGATCAGTGGTTGGCAAGTCAAAATCTAGTGGTGGTGATTGGGTGAGAAGATCAAAGGGGGTGGTAGGTAGGGAAGGAAGAACAAAATCAGGTAAGGCAAAATTAGGAGTAATTTCACATCAAATTATTAGCATTTTCCAACAATTTCCCACCAACCAAAATGAAACCTCAAAATTAACTCTAAAGAAAATGCATCTAGAAAAAAAACAATAAAATCCCAAACAAAGGAAAGAAAATCATGCAGTGAAGTAACAGAGTTTCCAGTGAAAGATTAAAGAAATGGAAGGGGATTTGGTGCGAGAAGAGATAGAAAAGATAGTTTGAGGATGCAGGAGCCGGTGACTGCGGTGCCGATAGGTGGAGGTTAGTGGATCAATTATCGGTGTTGACTTTCAGATTGACCGTGGGGGTAGAAAGGATTTTGGTTTTACTGATTTAGGGATTTCGTGGATAAAAAGAGGAAAATGAAAAAAAAAAAAAAAAGAAAGCCCTAATTTTTATAAGTGTAAGGTTACTTTGGGTTATTTGGTCGGGTCGGGTTCGGGGGGGTTTTTAACCCGACCCAACCCAAACTCAAAATATGTAAAATCCTCCAAGCCTACAGGACCCGTAGAGCCCTATCCAAATGCAAACCTCGGGTCAGGTTCTTTGGATTCGTCGGGTTGAATCGGGTTTTGCATGGCCCTAAAATATGACATAGTAGTTGTGATTGGTAATATGGTTACCATGATTGAATTTTTGAGTTTCCAAGTGGTTTGCTATAAGGGTATGAACTTTGAGTATAAATTTTGTTTGAAAGATGAAGGAAAACGGGACCTTAGGTGGTATCGTATCCGTGCCCATGAGTGTGCCTAAATTATGAGTTTTATGGTGCTATAATTGTACCTCACGGGCATGGATACTAGCCTCACGGTCATGGACTTTTCAGGATACTTTCTGTAACTCACAATTTTGAGACCCTCATGGCCATGAATACCACCCTAATGTCGTGGATGTTTTAAAAGATGTTATGTATCAAGTAGGTATTGAACATTTATGGGCATTAAGGTAGTATTAACAAGTGTGAACTCTAAATACCTCACAAGTATCAGTGTCTCTGACATCCATGAGTTTTTAGGGATGTATTATATCTTTAAGATCATTGAAGGACCTCACGGGCATGAGCACAATTCACAGACATGAATAAAATGAACTACAATCTATCCTAAAATAGAGGAATGACACCCACAGCCGTGACATGAATACTCATAGTCCTGAGCTATAAGATCCTCACCCAAATTTAAATGATTTAAAAGGTAAAAAAGGTATGAATTTCATACATGGTATATGTTAGTAATATTGCCCTAGAGCCCATGTATAATAGGTTTTTATCCATGTATAACATTCTATTTGAATAATAATAAGGCATTTATACATTCTTTAGTGCTTTTGTATATTAACGTTTGCTTGCATACGACTTAAACTATTGAATGTAGTCTTTAGTATATGAACACAGTAAAAAGGTAATCATGAAGAGTTTATGATATGAGATACTTATTGTATGTATATGTGTTAATACCTAAATTATCCCTAGTCATAGTATTAAAAGGACATGATATTTTTAATACGGATCGACTATCACGTGTTATACTTCTTGAATAGTTTAAAACTGTGATCATTAAGATGATCAAAGTTAACATGTTGAGGCTTGTTAAAAGAACAAGTACATTGGAGACCTATCATGAGAAACTTCACATGGATACTTAAACTCTATCTGTTAAAAATTATAGAATACTAAATTCTATAAAATCAATTTCCCAAGATTCCTAAAAATAACACCAATCAAGAAAATAATCACTTCAAATAATGAACAATTATTTTCATTGAGTCACAATATATATGTGTACCTTGTATTTGCGGAGTGTTCCTTTTTCCTTCTTATTCTTTCTCAAGTTCCACACACTAACATTAATTTTCCTTTCTTTTACATGGAGGAAAAAATATGTTCAACTGTTGTGTCTTTATACAACTTTTCCTTTTTATATGTAATGAAAGGAAGTTGTAAATAACTACCTTTTTATTTTCAATCAATAGGAACAAAATAAAAACAATTATTAACATATAAATATTATAATTACTTTTACATTAATATATATCCATCATGGGTGGATAAATCTTACATCTCCCACTCACATATGATGGGATTGAGTTTCATTCTGCAAATAATTCATACTTCACATATATGTTGTGCGACCAGTGCATACATTGAGAGATCTTTAGTTATAATCTGTTAGGAGTTATAACTTCTTGAATAAAGGAACCTTTTAGAGTATTTTAGTATGTAGTACCCTAGATCATTTATCACACACTTATTCCATCTTGATCTCATTTGTTTAATCATTTACATATGTATATTCATAATTATATTATATCACTTAGATAAAATATAATTGGTCCACCAATGAATAATATTTTCATGTGATAATTCAAAAACAATGATTTTTCTTTTTTCTTGACTTTCTCAACTTTTATTTAATTTGTTTTTCTATAAATGCTCCTCTAAGTTGTATCATTCATAACTCTTCGGCAACATTCTAAGATAGCAATAATTAAATTCAAGTTTTGAAATCAGATAAAAAGTCTTAAGGGTACAAAATAAGATTACTTATAATCTTTAGGGTCTCACAAAATATCAAAGTTGAGATCATTAACTTTGTAACCCTCATCGGTCGTAATTTGCACATGTGGTATGAAACACATATTATGGTATTCTTCTCCTTTTCGCTTGGAGCGTATGTCTTTTTGCTTATATAAAAAAATACCGTACAAGTGATAGTTCAAAATACACTCAGTATTTAATTTGAGTCTTCAACTCTTAATCAACAAAACTCCACTTGGCATACAAAGAAAAAATAAAAAATGAATTGTGGGTAATATTCATTTTTCAATCACTATACTTATTTTATTTATGATCTCATCTTGATTCACTATCAAGGTGATTTCATTTTGAACTAAATCTCTCTTTATAAGTTCAAAACTATCTTATATCTATGATTACAAAAACCATAGAAGTGATTGCCTATGTGAGAAGGCTAATCTTTTGTCCGACATACCTTTTATAGTATACTAATTATATCAAAATGTAGATGCTTCAAAATAAATATGACATTAACTAAAAAATATCTTTATTAAGTAAAAACAGTAACTTAATTACAATCTACGCAAGCCTAGAGATCTAACATGTTCTTGAAATAGATATCTACCTAAAGGCTTTGTAAATGGATCTGCAACCATATTTTGCCTAGGTATATACTGAACTTTCACTTCTTTATGTGCAACCAAGTCTCTCGTGAAATTATATTTGGTATTTATATGTTTGGTCTTAGAGTGATACTTGGGATCCTTTGTGAACGTGATTGCAGCTTGATTATCATAATTCACTAGCACTGAGTTCGATGCATCGTTATTTACTCCCAAGTGTCTAAGAAATCTTTTAAGCCAAACTGCCTCTTGTACTGCTACTGAAAGTGCTACAAATTCAGCTTCCATTGTAGACAAGACTATACATGTTTGCTTCTTGCTACTCCATGAGATAGCTCCATTATTCAGCAAGAAAACATATCCAGAGGTAGATTTTCTTTCATCTAAATCTCCTCCCTAATCAGCATCTGTATACCCTACTAATTGTAGATTATTCCCTTGGTAACACAATGAATAATCTACAGTTCCTTTAAGATACCTCAATATTCTTTTAATAGCTTTCCAATGGGCTTGACCAGGGTTTGATTGATATCTGCTCACCATTCCAACAGCAAAACAAATATCTGGTCTTGTACACATCATTGCATACATGAGACTTCCAACTGTATTGGAATAAGGAACCCTTTTCATTTGTTCCTTTTCTTCTAGAGTCTTGGGACATAATCTTTGACTCAAAGCTTTATTTTTAGCTATAGCAGTATCTATAGGCTTACAGTCTTGCATATGAAATCGTTCAAGAGTTTTCTTAATATATGGCTCTTATGATAGAGATAATAGTTTCTTAGAACGATCTCTAACTATTTTTACTCTAAGTATGTAATCTGCTTCGCCCATGTCCTTCACTTCAAAATTTGAAGACAACCAGTTCTTTGTTGTAAGTAGATACTCTTTGCCATTTGCAGCCAATAATATGTCATCAACATAAAGTGATAAGATTACAAACTTATCTTTGGATTTCTTGACATACACACAGTAATCTTCATCAATCATCTCAAAATCATATGATATTATTGCTTGATGAAATTTTATGTACCACTGTCTAGAAGATTGTTTCAGACCATAAATTGATCTTAACAGTTTACACACTTTGTGTTCCAGTCCTTTTTCTATGAAACCTACAGGTTGTTCCATATAGATTTGTTCTTCTAGTTCTCCATTTAGAAATGAATTTTTAACATCCATTTGATGTAACTCCAAATCTAAACATGCCATAATGGCTAGAATTAGACGTATTGAAGTGAATCTCACAACAAGAGAGAATATTTCTTCATAATCAATTCCTTCCTGTTGAGTGTATCCCTTGGCTATAAGGCGAGCCTTATATCTTTCTATTGTCCCATCGGCCTTGCACTTTATCCTAAGGACCCACTTATTTCCAATAGCTTTTCGTCCTTTGGACAGATCCACCAATTTCCAAACTTGGTTTGATCTCATAGACTCCATTTCTTCTTCCATTGCTTTCTTCCACTTATCTTTAGCAGGACAAGAAAGAGTTTTATGAACTGTTTGAGGCTCTTCTTCATCTTGTGGTGTGATCAAGAAACTTTCACCATCTTCAATATCAAAGTGACATCGTGGAATATTTCCACGACTACTTCATCTTAAAGGTGTTTGGGAAACAAATTCATCATCTCTTTCATTTCTCTCACTTAGATCAGATATCTTTGATATATCCTTAGGTGTTTGTATCAAATTATCTTGAACAATTAAAGTATTCTGATCTACTACTTCATAAAGAGATGTACTTTCTTGATCTTTTAAATTCCTACTTGGAAAATCATTTTCCATAAAAGTGGCATCCCGAGATTCAAATTCAGTTACACTCCCACTTTCTTATTCACCAATAAAAACATATCCTTTTAAGTGTTCAGAGTATCTTATAAATATACTCTTTTTACCTTCTAGGCCTAATTTTCCATGTTTATGTGAAAGATCGTGAACATATGCAGCACAACCCCAAGGTCTCAAATTACTGAGATTAGATTTTCTGCCAGTCCATAGCTCATAAGGAGCTGATGAAACTGATTTGAAGGGTACTAAATTCAACACATGAGCAACTGTTAATAAGGCATCACCCCAAAAAGTGACAGGTAAATTTGCTGCAGCCATCATAGATCTTACCATTTCTAATAAGGTTCTATTTCTCTTTTCGACAACACGATTTTGTTGTGGTGTTCTAGGAATGTTTAATTATCTGTCTATATCCTTTTCATCACATAATTTTTTAAATTTATCTGATAAATACTCACGACCATGGTCAATCCTCAAGGATTTGACTTTCTTGTCTAATTGATTTTCTACTAACTTGTAAGTGCCAATCCCTTTAACTTCTACTTTAGTATTATTTCCTACATATATCCATCTTGTCCCTTGTGGAATTCGACCATATTCCACAAAGAAATTTATGTCTTTTGCTACATGGTCTATGGTGCCTGAATTAACAGTCCATAAAGGATTAGATTCTGTTAAGAATACAAAACTCAAAACAAAAATCTCATTTGAAGGATAAACTATTTTTTTAGGCTCATTGTAATTACGAGCGAAATGGCCCTTTGCCACAGTTATAACACTTCAGTTTTGCCATGTTCTTCGACTGATTAGGTCCCTTTTCTTTTACATCCCCTTTTTGCTTTTTGGAACGCTTCCACCATTTGTTCCCTTTTTTATTGGGCCCACCATGAAATTTTCTTTTGGAGCTCTGAGTTTTCCCAGAACTAGAATTAGCTACAAAAGCTTCAGCATCAGGTTTTGAAGCCTCAATGCGATCTTCTTCCAGCTCCAAATGATGCTGAGCATCATCGAAAGTCTTAATAGTTTCGTGTGGGTAAGATGAATTTTCATGTGTTCCCAATTGTGGGGCAGCGATTGAATCACTGCTTGAACCTGTTGTTCATCAGTTAGAGTGTGGCCTACCTCTTTGAGCTCACTAATCATATTAGACATCTCCTTAAAGTGTTGTCTCATATTATGATTAGGCCTCTTTTTATAGGTGTCAAACCTTATAGTTAATTTTCTTAGTTTGGTGACAGAAGTTCCACCAAACTTAACCTTTAAGGCCTCCCACATCTCATTTGCAGTAATATACTTCCTGAACTCACGAATGAAATCATTTTTCATGCTGCTTAGTATTGTAATACGATCAAGTTAGTTCTTCTTCTTCCAAGCATCATAAGCTTGGAGATCTCTTTGATGTTGGACCGTAGTCCCCTCATCAGGTTCATTCATTTTTTGGTTGAGACCCTCTAGAGCTTCTTGCTCTTCCAATACATACTGGATTTTCATACTCTAGATGTCATAGTTATCCCCATTCAATTTTTCTTCCTTATTCAATTCTGCCACTATATTCTTCTATGCTTGAGCCATTTTAAATAAATACTCTACATCGAGACATATAAACACACTATTAATGTCATGTATCTTACATTTTCATTTTTCTTTTTGCTATAATAAGATTTAAATAAATGATAATTATTCATATGATATAGATTCGAAAGTTCACTATGTTCCCAATCATCATCTACATAACATATGTTTAATTAACACTTAATTTAACTCATTGCGCTAAAAAAATATGTATATCTTAAAGTTACAAAACTTTAAGACTTCCACTCAATAAAATAAATAAATATTTAATGTATATATCTTAAAGTTACAAAAACTTTAAGACTCCTATTTAATGAAATAAATAAATATTTATTTATTCAAAAAAATATCAATCATGCATATACAAATAAATTAAAATCAATAAAATAATTGCATATACATATATCACATAGTAATGTCCTACTTTAATGTGAACTGGAATAGAGTCTAAAAGTTCTTTATATCTTAACTCCTTAACCACTTTTGGATTATAGCACACTTTGGGTAACGGATTCCCAATTGATTTTGCTTCCCTTTTCGAATGGACATACCAAAAGAAAAAGATGCATTTTTTCTTGCAATCCAATCCAAATAGCTCTTTATAAACTCCTCAATTAAGAGTTTATATTGTCCCATTATTTGTTTTCTTTTCCATACATAGTCAAGGCTTCCCTTAAGGTTAGTATTAGGCAAAATTATTTTTAATGCCATATATTTCGCTTCATCATATAAGAGACCTCCTTCCCAAATTATCTTTTACATTAGACCATGAAATCTTATAATAAGATTCACAAGTTAGACTAATTCATCATTTTTATCATTTGAGTCCAAACTTAAAGCAAACAATTCCCTTTTCATATTGTTTACTTTTTGTAGTTTATATTGGCTTCTAATAGCCTTTGGAGTCCTCATGAGTCTTGGCATTTTCTGTAACAAATACAGAAAAAAATAAACTCTCATAAATACAAAACCAGATGAAATTATTTCATTAATATATATACAAACACATATGGATACATCTAAAAAAAATATAAACTTGATTAAATAACTAATACTTAATCAAGTAATAAAATAAATAAAATAAGATGCCATATGTAATTATGCATGTGTATACATATATGTACATGAAATTATATTTAATAAAAAAATTAATGTTTAATTAATTAATGTTAAACAACAAATGTTTTATTAATTATTCTATGGATATAATCAAGTAACCACCCTAGCCTGGTGGTAAAGTAACTAACCAATTTACATAATTGGTTGTGAGTTCAAATGCCATAGACAACGGATGAGCCTCTTCATTTTATTTCAACAATCAAAATGACGTAAGACGCGCCTCTTCATTTTGTTTTTTGAAATTCAGTAACCAAAACGATGTAGTTTTGATGTTCTTCAACCTTTAGACTCTGAAATTTTCAGATTCAATCACATTTTCTTCAAATTTTAAAACTTAATATCTTACTCATTTTACGTCCAAATCATTTGTATAATATACCGTTTTAAAGCTTGTGATGTCTATTATCCAAAAAATGTCATAAAAACTCAGATAACAACAAGTTTTACGTAAGAAAAATGAGATCAAAGTAGGCATGTTCAACATATTTTCATAAACATGAAAAACAAAGAATTAATGGCAGAAACTAAATGAAAAACGTTTTTCATGCCAAATAAACATAAATTAACACATATATGTCTAAATTATGCTCTGATACCACTATTAAAAATTATGTAACACTAAATTCTTTAAAATTAATTTCCCAAGATTCCTAAAAATAACATCAATCAAGAAAATAATCACACTTCAAATAATGAAGAATTATTTTCATTGAGTCACAACATATATGTGTACCTTGTATTTGCTGAGTGTTCCTTTTTCCTTTTTATTCTTTCTCAAGTCCCACACACTAACATTAATTTTCCTTTGTTTTACATGGAGGAAGAAATATGTTTAAGTTGTGTCTTTACACAACTTTTCCTTTTTATATGTAATGAAAGGAAGTTGCAAATAAGCACCTTTTTATTTTCAACCGATAGGAACCAAATAAAAATAATTATTAATATATACATATTATAATTATTTTTACATTAATATATATCCATCATGGGTGGATAAATCTTACACTATCAGTGAAGTATCTCATCATATTAGTTGTGCATGTTGGTTTTGTGTAGAAATAATTCAAGATTAAGCACAATGGAAGTAAAAAAGAAGTTAATCGGTTTCCAAACTTTTGATGCGCGGAAATAGTGAATTAACACCTTAATTCGGTCGAACTGTAGGTGTTGCTCTAAGAACGAATGCAGGAATGCTAGCTCCTTTTGGCAACTTCTGTACCTATATCTTTCTTAAAGATGGCAAAAAACAAAAGAAGTTTTTCTTTTCTGTATGTTTCCTAAACGGAAGAAAAATGAGATGAATAATTAGGGCTTTTTAAATTATATACATATATCTATATATATGTGTTAACACATTAACCTTAGCTCAACTTGAGTGGTTAACGTGTGGAGGGTATTTAGGGATAATATTTCTTATTCAAAATAAGGAATATTCCCTTATCTCCATAATATTATTTCAAATAAAATATCTGATATATTTTAAATTCGAAATGCCCAAATTAACCGTAGTCCATTCATTATGTTCTTAGTGTACAACCCAATAGATTCATATTATGTTAGCAGTGGACCCAATCTCATTATAAGCCCACTAGTCATAAGTGGCCTCTAGCAAGACATTATGACTACCCAAACAATATGAATATCGATAGTCCTATTTTAACCTAACCAATAGTACATATTATAATCCTTTTGTCACACCATATCTTGTTTGAACATAAGCCATGGTCTATGTCAAACTTATATTGTTGAAAAATATAATTTCTCAATCACTAAGTAGATTGATAAAATCAAATGACATTGATCACTCTATCAATTCATTTGAGCATGACCATGCATTTCTCAGTCCTACTTATCGAGGGGCCCAATAGATATTTCTCTTATGAGAGATGGACAAATTCCATCTTCATTATTCACTATTCTCTGCATAATTCTCATTATGTCTAATTATAACCTTTATGATATGTTCCTTATGTAGGAAATTGTGATAATCTCAGGTCTAAAGATTAAATAACATAACTATTATGAGATAACTTATGACACTAATTCATGTAGTGATCTCATAGAGGGTCTATCCAGTACCTTGTTCTCTAACAAATACCTACAAGTTTGATTTATATCACCATATATAATTATCTTATGATCATCAAACAAACTCATACTAGTCTTAATTTATCATTATGTCCTTTAGTAATAAATGACTAGAGATAATTAGAATAACATTAAATAGTTAGTTATAAACATTACAATAATATAACATGCCAATAATATATTAATGTTGACAAATTCTTTTATAAATGAAAGCATGACATTATATAAAAATTCAAATATTTGGCCTCGTGCATAACCACTAAAAATGCAAGTATTCTTGGACTTGAGATCACCAAGGTATCTCTGGTAGCAAGTATTATACTTTGACTCTTATGCTTTTACTCTTTGAAAGGGTATTTTAACGCCTTGAACCTAATTACCCGAATAGTATTGTTAATCAAATTCGATCCTAGAAATGACCTAATAAATTTATTTTACAAAATATTAAGCTGATATAAGTCATGAGAATAATAAGTGTATTAAATCAAAATTTAATTTAAGATAAAAGAAGAAGGGGTGAATATTAGTTTATTTTAGAATAGACAAAGCTTAAAACTTAAGCCTGAATTCATGGAATGAATAATGTGGGATAAATAAAATAAAAAATGGAAATGATATAAGGGTGATTCAATAAAATTTTGTGGAATATTAGACAAAGGGATTAAAGGGAAAAGAAATAATTATTTTAGTCCATCAATTTAACCCCAAACGATTAGAAAACTTAAGAAATAATGGGTGGAGGACTAAAACAAAATTTTGTACAAAAATCAACCCTCCCTTTATGTCAAAAAGGCATCATTTTATTCTTAAGGTGCTGCTAAAATGCATACCCCTTTTCTTCCTTCCTTTTTTTTCTTCTTCTCGATTCTAGTAGCTTCGCGACTCCTCTCCCACTTGCATTTCGCTATTTCTGACACTTCTTTCATCGTGAACCAGTCGCTGCCAGTAATTTCTTCAGCCTCATCTCTTTCTTTTCCTTTGATTTTAGGAACTCCTCCCTGTAAGCGACCAGTAACTGGAAGAATAAGAATTTCGATTGCTATGAACAAAAAACTAAGGAATAAAACTAAGTTAGGGATTTGGAAAAAATTGGGGAAATTTCAAATAAGAACTGAAATCCTGATGGTAAGTCAAATGTATGATTTCAAATGCATTTTACTAAGTCATTATTTGTTATTTATGATTTTATTTGGAGTATTGATAATTAATATGATTTTTAATGAAGAAAAAGAAAAAATGAGAAGAAAAAAGAAGGGAAAAGAAGTAAAAGCTTGCATTAGTAGACATTTGGTGATTTTGAAGCTTTTAGGGGAATTATTTTGGCATTTACAAGGTTAATGAACCTCCAAATACATTTTTCCTAATTTTATTAAGGTTATATTTGAGTTAGAAATTATTACTACTATAAATGTTGACAAATTAGTGTAGGGCTTCGTTAAATGCCATGTAAGTGGTAATTTAAATGCAATTTAAATGATAAATTTGACATGTGAAGTTGTTTCCTATAGAAGAAAAGTTAATAAGTTTTGCTTGTACAATTTCTTTCAAAATGAACTATATATGATAGTTTACGAACATGATAAAGATAAGAAAATTAGGCTGATACTTGATTAAATGATGAATAATACCCAAAATTGTATATTGATGACTTATGCAAGTAATTGAGACAAAGAAAGGGAATTTTAATTGTCTAAATCGATGAGTATTTTTTGAAAATAAACTAAAAATAAATAATTAAAGAATTAATATATATATATATATATATATATATATATATATATATATATATATATATATATATATATATATATATATATATTCATAAGTTTAACTGGGGTAAGTGTATACATAGGAACTTAGTTTAAGAAATGTACCTATGCAAGTTAATGCTAATTGGTCATTGGGCATCTAAGTTAGCTTAAAAGTTGTAGTTAGTGTAGTGTAGACACCGGGTCCTAAGGTAGGCCAGACCGAAGTTACCCAATAATGAAAATGATGCCTGTTCGTGGGCAAGAAGCAAATAGAAGTGATGACTTCCTAAAAAAAATGTGTTTTTTGTTTTTTTTTAAAAAAAATTGCTTTTGGGCTTGGGCAGTGAGACCCATCTCACGGCCTCACATATTGGTGAGGCCTATCTCACTTATGTGAGGCCCAGCCTCACGTTAGTGGGAGGCTCATCTACCCCTCTCTCATGTGCTTCTTTTTTTCCCCCCAACAGCTCCTTTCCAATTTTTCAGGGAGTTGGTTTTGAAAGTATGGGTTTTTGGCTAGTTTGGTGGGGGAAACTAACTAATCCTGTCAATTTACATTTAAGGAGAAGTGAAAGCTAATAATTTGGGGAGGGAGGATTATTGAAACAGGAGAACAAAAAACACAGAAAAAAGAGAGAGAAAAAGAAGAATACAGAGAAAAAGGTTTGAGAGCAAAAATAAGGATTTCGGTTTTTTTCAAAGCATTCAAACTTTGTTCTTAAATCCAAGAAGCTAGAACTTCATCTTTTACAGATCAAAGATCATTCTGAGGGTAAATACTGGAATCCTTAGTTCTTCTTTCTTTCTTTTCTTTTCCTTCTTCTTCCTCTTTCTCGTCTATTTCAACCTATCATTTTCTTCTCTTTGTACATATTGTATATTCTGTTTAGCCTTGTTGTTTGATTATTTAACTTGATCATCATGTGTTTGTTATTGTTACGATTAAATAAGTGTGTATATTGCTTCATTATGCATGTTAGATCACCTGAAATCGTGTTTTTGGTCTGTTAGTTTAGTTCCTCTGTTCACCTCTGTTTTCCTGGTTCTTTGAGCTGTGATTTTGTTTTTGTTTGATTTATGGTTTTCGATCAGATTTTGCTCTTGTCTTGCTTGAGTTGTGTTGCCCCGATCGGATTTCATGTTTCCCGATCGAATAGTGCCATCATTTCCTCTCCCGATCAGCTGTGTCGTCAAGAAAACCCAGTTCCCCGATCGGACTGCACGACTCGTGAAATACATTCACGAGTCATGAATGTCATGCATGACTCATGTAGTGCATTCACGAGTCGTGAATGTCGTGCACGACTCATGCACGACACTCACGGGTCGTGAATGTCGTTGATGCTCCCTTTTCCCATTTCCATTTTTTTTTCTTTCCATTTGCATTTTCCTTACTTTGGGCCATCTTTTGTCCTTTAGCCAGACCATTCACGTGATTTGTAGTTTATTCATTTTAAGCTTCCATTTTTTATGGCTTATTTTGTTATTCACGTGGTTCTTTAATTTACTCATTTTGGATTTCATTGTTTATGGTTATTTTGTCCTCTTTTGTTTTGTTATTTTATTTTATTTCAATTTACTATTATTTATCTAGACTAATTATTATTAACATTTCATACTAATAGGTTTAAAGGGTTATTATTATTATTATTTTATTAATATATCTCTTAGTATTGTTGTCATCTTTCTTATTATTATTATTATTATTATTATTATTATTATTATTATTATTATTATTATTATGCTAGCGTGACTTATTTGTAATTTATCTCACATGTGAATTGTTTGCATAATAAATTGACATGTATAATTTAACCTATTTTATCTCATATACATTTGTTAATTATTTTTGCATGTTCTCTAGTTTTATATTTATTTTGTTAATTTTTCAAATTATTACTAATATTTTTAATGTCATTTTTTTTGTTGTTTTGTTGTCTTAAAAATTATTTATCTTCGCGAGTTACATTCGTGCTCGGGTCGGAGGACCGATGAATTAAAACCATCCAAATTTTGGGGCTTGCATTTTCGTTATGTTTTCTGTATATTGTCTTATTTTTATTTTTATTTATTTTGTATGTAAAATATATTTTAATTATCTGCACTTATAGAAAATCATGTTTTTCTAATAACTAATAATTTGGGATTTTTTCTTAATAAAATGGACCAATGTCCTATTTCAGCCAATAAAAATCATGCTTTCAAATGGAGAACTATTTTTCATAAAATGGGATCACTCATCCAGGTTTTCATCAATCAATATCCTAAAAATAGCTCTCCAATCTTTCTAATAAATAAAAAGGAACCAATGTTCCTAAAATTCATGACCCGATTTATGTATGTTGCATTTTAATTCTCTTTATGCGTTTATTTATTTGTTTGTTTATATTTTCTTATTTTGGGGGATTGTTCTATCCCATTTCCTTTTATTTATTATTTATTTTGGGGATTGTTCTGTCCTAATTTCTTTTTTGTAATTTATTTATTTACTGCTTTATTTATCGCTTTCCTATGTGAATGAATGCACTTTAAATTTATTGCATTATCGTGTGAGATGAGAGATGAAATTTTGATTTCTTAAAAACTCATTTATTAACTTAAGTCATTAATAAGAGTGAAGTTCCGGACACCATCTCTGGTTTAGACCAATAGAGATTAGTGACCTTTTTCAGTTTCTTATAAACTGGGTGGCGACTCCAAAATACCTCAAAGGTGCCTAAAGGCGTTGTGGGTCTAGATCCTCTCTTCCAATGTTCTATTGGAAAGGAGGCATCCAAGATGACTCATGATGCCCAAGATCAAAAAAATGCGAACCAATCCCTCGAGCCCCAAAAGGCGGGCTCAACGAGAGCCTTGCTAGTTCCGGCGCGCGTCACAGTGGCGACTCCACTGGGGACAGTGATCAAAACTTTTCTTCGAAAGTGACTTATGTTAAAATTATAATTGAGTTAATAAGGATCAAAAATTTCATATCTAATTAAAATTGCATTACATACATTAGAGCCTTAGAGTTATGATAGTTGGTCCCCATTTTACCCCGGTGCGTTCCTAAAACACGACCCTGCTTTCACTCATTGTAGGGAAGTGCTCGGGATAATCACCAGCTCAAGCTTCATACCATCAAATGGTATATCAAATAGAGACCCGATTGGTCGCTATGCTCGTGATGAGCTAGACCCATTGGCAGGGACCTTGCTTGGGTAGACCTAAAGCAACACCACCTTTTGAACGAAGCTCATGTAATAGCAATAGATACTTCCACTAGGTAAAATGTACCATAATACCGCGCTTGCTATTTGGGCCATCATATATTGAACAAAATCAATCAAATTAAATGGTTTTCATCAAAGGCTTCCATGCCCTGGTGGGCCCATCTTAATTTAGTTGAATTATTTAAATACATAACGGCCAAACACCCATATGTATGTACATTAGGCAAGAGTTATTATGCTGCCGATTTTTTACCGTGCACTATATGTGTCCAATGGGTTCCCTGTTAACCCTTGGATAAAGCCCACCTAGGAAAGAGACAGCACTACCCCGTGTGTGGGAGAAATAAGGTTGGAAGCATCTATCTGCTTACATGTGGTTGTGAATGCTGCACAGCATGCTAGTGCATCATGTGTCATTCATGCATATTAATAAAATAAAAATAAAAATAAAAATAAAAATAAAATAAAAAAGAACATACATTTTATTTTGTGTACATATCCTTTTGTCTGCATATTACTCACATGTACATATCATCTTGCATATAATTTCTTCCATGCATCACATTGTATCATTGTAATCTATTTATCTCGCACACATCGAGGATCATCTGCATAACACGACCATGCACTGCATTTCAGTCATGCATCATTCTAACGATCTGAGTTTTTTAGCCATCATAGATTCATCCAAGTGGATTAGAGGTCCTAACGGTCGATTAGTGAGGGCAGACTCACCCTTTGGATTGCTAGAATTAGTGCTAGGTTGGGATTCTGAGTCACTCTCAACAACTAGTGAATCATGTTCGATGGCAAAAGAGACCGGGGCTCTAACCACTCAAGATCTTGCCAGGAGGCTAGAGGACTTTGAGCGGAGAATGTTGGATATGATGGGCGCTATGGCCGAAAGGATTGCTCATCCCCCTGTTCCACAAGCACCAATTGCTCCACAAGCACTTGTCGCTCCACAAGTGCAGGCAGTCCCTCCTCGAGGGCAAGTTGAACCGCCTACTGGCGGGGAGGCTCCCCTCGCTGGAGCTGCTGCCTGTCCACCCGTTAATAAAAATGAAGTTGCTGCGCCTGTTGAGCCAAGAAGGGCAAGGGTCCTGTGACGCGCGCCGGATGTCCGCTCGGCCGCCCCTATGACCGCCCGCTTGAGGGCGATCGGGCACTTGAGGGTCCGTTAACATCTTGCAATAAATCGCAAGTGCGTCTATGTTGGGCAATAAGGAGGTTTCATGGAGTTGCCACCCAATAGAACATTGGAAAAGTTTCTCTCGCCTCGGAGAGCCTAAGACTGCGCTTAGTATCCATTTTGAGCCAGCCAGAGGGGTTTTGGAAGGTAAACCTCTCGCCCTAAGGAGCCTAGGATTAACGCCAAGTTTCGTGACACAAGAGGTGTCTTGGAGGGTAAACCTCTCGCCTCTTTGAGCCCAAAGACCAGAGAAAGTTCGGGACTCCCCATTTATTCATACCTTGGTTAAGTTTATAATCGAGTTTTGAATTTAGTATTTCATGCCTTTTCTCATTCAATTTTAATGCAATTTAATTAAACACATATCAATCATATAATAAAAGCGATAAATAAAATAAATGAAAGCAAAATAAATTACAATAAAACTAGGGGCGGAATACAACCCCCATTTGTAAATAAAATGCAAATCATACATAAATCGGGCTATTTATTAAAAATGAGAACATTGGTCCTCTCATGCATAATTTAAGAAAATAATTTTAAAGTGATAATTTACTTTAGATGAAAAATCTAGGACATTGGTCCCATTTTTATTAAATAAAATACAATTTAGTTTAATAGAAATATTTTTGTGATTTTTTAATTAACGTGCATGAAAATAAACTTATTATTACAAATTACATAATAATCAATCAAACCAAAATAATAAAAAGCAACAAAACTAATAAACAACTCCCAAGTGGATCTTCAAATCTCCATGGGCTCCCACTTGACAAAAACTCACATATGAAAAAAATAAGTATTGAAAAATAGGAAAAAACAAATAAAAATGAAGTTAGTATAAAAATAATTAAACATATAACTTGAAAACAATTAAATTAAGGCAATCAAAATTGCATCATGTATGACGAGCCAATTAAAATGACATAATAAAAAAAATATGCAATTTAACAAATTAATAAATTAACATGCATAGAAAAAATAACATGATAATAATAAAATTCAACATGCAAAAACAAGCATAAAATAATGAGGATAGAATTTAACATGCATAAAGACATAAAATAATAACAATAATATCCAACATATATAAAAAGCAAAGGTAATAATAAAAATCAGCATGCATAAGAAATAAATAATAATAATAATAATATTAAACAAGAATAAGGATAATAATAATAATACTAATGATGATAATAACTACAATAATAATAACACAATAAATAACAATGAATATGAACAATCAAATACAATAATAATAATAATAATAATAATAATAATAATAATAATAATAATAATAATAATAATAATAATAATAATAATAATAATAATAATAACAATATGAACAACATGAACAATATGAACAATTAAATAAAAATAATATGAACAAAAATAATAGCATGAATAATTAAAGAAGAAATAAGAACAAAAAAATAATAGTATGAACAATTAAATAAAAAATAAGAAATATGAACAATTAAATAATAGATCTAAAAGAATTTACATGTTGATTAGTTAATTAGAAAATAAAAAACAAGAAATAAGAA
This sequence comes from Excoecaria cochinchinensis, assembly GCA_947683425.1. Taxonomy (NCBI): domain Eukaryota; kingdom Viridiplantae; phylum Streptophyta; class Magnoliopsida; order Malpighiales; family Euphorbiaceae; genus Excoecaria; species Excoecaria cochinchinensis. The sequence continues at coordinate 1,676,852 of CANTUQ010000153.1, read as the reverse complement.
GAAAATAATAAAACTAAAAGAATTTACATGTTAACTAGTTAATTAAAAATAAAAAGACAAATTAAAATTAAACTAAGAAATTGAGCCAAGAATGTTTACCCTCAAAATTTATCTTGAAGAGATGAAGGTAGATGATTCAATTCCTTGTATTGATTTGAAGAATATGATTAGAAAAATAAAATATTGAAAGATGAATTTTACTCAAGAACAAACAATTAATTTGTTTGTCTCAAAGTAGAAAATTGTTTGATTGAAAATAAGAAAATTCTCAAAAACAAAAATAGTTATTTTTTGCCTTAAGAATTGCTGGAAATTTCTTTAGAAATTGAGAGAATTTGTTCTTGAAAGAAGAAAGAAGAAGAAAAATATTTTCTAAAGAAAATCCCCCACTAATTCCCCCTAAAAAACTCTTTTTATTCCCCCTTAAAATTTAGATTTTTTAATTAAGAAATTAAATTAATTTAATTCCCATAATTACAAAAAACCACCGAATTTATTGGGTTGGAAGATAGAAGGCTTTTTGAATTAATTTTTGCAAAAAAAATGAGTTAAAAAGCATTTAAAATGAAGAATTTATGGCCAAAAAGGCCATAATAGGCAAAACGGACGAACAGGTGCGCGAAGGGGCACGACCGACGACCTGCCCGCCTGAAGGCGTGACCGACGGCCTGCCCGTCCGAAGGCGTGACCGACGGCCTGCCCGTCCCTCCCGCGGAAATTTTTTTTTTTTTAATTTTTTTTTTAATTCCTATAAAATATAATAATTTAAAAAACTCACTTTTTTCATCACAAAATAAATTTTAAAATACTTTTAAAATATTTTTAAAATACATTTTTATTTAATTTTAAAACAACAAATCGACAAGGAAATCGTCACTTCAAACTTCATTCTTTTTGCCTATAGATCGGCACACTTAATTTCATCATTGGGTAATCCTGATCTTGGCTACTCGGGACCCGGTGTCTACAGTTGCCCCCAATTTTGGGAAAGCTAGTGTGTCGGTGCCTAGGTGAGCCAAAATTCAGGAAAAGGAAAGAAGCGCGTACCTGTGGCTGCCTCCTTCCCGCTGCTCCCTCGGGAACAGTGCTGTGATTCATCCTCTTGAGTTGCAATGAGTCACTGACAAGACTACAAAGTGCCAAGGAACCATCCTAAGACGGTGATGCGCCGAGTCGCTACCAAGACTACAAAACGCGAACGATAAATCGCACCGAGCCACTGATAAAGCTACTAAAAGTGCGCTGAACGGAGTCGCTGACAAGACTACTAAACGTACAGGTGCTATCTGTAGATAGCGATGCGCCGAGTCTGCTACAAGCTACAAAAAATGCAAAAGGAAGATACTGCACCGAGTCTGCTACAGACAACTAAAAGCGCAAGAAATGCCCTCTTAGAGGACTGCACCGAGTCTGCTACAGACTACCAAAAGTGCAAGAAATGCCCTCTTAGAGGACTGCACCGAGTCTGCTACAGACTGCGAAAAGTGCAAGAAATGCCCTCTTAGAGGACTGCACCGAGTCTGCCACAGACTACCAAAAGCACAAGAGATGCCCTCTTAGAGGACTGCACCGAGTCTGCTACAGACTGCTAAAAGTGCAAGAGATAAAGAGATTAGTCTCCTAAGAGACCTCGGAGAATTACCTCTTAAGAAGTCTCGAAGATTTGCCGGCGTAGATTCTATCTTAACCTGATTGCCCAACAAGGGCGAGTGTCAACATTGCCGTCCTTGACCAGCTCTATGTGTGTGGTCTTCATTTGGACTTTCCTGCAAATCTGTGTGCACAGGAATATATACAATAGATTGTGCATGCAAGTGTAAATGACCATATGCAGATGTTTGCTAAAGAATGGTATGAAATGAATGCAAAAATGAATAGACCATGTCCTGAGTGGTTAAGGGTCCGTTGAGGATATGGCTTGGCCGCTCCACCATGCTGAGTGGTTAAAGGTCCGTTGAGGATATGGCTTGGCCGATCCACCATGCTGAGTGGTTAAAGGTCCGTTGAGGATATGGCTTGGCCACTCTACCATGCCCCCCGAAGAACTAGAAATGGCATATTTGCTTAGGGACCCTGACCCGTAAACTCTTTAAAGAGAACCGTCAGGTGTGCATCTTTGCCCCCCGGTCAATGAGCAAATGCCCGGGATTCTGACTCATATCCTGAATTAAGCCTTATCTGGCTGAAAGGAAGATCATCCGAAATATGCTGCCTTATTGCTCCAAGCATCGGAGGTCATTGTTTTAAAGGTAGTGCGTCCCTTGTGGATTTTCACACTAGCTTTTCTTCATGGGAAATGCGTCCCTTTAGGGATTTTCACATAACCCTATGCCTAATTTTTTTTGCCTGGAATGGACCCAACCCAATCCAACGGCTTTTTATTTATTTATTTATTTTTTTTGAAGGACAGACTGCCTGTCTCCAGGTTTTCACCTTGCTCTTTGGCCTAACTTTTGCTTAGAGAGCCAGTTACGGTTTTCATCTTTAACAGCCTCTTTTTTTTTGTCCAAAATTCTTTTGGCTTTTTGAATAATGGCCGTGTGGATTTTGGCAGACGAATAGCTCGAAGCCAATGTCGGGGCAAGTCTGTTTGAAGCATCAAGATGAAAATGGCAATGAGGACCACTTATAGTAATTTGCACATATGCGAAGAGAAACAATGCGCTACTTTTTATACTGGAACTTAAACCATTTTGAGTATGCAAGAAAAAGTGCTTTGCTTACATTAAAATATTATTGTATATATGCATATGTTCCAGTCTGATTTCATCACACATGATCATCATTTGGCATTAATCTCAAAAATACATGACCTTATCTAATCTCGAAATGGATCTTGAAATCATCAAACTCCTGTTATCTCTCTCTGATTTTCATGGTTGAAAAGTTTCTCTCTGCTCTTAATTTTTACCCGAATACTCTTTTTCTTTCTAAGTAAATTCTAAATGCAACGTTGGGATGAGACTCAACTCAAATGCATAAATGCATTCGTGGATCCCCGCTTGAAGCTCAAGAAACACCATATGCCTCTTCCTACGTACCAAACCTTATTAAAAGGTCATCTCCGCTAATTGGATAAGATTGAACTAAGAATCAAAAGGTCTTACTTTGGTTGTAACGTTAGGCTTAGGTAAATTGCTATCAAAGGAGGATCAGGTTTCTAGAGAAAAATGGCCGCAACATTCATTTGGATGATGAAATCATTTTCAAACTAATTTCATGTTGTCCAGAAATTCTCGAATTTGGACTCGGTAATACTCTGACTTATCAAACTCAACATAACAATTAAGCTAAGAAAGATAGCTACTGAACTCATCAAGGGGTATTATCTTAGGCCCTACTATTTTCCTTCTTTTTTCTTTTTTTCTTTTTTCCCTTCCTTTTTTTTCCTTCTCTCTTTATGTCTCTAATTACCCAAAAGATTTACTGGTGATTTAAAACCCCTTTCCTGAAGTGTAGCCCAAAAATTATCGATGATCGCAAATTCGTTTTCCAAAGGGTAGACCCATCCTTATCAGGGTGATTTTTGGTAACCCAAAATTATCAATTGTTGAAATTCCCTTCTCGAAATGTAGATCCATTTTCATCAGGGCAAATTTTTGATGGCCCAAAGGATTGCCAATGGTCAAGCCTCAAAGATCATCAATGATTAAAAATCTCTTTCAGAAGTGCAAACCCACTTTCTCTAGGGCAATTTTTGGATAGCTCAAGCGGATATCGTAATGTACATCCATCCTTATTAGAGCGGCCATTCTTCTAAGGGGAAGCCAAAATTATTTTAGGCGAAAGGTAGTTTTAATGTGTGTAATAATAAAATCGGTACGCATTTAGCATACCAAAATAAAGGCTCAACGGGCTAGCAAGTGATTTTGAAATGAGGGTAGGAAATGGTCATTTAGAGAGCTATACAAAGAAATAGTGCCTAAATTATTTTCTAGATCCAGCCTTATCCAGGAGTCGCTTTGACGGGTAATCAGAAAGGTTCTAGTGCTCTTAGTGAGTTTTCATCCAATCCCCTAATTGCATCTAGCTTTTCCTTTCCACTACATTCTATTTTTATTTTCAGCTCTCAGGATTTTCCTCTCTTCAGGAGTTATATCAGATGCTACAAGATCTCGAGATTACATGAAGGAGTATTAATTAAGTTAATATCAAATGTAAATGACTTGTGATTGTGATCATGCATAATGAAATCATGAGAACATAAACAAAAAGCCATTAATATAATGTAAACAGCACCGCATACATCAAGACTGAAAAGAGTTCAAATATGAAAAGCATGTCTACTAGAAGGTTTCCTCCCCTATTTCTTGCGGCGCTCTGGATCAGTAATCTGTTTATTATCGATCAGATCTTGAATCTCATGCCTTAGCCTTACACAATTGTCCGTCATATGCCCAGTGTGCTGGTGGAAGGCACAATCCTGATCGTCCTTGTGATTGGGTTGTCCTTGGTTTCTGGCAGGCATAGCAGGTAGTGGTTGTAGCTTACCTTCCTTCATCAATCTGTTGAGTACCCAAGATAAGGATCTGCCCAAATTAGAGTAGTGCCTCTGACCCGCTTTAATTGCTGACACTTTTCTAGCTCTTTGGGTATCGCTGCTATTATCATAGTAACCAACTCCTGGACTTGCGGGGCCAGTAATAGCCTTATTGAGAGGTGCCCGGGTAGTTGCAAGCTTGGACTTCACAATCTCTTCTTCAAGATCAGTTAGCTTCCTTTCCGTATTTGAGGGACTGAGGAGGCCCATTGACTGTAAAGGGTCTAGTCCCCTTGCTCTTCCCAGTAGCTTGATTGGTGAGTCGAATGGGGCCTTGTGCCTAGGCTCGGGAGTGGACGGGAACATTACGGTCGTCATTGCATGAGCCTTCTGAGTCGGGGTCGAGTTAACCTGGCTAATAGAAGTCATCATGAATTGAGCTTGAAGAATAAGTGCCATAGCATCCATCCTCTCCTTAATCACGGCCAACAACTTTTCCTCTAGCTCTTTAAATCTCTCATCTATCTCTTGGGTCATTAGGGCACGAACCTCTTCAATCTGTTGTGATGGATCAGCCATTTCTAATGCCTGTGTATATTATGATAAAGATACTAGATCTCTGCTAACTAATTTGAACTTTATTTGCCCCTCGAGCAACTCCGGGGACCCTAAAACCTCCCAGGTAAATGGTCTATAGTGGTTGAAAAAACCAAGGGGTTAGAATGATGCATGAATGGCATGTAATGTATGATCGTGCTAGTGCAGATGGTCCTCGATGAGTGAAAGATCAATAATTTACAATAATACGATGCGATGCATGGAAAAAATTGTGAGGGAGAATATGCAGACAAAAGGACATACACACACAAAAATGAAATGCATATTTTTTATTAACACACATGAATGACACGCGATACATGAGCATGCTGCGCAGCATCCACAACCACATGCAAACAGATAGATCTCCACAACCTTATCACTCCCGCACACGAGGTCATAGTCTCTTTCCTAGGTGGGATTGGCCCATGGCTCAACAGGGGACCCAATGGACGCGTATGGTGCACGGTAAAAAACCGGCAGCATAACAGCTCTTATCTCATGTACATACATATGGGTATTTGGCCATTATGTATTTAAACACCTCAATTAAATCAAGATGGGCCCACCGGGGAATGAAAGCCTTTGATGAAAGATCATTTAATTTAACTGATTTTGTTCAATATACGATGGCCCACGTAGCAAGCACGGTATTATGGTACATTTCACCTAGTGGAAGTATCTATTGCCAATACATGAGCTTTAGTCAAAAGGTAGTGATACTTTAGGACTACCCAAGCATGGTCCCTACCAACGGGTCTAACTCATCACGAGCATAACGACCGATTGGGTCACCATTTGATATACCATAAGGTACGAGGCTTGGGCTGGTGATTATCCTTAACACTTCCCTAAATTGAGTGAAAATAGGATCGTGCTTAGGGAACGTACCGGGGTTAAAATAGGGACCAAACTAGCATAATCTAAAGTTCTAGCATGGATGCAATGCAATTTCGAAAAGAGATGAAATTTCCAAATTAAAACTCAATTGTAAATTTTAACCAAGGTACTTTCGAAGGGAAGTCTCAATGTCCCCAGTGGAGTCGTCACTGTGACGCGCGCCGGATGTCCGCTCGGCCGCCCCTATGATCGCCCGCTTGAGGGCGATCGGGCACTTGAGGGTCCGTTAACATCTTGCAATAAATCGCAAGTGCGTCTATGTTGGGCAACAAGGAGGTTTCATGGAGTCGCCACCCAATAGAACATTGGGAAAGTTTCTCTCGCCTCGGAGAGCCTAAGACTGCGCTTAGTATCCATTTTGGGCCAGCCAGAGGGGTTTTGGAAGGTAAACCTCTCGCCCTAAGGAGCCTAGGATTAACGCCAAGTTTCATGACACAAGAGGTGTCTTTGAGGGTAAACCTCTCGCCTCTTTGAGCCCAAAGACCAGAGAAAGTTCGGGACTCCCCATTTATTCATACCTTGATTAAGTTTATAATCGAGTTTTGAATTTAGTATTTCATGCCTTTTCTCATTCAATTTTAATGCAATTTAATTAAACGCATATCAATCATATAATAAAAGCGATAAATAAAATAAATGAAAGCAAAATAAATTACAATAAAACTAGGGGCGGAATACAACCCCCATTTGTAAATAAAATGCAAATCATACATAAATCAGGCTATTTATTAAAAATGAGAACATTGGTCCTCTCATGCATAATTTAAGAAAACAATTTTAAAGTGATAATTTACTTTAGATGAAAAATCTAGGACATTGGTCCCATTTTTATTAAATAAAATACAATTTAGTTTAATAGAAATATTTTTGTGAGTTTTTAATTAACGTGCATGAAAATAAACTTATTATTACAAATTACATAATAATCAATTAAACCAAAATAATAAAAAGCAACAAAACTAATAAACAACTCCCAAGTGGATCTTCAAATCTCCATGGGCTCCCACTTGACAAAAACTCACATATGAAAAAAATAAGTATTGAAAAATAAGAAAAAACAAATAAAAATGAAGTTAGTATAAAAATAATTAAACATATAACTTGAAAACAATTAAATTAAGGCAATCAAAATTGCATCATGTATGACGAGCCAATTAAAATGACATAATAAAAAAAATGCAATTTAACAAATTAATAAATTAACATGCATAGAAAAAATAACATGATAATAATAAAATTCAACATGCAAAAACAAGCATAAAATAATGACGATAGAATTTAACATGCATAAAGACATAAAATAATAACAATAATATCCAACATATATAAAAAGCAAAGGTAAGAATAAAAATCAGCATGCATAAGAAATAAATAATAATAATAATAATATTAAACAAGAATAAGGATAATAATAATAATACTAATGATGATAATAACTACAATAATAATAACACAATAAATAACAATGAATATGAACAATCAAATACAACAACAACAACAACAACAACAACAACAACAATAATAATAATAATAATAATAATAATAATAATAATAATAATAATAACAATATGAACAACATGAACAATATGAACAATTAAATAAAAATAATATGAACAAAAATAATAGCATGAATAATTAAAGAAGAAATAAGAACAAAAAAATAATAGTATGAACAATTAAATAAAAAATAAGAAATATGAACAATTAAATAATAGATCTAAAAGAATTTACATGTTGATTAGTTAATTAGAAAATAAAAAACAAGAAATAAGAAGAAAATAATACAACTAAAAGAATTTACATGTTAACTAGTTAATTAAAAATAAAAAGACAAATTAAAATTAAACTAAGAAATTGAGCCAAGAATGTTTACCCTCAAAATTTATCTTGAAGAGATGAAGGTAGATAATTCAATTCCTTGTATTGATTTGAAGAATATAATTAGAAAAATAAAATATTGAAAGATGAATTTTACTCAAGAACAAACAATTAATTTGTTTGTCTCAAAGTAGAAAATTGTTTGATTGAAAATAAGAAAATTCTCAAAAACAAAAATAGTTATTTTTTGCCTTAAGAATTGCTGGAAATTTCTTTAGAAATTGAGAGATTTTGTTCTTGAAAAAAGAAGAAAAATATTTTCTAAAGAAAATCCCCCACTAATTCCCCCTAAAAAACTCTTTTTATTCGCCCTTAAAATTTAGATTTTTTAATTAAGAAATTAAATTAATTTAATTTCCATAATTACAAAAAACCACTGAATTTATTGGGTTAGAAGATATAAGGCTTTTTGAATTAATTTTTGCAAAAAAAAATGAGTTAAAAAGCATTTAAAATGAAGAATTTATGGCCAAAAAGGCCATAATAGGCAAAACGGACGAACAGGTGCGCGAAGGGGCGCGACCGACGGCCTGCCCGCCTGAAGGCGTGACCGACGGCCTGCCCGTTCGAAGGCGTGACCGACGGCCTGCCCGTACCTCGCGCGGAAATTTTTTTTTTTTAATTTTTTTTTAATTCCTATAAAATATAATAATTTAAAAAACTCACTTTTTTCATCACAAAATAAATTTTAAAATACTTTAAAAATATTTTTAAAATAAATTTTTATTTAATTTTAAAACAACAAATCGACAAGGAAATCGTCACTTCAAACTTCATTCTTTTTGCCTATAGATCGGCACACTTAATTTCATCATTGGGTAATCCTGATCTTGGCTACTCGGGACCCGGTGTCTACAGTTGCCCCCAATTTTGGGAAAGCTAGTGTGTCGGTGCCTAGGTGAGCCAAAATTCAGGAAAAGTAAAGAAGCGCGTACCTGTGGCTGCCTCCTTCCCGCTGCTCCCTCGGGAACAGTGCTGTGATTCATCCTCTTGAGTTGCACTGAGTCGCTGACAAGACTACAAAGTGCCAAGGAACCATCCTAAGACGGTGATGCGCCGAGTCGCTACCAAGACTACAAAACGCGAACGATAAATCGCACCGAGCCACTGATAAAGCTACTAAAAGTGCGCTGCACGGAGTCGCTGACAAGACTACTAAACGTACAGGTGCTATCTGTAGATAGCGATGCGCCGAGTCTGCTACAAGCTACAAAAAATGCAAAAGGAAGATACTGCACCGAGTCTGCTACAGACAACTAAAAGCGCAAGAAATGCCCTCTTAGAGGACTGCACCGAGTCTGCTACAGACTACCAAAAGTGCAAGAAATGCCCTCTTAGAGGACTGCACCGAGTCTGCTACAGACTGCGAAAAGTGCAAGAAATGCCCTCTTAGAGGACTGCACCGAGTCTGCCACAGACTACCAAAAGCGCAAGAGATGCCCTCTTAGAGGACTGCACCGAGTCTGCTACAGACTGCTAAAAGTGCAAGAGATAAAGAGATTAGTCTCCTAAGAGACCTCGGAGAATTACCTCTTAAGAAGTCTCGAAGATTTGCCGGCGTAGATTCTATCTTAACCTGATTGCCCAACAAGGGCGAGTGTCAACGTTGCCGTCCTTGACCAGCTCTATGTGTGTGGTCTTCATTTGGACTTTCCTGCAAATCTGTGTGCACAGGAATATATACAATAGATTGTGCATGCAAGTGTAAATGACCATATGCAGATGTTTGCTAAAGAATGGTATGAAATGAATGCAAAAATGAATAGACCATGTCCTGAGTGGTTAAGGGTCCGTTGAGGATATGGCTTGGCCGCTCCACCATGCTGAGTGGTTAAAGGTCCGTTGAGGATATGGCTTGGCCGCTCCACCATGCTGAGTGGTTAAAGGTCCGTTGAGGATATGGCTTGGCCGCTCTACCATGCCCCCCGAAGAACTAGAAATGGCATATTTGCTTAGGGACCCTCACCCGTAAACTCTTTAAAGAGAACCGTCAGGTGTGCATCTTTGCCCCCCGGTCAATGAGCAAATGCCCGGGATTCTGACTCATATCCTGAATTAAGCCTTATCTAGCTGAAAGGAAGATCATCCGAAATATGCTGCCTTATTGCTCCAAGCATCGGAGGTCATTGTTTTAAAGGTAGTGCGTCCCTTGTTGATTTTCACACTAGCATTTCTTCAAGGGAAATGCGTCCCTTTAGGGATTTTCACATAACCCTATGCCTAATTTTTTTTGCCTGGAATGGACCCAACCCAATCCAACGGCTTTTTATTTATTTATTTATTTATTTTGAAGGACAGACTGCCTGTCTCCAGGTTTTCACCTTGCTCTTTGGCCTAACTTTTGCTTAGAGAGCCAGTTACGGTTTTCATCTCTAACGGCCTCTTTTTTTTGTCCAAAATTCTTTTGGCTTTTTGAATAATGGCCGTGTGGATTTTGGCAGACGAATAGCTCGAAGCCAATGTCGGGGCAAGTCTGTTTGAAGCATCAAGATGAAAATGGCAATGAGGACCACTTATAGTAATTTGCACATATGCGAAGAGAAACAATGCGCTACTTTTTATACTGGAACTTAAACCATTTTGAGTATGCAAAAAAAAGTGCTTTGCTTACATTAAAATATTATTGTATATATGCATATGTTCCAGTCTGATTTCATCACACATGATCATCATTTGGCATTAATCTCAAAAATACATGACCTTATCTAATCTCGAAATGGATCTTGAAATCATCAAACTCCTGTTATCTCTCTCTGATTTTCATGGTTGAAAATTTTCTCTCTGCTCTTAATTTTTACCCGAATACTCTTTTTCTTTCTAAGTAAATTCTAAATGCAACGTTGGGATGAGACTCAACTCAAATGCATAAATGCATTCGTGGATCCCCGCTTGAAGCTCAAGAAACACCATATGCCTCTTCCTACGTACCAAACCTTATTAAAAGGTCATCTCCGCTAATTGGATAAGATTGAACTAAGAATCAAAAGGTCTTACTTTGGTTGTAACGTTAGGCTTAGGTAAATGGCTATCAAAGGAGGATCAGGTTTCTAGAGAAAAATGGCCGCAACATTCATTTGGATGATGAAATCATTTTCAAACTAATTTCATGCTGTCCAGAAATTCTCGAATTTGGACTCGGTAATACTCTGACTTATCAAACTCAACATAACAATTAAGCTAAGAAAGATAGCTACTGAACTCATCAAGGGGTATTATCTTAGGCCCTACTATTTTCCTTCTTTTTTCTTTTTTTCTTTTTTCCCTTCCTTTTTTTTCCTCTTTTTTCCTTCTCTCTTTATGTCTCTAATTACCCAAAAGATTTACTGGTGATTTAAAACCCCTTTCCTGAAGTGTAGCCCAAAAATTATCGATGATCGCAAATTCGTTTTCCAAAGGGTAGACCCATCCTTATCAGGGTGATTTTTGGTAACCCAAAATTATCAATTGTTGAAATTCCCTTCTCGAAATGTAGATCCATTTTCATCAGGGCAAATTTTTGATGGCCCAAAGGATTGCCAATGGTCAAGCCTCAAAGATCATCAATGATTAAAAATCTCTTTCAGAAGTGCAAACCCACTTTCTCTAGGGCAATTTTTGGATAGCTCAAGCGGATATCGTAATGTACATCCATCCTTATTAGAGCGGCCATTCTTCTAAGGGGAAGCCAAAATTATTTTAGGCGAAAGGTAGTTTTAATGTGTGTAATAATAAAATCGGTACGCATTTAGCATACCAAAATAAAGGCTCAACGGGCTAGCAAGTGATTTTAAAATGAGGGTAGGAAATGGTCATTTAGAGAGCTATACAAAGAAATAGTGCCTAAATTATTTTCTAGATCCAGCCTTATCCAGGAGTCGCTTTGACGGGTAATCAGAAAGGTTCTAGTGCTCTTAGTGAGTTTTCATCCAATCCCCTAATTGCATCTAGCTTTTCCTTTCCACTACATTCTATTTTTATTTTCAGCTCTCAGGATTTTCCTCTCTTCAGGAGTTATATCAGATGCTACAAGATCTCGAGATTACATGAAGGAGTATTAATTAAGTTAATATCAAATGTAAATGACTTGTGATTGTGATCATGCATAATGAAATCATGAGAACATAAACAAAAAGCCATTAATATAATGTAAACAGTACCGCATACATCAAGACTGAAAAGAGTTCAAATATGAAAAGCATGTCTACTAGAAGGTTTCCTCCCCTATTTCTTGCGGCGCTCTGGATCAGTAATCTGTTTATTATCGATCAGATCTTGAATCTCATGCCTTAGCCTTACACAATTGTCCGTCATATGCCCAGTGTGCTGGTGGAAGGCACAATACTGATCGTCCTTGTGATTGGGTTGTCCTTGGTTTCTGGCAGGCATAGCAGGTAGTGGCTGTAGCTTACCTTCCTTCATCAATCTGTTGAGTACCCAAGATAAGGATCTGCCCAAATTAGAGTAGTGCCTCTGACCCGCTTTAATTGCTGACACTTTTCTGGCTCTTTGGGTATCGCTGCTATTATCATAGTAACCAACTCCTGGACTTGCGGGGCCAGTAATAGCCTTATTGAGAGGTGCCCGGGTAGTTGCAAGCTTGGACTTCACAATCTCTTCTTCAAGATCAGTTAGCTTCCTTTCCGTATTTGAGGGACTGAGGAGGCCCATTGACTGTAAAGGGTCTAGTCCCCTTGCTCTTCCCAGTAGCTTGATTGGTGAGTCGAATGGGGCCTTGTGCCTAGGCTCGGGAGTGGACGGGAACATTACGGTCGTCATTGCATGAGCCTTCTGAGTCGGGGTCGAGTTAACCTGGCTAATAGAAGTCATCATGAATTGAGCTTGAAGAATAAGTGCCATAGCATCCATCCTCTCCTTAATCACGGCCAACAACTTTTCCTCTAGCTCTTTAAATCTCTCATCTATCTCTTGGGTCATTAGGGCACGAACCTCTTCAATCTGTTGTGATGGATCAGCCATTTCTAATGCCTGTGTATATTATGATAAAGATACTAGATCTCTGCTAACTAATTTGAACTTTATTTGCCCCTCGAGCAACTCCGGGGACCCTAAAACCTCCCAGGTAAATGGTCTATAGTGGTTGAAAAAACCAAGGGGTTAGAATGATGCATGAATGGCATGTAATGTATGATCGTGCTAGTGCAGATGGTCCTCGATGAGTGAAAGATCAATAATTTACAATAATACGATGCGATGAATGGAAAAAATTGTGAGGGACAATATGCAGACAAAAGGACATACACACACAAAAATGAAATGCATATTTTTTATTAACACACATGAATGACACGCGATACATGAGCATGCTGTGCAACATCCACAACCACATGCAAACAGATAGATCTCCACAACCTTATCACTCCCGCACACGAGGTCATAGTCTCTTTCCTAGGTGGGATTGGCCCATGGCTCAACAGGGGACCCAATGGACGCGTATGGTGCACGGTAAAAAACCGGCAGCATAACAGCTCTTATCTCATGTACATACATATGGGTATTTGGCCATTATGTATTTAAACACCTCAATTAAATCAAGATGGGCCCACCGGGGCATGAAAGCCTTTGATGAAAGATCATTTAATTTAACTGATTTTGTTCAATATATGATGGCCCACGTAGCAAGCACGGTATTATGGTACATTTCACCTAGTGGAAGTATCTATTGCCAATACATGAGCTTTAGTCAAAAGGTAGTGATACTTTAGGACTACCCAAGCATGGTCCCTGCCAACGGGTCTAACTCATCACGAGCATAACGACCGATTGGGTCACCATTTGATATACCATAAGGTACGAGGCTTGGGCTGGTGATTATCCTTAACACTTCCCTAAATTGAGTGAAAATAGGGTCGTGCTTAGGGAACGCACCGGGGTTAAAATAGGGACCAAACTAGCATAATCTAAAGTTCTAGCATGGATGCAATGCAATTTCGAAAAGAGATGAAATTTCCAAATTAAAACTCAATTGTAAATTTTAACCAAGGTACTTTCGAAGGGAAGTCTCAATGTCCCCAGTGGAGTCGTCACTGTGACGCGCGCCGGATGTCCGCTCGGCCGCCCCTATGACTGCCCGCTTGAGGGCGATCGGACACTTGAGGGTCCGTTAACATCTTGCAATAAATCGCAAGTGTGTCTATGTTGGGCAACAAGGAGGTTTCATGGAGTCGCCACCCAATAGAACATTGGGAAAGTTTCTCTCGCCTCGGAGAGCCTAAGACTGCGCTTAGTATCCATTTTGGGCCAGCCAAAGGGGTCTTGGAAGGTAAACCTCTCGCCCTAAGGAGCCTAGGATTAACGCCAAGTTTCGTGACACAAGAGGTGTCTTGGAGGGTAAACCTCTTGCCTCTTTGAGCCCAAAGACCAGAGAAAGTTCGGGACTCCCCATTTATTCATACCTTGGTTAAGTTTATAATCGAGTTTTGAATTTAGTATTTCATGCCTTTTCTCATTCAATTTTAATGCAATTTAATTAAACGCATATCAATCATATAATAAAAGCGATAAATAAAATAAATGAAAGCAAAATAAATTACAATAAAACTAGGGGCGGAATACAACCCCCATTTGTAAATAAAATGCAAATCATACATAAATCGGCCTATTTATTAAAAATGAGAACATTGGTCCTCTCATGCATAATTTAAGAAAACAATTTTAAAGTGATAATTTACTTTAGATGAAAAATCTAGGACATTGGTCCCATTTTTATTAAATAAAATACAATTTAGTTTAATAGAAATATTTTTGTGATTTTTTAATTAACGTGCATGAAAATAAACTTATTATTACAAATTACATAATAATCAATTAAACCAAAATAATAAAAAGCAACAAAACTAATAAACAACTCCCAAGTGGATCTTCAAATCTCCATGGGCTCCCACTTGACAAAAACTCACATATGAAAAAAATAAGTATTGAAAAATAGGAAAAAACAAATAAAAATGAAGTTAGTATAAAAATAATTAAACATATAACTTGAAAACAATTAAATTAAGGCAATCAAAATTGCATCATGTATGACGAGCCAATTAAAATGACATAATAAAAAAAATATGCAATTTAACAAATTAATAAATTAACATGCATAGAAAAAATAACATGATAATAATAAAATTCAACATGCAAAAACAAGCATAAAATAATGATGATAGAATTTAACATGCATAAAGACATAAAATAATAACAATAATATCCAACATATATAAAAAGCAAAGGTAATAATAAAAATCAGCATGCATAAGAAATAAATAATAATAATAATAATATTAAACAAGAATAAGGATAATAATAATAATACTAATGATGATAATAACTACAATAATAATAACACAATAAATAACAATGAATATGAACAATCAAATACAACAACAACAACAACAACAATAATAATAATAATAATAATAATAATAATAATAATAATAATAATAATAATAATAAAAGAAGATGAACAATATGAACAACATGAACAACATGAACAATATGAACAATTAAATAAAAATAATATGAACAAAAATAATAGCATGAATAATTAAAGAAGAAATAAGAACAAAAAAATAATAGTATGAACAATTAAATAAAAAATAAGAAATATGAACAATTAAATAATAGATCTAAAAGAATTTACATGTTGATTAGTTAATTAGAAAATAAAAAACAAGAAATAAGAAGAAAATAATAAAACTAAAAGAATTTACATGTTAACTAGTTAATTAAAAATAAAAAGACAAATTAAAATTAAACTAAGAAATTGAGCCAAGAATGTTTACCCTCAAAATTTATCTTGAAGAGATGAAGGTAGATGATTCAATTCCTTGTATTGATTTGAAGAATATGATTAGAAAAATAAAATATTGAAAGATGAATTTTACTCAAGAACAAACAATTAATTTGTTTGTCTCAAAGTAGAAAATTGTTTGATTGAAAATAAGAAAATTCTCAAAAACAAAAATAGTTATTTTTTGCCTTAAGAATTGCTGGAAATTTCTTTAGAAATTGAGAGAATTTGTTCTTGAAAGAAGAAAGAAGAAGAAAAATATTTTCTAAAGAAAATCCCCCACTAATTCCCCTTAAAAAACTCTTTTTATTCCCCCTTAAAATTTAGATTTTTTCAATTAAGAAATTAAATTAATTTAATTCCCATAATTACAAAAAACCACTGAACTTATTGGGTTGGAAGATAGAAGGCTTTTTGAATTAAATTTTGCAAAAAAAATGAGTTAAAAAGCATTTAAAATGAAGAATTTATGGCCAAAAAGGCCAAAATAGGCAAAACGGATGAACAGGTGCGCGAAGGTGCGCGACCGACGGCCTGCCCGTCTGAAGGCGTGACCGACGGCCTGCCCGTCCGAAGGCGTGACCGACGGCCTGCCCGTCCCTCTCGCCGAAATTTTTTTTTTATTTTTTTTAATTCCTATAAAATATAATAATTTAAAAAACTCACTTTTTTCATCACAAAATAAATTTTAAAATACTTTAAAAATATTTTTAAAATACATTTTTATTTAATTTTAAAACAACAAATCGACAAGAAAATCGTCACTTCAAACTTCATTCTTTTTGCCTATAGATCGGCACACTTAATTTCATCATTGGGTAATCCTGATCTTGGCTACTCGGGACCCGGTGTCTACAGGTCCCTAATCCCGATGAGGATTTTATGGTGGAAGATGTGGCCGAGGAGTTAGTAGCCCACCAAGTTGTGAGAGGTAGGGTACCCAAAGTGGAGGATGAGGCCCTGAGAGGAATGAGACAGTAGATTGAGGCTATCACCTGAATGTTATCAGCGGGAAAGGGGATCAACCCTGAGGATAGAGATTTGGGGGATGAAGAGCTACTGCCTCAGAGGTTTAAAATGCCTGAGTTGCCGAAGTTCGATGGTACTTAGGACCTGTCTGCGCACATTAAGCAATACACCCTAGTGATGAAGGGCACAGGGCTGACTAAGAGGCTAAAGGTGGAGTATTTCTGCCTCAGTTTAGTGGGTCCGGCGGTAGACTGGTATCATGGGATGGATAGAAGATCCAAAGAGGACTGGGACCTTTTGACTGATGAATTCATGAGGCAGTACGACTGCAGCATTAGAATGGAGGTCACCCTGAAGGACCTTGAACTTTTACAACAAAGGAATGACGAGTCATTTCATGAATACCTCACAAGGTGGAGGAACAGGGTCATGGAGATGAAGCGAAAGCCTGACACTGCTGATCATATTAGGCTATTCATCAGGAACTCCTGCCCTTACCTAAGGGACTTGCTCAGTTTTAAGGGGCTCAGAGATTGGGAGTCACTTAAAGATATTGCAGTAGAGGCTGAGGGGGCTTACTTGGAAAAGAAAGCAAACCAGAATAGCTTTCCTGGGAAGAAATTTTGGAATCAGTATGGATACAGATCAGGTGGGGCTGAAAGCAGTAACAGAAATGGAAAAGCAGCCGAGGTAGCGGCTACAGAGGTCAGACAGGGTCAGAGGTGTTACTCTAACTTGGGTCGCTCTCTATCCTGAGTACTGGAAAGACTGATGAAAGATGGCAAGTTACGACCTTTAGCGCCTAGGCTAGCCAGGGATCAGGGATAGCCGGGACATAGAGATGACCAATATTGTGCTTACCATCAGCACACTGGGCACCTGACGGACTACTGCCAAACTCTGAGGAATAAGATCCAGGATCTCATTGACACCAAACGGATCACTGATCCCGAGAAAAGAGAGAAGAAGAAGAAGAAGAAGACAGGTTATAATGTCGTCCCTCTACCAAATATGTGATCGGGCCTGGTCCACCTGAGTGGCACATTTTGCAAGAGTAACATGGAGATACTGTGTTTTTTGTAGATGATTTTTTATTTTAAGAAATCCTTGTGACAATTTGGTTATTTTAATATGATGAACAGTTTTTGCTTATTTGTATGGTGTTTCTGATGATTTCATTTCTTATGATCACGATACATTCATCCATTTTGACATTAACCCAATTAATACGGCCTCATCTAACCTCAAAACTTTGGGGAATCCAAACAAAATCTTAATAGCATCTGATATAACTCCTGAAGAAAGGATAATTTTAAGACATAGAAAAAAGAAAAAAAAAAGGAAAAGAAAAAAGAGAGCCTTTGCCTAAACCTGGTATGATATGTTGAAAATTGACAAACAAGGACATTCTTGAGACCATGCTATTTCCACATGCCAACATGAAGACAAACGGAATTTTGAAAGCCATCCCTTTGCATCCACAACATCTGGGTTGCATACGGTGCTGCCAAATAAGATCAAATTTCGAGAGCTACATCAGAAGTCGGACGAATAAAACTCAGGACCTTCGTAAGAAACATCTAACTCAACAATATGACTCCTTTTCTCCCAACCATTTGAAATGTGTACCCCAAAACCAATTAACCATCCGGGACCCTTATAGCCAAACTTGGGAGGATAACTCTTTACCCTTTCGAAAAAAAAAGAAAAAAAAAAGAAGAAAAAAAAAGAAAAGAAAGAAAAATAATACAAAACCACAATTTTGCCTCCAAACTATCTGAGCCTAACCTGTAACCCAATCTCAACCAAAACTTGAAAAGCAGATAAAAGTAAGGTGTGGGGTTTCACATTCAAGTCCCAAATAAGAAACCCGTTATCTCGGCCAGTTTACACAAGGGTCGAGAACAAGACTTGAATGCTAAAAAGAACCACTTTCAAGAAGCAGCCTCCCCTATTAGCAAAGATGAAGGCAAATTTAATCAACACCGACGGATTGAAGGAGGGTTCATGGCAAAGGCTAAAAAAAGATAAAAAATATAAAAAATAATGATAAAAAATAATAATAAAAAGGAGAGAAAATATTCAACCATGAAAACCCGAGAGGGCTGATTGATAACAGGAGTTTGATACTTTAAGGATCTATTCCGAGATTAGATAAGGTCTTGTATTTTTCGAGTTAATGCCAAATAATGATCATGTGTTATGAAATCAAGTTGAAATATATGCATTTATGCAATGTGATTGATGTAACCAGAGCAGTTCATATTGCATACTCAAAGTTGTCTGGCTCCGGTGTAAAATCAACGCATGGTTACTATCTATCATCTGCTACTCTCGCTACTCGAACATTTCAGTCGACTCATCATGCTATCAACTATAAAGCCAATTCTGTAGCATCTTCATAAAAACCAAGTTCAAGCAACCATGGTATAAGACATAAGTGCATGCCGATTATACTTGAAAGATCTTTGACGACTGCTTCAGTCAACTCATCCTGTTAAAAAAAAATGGCCGTTAAAGATGAAAACCGTGATTGACGCTCTAAGGAAAAGTTAGGCCAAAGGGCAGGGTGAAAACCTGGTAACAGGCAGTCTGTCCTAGAAAAAATGAAATGAATAAAAGCCGCTGGATTGGGTTGGGTCCATTTCAGGCAAAAAATAAGGCGCAGGGTTATGTGAAAATCCGAAAGGACGCATTTCCCGCTAAGAAAAGCTAGTTTGAAAATCCACAAGGGATGCACTACCTTAAAATAATGACTACAGGTATCAGACGAGAACCTTGTAATCCCCAAAAGCACGAAATTTAGAAGCAATTCCAGAGGGCACCAACCCTACTGCAAATTGTGACCAGACCGGCTGTCGCATCCAAATGCACTCGGATGAATTCTTATCCTGCATTCCAGCATAACCCATGCATTTCACTTGCATGCTCACCAATTTTTTCCTGCATATTCGATTTTTTAGTTTTGCAGTAAGAAAAATTCGATGTGGACACCGACAAAAGGGGAGTGACGACATCAATCCAAACATCAAATCTAAACTGATCAACCCAAGACCTCTCAGGGGGCAAATCAGCCAAAGACCTCTTAGGGGGTAATCAACCAAAGGGCTCATAGACAGCACCACTTCAGAAGGGTTAGCACGATGATGGTACTACCACTCCACGGAGGGTTAGCACGATCACGGCACTACCGCTTCACATCTCAGAAGGGTTAGCACGATGGCGGCACTACCATTCTACGGAAGGCTAGCACGACCACGGCACTACCACTTCATAAGGGTTAGCACGATGGCGGCACTACCATTCTCAGAAAGGTTAGCACGACCACGGCACTACCACTTCAGAAGGGTTAGCACGATGGCGGCACTACCATTCTCAGAAAGGTTAGCACGACCACGGCACTACCACTTCAGAAGGGTTAGCACGATGGCGGCACTGCCATTCTCAGAAAGGTTAGCACGACCACGACACTACCACTTCAGAAGGGTTAGCACGATGGCGGCACTGCCATTCTCAGAAAGGTTAGCACGACCACAGCACTACCACTTCAGAAGGGTTAGCACGATGGCGGTACTGCCATTCTCAGAAAGGTTAGCACGACCACGGCACTACCACTTCAGAAGGGTTAGCACGATGGCGGCATTACCATTCTCAGAAAGGTTAGCACGACCACGGCACTACCACTTCAGAAGGGTTAGCACGATGGCGGCACTACCATTCTACAGAAGGTTAGCACGACCACGGCACTACCACTTCAGAAGTGTTAGCACGATGGCGGCACTACTATTCTCAGAAAGGTTAGCACGACCACGGCACTACCACTTCAGAAGGGTTAGCAAGATGGCGGTACTACCATTCTCAAAAAGGTTAGCATGACCACGGCACTACCACTTCAAAAAGGTTTGCATGATGACGGCACTACCGCTCCACGGAGGGTTTGCACGATCACGGAACTACCGCATCACAAAGCATAATACGCCGACAATATGGCGACAATCACCACAATAGCATCACCTAGTTCAAGAAGACAGCTGCCTCAGGTACGTGTCTCTTGTCTTTTTCTTTGAGTTTTGGCTCACCTAAGCACCTAGGCTCTACGTTGTCCAAAACTAGGGGCAACTGTAGACACCGGGTCCTGAGGCAGCCCAGACCGAAGTTACCCAATGATGAAAATGATGCCTATTCGTGGGCAAGAAGCAAATAGAAGTGATGGCTTCCTAAAAAAAATGTGTTTTTCGCTTTAAAAAAAAAAATTGCTTTTGGGCTTGAACAGTGAGACCCATCTCACTAGTGTGAGATGGGGGCCTCACACTTATGTGAGGCCCAGCCTCACGTTAGTGAGGAGGCTCATCTGCCCCTCTCTCACGTGCTTCTTCTTTTCCCCCAAACAGCTCCTTTCCAATTTTTCAAGGAGTTGGTTTTGAAAGTATGGGTTTTTGGCTAGTTTGGTGGGGGAAACTAACTAATCCTATGAATTTACATTTAAAGAGAAGTGAAAGCTAATAATTTGGGGAGGGAGGATTATTGAAACGGGAGAATGAAAAACACAGAAAAAAGAGAGAGAAAAAGAAGAATACAGAGAAAAAGGTTTGAGAGCAAAAACAAGGATTTCGGTTTTTTTCAAAGCATTCAAAGTTTGTTCTTGAATCCAAGAAGCCAGAACTTCATCTTTTGCAGATCAAAGATCATTCTGAGGGTAAATACTGGAATCCTTAGTTCTTCTTTCTTTCTTTTCTTTTCCTTCTTCTTCCTCTTTCTCGTCTATTTCAACCTGTCATTTTCTTCTCTTTGTACATATTGTATATATTCTGTTTGGCCTTGTTGTTTGATTTATTTAACTTGATCATCATGTGTTTGTTATTGTTACGATTAAATAAGTGTGTATATTCCTTTGTTAAGCATGTTAGATCACCTGAAATCGTGTTTTTGGTCTGTCAGTTTAGTTCCTCTGTTCACCTCTGTTTTCTTGGTTCTTTGAGCTGTGATTTTGTTTTTGTTTGATTTATGGTTTCCGATCAGATTTTGCTCTTGTCTTGCTTGAGTTATGTTGCCCCAATCGGATTTCACGTTTCCCGATCGGATAGTGCCGTCATTTCCTCTCCCGATCGGCTGTGTCGTAAAGAAAACCCAGTTCGCTGATCGGACTGCACGACTCTTGAAATACATTCACGAGTCGTGAATGCACTACACGACTCGTGCACGACATTCACGAGTCGTGAATGTCGTTGATGCTCCCTTTTCCCATTTCCATTTGCATTTTTCTTTCTTTCCATTTGCATTTTCCTTACTTTGGGCCATCTGTTGTCCTTTAACCAAACCATTCACGTGATTTGTAGTTTATTCATTTTAAGCTTCCATTCTTTATGGCTTATTTTGTCATTCACATGGTTCTTTAATTTACTCATTTTGGATTTCATTGTTTATGGTTATTTTGTCCTCTTTTGTTTTGTTATTTTATTTTATTTTATTTCAATTTACTATTATTTATCTAGACTAATTATTATTAACATTTCATACTAATAGGTTTAAAGGGTTGTTATTATTATTATTATTATTATTATTATTATTATTATTATTATTAATATATCTCTTAGTATTGTTGTCATCTTTCTTATTATTATTATTATTATTATTATTATTATTATTATGCTAGTGTGACTTATTTTTAATCTATCTCACATGTGAATTGTTTGCATATTAAATTGATATGTATAATTTAACCTATTTTTATCTCATATACATTTGTTAATTATTTTTACATGTTCTCTAGTTTTGTATTTATTTTGTTAATTTTTCGAATTATTACTAATATTTTTAATGTGATTTTTTTTGTTGTTTTGTTGTCTTAAAAATTATTTATTTTCGCGAGTTACATTCGTGCTCGGGTCGGAGGACCGGGGAATTAAAGACCATCCAAATTTTGGGGTTTGCATTTTCATTATATTTTCTGTATATTGTCTTATTTTTATTTTTATTTATTTTGTATGTAAAATATATTTTAATTATCTGCACTTATAGAAAATCATGTTTTTCTAATAACTAATAATTTTGGATTTTTTCTTAATAAAATGGACCAATGTCCTATTTCAGCCAATAAAAATCACGCTTTCAAATGGAGAACTAGTTTTCATAAAATGGGATCACTCATCCCGGTTTTCATCAATCAATATCCTAAAAATAGCTCTCCAACTTTTCTAATAAATAAAAAGGAACCTATGTTCCTAAAATTCATGACCCGATTTATGTATGTTACATTTTAATTCCCTTTATGCTTTTATTTATTTGTTTGTTTATATTTTCTTATTTTGGGGGATTGTTCTGTCCCATTTCCTTTTATTTATTATTTATTTTGGGGATTGTTCTGTCCCAATTTCCATTTTGTAATTTATTTATTTACTGCTTTATTTATCGCTTTTCCATGTGAATGAATGCGCTTTAAATTTGTTGCATTATCGTGTGAGATGAGAGATGGAATTTTGATTTCCTAAAAACTCATTTATTAACTTAAGTCATTAATAAGAGTGAAGTTCCGGATACCATCTCTGGTTTAGACCAATAAAAGTTAGACACCTTTCCCAGTTTCTTGTAAACTGGGTGGCGACTCCAAAATACCTCAAAGGTGCCTAAAGGCGTTGTGGGTCTAGATCCTCTCTTCTAATGTTCTATTGGAAAGGAGGTATCTAAGATGACTCATGATACCCAAGATCAAAAAGACGCGAACTAATCCCTCGAGCCCCAAAAGGCGGGCTCAACGAGGGCCTTGTTGGTTCCGGCGCGCGTCACATGTAGTCTTGGGTTATTAATCATAACACTTGGGAAAAATGAAAAATTTAAATGAGATAAAGTAAATACATGTGCAGGTTTTGAGCAATGCATGCTTATGCCTATAATTGGAAATGAATTTTGATTATGACTTATTTTAACTTAAAGTAAAGATTGAGATGCTATGAAATGTGTTAAGAGAGTGATTATTAGAATTTGAAAGTAATTTGAACATAGATGGAAGATTAAGGCATGATGATGCCTTATGTTATACCTTAAGAATAATGAAGTAAACAAATTGGGAAATGATATATATGTTTATGTAATATTGCAAAAATATTAAATTAATTATATTTGAATATAAATATAATCACGACAATTCTTGCATTATGCTTAGTGATCTGGTAGGAAACGGGGGATGATGATATAGTTGGCTAGTTGGCTAGCCATAGGAACACCGGTACCATATTAGCTAATTTAAGTCAATAGCAATCCTTGATATATAATGATATGTTTGTAACTAGATTAAGATAAGCTGAGGGTCAAGTCCTAATTTGAACCCTTCAAATAATTAAGATGTATTGAGGAAAACGGAGTTGAAGTGTTCATGCTCTGATCCGAGCCACTTTAATCTAGATTAAGATGAACTAAGGGCCTTCCGATCCAGACCCTTTTGAATAATTATAATGTATTGAGGGTTAAGTCCTTATTCGGACCTCTTAGTACAAAATTAAAGTATTCATTCTCCAAACTGAGCCACTTCAATCCAAATTGGCCTATAGAACCTTGTTCCCACATATTCGATTCGGTATGGTTCCAAATAGTTTCTAGGGCAATACTACAAGAATCTAAAATAATAATAATACTATTAATAACCTTGCTAGTAATTTGTGATATTAATTTATTTATGAATGTTTATGGAGGCACGTGAGGCGTGTTTTCTATGACTAACGAAATTAGTAATCTGACGACTATAATTGCACAACGCGAGATTGTTTGGTATAATTATATTAATTGAGTTTTAGAAGTTATTTATAATGATGATACATAATGAATTATCTGCATGTTAAGTGAAGTATGTGGTATGTGTATTTATTTTAACTAGTTATGACTTGAAATATTAATTATATATATTTGTGGATAAATGCATTTGGTGGTTCACCACTAAACTTAGTGCCTAGTGCATAGATTTTATTTCTGCGTGTAGGTATTCAAATTTTTGGACAGAATTAGAACAATGGATCTATTGAGAAGTGAAGTTAGTCTTCCACTTCAAGTTGTATGCATGGGTTTAGGTTATTAACTTTTGAATTATTTTGGAAGTCATTGATACCAAGTGACAATTGTATTAATAGAAGTTATAATTATCTTTTATTTGTATTTATATATATATATGGAAATATGGAAGCGGACGATTTAATGATGTAAAATGAAATTAAGAATGAAGTTTTAGAAGTGTGATTTTTTTTTTTCATTTTACACAGAGAGTATAGTGACCGAATATTTAGCATCGATAATAAATTTAAAGATAGTCGAGGGTTTCTTTTCAATATAGAATTTTGAGTATATTATTATTATACGGGTTGTGATATACCATACTAGGTCTTATATTGGTCCGAATGAGGGTGTTATAGGTGTACATGGTTTGGAGATTAGGTATAGCATGAACTACTTGGAGGTAGTTGAGTGCCCAATAAAGGATTCACCACTCCAGTTATAGTGGGGAGTTCTATCCCAAGTATTCGTATACATTTTTGTTTAGAAAACATTGGCCAAGGTGGAATGCAAGGTAAATGAGATTCATAAGGGAATTTTTTGAATAAAGATAAAAGTATAGGATACAATAAGTTCATGAATGAATTGATACATGTCCATATTCAACTCATGAATGGGACTAAAAGAATGGTGAAAGGAGCAATTGAATGGAAACTTGATATGGAAGGGTAAAAGTGGAGACCACCAAAATTCCTGTCATTTGGGTGGTCATGATGCTTGACTAGAGCCTTTCATGACTTGTACAATAATATATGGTGAATATCAATTGAGAATTGATAAGATTATTTAAAATATTTAAATTATAAAAGTCCCAGTTCAACTAGGACTCTTTGTTACATTTTATACTGCCAACATACACAGAAAATCCAAAAGGTCACACGCATATAAGAATAAAGGTCTAATGTAAAAAAGAAATGTGTAAGCATGGCATAGGATGTCATGTGAACTTATTAAATAAGTTAGTGAGAGAAAATATAAGTTTTAAGACTGAGAGAAAAAGTCTCATGCACAAAAAAGGCCCAGTAGGCCTAATTTTTGCATATAACTTTTTTTAAGGCTTAATATGCTAATTGCCCTTTTAACTTGCAATCGATTGCCAAGCCGTCCTCTAAACTTAATCAATTTACACTTTAACACCTAAACTAGCTAATTCACCATATTTTAAATACCTCTGAGGTCATCAAATACTTATGTGGCATAAATTCTGCTCACATGTCTATTGCACGTGAACTCTATCAGTAATAGGCGCATGAAAACACTTTTAATTATGAAATTAATTTTCCAATCAATAAAAAATAACATTCTTCTTCCTTCAAACCAGTATCTATAATCCGACCTCAATTTCTCACTATAACCAGTAGAATATAGATTTAGTAAACAAGATTTATAGAATTTCAAATCTTTTAAAATTTTTGACATTGAAAATGAAATTGGGTTATTTTAAAGATAGAATCACACAAAATGAATTGGATTTACAATAGGAAGTGAAAATTGATAGAGAATGGGTTTGCAACAGCAAGTAAAAATTGATAGAGAAAATGAGAGGAATAAGATGAACAAGATGCTCCTTCTGTATTAGCATCGAGAAGCTTCATAAGTTCATCCATGGTCTCATTACCTAATCAATTCATTTTGTTATGGTGGCAAACATTTTGTATTAGTGATGATGGCAAACATTTTATTAACCATCAATTCAAAGCCTTGCTTAGGAAATTTAGTGTTAGACACAAGATAACTACACCTTATCATGCTCAAGCAAATGGTCAAGTAGAGGTATCCAATAGAGAACTTAAGGCCATTCTAGAGAAAACTATAAATTCATCTAGAAAAATTGGTCTCAAAAGTTGGATGAGGTTTTGTGGGCTTATAGGACAGCTTTTAAAACACTAATAGGGATGTCTCCATTTAGGCTTGTCTTTGGTAAAGCGTGTCATTTACCTGTTGAAATTGAGCATAAAACATATTAGGCTACTAAATTTTTGAATTTTGACATCAAAAGTGTAGAAGATAAAAGATTATTGCAAGTGAATGAGTAGGAAAAAATCAGATTTTGGTCATACCAACAAGCTGTGAAGTATAAGGAGAAGAAAAATTTTGGCATGATAAGAAGTTAGTGAGGAAGGAGTTTTCTCGGGAATGAAAGTACTGCTTTATGATACCCGTTTGAGGTTATTTCTATGGAAACTAAAATCTAGGTGGAAAGGACCATTTGAGGTGGTAAGCATAATAGATTATGGGGTAGTGACAATTCAATATGCAATCGAGGGTCGAGAATTCAAAGCAAATGGTCACTGGCTGAAACCGTACTTTGAAAGCCATTATGAGACCATAGCGATGGCCATTACCTTGACTAACAGTGGCTCCCAAAAGATCATGTACTGATTAAGCTTCATCATTGAGAGCTGCTGGTTCACCTAACTAAGAGAGAGAAGGATCTCCAGAAAGGCGATCAGTAGTCCAAATTCCAGCTTTGGTCTCTCAAATAGTGCGTTATTCATACACATGTTTTTCCAGAGTAGCTTATCTTCTCTTTGCATTTATCGATTTTAATATGTTGGAAAGGCCAAGGATCAAGAAAGAGATGACTTGATTATGGGAATTAGATGGACGAAGTTTTTAAAAAAGATAGAGAGAGTGCACCCACAGATTACTAAGGACTTCCTGGCTACTATTCATTGTAGAATTGACAAGCAAAACATAAAAAATCCTAGATTGGTTACATTTTTCCTGAACAAGAAAGCATACAAGATGAGCTTTAACCAATTCAATGAAGAGCTGGGATTTCCCTTAGATGGAGCCAGATATCTGCCAGACACAACTCGTTATAGTAACTGGGCCTCCACTTATGATCCTATCTCTCTTATCCAATAAATTATAGGGCAGTCTAAGGCCCATCATCTGATAAATCATGCAACACGAATCTTACACAGATTATTCTATCTATTATTCTATGGTCACACAGAGACCCCGGGACATATCAACCAGGGATAAGCTCTTTTTCTGCACTGCATGTTTAACGGGATAAAGTTAAATGGAGCCTATTTCCTTTGGAAAAAGTTTGAAGATCTGTAAGGAAATCCGACAAAAGTAAAGAAGATATTCATAGGATGGGTTGTCATTATATTGGCAAAGGCAGTAGGTCACTCTCCTCTTGGACCATATTTGGAACCTTATTCGACAATGGATTTTCGCATGCTAAAAAACTTGTGCATTGTTATTGAGGTGGATGAATATACATATCACATACAATTGACTACTCAGGAGGAGTATTTACATTTTCTGGAGAAAGGGGGGATAACTTTACCTGCTGCACCTACTGCCTTATTGGTACTGATGATGATGAGGAAGGAGCTGCTCCACAATCTTCATAGAATTTTTCTGAGCTTATTGCACACATGGAGGCTCTCATAACGGGCTAGGCTCAGCTCCACTCTCAAATGGACCAAATGATGTCATATATGGAGAGAGCTCATACTGACAGGTTACAAATCATGGGAAGGCTAGATATGTAAGATCAGTGGATGGATTTGCACGAGCAGAGGATGGAAAGATTGGAGTGATCTTTAGAGTTGGTTAGGCAGGAGACCAGGCACTATCATAGGAGCATATTGGACAGATTTCCACCACCACCGCCACCACATGAGTGATTTTTGGGAGTTTCCTATCAGAAATTTTTGTTCGATTCAGTTATTTTTTTAGTTGATGAATTGATTTATTGCTGGGGACAATAATATTTTAAGTGTGGGATGGGGCACATTTAAAAATTTTCAGATGATTTTTTTTTCGATGAAAATTTGATTTTGGGGAAGTCTGTTTAACCACAAACACTAAATTTTTAGTTTTTTGTTTATTTTTATTTAAAAGTAGTTATTTTTAAATACTTTTGCAGTAATTTAATTTTTAAGTACTTTTCCTTTCATTTAGTAAGTAATTTTAGTTTCCTTTTATTTATTTCTGTTTTATTTTATTTTTTCTATTTCTGTTTTATTTTATGTTTCGAATTATTTTTTGTTTTCTTATTTGTACTCTCTAACTAGTCTTTACTTAGCTTAGTTAGCCCTCGATTTGTTTTTCCGATATGAATATTTTTTTCAGATTTTTAATCTTAAATAAGTTGTTTATAACTCTTAGATAGCAAGAGAGTAAATTGTTGTTTAAAATTTTTCTTTCTAACTTTGTGTTCAAACTAGAAGTATATACATTTAAGTTTCCTATACATTTTGCACATAGGCTAGTTTTGAAATTTGACAGAAAAACCAATGCATGTAGGCTTTTGACCAGAAATTTTTTAGAGCACTATAACTTTTCTCATTGCCCTTCAAAGCGATTTTACGTTTGAGACATATTGAAGAAATGATTTAGCCAATTTTTCTTTGTGTAGTCACTTTTAAAATACTTTTTCCTACCTTATACATTATTGTTCCTTCGTTAGCTCCTTTGAGCTTCAATAAGTATGATGAATGCATATTCTTTAATTTCTTTGTGTACGCAACTTATATGTTACCATTTAGCCTTAAAATGTTTTAGCTTACCTTTCAGGAGAGTTGGCCACTCTAGGAGTGCAGGGTTATTGCTTTAGGGAATTTTGGATGACTAGATTTCAAGAATGGGTTATGTGAGTGAGTAATTGCTTTAATTTTCAATTAGGGGGCAGGGGGTGGGAACAATTTCATGTTTTTAAAAGTTTGATGGCTGAATTTATAAGTTAAGCTTGACATGAGTTGGAAGATAGCTTTGTGAGTTGCATTTTTATTTTCTGGGAATAAGTAGCTCATTTATTATCTCTTACTTGTGGATTATCTAAAATTCGTGATTAGTGAGCTACAGTATTATCCAAGTGTGGGGTAATTCTTTTATGTTTCTTTGCAGTTTTTCAATTAGATGTTTATAAAATAAATAAATTAATTAACTCTCTCGGTTATTTCAGTGGATTCCGAAAGGAAATTTGTTGTATATCTCTCAGCTTAGTATTATTCTTCAATTGTTAAGAAAAATTCAGTTTATTATTTTTTTTTTGGGAAGCATTTGTGTAGGAAAGGTTTAAATTTGGAAAAGGGATTGTAGTGAGTAGGTTGGGTAGGATATGGCTGCTTTCTTTTCGCAGACTTGATTTTTCTTTATTAACCATCACCCTTAGCCTTACATTACAACCTTTTTAAGACCTATTGATCTTCTTTCATCTCTTAATTCTTATTAGCAGAGATGACCTTTTGGTTCCAGTACTAAAAGAGAGTTCTATGTCGTTTTTAGAGGTTCAACCAAGAAACCGAAATTGCATTCGTGCACTAATTTCCTAGTCATTTGTTGAATTATGCTGGAAATTTTGATTTTAAAATTGTTAAGCATCAGTTTTGGCCTTGCACACTGTAGACACCGGGTCCTGAGGCTGTCCAAGATCAGAATTACCCGATAATGAAAATGATACCGACTTACAGGCAAATGTGTCAAAAATGATGCTTCCCTTGTCGAGACCCTCGTTTTTTTTATCATAAAAAATTATTATTAATTTTAATTCCAAAAATAATATTATTGGAAAGTGTTATTTTGATAAAGCAAAAAAAAAAAATTAAATTAATTATTTAATTTAATTGAATTGAATTAATTGATTAATTTAATTGAAAAAGGGGAATTAAATTAGTTAATTAATTTAATTGGAAAAAAAGGAATTTAAAAGTTTTTTTTTAATTAAATTATATATATATATATATATATATATATATATATATATATATATACATACGTGCTTTAGCAGTGGAATAAGTGGCCAAAGTGGCCACTTATTCAATTAAGGGTCGCGTGATGGCAAAGTGGCCATCACGCGACCACTTTTTGCCTTTGGCCGAAGTGGCCGCGCGGTGGTCACTTGGCCACCACGCGACCACTTGCCACTCCGCAGGGACACCACGCGTGTCCCTCGGTGATGTCCCACGCAGGCACGCGCGGTGCCCTGCACTGCGCGCGATTGTCTGTGCCCTTCACCACGCGACCACCTGTCCAGCTCCGTTGCTTTTACCGATTTTCTGCATTTTTCAGACTATTTTTCAGTCCGTTTTTTCCGTTTTTCACCGTTTTGTGTTATTTTCGATTTACAAAATTAAAAGTTATTTTGGTCTTTCTCTTTTTTTGGCCAAGCCTGAGTTCAAATGGGGACTAGCTCTTCATTTTGAGGGACGGCAACATTTTGATTCAAGGATTTTTTTTTGGCTTTTCTCTCTAACTTCTTCTCTCCAAAAACTGGTTTCTTCCTCAAAAATTCTTCAAAAAATTCTTGAGTTTCATTTTCAAGCTTTAATCTTTTTTGCTCTAATAACATTTCATCTTGGGTTTGATTTGAGCTAGAAAAATTAATTTTCTTTGCTTATTCATCCCACCAAAAATATTTTCTTGAACTAATTTAATTAAAAACATAGATTTTTATTTTTTTGGGTGGTTATCACTGTAAATTCGACAAGGGAGACGGATCAAGACACCGCTTTCTTCAATCTATAAAATTTCTGAGGGTAAACACTTGGATCAATTTCATTTATTCATTTGTATATTATTTATTGTAGTGAATATTTCTACTTCCGTTGCCATTAAAAATCATGCTTTTTATCTAATATTATTCTTTAGTTTTTGGCCACTGTTGGTATATCATTTGTGACTTTAATTTGTTCTTTGTAAATCCTGGTGCCGCCATCTCCTTTCTCTCCTATTATTATTATTATTATTATTTATATTATTATTATTATTATTATTATTATTATTATTATTATTTATTCGGTATTTACTTAATATTCTGTTTTCATTATTATTATTATCATTATTATTATTATTATTATTATTATTATTATTATTATTATTATTAACTTATTTTCTGTTTTTACATTTATTATTATTATTATTATTATTATTATTATTATTATTATTATTATTATATATTTATGTATTTTGTGTTTATTTATTAATTAATTGTTGCTATTATTATATTTATCTATTTGTTATGTATCATTTCTGTTTATTATTATTATTATTATTATTATTATTATTATTATTATTATATTTAGTTACTATTGTAATCTTATTAAATGTTAGTATTATTTATGTCATTATCGTTTGATACTGTTTGTGCCACTATTATTTATTTATTATTATTACTATTATTATTATTATTATTATTATTATTATTATTATCATCAATATTAATATTAGCACTGATATTTTTTTACCTTTATTATTATTATTATTATTATTATTATTATTATTATTATTATTATTATTAGGGTTTTTAATGTTTATATTCACTGTCATCATTATGTGTGCATCATTATTATTATTAGTATTGCTTTTTATTTGTTTTGTTATTATTATTATTATTATTATTATTATTATTATTATTATTATTATTATTATTATTATTATTATTATCATTATTATTAGCATTATATACTAGTGTTCAATATTTATTTTGTTTTTATTAGATCAATTTCATTTAGAATCATTACTAATATTTTTTATTAATTTTCTGTCTGAGATTTAACTTGAGTCGGGTTATGTGAGTATCCCTGCGGCTCCCCGGATGGGTCGCAACGCGCGGAGGGTCACATCGGTTCGGTGAGATCTCTCTAATTCTCTATCTTTTTGTTGTGTTTATTTGTAAATATTTATTTTATTTATGCGCGCGTGCGATAAAAAGTCACAAAAATACTTTTATAATTAAATCAGGATTTTCACTAATAAAATTGGGACCAATGTCCCTTGTTTTAGCCCAACAATAAAATTATCACAATCAAAACGAAGAGTCAATTTTCAATAAAATGGGATCACTCATCCCGATTTTCTTCCAAACAACCAAAGCGACTCTTCGAACCTTCTTCAAGTAAACGCGAGGAATCAACGTTCCTAAACCTTAGAATAGGCGCGAAGGAACCAACGTTCTTGAAATAATGTCCCGATTTATGCATGTATTTTATTTTGATCTTGTGTGAGTGTTTAAATTTATGTACATTATTTTCCTTTGGGCCCTTGTAATTAATTTTTTGGGGCAACTTTATTTATCTTTTGGGGATTGTATTCCGTCCCACTTACATCTTTAATCTCCTTTTAATGGGGTTGTATTCTGCCCCTATTTCTATTGTAATTACGTGCTTGTGTGTTTATCGCTTTCATTTACTGCTTTATTTATTGCTTTCCTTTATCGCTTTTTGAGTGCTTGCAATGCGCTATTTAATTTAAAATGCATCGATCGCGTGAGATGAGAGGTATAATTTTAAGAAGTTAAGAACCCATTTATAATTAACCAAGGCATAAATAAGAGGGAAGTCCCGGATACCGTATCTCTGGTTTAGACCAATAGAGGTGAGAAACCTTTTCCCAATTTCACGCAAATTGGGTGGCGACTCCAAATACCTCAAAGGTGCCTTTAGGCGTCAATAGGCTAGGTTGTTCTCCCCAATGTTCTATTGGGAGGAATACACCGATGATGTCTCATGGCGCCCATGATCGAAAGACGCGAACCTTCATACCTCGAATCCTAAAGCGGATTCAAAGAGAGGGCCCTTGCTGGGTTTTCGGGTTCGGCGCGCGTCACAGTGGCGACTCCGCTGGGGACTTTGTGTTTGAGACTTTGCTCCGAAAGTGCTTTGGTTAAAATATAATTGGGTTTTTAAAACTTAAAATTCTATCTCTTATCAAATTTGCATCTCATTTTAGAGCCTTAGAATTACGCTAGTTGGTCCCTTTCTACCTCGGTGCATTCCCGAAGCACGACCCTACTTTCACTCATTATAGGGAAGTGTTAGGGATAATCACCAGCTCAAGCCTTATACCTTTTGGTATATCAAATGGAGACCCGATCGGTCGCTACGCTCGTGATGAGCTAGACCCGTTGGCAGTGACCACGCTTGGGTAGCCTTGAAAATTCATCACCTTGACCAAAACCCATGTAATGGCAAATAGAAACTTCCACTAGGTGGTATGCTCCTTAATACGATGCTTGTGATGTGGGCCGTCATGTATTAAACAAAATCAAGCAAATTAAGTGGTTCCTCATCAAATGCTTTCATGCCCCAGTGAGCCCACCTTAATTTGGTTGAATTGCCTAAATACGTAATGGCCAAAACTCATACGTATGTTCATTAGATTAAGAGTGTTATGCTGCCGGTTTTTCGCCGTGTACCATGCGCGTCCAATGGGTTCCCTGTTAACCCATGGACTAAGCCCACCTAGGAAAGGACTATTTGACCTCGTGTGCGGGAGAAATAAGGTCGGAAGGATCTACTTGCTTGTATGTGGTTGCGCAATGCTGCATAACTCACGACCATGCATTGTAACTGTCATCCATGCATCATTCTAACAATCTTGATCTTTCAGCCATAATAGATTCATCCAAGTGGACTAGAAGTTCTGACGGCCGGCTAGTGAGAACAGACTCACCATTTGAATTGCTAGAATTGGTGCCTTTTTGGGATTCTGAGTCATTCTCAACAAGTAGCGAATCATCCTCAATGGCAGAAGAAACTGGAAACTTGACCACTCAAGACCTCGCTAGGAGATTGGAGGAATTTGAACGGCGGGTGTTGGACATGATGAGTGTCATTACAGAAAGATTTGCTCAGCCCCCTGCTCCCCAAGCACCAGTAGCTCCACCGGTAGCCCCTCCTCGGGGGCAAGCCGAACCACCTGCTGGTGGAGAGGCTCCCCTCATTGGAGGTGCTGCCCACCAACCGGTAGAGGAACCTAAAGTTGCTGCTGTGCCCGTTGAGCCAAGAAGGGCAAGGATCCCTGACCCTAATGAGGATTTTCTGATCGAAGAGGAGGTGGAAGAGATAGCAGCCCATCAAGCCGTGAGGGTTCAAGCACCCAGGGGTGAAGATGAAGCTATGAGGGGTATGAGGCAACAAATTGAGGCAATCACTCGCCTGCTAACAGCTGGTAAGGGAATCAACCCTGAGGACAGAGATTTAGGGGATGAGGAGCTGCTGCCCCAAAGGTTTAGGATGCCTGAGCTGCCAAAGTTTGATGGGACATCGGACCCGTCCGCGCACATCAAGCAATACACCCTGGTAATGAAGGGGACAGGGCTGACTAAGAGGCAAAAAGTGGATTATTTCTGCCTTAGCCTAGCGGGTCCGGCAATAGACTGGTATCACAGCCTTGATAGGAGATCAAAAGAGGACTGGGACCTCCTGACTGACGAATTCATGAGACAATATGACTGCAGCACCAGAATGGAGGTCACTCTAAAGGACCTCGAGCTTCTTCAGCAGAAACATGACGAATCATTCCACGATTACCTCACCAGGTGGAGGAATCGGGTTATGCAAATGAAGCGTAAGCCCGACACTGCCGATCAAATCAGACTGTTCATCAGGAACTCCCGCCCCTACTTGAGGGATTTGCTTAGCTTCAAAGGGCTTCGGGATTGGGAGTCGCTCAAAGACATTGCTGTAGAAGCCGAGGCAGCCTACCTGGCAAAGAAGGCAAGCCAAAATAACTTTGCTGGGAGGAACTTTGGGAACCAGTCAGGCTACAAGTCAGGAGGAGTTAGAAGCAGTAATGGTAAAAATGGTAAGACAGCTGAGGTCTCAGCCACTGGAATAGGACAAGGTCAGAGGTACTACTCTAACTTAGGCCGCTCTCTATCTTGGGTACTGGAGAGGTTGACCAAGGAAGGTAAGCTGAGACCGCTAACACCTAGGCCAACTGCTACTCAAGGGCAGCCGGGACATAGGGATGACCAGTTCTGCGCCTTTCATCAGCACACCGGGCACCTGACGGATTATTGCCGAACTTTAAAGAACAGGATCCAAGATCTTATCGACACCAAGCAGATCACGGACCCCGAGAAGAGAGAAAAGAAGAAGGCAGGATGCAATGCTGTCCCTCCACCAGAGATGTGATCGGGTCAATCCATTTGAGCGGCACGTTCCTCCAAAGCTGCAAGCAGAAGATTATGTTTTTTTTTATGTTTATTGCTTTTCAATTTCAGAACTCTTTCAAGACAATTTGGTTATTATAATATGTTGAACAATTTCTGTTTGTTTATGTGATATTTCTTTGATTTCATTTCTCATGATCACGATGCATCCATTCATTTTGACATTAACCCAATTAATACGACTCCATCTAGTCTCGAAACTTTGGGGAATCCAAATAAAATCTTGATAGCATCTGTTATGACTCCTGAAGTGAGATAAAAGCTTGAGATATAATAATAAAAAAAAAGAAGCCTTTGCCCGGATCTGGTGTGACATGCTGAAAATTGATAAGGAAGTTCTTGAGATCAGTACTACTTTCGCCTGCCAGCATGATGACGAACCGAATTTTGAAAGCCACTTCTTCGCATCCACAACATCCAAGTTGCATATGGTGCCGCTGAATAAAATCAAACTTCAAGAGCTACACCAGGAGTTAGACAAATAAAACTCAAAACCATCATGAGAAATATATGACCCATCAGAACCAAACCGTATGACCCTCTTCTTCATGACTACTTGAAATGTGCACCCTCAAAACCAATTATGACTGACCCTTAACTATCCGAAACCCTCATTGCCAAATTTCTTACCAAAATTTAATATCCGACCAAATTGAACAATAATGGTCCCAGTGGTTGAGATGAAAAGTGCACGTATGTGTAAACTTCAGGATTCGAACAAAGTTTGCTAAAAGAAAATTGGGGTGCAAAAAAAAAAAAATTGAAGAAAAGAAAAGAAAAAAAATTTAGAAGAGAAGAAAAGAAAAGAAAATATTTTAAAAGAAAAGAAAAGAAAAAATTTAATAAAAAAAAAGAGAGAAGAAAAGAGAGAATTGATCAGGGGACAAGGGAATGCTATTTGGGGGCAAGTTCTGTTCAAATCCCGTTGATCTACACATGCCTGCACATCGTCATTCTTCTTAGCTACTGAAAAGGACCTAAAAGGCTAATGCACAAACCATCCATCAAATCCCAGCCATTGAAAGCCATTTTGGAGCTTAAACCACCAAAACCGATAAAAGTACCCCAGATCATTCAAGCCCAACTTGTCACCCTATCTCAGCCATTGAAAGGCCATCCCAAGGTTTGAACCGCCAAAGCCAATAAAAGCCAAGCATGAAACTTCACATTCAAGCCTCAAATAAGGAACCCATCAACTCAACCAGTCTGCACAAGCGCTAAGACCAAAACTTTGATACTAAGAAGAATCACTCTCAGAAGCAGCAGTCTCTCCGGCTAACAAAGATGAAAGCAAATTCAACCAATATTGACGAACTGAAAGAGGGTCCATGGCAAAGGCTAAAAAAAAAAAAAAAAAAAAAAAGAGAAAATATTCAATCAAGAAAACCCGCGAGGGCTGATTGATAACAGGAGTTTGATGCTCTCAAGATCTATCCCGAGATTAGATGATGTCTCATATTTTTCGAGTTAATGCCAAATAGTGATCATGTGATATGAAATCAGATTGAAATATATGCATTTATGCAAAGATGTATTGCTATAACCAGGGCAGTTCATCTTGCACACTCAAAGTTGTCTGAGTCCAATATAAAGCCAGCACACTGTTACTATCTA
Organism: Excoecaria cochinchinensis; assembly: GCA_947683425.1. NCBI lineage: Eukaryota > Viridiplantae > Streptophyta > Magnoliopsida > Malpighiales > Euphorbiaceae > Excoecaria > Excoecaria cochinchinensis. The sequence continues at coordinate 1,639,685 of CANTUQ010000153.1, read as the reverse complement.
CCCTCCGACGCTCTCGCCACTTAGGCACTTCAGTCAACTCATCTTGCTATCCACTGATAAGCCAACCCTACAACACCTTCCCGATAAAGAACCAAGCTCATACAACCAAAATCTGAGACATAAGCACATGCCAATCATACCCGAAAGATCTTTCGCAACAACTCCAACTTCTCTCACACTAAAAAAAAAAAAAAGGCCGTTAGAGATGAAAACCGTGACTGGCACTCTAAGCAAAAGTTAGGCCGAAGGGCAGGGTGAAAACCTGGCGACAGGCAGTCTGCCCTACAAAAAATAAAATAAATAAAAGCCGCTGGATTGGGTTGGGTCCATTCCAGGCAAAAAATAAGGCACAGGGTTATGTGAAAATCCGACAAGGACGCATCTCCCGCTAAGAAAAGCTAGTGTGAAAATCCACGAGGGACGCACTACCTTCAAATAATGACTACAGGTACTAGAGGAGAACCTCATAATCCCCTAGAGGCACAAAATTCAAAAGCAATTTCAGAGGGCATCAAGCCAACCGCGACGGATAACCAAACCAGCTGACGCCCCCGATTCCACTCGGATGAACTCTATTCCTGCATTGCTGCATGACACATACATCTCACGTGCATGCTCACTATTTATGCCTGCATATTTGTCTTCTAAATTTTACAGGAAGAGAGACTCAACACTAACACCCACAAAAGGCGAGCGACGACATCAATCCAACATCAGCTCAATCGTTAAATCAAAACAGACAATCAACCAAAGGGCTCATAGACAGCACCACTACTTCAAATCACAGAAGGGTTTGCACGCTGCCGGTACTACTATTCTACGGAAGGTTTGCACGACAACGGTACTACCACTTCAAAACAGTTTGCACGAGGAAGGTACTACTGCTCCACGGAGGGTTTGCACGATCTCGGTACTACTGCTTCAAAAAGGTTTGCACGCTGCCGGTACTACTATTCTACGGAAGGTTTGCACGACAACGGTACTACCACTTCAGAAGGTTTGCACGCTGCCGGTACTACTATTCTACGGAAGGTTTGCACGACAACGGTACTAACACTTCAAAACAGTTTGCACGAGGAAGGTACTACCGCTCCACGGAGGGTTTGTACGATCTCGGTACTACTGCTTCAAAGGGTTTGCACGCTGCCGATACTACCATTCTACGGAAGGTTTGCACGACAACGGTACTACCACTTCAAAACAGTTTGCACGAGGAAGGTACTACTACTCCAAGGAGGGTTTGCACGATCTCGGTACTACTGCTTCAAAGGGTTTGCACGCCGCCGGTACTACCATTCTACGGAAGGTTTGCACGACAACGGTACTACCACTCCAAAAACAGTTTGCACGAGGACGGTACTACTGCTCCACGGAGGGTTTGCACGATCTCGGTACTACTGCTTCAAAGGGTTTGCACGCTGCCGGTACTACCATTCTACGGAAGGTTTGCACGACAACGGTACTACCACTTCAAAAACAGTTTGCACGAGGACGGTACTACTGCTCCACGGAGGGTTTGCACGATCTCGGTACTACTGCTTCAAAAGGTTTGCACACTGCCGGTACTAACATTCTACGGAAGGTTTGCACGACAACGGTACTACCACTTCAGAACAGTTTGCACGAGGACGGTACTACTGCTCCACGGAGAGTTTGCACGATCTCGGTACTACTGCTTTAAATCTCAGGAGGGTTTGCACGCTGTCGATACTAAGATTCTACAGAATGTTTACGCGACAACGGTACTACCACTTCAGAACAAGTTGCTCGATGACGATACTACCACTCGACGAAGGGTTTGCACGATCACGGCATTACCGCTACGGCAATAGCCAACACACCGACAACATGACGACAGCCCATCCAACAACACCCATCCAGTCTGGGAAAGCGACCGCCTCAGGTACGTGTCTCTTCCCTTCTTTTCTGAATTTTGGCTCACTTAGGCACCTAGGTTCTAAGTTCCCCAAAATTGGGGGCAACTGTAGACACCGGGTCCTGAGGCTGTCCAAGATCAGAATTACCCGATGATGAAAATGATACCGACTTACAGGCAAATGTGTCAAAAATGATGCTTCCCTTGTCGAGACCCTCGTTTTTTTTATCATAAAAAATTATTATTAATTTTAATTCCAAAAATAATATTATTGGAAAGTGTTATTTTGATAAAGCAAAAAAAAAATTAAATTAATTATTTAATTTAATTGAATTGAATTAATTGATTAATTTAATTGAAAAAGGGGAATTAAATTAGTTAATTAATTTAATTGGAAAAAAAGGAATTTAAAAGTTTTTTTTTTAATTAAATTATATATATATATATATATATACATACGTGCTTTAGCAGTGGAATAAGTGGCCAAAGTGGCCACTTATTCAATTAAGGGTCGCGTGATGGCAAAGTGGCCATCACGCGACCACTTTTTGCCTTTGGCCGAAGTGGCCGCGCGGTGGTCACTTGGCCACCACGCGACCACTTGCCACTCCGCAGGGACACCACGCGTGTCCCTCGGTGATGTCCCACGCAGGCACGCGCGGTGCCCTGCACTGCGCGCGATTGTCTGTGCCCTTCACCACGCGACCACCTGTCCAGCTCCGTTGCTTTTACCGATTTTCTGCATTTTTCAGACTATTTTTCAGTCCGTTTTTTCCGTTTTTCACCGTTTTGTGTTATTTTCGATTTACAAAATTAAAAGTTATTTTGGTCTTTCTCTTTTTTTGGCCAAGCCTGAGTTCAAATGGGGACTAGCTCTTCATTTTGAGGGACGGCAACATTTTGATTCAAGGATTTTTTTTTGGCTTTTCTCTCTAACTTCTTCTCTCCAAAAACTGGTTTCTTCCTCAAAAATTCTTCAAAAAATTCTTGAGTTTCATTTTCAAGCTTTAATCTTTTTTGCTCTAATAACATTTCATCTTGGGTTTGATTTGAGCTAGAAAAATTAATTTTCTTTGCTTATTCATCCCACCAAAAATATTTTCTTGAACTAATTTAATTAAAAACATAGATTTTTATTTTTTTGGGTGGTTATCACTGTAAATTCGACAAGGGAGACGGATCAAGACACCGCTTTCTTCAATCTATAAAATTTCTGAGGGTAAACACTTTGATCAATTTCATTTATTCATTTGTATATTATTTATTGTAGTGAATATTTCTACTTCCGTTGCCATTAAAAATCATGCTTTTTATCTAATATTATTCTTTAGTTTTTGGCCACTGTTGGTATATCATTTGTGACTTTAATTTGTTCTTTGTAAATCCTTGTGCCGCCATCTCCTTTCTCTCCTATTATTATTATTATTATTATTTATATTATTATTATTATTATTATTATTATTATTATTATTATTATTATTATTATTATTATTATTTATTCGGTATTTACTTAATATTCTGTTTTCATTATTATTATTATCATTATTATTATTATTATTATTATTATTATTATTATTAACTTATTTTCTGTTTTTACATTTATTATTATTATTATTATTATTATTATTATTATTATTATTATTATTATTATTATTATTATTATTATATATTTATGTATTTTGTGTTTATTTATTAATTAATTGTTGCTATTATTATATTTATCTATTTGTTATGTATCATTTCTGTTTATTATTATTATTATTATTATTATTATTATTATTATTATTATTATATTTAGTTACTATTGTAATCTTATTAAATGTTAGTATTATTTATGTCATTATCGTTTGATACTGTTTGTGCCACTATTATTTATTTATCTATTTATTATTATTACTATTATTATTATTATTATTATTATTATTATCATCATCAATATTAATATTAGCACTGATATTTTTTTACCTTTATTATTATTATTATTATTATTATTATTATTATTAGGGTTTTTAATGTTTATATTCACTGTCATCATTATGTGTGCATCATTATTATTATTAGTATTGCTTTTTATTTGTTTTGTTATTATTATTATTATTATTATTATTATTATCATTATTATTAGCATTATATACTGGTGTTCAATATTTATTTTGTTTTTATTATATCAATTTCATTTAGAATCATTACTAATATTTTTTATTAATTTTCTGTCTGAGATTTAACTTGAGTCGGGTTATGTGAGTATCCCCGCGGCTCCCCGGATGGGTCGCAACGCGCGGAGGGTCACATCGGTTCGGTGAGATCTCTCTAATTCTCTATCTTTTTGTTGTGTTTATTTGTAAATATTTATTTTATTTATGCGCGCATGCGATCAAAAGTCACAAAAATACTTTTATAATTAAATCAGGATTTTCACTAATAAAATTGGGACCAATGTCCCTTGTTTTAGCCCAACAATAAAATTATCACAATCAAAACGAAGAGTCAATTTTCAATAAAATGGGATCACTCATCCCGATTTTCTTCCAAACAACCAAAGCGACTCTTCGAACCTTCTTCAAGTAAACGCGAGGAATCAACGTTCCTAAACCTTAGAATAGGCGCGAAGGAACCAACGTTCTTGAAATAATGTCCCGATTTATGCATGTATTTTATTTTGATCTTGTGTGAGTGTTTAAATTTATGTACATTATTTTCCTTTGGGCCCTTGTAATTAATTTTTTGGGGCAACTTTATTTATCTTTTGGGGATTGTATTCCGTCCCACTTACATCTTTAATCTCCTTTTAATGGGGTTGTATTCTGCCCCTATTTCTATTGTAATTGCGTGCTTGCGTGTTTATCGCTTTCATTTACTGTTTTATTTATTGCTTTCCTTTATCGCTTTTTGAGTGCTTGCAATGCGCTATTTAATTTAAAATGCATCGATCGCGTGAGATGAGAGGTATAATTTTAAGAAGTTAAGAACCCATTTATAATTAACCAAGGCATAAATAAGAGGGAAGTCCCGGATACCGTATCTCTGGTTTAGACCAATAGAGGTGAGAAACCTTTTCCCAATTTCACGCAAATTGGGTGGCGACTCCAAATACCTCAAAGGTGCCTTTAGGCGTCAATAGGCTAGGTTGTTCTCCCCAATGTTCTATTGGGAGGAATACACCGATGATGTCTCATGGCGCCCATGATCGAAAGACGCGAACTTCATACCTCGAATCCTAAAGCGGATTCAAAGAGAGGGCCCTTGCTGGGTTTTCGGGTTCGGCGCGCGTCACACACACACACACTTGGAAACTTAATTGTATTTTCTTGCTTTGCATATAGGATTTCTTTTAAGTGGAGCTTACTGAATGTTGTCTATTTATTTTTGAACTTCTGAATTCTTGGTTGAAATTTGAGAAAGTCGAATTAGAGGATTATTCATTTTTGCTCGAGGGCGAGCAAAAGCTAAGTGCAGGGTTATTGATAAGTTTAATTTCTTGTTATGTTTTGTATTGTTTTTAAGTGTTTTCAGTCTTTTAGTTGTTGTTTAAGTTTAATTTTGCTTAAATAATTATTGGATCCTTATGCACATTATATTAGTGAATTTTTTGGTTATTTTTGCAGAAAAAGTGTGTTTTACAATGTGATCAAGGAATTCTTGACCACTGTGTGATCAAAATGGAGGAAAGCATGTGTACAACATTTTACACGGTGGTCAGAAATTCCTGACCACCATGTGATCAAAGATATCCAGAATTTTAAGGATGTTTACACGGTGGTCAAAAATCCTTGACCACCGTGTGAATTACAAAATTTTTGAAGATTTCAATCCATAATAGATTTACACGGTTGTCAGAATTTCCACACAATGGTGAGAAAATCTTGACTACCGTGTAATCTGCCAAATATTGAATCCTGCAGTTCGGGATTTTCAGGGATTTGGATTTATTTTCTTTTTAGATTTGATTTTTCGTCATTTTCTTCAGGGAATTCAAATTGAAACACTATTAATTTATAGTTCTAAATAGTTTCTAGGGATAATTCAATAAAAAATAGTGACATAATTGATTTTTGAAGGGAGAAAAACTTTATATGTTTTGGGTTTAATATTGAAGAGTAGTTGGAACTTTGCAAGATTTTCAGATTTCAAAAGATGTTTTTGAGTATTTTAGATTCCATTTCGCTTATTTTATTATTTTCATCAATGTTTGAATTTTATTTGAAATAATGATCTAAATGAATCTATTTGATGATTATATCATGTCTATGCTCTGTTCTTCTAAGATTTGCATCTATATGTCTTGTTATCTCCGAAATGGGAGCTTAATTTATAATTTATAATTTTATTAGGTTCAGAATTGAGAGAAATAGATGGGTTTTTTAGATCTCCGGAATGGGAGCTATCTTAGATCTAGAATTTGGTAATCCGCACTTAAGCTAATCAATAGGCTGGCTCCGGAATAGAAGGTTTGTTGATTAAAATAGTTGTCTCCGGAATGGGAGTTTGCATTTAGATGGTGTAGACACCAGGTCCCGAGTCCGGCATAAAATGAAAATGGTGATTTTTTGATCCTTGATTATTCCCTCCAAAAAAAATGGAAAAAAATAATATATAATAAATATGTGTGTGAAATTAAAAATTAATTAGTTAATGTAGTTAGTTACTTGAGTAATTAATATTATTGTGTGATTAAAGTGCATGTATAATTAAAGTTTAAAGTGTATAATTAATTAGATAACATATAAATATATATGATAATTGATTAATTATTGTAATGTTTAATTAATTAATGAATTAATGTGTATGTTTAATTAATTAATGTGTGTGTTATTTGAATTAAGTGAGATTAATTAAAAAGAAGAAAAGGAGGGAATTAATGAGGAAATTACTTGGATGACCCTAAGGAATAAGATGAGGAAATTAGAGGGGGCTCGGCAGATCAAGAAAGGGAGAGCAAAAGAAAAAGAAAGGGAAAGAAAAGAAAGGAAAAAGAAAAGAAAGAGAGAGCAAGAAGAGGAGGGCTCTCAGCTGGGCAAAGAACACAGAAAAAAAGAGAAAGAAAAAGAAAGAGAAAGAAAAAGAAAGAAAAGAGGAGAGAGCAAGAACAGTGGTGACCGGCCATAGAAAAGCCAAGAAAGAAAAGGAAAATAAATAGAAAAGAGAGAGCAAGAAATCCAAGAACAAAAGACAAGGGAGACCAAATCAAAGGAAAATAAAAGAGAAAGAAAAAGTAAAGCAAACCAGAGGAGACCCAGGCCAAACCAAACGCAGGCGCCGGAGAGAAGAAGAGAAAGAAGAAAAGAGAGGGGAAGGAGGCGTTGCCTCCGCCGGCCAGCCACGGCCGCCGATCGCTACACGCGCCCCACCACCGGGCAGAGGAGACCGAGACGCACAGGCCGGCATCAACCAGCCACCGCCACTCGCCGGAAAAAGCCAGATCGGCGAGAGAGTGGCAGCGGCTTCGCACGCGTTTTCCGGCTAATCGGCGCCGTCTTCCGGCGCGTGGACACCGCCGGTGAGACCCTGTGACGACGATCTACACTGCGACGGTGGAGGTGTAGGCCACTGCCTCTCCGGCGACCGGTAAGCCTCTTTTCCTCTTTTTACTTATTTTTTATTATTATTAATATTATTATTATTATTATTATTATAATATTATTATATTTATTTATTGTTCTGTTTTAATATTATTTTATTATTTATTATTGTTATTTTTATATTTATTTAATTATTATTATTATTATTATTATTGAGTTCTATGGTTATTTAATTTTATTGATTTGTGATTATTATTTAATTTTATGTATTATTATTATTATCATTATTGATTATTGTTAGAATTTAGTTATTTATTTATGTATTCATTTATTTATTTATTTAGAAATATGTAATTATTATTTTATTTTATGTATTTGTGGTATGTAATAATAAAATGATTTTCGACCACTCTTAAAAAGAACCACCACACAAATGTTTTCTACTAAAAAGAATGTTTGCTAAATAGAACTGGACCAATGTCCTATTTTACTCAATAAAGCCATCACATAAAAATCGTTTTCCATAATGAACACATGCGGGGACCAAAGTCCTCAAAATAAATGAATAACCCGTTTTATGCATGTATAGCACATTTATAAATGGGAGTTGTATTCCGCTCCTAGTATTATTGTAATTTATTTGATTTAATGCCTTATTCTTTTATTCATTTATTTATCTATTGTTTTAAATACGTGAATAAAATGCGCCTTTCAATTCAATTGCATCGTGTGGAGAGAGAGCGAATCAATGTTAATTAAAATTTAATCATAAAATATTCGAGGTAGAAATAGATGAGAAATCCCGGACCCAACTCTGGTCTTTGGGCTCAAAGAGGCTAGAGGTCTACCCTCCAAGACACCTTTTTGTGCCACGAGACTTTAGCGCTAATCCTAGGCTCCTTAGGGCGAGAGTTTTTACCTTCCATGACCCCTCTGGCTGGCCCAAAATGGATACAACGCGCAGTCTTAGGCTCTCCGAGGCGAGAGTAACTTTCCCAATGTTCTATTGGGTGGCGACTCTATGAAACCTCCTTGTTGCCCAACATAGACGCACTTGCGATTTATTGCAAGCTATTAACGGACCCACAATTGCCCGATCGCCCTAGAGCGGGCGGTCAGAGGGGCGACCGCGGGGATCCGGCGCGCGTCACAGATGGGTAGTCCACTGCATGAATATGTTATGTTATGAGAGTTTAATGCATGGTAATGTGGGGAGGATAGAATTTCCTTAGCAAGGCTTTTATATAATTTGAATTTTCACCTAGTTATCTTACTTCAATTCTGAGTTTTGCCATTTTTTATTAAGATTTTAATCTCTTTCTGATTTTGATTAGTTAATTCTTTAGTTTGAAATTTAATTTTAATTGGTAATTAGTTAATTAAGCCAAAAACTCAACAAATATTTGGAATTCTTTAGCATAAACTTTAACAATCTTGATCTCAAATTTCCCTTTCCCTTGGTTGCGATAATTTGCGGGTCATAATTTTGCTCGCTATACTATTTATCGATTCAGTATACTTGCTGAACACTGATCACTTCCTATACCAATGTTTAACATAGTTTTCTGGTTCTTAACCAAAATGGTACATTGAACATATTGCATGTGCACATGGAATTCCTTTAATCAACTATGATCTATATATGCAAGTTATTTTCCTCAAGTTAACAAATAATATGAATATAAACTCCATTAATTACTTCAAATCCAATGTCACTATTCCAAGTCAGCCTACATTTCCTAGAGTATGTGATATTTTCAACCTTACCATAGGTGAAATATCAGATATCCAAGTTTCAGCAAATCTTCTCATTTCAACATGCCTATTCATAAGTTTATGCCTAATCTCCTCTAACATGCTAATAGTAAACCTATGCCTAGGACCTACTGTAAACACTGGTTCCTGAGGTGGCAAATAAAAAATAATAATAAAAATAAAATATATATATATAAATAAAAAGAAAAAAATAATAATAAAATGAAATAAAATGAAGAGGAAATGAGGGAGGTTGGCATTTTTGAGAGAAAAGGGTTGGACCAAAAAAGAAGAAAAAAGGCAAGGAAAAACCAAAAAAGAACGACGTAATAAAGAGACCAAAAAGTAAAAGAGAGGGAGGCGACGCCGGCCACCTTTGGCGGCGGACACACCACGCGAGGCTGGGAGGGGTGCGAGACGCTGCTTCTGCCACCAACTAGCCATCCAGTGGCAAAGAGATCAGAGAAAGTGAAAGTGCTACTGTCTAGCACCATTTTCGGCGAGCCACTGCGAAAGACCACCTCATGCACGACACCGAATGACAGGGGAGAACTAGACGAGTCCTCCGTTGGCCACTGACTGCCCCCACTCGCCTACGAGACGCTGATCGGGGAAGAGAAAGGCGCCACTATTTGGTGCCATTTTTGGCAAGCCACCATGTTGAACGGGGTCATAACCAGCGGCAGAGAGCTCCTAGTGATGAGACAATCATTTCGGTACCAACCGATCATCACCACTTACCGGTGGCAAGGAGATCGAAGGAGGTAAAACCGCGAGCTTTCGGTGTAGTTTTCGGCCAAACAACGCCTCCTTTAGGCGAGTGACCACCGGCGGAAGGCCCCTAGCGATTCGATCTACATTTTGACGATGGTGGTGTTGTCGACGGCGGAGCTCCGGCGAGACTACGACAAGGAAATCCGGTAAGTGCTTTTTCTTTTATTTATTATTATTTTTATTATTAATATTATTATGATTATTATTATTGTTATTATTGTTGTGTGACTATAATAATAATAATAATAATAATTATTATTATTATTATTATTATTATTATTATTATTATTATTATTGTTGTTGTTGTTGTTGTTGTTGTTGTTGATGTTGTTGTTGTTGTTGTCGTCGTCTTTGTTGTTATTGTTGGATATTATTATTGTTATTATTATTATAATTATGTCATTTATGTCTTATATTTGTTAATTCGTTAATTCTGTCAGTTTATTCTATTTCTATTGATCAATTATTTTTCCAATTTATTTGATTCAATTATTTATTCATTTATCATTTTGTTTTATTTAATCCAGTACTGACCAATATCGTTTTCTGTTATGACTGTGACCGCGACTGCGAGGAGCATGCGGTTTGTCTTTGGGCTAGGCGAAGCATAGTTGAGGTGAATAGTTAGGATTTATTTACTTTTCCTTTATTTGGGGCATGTATAATTATTATTTTATTTTCTTTTATTTCCTTTGAGGTATGTAATAATAAAAGTTTTTCGACTGCATTAAAAAGAATCACCACACAAAATGTTTCTACTAAAATTGGATATTTGTTAATAAAATTGGACCAATATCCTGGTTTTCACCATAAAACTCACACTTGAGTTAATGACCTTTCCTCATAAGATCATATTTTTATAATAATTGCATTTGAGAACCAATGTTCCTATCTAAACAAATACCCCTATTTATGTATATATTTCATTTCCTCTTTGTTATAGACTTTGTATTTGTTTTTCGAGACAATTGTAATTTTATTTATCGTTTTATTTATTGCTTTTCTATATGCTTGTAATGCATTTTAATTTACTTGCGTGAATCATATGAGAAGAGAGATAAAATAATTAACTTTAAAATCCAGTCATATAACATTAACCAAAGGTATCAATAAGAGTGAGGTCCCGAACTCTCTCTAGTTTTGGCCTCATAAGGTTAGAACTCATTTTCCAATATTTTATTGGGTGGTGACTCCGTGATACTTATCTTGTTTTGTCTAATAGATGCCTTCGTAGGTTGATCGCCAATAATGGAATAGGGGTGATTCCCTGTCCATTGGGAAGCGACCAGCTTTCACGAATTTAATGAACCTCCATCCAGTCTCGAGTCCTAAAAGCGGACTTTCGAGAGCAATTTGGATGCCGACCGGGGTTCGCGTGCATCATAATAGTGACTCCACTGGGGACCCATGAGATTTTGCTCCGAAAGTATTTTTGGTTAATACAATATAAATGGGTTTAAGATTAAGAAATTTTATCTTTCTTCGAAAAATTGCATTGCATTCATGCTAGGGCCTTAGAATTAAGTTAGGTGTTCCTTTTGTAACCCTGGTGTGTTCTCGAAAATACAACTCTATATTCACTCAATGTAAGGAAGTAGTTAAGGATAATCACCAGCTCAAGCCTCATGCTATTTGGTAGATCAAATGATGATCCGATCGGTTGTTATGCTCGTGATAAGCTAGACCCATTGGCAGGGATCATGCTTGGATAGCCATAAAGATATATCACTAGATCGAAAGTCCATGTAACGACATAGATACTTCCACTAAGGGGCATGCGCCATAATACATTACTTGTGAAGTGGGCTTTTATGTATTCAATAAGTCAAAATGAGTTTAGATATTTGCTCATTAAAGGCTTTCATGCCTCGCTGGGCATATTTTAGTTTATTTGGATTATTTAAATGCGTAATAGCCAAAAATTCATCTGCATGCACTTTCAATAAAGAGCGATTGTGATGCCGGCTTTTTACAGCGCACCATACGTGTCCATTGGGTTTTCCGTTAACCCTTTGGATAAACCCTCCTATGAAAGAGACTACACAACCTCCTGTGTGGGAGAAATACGGTTGAGAGGATTTTCTTTTCTCTTGTATGTGTTTATTTGTGCTACTCACACATTTTTCATGCAGGGAAGATTTAATTAATTTTGAAACAACAATAGTAAATAAAGCATATACATATTTCTTATGTATAATTCTTTCTCTACAATTAATAATAAAACATGTGCATCTTATTTGTAAAATTTCTTGTATCATAATATGTGAATATTAGTGTAAGACTGTCATTCCTGTACATAGCGAGGCATGTCCCAACATGTTTATATTAACATACATTACGACATAAACATATGCTTGTCATGCATGTACATAGCGATGTGTATCGCAATATATACATACTAGCATACATCAGAACATCCATAGCATCCATCATGCACCATAATTAGTAAATACAAATATATATTACAGAAGGTACATATTGACATACATCATAAAACGCATAGACAAACTTCCACCATAATATGTACATAAAAAATATACAAAAAAAAAATTATAAAATTATAAAAATAATACATTCATCATGTGTCATAACACATACATATTGACATACATCCTATTATACGCACATTTCATACACATCATGTGTTGGAGCATGTACATATCGCCGCATATCATAGCATGTATATATGAGCATACATTACCAACCCATTTGTTACACACACTGTCGCACACGGCAGGCACCTTGCACATTTCACATTGTATGCCATACCGTGCATATGCATTGTCATGCATAGGTTATGCCATGTACATATGAGTCCCACATCATGTATGTCATTCATTATATATACCATGCCACGATCTATATATGTATATCATGTGCATACACATACATTATATATGCCATTTGTTACCTGCGGTCACTATCATACCATGTCTTACATCGCATACATATACCGTTCACTATATACACTCATTCTTATACTGTGTTCCATGTTATGTGCATTACTTGCATACATTTTGTACTTCCATGTATGTGATTTTCACCATACTTTACAACTCATTAATACACATTATCGTGCCAAATCTTATTCATCTTACATCACATACGTACCCCCATCATGTCTAAGTCATGCCGTGTGCACATGCACCATACATCATGAATATTCATTATTATGTTGTGCCATATTTTGTACTTATGCCTGCATTATACGTTGCTTGCATGTACGCTGCGAATTTATGTAACATCATTTATCATACAGTGTTTACACACCACTCATAATTTTGTGTATCTGTTTCACGCACAAATGTCTTTGCAATATTTCATGTACTTATTTCTATACAATATGTTTTCACACATGTTTCACATACATAATTCCTTATGCGCCTTACTAATATACATTATACTATTGCATGCATCTTTCCCCGTATATGATTTTTAGCACATAGTTTGCACATATTTTACAAATAATTTTTTGTATGCCCATACAATTCTTATATATATAAATTTTAATAGCGAAAAAATTTTTGTGTCAAGTTGTACCCAAAATTTTTACATGATTGTACTTTATTAAGCTACCATTAATTCAAAGTTTGACTTTGCCTAAGTAGTTCTCAACTATGAATGGTTTTGATCTCAACTCTAGAAATCTGTATTTCATTCCATTTTGAATTAAGCAAAGGATAAATATGTTTGGTCTCTGATTGCTGGATCACATGAAAACTTTGATTATACCATGTAATTTCTAAGCTCAGTGCACTTTTGGCCCGTTTTGAAAACAAACTGAAAAAAAAAACTAATTGCAATTAGGGGATTGGATGAAAACTCACTAAGAGCACGAACCTTTCTGATTACCAGTCAAAGCGACCCTCAAATAAGACAGAGCCTAGAAAATGATTTAGGCAGCCATTTCTTTGTATAGCTCTCTAAATGACTGTTTTCTACCCTTATTTCGCAATCGCTTGCTAGCCCGTTGAACCTTTATTTTGGTACGCTAAATGTATATCGGTTTTATTATTGCACATGTTAAAACTACCCTTTGCCTAAAATAATTTTTTTTCTCCCCTTAGAAGAATGACCACTCTAGTAAGGATGGGTTTACACTTTAGGGATAGAAAAAAGGAGGAGGTTCAATCCTTAACAATTCTTTAGACTATCAAAAATCATCCTGATAAGGATGGGTTTACACTTCAGGAAAAAGGTTTAATCTGTGACAACTCTTTGCATAGTTAGAGATATAAGCTTGAAAAAAAAAAAGGAAAGGAAAAGAAAAAGAAGAAAAAAAATAGAAGTAGAGCTCAAAATAGTAGCCCTTAATAAGTTTCAATGGTTATATTTTCAACTTAATTGCTATTTTGAGCTTGAGGAGCTAAAGTATTACAAAGCCCAAATTCAAGAATACCTTGACAGTATGTAATTGGGCTGGGAATGGTCCTCCTTTTAGTTAAGTAAATGTTACGGTCATTTTTCTCTAGCAACCTAATCCTTCTTTGGTAGCCATCTACTTAAGCCTAACGTTACAACCGAAGTAAAACCTCTTGATTCTTGGTTCGGTGTTATCTAATTAGCAAAGATGACCTTCTAATAAGATTTAGTACGTATGAAGAGGCATATGGTGTTTCTTGAACTTCAAATGGGAAACTACCGGTGCATTTATGCATTCGAGTTGAGTCTTATCTCCAACATTGCATCTAGAATTTGCTTTCAAAAGGCGAAAAATTCAATTTTGGCCAATCACACACGCACAGAGATTGCATGGTATGCCATGTATTTACGTGTTGGTTTAGTAAACCTTAATATTTACATGTTTATCTTCTTGCTCTTCATTGGGAATGAATCCTTAATTCTTTTCGCTGAGATTGAATCAGTTAAGAATGTGGTCCATTCAATTCGTTCAAGGGCAAGTAGAAACTTAAGCTTGGGGTACCTAATAGTTTGCAATCATTTCACAACCTTGGGGTATTTCTTATCATTAGTCACGCAAGTGATACTTTGCATATAAACCCAACAATATTCTTTGCACATATGCTTTCTGCAAATGTTTTTACACATGATGGTAGCAAACATTCTTATAAATAGTTTAACACGTATAACTTTTGATGTACGTCTTTTTGCATAAAATCTTTAGTAAGCAGCTTTCACCATATAAGTGTCTGTAGATACTTTTGCATACATAGCTCTCTAAACTTCATTTTTTATAATCACTTATTTTCACATATTTCGTGGGCACATTCTTTGCACGTATCTCACTTGCTGATTCTTCGCATGCATTCTGCACACCTATATATATAATTTTTTTTTACATGTGTTTCACGTGAATATTTATCCATGTACACATCACACAGGTATGATTCTTTGTGTATATTCATACACGTAATTTTGTGCACATCACACACACCCAATTCTTTGGATAGCCTTCATGTATATAAGGACTCTCCACTTATTTCTCCCTATGATTCTTTACGTCTGTGATGATGCACAATTCTTTACTCTCGTCGCATGCATGATCATTTGCAAATATATTCGCATACATAATCCCCTTGCATATATTTCTCATGCATGATCCTTTGCATATATTTCTCATGCATGATCCTTTGCAAACATTTTATAGAATATGATTCTTTGCACACATTCCATAATCCTTTACATGTACACAAGCCATATACGTAGTATGTACATCCCGTGCACGTAGTTGTGGCATACATGTTATATACATAATTCTTTGCATGCATTTTATGTTCGTAATCCGTTGCATACACGCCACATGCATAGTACGCACTTCACATACATAATTCCTTGCAATTGTCTCATGTCACATTTCTATATATTCCGCATGTATAATCTTTTGCATATGTCTAATCCTTCATATGCATAATTCTATGCATAAATTTCACACGTGCATAACTTTGCACGTCGTTTCACACACTTATAATTTTTCGCATCATTCCATGCATACATGGTGCCCTATAAGCATACATAGTGCCCTATAGGCATCTGCACATGCATGATCCCTTGTATGTATCTCACATGCGCAATTCTCTACACATATTCCATGCATACATGCCATGCACCTAAATCGCATATTCCGTGTACATAATTTCTGTATATATGAAACGTATATGGTTTTTTAATGCATATTTCGTGTTTATCAATCACACAATCTCAACTGTGATTTCACACGTTGACAAGCCGACGTTTATCAATCACACAATCTCAACTGTGGTTTCACACGTCGATAAATCGATGTTTATCAATCACACAATCTCAACTGTGGTTTCAAACGTCAGCAAGCTGACATTTATCAACCACACCCCAACTCAATCACGTTTACCAATCCCGGTGGTTTAACACGCCGACAAGTTGGCATTAATTAATCACTAACCGTGGTTTAACACGTCAACAAACTAACGTTAACTAATTACGTTCATCATCTCCATGTGATTCTGCATGCCGATAAGTTGGTGCTAGTCACATCAGATTTCTTCAAACCATCCTTTTGAGGGCATCAATCCCATCCTTCAGGGGGCAACCGTCCTTCTGGAGGCATCGATCCCATACTTCAGGGGGCAATCGTCCTTCAGGGGGTATCGTTCCAGTCCTTTTGGGGGCAACCGTCCTTCAAGGGGCACCCATCCCGTCCTTCAAGGGGCAAATCCCAAAGTCCTCTTAAGAGGCAAATCCAGCAAAGTCCTCTTAAAAAGTCATTACAAAAGGTCAGTAAAACCCTCATAAGAGGCAAACTCAATCCAAAACCCTCTCAAGATATACCAATCAGTAAAGCCCTCCCAAGAGGCACTAACAGCAAAGCCCTCCTAAGAGGCACCAACCAGCAAAACCCTCTCAATAGGCATTAATTCAGCAAAGTCCTTTCAACAAGCGCACAACATTGGATCACTCTCTCCAGCAGCTCAACCGTCATAACATAGGGGCTGCATCAAGTACGCGTCTCTCTTATTTTCTCTGAACTTTAGCTTACCTAGATACTAGTGTGCTAGATTTTCCAAAGTTGGGAGCAACTGTAGACACTTGGTCCTGAAGTGGCAAATAAAAAATAATAATAATAATAAATATATATATATAAATAAAAAGAAAAAAAAATAATAAAATGAAGAGGAAAGGAGAGAGGCTGGCATTTTTTAGACAAAAGGGTTGGACCAAAAAAGAAGAAAACAAGAAAGGGAAAACCAGAAAAGAACAAAGAAACACAGAGACCAAAAAGGAAAAGAGAGGGAGAGGAAGAAAGACGCGATGCCAACCACCTCCAGTGGCGGACGATGCCACGCGAGGCGGCGAAAGACCCCTAGGTGCGAGACACTGCTTCCGCCACTAACCAGCCATCCCCACTTGCCGGCAGCAAGGAGATCGGGGAGAGTGAAGATGCTATTGTCCGGTGCCATTTTCGGTGAGCCACGATGATAGACCGCCGCATGCATGACACCAAACAACAGGGGAGAACCAAATGAGTCCTCTGATGGCCGCTGATCGCCCCCACTCACCGGCGAGATGCGGATCACGAAAGAGAAAGGCGCCATTTTCGGCTAGCCACGGTGTAGAACGGCATCTCGACCAGCAGCGGAGAGGTCTTGGAGGCGAGATGATCATTCCAGTACCGACTGATCGACCCCACTTATCGGCAGCAGGGAAGTTGGAGGAGGTAAAACCGCGAGCTTCCGGCATAGTTTTTGACCAAACAGCGCCTCCTTTAGTCACGTGACCACTAGCAAAAGGCCCCTGGTGATCCGGTCTACATTTTGGGGGGGTGGTGTCATCGATGGCAGAGCTCCGGCGAGACTCTGACAAGGAAATCCGGTGAGTGCTATTTCTTTTATTTATTTATTTATTATTGTTGTTGTTGTTGTTATTGTTGGATATTATTATTGTTCTTGTTATTATTATTATAATTATGTCATTTATGTCTTATATTTGTTAATTCGGTAATTCTGTCAGTTTATTCTATTTGTATTAATCAATTATTTTTCCAATTTATTTGATTCAATTATTTATTCATTTATCACTTTGTTTAATTTAATCCATTATTGACCAATATCGTTTTGTGTCATGACTGCGACCGAGACCGGGAGGAGCATGTGGTTCGTCTTTGGGTTAGGCAAAGCATGGTCGAGGTGAATAGTTAGGATTTATTTACTTTTCTTTTATTTGGGGTATGTATAATTATTATTTCATTTTCTTTTATTTCCTTTGAGGTATGTAATAATAAAGGTTTTTCGACTGCATTAAAAAGAACCACTACACAAAATATTTCTACTAAAATTGGATATTTGTTAATAAAACTGGACCAATATCCTGGTTTATTTAATTCCACTGCATATCATTTGATTTAATTTCGCTGCATATCATTTGATTTTGATGCATAAAACCCAACACATCCTCTATATCCTCCTCACTATTTAAACTGCCTTTAGCCTCTGCTTCTCCAACCTCAGGTTATGTAACCTTTGGTTCTCCAACTTCTATAAATTCAAACTCTAGTGGTTCATCTTCTGCTACTGAAGCATTTGGTTGTGCAGTGTTTACTGCCACTATAGACTCCTCATGCCCACTATTTATATTACAGCAACAAAAGCAATTGTCCTAGACCCAACACCATTTACTATATTATATTGAATATGTAAAACTTCTTAATTTATTATTTGGTTTTGGACCACATGATGCATATAAATATCCAACTCATCACCATTCTTTAAGTCTCTGACTAAGTCCGAAAACTCAAAATCATTTTTTAGCATAATAAACTCCTTTGTAACTGGGTCTTGGTGATAGAATCCAACAACCTCTACATACCCCATTTCCCTCGAATGCCAAGCCAACTCAACTAAAGAAAAGTGGTTTTGTTAATAATCCATGGTTCCTCTTTATCCTCCCCTACATACCTAAGTATCCTTTCATTTACAAAGCTCCCCCCATAGTGAAATAAAACCTGTATATAACAATACCCCATTAAAATTTACTGTCAAAGAATAAACAACAGTATATCAAAATCGTACTCCAATTTCAATTTATTGTCTTAAAAAAGAGTAAAGCAAATTCATACCATACTTCATGTTACCTTCAACATAAAAAAGTATGAAAGGCAACTATTTACAGAAGAATTTTTTGCATCATAACAAATGCCCTAATTTCTACACATAAATCTTGAAAATACCACTACAAAAGACAAAACAATTTAAGCACAAAACATAATTTTTTCTTATCTCCTGTTGGTGCGTTCTGGTATATATCTTGATTCTACAAGTTGTTCTTCACTCCCCTTTCACAAACAACAATCTGCGATCTCGAATCTTCCAAGTTTTGAATCCTTAATCACCTTTTTGCTTCCTTAAATTTCTAATGTCGATTTCTATTTAAATTTATTGATGATAGTTTGCAACACTAAAAATCAAAAGAGGAGAAGATACAGTGGTGAATGCAATTTCTTGGATTTTTTCTTATTCAGATTTGATTATGTTTCTTCCCCTTTTTTTGCTTGTTAAAACAAGAAAAACACGATAATTAGATTGTCTTGCCTGAGCAAATTTTTTTGATTGCATGAAAGACACATGACAACATTCTATTGGGTATACTGCCACATCAATACATTTGATATACACGTTCCGTTGTTTCTATATGTTTCCTTCTATAATGGTTTAAATATATGTGATTTTCTGAGTTCAAGTGTTTATTATATCATTTACTTAGTTGAAATGTCTAAATGAAAAACAATGCCAAGTTGGAGTGTTAAATTTTGTATTTGACCTT
The DNA here is from genome assembly GCA_947683425.1 of Excoecaria cochinchinensis. NCBI lineage: Eukaryota > Viridiplantae > Streptophyta > Magnoliopsida > Malpighiales > Euphorbiaceae > Excoecaria > Excoecaria cochinchinensis. The sequence continues at coordinate 1,620,008 of CANTUQ010000153.1, read as the reverse complement.
TTTTTTATATTTGGTGGATCCTATAGTCATTTAAATTAACCTCACACAAGATTAAAAGACTATGCATTTGAATTCCTCTAATTTCATTTAAATTGGATCTAATGTGAATGATATGAAAAGTATATAATTCAATGTTAATCTTTGAAAGGATAGGAACCTAATGTACAAAAACGTTAAAGTTCAGTGACTCCATAATGCAACTATCCAAAAAAAAGTAATAATAATATAAAGGAAAAACACGTCTTGGGGTTATTGGACTTTAACATTTTTCTACATTAAATTCATGTACTTTCAAAAGTTGATATTAGTTCCCTGTACTTTCTGTATCACTCATATTAAGTCCAATTTAGATGAAATTGAAACATAAACTCTATTAATCTCACATAAGATCAAATTAAAATGACCATAGGACTCACCAAGACATAAAAATTAAAAAAAATGTCAACTCATAACTTTTGTATGTCTAAAATAACGTGTATATTTTTCACTAGTTTTTATATTTTGGTGAGTTATACAATTATTTTAAATTAACTTCATACGAGATTATGCTTTGCTTTTCAATTTTATCACTTCCATCAAAATTTGACCTAATATAAATAATTCGAAAAATATAAAAATTTAATGTGAACTTTTAAAAATATAAAGACATAATGTATAAAAACGTTAAAGTTGATTGATTCGGTAATGAATTTTTACTAATATAAATGGGGATTTATATATAAATGCCATAGCCAAAAAAAAAAAAATCATGTTTGCACTCCCACATTTCCAACTTTCTTAAATACCATTTTTTAAAATTCTCTTTCATAATTGCCATTTCTTAAATTTCCGCTTTAAAAAATGTCCACCTTCTACTTACCAATTCCAATTTAAAAGTGTATATCATCTTAAATATATTTGATTTTCTCTCAATTTCTTTTCCATTATTCAATTTCTCCTCAAATTTATTTCTACGATCCTATAATGCTATCATTCTCTTTAGTTTCTTAAATTCATAAATTGCAAATAGTAAGTTCAAGATTTAATCCATCGGCTATTTTCCATCAGTTCCACATCGTGATTTCTTATCAGGTTTTATTTCTATTTCTTCCCCAATCCATTTTGATCATTGGTTTCTAACAATTATAAACATGCATTCTTCTTACAATTGATTTCTAATTGATATATGATGTTATGAAAAATTATTATTACTATAGCTATATTTTGTTGAAACTTTTTTTGTTTCTAATTTTCATCTAAAACTTGTTGCACAACCACTTGTTTGATGAAATGTTTATGTGAAATTAGATGTGTACTACTTTAATACAATATTTACATAAGGTGTATACAGGAGTATATATTGTATACAATGTATACATATAGGGTATACAGTGTATACATACACTACATACAATGTATAAGTGTTTACATACGGTATATACAGTTTATACAAAGTATACATACACAGAATATAGTGTATACCTATATGTTGTATATAGTGTATACAAATACGTTATATAGTGTATAAATATTATTTTTTTTAATAGTATACTGAATCATTAATAATTTACATGCCGAAAATAATGTTCTTTGATTGAAAACAACCAATGGACAATATAGCAATATTAATTCAACATAAAAAGAAACTGGAATGTGAATCAAGATTTTGAGAATTTTGAAGTGAATGGAATTTTAATTCCATCAACTTGTAACTTCCAAAAACTACTAGAAATACTATCAAAACAAATGAAGATTAATCTAGAAGATATCATATATCCAATTTTAATTTCTTTAATCAGTATTTTTTTTTTGTTGAATATTTGTTGGTTTAAATTTTTTAAAAATTTTCTCAATTTGAAGGTTGGTATACAATTATAACAGTTCCATACTATATTTTTATTTTACATATAATTTTTTAATGCAGGTAAAGCCATCCAACAGTATTCAGTTTACTGTCTATCTAACTCAAAAAACATATGTCGTGAATATTGAAGAAAGAACATGTACATGCAAATGTTCCAAATGGATGAAATGCCATGTCCACATGTACTAGCAGTAATAAGAGATAGGAACTTGGAACTTAATGCATATTAATCATCATAGTACACCAAAGATACAACGTTAGTAACTTATCAAGGAATTGTTAATCCAATTCCTAATCAAATACATGGAACATACCAATAAATGTTCAAGATGAAGTTGTCTTACCACCAAATGGAAGAGTAAAGTTTGGATGACCAAAGAAGAAGAGAATCAAAGTAACATGGAAAAATAAAAATAAAATAAAGCATGAAAAATGTGAAAAATGTGGCCACAATCGAAAAACATATAGAGATATTCCAAAAAAGAAATGATATATCATTGCCTTGAAAAAAACAAGGAAAAACGGTATTCTAGCATAAATATTTCATTCTTCATTTTAATACTATTTGTAAATTTACAATCATTTTAAAAAAACTAATACAGATTCATTATTTGAAATTGTCAAAATTTCTAATACTCATTATTGTGTATGTATACCTTATAAATTTCACTTAAAAATATTTTTCTAAGTTATTTATATGGGTATACATTGTATACATAGATTGTATATAGTATATACACAAAGGCTATAGATTGTATACATAAAAGGTATATAGTATATACATATAATGTATATAATATTTACACAAAGGGTATATGGTGTATATAGAGAACGTATATAGTGTATACACAGGGAGTATACAATGTATACACAAAAGGAGTACAGTGTATACATAGAGCGTATACACAGTGTATACGCAAAGGGTATATAATGTATACACTAAGGGAATACGATGTATATATAGAGCGTATATAGTATATATATACAAAAGATATACAATGTGTATATACAAAGTGACATAGAGTGTGTACAGTATATATACAAAGGGAATACAATGTATATATAGAGTGTATATAGTGTATACATAGAGCACATACCATGCATACACGAAGGGTATATAGTGTATACATAGACCGTATATAGTATATACACAAAGGTATATAGTGTATACATAGAGCGTATACAGTATATACAGTGTACATCTAAAGGGTATACAATGTATATATTTATGTATATAATGTATACATAAGGTATACATAAAAGGTATATAAGGTCTATACAAAAAGGGTATACAGTTATTGTGAATATAACCTGACAATTATTGTGAGTATATTAGTGTAACATAGCGATAGCAAAACAATGTTCAAAAAAATGTATAAAAAACATTAAAACATCATATTGTAAAAATAAAATATAGAAATATTATTTAAAATTATGTAAAAAGAAAAAATTACACAATCATTGTACATATTTAAATTTGCCAAAGCTAATCTACTTGAGCCTTCTTCTTATTCAATTGTCTTTCTCTCTCTCTTTTTTTTTCCTTTATTTTTTCAGTATCTATTTTAATATTTCCAATTTGTTTATTTCTTCCATAATAATATAGCAATATAGCTAATCTACTTTTATGATTCTTTGCATTAAACTTCATCTGAATTGTCTTTTATTCAATAAAATATTCAATAAAAGCAGCTACAAAAATCCCACAATCACTGACAAAAATACATACAAAAAAAATCAAAATCATAATCAATTTTATTTTAATAAATATTAATACAACACATGAATTCAAAATAAAATATATATATATATCACGGTACCTAATTTCTTGTATAGGCAGATCCTTAATATACTCGATATCAAACGGATCGTTCTCTTCTTTATTTTAAAAGGCTTCTAGTTAAGTGTCTATATCATTTCTTCCTTTATAAAATTCAATAAGGGTAAACAAAATAAGGATTTAAGACACTATATACATTCATCACTTTGTCAATTACCAAATATTTTTTTTACCCAATGCTCCTTAACAATTAATTTCTGCTAAATCAAAGTATTATTGAAAGCCAAATACTATTTCCTACTCTGGTTAAAGTTCCAAAACCACATATTCCAACTAGATGTAGGTGTTCATAAAAACAAATGAAACAACACAACACAAGCAAACAGTATCAACTCTCAAACCAAATCCTACAACTTAGTAGATCTAAAATACAAAAGAAAAGTCATACCAAAAATTGAAAAAGTAGCTCATGAACAATAAAATTACGCAGCTCCCCATATTCAGGCTTTAAGAAACTCAAACTTTCATAATAAATTACAATTTGAATCCTGAATTAATCATTTTAAAAAAATACAAGAAACCCATCTTGTAGACAAAGCACGAAACAAAACAATTAGCTACCAGATAAAAGTATTCTCAAACAAAAAGAAAACAACAGAAAAAAGTAAATTCAACAACGAAAAAAATAAAGCAATTTGTTTTAGAAAGAAGAGGAGAGCTCACTTTCTTTAGCCTTACTATGGAGTTGAGATGGTCAGGATTTTCAGAATTTGAACATGATAACTAAATAATTCTAAAAAGGAATATTGCTTAATTTGGGGTACTACCTAAATAGGAACATAAACTCCTATTCAAACGCTACTACACAACTCTATAAATACGCGAAAAATCAGGTATTCTAGACTCTTGAATTCTCTTTGAATTTCCATTCATTATTCGTCAATTACTGACTTGACCGTCGGAGTATCCATAAATCTCCACAGGTCCTTTATTGTTTCTTGCAGGTAACAGATCACGGGAATTTTCTCGATATGTTATCATTGGTGCGGTGAGCGTGGACCGACGCTCTTGGCGCTTTTTCATCGCAATTCCCTGCATCAACTATACTAAAACAAGATTGGGCTAATAGACTTAATGATTCCATTCGGTGTGAGGAGGAAAAAATGGAAAAAATGCGTCGTTTTGCTTGCTAGAAGACCCAAAGAAGATTTAGTTCAACCACCGTGAGTTGCCGCTCACCATGGCAGCAGCACCACTAGCACGTCTGAGTTTCCGGTGGCAAGACGAACAAACTGGTGCTTGTTCGCGATCATCGTTCGTTGCTAGAAAGGTAATCGGATAAGCATCGTTGCCCAGATCTTCACCGCCTATAGCATCGTTGTTTTCATATGGAGTTCAGAGTCGCCATCTGTAAACAGGAAAAATCAGGTAAAATCCCCAACTTCGAAAATCTTTCTTTTCACTGGGGCACCTATAAGCCGATTCTCCGTTACTAGCCACCGTGCGAACTTCCATCGCCGATTTGCCGGTATGTATGATGAAAGAGCATATCTTGTATTTGGGATTATATTTTTCCTGTTTTGCTCTTGCCAAGTTTGGATTTTGAGCTTTCGATTGGAAGTTTACTTGGGTTTATTGAGCAAAATCTGGATTCATTTCTCAAGATTTATACTTACATGACTACTTCAGTGCTTCTACTAAGTCGTTTTGCAGATTATATTACTGGAGTTGTGGTTGCTTCCCAGAAGAGAATCTGATTCAATAATCTTATTCGGAGTCTTCTTTATGTTTCTGGATTGATTAATCAGCTAACATCAACTCTTCTTTATGCGATTTTATTTATCAGTTCTCTGTTTTAATCCATCTAGCCCGTGTTTTCTCTATATTTTCTTTCCTCAAATCTCTTTTTCAATAATTGCAGATGATTCCCCATAGACACAGGAAAATTTTCCTCTCCTTTTCGATATCTGAAAATGGCGCCCTTTGCTTTCGAGTCACCTACTCATTCTACCCCGGAGCTTACTGAGGAAAAGCTCCAGGATGTTTTGAGGAATCTTAATACGGCCATATTCAATGAGATACATCAGTGGGTTCATGAATGAGATACATCAGTGGGGTTCGTTGATGACCTGTTGATATTTGAAGAGCTCGGCTTACATTTGAAATGTAACACATTGGTCCATCAAAAGGAACTGGGCAGAAATGTAACACAGTTAAATGTAACACATTGGTCCATGGATTATGAGAACTGAAGAAGTTGCAGAGACAATGGAGCACTGTGGTTACGTGTCTATACGAAGCTACGAAGTGTGATGAATTCCAACTATTAGACTTGTTTTGTGAGGCCCTTGATCCAGACTCAAACAATCTAACGATATCTTCACAATCTTAATTTTTGTTTATTATTTTTCAGATTTTGGTACCTTGTTTAAACTAACATTATTATCACAGTATGAAGGTACAGAAGCTAACCACGTGATTGTCGTTAGTATGTTGTTTGCTTATGCTCATCTTGGTTTGTTATTCCATGTGAAAGAGATTCAAGGCTTTTTTATGAGAAGATTGTGTTATTCTCTCACAAATGTTCAGAGCTCACTTATGGATTCATAGCTTTTGTTTCTGTTGGAGCTACACTTCTGCAAGTGTACGCCTTCAAAATGGCTCTCGGGTATGGGTTGAGGATGAGGCGACATGCTCCCAGTACTACTAGTTCTTATCTCAGCATGGTTTGGGCTTAACATTAATCTTCCACCATCCAATTGGGAAGATGCGACATTAGCTGCTCCAGCAATGTAAGAATCTCATCCCTAGTCCACTGGTTCAAAATATTTCCAACATAAACATGACAACTAGAACTAACAACAACCACAAGGTACCAAAATCTGAATTTTCATTTCTTTATATGATCATATCTTAGCCTCATTGAATATGCTGATTTTAGTCTTAAATTCATCTGGATGCCTTTCGAAATATGATCTCATTTTGAGTGGCAGAATCCAAATATATGCATATATCTACAAAATGGATTTAATTTCCACCATTATTAATTACTTTTTATCTTAAGGCTTATGAAAACATCACACGTAATGTCATCATTTAAAAAGAAATCTAGATTATTGGGGTTGCTTACTTGTCATAATTAGAACATGCACAGATAGGCACCTTGGAATTAGTAAATAATAAACCTATGCAATGTGTAAACAGCATGAAACAACCTTAACCCAAAGAATAATGTTTTTGTAACATTTGTCCTCTATCTTCTTGCAAATGTGTCACCAAATAGCTGCATCAAAATCCATCAACTCCTCAGTGACCTAATCAATTTCAAATTAAATAATTAATAATCCGTGTCTGTACGGTATTTCTCAAACACCAGTAGTGATGAATGGCCTGACATTTAACTGTGTTTAACAGCTAAGCATGTGGGCATATTAGTCATTTCGTAGAATACTTGTTCTGTTTAAACTTGTTTAACAGCTAAGCATAGTTGTGCACTTTGAGCTTTTTAAGTGAATCGATTAGATGTTCATGTGTTTTTCTTTATTTTTGGATGTCTTTTCAAAGGAGATTAGGATAAAGCAATAAGGATGTTGTGGGGTTAGAATCGGCATTTGTTAACTATTCTCTTTTTGTTTTTTCCTCATTACAATTGAAGTTATTTTTTAGCATGCTCATTGCTTTCTAGATAAAGCTTCCTTAACTTTTTTCTTTAATTAATTATAATATTTAAATAACATGCTCCCATTTTCCAAATTTTATTCATATAACCACTTAGCATTACAATATTATATGTACAAAAAATATAATTCTTTTTTTTATGTATGACGTTTTATCATTAGTTCATCAGTGAAGTTAGCAATCTTGTGTAAGGTTTAATCAATTTGTACGTTCTATCATCTATGTAAAGGCTGCAATTTTAATATTATCAATTTGCAATACTCCGTCAAACTATGATATTTGAGCCAAAATCTGACTCACTCATGTAAGTATGTTTATACGCGACTTGGTTATATTTTTCAGATATTTACTGCATCTATTATCTTCATCGCCTTGATTTTTATTATGCTTCAAATTGTCTTCGTTTAACTAACAATTTACCAAAAAAGACAAGTGGATTCTTAATTTCTATCAGCTGAATTTTTTAAAAGCTTGAAACAATACAAACAAGAACAGTAATACACCAAGGCAGCTCTTAGTCTAAATTCGAAGGGACAAGTATGCTTCAAGTTTATTACAACTCTTACGTGCATTTTTGCAAGTACATTTCTCTCTCAAGAACATTTTTATTGCACTTCTATACATATCTCTCAATTGAAGTAAATATAATTTTAGTATTTATTTTGTGAAATTCAATTTAATTCTGTTAGCTAAATTTTGGCACGTGCAATACAAATCTATTCTCAAAATAGAGAGCACAAACTTATGCAGCTAATCAATTGCCTCGCGCAAGTATTCTTACTAAATTCGCATTTTTATGCTACACATATGCTAACTTGTTCGCCCGTGAGGCAGAAGTCAAATTGAAACTTTTTGCAGGTTTGAAAATTAGCTGTCATCACATAAAATAAAATGAGTTTTCACTCAGCTTGGTTTAAAGGGGGAAGAACAAAGCAGGCAATTTTAAGCTTCTAAAAAATGCCAAAGATACAAGACATTCTATTTAAACTCTACTTCTTTTACAGCTCATGCAACCAGTAGGTAATGTAAACTCTACAACATGATGCGGATTTATTTGCTCATTCTAGATATACGCTAATCAGGTTATGCAGATTTATTCGCGCATTCTACCTACAGTGCAGTTTATTTTGAATTTGAAACTATATTACCAGTATCCTATTGCAAACCCGGCAGGTTCGCCACGAGCACTTGGTTCCGTTATTAGCTCACTCAGGCAGTTACGCCTTAAGAGCATCTATCTCATTGTTAGCTCACTCAATTAGGCAAGTTCGCCATTCGAGCATGAAGTTTCGGCATTTTCGCTATTGAGCAACCGATCAATACTACCGCCGACAGGGCGTACATTCAATACTACCGCCGACAGGGCGCACATCCAATACTACCGCCGACAGGGCGTACATTCAATACTACCGCCGACAGGGCTTACATCCTCATACTCAGCATTGCGCACATTTTTAACACTTACTCAGCTATAATGCCATCAAGAAAAATACATCTGGATACACATCGTCCAACCAAGTCCAGTCCATATCCGAACATCGCTGTTTAACAGCATTAGACAACTTCTGACTAAAAGCAAGGCACTTCTCAGCAGCTAAACCTGTTGCTCTCTTCTAGCTCGGAACACCATATTCCAAGCTCAGTTTGTTCTTTACCTAGTTCGGTCTCAGCGGCCTGGTGTTTTTTCTTTTCCTACCCGAATACTGACATAAATGTCATATACTGGAGGGGGGGACTTATGATAACTAAATAATTCTAAAAAGAAATATTGCTTAATTTGGGGTACTACCTAAATAGGAACATAAACTCCTATTCAAACGCTACTACACAACTCTATAAATACGCGAAAAATCAGGTATTCTAAACTCTTGAATTCTCTTTGAATTTCTATTCATTATTCGTCAATTACTGACTTGACAGTCGGAGTATCCATAAATCTCCACATGTCCTTTATTGTTTCTTGCAGATAACAGATCACGGGAATTTTCTCGATATGTTATCAGAACATATGAATCAAAGATTATTGAGGGTAAGTTCAAACCAATCTGTTTCAAAAACAATTGAAAATCAATTGATTAATGAAATTAGAGAGAGAAAATAATAAAAAAAAATAGAGAAAGCTTATAATCAAACGTAAACGTACTGGTAAATAGGACTTCAGTTGATCGGACGGAAGTTTTGCATGGCGGGCGGTAAAAGAAGCTCCGATGATAGTGATTTGGATGGGATAAAAGAATTGCCGGTGAGAAAGAGAAAAGGTTTGCTTTATAAATTTTTGAGAAAAAGAAAAAATGGATAGTTTTGAAATAAATGCAAGAGTATAATTAAAATGAGGTATTTTTAAAAATTAAAAATCCATTAATGAAATATTAAAACATACGTGGAGTATTCTTGAAAAAATAAATAAATAATGGGACAAAATATGTAATTCCTCATATAAATATTTGTGGATACAATTAGACATAAAAGTAGATATTCGTGGACACAAGGGAAATGAGTGAATAACGGTCGTTTTAAGCGTGCCACAGGCTCCCAGTCCCAGCCGTGAACTGAGCGGTTGAGTTAAAGTGTAATGTGGGTAGTGTGTCTGCACTCTCTTCAATCTCCATGATCACTTGCAAAGCATCAAGTTTCTTATTAGAAACTCCTTTGTGCCAAAAAACCAAGAACAGTGCTCTCCATATACTAGACGCAAGTTTCCAGCTGAGACCTTCCCATAATTATCAAAACCAACAAAATTTCTTGAAATGCTCAACTCTGCGGCGCAACAACAGGAGCAACTCCACGATTACTAGTAGTTTGCATGACGATGATGATAATACGAAGAATAAGATCGACAGAGAAGAAGAAGAAGAAAATGGAGAAAGAAAGGTTAACTGCGAAGTGGAAGTGATTTCATGGCGGGAACGAAGAATTAAGGCCCACATAATTGTCCATTCTGACCTTCAATCTCTCTGGAATGCTCTCACTGACTACGAGCGCCTCGCTGATTTCATTCCCAATCTCGTTTGTAGGTACGATTTTTTTGTTTTAATTGATGAAATAGTGTGAGAATTTTTCATATTTTATAATCTGAATTTTAATTCAAATGCAAAAATGTGGAGTTGCAACAATTTGATTTGCAGCGGGAGAATCCCTTGCCCCCATCCTGGACGGATATGGCTGGAGCAGAGAGGGTTTCAGAGGGCACTTTATTGGCATATCGAAGCTCGTGTTGTGTTGGATCTACAAGAGTTTCTTATTTCAGTAACCTTCTTGACCTTATTACATTTTGTTTTGCGCAATTAATTTTAACAGTCTTATGCAAAAATCTGCACTAAATAAGTATCATTCTCTCTCTGTCTCTACGTATATATTTATATATTCAGCATACTTGGATAATAGTTTATGCAATATTTGGTCTCTGGGGAACATTAAAAAATGACCAATGTGATAATAAGAAATAATTCCCTTTTCGTTTCTGGCAAACTTCTTGAAACCCTCAAAAACAGAAGAAAGCCATTACAAATAACATATGGACATAAACTTTACTCTATTGACAATTGTAGGCCATTATCATATGGTGGAAGAGTTCATGCCAATTAGAACTAAACAATCAAAGCTAGAATAAGGTGATTTTGGTTAGAGTAATAGAAAACAATTAGGTTTGAGGAAACCTTTGGAATTAAAATTCTTAATTTAGAAAAAAACACAATACATTAACTGGATATTGCTCATCTATCTGTCTGTCTGTCTGTCTATCTATCTATCTATCTATCTACACACACACACACACACACACACACACACACACACACACACACGTAGGACAAAACAATCTCAATTCTAGATTGAAAATTATTCCTAATTAGTTAAGTTAAATATTTACAAATAAAATCCAAAATAAAGTATGAAAATTGAAAACTATTTTTATTAATTAAGGAAATACTTTAATAAATAGGAGTCTCAATAAATAACTAAAATTAAAAATTAAAGGGAACTGGAATACTAAAAAATAAAAATCATGAACTCCTAAATTTAACTTGGATGCTTTAGCATCATATTATTGGTCTCTGACTTATAAAATGCTCATAAATCTAAATTTTCTGATGACCTTACTTGTTCGAAGGAATTTCCACGTATATATTAACTGTATAAATGGAACTTAAAGTTGATAATCTTTTGAAGCAGACAAATTGTGTAAAGATTGTCATATTGTACTTGCTACCTGCTAACATAGGCTACGTATGTAACCAAATTATGAAGATATCCACTGCGAAGGATGAAAGCAAAGAAAAGAACAAGAACATCACTTTAGACTTCTTAAGAAGGTAGTTAATAACAATATGTTTGAAACATGTTCAATTTTTTTTTTAATGTTCTCTAGATTTCTTTATCATTTTTATTATATTCGCTTATATCAATTCCTTGAGACTACTATATTGTTCAATTTATATTTATGGACCCTACCATTAGTTAGTTGTGAAAAATGAAATTTTCATCCTGCCAGAATTCGTTGCTTTAGTGAATGTTGGACCTAAATTGGATGACTAATAAGGTTTTAAGACAATTGCTTAAATCAGGTCACGGGTCTCATTGAGAAACAAAAGCTACAATTCTCAGTCTATTTTGACAGTCCTTCTCTATACTTTACATGGGTGTGTTGTGCCCTTGACATTTACCTCAGAAAATAGTTGATTGGAAGATGCCTTCATGATTCAGTTGAACTGTTACATTTAGTGGGGCAAGTATTTGGTGTTCTTCTGAAATCATGTGTTAGGCCTACCCCTTGCTTTCTAATTGCCTGCAACTTCAATAACTGGTGCATTTTGGTCTACAGTGCACATGCTCCATTCATTTCAATATCCCTTTTCTCTACTTTTCCATGATAGGGTTTTACGTTCTGATGACTACATATTCTATTAGAAACATCCTTCCCTGTCAACCGCTGATTTTTAAATGATCAATTCATGATTATGTTTAGTTATTATGATCTCCTTTTCATTCTTGATAGGAAGCTTTTGCTTGGTTAACATCTACCCAAAATTTACTTAAGTAGTGTATCTGAAGAATCTGTCTATCAAATGCTGTTGAGTATTATTCTCATCCATGCGTGTATTACTTTCATCTTAATTTCAATTTCCTAAAAAATTCCTTTGCTTTAGGCTAATAATCATGAGCTACACTTTTCAATGGTTGACGGGGACTTTAAGAAGTTTGAGGGCAAATGGTCACTAAAATCAGGGACAAGGTAGACCCAAAATTTGATATAACCTCTGAATTATGACATAATTTTACTTGGTCTTTCAAATTGTTGTAAATAATCTATTCTTGTGGGTGCTTCACGTTAATCATGTCCATGCTAGTAGTTTTCATTTTTGTATGCTACTGTTTAGGGATGTTCCTTAAGTTATTGCTTTTGTGCATGCACAATAGATGTGTGGAATAAGGACTTTTTGGTTTAGCAATTGAACAGTGCTATATATATATATATATATATATATATATATATATATATATATATATATATATATATATATATATCTTCTTGATATTATAGATATGCCTCGCCTCATGCCATGCTTGTCTAATCTAATAATTTTCTGTGTGCAATTGATAGGGTTTCTTTAACAAGTAGTTTTTTCTCGACATACTTAAGCAATGCTAATAAAATAAGACATACATTATATGTATAAATATGAACGCATAATACAGGTATTTGAGTACTTAACTTTGAAATAGCTTTCATTATAGTGGTCAACCTGTTTTTAAAATGGTAATTCCATTTTGATGCCTGTTCTTTTTTACTATACAAACATAATTCGTTTGCCTCCCAAAACGTAATGGAAAACAGCAAAACAGCTTTATCGTGTAAAATTAGTTATCATGGTCTAGAACATAGGACACAATACTTCCTTTTTTTTCCAATATCATCTATGATAGCTACATTTAGACATTCTAATTGGTCCTTTGGTTTTTCCTGACCCGATCGCAATTTTTTTCTAGGCCTGGAACAGCACTTTTATCATATGAAGTTAATGTAATTCCAAGATTGAATTTTCCAGCTATTTTCTTGGAGAGGATTATCAGTTCAGATCTTCCTGTGAATCTTGAAGCCCTGGCATGTCGTGCTGAGAGAGATTTTGGGGGTAACCATAAGGCATCAATTCCAGGAAGTGGACGTTCCGCTCCCCTATCTACTTCTGGCATAGGTTCAGATGGTGTTTTATGTGAGGACAAATTGTTGACAGAAGATTTAAAAGAGAGTCATCCCAGCTCAAACTTTTGTCCTATTTCATCATCTTCAAGTGAGTTGAATGCTAATTGGGGTGTATTTGGAAAAGCTTGCAGACTTGATAGACCTTGCATAGTGGATGAAGTTCATCTACGCCGATTCGATGGCCTATTGGTAACTAGTACACTCTAGATAACTCTTTTCTGAATTGTCTGTTTCTATGAGCCTGTCTTGTTACCTTAGTTATTGATAAAATGGTTTTTCTACTACAGGAAAATGGAGGGGTCCATCGTTGTGTCGTTGGTAGCATTACTGTAAAAGCTCCTGTCCACGAAGTCTGGAAAGTTTTGACTGCTTATGAGAGTCTTCCTGAGTAAGTCTTGAATTGCTTTTTGTTTCTCATACTTTTACTTTATCCAATAATTGTTGATTCTTCAAAAGATATGAAGCACTTGAATTTTATGTAAAGGTATTACATCTGTGAACTGGAAGCTTTTTTTCTTTTATTTTTTTCCTGTGATGCTTTCATTGCTATATTGGCTGCGAGTTTACTTGATAGTTGATATTAATGGTTTTTCAAGGATCTGCATTTTTAGGTGCTGAAAGTTAGCCATTTTGGGACTCCGTCGTAGAACAGAGATTGATTATGTGTAAATGTTACCTACGTTTCGCTTCCATATAAAAAGTGATTAAGACTGCAGTCACACTTAAAAGAAAGTTACAAGGCACACCTTTTTTTCTAACATTTAATTTTTTTGTCGTAAAAGTCTCCTTTATTATAGTCTGATCACCCATGTAAATAGTAAAATACATTAATATGATGCAGATTTGATCCTTTGTGATTAAGAAACAAATCCTATTTTCATTCTTCATAAGCTAATATTTTTCTTGAGTTTAATGATGTTGAAACAAATAATTTTGAAACTGGAAAACTATATTTTTTTCTTATTCATGATACTTATTTGTTTATTCAAAGAGATACTAAGGCAATCAATTTATAAAGCCCTATGATTATGCTACCAAATCATTCTAATTCTTAAAACTATGGTGTATATATATTACAAAATATTTAGTTTCCTATTCTAACAATATGCTGCAAAGCTAATTCTTGTCATTTTTAAATGCATATTTTATGTTTTGAAAAGCTATTTTCACTGTTAGTATTTTTTTTTTTTTTTATTTTTTCGAATACATCCATATTTCTGCATCCATCATAACAATGATACTATACAACAAGATTGTTGAACTTGCATTTTGTTCTAGAATCAGCCAGAGGTCCAAAAAACAAAAAAAAAAACAAAAGGAATAACTGCATTCCAAAAGGCTAAGAAGAAAGTTTGAGAAAAAAAGAAAAGAATTGAGAATATTTAGACATGTGGATCGTATATTAGCAAATACTTCGATACCATAGATTGAAGAAGGCTTGAAGCTGCAAAAAGTGAAGAAAGCAAGGATGTGGCGAAGCAATGAAACAATTATTCAACTATACTTTGAAGCTGTACTCATTAGTCATTAATTTGATTAACTACACATATGATGATATAGATGGGCACATTCAGATTGAAATCAAGGTTAAATTGGGTCAAATAAAAGAAAGAATGTGTGTAACAAATCTTTAACAGCCATGCCCGTAATTTATCAATTTTGTTTGTTCTTTTGCTTATATCCTAGTAGTACAAAACTTAAAAACAAACTTTATAGCTTGCCAAGTCAAACAAACTTTGTAGCTTGCCAAGTCAAGATTTTTCTTTTATAGCATATTCCAAACACAAGAATATGATTCCAGTTGATTCATTTATGAGAAATTGTTTAACTCCTTTAATTGCACTTTTCTTTTATCGCAAAAGAAATTGAACCAAACAGTCCTCTTTTTGTTTGTTGATGGCATATCAATACTTTTGCTAGTTTATAGAGTAAAGAATTCTCTTTTCTGCTGTGGACAATACCTTCCATAAAAATCTTTCTGATTTGCTATTCCTCTAACTTCCAATGATTCCCTTGTCTTCCTAGCTCTCTGGCTCCTTTTGTAGCAGAAAATGAATATTATATAATTTCATCCTTCTTATAGAGGGAAGGAAAAAGCATGATTTTTTATGATTCGTTTTTATATTGTAAATTCTAAAGTCCAAGGAATTAGTCTGAAGATTTTAGAAGTTTGATACTTGGTTTTTCTTTTCTTTTACTGTTGAGTTAATCTTGGGCCCAATTTTACATTTTTTTCTTTACTTATTTATTTATTTTGACAGGATAGTTCCTAATTTGGCCATTAGTAAGATTTTATCACGAGAAAACAACAAAGTTCGCATACTTCAGGTACAAACAAGATTTCTATTTTTTGTATTCCTATATCAATAAATCAAGTTTCATGATTACAAAGTGCTTGTAGAGATGAAATTGGATTTAGTTTTCATCTTATTGAACTAGAATTAGACAATAATTAGTCTGTATTTTATCCTAATCAATATCTATCCCTAGGCAATGACCTAGAATTGAGCATAAAATATATAAGCACTAAACTGGCAATAGAATCCTGCTTTATGACGTGCGGTGTGTCAAAGTAATTGAGATTGAGAGAATGATTCTTGCACTTTTCATTAAACTGATTGTTGTCTTTATATACAAAGTAAAAGAAGCTCACACTAAACTTGTGACTACCAAATATAGCTCATCAACCAATACAACTAAATAACTAACAATAAATTACATATGCTTAGCTGTAAACTCGGTTAATTATCCTGTGCTTGCAGCTACATTCTATACTCCCATAACTCCTTTGCTTCTGCTCGTGAGCTGGTTTCTTTATCAGTATTAGCAACCTAAATCAGCAGCATTAGGTTGCTGATGAGTTGTATCCTCCCTCTCTCAATCATGGACTGAAGCTCAAGAAAAGACGTGCATGTAGAGCCTGAAGAAATCAGCAATCTGATTATGAGAAGAGACAAGAAGTAGTTTAATAAACCCTTTCTTTGATTTTCTGCCTCACTACATGGCAGTCAATTTTTATGTACTTAGTCCTGTCATGGAAGAAGTATTATTACAAAATGAAACTGCATAAGTATTATAAAAAAATTTGCAAATCATGAAGCAAATAAACCAGCCACTGAACTTCACAAAACTGTAAGAGCCATTGCCCTATACTTAGCTTCAGAAGAAAACCTAGACACTGTGGATTGCTTCTTGGATATCCAAGAAATAAGAGAGCTGCCCAAGAACACACAATAGATTGAGACAGATTTCCTATTCAAGGGGCAAGTTGCCCAATCAGAGTCAAGAAAAGGTTGTAGATGAAGACCATTGCTAGCAGAGAAAAAAAAAATGCCTTGACCAGGAGTACCCACCTAAGAGTCCTGTGTGTCTGCTGTAAATGAAGTTTAGTAGGACAATTTAGAAACTGTGATAGTTGTTGAACAACAAAAGTAAGATCAGGCCTGGAGTGAGTTAAGTAAAGAAGTCTGCCAATTAAACTCTTATAAGATGTAACATCAGAAAGCAAAGGAGAAGTAGAGGCATCCAAGGTTTTAGAACCTGGAAGCATAGAAGTTCTGACAGGTTTTGGAGCCTGGAAAATCAATAGACTCTAGTAACTCTAAAGTGTATTTCCTCTAATGAAGACTATACCAGACCTGTTTCTTGCAATTCAAAGCTAAAAAGAATTTCAAGGGGCCAAGATCTTTAATTTCAAATTGATCATGAAGAAAAGCTTTGACCTGAAGGATCTGTGACATGTTCGAGCTGGCCAAAATCACATCATCAACACATGCTAGAAGAGCAACAAAATCAAAAGAAGTGCCTTTAGTAAATGAAGAAGGATCATTGATGCTTTGCTTGAATCCCTGAGTACTTAAAGTTGCTGTAAGCTTAGAATGCCACTGCCCGCTGGCTTGTTTAAAACCATATAAAGACTTAGCAAGTCTGCAAATAGGATGAGGAATTGAAGTAGTAAAGCCAGGGGGTAAAGTCATGTATACTTCCTCTTGGAGATCTCCATGCAGGAAGGCATTATTTATATCAAGTTGCTCTAAATGCCTTACTTGAATTGCAGAAATGGCCAACATAACTCTCAAAGTCTGTCATCTTAGCTACAGGGGAAAAAATATTGATTATGTGAACTCTTTGGCTACTAATCTAGCCTTATACCTCTCAAAGACCCATCAGCCCTATTTTTAACTTTATATACCCTTTTGCAGCCAATTGGTTCTTATATGGAGGTAAGATAGTAATCTGCCAAGTATTATTATGCTGCAAAACTTCATTTCTTGGTGGATATATTTCTTTTCACCTAGCAAGGCTTGAGTTGAACTGGGAAATATGCTAGGACTCCCTTCCAACACATATAAGCCATCTTGTAGTCTATCAGTGCCAGTTCTCTTCCCTGTTTGCAAGTCCTGAAGAACACAATGAGTGGGAAAAAAATTCAATTTTGCAATTAAGAGCCTTAGTAATGACACTAATAGATAAAAGGCTAGTAGAAAAACTAGATATATGTAGGACAAATGATAGTTTGATATTGGGTGTGCAATTGATAGAACCTGTTCTTGAAATAGGGATAAAAGAACCATTTGCTAGTCGGACATTGTCCCCCTTTCGACATGGAGAGTAAGTAAGAAATTCGCTTGAACAGCCTGTCATATGTCTATTTTCTCTAAAGTCTATAATCCAAGAACATGTAATAGTATTGGCATGAAGAACATTACTTGACTGTACATAATTGGAGGTATGGAACAAAAAATGCCTGAGGTTTTGAGCTTCGTTATTAGAGAAGGCTGCAGAAATCGGTTGCTCTCTGATTGGATTTTTTCTGTCACCCATTTTATACACCTTAAAAAAAAATAAAAAAAAAAACAAGAAACAACACTGAGAAGAAGACTAGAGAAACACTTGGCTATACTTGGAATGGATTGTTGATTTGACCAAAGAAAGAAAGCGTGAGAGTCAATGTTGGAAAAAAATCCAATCAGTGACTGGAAGATAGTTGACCGGTGTCGAAGAGAGCAAGCAAGGTGATCAGAAGCAGAAACGGCGACAAACTGTGACCAGAGAAGGTGTCATGTGCCAGCACATGAACAGTGACTTCGAAACCTTCCGCGATGCTTGTAGTCAAATGCGGTGGCGGTTGGTGGTAAAACTCCAGGGAAAAGCTGATCTGATGATGGGCTTCCTTCGTGTAGGGGCAGTGACAAGAAGGAGACTTAACTCGACTTATTGGCACTTGTACAAATCTGGTACTGTTTAGAAATTTCGACCAGAAACCGGAAACCACCATGCTAGGAGAGAAAATGCGATCTGCAAAAAAGAGTTTGGGCTCTGATACTGCGAAGATATTGATAAAGAGATTTTATTGAATATCTCTTATGTGTAAACAAGCAATTTACAAAGATATCGGTAAAAAGAATTGAAGCCTAACAAGAAAAGGTACAAGAACAGCAATAAAAACAAATCTCACAAATTAGGACCTAATCATATCTGCCAACATATAAAAAGTAAAAGAAGCTCACACTAAGCTAGTGACTCCCAAATACAGCTCATCAACTAATACAACTAAATAACTAACAACTCAATTACATATGCTGAGCTGTAAACTCCGCTAATTATCCTCTACTTGCAGCTACATTCTGTACTCCTGTAACTCTGCTTTCATCTACTCATGATCTGGTTTGTTCATGAGTATCAGCAACATTAGGTTGCTGATGAGGACATATCCTCTGGACAGTGCAGTGCTTCCAGCTTGTTCCAAACTCCATATCCTCCGTGTATTTGATATCAATTATTTCTTGCGGTGCCCTGCCCCTTGCTTTTAGAAACTTGGGCATGGACTTGAATTTCTAACTCAAAAACCCATGTTGGGATTAGTTATTTAAGAAATGGGTATGGCTTCTCATATCACCTATATGGATGAGAAACAAATGTTTTTCCTGTGATGTTCTATGATGGGAAGAAATGCAATGCCGGTAAAAACAATTAATCAATTGGAGGGAAAGGGAGGAAGAGAAAATGAGCTAAATGTGAAACTATGCAGTATATTTTAGTCTATCTTTGACCCTTCTTTTGAACTGAGCTGTCAATCCATTTATATGATAACTAGCTACTTTTGCATGTGGATGCATGTCATTAACTAATATTAGGAACTCATGATATTTAATTTTACAAAAAAATATATAATTTGCTGCATACATGGGATTTTAACCATGCAGTATGCGCATAATGTTTCATGTCCATTCCATTTCAGTTTGCATATACTTCTGTCTATTTAATTGGTTTTATTATTATTATTATTATTATTATTATTATTATTGTTGTTGTTATTGTTGTTGTTATGAAACAAAAATTTAAAATGCTACCCCATGCCTTTCCGTTGATAAGGGAAGAATCTTGTTAATCCGCGAAGCTGTATATGCATAAGGGCTCAGTAGCCTTTTGTCAGAAATTGAATTCTTTTGAATTGAATTGTGGAAAACACTTTACATGAGTATGCTACAAAGTCAAGTAAAGATTGTTTTAGGAAAGTTCTCTAATAAGATAATAAAAAGCAATATCCATTAAGATTGAATCCCTAAGATTGACATTCCCTGGGACACGGCTGTGTAGACCTTAACGTATGACTGTGTAACCTGCTTCCATCCTTAGCACAATCTCTATGACAATTCCTATGGCCATGGGGTTTTTCCCATGAAGAGGCTGTGGTACTGACTTCCATGCTTCCATACAGACACTTTATGTGTAACTGGAGAATTATCTGTCCATTGTTAGGCATTGCTCAAGCTTTCCCTTTTTGCAGGAAGGATGCAAGGGCCTATTATACATGGTACTTCATGCACGTGTTGTTCTAGATTTATGTGAAGATCTTGAACAGGAGATCAGTTTTCAGCAGGTTGAAGGGGATTTTGACTCATTTGAGGGAAAATGGCTTCTAGAGCAACTGGGAAGTCATCACACTCTACTGAAATACAGTGTCGAGTCTAAAATGCACAAAGATTCCTTTCTTTCTGAAGCAATCATGGAGGAGGTAATCCATCATGAAATGTTTTGATGAATCTTGACTCTACTTGGTTTACTAGATCTTCAGGATACAGTTCAATTATAGCTGCAAGTGCGTATGAATTGGAGTCTTTTACGTAGAGTGATTTCCTATTTCAGGTCGGAAGGAAGCTTTCCTAGTTGCTTCTAGTAGTAGTTTGGCTGTGACAAAAGGAATGATTTTCCTGATGGCGGTTTCAAAGATTTTTTGCTTTATAATGGCATTTTAAATTTATTATTCATTAAAGAGGGGTCAATGAACTCCAAGCAATGGTTGGATCCCTTCTTTCTTGATCAAGGGTCTCGAGTTCAAATCCTATATATGGAGCATCTTTAAATACTTGAAAAAAAAAAATGCTTTGCTGCACTTTGTTTAATTGGCTAGTAGGTTTCGGATATTGGACGGATTAAAAAAAAAGGCTCAACGAGAAAATACAGTTATGTAAACATTCAAGACATCCAATGCAATTAGTTAAGCATAGATGTTTGACAGATTTCTGGATTCAATTTTTCATTGTTTATCACCTGAAAACCTATTTTTATGAATGAATCACAATCAATTTTTTCCTCAATTATGTTTTGAATACATTTATTAGGGCTTTCAGTATGAACTTGATATTACCAGAAGAAAATTTTCTTTACAGGTAATTTATGAAGATCTGCCATCAAATTTATGTGCAATTCGAGATTACATTGAGAAAAAGGAGGCCACGGACCCATTTGAAATCCATGAGATCAGACAATATCCAAAGGAACTAGAAGCATCTAATGGTGACAATGATACTGAGAATAGCAAGGAAAGTGAGCAAGTCATTGTTTCAAATGACCCAAATTCTGATAGACAAAGGCCCAGGGTTCCAGGGTTGCAGAGGGATATTGAGGTTCTCAAGTCTGAGCTCCTGAAATTTATATCAGAACATGGCCAGGAGGGGTTTATGCCAATGAGAAAACAGCTTCGACTGCATGGTAGGGTGGATATTGAAAAGGCCATAACACGCATGGGTGGATTTAGAAGGATCTCATCTTTGATGAATCTTTCCCTTGCATACAAGCACCGGAAGCCAAAGGGGTACTGGGACAATCTTGAAAATTTGCAGGAAGAGGTAATTTTAATTAAGTTGTCATCATTTGCTTATCAATTTAAGCTTTATCTACATTTACATTCACAGTAAAATTCATTATTTTATTCATAAAACCGAAGAAGTTAAATAAGAACAATTTTCTCAAGAACATTTCAATTAAAGCATTTTACATATTTACTACCTTTGGAAAACATGATGGGTAAGCTGTGGAGAAAAAGATATTCATCACCATGATTATAGATTATGGTAATCAAGTGCTGGAAACAAAATACTGAGCATGCATGAGATTTTTCTCACCCTGTTTCGCATGTGTTTGCATGCCAGTTCTGAGTGCTTACACTTGCGTAGGGTTTCTTCCAATTAATGCTAGTCAAAATCTTGTTTTGTCAATCCTTATATTTTTCGAATATTTTGCTCAAACAACTGAGTTCAGTTTCCATTTAACTTGGACATCAATAGAAAAAAGAATTTCGATATTTTTCTAAAACAACGAAATTTTGTCTACATATTTATATAATATAAAGGGAAAGCAATAAAAGTAATTTATTTGATGCTTAAAGATCCATTATTCCTATGCGCTCATTCAGATGGCGTTGACTATTATAATTTGCTTAATTACAGCACTTGTAATCTCACCTTTCCATCATGCAGATTAGTCGATTTCAGCGAAGCTGGGGAATGGACCCTTCATATATGCCGAGCAGAAAGTCATTTGAGCGTGCTGGTAATATATAACACATTTGGACTGTATTTTATGAAGGCATTGATCATCTTTTTATATATATACACGTATATATTGAATAAAGAAAGAATGAAAAAAATGTGTTCCTCACAGGGCGCTACGATATTGCACGGGCACTGGAAAAATGGGGGGGACTCCGCGAAGTTTCTCGTCTTCTAGCCTTAAAGGTAAGGCATCCTAATAGACAGGCAAATGCTAGCAAGGATAAGAAGATTGATTCTCTGCCATCTAACAATGTGGTAGGAGAAGACAACATTCCATCAAATACTTGTGTATCACAAGATGCACAAAAATGGCTGATGAAATTGAAAGATTTAGACATAAATTGGGTAGAGTAAGAATGTAATAATATTGTTGTCCTTGAGGGTTTGTGTCTTTATTTTGCTCTTCTATAATCAGATTCCTTATACTCTATGCATCATATCCATTATTGGATATATTGAGATTCATTTTATTGCCAAATGCACTAAAAGATTCGTGTGGCTGCACAACCAAGCTCGTTGTAATATGGTGTTAGAATGTTCAAAGGCAAATTCCTTTTAGATATTTAATGATTAGTCCTCCGTGTTTAAAGAAGGTAAAAACTGTTCAACTCCTACTCCTTTAAACTTTGTTATCAATGTTCCAACCATCTTCGAAACCAAACCAGATGTTTCAGTTTAATTAATTTATACAGAATAAATTTCTTCTCCGGCATGACAATTTTTCCAAACCTTTATGTGCACATGCTCACCATACCCAAAACTTTTTACTTTGATTTCAAACGCCTTAGAAAGAGAGACACATGAAAACTCATGGCTCAAGTATAATAGACTGAATGTCTAATAGCATATTGATCGACATGAAATATAAGCTAGCAGTCATAAATGCCAAAACAGCGCTTGAACGACCAAATTGTTTTTAAAATCATAAATTTTTAGATCACATATTTGGAAAATAAACAAAAGAGAAGATACCATTAAACTAGTATTGTTTTGAAGCATTCACGTATATCAGAGTTCAAGATTTACATACACAAAACAGACTACTAAGGAGATTGTCGTTGCAACTGAAAACAGGAAAGTAAGATATTCTAAGTTTTTTAGAAAGGGAGAAACAATGCCAAATGTTGGAACCTCAATTATCAGCAAGGATGATGAAACAAAACCTCGTCTTCTGTTTCTGTTTAGAAATCCAATTTCCCCCATCAATAGGACTTTGACACTTTGTCCAGAGCATCAAAAACACTTTGCAAAGTAACGTCTTCCACTATCACCACCTTGTCTCTTGATTTCGAACCAGAGCCTATTGATACTTGCCTCCTTTTCACACCTAATACCTGTTGATTTCATTTTTTCCAGAAAAAAAAAAAAAAGTAAGTCAATACGAAACTTATGGACTTGCACTGTCAACTTTTCCAAGATCAACAATACTCCAGAGAAAAAAATAAAGAGTGAGAGATATCAAGAATCCTAAACCTAGAATTTTAGAGGGAGAACCTCTCACGTTGCATGGTTATTATCATAGTGGCTTTCAAATTACAACAAATATTTACAAAAAACAACCATACAGACCACTATTCTAAACTGCCATCAGAAACTCCCATATCACAAATGGCTTGCTTCCCGCTTAATCATCATCATTTTTCTGTCATACACCCCACCTGCCTGCAGGAAACCAGTCATCATCCACCACAGTGACTGTCCACAATACCATTACAACTAATAACACCCTCCATCCCGCTTAATCATCATCATTCTTCTATCATACACCCCACCTGCCTGCAGGAAACCAGTCATCATCCACCACAGTGACTGTCCACAATACCTTTACAACTAATAACACCCTCCATTGCCACCACCAAGTTCCCATTGCCGCAACCACATCTTGATTGAAACAACAGCCATAGTTGCCATGCCAGCACCCTCTATAATCCTGTAACTTATTTTCCATACCCCTATAATTTTATTTATACTTTACTGATTGAAAGAGTTAGAAAAAAAAAATGAGGAGGTTTGAATAAGAACATCCACATAAGGATTAATACTTAACTTCAAGATGCTAACTCAAGCCAGTAGTGAACTTCTCGACAATACATATATATTGGCTAACATAACAGGTATTTGATCATGCACATAGGCACAGTCCCAGATTGATCAATACATAACAAAGTGACAGGACATAAACTGCCATCTTCCGAGCAAAAACTTATCAGTAAATTTTACACTTGCAAAAGGCAGATTCTACCAAAGTTATGCTAACAAATGAGGATTGTTAGAGCTTAGAAATGGAAGAGCAGAGGGCAGGAAGTTCTTGCCCTGAGATGCAGTGAAGTTGCTGAACAAATTAACAGAATCAGAAGATATCATTGACGGCCCCAGCTAGTAAATTTATTTCAGAAACATTAAAAGTTGAAGATATAAAACACCCATCAAAAAGTCTCCAATTAAAAAAGTACCATAACTTGTAGGTAACAAACTCTAAAACTACCCAAACTACAAGGAACAAAAAGCAATATTATCTTTCAAAGCTCCATCAATCACATCTTTATTTAAAACAAAGATTAAGAACATCAGTTACAACATCTATAATCAGCAGTGGGAACAAGGAAGTACGCTCAGTTCTTTACAAAAAAATTAACTAAGAAAGAGACTAAATGAAACAAACTCCAAACTTGCAAACAGCCATCCACATGTATTTCAAGGGAACAAAATCAAAGGCTCTTCAAAAGGCCAATGAGTTTCTAAAACATGCTCAAATATTTTTCCAAATGAAAATCAATTGACAAGTCTACCAAAAAAGCTACATAAATTTATAAAGGAAAAACAAAATGCTCCATAAGATCATGTGCTCGTAGTTTCGAACTTTTTTCGCTTTTAGCAAAGCAAGACTAGATTCTAATGCTTTGTTTGGATGGGAGTAAGTTGAATTTACTTTAATGAAGGGAAATGAGAGGAAATGAGAGTAAAGTAAATTTAATTTCCTCCTACTTTCATTTCTATTGTTTGGTTAACCTAAAAAAAATATATAGTAAATTAGATTTCCTTCTGAATAGTAGATGGAGTTTTGACATTTATACCCTTATGATATTATTTCATGGTAATAATATTAATTATTACAATTTTCTAAAATTCAATGCATACTAAAATTTCTTCCTAATAAAATTTAAAAATTCAATAAATACTCAAATTATGCTATTATTTATCTAACTTTGATAACAAATAAATTTAATGTCTGCCAAAATAAAATTTTAAGTACATTTTCTAAAAAGAAAATTAAGAACCCAATAGCAACAAATAAAAGTTAAAATTCAATTAAAAAAAGAAAAGCTTTTTGGCTAAAAAAATAAAATCCTGGCATGATGATAACGAGGGGCCTAAGTTAGGGCAACAGGTAGAGGATTCGAACTTAAACCCTCCATTTTCCCTGTAAACATTTAAATATTTTATTCTCATATGAAATAAAATCTGCAAAACAAACTCAGAGCAAATGAAAGAAAGAGCAGAAACGTAAAAGAAAATGAAAGAGATGTATTTATGGTGGGAGGGGTTAATGTTTATTTTTGCTTCAAGAATAAGAATTTTATGTTGCAATTCGATATCTGTAAAATGAACATTAACCCACTTGCCGGTTAATGTTTATTTTTGCTTCAAGAATAACCAAGGAATGCCCAAAACCTGGATTTGCAAGAACAACAATGCAGGAGGAAGATAGCTAGAAGATGATGCAATAATGGAGTCCAATTTTATCAATTCACAGTATAGTACATAAATATAAATTACATAATTAAAATATAAACAAGTTCAATCAGTATAATTACATCAAAACCATTTAAGGACTGCATTTACATATTGTGATATGTAAACATTTACAAAAAAAAATTAAACAAAGCTGCCATAATAATACCATTTGACAATACTTGTTTGGAATATATATGAATCAAAAAATAATATTTGCTGGTCAACCAAAATATACCAGATTTACAAAAAAATTAAGGTTATAATAACTTTGTATTGATTTAAAAGTCATGGAGATGATGAACAGTAAAAAAGCACAGATAGCGGGAGACTGACAGAGATAGCGGGAGACGAGACCAGAGGGCGGGAGAGAAGAATGAGCAACATTTTACCCAAATTGAAAATAAATAGAACTTTGTCTATAAAATAGGGTATTTTGGTCAATTTATATAGTTATTGTTCATTGCCTTCCCGTTACCTCCGTTTCTTCCCAAATCGGGAGGAAATAAAAGTGATGAAATAAGTGAAATTGAAAATTCTAACTTCCTCCACGTTTTCTCCCATTTCTTTTGCTATTTTATCGTCCAAACGAGGAAAATTAAGGTTAATTAGACTTACTTTTTCCTTATTTCCATCCACTTCCCTCGATCCAAACATAGAGTAAAAGTTTTGGATACGTGCAGATAATTTCCATATAGGATTGATTTTAGCAGCTATAGAAATATTTGAGAATTGATCAAAACAAAGAAAGAGTAAAGGGAACTCACACGACCAATATAATCAAGGAGAGCGGCGTTAGCTTCACCGTCCTTTGCGGGGGCATCTATTTGAACCCCTAATGCTTCATCACTGAAATCTATACTAAAAATCAACAAAAATACATAACATCAATTTTAGAAAGATTTACACACATACATAAAAAACGAACAGACCAGTGATGGAGGCGGATTTGGAGCCTGGCTTGGCGTGGATGGTGATTGCGACGGAGGAAGGAGGCACCGCCTTGATACACAATGGGAACTTTTTATCGGAATTTGGAGCCGATGGTTTTGACTGAGTTGAATCGGTCGAGTTGCCCTTTGATTTTCCCTTCTTCGCCGGTGCCATTGAAGTATCACTTTTTCCGATCCAGCGTTTCTAGTAAACTAAAAGAAATGTAGAGGGCGTTTAATGGACGGGACAATTTTTATGAATAATGTTTTTCTAAAAAATAATTTGAAAAATTAGGTAATTCGATAAATATTTCAAAAAAAAAAAATGTAATTTTATAATCTGACTGTTGTAGAATCATAGTACATGCAAGCTGATCGCTAGATACAGTTTGCCACGCCACACTGAAATGCAACAGTCTGCTAAATTATATACATTCATATATTTTAATATTAATATAACTAACAGCATCGTTAGTAAATAATATATGCTATTTTTTATTTTGGTGGAACAATCGGTTCAAATCCGGCCATTACCCTTTTATGGTGTTTTAGTATTTTCCTTTGTATGGTGTTTTAATTTTTTTTAATATTTTATTTAATTAGAATTTATAACCATTTTTTAAAAAAATTATAAAATTAGACTAGTCAACATTTGATATTTTAATACTTTTTTAATTATTTTTTAATATTTCATTTAATTAGAATTATAACTATTTACAAAAATTATAACTAAAATTAGACTTCCTCTATTTGATTCGTTCCGTAAATTCAATCCATATGACTCACGTTTTTTTTTTTTACAAAATTTAGCCTGATTAGCCAATAACTCGTTTTTTACTTGTCAAGTGATTCGATTTGATCCGTTTGGATAAATGACTCAATCCAACATGTTTATATTTTCATAATTTAAAAACTTATTTTATATAATGTAAATACAAAAATAATAATACATCAATCCCCTAATTTTTATCCACCTTTTCATTTTCATATGTTCCAAAATGTTATCAACTCTTCTTTTTCACATTATAATTAACATATAAATTGTCTATTATAATCCTATTTAAATATTATTAGACAATGTAAAAAAAATACATAATATTTAAAATATATAAATAATAACCCTGTCGTGAAGCATGCCTTAATTTAAAAATAATCAATCCTTTTTTTAATGTCAATTTTAAGAAATATGACTATTCATTATAGCCGTATCATATGGATTGAGTTCACGAATCAAGTCAAATATTGACGAATTTAATTATTTAACATTATCTTTAGTTATAATTTTTCATATTTCATTTAATTAGAATTTATAACTAATTTAAAAAAAAATTAGTCATAAATTCTAATTAAATGAAATATGAAAAAAAAAAATTATTAAAAAGTGTTATTGGCATAATTTGAAAAAAATTAGTTATAGATTCTAATTAAATGAAATATAAAAAATAATGAAAATCTACTAAAAAGTGTTACTTGGAAGATTTTAAAAAACATTATAAATTCTAATTAAATGAAATATAAAAAAATAAGAAAAAATATATTAAAAAATATTTGGTGGTGGGAACCCCGCCATAAGCAAGCTGAAAAATGCATTTGTGCCACTAGTACAGAAGTTGAGATTTAAATTTTATTTTTAATATTGTTAATTATATTAAATTTTATGTCTGTGTATATAGCCTGAAATTGTAGCAAACTATTGCAATTTTAGTGTCTAAAATTGCAACTGCAACTGCAACTGCAACAATCTACTACGTTTTCAAGCGTGGTAAATTGTCTATGATAGTCGTTGTACACGTGTCGTGATTTCTTAGCAATGTAATACATTTTTATCAAAAAATTCCATTTTTTTCAAATCATCTCATTTTTCAAATTATTTTTTTAGAAAACATTATTCATCAAAATGTCTCCGCTAGACCAATTTCAAACTTCAAATTCAAGTTATATTTATTCATTTCCTAACCTTTAAGATTTTGCAACAAACACGCTTAACCTTTGATAATAAGTTTACGATCTCTTCTCTATGAAAAAATATTGGCCAAATATATAAATTGACCCCCTAAACTTGATCTCATTTTTCATTTTGACACCAAGTTAGGAAATAACATAATAAACACCTAAACTTAGTAAAACACATGTACATAAACCATTTTTGAACGAGAAACACAAAAAGCTTGGCTCGTGTACTACAGACGCGCTGATGTGGCATTTAACCAATACAATCTTGCTACGTGTATTTCATGCAGTGAAGAAAGTTGTGCTGAATGGCACGCCTATCAGATGAACGATTTACTCTATATAACGGGAAAGAAAGGGGAAAATACAAAATAAAATCCTTAGATAAAAAAAAACCCTAGAAATCACGTTGAGCTTTGTTGCCTTTATTCCTTCAATTTTGAGAGAAGCAAACTGTAATCAGTAAATCGAAACATAAAGTCAATATAATAAAGCATAGGAAGCAGATAGGCAATTAACGAGAATTGTTGGCTGAAGATAGGCGAAAGTAGATTTATGTTTGTCAAAGGAGAGTGAACAAAAAATTGGAGAGTTAAGAAATTTATTGGAAGGCGCTCATAACAAAGATGAAAAAGGTGAGTTTTTGTGCTTAATTTGTTTTGTATGTTTGCAATGGTATTTTTGTGATTTATGTGTAGAAATTAGGGCATTTCTTTGGCTAAAAAAGATTCTTCTGTAATTAGTTGGCTTTTGTGCCTTTTTAAGTTTAAGGTAACGTGAAATATGGTATGAATTTCCTTTGCTGTTTTTTGGTAGACAGTAAAATGAAATTGATGTTATCTTTTGATACACTATTATTATTTCTTTTACAGTACAAATTAATGGGGGAGTGCTATATTAAGGTCTTATTTCACCATGGGGGGAGTTTTTTAAAAGAAGGGAAACCTAGGTATGTAAGGGAGGATAAAATTGAACCTTAGTATATAAACAAAGACCATTTTTCTTTGGTTGATTTTGCATGGTATTCGAGGCAAATTGGGCATGTAGAGGTGGTTGGATTCTATTACCAAGACCCAATAACAAAGGAGTTTGTGATGCTAAAAAATGATTTTGAACTTCTGGACTTAGTGAAAGGCCTAAAGAATCGTGATGAGTTGGATATTTATGTCCAACATGTGGTCTAAAACCTAATAATAAATAAAGCAATTGTATTACCTATTCAATATAATATTGCAAGTGGTGTTGAGTCTAGGGCAATAACTTTTATTGCTGATAATATAAATAGTGAGAATAAGGAGTCTAGTGTGGCAGTAGAAACTGCACAAGCAAATGTTGCAATAACAGAAGATGAACCTATAGAGTTTGAATATGTAGAAGTTGGAGAAGCAGACGTTGGTGAAGCTGAGTTAGGAGAAGTAGAGGGTGGTGCACTAGAGGTTGCAGAAGCTGGGGTGGAAGGCAGTTCTAATAGTGCAAAGGAAGTAGATAAGGGAGTAGAGGAGAATGAAGATTCATATGTAAATGCAATTCCAGAAGAAGATAACAGTGATGCAGATGAAGAATTGAGGGCATTTAGAGATGTTGCTAGGGCCGAAAAGAGAGCTAAATCACTAAGGAGAGAAGTTAATTTAACTCAAGAGGTTCCTCTAAGAAAGGCTGGTATAGATAGGGGATTTGAAGACATAGAAAATAGGGGAGGGGATAAATATGTAGGGTGTCACACCCCATTTGCCCCCTAAAAGTTTGAGCCATGTTTGTGCATATGCATTGTATGTGTTTTGGCATGTGACAAGGGTTTCGGGTAAATTACATGTTTTTAGGGTTTTGCTAGTGTGTGGGTGCATACATGATATTAGGGTGTGAATTAGTTGGGTTGCATTTGGGTGTGTTGCTCACATGTTTGTAGAATATGAGTGAGTGAGTTGTGTTTGTGTGTTGTGCTCACACATTTGTAGGGTGTATAAGTTAGGAGAGTCTTATGTGTGTGTTTGATGTGTGCTTGTAGGGTGTGAGTTTTTGAGACCTACCAATAATAGTGTGCTATGTGGAAAGGGGAAGGTGTATTATTGAGGAAAGAGAAAGAGAAGAGTAGAAATCTGCTCTCATTCCCGTTCTCCCCTTCTCTTCTATTTTGCTTTCCCTTCTACTTCCTCTTCCTCTTCCTCACCTTGGCTCACTCCTTTTTGGGTTGAATTATTGGTGGATCTTGATAATTCTAAGAGGTTTATTGGTAAGTTTTGCTGCATTTTGTTCTTGTTCTTCTTCATCTTCATATTTTCCACGTTTTTGGGTTAGGGTTTAATCTAGAGTTTTTTATTTGATTGCCCTTGTTGGGTTATTGTTTAGTTGAGCCTCCTTGTGATCCTAAAGGAAAGGAGAAGGCATCGGGAAGTGGCACTAAGTGATTAGGAGCTAAGGAGATTCAGGTTTGGGAGTTTTTGTGATTTATGCATTTTTGTGATTTTTGCTCTTTGGATGAATTTCTGGAAATTTATGGTTTCTTGATGTTTATAGTAGTTTATATGGTATGGGTTTTGATTTAGATGGGTTAAGGAATCTTGAATGTGAGCTATTGAACCCAATTGTGCATTTGATTGAGTTGTGAAATGAATAGTGCTGAGATTTGAATTTTATAAATTGATATTGATCTTAGCATGATTTAATTGAAATTCTTGGCATAAATGTTGTATTATATGTTAGAAATGATGGGTTGGTTACTGGAAAGGAGGTAAGTGGAAGTTTGAATTGAGTGTGTGTGATTGGGATTGTTGGAAGTGAGTTTTTTTGTAGATTTCCCCTGCAAGAGCTGGAAATCCCGACTCTGTCGCGAGCGCGACAGAGCCCCGTGAAAGCAGCTCTCTACGCGGCCGAGCACTCTGCTGAGCGGCGTGCCTTGCTGCCGAGCCGAGCAGCAGAGCCTCTGTCGCGCTCTCAGCTGCCGATCTGATTTGGGCGATCCTCTGTCGCGAGCACGATGGAGCGGGCTGGCAGCTCACTGTCGCGAGCGCGACAGTGAGATGTGTGCATTTCTCCACGAGATTGCGAAGATTGCCGCGATCGCGACCTGGGGAAGTTCGCCTCTATCGCGATCGCGATAGTAACCCCAATTCTGCCTTGTTTTTTCGATTTTGCCTTTCTCTTTTAGAATGAACTTTGCATCTTTTTCCTTTGGGTTTTTAATACTGTATGGGATTATATATATGCTTATTTATGCGAAATGTTTTTTATTTTTCCATGTGAAATTATACGCCATGATGTGAAATATGATTCGTATTATGCATTACCTGCAAGAGTCAGTCTAGTGGATAGTTAGGCATGCCTAATAGAGTTTCTTAGCTGCAGCCTCAGTTCCGTTTGGACCCCGATCAGGTCCCTGTCCGGTTCCTCGCGAACCCTTATGAATTTTGGATCTTGTTTAAGGTCCCCTCCGTAAAATGTTTTGAATGTGATAAAATACAATGATTTTCGATTCGTACCCGTAAGGTACCATCACTGTTCGATTCGTACCCGTAAGGTACCGTCACTGTATACTCGTTATCCACTACTATGAGTCAGTAGGTGCTCTGTTTGTTTTGTTCTGCTTCGATATGATTACAAGAATATGATATCCGAATGTGCACAATGATAAGTATGAGAAATCAGTTGATATGTGTATGAATGTGGATTTGAGCTTCTGAATGTGTGATTTTTTTTTTATGCAAGCATGATTATTTATCTGACATGAATATCCGCATTTGCCATCGTGTATGTGTTTGCTTTGGTGACCATTGTGAATGGCCGTCCACTTCTTTGGGTGTGTTTCCCCACTAAGCGTTATCGCTTAGCACGATTTTTATCCGTGCAGGTGCGGAAGGCGTTTTGCTTTGGGAGAATCGCCACCAGTCAAGCCAACACAGAAGGGGTTAGTGTTAGGGCCTTATTTTTGTAATAGTTATGATGATTCTATTTGTAATAGAACTCTCATTGTATCAGTAATTTTGTAAGCTTCCGCTCTGTTTATTTTGGATATGTAATTATTTTTTTTGGGCAATTGATCAAAATATTATTGTAATAATTTTGTTATATTAATGCAAGATTATGATGATGTTTCTCAAAAGTTTTAATTTTCACTGTATTTATACATGTTTATTGTGGATGGATGTATGTTTTGCCTTGTTCTATGCGGTGACACACCCTGCTCATACGGTTTCTCACTCTGATGCGGATGAGTTCGCCTACGTATGGGTAGGGGGTGTTACACAGGGTAACGGTGGGCATCGGTCGATTCGGGTCAACCCAAACCGAACCCGAATAACCCGAATCCCGAAATTTCACTAAAAATGCCATCCAAACTGACCCTAAATTATATTAGGACCCCAAACCGAATAACCCGAATATTTTCGGGCCCCGAACCGAATAGTCCATATTAACTCGAAAATTCAACCATTTGAAAAAAATAAAATAAAACTCAACCAAAAAAATTCAGATCTCATCTCAACCACATCAAAGCAAAGAAATATAATCAAAGCAAAGAAATAAATTCAAAAAAGGAAAATCAAAAAGACAATTTCAATTAAACTAAAATTATGTCTCAGAAAAAAAAATCAACAATCTGGAAAAAAAATTAAACAAAAAAACTTAGATCTCAACCATATCAGATCTCAACCATATCAAAGCAAAGAAAAAAATTAAAAAATTAAAAAGACAAAAAATAATAAAAACCTGCAACATCTCATCACGAAAAAAAAGAAAGAAAAGAAAAAATCCAGACCTTTGCTTTCTCATAGATAGATCTGGGTTTTTTCTTTGTTTTTCTTTTTTGTTTGGGTCATCCTCGTTGGATTAACAGATGGTGTGTGTGTGAGAGAGGAGGAGGTGAAGAAGAGGGAGGAAAAGGAGATGGGGTGTGTGTGTATACGTGAGAGAGAGAGAGAGAGAAGAGGGGTGAAGGAGAGGAGGTGTGTGTGTGAGAGAGAGAGAGAGAGAGGGGTGGGGGGGCTGCTGTGTGCGTGTGTGAGAGAGACAGTGAGTGGGACGAAGAAGAGGAAGGAGAGGGAGTGGGTGAGTGGAAAGAGAAAAGAAAAAAAAAAGGTTTATATATAAAATTCCGGTCGGGTTCGGGTTTTAGTGTTTTAACCCGAACCGACCTAAACCAGAAATATTCTAAATTCATAGACCCAAACCGAACCGAACCGAATACACCAAATAACCCTACCCGAATTAATATTTCGGATCGAATTATTCGGGTCAGTTCGGGTTTTGCCCACCCCTAACACAGGGAGACTTGGAGGTGATGAAGTTTATTTAGATAGTTCAGATCCAGGTAGTGATGATAGTGAGGTTGAGCTAGATGATGATGTTGTAGAGGGTGTTGATTTACCACCAAGAAGGAGTAAGAAGATGAGATATAATCCTAATTGTGAGTACCAGTTTTTGAATTGCATATGATTTTTAAGAATGATATACAGTAAAGGAAAGTTGTTGCAGATTATGCATGTGAAAATGGAGTTTAAATGAAATTAAGACCTAATGAGACGCATAGAGTTAGAATTAAATGCACTGGTGATAATTATAAATGGGAGCTGTATGCTAGTAATGATGGAAATTCCAGAGATTTCAAGGTTAGGAAATATCAACCAATCCACAAGTGTGCTAAGAAGAACAAAAACAAGCAGTGCACATCCAAGTGGATATCAAGAAAGTTTGGTGACATAATTCTTTATCAACCAGATATTAAGTTGTGAAAACATCAAGAATTGATAAGGGAGAAGTTTGGATTATATGTTAGTAGAAGTTTATGTTGTAGGGCTAAGATGATAGTGATAGGACAGTTTACAGGAGATTGGAAGATGGAATTTTTGAGGTTGGCTAATTATGCAGACATTATAAGAGAGACAAACCTTGGTACTTCTTATTGGATACGAACTGATAAAGAAACAGAGGTAGGGAAGCAATTATTTGTTTATTTCTATATATGCTATGAAGCTCTGAAGATAGGTTGGAAAGAAGGGTGTAGGAGAATCATTGGCTTTGATGGCTATTTTTTCAAAGGAGTTTGCAAGGGTGAATTACTGGTTGCTGTTGGGAAGAATGGTAACCAGCAGATGTATCCCTTAGCATAGGCTGTTGTAGATCAAGAAACAAAGCATTCTTGGAGCTGGTTCATTAATTATTTGAAATATGATCTTGAGCTTGGTGATGGTGAGGGACTCACAGTAATGTCTGACATGCAAAAGGTATAACTAAATTTTTCTATGTATAAATTTAATTCATTATCATATTAATGTGGCATATTTAACATGTTATGTGTTATGTTACAGGACTTGGCACTAACCATTCAAAAGCTACTACCTGCATTTAAACACAGGATGTGTGCAAGGTATATTTGGTCACGGTGGGCTCAAACATGGAGAGGTGAGAAAAGGAGAAAATAGTTCTGGAGATGTGCCAAGTCATGTTTTGAGGTAAAATTCAAAGATGAACCTGATAACATAAATAAGCTTGGAAATGGCTTAGTTGCGGATCTGTTAGCTTATCCAAAGAAAGCATGGTGTAGGTCATATTTCAAAGATACTGTCCAATGTGATGTGGTTGAGAACAATATGCGTTAGACATTTAATTCATGGATAGTAGGTCCTAGAGATAGGTCTATTATCAGCATGTTAGAGGAGATTAGACACAAACTCATGAATAGGCATGTTGAGATGAAAAGGTTTGTTGAAACATGGATATCTGATATATCCCCTATCGCAAGGTTGGCACTTGATGAAAATATCACACACTCTAGGAAATGTAGGCTGACTTGGAATGGGGACACTAGTTTTGAAGTAATTGATGGGGTTTATGTTCAAATTGTTGAGTTAAGGAAAAACTTGCACATGTAGATTATGGATGATCAAAGGTATTCCATGTGCACATGCAATTTGTTGTATGTACCATATAGGGAAGGAACCAGAAAACTATGTTAAACATTTTATGAAGGCCTATGAATTCTTTATTCAACTTATACCTAACATGAAAATGTGGCCTGAGTCAAACAATTTAGTCATTGAACCACCGAGGTCAAGCCTATGCCCGGTAGACCCAAGAGATGTAGAAGGAAGGAATAAAGCGAACTAAGAGCTAAATATGGAAAAGCTTCTAGAAGAGGCACTAGAATGACTTGCTCCAAGTGCCATCAACCAGGATATAACAAGTCTGGCTATAGAATACAGGTAATGCATTATTTGTTAATGTTTACACTAAATTTTAAATATTTATGGAACTTAAAATTTTGTGTAACAGGTTCCATCAACTGAAACAAATCATACCTGTGAGCAAGGTTCAACTTCAAGGTCACAATCTAATGGAGTCAGAAATGTGAACTTACCAAGTTCAGTATGTCTTGATACAAGTGTTGTTAATAGAGTTAACAACACTAGCTATTATACAAAGAGGAAGAGGGAAAGACATAAATAGTGAAACTACTACTGGAAGAGGCAGAGGAAGAGCAAGATGGAATGTTAATCAACAACCGCAGCTACTCAAAATGCACCCTAGTTCAACCAACCAAGGGATAAAGGAAGAGGGATCATTGGACAGAAAAGGAAGGAGGTTGGTCATGGTTGTTTCATTGACACTACCACAGGCCAAACAGTTCTCAATGTAATATATTTTACATTATTTATATAAGTGACTTATGTGTTGTGGCTTATGTGTTGTGGCTTATGTTTATTGGTAGCCTGGTAGGCAATCTGAAAGAATCATCACAGCAGGGAGTGGATCGAAAACTGCAACTGGGACTAACATTGATCTCGAATTTAGGCCTAATAGTGTCCAAGGTGGAGAGGCAGACCAGCGATTACATCATCTCAATTGCAGCAATAAAGAATTAATGTTGTCAATCAGAGGAATGCAACTTCTACATCTGGATGTTCAAGGACTCCAGTCAACTCCAACTCACCTTCAAGTCATTCCAATGCTTCCACATCTATGAGGTCACCTAGTACCCTATAGTGATTAGGATGAAATATGAAGTTTAGTTAGTGATTGTTGATCAATTTAGTTTGGACAAATTGGGGACATTTTGATTATGTTATTTAATTGTTAACCTATGCTTTTTTGTTTTCGCTGAGATTGAACAATACATCTTAAATTCATTATGGACCGGCTCTTTATTATGTTAATATGTGCTTCTAATTTTAAGAAAGAAATTTGTTCACTGTTGTGTTTTAGTCCACATTCTGCTCAAATAAATATATACAACAACATGGCATGTTGTAATTCTACTAAAAGGCAATCAGACAATGAAAAAAACTCGCAAATTTTTATTATAAAATCATATTCAGATTGCTTCTTCATTCATCACAAACAACTTCAGTTTACTTGGTTGAATTAACAAACCCAGTTATATAACCTAAAACAAAAAACAGAACACACATACAAATTCCAGCAAAACTAAATCCATATTTTGATGAATTCAACCTCCTTTGACTTGACTCTTTCTCTTCAAAATCTTTAACTTTCTTCAGTAGTCCCCAGATGACTCGTGTTGCCTGTTCATTAAATTCAGGATCCAATCACGAAAAATACGCATATCCACCATCATCCTAAAAATCCATTAATCACAAAAATTATCACATACAGAAACCAAAAAATCACTTTCAAACAAAATACTCTAAATCACATACCTTTTAATTTCTGCAAACATAAAATCTTCTGCCTACGTTCCCTCTAATCCATACTATTCTTAGCGACGCAACATTTTCACAAATACAGAATAAAACTTTTATTCCTCTGATTGATTGCATTATAACAGAGCTTTCGATAGATATGAAAAAAGACAAACAATTTTCAGAGATCGGACTTAAAGAACAAAAGGAAGACAAGGCGAGGAAAAAAGAAATAGTAAAAGAGAGGGTGGATCTGCAAATGAGAGTTTAAAGACAAAAAGATCACATATAACATGAAAGAAGAAGAAGGTAAAGTTCGGTTACTCAGATGGTATTTTTTCACCTGTAATGTGCCCTCCTATACGTGATTTACATGCTCTGTGACAAGGCATAAAAAATGGTTTATGTACATGTGCTTTGCTAAGTTCAGGTATTTATTATGTCATCTGCTAACTTGGAATGTCAAAATAAAAAATGAGGTCAAGTTCAAGGGTCAATTTATGTATTTGGCCAAAAATATTTATACTTCTAACGTGTTAAAACCTCACCTTAATAAATTTTACCCTTATAATTTTCAACTCTAATTTTTTTTTTCAATCTTATTTAAAACGTTTTAAAATTAGTACTAATTTATCATTTTTTGTAACACAATTATATGGTGATGTGATACATATAAATAAAAGTATTAATTCATGTCAATATCCACATCATCAATGAAGGGTAAATGCTGAAAACAGACTGTCATCTCTAGCAACATCCATCTCCATCGGTGAAACACCAGTGCCGGGGAAGGGGAGAGCCGCAGAGAAGGATTGTAATTTGGAGATATAAGGATTTTTGAGTTTCCGATCCAACTATATAGTGTGCATCTCGAGGAAGGGAGAAAAGCGAGGTGTTTCAGAATAACTACTTATTGATATGTGTTTTACGCCCGTCTCAAAAATGTATAGCAACCCTCTTCAAAAATTAGACTCGATCCAAACTCAAATTTCGGATCCATTTTTTAGATTTTTTCGAATGGGCTCGAGCTCACCCCTAATTTCAAATAACTACTTATTGACATGTAACCCAAAACAAAACAATATCTTCCGTCATTTGGCCTAAAACCAACTGACAAGACCATCCAACAGTTAACGTTAAACAATTATCAACTACCAACCTTACGCCCCATTAGCTATTATTATTGACAATGAATAAACCAAAGATATATATAACATTACACTTCAAAGACAGGAGAAAATAATAATAATAATAATAATAATAATAATAATAATAATAATAATAATAATAATAAACCATCTTTATTTGGCACAATGAAGAACAAGAAAAGCAAGCAAAATGTAATGTGCATCAGAATGTACACCATAAAACACAAGTTCTAATTGAAAAGGCAACAAAAAATTTTCTACCAAACTGTTTTTTATACAGCACAGCACTTTGTAGGTGGACCAAAGCTTAGAAACAGCTGGCAACATACAAGCGGAGTAATTCCACTCATATGCGTAAATGAAGGAGCATATCTCAAAAGAAAATGCCCAAACACTAAATCAAGAAAACTTCAATAAGTTAAACAGCATTCCCTGAGCATCTCAAAGATCTTGAGAAAGCTGATCCTCACTGATATTCTCCCTGTGATTCGATCAGTAATTTTGAACTGAATAGTGATGCTTTTCCTGTGAAACAATTGGCAACTTTGATATGAAGATAATGAAAATGGACCAACAGCTCGGTTGTCTCTAATAACTCTAATGCCATGAAATTTGCTAGCATCATAAAGATAAGCATTACAGAAGTAACAACTGAAGCTTTAAAGTGGATATTGAGTCTATTCACCGGGGTAATTAGTTATTCCAGTTCTTCTCAAAAACTGATGATGATAGAACTCCTCAAAAGACAGGCGACGCACTGCAGCAATGGTGAAATCCATGATGGATGACTGTAGAAATTATAGATAGCGAATAAGTACATTCAATGGGGTTTAGAATATGCTAAACCTGGATTTATAGCAAGTAGTCTTGAACATATATCAATGCAGTCTGGATCTAACCCTGGAAGAATGAGTTGAGAGAAAGGAAGGCCTCTACATGACATGATACTCTGCAGTAACTGATACCAACGACACTTTGAATAGATATCGGAGATTGAGTAATTCAAGGAATTATACTTCTAGTAAAAGGCCCTACCTGAAAATTATTCCGACCATGGAAAGGTGGGTAACCATTAAGAAGCTCAAAAAGAATTGCGCCAACACTCCACATGTCAGCCTAAGTAATGGACTCCTGTTTTCAGTATGTTCTAGTTGCAATGTGTATATAAGAAACAAAAATAAAAAGTCTTACCTTCTCATCGTATCCTTGAAACTGAAGAACTTCTGGCGCCATGTAGCATGGAGACCCACACACTGTCTCAGCATACTTGCCTGGTTGAACTCTTCTGCATTACGCAAGGAAAACAGTTTATTAGATAGCCTGATAATTTCTTATAGAAGTTCTGGCAAATTGCACAGTCCCTCATTAGATTCTTTGAAATAATCTACCTTGACAAACCTAAATCAGCTATCTTTAGAACCTCATTAGCCTCCTTGCCGGATAGTAGAATGTTCTGTACTAACAAAGGACCAGACAACCAGTTTTAGCCAAATTTCAAGGAACTAAGATCTTATTTGCGTACATCATGAATTGCAAGGTTAAACCTTAAAGTACCTCTGGTTTCAAATCTCTATGGATGATATGGTGGCTATGTAGAATTTCCAGACCAGCCCCTGCATCAGATAGACCAAACGCATCGTGTAAATCTAAAACAAAGGTAATGGTAACAACAACATCGTTACCACCATAAATATTTCCAATGATAAATACCTAGCTGTTGCATGAATCTTCTAGCTATCGCCTTCTGAACACTACCATTACGCCGTATATAAGTTGCTAGATCTCCTCCAGTGCAGAATTCCAAAACAAGGAATATACAACTTTCAGCCTAAGACTGAACTGAATCAGGTTCTATTTCATGAAGATCAAATGAGGAAAACATACAACAGACAAAATGGGAACTCAGACTAAGTTGCAGTTATAAAGGACTTTCCTTTTTCATGAGATCAAAGGGCAAATGAACAAACAAAACAGCAGCTCTTTCCATTTTGACATTTAATACTGATGTTAGGTATTAGCCTAACCAGAAATTAGAAGAATATGGATAAGAGCTTTAGATGAGAAAAGATGGAGAAATAGGGAAGAGAAGAAGGAAGAACATAGAGACAGAATAGAACAAACAGAAGAGAGAGGAGAGGAATAAGGTAGAAAAAATAGGAATTTGGATGTAATCATTCATGACATCTCAATACAAGGATTAGAATATAAAAAAGAACTTGTTGTGGTGTGTTAACAGCCAAGAAGGCGTGAGCTATTTAGGAATGAGCAGACAATTCTGCCAGCTATGCAGTGGCTGGTATAACAGAATTCTTACCTGGCTGTTCTAACTAACTACCTTTTACAAGTTTGCCCCTTATATTATATGTAACAACTGAGTTTTAAACTTACTAAGGACTACTCGCATCAATAAATGTTCAATGAAAAGAAACCAGGATGCAGCATAAATATTACAAGGTCAATCAAACATTTGAAATTAAATTAATAGTGATTATTTCATTATTCACCTTTTGTTTTTTTTTTTTTTTAAAAAAAAAACAAAATAAGGATATTGTCATTATATGTTACATTAGTACCAATTAAAATATTTAGTGGGAGGTGATGTGCAAAAGTTGAGCTATGATACCACATGACTGCCAAAATAAATAAAAAAATTTGTTTGGGATCAATTTAATTAATTGGGTTCCTCATTCAGAGCCTTCTTGCCAAGCAAATC
Organism: Excoecaria cochinchinensis; assembly: GCA_947683425.1. Lineage (NCBI taxonomy): Eukaryota > Viridiplantae > Streptophyta > Magnoliopsida > Malpighiales > Euphorbiaceae > Excoecaria > Excoecaria cochinchinensis. The sequence goes on along the minus strand of CANTUQ010000153.1, from coordinate 1,578,566 downwards.
TTATTATCACGTTGCAAAGGATAATCCATTATGAATTCCATGCTTAAATAAATTGGGAATAAAATTATTATGAATTGTCTCTCTGCAGATTTCCTATGTTCTATCTCTTCCATTTCTTCTCTCCATGTTCTTTACAAAATGAAAAACAAATAATATTAGGATATTAGAAGTATGAAATATAATCCAAATGCCTTGCATGTGTATCTATAGGAGGCCTTTTATTTTAAAATTATGTATTCAATCTTACAAATTTTTGGCTCATAATTTCATAATTATCGCAGCAAGTGCAATGGAATGTTTCAGTAATGATTGTACGCACAGAAAATTTCTTTCCCTAAAGGTCCTATCATATCATCAAACTATTAATACTAAGAGACAAAAGGAAGAATTTCTTCTTTTCAATAAAAATGAATATGCCCGTCCCAAGTCTATGGTTACTGTTGTGAATTTAATGTTGCACAAAGAACAAATCAACATCCATGCACAATTAACAACTGGCTCCACATTTCAGATAAACAATCACAAAGAAAGGAAACAATGAAACCTTAGAAGATGCACGTCTTCTATACCCTTATACCTTCCTATCTCTTTCCCTTCTGTCCACTTACTTTTTGTCTTATACTTCCCTATCTCTTTCTTCCCTTCTGTCCACTTACTTTTTGGCTTTGATACATTGACTACTCCTCTTATTCTCTAGGATGTTTATTGCAGATTAAGTGCTTTTCTCTTATTTCAACAACACTTTTTTTCCAATCCCAATTTCTATTTCTGTTGCGAATGAAGAGGTATCAAAGAAAAAATTCCCTAGAAATTTGCTCAGTGCCCTTCAGAACCTAGCATTAGTCTCTAGGACTTCACATTACGAAAGAACATGGAAAATATCTTTTCAGTACATTAAAATAAATGTCCAGTCACCCATAAATTTCAAGTCATGCCATTTACAGGAGAAAAATCCAACCCATACAATGTAGATCTTAAATCCCAACAAGATCAAAGTAATGCCAAAAGTTTTGTTGCCAGACTTTTTGATAAGTTTGATACACAAGGAAAAAGAAAAAAGAATATGTTGAGCCCACTTAAATTATATTTTAGTTTATTATTTGCTTGGCCTATCACAGAGGAAGTGTTATATCAAGTTTGTTAATGGCCTTGTAAAGCAACATCCTTGCTTGAAGAGTCGGTCTTTATTCAGTTTTACTCTCAAGATGTCATAATCAATTGGATTTTCAATTTTGAAACATCGAATGATTCATCATACAAAATTTTCCAAAGAAGAAACTAGATAGAAGGTTGTACAAATAATTCTCTCATTATTTCATGGCATTTCAGCTCCATACTTCCAAAAAGATGCAAGGAAATATAAATGTCAGAAAAATCATAATGGCGAGTAACTAGCAATTGCATCAATTATAAAAGGCAACAAAACTGAAGACACAAATAAGCTAGTTTAAACTTCATCACAAGCATTAATAATTACACACATCCAGTAAAAGAAATTAAACTAATCAAGCCATTAATATCATAAACCATGGACTTAGCTCACATATTTTAGACTAACAATTACCATAATTATTAAGCCACACCAAAAAAGCACAACTTGTCATGCAAACAAAACTACCATACACAAGCAAGCAATTAAACAACCTATAACCATATTGAGAACTACTTATCAGTCAATTGGCCAGCAGTAGTACCATTTTCGAGTGAAATAATTAAGCGAAAAAAAAAATCAAAATTATACATCCATGGTCCAACAAACAAGTATATGCTACAGATGGCCCAAAAATGAAAACCAGAATACATGACAAGCAATGAAAATGTGAATTGTTTTGAGCTATCAAAACAATTAAGAAATTACAAGATGGGGCAGTCAATCAATCAAAAAAGCAAGAGATTTTTTCAAATGGGTACACAGCAAAAACCAAAGATATCAAAGTTTCTTAAATTGAAATCACTAAACCAAAGGGAACTGGCTTCTATAAGCAATTTTATTGAAAAGCGCACTCTAAACATCACCTGATACCCAAAATCAAGATTCAAGGTAAGATGTTTTGCAAATTAAAACCAACCTGAAATACGTGGAAAAGGCGAATGATATTAGGGTGATTGACAGAAGACAAGAAATTAAGCTCGCAATCCAAACAGGTCTTCAAGTGGTTGTTGAGTTTAGAGAGGTAAACTTGCTTCACTGCCACTTCTTCACCGGTAACTCTGTGCTCCGCTTTCCATACGGTGGAGAGAGAACTCTCACCCAGCTTTGATTTCAGAACGTAGTCACCAACAGAATCTTTGAAATCGACAGTAGTTTCAGTGCACATTTCCGATAAAGAAAAAAAAATGAAATACAGCAAAAGTTGTCTCCCAATTACTCCAATGCCCCTTGAACATGGAAAAGCGGGCGGTTTACAGTCCAATATCACCGGCTAATGTCTTGTCATGCAATATAATTTTCATTTTTGTTATTTTTTATTACAATGTATAGTGATACTGTTGGATTAGTAATATATATCCGCGCACACCGTTAGATCGCCTGAATCCTCTAGATATATATATTTTTTTCGTATTTTTATGTTAGGTTTATTTTTTTTTCAAAAAATACTCTTAAAATTTGGTAAAATATATAATTTTGTGTCTAATATTTACTTTGGAATAATATTAATATAAATTGAAATAATTTTATTAATTTTGACTAATTTCGTTTACTGATTTGGCCGTAGAATCCATTTGCATTCAATCGTTTATTTTCACGTGTCCTTTCATACCCAATCAAAACTTACCATATACTATTCTTCTACTCACTCTTCTCTCGTTAAATGACGTGATATTAAATTCCATTTTCAACTAATCATTCATTGTAACGTGCATAATTTCCTCGTTCCTTTTTTTCTCATTCCTCTCCCCTCCATTTTTCTCTCTCTCACACCTTCTCTCTTCTCTCTCCTTTCTTTTCTCTCTCCTTATCACTTTCATTTATTATTAATTTAATACAATAAAATAAATTAAAATATCATTTTATTACTCAATACTTAAATAAATTTTTTTAAAAATATTACATTATTTACAGCATATAATGGGACTTTTTTTTATTAACAATGTTTTTTAGAAAAATAATCTGAATTTTAAAGCATTTTGAAAACTATTTGGGCTTTTGAGATGTTTTACAATTTCGCAACATAGTGTTGCGGAATTGGACTTCAATTCCGCAGCATACTTGCTACAAAATTGGACTTCAATTCCTCAGCACACTACTACGAAATTGAATTGATTTTTTTTTTATTTTGGAAAGCTGCATCGATAGCTTTTCCTTAGAAAAGTTGCCGGTTTTTTTTTTTTTTGGTGTTGGGATGAAAAAAATAGAAATCCAATCTTGCCCTTTCTCTTATTAATATGAAAAAAATATTTTTATTTTACTCAATTTGATAAATAAGATAAAAAATTGTACGTTAATAATTAATTATTAAAATATGAAATTAGTAATATTTTGTGCAGTCAAAATAACTCAAAATAGAAATAATACATTCATTATATGCATAATCAAAATTAAATAATATTTTTCGTTTTAACAAATATATATATATATATATATATATATATATATATATATATATATATATATATATATATATATATATATATGCGCGTTGGATTCAATCTTATTCTAAAATCATTTTTTGATTTTGAAACATTCACAAAAATAAAATCATTCTTTTATTATTTATATATGTATTCTATATACCTTTTAGGATCCAACACACACACGCATATATATATATATATATATATATATATCAAAACGAAAATATTATTTAATTTTGATTATGTATATAATGAATGTATTATTTATATTTTAAGTTATTTTGATTGCATAAGATACTACTAATATCAGATTTTAATAAGTTATTATTAACCTATAATTTTTTATCCTGTTTATCAAATTGAGTAAAAGAAAAATATTTTTTCCATATTAATGAAAGGAAGGGTAAGATTGAGTTTCTATTTTCTCATCCCAACATCAAAAAAAAAAAAAAAGAAAAAACAACTTGGAAAAGCTGGCGGTAGCTTTCCATTCTAAATAGAAAGCTATAGAAAGCTGTAGTTTTCCAACATAAAAAAAAAATCAATTCAATTTCACAGCAGCGTTCGTGCTGCGGAATTGAAGTCCAATTTTGCAATACTGTATTACGGAATTGTAAAATGCCCCAAAAGTCCAATTTTGCAATACTCACTTTTCTCTCGTTAGATGACGGGATATTAAATTCCATTTTCAACTAATCATTCATTGTCACGTGCATCATTTCCTCGTTCCTTTTTTTCCCATTCCTCTCCCCTCCATTTTTCTCTCTCTCACACCTTCTCTCTTCTCTCTCCTTTCTTTTCTCTCTCCTTATCACTTTCATTTATTATTAATTTAATACAATAAAATAAATTAAAATATCATTTTATTACTCAATACTTAAATAATTTTTTTAAAAATATTACATTATTTACAGCATATAATGGGACTTTTTTTTTTTATTAACAATGTTTTTTAGAAAAATAATCTGAATTTTAAAGTATTTTGAAAACTATTTGGGCTTTTGAGATGTTTTACAATTTCACAACATAGTGTTGCGGAATTGGACTTCAATTCCGCAGCATACTTGCTACGAAATTGGACTTCAATTCCTCAGGATACTACTACGAAATTGAATTGATTTTTTTTTTTTATGTTGGAAAGCTGCATTGATAGCTTTTCCTTAGAAAAGTTGCCGTTTTTTTTTTTTTGGTGTTGGGATGAAAAAAAATAGAAATCCAATCTTGCCCTTCCTCTTATTAATATGGAAAAAATATTTTTATTTTACTCAATTTGATAAATAGGATAAAAAATTGTACGTTAATAATTAATTATTAAAATATGAAATTAGTAATATTTTGTGCAATCAAAATAACTCAAAATAGAAATAATACATTCATTATATGCATAATCAAAATTAAATAATATTTTTCGTTTTAACAAATATATATATATATATATATATATATATATATATATATATATATATGCGCGTTGGATTCAATCTTATTCTAAAATCATTTTTTGATTTTGAAACATTCACAAAAATAAAATCATTCTTTTAATATTTATATATGTATTCTATATACCTTTTAGGATCCAACACACACACGCATATATATATATATATATATTAAAACGAAAACATTATTTAATTTTGATTATATATCTAATGAATGTACTATTTCTATTTTAAGTTATTTTGATTGCATAAGATACTACTAATATCAGATGTTAATAAGTTATTATTAACCTATAATTTTTTATCATGTTTATCAAATTGAGTAAAAGAAAAATATTTTTTTCATATTAATGAAAGGAAGGGTAAGATTGAGTTTCTATTTTCTCATCCCAACATCAAAAAAAAAAAAAAAGAAAAAAAAACTTGGAAAAGTTGCCGGTAGCTTTCCATTCTAAATAGAAAGCTATGGAAAGCTGCAGTTTCCAATATAAAAAAAAATTCAATTCAATTTCGCAGCAGTGTTCGTGCTGCGGAATTGAAGTCAAATTTTGCAATACTGTCTTACGGAATTGTAAAATGCCCCAAAAGTCCAATTTTGCAATACTCACTCTTCTCTCGTTAAATGACGGGATATTAAATTCCATTTTCAACTCATCATTCATTGTCACGTGCATCATTTCCTCGTTCCTTTTTTTCTCATTCCTCTCCCCTCCATTTTTCTCTCTCTCACACCTTCTCTCTCCTTTCTTTTCTCTCTCCTTATCACTTTCATTTATTATTAATTTAATACAATAAAATAAATTAAAATATCATTTTATTACTCAATACTTAAATAATTTTTTTAAAAATATGACATTATTTACAGCATATAATGGGACTTTTTTTATTAATAATGTTTTTTAGAAAAATAATCTGAATTTTAAAGTATTTGGAAAACTATTTGGGCTTTTGAGATGTTTTACAATTTCGCGACATAGTGTTGCGGAATTGGACTTCAATTCCGCAGCATACTTGCTATGAAATTGGACTTCAATTCCTCAGCACACTACTACGAAATTGAATTGATTTTTTTTTTTATGTTGGAAAGCTGCATCGATAGCTTTTCCTTAGAAAAATTGCCGTTTTTTTTTTTGGTGTTGGGGTGAAAAAAATAGAAATCCAATCTTGCCCTTCCTCTTATTAATATGGAAAAAATATTTTTATTTTACTCAATTTGATAAACAGGATAAAAAATTGTACGTTAATAATTAATTATTAAAATATGAAATTAGTAATATTTTGTGCAGTCAAAATAACTCAAAATAGAAATAATACATTCATTATATGCATAATCAAAATTAAATAATATTTTTCGTTTTAACAAATATATATATATATATATATATATATATATATATATATATATATATATATATATATATATATATATATATATATATTTATGCGCGTTGGATTCAATCTTATTCTAAAATCATTTTTTGATTTTGAAACATTCACAAAAATAAAATCATTCTTTTATTATTTATAAATGTATTCTATATACCTTTTAGGATCCAACACACACACGCATATATATATATATATATATATATATATATATATATTAAAACGAAAATATTATTTAATTTTGATTATGTATATAATGAATGTATTATTTCTATTTTAAGTTATTTTGATTGCATAAGATACTACTATTATCAGATTTTAATAAGTTATTATTAACCTATAATTTTTTATCCTGTTTATCAAATTGAGTAAAAGAAAAATATTTTTTCCATATTAATGAAAGGAAGGGTAAGATTGAGTTTCTATTTTCAAATCCCAACATCAAAAAAAAAAAAAAGAAAAAACAACTTGGAAAAGCTGCCGGTAGCTTTCCATTCTAAATAGAAAGCAATGGAAAGCTGCAGTTTTCCAACATTAAAAAAAAATCAATTCAATTTCGCAGCAGTGTTCGTGCTGCGGAATTGAAGTCCAATTTTGCAATACTGTCTTACGGAATTGTAAAATGCCCCAAAAGTCCAAATAGTTTTCAAAACACCCTAAAATTGAAATTATTTTTCTAAAAACTATTATTAATAAAAAAAATCCCACATACATTTTCATGATTAGATTATTTTTAATGAATTTTTTATTTCATGCATGGATCATTATATTCTATATAGGGGTGTCAATCGGCCGGGTTCGGGCCAACCCGAACCGAACCTGACTAACTCAGGAAGCGAAATATACCATATATCCCAAACCGAACTGACCCTATATATTAGTAGGGCCCCAAACAGATTAACCCGATAATTTTTTAGGCCCAAACCGATTAACCCAATTGAATCGATCTCTTCCTCTCCCTCTCCTCTTTTCACAGCTCTCTCTCCCTCTTTCTGTGATTTTTTAATAAAATAAACACACAAATCAAACACAAATCCATCAAAATCAAACATACAAAATCAGATATGAGGAGAAAAATGAAGAACCCGCAACCCAAGAGGAGAAAAGGAAATAGATTTACTGAAAAAAAGATGAATAGGAGAGAGAAAAGATCGATCGAAGTCGAAGAAGAAGAAAAAGAAGAAGATTGATCAATCGAAGACGAAGAAGAAAGAGAGAGAGAGAAGGAACCAAAAATCTGCAGTGGCGATGGAGGAGGAGCCGGATCGTCAACGACAGAAGAGAGAAGGGTAGAAAAAGAGGGAGAGAACGTGGGTATGGGGGAAGAGAGAGGGGCAGAGGGAGAGAGAGAGATCGTGAGGGGGGGGGGGGGGGGGGGGAGAGTAGGGCAAAGGGAGAGGGAGTCAGGGAAGGGCAACTGGGGAAAAAAAAGGAGTTTATAAACCCTCTTCGGTCGAGTTTGGGTTTTGAAGGTTTTAACCCGACCCGAACCCCCTCAGTTTTTAAGAATCGACTTGACCCTAATACCCCGTACAACCTTACCCGAATAGTTAGTTCGGGTCGATTTGTTCGGGTTCTCAGGTTGGGTCAGTTTTTGCACAGCCCTAATTCTATACATTATATTTCATTTTGAGTTTATATTATTAAAGTAGAGATAATTTATTATTTTTTAAAAATTTTCAAAATTTTGGGCTTAAAAACTATTTTTTTCATTATTAAATTGGTTTAAAAAGAATATTATTTTCTTATATTGTGCAAAAAAAAAATTAAAATTTAATATAATTTTTTAAAAATTTTATTTAATGATTGTTAATAAAATGATGTTTTAATTTATTTTATTGTATTAAATTAAGAATAAATGAAAGAGAGGAGGAGGGAGAAATGAAAGGAGAGAAAGAAGAGAGGAGAAAGGAAATGGGGGAGAGAGGAGATGATAATACGTGGTAGTAAATGACTGGTTGAAAATAGAATCCACCGTCACGTAATCTCAATGAGAGGATAGTGGCTAAGACAGTGGCATATGGCAAGTTTTGATTGAGTGTGCGCGAATTCCCATCAAGAAATAATGAAAGGTGACACGTGGCGATCAATGATTAGGTGTGAATGGACCCTATTGCCACATCAACGAATGGAGTTAGTTAAAATTAATGGAATCTTTGATCATGGACAAAATTGCTCCAATTTTAAAATATTAAGGGCAATATCACCCAAAATAAATATTATGGGCAAAATTGCAAATTTTGCCAAACTTTAGAAGCATTTTATGCACATTTGGCCTTAAAATAATTATAAATCAATGCACGCATATGTGAGATAGCTCCTAATATGCAACAAAGATGTGCTCAACTAAGAAGGTCAGAACGTTGGACCTTAAATAATGAATTGTCTTCTCTTTGCATATTAAGAACTATAAGACACACAAAACTGATCAGGATCTAAGATATTTTAAAGAACTGCATATATCTCTAAATTATCTTCAAAGAATAAGATAGTAAAGTCTAAGCAAACATTTTATTTATAAAGATAACAAGGCAGTGTTTATTTTCCGGTTCTGCCTTACAAAGCAAACAAGACTTCCTTATATACAAAAAGGGAAGACAAAAAGTACGTGATGAGTCAACAAACACTAAAAACTTTTACAGACTGGATACAGATTATTAATAAGCATTATTACAAACGACAAACTGAATAAAATAAAATGGCAGACAACTTTATAAAAGAAAAGACTAATTTGACAGATAAGATAAGGTGGAGTGACTCAAAAGTTATTCTTCCTTATCGGTTCTTGTGAGTTGTAATCATCTTCTGAGTCAGAGACATGTGTCGGACAATATTTTTCTGTTCTTGAATCATTATCCTGTCTCTGAGATGATCCTGCCAAAGGTTGATATTGGGAGTCTAAATCCATAGAATGTGGATTAAAGCTGGATGGTCCTACACCGGATGAAGATGCTTGAGATAGATCTGACAAATGTCTTGCTTCAATAGAAACTATAGTTGTTTTTTCTAGCCTGCTTGAGAAGATCCAATATGTGAATTATTTGCAACCCAATACTAGTAATCTTGCTTAATTAAATCACAATAACTGGAAGGATAGGATTCCCATGGAATATCATCATTTGACCAGTTTAGCCATATTTCTTTTGGAATGACTCCATTTTTCTCAAAAAGGTGATGCATCAAATCTGACCATTTTTTAACAAATTGAGGGTGAAAATTTAAACAAGCTTCCTCGAGAGAATATGGCAAAATTATGAATTGATAGGATGAAGCAAATGGCTTGTATCTTCCATTTAAAACACGAGGCCTATGAAGAATGAATGTTGTCCTCATATCCCATGAATGAGAAACTCTAAGAGTATTTGTCTCTTGAATGAGGGTTCTTTTCCATTGTTCCAAAGTTCTAAACCAAGTAATAAATGTTGCAAGATGAGGATTATGCTGTGTTCCATTAATGAGCTCCTGTATGTGACAAACCATATGTTGTTGTGAATTTCAAAGGCAATATACTAGAGATAACAATAATACCACATAAATGAAAGGAGTTCCTTAGGCCACATGATGGGATTTTCCATTCTGCAGGGAAGAAAACACATGAGAGTTACAAAAGGATATTGGGGATGATAACTTTATTGATCCCAGTATAATAGACCATGAATTCTAATTAGGCTAAACTGATAATTTCACAATTATAATCTAGCAAAAACCTTCAATCTGGCTGGAGAAAGATTTTCTACAACATCTGATGGTGCATCAGTTTGAAGAAAAACTTGCTAATACATGCAGATAATAGGGATAGTTATCAGTTGATCTGGCTTTCTTTTGCTCAACAAGTTAGGGATGAGATTTTTCTTTCCTTTCCTTTAATATGCTCAACATCAAACTCATATTTACTAAACCATTCCTTCCAACGGAGAAGTTGATGATGAGGAACAGTTTTGTTTTTGAATTCTAACATTTTTGGAAAGGAGAAACAATCCATTACTACAGTAAAACGATGCCCAATAAAGTGGAATTCAAACTTCTTAATTTCATATTTTACTGCAAGATCTCTTTGAAGGTAGAATGATAATGCTTTTCTCCTTCTTTGAACTTTCTATTGGCATGAGCACATAATTTTTTCTTTCCTTCAATTTCTTCAAACAAAAGGGCACCCCCCCCAAAAGCAATCACTTGCATTAGTTTGCAAAATTCTTTTCCCTGTGGATGGAATGTGAAGAGAACGTAAATGCTGAACCTTCTTTTTTAGAGATTGAACTATAGTAGTTTAATCCCCATACCATAATGGTGGATTCTTTTTAGCATCTATTGAAAAGGATCAGTCAACATAGTGAATTGAGGAATAAAATCTTGGAGATAATTTGCAATTCTTAAGAATTGTTATACTTACTTGATAGAGAGGTTCGCATCGGGAAATTTTTGTAGTTCTGCTCCAAGATGTTCACCTAGCTGGTAGGTTCATTTAACAAAATGCATTCTTAGGAAATCAATTTCTAGTTTTTCTATATGCATCTTTATTGGAGAAAACATAACTCCATATTGTAAGGTGAGAGACTGAAACTGTTGTCGGAGTTGGGAATGAGCCTCTTCAGATGAGGAATAAAGCAAGATATCATCAATGAATGGAAATTCAAATTATGGCTTTTTGAAAAATTAAGGAGCAACCTTTAGTCCAAATGGCATGACAGTCCATTGGTAATGATGAGTGTGTATACAAAAGGCGGTTTTGTATCTATCATTAGGGTGAATTCCCAGTTACCAGAATCCTGCTTTTAGATCAAATTTGGAAAAAACTTTGGCATCTGATAAGAATGTGAACAAAGAGGATATTTTTGGGAGAGAAAACTTGTCATCTTTGAGAAAATGGTTTAAAGGTTGTGTAGACACCGGATCCTGAGTCAGTCTAGATCAGAGTTACCCAATGATAATAAATTACCTATTCACGGGCGAAAAGGTTGAAAGTGATGATTTTCTTGTCAAATTTGCATTTTAAAATAAAAAATAATAAAAAAATATTTTGAAAATTAGATTTGAAAAATGGGATTTGGAAATTCTAGTATTTTTAGTTAAATTAAAAAAAAATAATAAATTTTTTCGTGAGTGTCGGCGCGGCAGCGCGTGTCGTTCGCCCGCGAGCGATGCGTAGCACACATGCACGCGATGCTCCGTGCCCAGCGTGCGGGACCGATGCCTGTCGCGCACGCCGACAGGCGTCGGTCACCCCTGATCCGCCGAAAATGCCATTTTTCCGTTTTTTCTTCATTTTTTTTTTACTTTTTCACATTTTTTCGGGATTTTTAATGGTAATTTCCTTTTTTGCACCCAAATTAAGGGAAATTTGATAAAAATCCTATTTTCTTTCTTAATTAATGGGTTTTTCCATTTTTATTCATTTAAATAGAAAATTTGGGAAAGAAAGAAGGGGGAATTCATTTTGCATAAAAAATCTTTAATTTTCTTCTTCTCTTTTTCTCTAAGAATTCTCTCTCCACCTTTTTTTATTTTCTTCTCCAAATAAAAATTCTAAAGGTTAAAAATTCAATTTTTAATCAAGAATTTTTCTTGAGACAAAGAGAATCATTCTTTGTTCTTGAGATTTATTTTTTTTTATCAATTATAATTTCTTGAAATAAAGAAAATAATTCTTTGTTTTTGGAATTTAAATTCTTTTTCTTCCATTTTTTTTACGATTTTAATCAATAATTACTTGAGACAAAGAAATCTATTCTTTATTTTTGAGAATTAATTTATTTTTTTCTATTATTTTTCTTAAGCAATTTTCTTTTGAAATAAAATTGTAATTTTTATTATTTTTATTCCTATTTTGCGAATCAAAGTAAGGAAATTAATCATATTTCTCATCAATTGAATCTGAAATCTGAGGGTAAACATTCTAAATCCGAACTCTTAATTTTATTTTTATTTATTTATTTTTGTTCATATTTAATTAGTAATAATGTAGATCTTTATATTTATTGTGTTTTTATTTATTTTATGTGAATTTATATATAGATTTAACATCTCTAATATTCTTTTTGCTTTATCTTATTTAATTGTTTATTCTTCATTTATATTATTATTATTATTATTATTATTATTATTATTATTATTATTATTATTATTATTATTATTATTATTATTATTATTATTATTTGTGTTAATTTATTAATATGTTAATACTATTGATTTTAATATGTTATTTAATTTATTTGTCATCCGTAATGCATATTTTATTTATTCTAATTTATCATTTATTGTTTTATGTATTTAATTAATTTTCTTGATTTGATACTAACATTAATTTATTTTGTGTTTTTTGTTTTAATCTTTATTCTTCCTTGTTTGAGCATATTTGCAAGCGAATGAGGAGATCCGAAAATTTATTATTTTTATTGTTTTTAGTATTTTTTCTTTATTTGTATTTTAATTTACTTGTCATGTAATTATTAATGAAATCATTTATTTTATATACGTTTAATTAAAAATCAAACAAAAATATTTTTATAAATAAATTTGATTTTTCTATTAAAATGGGACCAATATCCTAATTTTTTATCCAAATAAATTGTCACTTTAAAATTATTTTCTTTAACTATGCATACGAAAACCAATGTCCTCACTCTTAATAAATACCCCGTTTTATGTATGATTTACATTTATTTTATATTGGGGGTTGTATTCCGCCCCTAGTTTTGTTGTAATTTATTGTATTTCTTTTTATCTTATTTTAATCTTGCTTTTATTTACCGTTTTATTATGTGATTGATATGCGCTCTAATTATTACATTTAAATGTATGAGAAAAGGGATGAATTCTTAAATTCAAAACTCAATTGTAATTTAATCAAGGTATGAATAAATGGGAAGTCCCAAACCATCTCTGGTCTTTGGGATCAACGAGGCGAGAGGGCCACCTCAATGTTTTATTGGGGTGGGGCCTCTAAGATACCTCTTGTATCCCGAAAAAGGCTCAATTTGCATAGTCCTAGGCTGCACGAGGTAAGAGGGCCATCCTAATGTTCTATTAGGGTAAGGCCTCTAAGACACCTTTATCTTGCCCAAGTGCGAGGCGAGAGGGCCATCCTAATGTCCCATTCGAGTGGAGCCTCCAAAACACCTCTGGCTTGCCCAAAATGGACATAGCAGCGCTGTCTTAGGTTCACTGAGACTAGACGAACTTTCTCAATGTTCTATTGGGTGTCGACTCCAAGAAACCTCCTTGTTGCCCAAAATGGACGCACTTGTAATTTCTTACAAGTTTTTATGAACCTCTCTCGATAGTCTTAAAAGCGGGTCTTTGGGGCACTCCCGGGGTTCGGCGCGTGTCACAGGTTGGGGATCAATGACAAGTCTCTTTTTTTTCGAAGTTATTCCGATCTTTTATTTACATAGAAAGCTTAACAAGCCCAATCTGAATTGGTATTCTCAATGATCCCTTGTTGAATGAACTGATTGCATTCTACTAATGCCAGAGAAATATCAGTGGGTGATATACCTAGATGGGTAGCTTTAGTAGGATTGATATCCTCATTTCTTTTGAATGGAAGTTTAATGAAAAAGTCTGGATTTTGCCAAAGAGGAGAAGAACATTTTTGAAGAAACTCAGTATGAGAGTTTGCTGCACAAAACTGTGTAAGTTCTTTTTGGATTAAGAAAAAGGTGTGAGCTGGATGTAAGGTAAAAAGAGAAGGGAGTTCAGTCTAAGACTGAAATTGCTTTTTGAATATTAATCCTTCTGGACCAATCCTTAATCTAAATATTAGGCAAAGAGCATCAAAGCCAAGAACAATGTCTCGTCCTGGTAAAGGAGAACCAAGAACTGAGATTCGTATATAACAATCTGAGAAAATTTGGATTTTAATGGGGTGAATGGATTTGAGTTTTGTAAAGAAAATATTTCCATTTGTAGCCCTGAAAATTTGTTCATAGGGTTTCCATCATTTTGAAGGAGAGTACATTAGGATTGAAGATTGTTGTCCTTGCTCCAGTGTCAACAAATGCAACAGGTTTAATTAGTCTTTCATATTTATCTAAAAATATCTATACTAAAACTTGAGGGACTAGCTGCTTCTTTATAGCAAAAACTTTTCCAATTCTGTACTGGAAATCTTCATCTTCACTATCACCGGATGAAGAAAAATACTCAATTTTAAAAAGAGTATATTTTGTCAGTTCATCTTCTTCAGAAAAAATAGATTCTAAATCAGCATCTACCAGATTAGAAATATCTATCTGAGCAATCATCTTTTGTGTGTTTTTGGATTTATTGGGACATCTGCGAACATAGTGGCCTTCTTTGCCATAGGCATAACATTTAGTAGATTTTTTCCCACCAGGATATTTCTTCTTTGTGAAATATCTCCATCATCGAAGGCCTGATCGTCTAAAATGACTGAAGCGAGGCTTTCTCCTGAAATGGATGAAGTGTTTCTTCTTTCTAGGATTGCAGGTACAGGTATCATGAGTACCTTTGCATTTGATTTATAAATCAGGCCTAGCACAGACTGGTGTCAAAACAAGACCTTTTTCTGCAAAGAGCTTCATTACTTCTTGGCGCTCACAAAGTAGATCAAGAGCATTATGCATTAATTCTCGAAGCTCTCCAAAAGTATAATCATTGATCTTCTTATTTGTAGCCTGTATTGTAGTTGTCATGCGTTTAGAGATAACATTAGGCAAAGAGATCAAGATTTTCCATAGATGATGAAAAGATGATGAAAAGTTTCTTCCTTTAGGATAATTTAAAAATATATTACAACACTTTAAAATAACTAGGCTCTGATACCAATTCTGGATGTGAGATAGCTCCTAATATACAACAAAGATATGCTCAACTAAGAATGTCAGAATGCCGGACCTTAAATAATGAACTGTTTTCTCTTTGAGGATATCCCTCCTTCAAAATATAGGGATCATCTTTAAGATTTTTTAGCTTGGATGCAAACTCAGTTAGCCCTTGGAACAGAAATCACTGATGTTCTCTTGGAATTCAGTACTCGTTTAGTTGGCATACTACAAGATTAGCTCCTGGGAATAAATTATATCACACGAGCACAGCTTATGAGTTTTACTTCAGTGACAAAATTCTTGGCACATATTTACCGAGAATTTTGTGGCTATGTGCAAGATGATCTTGAACAAACATGAAATGATTTTTTCTATATGAAATATTGCTCGTTAAAATGAAAAAAAAATCTTGACACACATTTCAAAGGATGTCTAAAAGACTTTATGTGCTTTAAGGGATGGAAAATCCTTCGTCTTTAAAACTCTCAACCCTCTGTGATTACAAATGCAAACCTTCCACTCCAAATACTGTTACTCTTTCCCTAAACACCCTTTCTAAAACAAGCCAGTTATATGAGCTTACTTAACTTTCTAAAGATAAGAAGATAGGAAAACCCTATGCTCATTTTCTTTATCCTTATAATGCTTTTACTAAATCTTTTAGATCTTCTTCCACTACCTGGACTCGAAGTCTCTGTACTCTTATAAAAAAACTAGAAAAGACCATTAAAGAGTATATTCAGTGTTCTAGTTTTAGTCAGCATAAAATCACTGCTAATAAAATAGAATAATTTGTTGATTTGGAACTCCCTAGTGAACTATATTCTTCATGGCATATCGATCGTGGTGCTATCAGGATTGGGATTACCTATTATGGTAGGCAAGGCTTACCTATTTTTGCAATAATTGGTCTTCTTAATTCTAGATATTTGCAGTATCAACATGTTGTAATTGGTACTATAGAAACATCTTTGAATGCTAGCTCTATCATTTTCACTTTTTATCCAAATTATAATATGGCTCTAGACGATCCTAATGTTCTGAAAGCTTTGAAAGCACAAATTCAGATTACTGGTGTTGAACAAGTATCAAATTCGATTGTTGCCACTCTTCATTATCAGCTAGCCTATCATCTTTAGAATCATGCACTTAATTTGGCTTTACCTGTAGAGCATAATAATGCTTTATTAATTTGTGCTGACTCGACAAATGCTCATACTTGCATCCATATCCCTAAGTAGATCACTAGGGAGGAACTTCTTCAACTTTTTCCTGAAAAATTGACACAAATTACGAAAACCATAAAGAAGCAAGGGAACCGATATAGTTTTTTCAGCCTACTTTTTATTAAAAAGGCTGATGGCACTTTAGAAACTATTTTCAAAAAAGAAAAGGCTAATGCAAAGTCTCCTGTTCCTTTGTTTTCTACACAATTCATGATCTGTCCTATACGCCCTGAAAAAGGAATTTCGATGAGTCATTTTGATCATAAAGGATGCCTTGTTCATGCTTTTCGTAGAAATGGACCTTGCTTTTTTGATATCTGACATTATGATGACTGTACCCAGGAGATTGAGGAAGATGAGTTAGCTGAAAAGCGAAAAGGAAAGAAAAAGATACGTGGTGTTTCGGAGAGAAATTTCAGAAAAAGATATCAGGATGACGATGATCCTAGTATTGGTCCTTTGGGACAATCATCTGGTAAGTATGATTATTTGATTTCTTATTCCCCTCCACCTCACTGGAAACCACTATCACCTCCACCAACTCTTTGTAAACCTTGTAAACCTTCCCTACGTCCTGACGAAGAATATTCACTACCCCTTCCACCAACTAAACCTATTCCAACTCCCAAAAAAAAAAAATCCTTTACCCTATTATAACCAAGCCTTAAAATGGTTTAAATAGGAAACACCTTCTAATCCAGTCCCTTCTCCTTCACCTATCCCTTAAACTTGCATGTATCACCGTACTTCTTATAAGGAAGAATTCCCTCCTATTAAGGAATTTCAGAACCCCGAAACCTCAATAAAGGCTATACTTTTTATCAAGAATCCAAATATTATCGAACCAGATGGACAATAAAGACAAATCTCACAGGCTGAAGCTATCTTGAATTGGCAAACTGATAACTCTCTGGCACAAAATAAAAAATTACAGATTATTGAAAAGAAAGTTGATCAAATGCCAAACGCAGTAGAACATGCTTTCAAAGAGAGATCATTTATTCCTCAGTTCAATCGGTAATCTTAAACTTCAAGTAGAACAAAGAACATGAGAGATGATGACTTTGATAAGGCATAGTGACCGCATATCTCAGATAAATTTAAAAGAGGCAGAGGTTATTGCTCTTAAAAAGTAGATTGAACAACTTGAAGCATTTCATTAACAAAAACCAAAACCTAACCCCCATCATCCTTTGATCTTATGGACATGTTCTCTACACTTCCTTTTGAATCAAAATCCTCTTTTTCTCAGCCATCAACACCTGTTTATGGTTTGAAGCTTTTACCTCCAAGACAACTTTATGTCTTTAGACCTCCCCAAAAATCTTTTTTATCTAGACTCAAAAAGGGAAAATTTTTAGCCCAACCATCTACTACACCTTCTTCCCAGTCATTTCCACCCAAACCCAAATTAACAACATATACATCTCAAACCTTCTGCCCCACTGAGTCAAAACAACTATCTTCTTCTTCCGTAGAGTCCATGGCAGCTGAATAGAAATAAGATGTAATGACTCGAAATCCACCCTAGTAGCATTGTGCATGATTAGGGCAAATTGAGAACCGAATGTGCATGATTGAGTGACCGAAGTGTCAAAAGGACACAACTGTCATTAATTCGAAAGTTTTAAAAAGTGTTGATAAGTTGGACAATTATGTTGTTAAGACTTAATTTGTATTAAGAGAACTAATTAGTGGGTTAAAATATTAATAAGAGTGAATTTAAGATTAAGAAGGACTTAATTGAAAGTGTAGAGAAGGACTTGATTGCATAAAATAAAATAGTTAAGTGACTATTTGGAATCTTGCATGATTATATTAAGTGAAAGATTAATTAAGTAAAAGTGGGAATAATTAAGTTAAGATTTGATTAAGTTAAGTGTGTGTTAGGTGTATATAAGTGGAGCCCATGTATCATTCTTTGATTGTGCCACTTATGCACTTGCATGCAAATATAAGGATTGAAGTAGTGGATTTTGGAGGATTCCACCTATGTGTGGCCGGTCACTTGGGCAATTTCACCTTCTTCTTTCTCAATTCTACTGCACAAAAATTTTGCTTATAGCTTTGCTTAAGGATGCTCCAATTAGTGTGGAACTTAAACGTTTTCGGCAAATTAAAGGAGAAAGCTTATAAATCAAAGGGGAAAAGAGAAGATAGTGAGCAAAGTACCAAGTGAGCTCTTTGGAGCAAAAGAGTTTGAGGTTTGGAAAACTCTGTGTAATTTGTGTGTTAAATTAGTTATGGTTATAATCTGAAATGCATAATTGTGTTGTGTGTTGAATGGAATTGAAGATGTGCATGGTTGTGTTAAATTGATTGTTATGAAGTTTATTAACCAATAAGCATGAAACCCTATTTTCGGAGACTTGGGAATTGGCTGTGTAATTTTGTGTATACTGAGAAATGGAATGTGTCAAAGTGTTTATACATGTGTTAAGGTTGTTTAGATTCAGTTTGGAGAATTGGTTATGCCAATTTAGCCGATTGCAAGCTTGGAAAGCTTGGTAGTGCAAAACTAGTTTTGAGGTTTCTCTTGACCTACTTGGACTGTTTATGGCATAAAATGAGTTTTACAACTCTAAAATGAATGAGGTCAATTGGATTAGAATCATAATGTTTATTTCTATAATTTTTGTAGAAATAGTCCTTTTGTTTTAAGGATTCTAATGTCTTCAAAATTTTTCATACAAGTAGCTAAAATTCTGTAGGAGGGTCTTTGGAGCAGTTTTGTTCCCTTGGCCATAACTCCTTGATTTTGAGTCTAAATGTAATGAGATTTGTGCTATTAGCAATTTAACATGTAAATGATTATTCGGTTAGTAGGCCATGTTGGCTAAAAGTGGTGTTTTGGTTAGTTTTAGTAGTCATATACATTTATGTAGGAAAAGGGCTTGAAAGAAGTAGGTTCACTACAAAAAAAAAAAAAAAACTAAAATTAGCGATTGCACTATTTTCGTCGCTAATTAGCAATTGATTAGCGACCGTTATAAAAATTGGTTGCTAAATTCCATTTTTCATTTTTTGCGACTAATTTAACGACTAAAAAAAGAAACAGTCTCTAAATTTTGGCAGCTTTTTTGCGACTAATTTAGCGACTAAAAAATCCGTTGCTAATTTTTGCGACTAATTTAGCAACTAAAAAATTCGTCACTAAAATAGCGACAAAAATATCAGTTGCTAAATTTGGAGGCAATTTTAGCGACTTTAGATGTAACAACTAAACTTTTGTCGCTAAATACACTTGAATTAGTAACGGAATAACGACTAATATTTTTGTCGCTAAAAGATTTTCAAATTTTTTAAATATGAAAATAATTTTTGGAAATTAAAGTGATACTTTAGCGATGGAATAATCCGTCACTATTTTGTCGGTAAAATTGATTACAAAATTAATAAAAATATGCATATATACTTATAGTTATTAATTATTTTTAATATTTTTGCTTTACACATGAATTTTAATTTGTCTAAAATAAAATTTTCATTATTCAATTATTTAAAAATTCAATGAAAATATTAGTTGGGTGAATTGAAATTAATATTAATAAAGAAATTATTAAGAAATATTTGTTAATATTATTTTTGGGTTTTGAATTAATAACTTTGACTAATTGATTAAATTAAAATACATAAATTGATATATGTATGTATATATTGCAATGCCCCAATAAATAAATAATTATACAAATTAATTAATTAAATTATAGGTTAACTTTGTTATTTTTTGAAAAATTAAGAATTTTTTGAAAATTTTCAATGCTATAAATAGTAATTCGATAGACTAAAAATTTACTAAATGTCAATTTTGACCCAAATGTCCCGAAATTTTCTTTGGAATCTTCAAAATTAAATATATTTAATTATAGCTAGATAAGTAACTAAATATGAGTATGTATGTGTGTGTGTGTGTGTGTGTGTATATATATATATATATAAAGAGCCAAATAATAAAAAAATAATAATAAGAATAATAAAATAATAAAAATAACTTAAGTCAAGAAAGAAAAGTTAATGAATAAGAGTTACAAAACAAGAAAGAAAAGGGAAAATGGGGAATACAGAGGAGGGAAGCAAGAGAGAGAGAGAGAGAGAGAGAAGCAGAAGCCTCTTTCCCCAGTTTCGGCCAACTCCGGCATCCAATGGCAGCATGAATGGCACCGCTGGACTCCTGGATAGCGGGCGCTCCTTTCGGTACCCACCAATCACCCTCAGCCACCGAAAAATGGGAGATCGAAAAAGGGAAGCCGATGCCTTTCGACGGCGATTCCGACAAAACGGCATTGTGTTTGGGCGCATCACCACCGACGATGGGTTTCGGGTGTCCTGCGCTTCACATTGACAGTGGCAGTGTCTCTCCGGCGACTGGTGATGGGCAGAATGGAGCTAAAATTTTGGGAATCTTGATTCAACTGGTATGTGCACTACCAAATTTACTTTTCTAAGATTTTTTTAAACTAAATAATTTGTTAATGATAAATTTTGTGATTTGTGTTTTCTTTTGTAAAAACTCAAAACTAATATTATTCATGCTATTATCTACAGTACCAGGTTCATAGTCCGTTTCAAGTAGTATAAGAAGGCAGAGCATCGCCGTCAGTATTTGGAGTTGAGAGTTAAATCGGACGACTGGAAATGGATCGATCGACAAAATCTGGCAATGAAGTTCGCCATGGATTTTGGTTTGGTGGTGATTAAGGAATCGATGAGAGAATAATTGATTGCGGAGATTGGGAGGTTGGGGATGGTAAAGGATGTGAATATTGATTCTAGTTATAAGAGGGATTTGCTAGGTAATAATGATGGCGGAACTTTTGTGGATGTGAAGAAAAGACCTGGTAAAATATTGTCTTCAATGTCGTTTAGTAAAGGAGAGTATCATGCACCTGCAGTTGTAGCAACTAGTAATTCTTTGATCTGGGGATGCCATCTTGTGATGCAAGGCTAAGGACTCTCTCTTCTGCATTATTATTTATCTAGTTAGTAATTTAATTGTGTTGTGCATAAATTCATCTAAAAAAACTAACTAGTTCTCTATGCTGAAGCTTCATACACTTATTAAAAGCAGTTTTTTATAAGGAGTTTTGGTTTATCTTCATGCTTGCTTTTGGATAATATGTTGATGATTTCATTTTGTTTCTGTTGCAATTTTGGACTGGAACATGGAGTATCTTTAATCAATGTGGCACTTAATATTTTGCATGGCCTTCTGTCAACGTGAATGGCCTTAGCAAGCAGCTTTGCTTGAAGTTGTTGCCTGAAATGTCTAATGTTGCTCATTTCATTGAATCAAGTAACATGATTGAACCTGTGAGTGCCTGCACAGTGTTTGAGCACCTAAAAAAAAGCAATATAGTTTTTGCTTAATTGAGCCGGGGCCTTAACCCTGTCTTGCGAACAGATTGCATATCAGAGGCAATTAGTGCATCGAGCTTAGTAGAATTATGAACAATAATAGTGAAATTTAGGTTTATTTGTTTACTAATATTAGATACAAATAAGACAATCAGTGTTGAAGATGCTGAACAATTTTTTTTTAAACTCATAAAATGCTAGTTTAATTTTGTAGTGTAATTTTTCACTTTGCTTTCTATGAATTAGTTGCTTTAATTTTATTTTATTTGCTATTTGCTATTTGTTAATTTTAATTTTATTTTTTCTCATAATTTATAAATTAGGTGGTTCGTGAAGTAATTAAAGATTCAAAATGGTGGTGTTCGAAGGATGTTTCAAGATTTTATAATATGTTTTTTTGTTGTAATTTTTAAATATTTTATGATTGTGGACATTAGTGTTTGTATTATTTAATATGATTTTAATTATATGTAAATTAATTTTTAATTTTATTTTATTAAAGAAATTTGGGTATTTTGAGCCTATGATATTATATTTTTTAAATTAATAGTATATTTAATAATATTGTATAATTATTATTTACATAAATTGAATTTTAGATCTAATAATAATAACAATAAATTAAATTCAAAATAATTATAAAAAATTAAATTTAAAATAATAAAAAAATTTAATATTTTTAGCGACAGAATAGCGATGGATTTTCTGTCGCTAATAAATTTTTTAATATTTATGGCAACTAATTTAAGGTGTTATTTAGCGATGAAAATTTTATTTAAATTTCATCGCTATTTTTAGCGACGGTTATATGTTTTAGTCGCAAATTGCTTGCGACGGATTAGCCTTGGCGTCGCTAAAGGCAATTAGCGACGGAAAACTCTATCGCTAATTTGTTTGTTTTTTTTTTGCAGTGGTTAGATGTTTCTGTTTTTCCTTTCTGCCTTGTATTTTCATATGTCACGGTCACAACCATTTGGTATTCATCGTGAGGTACTTTTATTTTCGGTTCTGCCTTGAATTGTCAAATGTGAATAGTTGTCACCGTGAGGTACCGGGATTTTATGTAATTCATTATGAAACACCATCTATTGCTAAATAAGTGTATAAAATGGAATTCAATCAAGTTTAGCAAAATTTAATGGAAAATATAATGTGTTAACCCATGTGAACATGTACAATGTGAATAATGAAGTGTGGACTTGTTTTTGTATACTTAGTGTGCAACGTGAATTTAAGATAATTGAGTAAGTGTAATGTGTATGAAATAGTGAATGATGTTTCTATATTAAGCCTAAATTGTTCATAGAAGTGGATAGGTAGGCATGCCTATAAAGGTTATTGTAACGCCCCATACTCGCAATTGGTACGGACATCGGGTGTCATGACATTTCTATCTGATCAATACTTATGACAAATGTGGTAATTTATTTTTTTGTTTCTTTTCTTATAAAATCATTTAATCAATATCACTCCTATGTCACTAATGCATTTCATTCGGTCCACTCCATACATTTCATTTTAATGTATTACATCATTCAAACGCACTCTAAAACACTCGCCATGTACATTTTACACAATACAAAATCAATGCTACACTCTTACATATACATGCCACTAACACTATTCACTTGATCAAAATTTGGCAGCATAACGACTATAACGTTAGCTATCCAAACCTGAAATTCAAACAAAACTACAGCCCAACTCGGGGGCACAACAATTATAACTTATAAATATTCAAATCTTATTCTATTCCAATCCAATTCATATAACCCAATTCAATACAATAACATTTATTGTAATGGCCCAAATATCGGTTTAAAAGTATCAGTGAATAATTTTAGTGTTATCATAATGATCGCAGCGTCGAACAGTGTTGGGAGTGAGTTTGCCAGTGTCAAAATTTAATGATAAGTGTGCCAGAAGTATAGTGATTCTGGGATGGGTAACCCGGGGGTGGCTATAAAGCGAATCTGGCTGTCCGGCGTCAAAACAATTTTAATTTTGCAAAAATGATCTGTGAGTCGTCAGGAGTTTATTGGTGAAATTTGAGCTAAAAACGGAGTCAAATTGACCTCCGAAAGTCATTTTGAAGTTGGCCTCCGGTTCGGTTCAATTTGAATCGGGGTTTGACCGAGGGGTTATAAATAGTGAATGAGGCCTAATGGATGTTTGTGTAGAATAAGACAATAGAAGTGTTATCTGTGAACTTTGGCCACTTTAGAGTTGTATTTTACGGTAGAAGAAAAATTGATCGAATCGGACCGATTTAAGTGAACCGAGGCCCAAATGGACTCCGATTGAGCTGAAAATTTATAAAGAGCCTATTTTTGATATTTTAAGATCAATGGAATTAGTTATAAGTAAAAATAATGAGGGGAACATATAGATGCTTTGAAAAAGTGCAATTGAACCAAAAAACTGAAATTTTTGTTTAAATCGGTTGGACCATCTTGGTTGGACTGGTTCAGTTCATTAGAGGGCTATATAAGAAGAGAGGAGGCCAGATTTCTCTAGAGAAAGCCAGAAAAAACCGACCTTCTTCTTCTTCTTCTTCAAAATCGAATGGTTTTTCTTCACTTCTCCTCCATTTTTCTTCTTCATTTCTCCAATATTTCCCCAAAATTCAACCTTCTAAACAAATTTCAGCTCCTCTAAAATCATATAGAAGTTATTAGAGTCCATTTGGAGCACTAAAAGTTGGAAAAATCAAGAGTGCAAAGTTTATGTCAAGATTTGAGGTATGTGATTTAAGGGTTTTTAATTTAGTTTATTGGTCCCTATGGGGGTTTTTGAGGGTGTAGAACACATTTATGATGTTAGATTTCATATTGGAAGTTTGGTTTTAAAGTTATGTGGATTTTTGAATTCGGCCACCTTAGGGAATAAAAGGGAATGATGGAGTTTTAAGGAGTTATGGCATTATGAGGTGGAGAACAAGAATCTAAAGTGAGTGGATACATTATCCTTCCTTTTTCATTGATTATGTGTGAATTTTAGGTTATGTTTAAGTGTGAAAATGAGATTTAGGCATGTTTAATTAAATCTAATGTGATATTCATAATCCATAGACTTAATATAGTGTATAAATATGATTAGATTAATTAAAACATATTGGAATAAAAACTCTAGTGTAGGCCGAATGGTTACTAAAGGATTTCAGCAAGATCTAATGATGATTATGGTATATAAATGATGGATATAATGTATATAATATGTTTAAAGCATAATAGAGTGATTAAAGGAATCAAAAGAAATTATAATGAAATGGTAAGGTAGTGGCCGAATGGTATATAAGGGGTTTAATTAAGATATATGATGAATTATGCCATATAAATAATATTTATAGCATGTTTGATATGAAAAGAGTATGAATGAGTGATTAAATAAAATTAAAGTTCATGATGTGAAAAAGTGATTCATTGGCCGAATGGTATTTATAAGGAATAAAGTGTGTATTTTCATAATTAATGTAATGTAATAGCATAATATGATTAAGTGATGATTAATGAGTGTGTATATAAGGTGGTAAGTGAAAATGAAGTGTATGACAAAATAAGTGTGATGGTATAATGTGATGTTTATATGAATATTGATGAAATATTGCCCTTAGTAGTTGTCTGTAGTGAAATCTAGTTTAGGATATAATTGGCTAGCCATAGGGATTCCACACCGCGGTACGAGTCATGGCGACTCGATATTGATAGGCCAGTGACGGCTTATCTTAGTGTTCAGTGTAAATCAGTGTTTAGTGTAGTGCAGTGCAGTAAAAATGGTCCTACTGGGATCATTTTATAGTGTAATGGGTCCGTGGGGCCCATATCCCGCATATCCGGTCAGTAAATTTTCTACTGGATCTATACTAGGAGCATAATGGTAAATATATGAAAGAATAATTGAAATGGTAATAAAAGTAAAAATGAGTGAAAAAGGGACTAAAATGAAGTAAATAGAAAGTTTAAGGGTAAAATAGTAATTTTATAAAAAGTTGGTAAAAAGTGAGCAAGTTAGGTAAAAAGTGTAAGTGTAAGGGTAAAATTACAATTTTGGCAAAAAATAGTAAATTAGTGAAAAAGTGATAAAATAAGGATCTAATTGTAATTTAGTGAAAATATAAGGTTAAAAGTGGAATTAAGGTTAAAAGGGTAATTATTGAATAAGTGAGGGCAAAATGGTAATTAAGTGGAAAATGAGGACATAAAGGGAATTAGTGTAAAAGAAAGGATATAGATGGTATTATGATAAAAGTAAGGACATGAATGTAAATAATGTAAAAGATGGGATATAGATATAATTAATGGAAAAGTTAAGGACGTATGTGGAATTAAGTGAAAAGATTAAGGATTTAAGTGTAAGTAATTATAATTGGTGAAGTAATTATGGAATATGTATATATTTAATGTAATTAAAGTGATTTAATAAATAATATGGTTAAAATGAGATTAATTAATGAATTAGTATAAAAATATGTTAATTGGCAAAATAGTAGTATAGCTAATTAATTAATGAATTTAAGTGAATCATTATATTGAGGAAAGAGTGAATAAAATATTATATTTAATTAATTATATTGTACTTGTGAAAATTTATGCACAAGTGAATGAATGATTTAAATGAGTGATTTAAGGATTAAAATGTAATTTGTGAGTTAATAATAATATTAATAGTGAGATTAATTATAACTAGTGGTATGATTGTAATTATAGTGAATTAAGGTGGTAATATTGGAATTTAGGAATAATGTGGGGACTATAGTGTAATGTAAAGAGAACATTATAGTAGCAACTAGATGGAAATTTATATGCTAAATAATTGAGTAGTGTAATAATGAAATTAAGTAGTGACAATTTAGTAAATATAAAATAACTAAAAGCTAAATTGTAAATTGACGTAAAATAAGGGACTAAATGGCAAATTGGCAACATTGAGACTAAGAAAGGGATTAAAATGTAAATATGCAATCAGGGAGTTAATAATTGTGTGTATCTGGTAATTAGTGAACAAACAATTAAGAATTATAGAATTATATTGTTTGATTAATTATTAAGCGTGTATTGAATTTAATTGATTTGTGTATACAATGGCCAGTTATGAGTATGTGATTTAAATAAATTAAAATAAATTAATGATTGAATTAATATGCTAGTGACAATGAAGGTTAAATAGGTACATTAGTGGCGTTATTGTAAATAAGTGAAATTTATTGGATTTAAACATAATTGATTATAACAATGCTAGTAATAATATTTAAGTGTAAATGGAAAAGAAATAGACTATTAAGTAAATGAATAAATTGATTTTATGTATATGTAAATTAAGAGATGATATTTGGAAATAAATAAATAATAAGGTAGATAATAATGATAATATAAATCAAGTGAAATTCGAAAGATAGTGTTTTAAATTGTAAGAAACATAGAGAGATTAAATTGTAAAGTTAATTATTGGGAGGCTATAGTGAATTAAGCTACAACGAAAATTAACTGAATAAAGATAATAAGAAGGATTAACAAATTAAATGTAGACGAAATAAATTAGAATATTAGAAGTGCCTAATTGAGTATATTGGGAAATAAAGATTTTCATAGTAAAAGTGATAAAGGATAGAGCGATTAATAAATAGTGTTGAGATAAAAAAAAAAGACACGCCATTATTGTGAATAATAATATAAGTGACCAAAGTCGAATAAGAAATAACATATTAGTAATGAAATTTATAATGACGTATATGTGGACCAAATGAATAGTAAAAAGAGACAGTTATAAGTCAATCAATAGTTAAGTGATAAGTGAAAATTGTTAAACAAAACGAGTGTCTAAGTGAAATGAAATTGATAAGTGATATTGTAAAGTAAAATGGTTGATAAGTGTAGAATCGAAATAGTAAAGGAAGAAATAAGATAGCGATTAAAGTATAGTGATAACCACACAAGAATAAATGCAATCGAAATTAATTTAAGTAAATGATAGTAAATGATATTAACGTAAAAGAGTTAGTGTAGTGTAAAAGAGTAAAGGAAATATTAGAAACGCCAAGAAAGTAATAGTATTTGATCAGTGTTACTAGTAGTGAAATAATGATAAATTATTAAGTAAGTTGATAAACAATTTAGTATCCGAAATTAAATTGTAATTGAGCATTTATTAAGGAAAGAATCTAATAGGTTATTTACAAAAATAAAAGTATTAAAAGAGATACATATGAAATTGATCGTAAATGACAAGCCGAACAAAGTGTTAAGCGACAAGAGTCATTAGTGCACATGATAAAATTAGTGATAATAGTAATGAAAAGAATAGAACCAATAAATAAGGTAAAGCACCGAAATTGACAAATAATAGTGAAATTGACAACATTAAAGATTATCAGTGTAAATGATAGTGAAATCGATAAGTGTAATGGTTAACAGTGTAGTGCTAAAGGTAAAGACATCGATTAGTGATAATAGTGACAGTGATAAAGATAAAGATAGTGAGCGTCACAAAAATATGTTATAAACTATTTACAAGATTTAGAAATAATCTTCTCCAAAATCTAAATACAGTAAAACAATTAAGTGATCAAGTATGTAGGGTTAGTATAGAAAACTTAGGATAAGTATCCACCACTGGGCATTTTAATGCTCAACGTGTAGTGTGTTAAATGCACGCATGTTATAATAGTTAGACGTGGCCGAAGACGTAGAAGCAATTGAAGATTGAGCAACAGCAAGGACTGAAGGATTTGCATGGCATGTATACGAGCGTAGTTGGGGAAAGCTATGGTATGGATAGGTAATTTATGTGTTAATGTGTTGTTATGTTATTGTGTATGTATTGTTGTGTTCGTTATAAAAAAAAAAAAATTCAGAGCTTTCAAGTGTATCATCAGTGATTGGCAATGTAGTGCAATATTGTGACATCCGGTATCCGTATTATTTACGGGTATAAGGGTGTTACATTTATCTTTACATATAACTATTTCAATAACACAAAATGTTTACATACATTCTAATAACTATACACATACTATGCTTATCTTCAATACAGAAATCCCATTCAATCTCAAAGCTGAGGGGACTCCTGCTCTACAGATGCTCCACTGGGTACTTACACGCAGTTAAATATACTACGTGCTGAGCATTAAATATACTCAGTGATGATTACGAATCTAATAATTTCCCAAGCTAACTTATGACATGCACATGCACAAACATGCTATACTTAATTATTTTCTTAGTTCGTTTAAATCACTCACTAAATCTTATTTAGTGTCATTTTACACTATAATTCTTTATTTAACCTTATTATGGGCAATTTACAATTTAGCCCCTAACTTATTCAAAGCTTGTCAATTTGCCTTCCATTCACTTAAACTACCACTTTGTCATTTATTTTCCATTTACTTTCAAATCTGCCTTTATTTACTTAATGGCATACGAATTATCATTTAGTCCTCAAACTTTCCTTTTAATCCTCAAACTATCATTTCAGTCCTCATTTAACCATTACTTCACTCATTTAACCACATATTACTATTCTCATAACAATACTATTCTTTTAACACTTCTTTACTTATTTGACATGTAAATTTACGTTTTAGTCCCTGACTTATTATTTTCATAATCATTTTACATATTATTTCATATTACAACCTTACATTGCATTTAGATTCATTAATCATTCATTTTATTATTTTTATTCATTTAATCTATCTTTTTATATACAAATTACCGTTTTGTCCCTATTTTTGTCAAATTTCAGGACAAATTACTTTTTTGCCCTCATTTTGACTTTATTTACGTGAATGCCACTAGTTCACTTCTCTTTTCATTTTAAATCACTATTTGGCTTACAAATTATGTATTAGTCTTTGTTTTGGCATTTTCATGGCAAATTACATTTTAGTCCATAAACTTTGGACTATTTACATATTTGGCATTTTAATTTCATATTTCACTTACATATTACTTATTAATGTACTTTCATGTATAACTACGGTCTTACCCCTGAACTTTTAGCAAATTACAATTTAGTCCTTCATTTAACATTTACTTATACTTTTGTCATTTACTTATAATATTTTCACATTTGTTCACTTCTTAGCTTATAATTTACCAATTAGTCTCCCGACTAATTGTTTTTACTGTAAATTATGTTTGGTCACTTTTATTTTCTTTTATATAAGTCCTTTTTCGTTTAAATTTTCATGTTCACTATACTTATTACATTTTCAGGTCATTCTCATTATTATAACCTGTTTGACTTATGATTTGGGTAAATTACCTTTTTATTCCAAACTTTTCGTTCCTTTTCACTTAGGTCATTTTTCTTATAACTTTTCATTTTCATGTTACTTTTCACACTTTCAAGTCATTTTACATATTTCATTTTACTTTTGACAGAATCATATTATTTTACGATTCTGCTTGTTACACTTAGACTTTTTACATATTAAACTTTTATTCATTATACTTTTTACATATTATGTCATATTACATAATGTCGTGTGACATTATGCCTTTTCATAGTATAGTTTTGCATATGATGCTTTTACGTATTAGGCGTATTACATATTAAGCTTTTACATGTTACACTATGACATATTACATTCCATCATTTTACTTTAAATCATATTATATTATGGCATGCTACATTTATGTCATATTACATTTGATCATTTACTTTTTACACTTTCAAATCATTTTACAATCTTGTCACTCTACCTTGTATCGTTTTATCATTTTGCTTTTTGCATTTTCAAAATAATTTGCAATCATATCACTTTTATGCCCCTAGTACAATCCCGGCAGACAATCTGCAACTGGATATACAGGACGTAGGCCCCAAAGTCCCACTGCAATATACAAGAGAATGACCCCAAAGAATAACTCTATCATGTAATATATGACGTGTGACATATGACATATAACAAAGGGCTATGAGAGACCATCGCGAATCTGTTATAGCAAAATAAGGCGTCATGACTTGCACCGCGGTATGGGTGTCCCTATGGCTAGCCAATCATATCTTGGATTATATTATACCGCCAGACCACTAATGGCAAAACTTTCACAATTATCAAAATTCACCTTTTCAAATAGACTTTCAAATCCACTTTCGTTTACATATAAGATATATCATATGACGTATAACTAGTTAATGCACTTTCATACGTTAACATTCTCATTTTCATTTCAGTCACTTCATTTTCAATTCTTTCACTTCATTATCATTTCAATACCCTAATCGATCACTATTCCGATCAATTAGGCACAATTTTCACTATATACTTATTTCTAATAATAAGTACACTTAAGCCATGCAATGGCTATAAATTTATTTCAAAGCTGATTTCTTTCATTTCATATCATTTCCAATTCAATTATTCAATGTTTATCATTATTTTTACTTTCAACATGATGGAATATGATACTCAAAAATATTCATATAAATTCCAAATAAATTTATGGACACTCATTTTCATGTCTAAATTCATTTTACGTTGTTATCCTTCAATTATACTCAAGAGATACCCTAGTGTACACTAGGGTACTATTCGGCCAATGTGATCATTTCACCTTACAAATTCTTTTAATTTCATTTTAACATTTCAAATGTCATTTTAAGGGTTCTTAATCATTTTTCTAAGCTTGTACTCAAACAAGCTTACATTTAACATAAATTCATTTAAGTCAATTATTCAGTTTTCATGTATATCTTTTCATTTAACTTTTCTTTACACTTCTAATTAACTCATTTATCTAATTAACATCTCATATGACATATATATCATATAACCTATCATGTTCTTCTCATTGAACCATTCGATCCTACTTAGGGTTTGTCACTAATATTTTATTTTCCATGTACATATTACTTATTACACTAAATTAGGCTCCAATTCATATGTATATACCATTTAATTTCATTTAAACACTAGGTATACCTCAAATATACCTAAGTATACCATTATGTTTTACTATGGCCAACACTTGCCATTGGTTTTCTTTCAAACTAATCACTCTAATTAGCTTAGCTATCCTCCCTAAGCTCAATTATCACTCCAATTTTAATTAAATATGCAAATCACACATAGTTACTATATAACATAATAGGAAACCCTAATTTTTTCAAAGAAAATGCATGGATTTAGTAATCACAAACCACATATCCATGCTATAAGCATCACAAGCTAATTATTACTTGTCTTTGGCCCTTAAAAAGCCATTTCCCTCCAAATCACTCGCCATGGTCGAATTTGCACATCAATAAAACATCAATTAATTTCACCCTTTTATCAAATATAACCTTATAAACATTCTTAATACACCCTAATCTATCATTTAAAATCAATAAATCAATTTAAATTAAACTATTTCTCTTACCTCTAATTTGAGACATAACCTTTAATCCATGCTTTTCCTTGCATCTAATCTATCAAATGGATACTAGAAGTTGCTGTGAACTTATAGAGGGGCTGAATTACACTTGGGCGTTTTAAACTAAGCAATAAATTGGAGCAAAGGTGAAGAAAAATGAAGAAAGGAGCAAAGGAGAATCATTCAGCCACTAAGGGAAGGAGAAGAGCAGAAAAGGGATAAGGATTATGCACCCACCAACTGCCATCAATTGCTTTTATAGTGGCCCAAAGTGGTCTAACTAATGGTCCAACCTATAAAGCCCAATTATACTTTTAGGCCCAATATGCAATTTTCTTATGGTTTTCTCATTTTCCAACTCCAAATGTAACACCCCAAACCCGTACGTCGCATGGTGCATGATAACATGGGCAGGGTGTGACGGAGAGTGGAGGATGTTACCAAACAGAGACACAAACATAATAATTAAAGAAATAGAATAATAAAATTTCCAATAACAAACCTTATCAAGACACGCATCTCTAACACCCTATACACACTAATCATATTACAATCCAACAATGATTACAGAACAAAACTTGATTACATTACCAAAATTCCAAAAAATCTAATATAACAATTCCTATAGACTCGTTGGCTAAAACCACTGCTGAGTCCCCAAACTCTCAACTAGCACGGACAAACACCTGTGCTAAACGCGATGGCTTAGTGGGGATAACCATATAATAAACAGCCACTCATAGTGCTTGTTGATGCCAAACACATGCATACATAACAATATACAAAGTACATAAATCGAAAGATACCATAAGTGCACATCATTAATTATCCCGCCATAACATTGGTAAATCATTATATACATCCATTGTGAGTTTCTCAAGTAATATATATACATTTAAACATTAAGATCAACTGTCTCTGAACCAAAATATATGCTTAAACATCATACCATTTACTCATTTTACCTATGCATTTCCTAACCTTAGCTCCTCTTAAGTACATATAGTCATATTATTCGTCTATTTAAAATCCTAGACTTTCTCATTCTCACATGTGTTCTTAATTCATGCCTAAAACAATCTAGCGACTAAAATGAGGATAGCTTCTTTGTTTCAGCCATAATATGTTTCAAACTTTTAAACATATTACAAGTTTAAGATTTGGTTCGGGCTTGAAATGAATATTTCAAGCTTCCTACGTATCCCAAAGATTGGAAATCAGAACCACGTAGTTCTACTGATAATTGACAATAATATACCATTTCCTTATTTATTCTTAATTCACTCTCTAAGTTTAATTATCTTATTCTTACCTGTTATGCTTCATCCCTTATCATTAACTTATTGCCTACGTACTTATAGCAATTTCCTAAGTTAAAGACTCTCATTTGAATCCTTTATCCTTTCTTACACCTATAGTTCTATAACAAAGTCATACATTGACGTTCGGAATAAGTAATATCAAATCTTTCCCATTAATTGTTAACCATCCCATCTAATCATATAATTTAAACATGGTCTTATTATTCTCAAAGGTTATTCAGACGAAAATTAAAAACACATAACATCCATGTTTCACAATAACGTTTTGTCAAGACATACATATAAAATAATTAATCATACTTATAACAATCACGGCATTCTTACAGTTTTATTCACATATGCATATACATATACATGTTATCATCAAATATATTCTCGTTTTTCAATTACATCCCTACACTTAAAGATTACCCATTTTAGCGAGGAACATATAATGAAATACCGAACATATAGGTACGACCGATTATGATTCATATAACGCAAAGGGATTATTATTCAGAATCCAATCAGAGGAGAAATCCATAACAGAAATTTCAAACCAGCCTCATACATATAGAATTATAAAGTACGCATTATCATATTACCATTCATTTCTTAAATATATACACAATTATGCCTGCAATTACAAAGTAGTGGATAACGAGTGAACACATTGGTACCCGTAGGTAAAATAAAAGCAATTTCTTTCCTTTTTTATTCAAAAATATTTTCACATTGGGGGATCTTAAACAAGCTCCAACTTATAAGGATCGCGAGGACCCGAACGGAGACCCAATCAGGGTCCAGAACATATTGGGGGCTGCAGCTAACAGAACTCTATAGGCATGCCTATCTATCCACAACTCTATTGGAGCAAGCAACATAAGTTAAATACATCATAAAATACTCATTTCACATTTACACTTTCTCTTTACAATATGTATCATTAATATGATCAAACACTCATTTACTTGCATGCTATTCATGATAATCATATTTATCTTACTTAAAAATAATCATGTACTTTTCATAAGTCTGAGCAGTCATACAGTCACATTAAATAAGTTCATGCTATTAGATATCTTATACACACTTAAATTTATCAAGCAAGTTTGCACTCTTTCATATATATATATATATATATATATTCAAAATGATGACTGCAGATTAGTTCTCATAATTCAATTATTAATCACATGGTGAAACATACTATAATTCATATCTTAAATCATATATGTATACCATAAGTTAAAAACCATGAAAAGTATAACAATTAAAAGTTTCTTGAAACAAAAGGGGAAGGTCGTACTCGCGATAAAAATAATTGGCATACGAAGGCGCACTCGCGATAACCAGCTGCGCTCGCGAGAAGCAACTGATCGATCTCTATCACGCTTGCCGCAGAGGACGGGTAGGCCTCGATCGTACCCGCTCACTCAAATATGCTCGCGATAAAGGATAACCCGACAGAGGCTTGGCTACCGAACACTCTGTCGCGCCCGCGACATGAGTCGTGCTCACAACAGAGGGCTCCTCAGCAAGAGCTCGTATCACCGAACACTATCGCGCTTGCGACAGAGTCGAGCATCCTTTACGAATGCCGAGCTCAACACAACTTCCACACTTAAATATTTTCCAAATCATGCAATTAACCTATAGAACTTACACAAATTCATCACATGACATTCAAAACATTGTACCCATCATTTTACCCAACTCAATCATACAATATACATACCTAACTTCTCAATTTCTAGAAATTATAATCAAAATTCAAAAGTCAAAACATTCAAAAACCACATAAATTCCAAACCTGACTTCCTTTGCTCCTATAAGCTCAATTGATTTCACTTTCTGGCTCACAGACTCGTCCATAGTCACAATCCTCCAATTCCTTACTAAATACACACATAACATTAATTTGGGTTTTTAGCTACACAACAAGAAATTGAAGAAAACAAAAGCTCACAACTTACCTTTCCAACTTAAACCCCTCACCTAAAGTACATGAACTTAAAGATTCCATCATTCAAATTTAGGGCTTGCAAAGAGAGAAAGGGAATAACGCTGGAAGAAGAAGAAGAGGAAGAAGAAGGAGAAGAAGATTGTGGGAACGAAAGAGGTGGGCAGAAATCTCCTCTCTCTCATGTTCTCTCTCTTTTTAAATATCTCAACTAATTCAATCTCATCTCTAATGCCACATGTCCCTTTTCTATTAGTCCTTATTAGATTTTTATGTCAAATTCCCCTTCCAATCCTTCAACTCTTATTCCATCTTGCAATTAACTTTTAACTCTATTATTCCTAACATTGACCCACACAATTAATTAATTTCCTTAATTAAGTCCTAAATTCATACTTCACAAATTTACAATTGGCCGCACTTGCCAAAACTTTTACATTAATACCGAATTCATCCTTTCGGCACACTCAACACCACCATTACATAAATTCGGACATAATACTAATCCATTCTCATAACTTAACTCTCATGATTACTTATTTCATACAACCTAATCCATGTAGGTACAATGACCAAATTACCTTTAACCTTATTAAATAATACCAAGCACGTCCTCAATAACTTTTAGTCATTTTAATAGATCAAATAAGCACTTCACACACTTAAGCATTCCAACATATACGAATCCGACTAGGGTACTTGTCGGGGTGTTACAAGTCTCTCCTCCTTAAAGAATTTCATCCTCGAAGTTCACTTATATCGAAAAAGTCCGTAGGCTAAACTCTATATTATTATCATTCATGCAAATTACTTCTATATCATCATATAATACTTACATTTTACACTTAGAACACATACACTTCATTCATTCATGTGCATGTCATTAATAACATACCTATCTGTTTGCGCTTATATTAATCTGCCATTGCCTCGAATACTTTCTTTCAATTAAATTAACTATATAAGTCATAACATTTCCTTATGCATAATCCAATCCAAACTTATAAAACTGATGTATTCACATTCCATAGTTTTCCTTTCATTAATTTACAAAAAAAAACAATCATATATACATTGGAACATTCACTACCATTATTATTATTCAGAAACCCTAACGTACATTTTACTAATGACATCTCACTACACAATTTTTTAATACCTCAAATATACTTAATACACATGTTACTTCCTTTACTTAAAACATTAATTTGCCAACCAAAATCTCAACCCATTTACCTGCACAAAGTTCCAAAATACTCATTTCTTCTAACTTTGACTATATACACTTGGCACTTTCCTTATCAAACACTATACTCTTCACTAATAAGCCCCCTTCTTAACATCAAACACTCGATGCACACCCTGCCAGCTTTCTCTCCAAATAAATCACAGACACAAATGCTTTTCATGTATGATTAGAGGATGCAGACGAAATGAGGATGTGACGATTCATGTATGCAAGATGATGCAAAAATGCAATTTATGCTATAACAATGCACTTTTCCCATCCCTATGTTTCAATATGCTCATGTTCAAACAATTTCAAGGAGATAGCTGACAGGTATACAGAGTGTCACCATATTCCTATACAATCCACATATCCTTACATAAATCACACTATCCTTAAATTCCATCACCAATAAACGTCTCTTTCTAAGAGACGGTCATAAATTTTCAAGACTTTAAGAATTCACATCGAATTTTCCTTTAAACGTCCATATTATACTGAAGCTCATCGAGCACACATTCTAGCTTATACATACACATAGAAGCTCAAAACAGGCAGATCATGATCTACCGAACTAACACTTAACCAAACACTTCACCTTATAAGAACCTCCATTCTCGACACTTTACAGAACAGCAGGGACATCCGCTTTAGACTACACAAAACTATACAGACACACTTCCAAATACCTAGTCGACCATAATCGATTAAACCTATGCTTTAATACCACTAAATGTAACACCTCAAAACCGTACGTCGCACATTGTATGATAACATGGGTAGGGTGTGACAGAGGGTGGAGGATGTTACCAAACGGAGACACAAACATAGCAATTAAAGAAATAGAATAATAAAATTTCCAATAACAAACCTTATCAACACACGCATCTCTAACACCCTATACACATTAATCATATTACAATCCAACAATGATTACAAAAAAAAACTTAATTACATTACTAAACTTCCAAAAAATCTAATACAATAATTCCTATAGACTCGTTGGCCAAAACCACTACGGAGTGCCCGAACGGAACTCCTATCTCCTCAACTTGCACGGACAAACACCCAGGCTAAGTGCGATGGCTTAGTGGGGATAACCATATAATAAACAGCCACTCACAGTGGTTGTTGATGCCAAACACATGCATACATAACAATATACAAAGTACACAAATTGAAAGATACCATAAGTGCACATCATAAATTCTCCCGCCATAACATTTTTAAATCATTATATACATCTATTGTGCATATCTCAAGTAATATATATACATTTAAACATTAAGATCAACTATTTCTAAACCAAAACATATGCTTAAATATCATACCATTTACTCATTTTACCTACGCATTTCCTAACCATAGCTCCTCTTAACTACATATAGTTATATTATTCGTCTATTTAAAATCCTAGACTTTCTCATTCTCACATGTGTTCTTAATTCATGCCTAAAACAATCTTGTGACTATAATAAGGATAACTTATTTGTTTCAGCCATAATACATTTCAAACTTTTAAACATATTACAATTTTAATATTTAATTCGGGCTTGAAATGAATATTTCAAGCTTCCTACGTATCCCAACGATTGGAAATCAGAACCACGTAGTTCTATTGATAACTGATAATAATATACCATTTCCCAATTTATTCTTAATTCACTCTCTAAGTTTAATTATCTTATTCTTACTTGTTATGCTTCATCTCTTATCATTAACTTATTGCTTACATACTTATAGCTATTTCCTAAGTTAAAGACTCTCATTTGAATCCTTTATCCTTTCTTACACCCATAGTTCTATAATAAAGTCATACATTAACGTTCGGAACAAGTAATATCAAATCCTTCCCATTAATTGTTAACCATCCCATCTAATCATATAATTTAAACATGGTCTTATTATTCTCAAAGGTTATTCATATGGAAATTAAAAACACATAACATCCATGTTTCACAATAACATTTTGTCAAGACATACATATAAAATAATTAATCATACTTATAACAATCACAACATTCTTACACCTTTATTCACATATACATATACATATACACGTTATCCCAAAGATTGGAAATCAGAACCACGTAGTTCTATTGATAACTGATAATAATATACCATTTCCCAATTTATTCTTAATTCACTCTCTAAGTTTAATTATCTTATTCTTACCTGTTATGCTTTATCTCTTATCATTAACTTATTGCTTACATACTTATAGCAATTTCCTAAGTTAAAGACTCTCATTTGAATCCTTCATCCTTTCTTACACCCATAGTTCTATAACAAAGTCATACATTAACGTTCAGAACAAGTAATATCAAATCCTTCCCATTAATTGTTAACCATCCCATCTAATCATATAATTTAAACATGGTCTTATTATTCTCAAAGGTTATTCATATGGAAATTAAAAACACATAACATCCATGTTTCACAATAACATTTTGTCAAGACATACATATAAAATAATTAATCATACTTATAACAATCATGACATTATTACACCTTTATTCACATATACATATACATATACACGTTATCATCAAATATATTCTCATTTTTTAATTACATCCTTGTACTTAAAGATTACCTATTTTAGCAAGGAACATATAATGAAATACCTAACATATAGGTACTCACGATTTTGATTCATATAACGCAGAGGGATTCTTGTTCGAAATCCAATCAGAGGAGAAATCCATAATAGAAATTTCAAGCCAAACTCATACATATAAAATCATAAAGTACGCATTATCATATTGCTATTTATTTTTTAAACATATACATAATTATGCCAAAGATTACAAAGTAGTGGATAACGAGTGAACACATTGGTACCCGTACAACAAAAGCAATTTCTTTCCTTTTTTATTCAAAAACATTTTGACATTAGGGGATCTTAAATAAGATCCAACTTATAAGGATTGCGAGGACCCGAACGGTGACCTAATCAGGGTCCAGAATACATTGGGGGCCGCAGCTAACAGAACTCTATAGGCATGCCTATCTATCCACAACTCTATTGACGCAGGCAACATATGTTAAATACATAATAAAATACTCATTTCACATTTACACTTTCTCTTTACAATATGTATCATTAATATGATCAAACACTCATTTCAAATCCATAACAGAAATTTCAAGCCAAACTCATACATATAAAATCATAAAGTACGCATTATCATATTACCATTTATTTTTTAAACATATACATAATTATGCCAAAGATTACAAAGTAGTGGATAATGAGTGAACACATTGGTACCCGTACAATAAAAGTAATTTCTTTCCTTTTTTATTCAAAAACATTTTGACATTAGGGGATCTTAAATAAGCTCCAACTTATAAGGATTGCGAGGACCCAAACGGTGACCTGATCAGGGTCCAGAATACATTGGGGGCTGCAGCTAACAGAACTCTATAGGCATGCCTATCTATCCACAACTCTATTGACACAGGCAACATATGTTAAATACATCATAAAATACTCATTTCACATTTACACTTTCTCTTTACAATATGTATCATTAATATGATCAAACACTCATTTAGTTGCATGCTAGTCATACTAATCAAATTTTTCTTACTTAATAATAATCATGTACTCTTCATAAGTCTGAGCAGTCATACAATCACATTAAATAAGTTCGTGCTATTAGATATCTTATACAAACTTAAACTTATCAGGCAAGTTTACACTCTTTCATATATATATATATATTCAGAATGACGACTGTAGATTAGTTCTCATAATTCACTTACTAATCACATGGTGAAACATACTATAATTAATATCTTAAATCATATATGTATACCATAAGTGAGAAACCATGCAAAGTATAACAATTAAAAGTTTCTTGAAACAAAAGGGGAAGGTCGCGCTCGCGACAAAAACAATTAGCATACGGAAGTGCACTTGCGACAACCAGCGGAGCTTGCGAGAAGGAACTGACCGATCTCTATCGCGCTCGCGACAGATGCCAGGTAGGCCTTGGTTATACTCGCTCACGCAAAGATGCTCTTGACAAATGACAACCCAGCAGAGGCTCGGCTAGTGAACACTCTGTTGCACCCGCGACATGATTCGCGCTCGCGATAGAGAGCTCCTCAGCAAGAGCTCGTATCACCGAACACTATCACGCTCACAATAAAGTTGAGCATCCTGCACAGATGCCGAGCTCAACAAAACTTCCACACTTAAATCTTTTTCAAATCATGCAATTAGCCTATAGAACTTCCACAAATTCATCACATGACATTCAAAACATTTTACCCATCATTTTACCCAACTCAATCATACAATATACATACCTAACTTCTCAATTTCCAGAAATTATAATCAAAATTCAAAAGTCAAAACATTCAAAAATCACATAAATCCCAAAGTTGGCCTCCTTTGCTACTATAAGCTCAATTGATTTTACTTCCTGGCTCACAGACTCCTCCATAGTCACAATCCTCCAATTCCTCATTTAATACACACATAACATCAATTTGGGTTTCTAGCTACACAACAACAAATTGAAGAAAATAAAAGCTCACAACTTACCTTTCCAACTCAAATCGCTTGCCTAAAGCACATGAATTTGAAGACTCCATCATTCAAATCTTAGGGCTTCCAAAGAGAGAGAGGGAATGACGTTGGCAAAAGAAGAAGAGGAAGAAGAAGGAGAAGAAGATTGTGGGAACGAGAGAGGTGGGCAGAAATCTCCTCTCTCTTACGTTCTCTCTTCTCTTAAATATCTCAACCAATTCAATCTCATCTCTAATGCCATATGTCCCTTTTCTATTGATCTTTATTAGATTTTTATGTCAAATTCCCCTTTCAATCCTTCAACTCTTATTCCATCTTGCAATTAACTTTTAACTCTATTATTTCCAACATTGACCCACACAATTAATTAATTCCCTCAATTGGGTCCTAAATTCATACTTCACAAATTTACAATTGGCCGCACTTGTCAAAATTTTTACATTAATACCGAATTCGTTCTTTCGGCAACTCGACACCACCATTACATAAATTCGGACATAATACTAATCCATTCTCATAACTTAACTCTCTTGATTACTTATTTCATACAACCTAATCCATGTAGGTGCAATGACCAAATTACATTTAACCTTGTTAAATAATACCAAACACGTCCTCAACTATTTTTAGTCATTTTAACAGATCAAATAAGCATTCACGCATTTAAGCATTCCAACATATACGAATCCAACTAGGGTACTTGTCGGGGTGTTATACCAAATCACTCCAAATTCGATTTCATAATTCATATCATTTAAAAATCTAGGTTGTACACAAAATTTCAGCCCAATCAGAGTCCGTTTCGGGTCTGGTTCAATTAAATCGGTCCGATAAGCAAATTTTCGGTGTTCTCCAAAAATTCCCTTTTCACTACCAAAAAATTCTACATATTATTTAGAGCATATATGGAAATTCCTACAATTTTTAAAGATCATTTACTATTTTTAAAGTCTCGGTCAAACCTCCAATCAAATCAAGCACTATTCAAACCGAAATCATATCTTTTTCTTATTTTCGAAGCTTAATTCCTCATAAAAATGACTTCAAAAGTCTTAACACATATTCATTAGACTCCAATAATATTTTTAGGGTCAATCGAAAATCATTTTTTAGTCCGGTAATTATTTACCAGTCCGATAATCTAATTTTTTAATGTCACCAAAAATTAATTTTTTTATTATCATATGATTTTACGCATCAATACGAGTATGTTCATATTTTTAGATCATTCCGTAGCACTCTCTACGGTCCGATCAAATACTTAGTAAACCTATTTACTATTCACACCGAAACCGTTACTTTTTCTTATTTTTAACTTTCGAAAACTTATTTGACCTCGATTTTACTCCAAATTTTAATCTCGAACTCATTGTAACTTATACTTTCCAATAATCAAATAAAATATTTTTTAACTCCGGGAGGTACTATTCACCCCAGTTTTACTATTCACTATCGGGAAATAGTATTACCGGCTAACCCGATATCGGGGCCATTACAATTCTCCCCCACTACGAGAAATTTTGTCCTCAAAATTTATTCAAGTCATGTAGCCAATATGCTATTCACCCAAATCAGCATCAACTGTCATTGTCACAATATGACACCTTCCATTATTATCATACAATCTAAATCATTCCTAAGAATGTCATTACCTATATCATAAAATCTTTCTCCAAAAGCAAGAACTCCAAATCTGAGTTACAGATCGTTCGCATTTTGGCACAATCATGACCTAATGTCCTCCTCAATGCATCCTTAACATATAACATCTACTTCACAGAAAGAGAATTCAATCCAATTGGCTAAGAAAGTACATCATTGTGCACTAATGGGACAATCTCAATACACTATATCACTATGACACTATAACTTCCAGGATTTCTCACTAAATATCCTGGTCTAACCGTACACTATTCAAATCGTTTTCCTTAATTGGCATATATATGAACTTAACTCAATCACTTAATCCCACTCCGATCTTAAAATTGCCTAAACTTGCTCTGATACCACTAAATGTAACACCCCATACCTGTAATTGGTAATATCGAGTGTCACGACATTTTTGTCTGATCAATGCTTATGACAAATATGGTAATTTTTTTTTGTTTCTTTTCTTATAAAATCATTTAATCAATATCACTTCCATGTCACTAATGCATTTCATTCGAGCCACTCCATACATTTCATTTTAACGTATTACATCATTCAAACTGTAACATCCCGAATTTTAATTATCCGAATAATATTGTTAGTCAAACCCGACCTTAGACATGACCAGATTACCATGAAATAAAAATAAATTACAATTTATGCATGAAATTGGATTTAATTGAAGTAGTATAAAGTTTCGGGGGCTAAATGGTAATTTATCGGATTAAATGGGGAATTTCCTCCAAAACTACGTCATTTTGGGGGCATGGGAATTCTCGCCTCTCACTGTCGCCGATGTCCCCTCACCGTTGTGCCACCGTCTCTGCCTCTAGCAGCCGCGGTGTCTTCCCTCCTCTCCTCCGCGCGGCAACAGCTCCTCCTCCCATGCCAGTCTTTCTCTTTTATTTCGAGTTTCTCCAGATTTTGCCTCTTTGTTGCCATTTTCTCCATTAAATCAAAGATAAGCCTCAAATCTTCTTTTAATTGATGAATTATGGCATAAATTTGAGGAGAAATGGGAGAAAACCCATAGTTAGGGATTTTAGAATTTTGGAAAAAATTTAAGAGTTTAATTATTATTTGAGTTAATTGAAATTTTAGGTAAACTATTGATTAAAATAGCTTAAAATTCTGAATATTGCATATTTTAGTGAGTTATTTATGATGAGTTGTGGGTTTTATGAAGAAAAAAAAAAGATGAGATGGGTATGAAGGAGAAAGAAATGGAGAAATAATGATAATGTATTGATGGTTTGAGGTAGAAATTGGCAAGAAAATAAGTAAATGTTCAAGAAAATTCATTTTTC
Organism: Excoecaria cochinchinensis; assembly: GCA_947683425.1. NCBI lineage: Eukaryota > Viridiplantae > Streptophyta > Magnoliopsida > Malpighiales > Euphorbiaceae > Excoecaria > Excoecaria cochinchinensis. Next base: position 1,534,445 of record CANTUQ010000153.1, on the reverse strand, counting down.
TTTTCATTTATGTTTTATATAAATTAAGTATTTTGAGTATTAATAAAAAATTTCATAAAATTAGTATTAAAAATATTAAATTGGGTGGTAAATTAAATTTTATAAGTGATCAATGTTGGTTTTTGACTTAACTTGATTTTTTTATTAATTGACATAAAATCTATATAAATGCTTAAATTTTGCTAACCAAGCTAAATTGCTTGAATGATTTAATAATTATGTTTAAAAATGAAAATAAGCTTGTGTAGCAACTAAATGAAGAAAGTAACTGCAAATAAATTAGAATTAGTCTTGAGTTAAATTATTCTTGAAATAAGAATTAGCATTATTTTTACATATTTAGGCTAAATTTATTGAAATTGAGAATTATCATGGAAAAAATAAGCTTGGACATGTTAATTTCCTTGGCTCAACTATGCATGAAGTAAGGACTAAGGAGATGTTTGTATAAATAAGTTAAAATTGATATATTGAGATTGTTTGTGATGAAATGATGGAGGAAATTATAATTTTGAGATTGTTTAAAAGAGGATTATGAGCTATAAATTGGGTTAAATTAACTTAAATTGATGTTATAAGATTATGTTTGTAAATTAGAAAATATTTTATTTGCCCTTAGTAAAACCAGATAGAAATTGGAGGAATGTGATAAGGTTGGCATGCCAATTAGGAGAGTTTAGCAGTACTGCACCATTGAGTAAAATCGGACTGAATGGCTCCGAGAGCTCTGTTCCGGTATAGTATGTTAAATTTGAATTGTGGACTGAATGGCTCCGAGAGCTCTGTCCACATATATGTACATATATATATAAATGTATATAATGATAATAATAATAATGTAGTAATTTTGGTAATGAAAGAAGTAAAAATGGACCGAATGGTTCTGAGAACTCGATCTCGTATTAAAATCCCGTTTATCCGGTTCGACATAATTCTTGCTGGATTTCTACTTGGGCAAACGTAGAAAATAAGCAAATACAATATAATAGGGTAAAAACTCTAAATTGGAATAGTTAGTTTAAAATAAAGTTGTAAATTAGTTAGTCATTAATTAGTAATTTATAAATTAATAACATATGTACATTATTTTAATTTTGTGCCATGATTTTTAATGCTGTTATGTTTGAAATTAAGTGAACTTTACTTGTATTTGAAATTAGTGAGTATTAAACGTGTTATAATTATATACATACCATATTGTGTGAAAAATAGAATTATTTGAACACCACTAAGCATATAGCTTAGCGCATGGTTTTCTTCCGTGCGTAACTTTTGAAAGGAAAAGCTTGAGGTTAGCTAGAAGTGGATCTACACCAAAATCTGAGTCACAAGAAAAGAGTGGAGGATTTGAGGTGGATGCATAATAATTTATTTTGTTATGTTCTTTTGGAAATTTTGGGCACGTACACCGTATAAGGGTAAAGTGAATATATAAATGTGTGTATAGGGTTAATGTAAATTATATTTTGAAGTTATATATAAAGAAGAATGTAAACTGGACATATATGGAATAGTGAACAGTTGTGTTTTAATTTTGATCATAATTAGTTAGAAACAATAGAGGATGGGCAAATTATTGTGAAACTGGAGTTTGAAATGGAGATGGATGATAGGGTAGCTGTAACAGCTCGAAAACCACCCTAGAAGTATTGAACATAATTAGTGTAATGAAGTGAGCGTTAATTGGGGTTTACAGATTTGGATTTAATTGCAAATGAGAATTTTAGGGACTTAATTGCATAAAAATAAAGTATTGCAGTGACCAAAGTGTTATTGTGCATGATTAGTGTAAGTGGAAGTTTAATTAAGTTAATTAAGATTAATTAATCTTAATCAAAGTTAGTGGGATCCATGTGTCCTTGCAAGAGCTGCCACCTTGCAAATGAAGAGCTTGTGTTTTGACACCTCATGTTTGCATACATATATAAGTAATGCATAGTGGAAAAATCTGTCCATGGTGTTCTACATTTTGTTCAACTCTCTCTCTCTCTCAAAACTTGCTCTCTCTTTTTTTTGCTATTTGTCTCCTCCTTGCTTCTTCATCCTCTTCATTGCATGCTAAGTCTTGAGTTGCATGGATTAGAAGATTAACTGTTAAGCTAGAAAGGTAAATTTAAGTTAAGTGTTTTTCGTCTTCTTCTTTTTCTTGTTGTGGACTTCAGCTTTGACGTTATTTCTATTTTGATTGTGTATGTGGAGGTGGTTGTAAGTTGGAAAAGCTAGTAGAAAAGCCAAGGGAAAAGAGAAGATCAATTGAGCAGTGAAGTGAAGGAGTGCTTCAAGAGGTTTGGGATTGTATTTGAATTGATGCATGTTTAATGTGTTTGTGTAGTTAGGAGAAATTGTATGTGTTTGTATGTGGTAATTGATATTTGATATAATTGAAATGTAAAATGAATGTTTGTTGAAGTGTTAATTGAATTGCCATGAGTATAGTATGTGATCAAGTATGAACGCTAGTTGTAGGGGAAAACTCTGCTCAGATTGTATCAGACCTTCGTGTGAAGATTTGGTCTTAAGTGAAGTTAAAAAACTCCAAATTAAGTGATTCAAGTGCCTTTTGAACCATAACTTCCATACCTATAAAAGTCCCATAAATGACAATAAATGAATTCTGGCTGTAAGATCCTTAAAAATGGCAAAAACAGACGTGTCTTTACCTTGGCAGGTTTATTGGAACGGTCTATATTGTTTAATTCATATATGTTGTTGTAGAAGTCCAAATGACCTGAAAATTGTTCCATTTGAAACTTAACATCCTAGGGAATAATTTTTAAGAGGTAGTTTTGCCTAAAATTGATTTTTAGAAGTCAGTTTAGGATGAAAAAAATAGAGTAGTGAAGCAGTCTTGAGTTTTTGCTTCTATTTTGCTAAATTTTGGTATGTCACGGTCACAACCAATTCATTGCCACCGTGACCAATGCCGAGAGAAGGCAGAATTGCATGTAGTTGGACCTCACGATCACAATAAAATCATTGCCACCGTGACCCTCCCCAGTTTTGTGTATTTTGTGTGTTTTTCTACTCAAAATGCACCCGAACTTCATTGCAAGTTCCTATATCTTGTCCAACTCATGTCTGAGTATATGAATGTTTGTCAATTGAAGTTATATGTAAATGATGCTATAGCATAGTACTTTAATAAATGTACCTCAACTTTGATTTCTTTTAAATACTATGAGATGATAAGATGTATGAAAGAGATAATGCTTAACAACATCAACTGGGTTTATAAAGTGGATCATTATATATTGACATGTAAGTGTGCTTTTCAAGCCATTTGTGTATGAATGAATCATGTAATGGTTTACTTGACTTGTACATGAAGGGAATGATTATGCATCCTTGGTTGGATACATGGAAATGTGATGTTGTGATTAGAGTGTTAGCGAGCCTGAAGTGTCAAGTTAGTGGATAAATAAGCATGCTTATAAAGAGTTTAATGCAGCTGCTCAGTAGACTCGTATGGGTTTTTTGTTTAGAGATTTTGATCTCTTTTGTTACCTTCGAGTATTTATATATTTTGAGACTTTCGTCTTCTGTGTGTTTAGATACTATGTCTAACCAGTATCTTCAGTACCCGTATCCACGATTTGTGAAAGTTCAGGCTCTTTTTCTCTTTTGTTTGGTTTTATAACTTTTTAAGCTATTGCTTTAGTGATTGACTGATTGGTTGAGCATTCATGTTAATGCTTGTGATAAGATCATGCTTTAGCCAATGTACATGATATTGTTAAGAATAAAGCATATGTTGTGTAAAGTGAGAATGTATGTGATTGATATGAGCATGAAAGATAAAGGTAATTGTATTAGTGGTGCCATTGATTACGTTGCTCATATTATGTTTAATGCCTTTGATTGTGGCCAATTGTGGCAAGTGAATATGAATGTATAATAAATTCATACGTATTGTTGTGATTGCTTATGTAGTCCTTTATATCTGTATAACCCCACTGTGACGCGCGCCGGATGTCCACTCGGCCGCCCTTATGACCGCCCGCTTGAGGGCGATCGGGCACTTGAGGGTCCGTTAACAGCTTGCAATAAATCGCAAGTGCGTCTATGTTGGGCAACAAGGAGGTTTCATGGAGTCGCCACCCAATAGAACATTGGGAAAGTTTCTCTCGCCTCGGAGAGCCTAAGACTGCGCTTAGTATCCATTTTGGGCCAGCCAGAGGGGTCTTGGAAGGTAAACCTCTCGCCCTAAGGAGCCTAGGATTAACGCCAAGTTTCATGACACAAGAGGTGTCTTGGAGGGTAAACCTCTCGCCTCTTTGGGCCCAAAGACCAGAGAAAGTTCGGGACTCCCCATTTATTCATACCTTGGTTAAGCTTATAATCGAGTTTTGAATTTAGTATTTCATGCCTTTTCTCATTCAATTTTAATGCAATTTAATTAAACGCATATCAATCATATATTAAAAGCGATAAATAAAGTAAAATGAAAACAAAATAAATTACAATAAAACTAGGGGCGGAATACAACCCCCATTTGTAAATAAAATGCAAATCATACATAAATCAGGCTATTTATTAGAAATGAGAACGTTGGTCCTCTCATGCATAATTTAAGAAAATAATTTTAAAGTGATAATTTACTTTAGATGAAAAATCTAGGACATTGGTCCCATTTTTATTAAATAAAATCCAATTTAGTTTAATAGAAATATTTTTGTGATTTTCTTAATTAACGTGCATGAAAATAAATTTATTATTACAAATTACATAATAATCAATTAAACCAAAATAATAAAAAGCAACAAAAATAACTCCCAAGTGGATCTTCAAATCTCCATGGGCTCCCACTTGACAAAAACTCACATATGAAAAAAATAAGTATTGAAAAATAGGAAAAAAACAAATAAAAATGAAGTTAGTATAAAAATAATTAAACATATAACTTGAAAATAATTGAATTAAGGCAATCAAAATTGCATCATGTATGACGAGCCAATTAAAATGACATAATAAAAAAATATGCAATTTAACAAATTAATAAATTAACATGCATAGAAAAAATAATATGATAATAATAAAATTCAACATGCAAAAACAAGTACAAAATAATGATGATAGAATTTAACATGCATAAAGACATAAAATAATAACAATAATATCCAACATATATAAAAAGCAAAGGTAATAATAAAAATCAGCATGCATAAGAAATAAATAATAATAATAATAATAATAATAATAATCAAGAATAAGGATAATAATAATAATACTAATGATGATAATAATAACACAATAAATAACAATGAATATGAACAATCAAATATAATAATAATAATAATACAATAATAACAAAGAATATGAACAATCAAATATAATAATAATAATAATAATAACAAAGAATGTGAACAATCAAATATAATAATAATAATAATAATAATAATAATAATAATAATAATAATAATAATAATAATAACAATAACAATAAAAGAAGATGAACAATCATATTAAACATGCAAGGAATGATAATAAATAATAATAATAATAATAATAATAATAATAATAATAATAATAATAATAATAATAATAATAATAGAAGATGAACAATATGAACAACATGAACAACATGAACAATTAAATAAAAATAATATGAACAAAAATAATAGCATGAACAATTAAAGAAGAAATAAGAACAAAAAAATAATAGTATGAACAATTAAATAAAAAATAAAAAATATGAACAATTAAATAATAGATCTAAAAGAATTTACATGATGATTAATTAAATAAAAAAAGTAAAAAAACAAGAAATAAGAAGAAAATAATAAGACTAAAAGAATTTACATGTTAACTAGTTAAATAAAAACAAAAGAATGAAATTAAAATTAATTTAAGAAATTGAGCCAAGAATAATTACACTCAAATTTATCTTGAAGAGATGAAGGTAGATGATCCAATTCCTTGTCTTGATTTGAAGAATATGATTAGAAAAATAAAAATATTGAAAGATGAATTTTACTCAAGAACAAACAATTGATTTGTTTGTCTCAAAGTAGAAAATTGTTTGATTGAAAATAAGAAAATTTTCAAGAACAAAAATAGTTATTTTTTGCCTTAAGGATTGCTGGAAATTTCTTTAGAAATTCAGAAAATTTGTTCTTGAAAGAAGAAGAAAAATATTTCCTAAAGAAAATCCCCCTAATTCCCCCTAAAAAACTCTTTTTATTCCCCCTTAAAATTCAGATTTTTTAATTAAGAAATTAAATTAATTTAATTCTCATAATTACAAAAAACCACTGAATTTATTGGGTTGGAAGATAGAAGGATTTTAGAATTAAATTTTGCAAAAAAAAATGAGTTAAAAAGCATTAAAAATGAAGAAATTATGGCCAAAATGGCCAAAATAGGCAAAACGGACGAACAGGGGGCGCGAAGCGACCGACGGCCTGCCCACCTGAAGGCGCGACCGACGGCCTGCCCGTCTGAAGGTGTGACCGACGGGCTGCCCGTCCCTCGCGAAATTTTTTTTTTAAATTCCTATAAAATATAATAATTTAAAAACTCACTTTTTTTCCTCACAAAATAAATTTTAAAATACTTCAAAAATATTTTTAGAATACATTTTTATTTAATTTTAAAACAACAAATCGACAAGGAAATCGTCATTTCCAACTTCATTCTTTTTGCCTATAGATCGGCACACTTAATTTCATCATTGGGTAATCCTGATCTTGGCTACTCGGGACCCGATGTCTACACCCACTAAGCGTTATCGCTTAGCATGGGTATTTGTCCGTGTAAGTATGCAGGTTCGGTTCGGTTGTGAGAGTTGTCCATCAGCTGGCCACTAGGATTGAAGTGAAGCTTTTGCTTTTTGTTGAGATTCTTTTTGTATAGTGTTTTTGTTAAGGAGTTGCTTGTAATGACTTTTTGATCATATGTATATTTTGATCATGTAATGATAAATGATAACATTTTTGTAATATGTAAATCGCTTAATGTTAATGATTACAAGTATGTTTTGTTATTCGATGCTTCCGCTTATAGTATGTTTATATATGTTTTGGCATGTGTGTTTGTTTAGTGTGTGCTTGCCTGTGTAGCTACCCGATGTTCCTCCCGAGGGGCATTGGGCCGTTACAGTAGCTACATTAGAAGTATATGGAAAGTTTGCTTGCAATAGGATTTTAAGGAATTGAAAGGGAGACTCTGTCAAAATTACTGTAAAAATATAATAGTATATGTTAGGAAAAAAAATTATATGACAGAATATGTTTAAATTTAGATGATATGTGACATCCGATATTCGATTCCTTAAAAGACTGGGTATAGGGTGTTACACAAACGCACTCTAAAACATTCACCATGTACATTTTACACAATACAAAATCAATGCTACACTCTTACATATACATACCACTAACACCATTCACTTGATCAAAATTCGGCAGCATAACGACTATAACGTTAGCTACCCAAACCTGAATTTCAAACAAAACCACAGCCCAACTCAAGGGCACAACAATTATAACTTATACATATTCAAATCTTATTCTATTCCAATCCAATTCATGTAAGCCAATTCAATACAATAACATTTATCTTTACATATAAATATTTCAATACCACAAAATGTTTACATGCATTCTAATAACTACACACATACTATACTTATCTTCAGTATAGAAATCCCATCCGATCTCAAAGCTGAGGGGACGCCTGCTCCACTGGGTACCTACACGCAGTCAAATATACTACGTGCTGAGCATTAAATATGCTCAGTGGTGATTATGAATCTAATAATTTTCCAAGCTAACTTATGACATACACATGCACAAACATGCTATACTTAATTACTTTCTTAGTTCGTTTAAATCACTCACTAAATCTTATTTAGTGTCATTTTACACTATAAATCTTTATTTAACCTTATTATGGGCAATTTACAATTTAGCCCCTAACTTATTCAAAGCTTATCAATTTGCCTTCCATTCACTTAAACTACCACATTGTCATTTATTTTCCATTTACTTTCAAATGTGCCTTTATTTACTTAATGGCATATGAATTATCATTTAGTCCTCGGACTTTCCTTTTAATCCTCAAACTCTCATTTCAGTTCTCATTTAACCATCACTTCACTCATTTAACCACATATTACTATTCTCATAACAATACTATTCTTTTAACACTTCTTTACTTATTTGACTTGTAAATTTACGTTTTAGTCCCTGACTTATTACTTTCATAATCATTTTACATATTATTTCATATTACAATTTTACATTGCATTTAGATTCATTAATCATTCATTTTATCATTCTTATTCATTTAATTTATCTTTTTATATACAAATTACCGTTTAGTCCATATTTTTATCAAATTTCAAGAAAAATTACATTTTTGCCCTCATTTTGACTTTATTTACGGGAATGCCACTAGTTCACTTTTCTTTTCATTTTAAATCACTATTTGGCTTACAAATTACGTATTAGTCTTTGTTTTGGCATTTTTATGGCAAATTACATTTTAGTCCATGAACTTTGGACTCTTTACATATTTGGCATTTTAATTTCATATTTCACTTACATATTACTTATTAATGTACTTTCACATATAACTACGGTCTTGCCCCTGAACTTTCGGCAAATTACAATTTAGTCCTTCATTTAACATTTGCTTATACTTTTGTCGTTTACTTATAATATTTTCACATTTGTTCACTTCTTAGCTTATAATTTACCAATTAGTCTCCCAACTAATTATTTTTGCGATAAATTACATTTTGGTCCTTAAACTTTTATTTTCTTTCATATAAGTCCTTTTTCATTTAAATTTTCATGTTCACTATACTTATTCTATTTTCAGGTCATTCTCATTATTATGACCCATTTGACTTATGATTTGGGTAAATTACCTTTTTATCCCAAACTTTTCATTCCTTTTCACTTAGGACTTTTTTCTTATAACTTTTCATTTTCATGTTACTTTTCACACTTTTAAGTCATTTTAGTTATTTCATTTTACTTTTGATAGAATAATATCATTTTACGATTCTGCTTGTTACACTTAGGCTTTTTACATATTAAGCTTTTATTCATTATACTTTTTACATATTATGTCATATTACATAATGTCGTGCGACATTATGCCTTTTCATATTATACTTTTGCATATGATGCTTTTACGTATCAGGCGTATTACATATTAAGCTTTTACATGTTACACTATGGCATATTACATTCTATTATTTTACTTTATATCATATTATATTATGGCATGTTACATTTATGTCATATTACATTTGATCATTTACTTTTTACACTTTCAAATCATTTTACAAACTTGTCACTCTACCTTGTATCGTTTTATCATTTTACTTTTTGCATTTTCAAAACACTTTGCAATCATATCACTTTTATGCCCCTAGTACAATCTCGGCAGATAATCTGTAATTGGATATACCGGACATGGGCCCCAAAGTCCCACTACAATACACTAGGAAATGACCCCGAAGAATCACTCCATCATGTAACGTATGACATATGATATGTGACGTATGACATATAACAGAGCACTATGAAAGACCATCACGAATCTGTCATAGCAAAGCAAGTCATCATGACTTGCACTGCAGTATGGGTGTAGCCATGGCTAGCCAAACATATCCTGGACTAGATTACACCGCCAGACCACTAAGGGCAAAACTTTCATAATTATCAAAATTCACCTTTTCAAATAGACTTTCAAATCCAATTTCGTTTACATATAAGATATACCATATAGCGTGTAACTGGTTAATGCACTTTCATACGTTAGCATTCTCATTTTCATTTCAGTCACTTCATTTTCAATTCTTTCACTTCATTATCATTTCAATACCCTAATAGATCACTATTCTAATCAATTAGGCACAATTTTCACTATGTACCTATTTCTCATAATAAGTATACTTAAGCCATGCAATGGCTATAAATTCATTTCAAAGCTGATTTCTTTCATTTCATTTCATATAATTTCCAATTCAATTATTCAATGTTTATTATTATTTTCACTTTGAACATAATGGAATATTATACTAAAAAATATTCATATAAATTTCATAAATTTCAAATAAATTTATGGACACTTATTTTCATGTCTAAATTCATTTTATGCTGTTATCTTTCGATTATACTCAAGAGATACCTTAGTGTACACTAGGGTACTATTCGACCAAGGTGATCATTTAACCTTACAAATTCTTTTAATTTCATTTTAACATTTCAAATGTCATTTTAAGGGTTCTTAATCATTTTTCTAAGATTGTACTCAAACAAGCTTACATTTAACATAAATTCATTTAAGTCAATTATTCACTTTTCATGTATATCTTTTCATTTAACTTTCCTTCACACTTCTAATTCACTCATTTATCTAATTCACATCTCATATGAAATATATATCATATAACTTATCATGGTCTTGTCATTAAACTATTCGGCCCTAATTAGAGTTTGTCACTAACATTTTAGTTTCCATGTACATATTACTTATTACACTAAATTAGGCTCCAATTCATATGTATATGCCATTTAATTTCATTTAAACACTAGCTATACCTCAAATATACCTAAGTATACCATTATGTTTTACTATGGCCAACAGTTGCCATTGGTTTTCTTTCAAACTAATCTCTCTAATTAGCTTAGCTATCCTCCCTAAGCTCAATTATCACTCTAATTTCACTTACATATGCAAATCACACATAGTCACTATATAACATAATAGGAAACCCTAATTTTTTCAAAGGAAATGCATGGATTTAGTAATCACAAATCTCATATCCATGCTATAAGCATCACAACCTAATTATTACTTGTCTTTGGCCCTTGAAAAGCCATTTCCCTCCAAATACCTCCCCATGGCCGAATTTGCACATCAACAAAATGTCAATTAATTTCATCCTTTTATCACATATGACATTATAAACATTCTTAATGCACCTTAATCTATCATTTAAAATCAATAAATCAATTTAAATTAAACTATTTCCCTTACCTCCAATTTGAGACATAACTTTTAATTCATGCTTTTCCTTGCTTCTAATCCATCAAATGGATACTAGAGGTTGCTATGAACTTATAGAGGGGCTGAATTACACTTAGGGGTTTTAACTAAGCAAGAAATTGGAGCAAAGGTGAAGAAAAATAGAGGAAGGAGCAAAGGAGAATCATTCGGCCACTAGGGGAAGGAGAAGAGTAGAAAAGGGATAGGATTATGCACCCACTAACTGCCAATAATTTCTTTTATAGTTGCCCAAAGTGGTCCAATCAAGGGTCCAACCTATAAAGCCCAATTATAATTTTAGGCCCAATATGCAATTTTCCTATGGTTTTCTCATTTTCCAACTCCAAATCACTCTAAATTCGATTCCATAATTCATATTATGTAAAAACTAGATTGTACACAAAATTTCAGCCTAATCGGAGTCCATTTCGGGTTCGGTTCAATCAAATCGATCCGGTCAGCAAATTTTCTGTATTCTCCAAAAATTCCCTTTTCACAACCAAAAACTTCTACATATTATTTAGAGCATATTTGGAAATTCCTGCAATTTTTAAAAATTATTTACTATTTTTAAAGTTTCTGCCAAACTGAGTACTATTCAAACCAAAATCATATCTTTTTCTTATTTTCTAAGCTTAATTCCTCATAAAAATGACTTCATAAGTCTTAACACATATTCATTAGACCCCAATAATACTTTTGGGTTAATCGAAAATCATTTCCTGATCCGGTAATTATTTACCAATTCGATAACCTAATTTTTCAGTGTCACCAAAAATTAATTTTTCATTACCATATGCTTCTACTCATCAATACGAGTACGTTCATATTTTCAAATCATTTTTCTGAGGTTCGTAGCACTCTCTACAGTCCGGTCAAACCCTTAGTCAACCTAATTACTATTCACACCAAAACCATTACTTTTTCTTATTTCTGACTTTCGAGAACCTATTTGACCTCAATTTCACTCCAAATTTTAACTTTGAACTCATCATAACTTTTACTTTTCAATAATCAAATAAAATATTTTTCGACTCCAGGAGGTACTATTCTCCCCAATGTCACTATTTACTATCGAAAAATACTATTCCCGGCTAACCCGATATCGGGGCCATTACAGTTATTATTCGCAGCTGCTAGTGTTGATGCCCTTTTGGTATCTAGTGTTAATACCCGTTTGGTATCTAGTGTTGATGCCCGTTTGGTATCTAGTGATTCGAGATTTGCATATCTCTAGTGTTGATATTATTTTTTCCCAGTATCTTGTGATTAATACTCGAGTGGTATTCAGTGTTCCCGCTATCCACCTTAATGAGAATTCAGGTGATTATAAGATATGATAATGAAGTGGATAAGTGATAATGAATTGTTATTATGTGGATTATGGAATTGTTAATATATAAATGCATATCGAAATGAATTAATGTTTGTGAAGTATGTTTTTGAATTATAGATTTGTGTTGTTGATATTAGGTTATGTGTTAATTTGAATATATATCACTAATAACATATAGTGAATTAATGCATGTAGAACTACGTGGTTTTAATTCCCAAATTGTTGGGCTATGTAGGTAGCCGGGAATTCTATTTCGAGTTCGAACTAAATCATTGGAAACTAATAATGTATTTTAATTTTAATCTCGCCATAAGTGTTTGTGTCTATATTAAATCGTAATGTATCGATTAATGCATAATGATTTATAAAGTGATACGAAAGAATGCTGAGGTAAGATCATGCATGATTTTGACTATAGGAATGTTAAGCGTAGTAACGTTTAATTGATATTTTGATAAACATGCTAGTTGTGTAAAGTTGTATGATTAAGAATTTATTTTTGATAATTGTATAATTTCAAATGTTATGTAGTTTTGATCCTAAAGTATTGCATTATATGGTCGGTATAGTTTGTAATTTGAAGTTTGCGAACTCTAAAGAGTATTAAATTGGCCAGAGTAGTGATAAGATTGATATAACAATAATTTATAATTGTTTATTGAATTGGATAACTGTCTAGTTGATAATGTAAGTATAGGGTAGCACACCCAGTTTCCTCCTAGGGTACATCAGGGTGTTACACCAGACCCTCCAAAAAGAAATTCTGATGATTCAATGATGATAAATCCAGTTACCTCTTTCCTTGATGATTATATTCAAGAAACTATGCCCTTTCAATTTTCCTTGAACGAAGAGTTGAAAGACTCAGATATTTCTGATATTTTAGATATTTCTGATACTTGAAGACAGCCATGTCACATGATGGTCAGGAAATTCTAATTGTCGTGTTAACGTGCCCAGACTTGAATAATTGGGTTTTTTGGCGATCTACACGGTGGTTAAGCCTTTTCTGCCCACCGTACGGTGTTCCTCACGGTGGACAGGATTTTTCTTACCACCTTGTAAAATACTTCTGTTTGATCGGTGTTTATGTTTTTCTTGCTCACACGGTGGTCAAGATTTTATAACTACTGTGGGACCCCTATTTTTCAGAATTTGGTTATGGATTTTACCATTAAGTGAACTCCAAACTTTATCAAATTAATTATGATGATTATTTGACTGTATTAAAAGATATTTGTACTGTTAAGTATAAGTTACATGAATATGTTAATGTAAATATGTTAAGATGTTTTATATATGTAAATGACTTTATACGTATATCTGGATGAGTAGAATTACGTGGTTCTGATTTCCAATACTTGGGATACGTAGGAAGCTTGGAATATTATTCCAAGTCTGAACCAAATCTTTAAAAGTTAATATAAGTATAGAAGTTTACATGGAATATATGAAAGTTCCAAATAAGTATTGTTTTGTGTAGGTGTAATATACTCTTTTGAACTGGAATAATTAGTTCTGATAAATATGTTTACTATTGATCGGATATAATTAATAGCCTGCTTTGACCAGGTAGTGGATGCCGTTCTTTTCTATTTGTAACGCCCCGATTCTCACCCTAGTAGTTTTGAGCTTGTGTGTGTGTGTTATAGTGTCTTTGCATGATTTATTAAGTTTTAAGGGTATAATTGTATGTTATTTATTTTATTGTGTGGTGTGTTTGTGTGGTTAGAAGAATAAGAAGAATTAGTAAGGAATTTGTCAAATGCACCACAACCTTGTGACATGTGGCAAGTGAGGGGCTAATAAGCCTAGGAGAGAGAAAATGAGAGAGAGAGCAAATCTGCCCCTCTCCCATTTCCTTTTCCACGTTTCTTCTTCTTCTTCTTCTTCTTCTTCTTCCTCTTCACTTTTCTTCTTCGTCTTTGCTCACTTGCATCTTCTTGAGTTGGTGATTTATGTTGAGTTTGAAAAATTCAAAAGTTATTTAACTAATTTTCTTCTTCTTATTTCCGCCTTGTGTTTCCCGTTGGTGTGTGTGTGTTTGTATTTAAGGTTTTGAGTTTTGGGTGTTTTGGATTTGTTTGATCAGAGTTGCCTCCTAAGGATCTGAAAGGAAAAAAGATTGCCAGTAGAAGTGCCACCAATTGACATTCAAGGAGCTTTGGATTTGAGGTTTGGGAATTTGTTTGTAATTGCAGAGTTTTGATCTATTATTGATTTATTATTTTAATTTCTGTAAATTGAGTGTGAAAGTGTGTATATGTATGTTTGATTGAAGTGTGTATTGTGGAATTTAAGTGGGTTTGGTGATTTTGAAAGTGAGAGTGAATTTGGGTATGATTTTACTTGAGTTTGGGCAAATATTTATGGGTTTGAGAAATTGTGGCATGATATATTTATTTGATGTTTTAATTTATGATTATTGGCATAAAACTTGGGGTTTATGTTACTTGATATGTTTTGAATGCCTATTGATGCTTGGGTTGAGTTTAGATGGGTGAATTACATGTTGGAGATGTTTGGGGATTGAGTTTCCTGCAGATTTTTGACTGTTGGAGCTGGAAAATCGACTCTGTCACGAGCGCGATAACCATCGTGAGCGTGACAGAGCTCGGCCCTTCGAGCTCCCAGTGTGAAGTGCCTCTGTCTCGAGTGCGACTTTGGTTGCGAGCGCAACAAAGAGTTTGGCAGCCGAGCTAAGAGCCTGATCATCCGAACTCTTGCTTAGAATCTTGCCTCTATCGCTAGCATGACCTTGGTCGCGGGCACGACAAAGAGCCTAGTTGCCAAGCTTGCACAGGACTGATGGCTCACATCTTTGTGTGCGAGCGTGATAGTGATTTTCCTTGCCTTTTCTATCGCGAGCGCGACGGCCGCGATAGAAACTTTTCTACTCTTCTATCGCGAGCACAACTGTTCCCTATGCTCTTGTGCTATTTATTGTGCCTTTTTGCATAATGTCTCTGTCATGTATTGCAATTGCATTTATGAATAAACTACCATGTTATTCAATACCTTCGCAATATGTTTGGTATGTATGAATTATGCCTAGCCTGTAAGAGTTAAGTCAGTGGATGCTTATAGAGTTTTGTAAGCTGTAGCCCTAGTGTTCTGGGCCTTGATCAGATCACCGTTTGGGTCCTCGCGATCCTAAGTGTTTGGGTCTTGTTTAAGATCCCTAGTGAAAATTTTTTTGTATGAAAATGAAAGATGTTGCTTTTATTCATACCCTTGGGTACCCAGTATTCACTCGTTATCCGCTACTCTAAATTTACAGGCGTACATGTTTGATTCTCTTATGAATGCAACCTTGTTTATGATAAGACATGATTGTGATTATGTTAAGTTACTCTTGTGCGTGAAGTGTGGCATAAGTGATATGTTTTATATGAATATTTGTAAATTTTTGTATGTGCCATATAAATGTGTTTTGCTTTGACGGCCACTGTGAGTGGGCGTCCATCTTTTGTTTTCCCCACTAAGCATTATCGCTTAGCACGAGTGTTTCATTCGTGCAAGTGTGGAAGCTGTCCGAGTTTTTGAGGAGTGTGATCCGTAGCAATCAGAGCCAACACATTAGAGAGATTCTTTTTATGGCTTATCTTTTGTATTTTGGTATTTTGATGTAACCTTTTGTAATGTTTTAGATTTTGTATATATTTCAAGTATGTAATTTCTGTAATTATGTTGGGATGTACTCCTTTGTAAAGAATATTTTGTTATATTGAAAGGAAATTTTCTGTAGGCACATTATTGTGTTAACTCTTTTAATTTATTATGTTCTGGATGTTTCTTTCTGCTCTTCTTACGTATGTATATTTGTTTTGTTGGTAACACACTTATTTATACGGGCATTCACTCGCCTTGCGGGTGAGTTCCCCTACATATAGGTATGGGGTGTTACACTGTTAGCCCTGTTTGGGTCTAGTTGGCCCCATTTGGGTCACCTTCTATCACATAAATATAATTAATTAAAACGAATTATACCTTCGGGTACCTCTATATTGTACCTTCGGGTACGTACTGTTCTGTATTTCAGTTATCTATCTCCTTGATGAAAAGCAGGCAATCTAATGGCTAATTCATGCAAGTTAAATATTATGGAAATGGGCTGATGAAGAATAAGTTAGAATATTCAGTTTGTAATATAAATGTACTTAGGAAAAACATAATGATGTATTTTACTTGTTTTGTATATTATTTAAGCTTAAGATATTTATTTAATGTTATCCGAATGTGTAAGTGATGTACTGTACTTGAAAGATATATAATAGTGGCAGACGTTTGTCTTTGATGTGTATGTGCTGATAACAGTCATGATTAGTTGCCTATACCATATATGTTATCCACTAAGCTTTTTATTTAGCTTGGGTTCTAATCTGTGTAGGTGCAAAGTTGGGAACTGCCGAAAGTTCGTCCGCATAAAGGCTAGGCCAACATAAGCATAGGATGATGTCTTTATTGTAGAGTCGCACAAGTTTGTGTTATTTGAGAAAAATTGTAACTGTTATCATAGTGTTAAACACGTACAGTAATGGGAAGTAATGAAATTCTATTAAACACGTACAGTTGGGGTGTTACAAGGGATGTGGACCCCATTAGGCCTAAAGCCATAATAGGTAGTGACCATTAAGATTCACTAACTCTAGAAGCCATAAGAGAAAGTTACTACTAAGGATCACTTACTCTAAACTATAAAAGAGCCATAAGTCCATAAAGCCATAATGGCATAGAGCCAGACATAGTAGACTGCCATTGGCCTACCGAATGTGAGTTGTCATGACTCACTACTGCGGTATATGTTTCCCTATGGCTAGCTAACTATATCCTGAACTAGATTTGACTAATAGAATACTAAGGGCAATATACATTCATCTTTTAAATTCCACATGTACATATTGTTATGTCATATTTTTTCCATATTCTATATTCATGCTTCTAACATAATAAACTCACATACATATTTTATTTCATTCAATTTCCATATACATTTAATCATACACATTACATATTCTTTATTATTATTACATAACCATACATATATATATACACATCACATAACCATAAATCTCCATTCATACATATATCATTACACCTTTTTATTTTTTTCTTCCTTATTTTCTTATTTTAATCTTATTTTTATATTTTATCATATAATCCTTCTAACTTCTAGACCTTTACATATTTACTATTTCAATTAGTTTTCTCTGCCTTTATTTCATGTTTCTCTTTAAATATTATTTTCTCATTTAATTATATTCTTATTTCACCTTAACCAATTATACCAATATATACATAATACTTAAATAACTTTAATTTATTCATTTAATTCTAAAAAATTCCATTAAATTTATATTAACCTAAATTTAATCTTATTTTCATTTTCTTGCTTAAAATTTATTAAATCATCAAAATTTCACATTATTTCTACTATGTTACCATTCGGCCACATCCATAATTTACCCTACATTTTACTTTTCTTCCACATATTACGTTTCCCTGTTATGAATTATTTATTTCTCACTTAATTAAACTATTATTTCATTTTACTTTTACATAACTCAATTTTCTATCAATTAATCCATAACACCTCCTTAACCTATAATATATTCAATTAATTTCTAAAAAATTCTAAATAAATCACTACAAGCTTATTTTTATTCCTGTTTTCATTTTCATACCTTAAATCCCTTAAAATATCAAAAATCTTTATATTCTACCCTATAAATGCATTCGGACCAACAAAGGATTTCCTCTCCAATTTTATTCTTTTCATAATTACCATGTTAAACATCATTCCCTAATCTAAATACTATAATTCTATACTCAAATCAATTTATACATGCATGGTTCACACTTTCACACACAACCATACTTATATATTCTAAATAAATGGAAAATAAAAGAACATGTATCCACAAAACTCAAATTCTTTTTTTCCAAGCTTTATTTTTCCTTTTCATTTCCTTTCCCTTTTGATTTCACTTCCTCCTCTTTATATCCTACCATGGCTGAACCATACCCATGAGAAATCCTCTAAATTTATTCTTCAACAATTCAATATAATTATATAACAATAATATCTACCCTTAATTCTACCCCAAGAATCATTAAAATCATTAAAATTTAACCAATTTAACTTACATGGATTTTGCTCAAAACCTTCTTTCTCAATTCTTTCACTTCCTTTACTTCAATTGAGCTCTTGAGATGGTTATATATGAAATTAGAGTCTAGGAATTAAGTGAGGTAGAAGATTGGAGTGAATTTTGTGAGATTGGATGAAGATAATCTACAAAATTGGTGTGTGTGGGTGTCTTGCACTACAAGAAAATGTAGAAATAGCGATGGAAAAAAATTTTCATTGCCAAAAAATGAGGCAAATATTCTCTCCATTTTTAACCGACCATTTTTAGCTATGGAAAAAACAAATCGTCGCTAAATATGCGCCAAAAAATTGATGCAGTATTTGCTACGAAAATGAACATCCGTCACTAAAAATTAGAGACGAACATTAGTTTTCGTCACTAAATGAAACTTATTAATATTTTTATCATTATTTAGCGACAGAAGTTCAATTCCGTCGCTAAAGTTAGAGACAAAATATTTTTTCCGTTGCTAATTAGCGATGGTATATTTGTTCCGTCACTAATTAGCGATGAAATTTTTATTCCGTTGCTAAAGAAAATAAAAATATTAAATATTTTCTAATTTCACTTTTGGCAACGGAAATGAATTTTCATCTCTAAAAATTTTATATATAAAAGCGAGCAAATTTGACTTTTTTTTTTCTCTTTCTTTCCCTCTCTCTCTCTCTCCCTCCCTTTCTCTCGGTCACATAAATCTGCGTGTAGTTCTTCACCTGCCGTGCCCCCCACCCGAATTAGAGGCCGCCGATGCTCGATCCCCCGCTGCCGTCACCGTTCCTCCCATGCTGGACTCCCTTTCACCATCTCCCTCTCTTCCCGCTATCTTTCGATCTTTTGGTCGTACGTGCCACCCCGCCATCGGCCCCTCCCTCTGCCGCACGCTCCCCATTAACCCGCTCACTTAGATCTGCTCCATCTACTTGCTCAGATCTGCTTCGCCTCGTGCTCAGTTGCAGGTGAGATACCAAATTGCTTGAAGTTTTATTTGTATATTTCCTTTGTTAGATTATTTATGAGACAAACTAGTATGCAAAATTGCTTGTGGACTATAGTTTGAGAAGAAATTTCCATTATTTTTATGTATAGGAGATATTTTTTTCTACATGTTAACATGCCATTGAAATTTGAGTATGGGTTTGGCTTGATTCTTAGCTTAGGTTGTTATGTGTAAATATTTTTAACATTTTATTTGTTTATTATTTCCTTTTACCTTAAGTAGCTAAAAATCTCATGTTTTCAATTTGAGCGGTAACATATTTTTAAATATGTGAAACACGGACCCAATGTTTATTTATATTTGAAAGCAAAAAATTTCTCCCAAAGAACATCTTGTCATACTCCATTAATTGTATGGAATATTTTCTGAATTTTACAAAAAAGTTTCGAATGAAGTCACTTATTTAAAATGTAACTAATAATTGGATATTAAATGTGAAATCCACATTCTCTTACTATAATGACTGACTGCATCAAAATCCACTTTTTATTTGTTTTCCAAGTTATAAAGCACATTATTATACGTTATGTGAGTAATTTGTATTATCTAAATTCATTACCATGTTTAATATATTTTCTTTATTTTTTTATATCTTCCCTTTGATATTTATTAAACCAAAAAGTTGGTTTAGGACACAAGGTTGTTGACCAAGAATCTTATAATGATGTCATGGGGTGTGTGTGTGTGTTATGGGCAAGTGGACAAGGGAATATATTGAGATTGTAGACGGAGTTTGTTATGTTCTTGTTGTGTGTCAAGTTACAAATGTTGATAGCTTATTCTAATAGTTATACTTTCATTGATAGGATGAGGGAAAAGCATCATCTTTATATGTGGAGCTGGATTTCAAAGAGGTCTAAGTTTGAACTATCCTATGGGTTTAGTTAGTAATGCACTTATATTTCTCCATGTGAGGTTATGACTTACTAAGATGGGTTAATTTATATGGGTGCATGTAAGTAGTCATGTAAAGAATTTGTGTTAGAATGTGTTTTTAGCTTTTATTCATCAAATAATGTTTTGATCTTTGTACATTCTCCAAAATTGAAGCAAATATTCTCATGTTTCTTTTGTTTATGATATCTTAGAGTGATAATATATTTATACATTTTTAATTTATTTATTTTTGTCCAAATTTATTTATTTTTATTTAATATATTTTTTAATTATATTATTTTTGTCCATTATAATTTTTTTACTATTGATAATTCGATCCATCAAAAATTAAACAAAAAATAAAAAAATTCATAAATTAAAATAAAAAATTTTTTTAAAAAAATCATAAATTTAACGACTGAAACTTAGCTTCTGGCCCTAAAATCTTTGTCATCGTCTCCAAAATTAGCGACGAAAATATTTTCGTCGCTAATATAAGCAATGGCTTCAATAGCAACAGGCGTTCACTATCGCAAAATTCTGTCACTATTTTTGATTAGTGATGGAATTCCGTTGCTAAACTGTTATTTTCTTGTAGTGTCGATCAAGAGAGGTTGAGAAAGTGAGAGAACATTCTTCACACATATGATTTTTGCATTATTTATAGTCTCTCTAGATGGACCAAGCTAAGGTCTACCCATGGGGTCCCATTAGGCCCAATTTGGTTAATTAATGATTATTTTGACCCATTTTTTTTCTACCACTTCTCTAACTCAATTTCTCACAAAAATGTATCCATAATTCTCAAAAAAATATTTATTAACCTACACGAATATTTTTGGGACAATCGGCCACCGTTTCTCGATCAGGTAAATTTTTATCAATCCGAAAACCTAATTTTTTGTGTCACTGTAAAATTAATTTTTCATTCCCATAATGTCCCCCATATTATTTAGAGTGAGTCCATGTATTTGAATAATTTTTCGAAAGTCTCTAGCATCATTTTTAGGCCTAGTCAAACCTTATTCAAACCGGTTACTATTTGAACCCAATCGTGACTTATTTTTATTTTTTGACTTTTGAGAGCTTATTTGACATCGGTTTCACACCAAATTGCATCCTTGGATTCCTTATAACCTGTACTTCCCAATGGTCAAATAAAATATTTTTCGGCTTCTAATAGTACTATTCACTCTGGTGTCATTATTCACAACTCAAAAAATACTATTCATGAAAATTAAAATTTGGGCCACTATAATGGAGCCCAGAGAAATAGAAAATAAGGGAAAGGAAAAGATACACGCTAATAAAGACGTGATCAGGTATGAGCTAGCTCCAAGGAAGAGCGTAGAGATAGGATCTGGGTTAGATGAGAAAACCAAAACAGACATCTCTCAGGTGTTGATGATCAATCAAGCCTCATTTGCGTAGTTGCCAGATATTATCCTTGGCATCGACCCATACATCATTGTTCATAAGCTTAACGTGGATATGACATTTCCACTAGTTAAGCAAAAATTGTGGAGCTCAGTAAAGGAATGGATCGACCCCTTAAAGCTGGAGTCATTCGAGAGCTGCAATATCTTGATTGGTTGGCAAATGTAGTGCTAGTGAAGCAAAAGAATAGAAAGCTGAGAATGTGCATGGATTTCACAGATTTGAATCGAACATAGGCCAAGGATAGCTATCCTTGGCCTAATATTGATCAGCTTATCGATTTAATAAGCCTACCAACAAGATTCATCGCCTTGTCTGCTCGGGCTAGGCTAACTCCAAAGCCCTCTTTCACCCCTACTAATAAAAATTTATCCTTGAAACCCTTAAAAGATGTAGGGAATTAGTGGAGTTTCCTATCCCTCATGCTTGTGAAATTAAAAACAACTCAGGTATCTACTCTATTAGAGATAAAAAAAAAAAAGAAATGGTTGAACAATTCAAAAGTTGGGGCTACACGGGGCTCACAGTTCCTACACATAGCCTTAAAGCACGTTATCGCCTGCCAAGCATTGTGATTCAATTGATAGGAGGCTACCCTGTAAGCCTCCAATAAAGCCCTATTGTAATGACCCGAATTGTACCCTAAAAGAATTGTAGTGTTAATTGTACAGTAAAGGGTACAAAAGTAACTGTGCAAGTATAAAATTATGAGTTTATAGGGATGTAATTGAAAAGAGAATATAAGTTATTAAAGACAGAATTTTGAAAGAGGGATTAAATAGTATTTGGCCAAGGATTTAGTGGGAATTTGACTAGAGCTAGACATGTGGCTTGAGGAGAGAATGCCACCTCAGTAGCCTCATGCTTTAAGTATAGAGAGTTAATGGAGGTTGGTGGGCTTAATTCCTATTAGTTGGCCGGATTTTTTCCCTTCATTTCTCGCTTTTATTTTTTTCTTTCCTCTTCATCTGCTTTCTTATTGCTTCTTCACCTCTTTCATTTGATCATTTAAAGATATAAGCTTTGAGTTTGGATTGGGTTATAGAGTTAAGTGAGAAAGGTAAGTGTAGTTGGATATTCTAGTGTCTTCTTCTTCTTCTTCTTCTTCTTCTTCTTCTTCTTCTTCTTCTACTACTACTATTTTTTATTTAAAGTTATTTGAGTTTTAGATTAAGTATATGTATTTGGATGGTTTTGTGCAAGAAGCTGTTGGCAAGGGGAAAGACAAAAGCAAGGAGAAGATTTGAGCTGGATTAGAGAAGTGGTCAAATTGCTTTTGAGGTTTGGGATCGTGTGTAATTTCTTGTTAAATGCATGTTTATTAAGTTGAGATTGTACTTGATTTCTTATTAGATGTTTATTGATTAGTTGGGAGCTAGTGAGCTTTGATTTAGTTCAATAGCTCTTTTAGTTGTTATAATTGCATGTGGTTATTAGTGATGAGTTGCATGTACTTCTTTAACAACTTGAAGTTGTATAAAGATGAGTATTTGCATGTTAATTATATGTTAGTTACAAGATATAGAGAGAAAAATTTATTGTATGAGAGTTTTTAATGAAGGCCTTTTAGTTGGATTTAGTTTGTGTAGAATGCTAGAAGTCATGCATATGATTATAGGAAAGTTTGTGCATGAAATTTGTGAAGATTGGAGTTTGAGTGCTAGTTCGAGGTTCTGTCGCGAGCGCGATAGAATGCTCTGTGGGGCAAAGTTTGGCTTGCCAAGCCCTATCGCGAGCGGGATATCATGGGAGGGATAGAAGCTATTTTTTGGCAGTCTGTCGCGAGTGCGACTTTACTTGCGAGCGTGATAGCAGTGTACTTTGAGTTCTATCGCGAGCGCGACATTATTCAGAGTTGTGAATGCAAGTTATTTATCTTTTTATGTGTGAAGTATTGCATTAGTTTATGAATGACCATGCATAATAATGTATATTGTGATAATATAAGCGAATGTATGAATCATATGCTTGTCATGAATGTAAATGCATGTTCATGGTTTGCTTAGCTAAGACATGAATTGAGCTTGATGTATGATGGTCTGAATAGACACTTGAGTAAATACAAAGTATATGTTATATGAATAGAGTTTATATGATAAGCCTGAAGGATTCATAATAGTGGATAGATAAGCATGCTTATAAAGGGTTAGAGTGCATCTGCGAGAGTCATATCGTTTGTGTCAAGATGTTAATACCTTAGGGTATTCATGTAATATCGCAAAAGGACCCTAATAGAATTTTTGGAATTTATTTGGATAATTAAGGGTATTTTGGTATTTGTGCAAGTTAAATTGGATTTAAGTGAGGACTAAATTGAAAGAAAATTAAAATTATTCAAAGGAAATAATTTGTTTGGTGAGTGCTTGGTAATTTGATAAGGACCAATAAGGGAAAAGCCAAAGATCTAAGTGGAAAGTCAAGATTTTTGAATATTGGGCCAATAGAATTGTGACATGTGGTCTTGGTGGGTGAGGAGCATTAATTGTGGAAAGAGAGAAAAGGAAAATAAGAGAGAGAGAAGGGCAGTTTGCCTTGCCCGTTCCTGCCCTCTTCCCTTCACGTTTCTCTCTTTTGCTTTCTTCTTTTCCCGTTTCTTGCTCCTTCATCTCCTTCTTGGGTGGTGTTTGCATGGTTGTAAGTGGTTTTGGCTGAGCTTTGGGGCTCGATTTGAAGATAAGTGTTTGGGTTTGAGAGTTAAGTTTGTTTCTCTTTTCTTCCTTCCCGTTTTTATAGTTTTGAGATTTTGGAATGGGTTGATTGAGTGCTTGTGGGTTTATTTGTGCAAGAATTTGAAGGCAAGAAGAAGAACAAGGGTAAGGAAGTAGTGGATTCTTGAAGAAGAGTGTTGGAGCTGTTCTTTTTGAGGTTTGGGAGTAGTCTTGCTTATTTCCTCTCGAATCATGGTTTGATTGCTGATTTCTGAGATTTTGAGTATGATCCATGTGTATATACATGTGTTTGTTTGAGTAGTTAAGATGGTATGAAATGCTAGTGTTTTGATGGGTTATATGTGAGTTTTGAAGTTGAATTACATGAGTTAGGGCAAATTCTGGATTTCGTGTTCTTGTGGTTTAATTGTATTTTGAGTTTAATTATTGTCAATAATTAGTGTATGAAGTGTATGAGTTAATCCTTAGCATGTTTGAATGCATTTGAGTGATGAATTAGCATGGTATCGCATGATTAAGTGGTTTTGAATTGTTGGGTTTGGAGTGAAGTGCAGAAGTGCAGGTTTTCCAGGCAAATCTCGATTCTGTCGCGAGCACGACAGAGTGCGGGATGGTCATTGTTGTGCTGAGGAGCCCTCTATCGTGAGCGCGACAGAGAGCTCAGTAGCCGAGTTTCAGTTGGGCTGAGCCCCTTCGTGTGCGTGCTTCAAGAGCGAGCGCGAAGAGGTCAGTGTCCGGTCTCTGTCGCGAGCACGGGCTTCGTCGCGAGCTCGACAGAGCTCGGTACGCCGAGTGTCTGCCAGGCTATACTTCATCACGAGCGCGCAACTGGGTACCCCACCCTCTGGCCCGAGCGCAACAGAGGCTCATTCTGCCAGTCTTCGTGAGTGTTCAGCATATCGCGTGCGTGACGAGGGGCGAGCTATGCCTCCGTCGCGAGCGCGACCCTTCCCTGTGCATCAAAATTTTTTATTTTATTTTGCTCTGCATAGCTTCTGTGACGCGTGAAATTCATAATAGTGACAGAATGAAAATACATAAATAAATCGGAGCATTCATTTAGACGAGAACATTGGTTCCCAACTACTTGTTTTACAAAAAAGTACAAAATTCTCAAACCGACTTTATGAAAAAAAGACGAAGTGATCTTATTTTAACGAAAACGCAAACCTTTCATTTTTGGGATGAAAACTAGGACATTGGTCCAATTTTATCAACAAATTTTCAATTTAGTAGAAAACATTTTGTGTGGTGGTTCTTTTAAAAATCCTTTATTATTACAGTCCTCAAGCAAATGAAAGAAAATAAAATAATAAATACATATTTTCGAATAATAAACACTAAACTATTCGCCTTGACCGTGCCTCGCCTAGCTCCATGGATGAGCCACATGCCCCTCGCGGTAGTGGTCATGACAGAAAATAATATTGGTCAATAATGGATTAAATTAAACTAAGCGATAAATAAATAATTGAATAAAATAAATTGAGAATTAATCTGATATAGTGGAAATAAAGTAAACAGATAGAATTAATGAATATAAAACTCAAATAACACAATTATAATGATCAATGACAATAAAAAATAATGATTATTGTAGTAATAATGATAATAATTACACAATCACAATAATAATAATAATAATAATAATAATAATAATAATAACAACAACAACAACAACAACAATGATAATAATCCCTATAATAATAAATGCTAAAACAAATAATAATAATAATAATAATAATAATAATGATGATATAAAATAAATAAACATAAAATGATAATAATAATAATAATAATAATAATAATAATAATAATAATAATAATAATAATAATAATCACAACAATAACAATAACACCATAATGATAACACCATAATAATAATAATAATAATAATAATAAACATAAAATAAATAAACATAAAATTATAATAAATAAAATGATGATAATAATAATAATAATAATAATAATAATAATAAATAATATTAATTAATTAATAATAATATAAAATAATATTAATTAATAATAATAATATAAAATAATATTAATATTAATATTAATAAAATAAAATAAATAAAAAACCACTTACCGGTTTTCTCTCGCCGAAGCTACTGGAGGACGCCGGTGGTCGACACTGCCACTGCCGAAAGACAGATCGCCGCGCCCGGAGCTCGTCGTCATCGGTCACGCGCCGAAAGGACACCGGAGTTGGTTGAAAAATGCCTTGGAATGCCACGGATCCTTCCTCGCCGATCTTCTTCCCGCCGGCTAGTACCGCTGATCGGCGGCCACCGCCCAATTCGTCCGGGCCTCCTCGGTCTGTCGGTGGGGCACATGCGGCGGTCCAACGCCGTGGCTGGCTGGCGGCGCCCCCGCTTCCTCCCCTCTCTTTCTCCTTTTTTTTCGGTTTTCTCTGTCCTGTTCCTCGTCTCCTTCTCTCTTTTCTTTGTTTCATTTTTGCCTTTCTATTTGCTTTTCATTTTCTTTGTTTCTTGCTCTCTGTCCCTCTTATCCCTATTCTTGCTCTCTCTTTCTTTTTATTTTTCTTTTCTCTTTAGCTTTCCTGCTCATCTGCCCCAGCCGAACCCCCTTCCTGAAGTGTAAACCCATCCTTATCAGGACGATTTTTTGATAGCCCAAAGAATTATCAATCATTGAAACTCTTTTCCTCAAAGTGTGAACCCATCCTTATCAGGGCGATTTTTGATATCCCGAGGAAATTATCAATGATTGAAACTCTTTTCTCTGAAGTGTAAACCCATCCTTATTAGGGCAATTTTTGATAGCCTGAAGGAATGTCGTAATGTACATCTATCCCTATTAGAGCGGCCATTCTTTTAAGGGAAGCCAAAATCATTTTAGGCAAAGGGTAGTTTTAACATGTGTAACAGTAAAATCGGTACGCATTTAGCATACCAAAATAAAGGCTCAACGGGCTAGCAAGCGATTGCAAAATAAGGGTAGGAAATGGTCATTTGGAGAGCTATACAAAGAAATAGTTGCCTAAATTATTTTCTAGATTCGATTTTATCCAGTGATCGCTTTAACGGGTAATCAAAAAGGTTCTAGTGCTCTTAGTGAGTTTTCATCCAATTCCCTAATTGCAACTAGTTTTTTTTTCTTTTTTTATCCCAAAATGGGCCAAAAGTGCTCCGAACTTAGAAATTACATGGTATAGTCAAATGTTTTCATGTGATCCAGCTTTCAGAGATTAAACATATTTACCCTTTGCTTAATTCAAAATGGAATGAAACGCAGATTTCTAGAGCTGAGATCAAAGCATTCAAAGTTGAGAACTACTTAGGCAGAGTCAGACTTTGAATCAAAAGTACCTTAATAAGGTGCAATCATGTCAGCGTTTTGGGTACAACTTAACACAAAAATTTTACTCTATCAAAATTTATATACATAAGAATCATATAGGCATACAAAGAATTATATGTAAAATATGTGCAAACTATGTGATAAGAATCATGTACAGGGAAAGATGCATGCAATAGTGCCGTGAATATTAGTAATGCATGTAAGGAACTATATGTGCGAAACATGTGTAAAAACATATTGTGTAGGAATGCATACATGAAATATGTGTAAGGACGTGTGTGCGCAAAACACCTACAAAAAATTATAAGTGAGTGTGTAAACACTGCATGACAAATGATGTGCATGCATAGATTTGTGATGTTCATGCAAGCAGCATATAATGAAGGTATAAGTGCAAAATATAGCACAACATGAGAATGAATGTTTATGATACATGGTGCATGTGCACATGGCATGATTTAGACATGATAGGGATACGTATGTGATGTAAGATGAAGATGATCTGGCATGATAATATGTACTAATGAGTCGTGAGGAATGGCAAAACTCACATAAATAAAAGTGCGAAATATATACAAATAATGCACATGACATGGGACACAATATAAGAATGACTGTGTACAGTGAGCGACATATGTGTGCGATACAAGACATGGGATCGAAGTGGGTGCAAGAAACGAATGACGTTTACAAAGTATGTGTATTTACATGGCATGTATATACAAGACATGCACTAGTATATACAATGACTAACATAAATGATGCAGGATTCATATGTGCATGGTATAACTCATGCATGACAATGCATGTGCATGATATGGTATACAATGTGAAAGATGGAAGGTGTCTACCGTGCATGATGTGTATAATGCCCGGCCTACTGATGTATGCTAATATGTGTATGTTATGACACGCAACGGTATGTACAGGCTCTAGCACACAATGCTTATGGACATATGCAATATGAGCACACTAAGACATATGTACATAATTAATTGATTTGATTTTTTTTTATGTATGTCCATGTGTACTTTCCACGCTATATGCTTGATGTAATGATTATGGTGCATGAAAAATATTATGGATGTCATGATGAATGTTAATATGTATGTGTTGCGACAAGCATCGCTATGTACATGCATGACAAATACATGTTATATTTATACTCACAAATTATGATACAAGCAATTTTACATACAAAGTGCACAGGTTCTATAATTATACATGAGACAAAATGCATATGCTTTATTTACTATTGTTATTCATGAAAAATGCGCGAGCATGAATACACACGTACAAGAAAAAAAACTCCTCCCAACCATATTTCTCTCATACAGGAGGTCGTGCGGTCTCTTTCCTAGGTGGGCTTGACCCATGGGTCAACAGGGAACCTAATGGGCGCGTAAAGTGTGCTACGAAAAACCAATAGCACAAACTCTCATTACTAAAATTCAACTGTGTATTTAAACAATCCGAATAAACCGAAATGCGCCCCTTGGGGCATGAAAACCTTTAATGAGTGAATATCTAGATTTATTTGGATTTGTTCAATACACAAAAACTCACTTCACAAGCAACGTATTATGGCACATGCCCCCTAGGGGAAGTATTTATTTCCATTACATGAGTTTTGGTCAAAGGTGATGATATTTTAGGGTTACCCAAGCATGATCTCTGCCAACGGGTCTAGCTCATCATGAGCATAGCAACCAGTCGGGTCATCATTTAATATACCGTAATGGTACGAGGTTTAGACTGGTGATTATTCTTAATACTTTCCTACATTGAGTGAATGTAGGGTCGTGCTTTGGGAATGCACCATGGTTCAAAGAGGGACCAACCTAGCATAATTCTAAGGCTCTAGTAAAATGCAATGCAATTTTTCGAAAAAAGATAAAATTTCTTGATCCTAAATCCATTTACATTAGATTAACCAAAAGTACTTTCGGAGCAAAATCTCATGATGTCCCAGTGGAGTCGCCACTATGACGTGCGCCGAACCTAGCAAAGGCCCTCATAGAACCCGCTTTTAGGGCTCGAGGGATTGGTTCACATCTTTTTGATCTTGGGCATCTTGAGACATTTTGGATGCCTCATTCCCAATAGAACATTAGAAAGGATCATCTAGCCTCACGACGCCTTTAGGCACCTTTGAGGTATTTTGGAGTCGCCACCCAATTTACAAGAAATTGGGAAAGGTCTCTAAGCTCGGGGGTCTTAAACCAGAAAATGTGTTCGAAACTTTACTTTTATTAATGACTTTAAGTTAAGTTCATAAATGAGTTTTAAGAAATTAAAATTCCACCTCTCATCTCACACGATTATGCATTGAATTTAAAGCGCATTTCAATCACATTAGAAAGCATTAAATAAATCAGTAAAGAAATAAAATAATTACAAGAATAAAATTTGCCTCAAAAATTAATTACAAGGGCTCAAAATAAATAAGTAAATAAATACTTCAAAAAAGAGTAAAATATGTCATACATAAATCGGGTCATTTATTGAATTTTTAGGAACATTGGTTCCTTTTTATTAACTTAAAAATAATTGGGGAACTATTTTTGAGTGTTGATTGAGAAAACCGGGATGAGTGATCCCATTTTATGAAAATTAGTTCCCCATTTGAAAGTGAGATTTTATTTGGTTGAAATAGGACTTTGGTCCATTTTATTAGGAAAAATTCCAATTTTAATTATTGTAAGAAATATGACTTTCTATGATACGAACAAATTTAAAATACATTTTTACATTCAATGTCACATCCCGTTTGCCCCCTAGTCGAATGAGCCATTTGTGTGTGTGCACATTTGCATGAGTTGGCATCATGTAAGGGTATTCTGGTAAATAAGCATGTTTTGTGAGTTTGTTCATGCGTGGGAATGCATATAGAAATATGGTGTGCATATTTGGAATTATAATCATTTGCATGTGAGTACACCATAGTAGGATATATTATTTAGGTGTCTCCTTGTGTGTGTTGTGCATACAATTGTAGGGTATGTTTTAGTTGAGAGAGTCTAGTGTGTGTGTGTGACATAAGCATCTAGGGTGTGAGTGACCAAATCCCTCCATTAGGATCTTGACATGTGTCTAGGGTTAAGAAAAGAAAAGGAAAAGAAAGGAAGAGGGGAAATCAGATTTTCTTCACTTGTGTTTCCCGTTCCTCACGCCGCCCCTTCTTCTTTTCTTCTTCTCTTCTTCTTCACTTGGACCTTAGTTAAGATTCAAGAGTTCTAGTGGGGTTTGATCATCTCTTAGTAGTCATTGGTAAGTTTCATACATTCATTTTTACTTTTGTTTAATTTTTCCATCTTCTTTTTTTCTCTTATTTTCGGAATTGGGTTTGAAGTTTGGATTTTGTTTTGTTTGCTTGTTCTTGGTTGGGTTCCTAGTTAAGCCTCCCCGGGGACCTAAAGGCAAGGAAGTTGCTGGATCAAGTGGAACTAAACACTAGGAGCTAAGGATTTGAGGTTTGGGAAATTCTAATTTGAATGTGTGTATGATTATGTGTTCTTGAGAAATTCTGGAAATTTGGGATGGGTATTATGTTTATTGTGGTTTATATGCTATGGGACTGGTATTGATTGAATGATTGAGCTTAGATTGTGGAGTTTTGAACTCATATTGTGTTTTTGGGTAAAATGATGATGAATAGAGATGTATGTTAACTTGAGGAATTTGATTATATAAAATGTTGATGTTCTTTGAATTCTTATGTATGATTTGTTAATGGCATGACTCAATGATGTTGTATTTGGGTTTTTACCATTATTGGTGTGTGAATTTGATGATTGAAGTGAAAGTTTTGGAATTGTTGGCTGGAAAAGATCTGGAAATCGCACTGAGGAATCGCATCTGGGCATGGGTCACGGTGGCAACCAATTTGGTCACCACCGTGAGCCACGAACCAGATGCATTCTGCCGTGAAGTTTGGTATGTCACGGTGGCAACCAATCTGGTTACCACCGTGAGGTATCCAAACTTTGGTTTCTGTCTGGGCAGTGGGTATGTCACGGTGGCAACCCATTTCGTTACCACCGTGAGATACCCAAGCTTTCGTTTCTGTCTGGCTTCTTTGGTACGTCACGGTGACAACCATTTTGGTTGTGACCATGAGGTACCCCAAGCTTGCATTCTGCCAAGGATCCCTGGTATGTCACGGTGGCAACCAATCTGATTACCACCGTGACCTACCCTGTTTTTGCTATAAAACCCTCTTATTTCCGCATGTTTTAGGAATGTTAACTTATGGATTTTAGCATGCAATACTATGTATTTTGAACTATAATTATGTGTGTTCCGATTACCATAAAATGTGAATTCTTCGCTTGTCATAATTTTAACTATGGCCATTTCTGAGTCATTCTCCGCCTGCCAGAGTCAGTCTAGTGGATAGTTAGGCATGCCTAATAGAGTCTTTGTTGCAGCTTCTGTTTCGTTTCCGTTTGGACCCCGATCAGGTCCCTGTTTGGTTCCTCGCGAACTTCTGTATTGTGTTTGGATCTTGTTTAAGGTCCTTCTGAAAACGTTTGTGAATGAATATTTAAATGGTTTTCGAATCGTAATCGGTTGGTACCCGTAAAGTACTTTCTGTTCACTCGTTATCCACTACCTTGAGTCAGCAGGTGTTTCAATGTTTAAAGTGCTTTATGTGAACTGTTATATGAGAAAATATATGTTATATCCTTATGGACTCAATGGTAAAAAGTATAATCTGTTATGAGAATATGATTATTGTTAAGAATCTCCTGATGAATGGCAACGTGTATGTGAGCATGAGTTTATGCTATTGTTATACCATGATTATCGTATGTGTATGAAGTACGCATGTGAATTGCCTTGACGACCGTTGTGAATGGTTGTCCTTATGCTATATGTATGTTTTCCCCACTAAGCGTCTTTCGCTTAGCACGGTGTGTTCACCCGTGCAGGTGTGGAAGGAGTTACTTTTGGAAGTGTCGCCGCCGTCGAAGCCAACACAGCAGAGTCTTAGTGTAGGGCTTATTTTTGTAGCTTTATGATTCTTTTTGTATAGAACTCTCATATTTTGATTATGTATCAGCTTCCGTTTTTGTATATGAATTCTGGATATTGTAATTATCTGTTGCATCTTTCAGTTGATCAGAACAGTAATGTAATGCTTCAGTTATATTAATGTATGATCAACTTTCATGAATGGCATTATAAAGTTTTAAATTACCCTGTATATTGGTATGTATGTTTGTGTATGAATGTATGTTAGCCTGTATCTTTGTGGTGGCACCTTTATTCATACGGCATCTCACTCCTTATCGGATGGGTTCGCCTACGTATGGGTAAGGGGTGTTACATTCAACACATAAAAATAATATAACAAAAAAAAATGGTAATTAGAAATGCAAACCCAAATACGAAGGTTTTAGTTTCTCGATCCTCTGCCCCGCTCGGAGATATCACTCAAGGTGAAATAAGCACATTTTAGGGCAATTAAAAAGGATAAAATGAAATGTTAGTGAATTAAATCAAATAAATAAGATAATATAAACAAGCAATTAATTGAATGAATTAATCAAATGAATAATTATTTAAATAATAATACAATCAATTAAACACTTATTTAAATTATATAACAACCAATTAAATTAAATAGACATATACAATCAATTAAGTCAATTAAATGTAAATAATCAATTAAATCAATTTACTAGTTTATAAATCATGTTTATGCATCATGCAAACAAATTATTCTAAGTTGATGTTATTTATAACAAACACATTGATATTCATACGAATGAAATGATAACAATACACAAATTAATTACAACCAGCAAATAATTAATGATTTAATAGCTAGATTACCTACTACATTAATTATTAATAATAAATCTTAATATACCAGTAACCAATAATCAATATGGCAATATCCAAGAACAATAATAGAATAATGACAGACAACAAATGCTAATGATAAAGACTAAATAACAACTTAACAATGTAAGATGTCAAATATAGGAACAATATGCAGGTGACAAACGGTTAAAGAAAAAAAGAATATGGAATGTAAGAAAGTTTAGGCTTAACAATGAATAAATAATAATCATAAACGAATTATTAACAAATGTTAGTGATAAACCACAAACATACTAATAATACAACAATAAAAATACACAATAGCATGTTTAATAATAAATAATAACAAACATACATGAACAGATTAATAATAAGCAAGATTAATAATAAGTAACAATGAATAATTAATAAACGAACGACAAATGATAAATGAACAACAATAGATAAACAAACAATGACAATAGTATACAGTATATACAAATATATGGATTAAATTAGGGATGCAAAACAAGAAGGAAGAAAGAAGGGACTGATTTAGCTCAAGTATTTACCCTCAGATATGATTTGATATTTGCAGCAAATGAAGAAAACTTTGATTTCCCTGTCGATTTGCTTGAGATGAACATGAAAAAGTTTGGATTCAAGCTTTTGAATAAACTGATGAACAAAAATTAAAACTCAAACCTCAAGAATCAATTTCTTGGGTTCAAGAATGATTATCGGATTGATGTTGCTCTCAACAGTGTTTTTTTTTTCTCTCTCGAAGATCTGGGTTTTTTCTACTGTTCCAAAACCCTCCCCCATTTTGAATCTGTTGTAATTTTCTTTTTATATCCCGTGAAAAAACTAGGTTTCGTTAAGTGTTTTTTGGTTAAAAATCCCTTAATTGCCCTTCAAACCAGACATTTTTCCTTCAAAATCGGATGTGCAGCCTGAAATTTGCCAGAAAATCCCGAAAAAATGGTGTGCTGGCGAAGCAAAAGACGCAACACTGCTGGGCCGCGTGTCAGGCGGCGGGACATGCGGCTCGCAAGGGAATGCCCACACACCGCGCAGCACGACGTGCGCCCCTACTGGCGCATGTCGTGTGGGCCGACGTGTGCCCCTAAGGGTGCGCATTGCCCCTGGCGACGTGCGCCCCAGTGGGCGTATATCGTCCCTAGCGACATGCACCCATAACGGTATGCCCCACATGCCTGTCACCACAACCCGCACGCCCGGCAATAGGGCACCGAAAATTCAAGAATAAAACCCAAAATAAAAATAATAAAAATAAAAATAAAAAGGATTCGATAAGGAAATCGCCATTTCTGAACATTTTACCTGTGAACAAGTTTCATTTTCATCATTGGGTAACTTTGGTCTGAGCTGCCTCAGGACCCGGTGTCTACAGTTTCTCACCCATGTTTATTTATGATTACTGTTATCTTCTATTGGTATTTGTATATTGACATGCTTAGAATGATCCCTATTATGATTAGTGATAAAATTCTTTGTTATTGTTAAGCTCAAGTGATTGAAATTTATATATAGTGTGTGATTGAGTAAGACTGAATGATTATAGTAGTGGATAGATAAGTATGCTTATAAAGGGATAGTGAGTGCAGCTGCCTATGTTGGCCCCGTTTGGATCTTACGGTGACCTTTGTTATGGTCTTAGTGAAATGTTTTTGAGACTTTGGTCTCTTCAGCTACCTTAGGGTATAAAATGTCTTTGAGACTCCCGTCTCCAGTGTTCGATACTGCTCACAGTATCCAGTGTAGTGTAGTGTACCCATATCCACCACCGATGTAAATTCAAGCTAGTGTTTCCATTTTGGCTAGTGTTTCTGTGTTGATTTGAGTAGTGCATTGTGATATTGGTACTGATATATGTTCTTGCATGAGATAATTCTGGCTTATCAAGTGATTATGGTTAGCGATGTTTATGATGTATATCCACTTGTTTTGTAGTTATGCTTGAATTATTGCTTGCAAGTAAATGTTAGTGCTGAGTTTGAATTTGTATCTTGCGTGTTTGACTTGTTTGTGACTTCGTTAGAAGTCTTTTATTTGTGTTTCCTCCCCACTAAGCGTTATCACTTACCACGGGTGTCTTTTCTGTGTAGGTGGTAGGTTCAGTTCGGCTCGTATCGCGTATCTGCAGGTCGGCCACTAGGAGTTAGAATTATAGTATTTTTGTATATTGGCTTATGAATATGTATATAAGGATCCTTTTGTAATTTTTGTAAGTAATGCATATTTTTTTGATGTTGTATATTTATATTATTATTCTTATTGTATGTTTATTATTGTGATTGACTTATTTTCTCTTTAGTCCTTTCGCTTCCGCATGTTTTGTGTGATCTGAGTGCGTGGCACTCCGATATCCTTCCAACGAGGGTATCGAAGAGTTCTTTTGATGAAGTATATGATTCTTTTTTATCAACGATATAGTGACTTTTATAAATGAAATGTATATGTTTAGAAGTATGAGCATGTAATAAAAAAATAATGATGTTTTGTAATATGAATATTTTAAGTTATTTATAAGTATATTATTATTCCACTAAAGTGTATGTAAGTATGTGTATGCATATTTGTGTGCGTGGCCCGATATCCTCACAAGGGTTATTGGGCTGTCACACTTATCAAACCCGTCAAAAGGGAATCTCAAACTAGATTCCAGACTTATACTATGAAGAATTAAAAATTTTCCATCTACGAAGGGTCTTTCTCTACAGGACATCGAAATAGGGGAAGGATAAACGTAATATCTAGAAGGAAAACAATATTTCTTCCTAAAGGATTTAACTTTATCCTCATAAAGGCTAGTATGATCTATAATTACAGGTTTTTGCCACCACTCTAACAAAAAACACAGATCCATACTGTAATACATGAAAGATCTAGATTCAGTCATTTTATCCCTGAATTCAAAAAAGTGAAGAAGAAAAGAATTTCAAAATTGGAAGCTTACTCAAGGAATAAAAGGGTCGAGTTGAAACCTAAGAAGGACGAAAGCTCGAAAGCTCGAAGAATTTCAGAGAAAAATGAGGAAATTCGAAGGATAAACTGCCGAGAAAATTTTAGAAGCATAAAAAGAAACCAGAGGAAGAAGAAAATCACTTATTTCTAGGAAACAAATGATTTTCAAAATTCAAATTGATATCCAATCAAAGGGCATCATATAGCCACGCCATCATAACATGCTCCGGTAACTAAAATAGCGTCTAATACAAAATGATGTTATATTTAATGACATATTCTTGATTTCAAAGCATCTGGAATACCAAGAGGTTATCACAAGTTTCAGGCCTATCGAAATGTTGCGGGTAACCAAGCATCAATCGCCTAAGGCCCCTTTCCTCCGATCCTTCAGGCCGATCGGGACGTTGCGGGCAACAAACTAAAATAACACATTTCACGAAAACTCTACCGTTTTCAGAATTCCCAGCACCGGTTGCTTAAGCCCCTTCTATCCTCTAATCAGCCTGATCGATCAGAACCTCGAGGGGGTACAAATGATAATATCCACTATTATCATACTTAGACCCGGCCTAATAGTCACAAGTCTCATTACACTTTAGGCCCAACTACAAGCCTAGGACCTTAAAAAGCATATCGACTAGCTAATACAGGTTTAACACTACTAGATCAATCAGGCGTCCCATCGATCTACCAAAGTTAAACAAATCTGTCACATTAATAGGACCTGCCCTACTAGCCATCACATCAGAGGCCCTAAACTTGCTCACTACAAATATGGGAGATCTAATACTCAAGTACTCTAGCCCTTAGGCACTGATCGCCTAGGCACTGTATAAACAGAGAGAAACCTCCAAGACAAGGTACCACGCATTCTTATAATTCTCTCATTATTTTCTCTCTCGAAAACCCTCTCTCTAACATAAGCATCGGAGTGCTAATCCCCTGCATACCTGGGGTTAGTCTTCACCTATCTTGCAAATTGGCCATTACTTGCTGTGGATCGGCTCCGGTTTGTTTTGCCTCTCTGCCATCTTGTTCTTAGTTCTGACATCCCAGAACCTATTAAGTATGATTGATCTAACTATTGTTTTGGTGATGGCAATAGTTTGGTCATTGCTTATGATTGTAAAATGGTGATGAATTTATAGGATCCTCTAATTTTCAAAACAATGATCTTGGTTTCTTTATTAAGATTGGCATATGACTTGTTCTATAACATCCCTTACCTGTACGTAGTAAACTACACCTTTGGGAGATGAGTTACCACACAGGTAAGGAATGTCACACAACAAACACATTTTCTTGTTAACTTATGTTATATTATATTCCAAATTATAAAATTTCCTTGTTACTATAATAGAGGCATACATTTCCATGCAATCACTTCCACACTATACTATTATATTTAAGTTACATTACATCTTACATTCTTGTACATAAACATCAATTCGACTTCACATATTACATAC
Organism: Excoecaria cochinchinensis; assembly: GCA_947683425.1. Taxonomy (NCBI): domain Eukaryota; kingdom Viridiplantae; phylum Streptophyta; class Magnoliopsida; order Malpighiales; family Euphorbiaceae; genus Excoecaria; species Excoecaria cochinchinensis. The sequence continues at coordinate 1,496,379 of CANTUQ010000153.1, read as the reverse complement.
CACAAATTCTAATATCTCATCCAAAATGTTACAATTACAGTATTATATCAAAATAAAAGACCTACACAAAATGTTTGCCCCAATATGTTGGCTCTTGGGGATACAGATTGTCCTTCAAAATCAACTTGTCTTCAAAATCTACATGGATGAAACACCCGTGCTAAGCACAAAGGTTTAGCGAGGAAAAATATGAAATGGACGACCACTCGCACTGGTCATTAATGCATAAACACATGCACATGTTATATATATTTATGAATAAATAAATAACATAGATAGTAGACAACATAATTAATTATCATAAAATGCACCATATAGCTTTACACATATAATCTTGCTCACATGCTCATATATCCCATATTGATCATTTATTATTTCCTTTATCCATGAAGTGCTTGCATTTTAAAAGTGGTGGATAACGGGTTGAAATACATAGGTACCCGAGGGTATATTCACATTTATAACACATACACATAGGAATCCAAGCAGGATCCATAAACACATAGAAATCCAAATGAGATCCAAAAGCACATAGGGACCCAAACGGGGTCCAAAACACATAGGCTATAGCAACAGATGACCCTATAGGCGTGCATATCTATCCACGACTCGATTATTGCAAGCTATTTATTCATTTAGACCAGTTTGTCCACATTGTAATACTAAGAGTACGTAGTAATCAAATAATTATCATTTGAGAACCAACCATAATAATCCATCTAATTTCAATCACATAGAATAAAATTGCATATACTAATTCATAATATAATCCCATGTACATATGGTTCATACAAAAGAATTCCTGTAACACCCATACCTGGCCGAATAGGGCCAGGCACCGAATGTTACACAATTAGATCCACCTTGTATTTTTAAATTAAATTCTCACTTAATAACTTTTATTACTCTTGCTAATAAAAAAAAGCCTAAAATTTTGCGAGAAAACGGACAGAGTTTCCCCTAAACTCCCCCTATTAACAATTACAAATTTACACTTCTATGAGGCATCCACACATCCCAACTCTATAACCAAGCCAATACAACATCAATTTCTCCATTCCACTTCAATTATTCAAATAAAAGTCAAATTCACCAACAGTTGTGAATTTACCATTCCAATTCATACATTGTTCAACCTAAAAAAAATAACATCCATCTTCCTTTATCCAAGCATATATTTACAATAACCTTCAACATTCATAAATCATCATTCACTGCGAACTATAAATCAAACTCTAAAATAGCTTATAACAAGCCATTAAATAGCTCAGATCTAATATTCCAAAAGAAGATACCCAAAGAGAAATACCAAGTCTAAGCAATTATTCTGAAGTAAAAGAACTCCTCCATACTTCCTGATAGATCCCTGGCTTGCCTTATTGTTCAAGAACCTGTACACCTATGCGCAGAAATAAAAGTCCATGTGCTAAGCACGTTGTTTAATGGCAATCACTAATTTCACTTTTCACAAATAATCATCTTAGTAAAAATTATAACAGAATTTCATATAAAAAAAATAATAGTAATAATAATGGTAATAAAAGTAAACAAATAAATATACGAGACCAAATTCCAAGAAGATAAATTTTTGCCACATTCCTTATAAGAGATTTTATTTAATTCAGTCAGTAAGCACATTAGCAGTTTAAATATATCAACATGCAAGCCAACAATTAAATTCATCCACAATGTATCCATAACATAATTAAAGTTAATGTATACATATGTGTATATTTTATGGTCTATTGCCCTAAGCAAACCAATGGGATTACATGAGTTAAGTATGCGGGATGAGCAACAGTAACAGTATAGTAGTAATAGAAATAACAGTTGTAGTAACAGTAGCAATAATAGTATTAAATTTCGCAGGTTCTCAATAACCCGTAGACGTCCCAATTAACAATGCAATTCTCTACTCCCTATGGCTAGCCAACTATACTCTTACCCATGTTTCCTATCGATTACCAAGGGCAGTAATAATTCCTCAGTCAAATTCATTTATTGCATTCTCATTTATATAACAATTCATAATTACCAAAATCTCAATTGTAGTTTGTAATTTAAATCTCCGTTCACTCTATGGCACCATATGGCCTTACCGTATCATTACTAAACACGACTGTTCACATATATCATTATATCAAAATTCTTATTCTTGTATAAATACCAATCTCTCTTGAGTAATTTTTTTGTGATTTGCTAACTTGTCATTTACATTCTACCATTTCATCATTTATAGTATTAATTAGAATATCATGAGCCATCATGCATGTCAATTGATAATTTTAGCTCTAAGTTTACTGATATCAATAACTCATACCTTTATAGCAACTCTTATCATTATAACTTACCATCCTTTTTTTATCACGACTATAACTCAAGAATTAAACACTTCAAAAATTATAAATTGTTCCTACTAAGTCAATCATTTTAGTAAGCTAAACTTATGTCCATTTATTTAGAAAACTCAGTTAATTTTCATCAAAATCACATATCAAACACAATTTAGCCTCAAACATAATATCTAAAATAAGAGAAAGTGAATTTAGTGGTTACGAACCTCAAAATTCTAGCAAAATAACTTCAACGGATTTGCCAAAAGTGAACTTAGTCCTCCACTTGCTTCTCTTTCCCTTTATTCCTCACGCTTTCCTCTTATTCATCACAATACACATAACATTTCAACTATAAGTTTAATAAATCTCCATAATAAGATAAATTTAATTGATTATATTAATCTAAAAATGAGAAATCTAGCATATTGTAAGTTTTAAATACCAAATTCCTAAAATTGAATTTCAAATCCCTAATTTCTCAAAATTGTCACCCTCTCAAAACTTCCCTTAAATTTCAGATTAACACTCACCTTGAAGTCGCCGTTTGAAGAGGAGGAAGTGGCGGCATTGCAGGGAGCTGTGGTGATGGAAACAAAGAAAAGAGGGGCTGAAATCAGGACAAAATTGTAGGGGCAAAAGAAGAGAGGGCGTCTGCCGTTGTGCGCATCGAAAGAGGAGAGAGATCGACGGCTCATGGTGGACGGAGGGCGGAGGTGGCTATTGTTGTTGATTTTCTAATGATACAACATACCGCAAGTATACGGTGTACCGCAATAGTACTTTAGATATCGATCCCACGAAGAACGTCTTTACACACTATTACTAATTGATTTTAATCTTGTTTACAATGATCATAAATTTGATGGTTGAATTAGAACTACTTAATTTGAACCTAATTTATGTTTATTAGAAGAAGATAAATAGTATATGAATGAAGAACTAAACATAATGAATTTGATCCATCATTTTGATTTACATTTATTCATCTTTCATGCAAGCCAAGTTAGAATAAATTTTTAACTCACTCTCTCGACATGAATTAAAATGCCTAAAACATACAATTAAAATTCTAACTCACAATTTTCATTAATGAATTAGAGGTTTCTAATTACATATTTTAAGAATAGACACTAACCTATAGCAATTATCTCAATATACCAATCTCTTAAATATATCTTAATAATGAAATTCTATTAGATGTCACATAAAGCAAACTCTCGAATAACTTTAACTTATAAAGATTATGCAAAAGATACTAATAGAAAATCTACAATGAAAGACTATTAAAGTAGATGAAAATAGAAAGAATAAAAACATGCAAATTCATTAAAATGATATTCATAGAAATATTGGAGAAGAATTAAAAATAAGAGAATAAGATAGAAGTTCTTCAACCCTTTTCTCAATCTCTTGAAATAAGTTTTCTTCTCCTTGATCTTCTTCTTCAATACATAATAACTAAGTAAGAAAATAAGACTAAAGACAACTGTTTTACTAAAATACAGAAAATTACTCAATAAGAATTCCACTCTATTATTTCTTATATCCTAAAACTACAGTTAAATTACATATTTATAGATGTTGATTGAAAGTTGATGTCCCTTGAAGATGTCTCTTGGGAATGGTTGCACAATTTGGTGAAATAAGATGACTTTTCATGTGAATTTTGGCCCAAAACCGTCCAACGGTCGTTTCTGTCGCGCTCGCAACGGTGTCGCGATCGCGACAGAACGCGCTTGCCTGTTTTCTTCCTTCTTTCTTTCTCTCGGTTTTCTCTTCCCTCTCTGGCCAGTCACGTCGCGTGACTCCCCATCACGGCGTGTCTTCGCGTGTGTGGCGTGACTGGCGCTCACGTCTCGCTTCCTCCTCTCCTTTCTTTTCTCTTCTCTTTTCCCTTCCTTTCCTGGCCTCTCTGTGGCATCACGTCGCGTGACCGTTGCTCACGGCGTGACTCTTCTTCTTTCTTCTTCTCTTTCCTTTCTTTGCTAGCTTCTCGTCACGTTGCGTGACCTTAGCTCACGGCGTGACTCGTCTCTTCTCAGCTTCTTTCTCTTCTTTTCCTCCTTCCTCTTCTTTCTTCTCAGCAAGTCACGTCACGTGATTCCTGGTCACGGCGTGACCTCTTATGTGACACGTGATCTTCTCCTCTTCTCGTGACTTCCCACTCTATATCTGGTTCTTCTCTTCAATTTTCACCTAAAAACAACAGTAAACACAAATAAACATGAAATCTAATACAAATAATCCTAAACTAACATATCACCTCAACTTTACATACAATAGCATGATTAATTACATAAATTTATACAAAATAAATACTAAATTATACTTCAATTAAACTCTTATCAGCTATGAAAAAAGGGGAGCAGATGGGGTTGGAAAAATGAAGGGGGTGATCGGGGATGGTAGGAGGCGGCTGCAACGGGAAGGGATAAAGAAAAGAAAAAAGAAGAAGAAAAAAAGAGAGCCAAAATGATGTAGTTTTGGCTAGATTAGGGTAGTTTTGTGTTAAATTCCCAATTAGTCCCTCTTAATCTCATTTTCATCCCTAATTAATTTATTTCAGCTCTCTTTTTCTTTTCTATATCCATTTAAGTTAAATTTCTTATAAAATTTCAACCCATTTAAACATTTTACAACATTTGGGGCGTTACATTTCTTCCCTTCTAAAACGAAAATTTCATCCTCGAAATTTTACCTGGCTTAAACAGTTATGGATATGTCTTTTTCATTGTCTCCTCTGGTTCCCAAGTAGCCTCTTCTGTGTTGTGATTTCTCCAAAGTACTTTCACCAAAGGGACGATTTTGTTTCTCAGTTATTTCATTTCCCGCGCTAAAATTTGAATAGGTTCTTCTTCATATGTTAAATCTGGTTGAACCTTCACTATTTTAGGTTTGACAATATGAGATGGATTTGATCGATACCTTCTGAGCATTGAGACATGGAAGACGTTATGAATTTTTTCTAATTCCAGAGGTAAGTCTAGTTTTTAGGCCACTGGACCCACACGTTTTAAAATCTCGTATGGTCCAATGAACCGAGGACTTAACTTGCCTTTCTTGCTAAATCTTAACACTTTCTTCCATGGTGACACCTTTAAGAAAACTTTATCACTTACCTCGTATTCCATATCTTTCCTTTTTAAATCCGCATAGGATTTCTGATGGTCAGATGCAGCTTTCAATCTTTCCTTGATAATCTTCACTTTTTCTTCTATCTCTCTTATCAATTCTGAACCAACTGCCTTCTTCTCCTTGAGCTCGGTCCAACATAATGGAGTTCTACATCTTCTTCCATATAATGCTTCATAAGGATCCATCTGAATAGTTGTTTGGTAACTATTATTGTAGGCAAATTCGACCAATGGAAGATGTTTGTCCCAACTACCCTCAAAATCAATGACACAACTTCTAAGTATATCCTCCAGTACTAGTATCACTCTCTCAGACTGCCCATCTATTTGAGGATGAAAAGCAGTGCTAAAATTTAACTTGGTGCCCAAAATTTTGCGAAGTTTCTTCCAAAATCTCAATGTGAATCTAGGATCTCTGTCCAATACAATAGAAGAAGGAACTCCATGCTATTGTACTATCTCATTAATGTACAGTTTCGCCAGTTTAGATAATGGATAGTCAGTTCTGATTGGTAAGAAGTGTGCTGACTTTGTTATTCTATCAACTATAACCCACACTGAATCATGTCTTTTCCTGGTTAATGGTAATCTAGTGACAAAATCCATGGTAATTCTATCCCATTTCCACTCGGGTATTGTAATAGGTTGCAACAAACCTAATGGAAGTTGATGTTCAGCCTTTACTTGTTGATAAGTCAAGCACCTCGTGGCAAATGCTGTTATATCCTTCTTCATCCTAGGCCACCAATAATGAGTTTTTAAATCTTGATACATTTTGGTGCTTCCTGGATGCATGGTATAAAGGTTATTGTGTACTTCCTCCATAATTTGTTTCCTCAGCCCTTCATCAGTAGGAAAATAGATTATGTCTTTATAGCATAAGCAGTCATCTTCTTTGATCATGAACTCACTATCTTTTCCCTCTTGAATTTGTTTGAAGATGGTAGTTAGCTTTTCATCCCGCTTTTGTGCTTCCTTGACTTGTTGTAATAAGGTCGGCCTAAGCCTTAGTTCAGCTACAATAGCTTCATTCGCTAATGTTAGTCTGACATTCATAGCTCTCAAAACTATACATAAAATACCAAAATTAGAATTCATATATTATCCCATTATGGACAAAAATTTTAGGAATGTGTACTTATTATTTAGAAAATTTACCTGCCATGGATTTTCGACTAAGCACATCAGCTACCACATTCGCCTTACCTGGATGGTAATCAATGATGCAGTCATAGTCTTTGATTAACTCTATCCATCTTCTCTATCTTAAATTCAGCTCTTTCTGAGTGAGTAAGTACTTGAGACTTTTATGGTCAGTGTAGATATAGCACTTTTCCCCATATAAATAATGCCTCCAAATTTTTAAAGCAAAAATAATAGCAGCTAGCTCTAGGTCATAATCAGATAATTTCTCTCATGTGGTTTTAGTTACCTAGATGCATAAGAAATCACCTTCCCTTCTTGCATTAAAACACATCCTAATCCATTATGCGAGGCATCACTGTAAATCACAAAATCCTTTCCCTATATTGGTTGAGTCAAAATAGGCGCTTCAGTCAACATCGCTTTAAGCTTTTCAAAAGTTTCTTGGCATTTCTCATTCCAAATAAATTTAACATTCTTCTGGAGCAGTTTGGTCAAGGGAGCTGCTATTAAGGAAAACCCCTTGACAAATCTCCTGTAATAACCCGCCAAACCTAAAAATCTTCGAATCTCCGTAGCATTTCTTGGCTGTTTCCACTCAAGGATGGCTTCAATCTTCTTAGGATCCACCCTAATCCCGTTAGCAGATACAATATGACCAAAAAATGGTATTTCGCTTAGCTAAAACTCACATTTACTGAATTTAGCATAAAGTTGTTGTTCCCTCAAAATCTGTAGAACAATCCTGAGATGTTGATCGTGTTCTTCTCAGTTCTTTAAATAGATCAGTATATCATTAATAAAAACCACTACAAACTGATCTAAGTAAGGATGAAAAATGCAATTCATAAGATCCATAAATGCTGCTGGAGCATTTATGAGCCCAAAAGGCATCACCAAAAACTCGTAATGCCCATATCTCGTTCTAAAGGCCGTCTTGGATACATCTGCCCCTTTCACCCTCAATTGATGATAGCCGGACCTTAGATCAATTTTGGAAAATACACCAGCGCCTTTAAGTTGATCAGAGAGATCATCAATTCTAGGCAATGGGTATTTATTCTTAAGTGTAACTTTATTTAGCTGCCTATAGTCAATACAAAGTCTTAGGGTCCCATCCTTCTTCTTGACAAAAAGTATAGGTGCACTCCATGGAGACACACTGGGGCTAATAAAACCCTTTTCGAGAAGTTCTTGTAGCTGAATCTTTAATTCTTTGAGTTCAGTGGGTGCCATTCTATAAGGTGCAATAGATATTGGGGCTGTACCAGGCGTCACCTCGATAGAGAAGTCAATCTCTCTTTCTGGTGGTAACCCTGGTAATTCATCTGGAAATACATCCTGAAAGTCACACACTGTAGGAATATCCTGAATCTTGGGTTCTTCCTTCTTAGCATCAAGAACACGTGCCAAGTATGCCTCACACCCTTTTCTCACCAACCTCCTGGCCCTGGTGGCAGATATCACATTAGAAAGAAAATTCGATCTCTCACCTACTATAGTGATCTCTTCATCGTTGACAGTTCTAAGCGTAATCCGTTTAAGACGGCAATCCACCATCACTTGATGTGCATACAACCAATCCATTTCAAGAATTATATCAAACTCATGGAATGGTAATTCAATTAGATTGGCTGGGAAAATATGGTTTTGTGCTTGAACTGGACAATCTCTATATACTTTATCTACCAGTACACTGTGCCCTAAAGGATTAGTTAGTAGGATTTCATGTTCCAATTTCTCAACATTCCAACCCTTCCCATGTGCTACAGTAGTACATATGTATGAATGTGTAGAGCCAGGATCCACTAATGCATAAACATCATGATTAAAAAGGGAAAATTTACCAATAATGACACCCGATGCATCCTGCTCCTCACGAGCTCTGATAGCATAGGTGTGTGCTGGGACTCTGGCATCTGATCCCACAACTACCTCTGCAAAATTCTTCTGAGTAGTGCCTCCTAATGCATCACCTTTACCCCTACCTCTACCTCTGCCTACCTGAGTAGAAGTAGGTTCTCTAGACTGTGAAGCCATCGGGGTCCAAGGTTTAGGACAGTCTTTGATATGATGATCCTTAGAACCGCATCTAAGGCAAGCTCCCATCTTTTTTCAACATTCACCTGCATGTTGTTTCCCACAGTAATCACATGTAGGAGTGGCCCTGCTTACACCTACAGGTGTGCTGGCTATAGATATGGTCTGTCGGCCTGAACTAGCTGAGCTTCTCTGTCCTTGTGATTGTCCCTGAGAATAGGCTTGTGACTGTCCTGTCAGCTGAGATCCTTTCTGTCTCTTGCTAACTTGAGTGGTTGAGCTAGACTACCCTTGACCCCTTTTTTACAGACTTCTGATCTTTCTATTCTTCTCTTCAGCTTATAACTCTTCTATTTCAAGAGCGGTCTCAACCAGTTCTCCAATATCAGTAAATTTATGTCCCACTAGACCTAGTCTAATCTCAGTATGTAACCCATCTTTAAACCTCTGCAGCTTCATTTCCTTGGTTGCCACAAGCTGTGGAGCGTAGTGACTCAATCTATCAAATTCTCTTAAATACTCAGTCACTGTTTTGGTTTCCTGCCTCAGATAAAGAAATGCTCTCTCCATAGCTTTCTTGTATTGAACCTCGATGTATCTCTTCTCAAACTGGTCTAAAAAGAAATCCCAAGTGCAATCAGGTTCTAACACATCTTTAGAGATAGCTAACCACCATTCATGAGCCTGACCTTGAAGTAAGAAGGCTATGCAGTCTAGCTTTTCTTCTGGTGTGATCTTCATGTGATCAAAAATCCTCTTTACCATCTGAAGCCATTATTCCGCTTTTTGTGGAATGACGGATGCATCACCATAGAAATCTGTAGTCCCTAACTTTTTCATTCTTTCATAGCTACCCTTTTGTGGATGAGGTGGAGGTTGAGGCTGGTAATGAGGCATGGCCTCTGCCATTCTTCTCATTGTTTCAGTCATAGTTTGGTAAAATTCCATCTAAACTTGTGGGCATGGTGGTACAAGAGGAGTCTCGGTTGAGGATTAGATCCTATTAGTACCCTCAACAGTAGCAGAACCCTAACTATCTCTCTCCTCCTTACTAGCTTCTCCGGTACCCGACTCAATATCCAATCTGAAGATAATACAAGAAACAGATTTTTATAAGACATGCCTTAAATCTCCATATTCTACTTATTCACATACCATCAATTTGTACACATTTATTCACATCACAGGAAGCCAAATTTCATGTCTCACATATATAATTACGTAATTCATCCTTCTTCGCTATTCTGCTTTCTCAAATCTACGTCTAGGACCGCCTAAACCTGGCTCTGATACAACTAAATGTAACACCCATACCTGGCCGAATAGGGCCAGGCACTGAATGCTACACAATTAGATCCACCTAGTATTTTTAAATTAAATTCTCACTGAATAACTTTTATTACTCTTGCTAATAAAACAAAACCATAAAATTTTGCGAGAAAACGGACAGAGTTCCCCTTAAACAGATCCTTATCCCCCCGTTAACAATTGCAAATTTACACTTCTATGAGGCATCCACACATCCCAACTCCATAACCAAACCAATACAACATCAATTTCTCCCATCCACCTCAATTATTCAAATAAAAGGCAAATTCACCAACAGTTGTGAATTTACCATTCCAATTCATACATTTTTCAACCTAAAAAAAATAAATTAACTCTTATTTTTAAAGTGAGTTTTTATTGGTTGAAATTAGGACATTGGTCTCATTTTATTATGAAAAATCTCAATTTATTAATAAAATATTTTTACGTGACTTTTTAATTACCGTGCATAAAATAACCTAAATCTATTACATATTACATAATAAAAAAAAAACCAAAATGTTGAAAAAAATAATAAAAATGCTAAAAGTGACAAATCCATCCAAAATGGTGTTTTCAAATTTCCATGGGCTCCTATTTGGTATTGAAAAATGCTCATACAAAAAAAAAAGTATTGAAATAAAAACACAAATAAAAGTAATGTTAGTAATAAAAAATGAATTAAACATATAACATATGAAAATGAATTAAAATAAATAAAATAAAATGCATTATGAATGACAAACTAATTAAATGACATAATAAAATAAGTAACTTAACATATTAACAATTTAACATAATAATAATAATAATAATAATAATAATAATAACAATAAACAAGAATAACTGGAATAACAATAATAATAACAATAGTAGTAGTAGTAGTAGTAGTAGTAGTAGTAGTAGTAATAATAATAATAATAATAATAATAATAATAATAATAATAATAATAATAATAATAAACAATCAAGTAAGGAAAAAGAAATAAAATAAATAAAACATATCAAAACATGTTAAATCTATGAACAAAATCACACAAAAAAAACAACAATAATAGATTTAAAAATCTACATGATTGTTAATTAATTATAAACAAAAATTAAATTCAAAATTGAACTCAGAATGCTTACCCTCAGAATTTAATTTGATGAATGAAGGTAAATGATCAATTTGCTTGTCTTGATTTAGAAAAATAAAATTAGAAAAATCAAAATAAAAAAAAAGAAAAGAAAATTTATATCTCAAGAACAAAAAATTATTTTTTTTTGTCTCAAGGAAAAAATTGTTAAAAAAGAAGAAAAAACAAAAAATTATTCTTTTTGTCTCAAGAATTAAAAAAAAATACTTAGGATATTAGGAAAATTTATTCTTGAAGAAAAAGAAAAAGAAGAAAATATTTTCTTAAGAAAAATTCTCCCTCAATTATCTCTCCAAAAACCCTTTTATATCTCAAAATAAAAATTAGATTTTAAAAAAAAATAATTTAATTTAATTTCTATTAAAAACAAAAAAACTGAAGAATTTTAAAGGTCCAAACAAGAAATAATTTTAAAGGTCCAAAAGAGCTGCTGGGGTGACCGGCGACAGGAGTGAGAGGCGCTGCTGACGGCCGAAAACTTTTTTTTTTTAAATTTTTTTACAAAAACATTATCATTTAAAAAAAATTATTTTTAAATTTAAAATACAGATTTTTTATTTATTTTTAAAAATCAATTTTGATAAGAAGACTATCATTTTCAATTTTTTTTCCTATAAACAAACACAATTAACTTTATTATTAGGTAAACCTGATTTGAACTGTTTCGGGACCCGATATCTACAGGTTATGAATGTGATGGTCGAATTAGATTGCAAATGGATAATGGATTGATTTGTTGATCAAGTAGAGTATTTGGCAATGGCATGGGACTTTTTCTTGAGCATTTAATTAAGCAAATGCTTGCAAACTTTTTTCATGGCTTTTTGTTCCAATTAGGGATATGCATGATTTGGTTATAACCAAATAGTCAATCACACTAACCGGAATAAATTATTCAGTTTGGTTATTAGTTTTATAAAAATTCAGTTATTTTGGTTCAGTTTGATTTTTTTAAGTATAAACATCAGAAAATAATTGAACCAATCAAAATTTATAAAAAATAACATTAATTTTTATTATAAATTAAAATTATCTAAATTTTATGTTGTATATTTTTTTCCTCAAAATATAATTTTATTAGTTTAAATTTATTTTTATTATACAATTTGAATGGTATATAATTGGGATAAGATACGGTGCGTGTGGTAAGCACATATTTGAACCGTTAGATTAAATGGATATATGTGATCTAACGGTTCATATGTACTCACGTACTGAATTACTACTCTACGTAATTGGATTAATGGACTCTATCGTATTTTTTAATCAAACGTTATTTTTTATTGTAAAATTTAAATTATCTATAATTATGTTGTTTTTTTGAAATTATAATTATGTTGTTAATATTAGGATTTTTTGAGTTTTAAAATTATGTTAATTTATTTAGAATTTTAATGGATTTAGATCTTATAAATAAGTTTATTTTAAAAAATTCAGGGATAAAACAAAACCAAATAGAACCAAAATATTTTAGTTATTTCAGTTTGGTTGTATATCATTTTAAGTTCAATTTCAATTCTTATTCTAAAAGTAATTTAATTTTGATCATTTTAATTTAATTCTATTAGTAAAATGAATTCAGGGCAAGGCAACAAAGTGACTCATCAACTAGCGAGTTTTTTTTTTTTTTTTTCCCTTTAAAAGTCTGGATAGAGGATTTTGTTTCATGGATTTCCTCTTTCTTATTGGATGATGTAAACTCTTATTCAAGTTAATAACATTTTGAGTTTACTTTAAAAAAGTAAAAAATAAAAAATAAAAAATAAAAATTATCTAACATGATGGTCATAAGAATTGTAATAATTACGTTCAATAGAAAGATAAAATTTATAATTACCCTATTCTAATAAAAATATAATTATCGTAATATAATAAAAATTATATAATATTTTCAATGATTTTTTTAAATTAAAAAATGAAAATCAAATTTTTTTATATAATTACATCATTAGGGGTAGAAAAAAGTAGGATTCAAATTCTAGTTAATCGAAAAAGTGGCAAATCTCTTAACTGTTTAAATTAAATGCAAAAAATCGATTAATTGCAAATTAATGAAAAATAAATAATTAATTATCTTGCATAATAGAGTCTCCTAATTCATCTCTAAAAGTTTTGACTGTATATATATATTAATTATCTTGCCCACATCATCAACATAATGGAGAATAATAGAAAAGATAAAAAGAAAAAAAAAAGGAGAATTTATAGCAATGCAATAAAACTGGTGACTATGCAATTTGTACACGGTAATAATTAACAAACATTAATCAAATAATGAAGCACGCGGAGAAAACCAACTCTATCGATTTCTCTTTCAAGTTTACATCCCATAATTCAAATCATTTAGACTCATCAATTTTTATTTTATTTTTCAATAATTCCTATATCAAAATTGGAATATCCTGGCTGTCAAGCAATAATTTCAATTGTATTGTCTTCCTTTGATTCTACATGATTACATATAGAGCATTTCATGATTGTAATTTCCCCTAATCTTTTTTCTCTTTTATTTTTTTCTTCAAAGTCCTCCTATTTTATGCATATATAGTAGAAGTAGATTTTGCAATACTCATTTCAAACATGTATAGCATATTATCTATCAAGCTGCACTCAAGGAGTTCAATCTTATACCCTTGCAAAACTCGCAAATAAGCAATCATTTAGACCAAGATTTAGTCTTTTTCCCCTATTGATTTGCTAGGCTATCAAAATCCCTACGCAAAATTTATAAGAGATGGGATGACCGGATATCATTTTTTCTTTAACCAGATGTTTTGAATTCAATTTTCGAGAATTAAATATATTTAAATACTTGAGATAGAATTTTTTACCCTTATTTGTGGGTCTGAAGTCATGAATCTATATTAATCAAATTCTTAATGTTTGTAAGGCATTTCAATTAAATTACTCGTCAAAATTAGCAATTTGTATTCACAAAATGATTTTTTGATTTTTTATTTAATATTTATAGCTAATTAATAATAAATTTTTATTATTTTTAATAATTAAATAAGCTCGCTTTTGGCATCATCATTGGTTGAGTACTGTATCTGTATGGGTCTTCTTAATCAATTCTTCCCCGGTTCTAATGCAGGGAGACCAATCGTTTAGCTTTGTTAGCTTTGGACTTTAAAGTTTCAGATGGGGCTTAGCAAAAAAATACCGATTAAATTGATTAACCGAAAAAATCAGTAATAAATAAAATCAATTTTTCAGTTAATTAAATTATCGATTTCAATTTAGGGTTAATGAATTTTAGATTTTTCAATTTTAATTTACAGTCTGAAAAAATAGACGATTACAGTTAATCAATCCGTTTAATTATTATTTTTTGTTCGATTTTTTATTTTATTATTTAGATACTGGTTAACTGTTAGTATACGGTTAACCGTTATGGTTAACCGTTTCATAACGGTTAACCGTTAGTCCTGATTAACCGGTTTATAAATGTATTATATTTTTATTTTTATGTCTTAAAAATTTTATTTTTTTTATTTTTTTATAAAACTTACAAAAAGCAATATTTTAAAGTATATTTAAATTATATTTTTATTTTTATAATTTAATTTTTTTTATTTTTCTATAAAATTTGTATAGTACTTTAAATTATATTTAAATTATGTTATTCTCTTTAATTATTGATAGAGTTGGGATACGCCCATAACTCTATAAAAGATTGAATTACTATCCAGATTAAATTGAGTTATTTAATCTAAATTAAATTACAAAATCCTATCTCAGAAAAGATTCTGAGTTAGATTAGGGTTAAGACTCTAGCCTTTAGGACCTCTATAAATAGAGGTGAGGTCCTCATAATTTGGTAACGAGAAAACGTATACGCCGCAAGACTGCTCGTTCCCACTCACGATTATTTTGTGTTAATCTTTCAGCAACTTCTAGATTGTGATCTAGCTGCTATTATCCTGAGTGGGTAAAAGCCAGACCGGTGACCAATAAAAGGAGTTCCTTGTAACGCTTCCGCAACGTGATTTTCGCACTATAACAAGTACGTATTGTTTACTTCTTTTATTTCTCCATTATTTTTCCCATCATTGGTATCAGAGCCACGTTTTATTGCGTCCTGGCATGCGGCTTAAAATTGATCTAAAATTTTATGAGTAAAATTTGTAGATTTAGGACGCATGAAACGCAACAAAAATTTATTTTGTGTGAAAAATATATATGAGTGTATATTTTGGCTCAATTTCGTGTATGTGTACACCGAAACCCGAGGGATAAAATTGATTATTCGAAACGCTAGTCTAGAAATTGGAATTTTTTATTTTGACCATTCCACTGTATTCACAGACCCCGAGAACCCCCGGCCGGCCGAAATCCGAAGCCCTAACTCAGCCGGGAAGGTGGCGCGTGGCTTGCACGCGCCACCACACGTTGGGCGCGTGCGCGTGGGCGGTGGCCCACACGCACGCAAACACGTGTCAAGGAGTGACGCGTCCTTAACACGTGGCCCAATAGTCGTGAGCCATGTGGCAGATCGAGGTCATGCCACGTGGATCCGAAGTGTCCCCTAGTGCCACGTGGGCACCGGGTGGACCAATAGGGGGTCGACACGTGGCAAGGCTGAGGCATGCCACATGTCATGATGACGTATCATCACCGTACACATGTACCTATCAGAGTCTGCCACGTGTCAAGCCACGTCACTGCCACGTGGCATAACACGTGGCAACCATGTGTTCATATGGTGCCACGTGGGCGCCACGTGGACCCGTGGATGTCGGACATGTGTCACGCTGTGGCGTTGACACGTGTCTGACTATAGGGGATGTCGCGCGTGTGGCGCATGGAAGCGCATGAGCGCGTCCTCCTCCTTCTCGTCGGCACGTGTAGGCGCGTGCGTCTTGCTCCGGCCTCCAAATCAGCTTCGATTTTTTGCGAAAATATTTTTCAAATTATTTCTGATTTATTGGTCTATTTTTTAAAATTTTTTTATGACCATAAAATATTTTTCTTTATTTTTTGAAATAAATATTATAAAATAATTATGAAAAATGTGTTTTCTATTTTTAAAAATATTTTGAAATTTTTTTTATGTATTTTCATGTCCTTATTTATTAATTGAAATGTGTTTCAATCATTTGTGTTTATACATGAGTGTATTAACCATTTGAATTTCTGTAATGTGTTTCAAAAATGATGATAAGGACACCTATGATTCCTAAAACCCCGCATGAGATTGCTTTAAGAAATGCAAGAGTGCGTTCACTAAGCAAAATGAGAATGCGGAGGAACATTTGAGCTGATGATATTGATGTTATAGTGCGTCATATATTGACTATGCATGAACAAATGCATGAGTGCATTTGGATAGGAGGTTTAAGCTTAGGAAGGGATGGCAGAGATAAAATCAAAGCGTTGGTTAACTCTTTTGAATATCATCCAGTCCTGAGTGAGCTTTTGGAAACTACTTGGTACATAGGAGATAGAGTTTATAAGAAATCTATCATCCATTTTTTGGCTAGAGTTGCCAAAAGAGGAGTGTTGAGGAGTAACATTCTATCTGTGATGAAATTAAGAAGTAGACGTAAAGTGCATCGTCCATGGCTTCATCAGCGAACTTATGAGTTCCCTTATGAGTTGATGAAGTTGGTCAAAGAATCGGTTCTTGTGTCAATAAAGGTCTTGAGGAGATCTAGTTTTCTAGATTAGTTGACATGAGTGTCAATTATAGTTAACGTTTGATTTTATAGGATTTATGTTTCCTATTATTATTATTAGACATGTGTGTCTTATTTGAGAATTATTGGATTTATTTATTGGTTGAATGAATAAGTTTATTCTTTATGGCTTTTAATTATTTTTTAATAAATGTATTTATTTTAAAATGTTAATTGCCCTGCAATATTTTATGAATAAAATATTTGCATGTTTATTAAGTAGAGACTTAATAAAATAAAACCAATAAAATATCCCTCAAACGTTTAAGAACTTAAATAATCCAATAATTCTGATTTACTATGCATGAAATCTTAACCTATAAAGTTGGACATTAGAACTTAGAAGGTAATTGGTACTCTAAGTAACCTTTTCGAATTTGAGTCTAATAGAAAACTTTATTAGGTTATTATTTCATATGTATAGTAAATTGCATGTATTGCCTAATCTCCCACTAATAACGTGCAACTTTTGTTCCATTTGAATCAGAGGATACAAATGGCATCTGCTTCCAAATCAATTATCGCTGAATTAAACAAAGACTTGAAATTAAATGGCGACAATTATGAAATTTAGAGTATGAAGATCCAGTATATGCTAGAGGAGCAAGAGGCTCTTGAAACCTTGAGTTCATTATGGTTGAACCCGAGGATGGCAACAAGGCCCAGCATAGGCGAGACTGAGATGTATATCTGGCATGGAAGAAAAAGAATTTCACTGCTCGTATCATTCTCCTGAGTGCTATGGAGGATGATATAACTAAACAATTTTGCAAGTATCAGAACGCAATGGATCTGTGGATCGCTTTGCGGGAGAAGTTTGGAGGAGTGACTCTAACTAAGCTCCGATCTTTGATGATCAAGTTTGATACTTATCAGAAGAAGGTTGATCATTCAATGCGAAAATATCTCAGGGAGATGGAAAACATGATGAGCGAGCTTAGTGAATATGGTCATAAGTTGACCGACGAGCAGCAGGTGCAAGCTGTCATCCGTTCTTTACCCAAGAGTTGGGAGCATATGAAGATGCAACTGACTCATATGGACAGTGTGAAGATATTTGAGGATGTCGCACGTCATTTAGAGCTAGAAGAGGATAGACTGGTATCGATTAAGGTCAATGCTGAAGTGCATGTGGCACAGTCCCGTTCTGGTGGAATGAGCTCCAACCAGAACAAAAGAAAGAGCTTCAAAAGTCGGGATAAGGAACCTGCCAAGAAGAACAAAAGGCAGAAAAAGGAGCAGAATTCTAAAAGGTCCAAAGGCAAGAAAAAGATAAACATTTCAAAAGTGAAATGTTTTAACTGCCAACAGAAAGGACACTATGCAAGAGACTGCACTATGCCCAATCAGGTACACTATTCTGACTCAAGAGTTAGTGAAATTTGTGTATCTAGTTCTGTATTGCTAACTAAATTTCATCCTTTGTGGGTGGTTAATTCAGGAGCAACGGACCATGTAGCAAAGGATTGAGATGCCTTTGTAGAATTCCGGCGAATATCATATGGAGCAAAATATATATATGTGGGAAAAGACGCAAGAGTGCCGGTTCGAGGGACTGGCGCGTGTAGATTAGTCTTACGCAAAGGCCGAACCTTACTCCTACATGATGTGCTTTATGCTCTAGATATTCGTAGGAATTTAGTTTCTGTTCTTGTGTTATTAAAACTTGGTTTTGATTTACACTTTAAAGATGACAGTGTGAGCTTATGTTTGGATGATGTCTATTATGGTTCTGGTTTTATTTCGAACAATTTCATTGTTTTGGATATCGATCCTAACTTTATGAATAATAACAGTTTTTCTTTAATCTCTTCTACTTCACATAATAATGAGAATCATGTGAAATTATGGCATGCTAGATTAAACCATATTGGGCAAAATCGAGTGAGTCGGTTAGCCAAAGCTGGTTTACTAGGTGATTTGAATGAGGTCGAATTACCTACTTGTGAGCATTGTTTTAAAGGAAAACTAGTGAGAAAACCGTTCGGAAAAGGAACTAGAGCTGAATTTCCATTGCAATTAATTCACTCAGACGTTTATGGTCCAATGAATGTGAGGGCAAGGCATGGGGCCTACTACTTCATCACATTTATAAATGACTATACAAGGTATGGTCATGTCTACTTGATTTCTCACAAGTCAGAAGCATTAAGTTGCTTCAAAACTTTTATGAACTTAGTTGAGAATCAATTAGATAAAAAGATAAAAGCTTTAAGAATTGACCGAGGTCGGGAATATCTTTCAGATGAATTTAAAGCTTTGTGTGATGAAAAAGGGATTGAACATCAGTTGTCCATTCCCTGAACTCTACAACAAAACGGTGTTGCGGAAAGGAGAAATAGGACTCTCTTTGATATGGTTAGATCTATGATGGCAGAGGCAAATTTGCCTATCTCCTATTGGGGAGATACTTTATTAACTGCCACATATGTTCTAAACCGTGTACCCTCAAAATCAGTCGCATCCACATCTTATGAGTTGTGGACTGGTCGGCAGCCTGACCTAAGCCATCTACGACCTTGGGGTTTGCTGCTTACGTCCATGATACCTCAAGTAAATTTGATAAATTGGGACTAAGAGGTAAAAAGAGTATCTTTGTGAGATATTCTGAAGTATCAAAAGGATACGTATTCATGGGTGAGCAAGAGAATGGTTCTCTGACTGAATTTGAATCACGAGACGTCATATTCTTGGAAAATGAGTTTTTAAAGTTGGGCGAAGTGAATCAAGATTTCACTTTCTATGAAACTCGGGAAGATGAACCATCAGGATCACTCCATCCGAGTGGGAGGGAATTAGAGGAAGAAGGTCTAGATCTTCCTCCTCTATATGATCCGGATGTTCGAGAACCTGATTTGAGTGGGAGCATTCCTGACTCCAGTGGGAGTATGGAACATGGTCCCAGTGGGAGTATTCCGAATTACGATGAATATATGAGACATGTTTATCAAGATTCGAAACTGCGTAAGTCTAAAAGGATAAGTGTTCGGACGATTTGAGATCGAAGGCCTGAACGAAGCCCTTTTGATTACCCCACAAGACGAGGAAGAGCCTAAAAACATAAAAGAGGCCTTCTCATGCCCAGCTAAAGAAAAATGGATCAATGCAATGGAAGAAGAAATGGCATCTATGAGATCAAACCGTGTTTGGGAATTGGTTGATCTACCCGAAGGACGTAAACCGATTGGGAATAAATGGATTCTCAAGGTAAAGCGAAAAGATAATGGCAGTATTGAAAGATACAAAGCTCGGCTAGTTACTAAGGGGTTCACATAGCAGGAAGGGATTGACTATGAGGAGACTTTCTCTCCTGTTGCGAGATTTACGTCTATAAGGTTAATTCTTGCCATAGTAGCGAGTTTAGACCTAGAGCTACATCAAATGGATGTAAAGACTGTTTTTCTCAATGGAGAACTGAATGAAGAAATCTATATGAAACAACCTGTGGGTTTCATCGAAAAAGGCAGCGAACATAAGGTTTGCCGATTGAAAAGATCAATCTATGGTCTGAAACAGTCTTTTAGATAATGGCATTTGAGATTTCATGAAACAATCATGTCGAATGGGTTCAACATGATTGATGAAGACCATTGTGTGTATAATAAAAGCTCTAAAAATAACTATGTCATTTTAACGTTGTATGTAGATGACATACTAATAGCTGGAAATGACAAAGTGTACGTAAATCAAATCAAAGATTGGTTATCGTCCAACTTTGAAATGAAGGATATGGGTAATGCAGACTGCATTCTTGGAGTTAAGATTTCAAGAGATCGTTCGAGAAGGTTGTTATCCCTTTCTCAAGAGACATATATCAACAAAGTCCTTGAATGATTCAATATGCAGTACTGCAAACCCATACACTGCCCCATTGCCAAGAATCAGTTTTTTAGCAAAGAGATGTGTCCTAAAATGCCAGATGAAGTGGAGCGTATGAGAGACGTTCCTTATGCCAGTGCCGTGGATAGTCTTATGTATGCGATGTTGTGTACGAGACATGATATTTGCTATGCAGTGGGCATGGCAAGTAGATATCAATCTAACCTGGGCGAAGCACATTGAAAATTAGATAAAAGGATACTTAGATACCTCAAAAGTACAGCAGATTATTCTCTCTGTTATGAAGGCAAGGATCTGCAATTGAGAGGATACACTGATGCTGATTGGGCTGGAGATGTGGACGAGAGGAAATCCACTTCAGGTTTCATATTCTTGCTTGGCAAGGGTGCCATCTCATGGAGTAGCAAGAAACAAACCTATGTAACCTTATCAACAATGGAAGCTGAATCCGTAGCTTCCGCAGCTGCGGTATAAGAGGCAGTTTGGCTAAAACAGTTGATGGACCATTTAAGAGTAACTACCTCGGAGGGACAAGTGACAGTCAATCGTCGATAGCTTACACAAAAGATCCGAAATTTCATAATAGGACTAAGCATATCAACATTAAGTATCATTATATAAGAGATGTAGTTACACGGGGAGATGTGAACTTACAGTACATATCTACGCATGATATGATAACAGATCCGTTGACTAAACCTGTAACGAAAGATGTGTTTGAGAGACACATTAGATTTCAGGGTTTGCGTAGAATTTGATATGCACTGACTTTATTTTTGTAATCCCTTAACATTATTATTTGTGAATAAGGATAAAGTTCATTGTTGGCAATATATGAGTGTAAATGTTTATTGTGTGAACACTTACTATTATTTGTTTGAGTTTGAGCATGTCAGACAGAGAAGTAGCCCACTCACAAGGGTATTTACCTTAGTTTTGTCGGTGAGTTGGCAAAAACTAAGATGAGGCGATTTTTGAACAAAAGAGTATGCTCGAGAGCCTGTTCAAAATAAAAGTGTTGTCTTGCAGAAATTTCAAGATATTTCTTATTAAGGCGCAAGATAAAGTCATACATGAGGTTGTATGCTTTGGATTGAGATCCAAAATAAGGATCGTATGGAATCCGATGGTTAGTTATGTGTAATTGCCATGTTCTGTCTTAAAAGCAAGAAGTAGTTCTTAAGTAAGCGAACTAAAGTTGGGTGCTTCGGTGCATCGCAGCCTTACGCTTTTGTATGGTGTTTTATATACACATTATTTAAATGTGAGACATGCGCTCCTTTAAGGGAAGGAAAGAACACCATAACACATGTTTTATACCGTGTGTGCTTTAGTGACCAAAGGGATGGGAATTTAATACAATTGATCTCAACTTTCCCTATTGTGGGACCCTGTTTATATATCGACCCTTAGAACCTTAACTTATCCCTGAACTATGGTTCAATGTGGCTAACTTGGTTAGTCTCTAGGAGGTCTGGGAAAAATTTAGGCCTGGCGGATCTAACTAGAAAAGCGAGTTGAATCATGATGGATGGCATATAGTAAGAGGGGAAGATAACCTTTTGATCACATTCATAAGAATTCGTGGTTCACCGACATGTCTATTATTGTTTCTACGAGTAGAAACATAATAGTGAACACGAATGATGTTTTATGAGATCATGAGTTAAAACGGTGATTGTGAGAAGGTGGTCTAGGGTTAGGCATACGTGAAATAAAAGGATCGCCTTTTTCGAGAAGCTATATATCCCTAACAGGTGTATAGCTATAGTGCTCTCGAGATATGCTGATCACACAATCTATTAGTCTGTATAACTAAAGATTATATATGCAATGTGTTCCGTCGTGTGCGACTGGGAGATGATAGAGTTGGGATACGCCCATGACTCTATAAAGAATTGAGTTGCTATCCATATTAAATTGAGTAATTTAATCCAAATTAAATTACCAAATCTTATCTCAGAAAGGATTCTGAGTTAGATTAGGGTGAAGACTCTAACCTTTAGGACCTCTATAAATAGAGGTGACGTACTCATAATTTGGTAACGAGAAAACGTATAAACCGCAAGGCTGCTCGTTCCCACTCACGATTATTTTGTGTTAATTTTTCAGGGACTTCTAGATTGTGATCTAGCTGCTATTATCCCGAGTGGGTAAAAGCCAGACCGATGACCAATAAAAGGAGTTCCTTGTAACGCTTCCGCAACGTGATTTTCGCTCTACAACAAGTACGTATTGTTTACTTCTTTTATTTCTCAATTATTTTTCCCATCAATTATATAGAGTAATATTTATATGAAGTAACCGATTAATTTTTATATATATTATTTTTTATCATATATATTGGTGTTCATATTTTGCTTAATAGTATTTAATTACATTTTCTTACATTTTAAAATCTATATTTTAACATTTAATATAATCCAAATCTTTTTTTAACTTAGAATTAATCATGCAAATTTCTAACAAATATCAAATCTATTTTATAGTATTAACTATTAATTTGTTAAACATAAATTTTAGCTAGTATATTATATTTGTTTTGTGGTTTTTATTTGGAATAACTTTGCACATTTGAAATTGAATTGAACTCTATCTAATTTTTTATTTTTTTAATAATAAATAAATAATTGTATATTATAAATTTTAATGATTAACAAAAAAATATTGGTACTGATGGACTAATTAACCAAATGCAACGTACTAGATAATGGTTAATGATTTTAAAAAATTAATAATAATAGACTAATTAATTTTTTTAATGGATCGATTAACTGATCTATACTCATCTCTAATTTCAAACTTTTATAATATTCATTAAAAAAATTGATTTTACCGACAAATTTAGTCAAAAATCAGTCAGTAAAGGTGCTTAACGATGGAATTAAATCCGTTGGTGAAATGTGTGTAGGTAGGTTTTATTGACGATTCTGATTTTTATTTCAGTAAAATAAAAAAATTCCATTGCTAATTTGGTCCAAAATTGGTTGGATAATTCGTCATTATAAAAGTTAATGTGCATCCGTAAGCGAACAAAATCGAAATAACCATTACTTGAAGAAACACTGGCTTCAGGATGGACTTATTAATAAGATCAATTATTGACTATTATATATAACCAAGCCAAATTAACCGAAATATTACAGTTAGATTTGATTCAATTTTCGGTTTAGACTTTTCAGGATGGACTTATTAATAAGATCTAAGCCCAATACAATTTTAAATAAATTTTATAAATAAATAAAATTAACATAATTTTAAAACTGAAAAAATCTCAATATTAACAACATAATTATATATAATTTGAATTTTATAATAAAAAATAATGTTTCATTAAAAAAAATAAATACAAAAGAGCCCATAAATCCAATTATATGCAATTCAAATTATATAACAAAAATAAATCTAAACTAATAACACTATATTTTGAAGAAAAAAATATAAGCACAATAATATAGGGGCATTTTTTTAAATAATGTTTTTTCAAAAATTATTTAGAAAACATGGGTGTTTTGAAAAGTATTTGTGGTTTTGGAGTAAAAGAGAAAACGCAACAACAGGTTGCGGTTTCAGAATGTGTGACTGCACTGATTCCAAAAATAAATTTCCATTGAAATCATAGCAGTCTATTACGGTTTCAGTGTAAAAAAAATTTCTGCTCTTCTCGCTAATGAAAAATCAACCAAAATAGTGAGACAATTGAAAATATCTAATTTTTTTCGCAAAATTTGCTATTTCTGTTAAGAAAATGGGTACAATTGAAATTCTTAAAGGAAATTCTGGACAAATTATGAAGAATTGTGGTATAGTAAATAATCCATGATTAGTATAATATATTATTTCATGGGAACGTGTAAAATCATGTTGTTTTAAATTAATAATTTTCTTCTTTTTACCAAATATATAATTTTCCTTTTAAAATATACAATTGAATCAAAATATATTTACAAATTACACAATAATAAAATTAAATATTGCATAAAAAAATTTATTGATGCATATAAGGTAATTGTTAAAAAATAAAAAAAAAATGAAGAACATAGATTTTGGAGTATGGAAGATGAGGAGTGGAGTTCAGATGATTTTTTTTCAAAAGATTAGAAATGGGAAGAGATGAGAATAGGGTTTATATTAGCTGAAAATACTGTTCAATTTTTTAGAAGAGTGAGAAACTGTTCACGCGAGATGGAGTGTAGGGAGGCAAGTATTAAAGCTTGTCGCTTCTGAAATGCATTTCTCAACTTATAGACGACACAGGTTCAAATTTCACCACTAATATTTTTTCTTTTTTAGCAGATTTTATATTTTATTAATTTTTTTTTTGTTGCTAAAGATTTTACAGTTATTATTTAATTTTATCTTTTCTTTTTCATCTATAAGTAGATTTAAGTGATGTGTTAAAAAATTAATTTGATTTTATATGTCTATTTAAAAAAATTTATGTACCGGCTTTTTTATTTTCTTTAAAAAAAATAATTGATAACCCAGCAAATATCATTTGCTCTGAGGCCCATCCTGTCGGCCCACTCAAACTGGCAAGGCCCAAAACCCATCAGCTAAAGGTATCAGACACGAGCTCCTAGGCAGCGCACATGCCCGATCGGCTGATGTGACCGCCAGTCCCATCAGCCGCCTGACACAAGGCAGCGCCCATGTCTACCATCTGCTCCCTGTCATGTCGCCGGATACCTACTCTGACAGCCAGTAATCACTCCCCAGGCACTCAAGTGCCCCTCGACTATCTCATATAAATAGCTCAGCACACGATGGTACCAGATATTGAATTCACGACATTATCTCTCTAAAGCATATCTTCTCTCTAAGCTACTAACTTAAGTTTCGGAGTGCTCACGCCTGGTCCGACCGGGCTCCTCTTATTGCAGGTTTCTCTCATCCGATCGGATCGTCCCCTCTCCTACAGATAAAGACATATTTGGATTTATCATTTGGTGCTTTCGTTGAGAGATGGCGAACTCAAGATCCAATGAGAATACGACCCCCATGGACCTCGACCATGACGACAACACCCGTGCCATTTCAGGCACCTCGAGAAGGAGGGAGGCGCCCACTAGGCCCCCCATGAGGACAAACCTCCTTCCCGAATTCGACAATGCCACTACAAGGCAACCAGAGGACACCCCTATCACAGTGAGGGACATGCGCGCCATCCTCAGTGATTTTACTAAAAGCATCGTCCAGACTCTGAAAAAGGGTAAGATGCCCGATGTTTCTGAAAGAGCCCAAGAGGATTTCCTCGCCGGCGAAGACTTCAGAAGAAATAGGAACAAGGGAGTCATTATCAATGAATCCCGAGTTCAGGGAGCCAGGAAAAATGCAACCAGAACTCCAGGCAAGAGCGACAAGGGGAAGCAGATAGTGTCTGCAAGTAGGGCCTCTCCCTACAGCAATAGGTCTGCTACTTTGTCTACGAGGGATGATGTGTCCTACATGTGCACCCCAAGTCGCGGCCAAACAAGAAAGCACAAGGGCGGCGAATCTACCGCCACGACCCTGAGCAAACAGAATCCGTCGAACAAGCAGGACCAGTGGTTTATGCAGAAGCTCAAGCAGTTTGGTGTCCTCGCGCCCAAAAGAGGCACCTTTGAAGGAAATACTTGCGGGAACACTGCCTCTCCCTTCTGCAGAGAGATCACCGATGCTGAGCTCCCCCCCAGGTGGCGAGATGTGGTCATGGAAAGGTACACAGGCAGAACAGATCCTGCCACGCACTTGGCGGAGTACTTGACCAAGGTACAGGTCTATACTTATGACGAAAGAATAGCCTGTAGGGTTTTTCCGACCACTTTGGGTGGGGATGCATTGACATGGTTCCATGAGCTGCCCGTGGGATCCGTTACGTCGTTCAGACAGTTAAAAGAGCTGTTCACTATGAGGTTCATTGTGCAAACATGCGCGTCTAAAACGGTGAACGACCTGTGCAATCTTTACCAAAGAACCGATGAAAGTCTTCGAGACTACATCGACAGGTTTCAGGCTACCATGTCTGAAGTAAGAAACGTCAGTGTGGAGATGGCGACTACCGCCTTACAAGGCGGCACCACTGACCGACCACTTTTCGAGTCGCTTACAACAAGACCCCCATCTAGCTTCGCTGAGCTAATGGAGAGGGCTAGGCAACACATCCAGTTGGATGATGCTCTCAGGTCCAAAAGCAGAGGAAGGACCAGCGTCCTGGACCGCCTATAATATCCGGACAATCGCTCTACTCAAAGAGCCTCCGCTTCCGATCGGACAGCCAAAGGCCAAGATGGAGCTCAAAGTTCCAGAAATTCAGGCCAAGCCAGAGGATCAGGAAGAGACCGGAATCTGCGTCCAGACGACCAGGCAGAGAGGACATACACCCCTCTCAATGCTACCCCGACTGCGGTGCTAATGTGGATCAAAGAGAAGCACCGCAGAGTCAACTGGCCTAGAGACCTCTCCGGAAGAAGTCGGGATGCGAGGGACCCGAGCAAATATTGCGAATTCCACAGAGACGTCGGTCATTTAACCGACGAGTGCACTTCGCTAAAAAAAGAAATTGAAAGGCTGATACGCCGTGGGGCCCTCAGGAGATTCATAGGCCCGGCCAGAGGGGATGAACCCTGCAGACAGCCGAAGCCTAGAGGGGACGATCCTGACTCAGACGACGATGAGCGCAGGAACCCCAGAAATGCTGATCCGGGTAGGCCTTATGCGGGGGTAATAAATGTGATCACCGGAGGGTCATCATACGGAGAGAATCTCCCCAAGAAAGGGAGAGGAAAAGGCGTTTACCTCTCCCGACAGGCAGAGCAGCCTGCCTCAGTCACTATTTCCAGCGAAGACGCACGAGACGTCCTGTTTCCACATGAGGACGCTCTCGTTGTAAGAGCTCGGATAAACAATTTCAATGTAAAAAGAATCTTGGTGGACAATGGCAGTGCTGTCAACGTCCTAACTCTCCAGGCCTACCGAGCCATGGGACTTCCGATCGGAGAGCTGAAGCCGAACGCCACTCCTCTGATCGGCCTGGGCAATGCTACTATCCCCGTGGCGGGCTCTGTAGAGCTTTTTATCGAGCTCGGCCAAGAAGCAATAGCTCATGCTTGTAAGGTAATTTTCATGGTTGTTGATATGACATTTGCCTACAATGCCATTTTTGGCAGACCACTGCTTTTCCAGACCGGAGCTGTGACCTCCATCCGATACATGGTGATGAAGATTCCGACCACAGGAGGCGTCGCCATCTTGAGAGGTGACCAGAAAGCATCCAGGGAGGCTTATATCACCATGATAAAGCAGCAGCGAGAAGCGATGGTCGTAGAGCCGGGCCTGGAACAGCAAGAGCAAGCGAAAAGGCCCAGGATGGACCCAGCAGAGGCCACAAAGGCCAGGTCGCTAGATAAAGGCAAAAATGTTCAGGTGGGGACAAGCATGGATAAGGAAACCGAAGAGGCCATTATGCATGTCTTGACCATCAATCAAGCGACCTTTGCCTGGAGGCCAGAAGATATCTCTGGGGTAGACCCCAAAATAATCACCCACAAGTTGAATGTGGACCCGAGCTTCCCTCCGATCCGCCAAAAGCTACGAAGGCACGCACCCGATCGGAGGAAGTTCATTTCTGAAGAGGTGGATAAGCTACTCAAGACCGGAACCATCCGAGAGGTAGAATATCCAGAGTGGCTGGCTAACGTGGTGTTAGTCAAAAAGAAGTCTGGCAAGCTGAGGATGTGTGTGGACTTCACCGATCTCAACAAGGCATGTCCCAAAGACAGCTACCCCTTGCCCAGCATAGACCAGTTGGTAGACGCCACGGCATGCCATGCCATTTATTCTCTGCTAGACGCATATGCTGGCTACCACCAAATCCTGATGTGGCTCTTGGATCAGGAAAAAACCAGCTTTATCACAGACGACGGGACGTTCTGCTACAGGATGATGCCGTTCGGATTGAAAAATGCTGGAGCCACATATCAGCGCCTGATGAACAAGATTTTTAAAGACCAGATCGGGCAGAATGTCGAAGTATATGTTGACGACATGATCGTCAAGAGCCGAAGCGCCGAGGAACATCCAGCCGATCTGGCAAAAGTTTTTGACACCCTAAATAAGTTCCAGGTGAAGCTCAACCCCGAGAAGTGCGTCTTCGGGGTACCATCAGGAAAATTCTTAGGATTCCTAGTCTCTCAACGAGGGATTGAGGCAAATTCAGAAAAAATAAAGGCCATCCTCGAGATGCAACCCCCCAGGAGCATAAAAGACGTCCAGAAGCTGAATGGAAGAATAACAGCCTTGGGACGATTCATTTCCTCTTCAGCCAATCGCTGCACGCCTTTTTTCAAGAAGTTAAGGAAGAGCGAAACTTTTGTCTGGGGGGAAGATTGCCAGCAGGCCTTCGAAGAGCTGAAGGCATTCCTCACCAACCCGCCGCTGCTCAGCCGACCGGTACCAGGTGAAAATTTATACCTGTATTTAGCCACCTCTAAGGAAGCTGTTGCAGGTGCTTTGGTTCGAGAAGAAGATACCCAACAGCTACCCGTGTACTACGTAAGTGAAGTACTCAGAGGTGCCGATCTGAGAAAGGGACCGGTTGAGCAGCTCATTATTGCCCTCATGATGTGTGCAAGGAAGTTGAGACCTTACTTCGAGGCGCACACAATCATCGTCCGATCGGGTCACCCTCTAAGAAAGATACTCCAGACGCCCGATCTGGAAGGCAAAATGGTGGGATGGGCGATTAAGCTACAGTCCTGGGATGTCAGATACGAGCCCAGAAAGGCTATAAAAGCCCAAGCTTTGGCAGATTTCATTGCCGAATTTGCGGGTGAGGAACCACCGAGTCAGCCCAAGCCACAAAGCTGGGAAATGACAGTGGACGGCGCAGCAAACGACACTCGAGGAGGCGTCGGCATAGTAATAAAAGGCCCTTTGGGCATCACAATAAGGTACGCCATAAAGCTTAATTTTAAAGCTTCTAATAATGTGACAGAGTACGAGGCGCTCCTTCAAGGGCTGAGACTGCTCCATGCAATCCGACCGGAGTCAGTAGCCATCAGGAGCGACTCCCAGCTGGTCACCAGTCAAGTTCTGGGGACTTTTGAAGCACGTGAGGTCACGATGATCCAGTACCTGGCCAAAGTCAAGACTGCTTTCGCAAAATTGGAAGAGGCTGGATCGGAATGGGTGCTACATAAAGTCCCGAGAGACCAAACTGCAGAGGCCGATCGGCTAGCTAAGATGTCTGCTTCCGCACAAAGTGTCATAGAAGAAAACATTGCCGTTGTAGACCAGATTTCCTCCTCCCTAGACGAACCAGAGATGATGGAAATTGACCAAGAGAATGAAACCTGGATGAGCCCAATTATGCAGTTCCTCCAGACAGGACGATTGCCCGAGGACAAGGACAAAGCTCGAAAGGTATCTCGAAAATCTCTCAATTACTCCATCATTAACGGTGAATTGTACAAAAAAGCTTTCAGTCACCCTTGGCTAAGGTGCGTGTCGGAGGAAGAGGGGGACTACATCCTCAGAGAGCTCCACGAGGGCATATGCGGTGCGCATGAGGCAAGCAGAGCCATGGCAAGAAAAGCCCTTCAGACGGGATATTACTGGCCTAGCATGCTCAAGGATGCCCAGGAGAAAGTAAGGATATGCCCGCAATGCCAAATTCATGGCAGGATTATAAGGCAGCATGGAGCAGACCAGCAGCCGATCGGAATTGCATGGCCATTCGACCAATGGGGGATGGACATCTTGGGACCATTTCCCCAAGGCAAAAAGCAGATGAAATTCCTCATAGTGGCAGTAGACCACTTCTCCAAGTGGATTGAGGCTGAGCCGGTGGCCACCATCACAGCCGAGAGGGTCAAGAGCTTTACATGGAAGAACATCATCTGCAGGTATGGCTTACCCAATGTTTTTATTGCAGATAATGGCAAGCAGTTCGACAGCTCCATTTTCAGGAACTTTTGCCAAGGCTTGAACATCAAACTAAAGTTCACATCTGTTGCTCATCCCCAAAGCAACGGAATGACTGAGGTCTCCAATCGGACCATCTTAGAGGGATTGAAGAAGCGACTGGGTCAAGCCAAAGGCAACTGGACTGAAGAACTGCAGAGTGTCCTGTGGACATATAGAACGTCCCCCAGGACAGGCACTCATCAGACGCCATTTTCTCTTGTTTATGGCTCCGAAGCAATGATTCCTGTGGAGGTCGGCCTCCCTTCTTACCGATCGGCTCTCTACTCCGAGCAGATGAACACTCAAGAGAGATGCCAAGACTTAGATCTCATCGAAGAAAAGAGGGAGGACGCCTACGCCAGGATCGCTGCCTATAAACAAAGAGTGGCCAGATACCACAATGCTAAAGTGAGGTCTAGAACCTTCAATGTTGGCGATCTGGTACTCAGAAAGGCAGAACTAGGCTTGGGAAACGCCGGAGTGGGAAAGCTAATGCCAAATTGGGAAGGGCCCTATGAGGTATCTAAAGTCCTAAGCCCGAGCACTTATAGGCTCCGAACTGTTGAAGGGCGAGAGCTCCCCAGAAGCTGGAATGTTGAAGTACTCAAGAAATATCATGTCTTATAATGTATCAGAACCTGGCAATTGCCTGATTAATAAAAAGGTTCCTTCTTTCATGTTCATTCAATTAATGCATAGTTCAGCGTTCTACGATTAGGCTTGATGCCCGTCTCAAGGTACAAAAGCGAATCTGACGTGATGGAGGATCTTACCTCCCCGAATATTGTCCCTATTATAGAGGATCTAACCTCTCGCGCTCGATTATGCAATTATTATGCAATATTACGAGTATTCTCGGCTATGCAATTCTCATGCAGCTCTACGAGTATCACTCAACTCGATTTCGCAATAACTATGCGACCCTACGAGTATCATATAGCTCAGTTATGCAACACTTATGCAGCTTTATGAGTATCACTTAGCAAAACGATCGATCACTTAGCTTCGACGCTATTCGAATTCAGGAAGTACTTGTGAAATTTAATGCAAATTTTAATTACGAGTTTTAATTAGCTCGATCATATTGCAAATTTTAGTACAAACTTATGTATACATTGATTTGTAGAAAAATGCAATTTCATTAATAAAAAATGTCTACACTTTACAGTTTGTAAGGGAAAACAGGAGAAAAAGCAAAGCTAATCTAAGCTCCTATGCTAACTATCTATATTTACAATTTCCACCCCGCCAGGTGGATCAGCAGCTTGCTCGGCGTCCGGATCAGCAGCGGCTTGAGAAGGGTCGGCAGTAGGCGGTACAGATACTGCCCCCCCTTCAGAGACAGGCCCAGTGGAAGAAGGCGCCACTGGCTCAGCTTCAGGTGCAGGAGGAACCTCCGTTTCGGCTTCAGGGATTGAAGACGCCACAGGCCCCACTTCAGATGGAACCTCTTGAATAGTCGGCAGAACTGAGGGACCTTCTCCAGAAGTTCTCTCGATGACTTCCCCCTCGGGAGCGCCTTCGTCGTCGTCACTGCTTGGAGGAGCAGGCAATGAGGCCGGGTCATCCATCCATGACAGATCCGCCCCAGGGAAGCGCTGCCCAGCTTCATGAACTAGCCGAGACAGCAGCCCCACCTGGGTGTCTGCCAACTCATCGATCAGGCGCTCCTTTTGGTTGGCAAGCTCCATTTCAAGAATCTTCGTATAGGAAGCCTCGTTCTCTGCTGCCGACGTCTTCAAGGACTCCACCTCTGTCATCAACCTGGCGTTCTCAGCAACCAACTCTCTGCATTCAGCATCCAGTCGGCTTGCATCTGCCTCGAACCGCCTTAGTTGTCCACACTCTGCGGATAAGCGGGCATTTTCGCCCTTCAGCCTGTCGGCCTCGCCCTGCCGAGCTTTCAGCTCCTGAGCACTCTGGTGAGCCTCCTTCCTCAAGGCTACTGTCTCCGACTGAGAGGCAGCATACCGCTCCTCTAGTTTGGCAACCTCGGCTCGAAGGTCGGAAGCTTCCTTTTTAGCAGCCTCGCAGCGCGTGTTGGCCTCCGCCTTGGCCACGGCGCTTGACTCGGCCCTCCCTCTCCACAGATGGGCCATCATATGCAGCCGCTGTGTCCTCCTGGCAGCCTACACCGAATAAAGACTAAAAGGCTTAGACGCAAAGGTGTAAAAAAGCACCAAAAACAGGCAGTAAAACACTTACATCTATCAGCTGCTGGCCGATGGCTTGGGTTTCCCTGCTGAGCTGACTAGCGTCGCCAGCATCCCGATGATCGTCCTCTCGGAGAAGACCCCGGCAAATGTAATTGGCCACATGGCCAACCGACCAGTCCTCGCCAAAGTTCTCTTTCAGGACTTCCTTCATCGGAACGACACGCCGATCGGATGAACGCCTTGGAGACTCGCCAAGCTGCGCAGCTTTGCCTCTTGCCGCCAGTCGAGCATCCGACTCGGCGATCAGCTCAGTAGCCCTCTTCTTGGCCGCCTCCTCGGCCCTCTTCTTGGCAGCCTCCTCTGCCCTCCTCTTAGCAGCCTCTTCCACCTCTCGGATAGTAGCACCGATCGGCTGATCGTCTTCGTCTAACTCATCCCGAAGAGTGTGGCGCCGGCGGCGTAAAGGCCGAAGAGAGGCCTCAGTTTGAGGCACATTCACCGATGCAGCAGCTGCCGAGGTCGGCGCGGCGGTGGCAGCAGGAGGTGCCGACGAAATTGGAACAACCATGATTGCCGGAGTCGTTGTCGAGGTACCGGTCGCCCCCTTTGAAGCTCGAAGATCGGAACTGAGGACCAATTTCCTCCTTTTCCTCTGCTCCTGAGCTTTCTTCTCTGCCTCACGTTTCTGACGGATCCGATCGCCAAGTTGTTGGGCGGCTCCGTTCCCACCAGCCATCTCAGCTGCACGACAGAAAATGAAATAGATAAGTTTTTGACACAAATTCTCTTCATGAAACATTAATAAAGTGCAATGAATGTCATGATGCATGAGTTTGGGTCTTTTCTGATCCTAACGCTCACGTTCTACGTCCTCAGCGTCCTGAAAGCCGGGAGAACCAAACAGCGAGCGCAAGAGAAATTTGGACTCGTACGGTCCTTCATTCCTGCTGACGGCGGCCATTAACTTTTGAATGTCGTTCTCGTAGAATTCCTGACCGGCGGCTAGGTCCTTCAAGATCTCGACCCTGGCCGATCGGGTAAGGCGTACTCCAAACCCGCCTTTCCTGCCCACCAAGAAATATCGTTCCCGGTACCCTTTCATGGAGGTGGGGACGAACATCAATTTCCTCTTCGGGCGGCTTGTAAAGAAGTACTCCGTTCCGTTGCTCCGGCCCGAGATGTAGAAGAAATGGGTGAAAAGCTCCAGGGTCGGTGCCACCACTTCTATTTGGCAAAGGATTTTGAAACACGCCACCGATCTCCAGCCGTTCGGATGTAGTTGGTTAGGGGCGAGACCGTACCCCCTCAGTATCGCCGTCTCGAAGGCGCCCAACGGGAACCTCAGGCCCGCGTCCAAGCTCCAGAGATGGCACACGAACCATTCACCGCCGTCTTGGCCGAAAGGCCCCTCAGTCACCGCCATCGATTCAGGGCAAGCCAGCACTGATATCTCATCAGGAAAACCGTATTTGGCTGGGATTTCGGCCACTTCCGCAGCGGTTAGGCGAGAATGCGGCTCATTGGCTGGTTTATTCTCGTACCATTCCAAAAAAGTTGTGTCTAATGCTTCAGCACTACTTGAGGCCATCTTCAACAGAAAAGAATGAAGAGAAGGCGCAACTCTCTTTTCTAAATGAAATGGGTGTGAGAAGAAAAAGGAAATCGCAAAGAAAGCAAAAAGCAAAAAGTCACTTACTTGATAAAAAGAACTCGAAGGGATTCGAAGAAGAAGTTAAGAGTAGTTGCAGAAATCTGGGAATCAAAGGAAGATTTTGGCAGAGCTTCGCTAGAGATTTCGAAAGTAAAGAAGGAACGATTCACAGAGTCCTCTATTTATAGACGAAAGCTTCTCAAAAACGCCAAACAACGCGCCATTCAGCAAGCGCCACGTGTCAAAGGACATTATGTCTCTGCGAAGAGCGAAGCGTCGCCCTCGGAATGCTCACAACATTAAAAGAGAACAGCTGTCTCAGCAGGCGCGTCGCTTCAGAAAAAGCGCCTCCCAAATTCAAAAAGCGCGCCAGTATGCGTCTTCGGATCGGGAATCTCCTTAACTGATTCCATCCGAACGGACCAACAAAGGCAAATCTATGCCCGATCGGACCTGTTGAGGGGGGACAAGTGATAACCCAGCAAATATCATTTGCTCTGAGGCCCATCCTGTCGGCCCACTCAAACTGGCAAGGCCCAAAGCCCATCAGCTAAAGGTATCAGACACGAGCTCCTAGGCAGCGCACATGCCCGATCGGCTGATGTGACCGCCAGTCCTATCAGCCGCCTGACACAAGGCAGCGCCCATGTCTACCATCTGCTCCCTGTCATGTCGCCGGATACCTACTCTGACAGCCAGTAATCACTCCCCAGGCACTCAAGTGCCCCTCGACTATCTCATATAAATAGCCCAGCACACGATGGTACCAGGTATTGAATTCACGACATTATCTCTCTAAAGCACATCTTCTCTCTAAGCTACTAACTTAAGCTTCGGAGTGCTCACGCCTGGTCCGACCGGGCTCCTCTTATTGCAGGTTTCTCTCATCCGATCGGATCGTCCTCTCTCCTACAGATAAAGACATATTTGGATTTATCAATAATGTAACAGTAACATAAAATGATAACTCTATTATTTATTATAAGTAATGTTGGATAAATATCTAATAAAAAAGTATTGGATAAATAGAAATACAATAACATATTATTTAAACCATATATACAAATATATTTACAAATTAATTACAGTGCAACAAATTAACAAATATAATACCTGCAAATTAATTAGTGCATATAATAATTTTTTATTGAATCGGTTTGTAAAATTTTTTACTAAAAATTCAACAGCAACATATGTCTAAATTGAATTCTTTATACTTGCATTAGTCATACGTATAAATTTGAGTATTTCTTCAAAAAAACACATTAACAATTCTTCTTTGCAAAAAAAAAAAACATAAAAACTATCAAACCGGCAACTGTAAAAGTTGTCGTGTCTGAAACCGTAAAATCCTGCTGTAATTTCAAACGATACTACTTTTATAGCTGCATTTCTGTTCATCTGACATAATACTGCAGCCATCCGCTGCGGTATTGATCCCAAAAAACTCCAAAATTATAAATATTTTTCAAAATACCCCTGTTTTCTAAATAATTTTTAAAAAAATATTATTTAAAAAAAGTCTCACAATATAGGCATAAAATTTAGACAATTTAAATTTATAATAAAAAGTAATCTTATTTTTTAAAATTTTTTGTTGGTTTGGTTATTTTGCTCTTTTTACACTTAAAAAAATGAATCAAACTGAAATAACTAAATTCTTATAAAACTAATAATCGAAACCGAACCCAATAATTTATTTCAATCAGTTTAGTTCGATTTTATCCTCACCTCTAGTTACTCACGGAAATATGCATTGGTAATCCGTTGCTAAAGTTCTGACAATGTTAAAAAAAAATAATAATAATATAACAGTCTTTTTATCGCTAGTGCGTCCATAGTTTTTGCAATTTAGTTTAATATCAATTTAAAGTCTAACCATTCCTTTTTAAACAATTTAAAGAGCTGCATATGATATGTAACTATGGATATTGACCAATATTCCATGTATTTTGGGTAGCAATATTAAATGGGTCGGGTCATTACTTTCAAGTTATTTTGAATTTGGGGTCAAGTTCTCAAATCAAATTCATATTATTTTTTTAACATTACCGAGTGATTAATTTTTAAATTATTGACTTAAATTTCAATTTTATTTTATTTTTTTAGATACCAATACATTTGAAAACTTTTAAATTTTAATAACTTAACAACTTTTTTTTTTTTTTTTTTAAAAAGTGATTTTTAGAAAGAAAGGAAATTGGAAATTTAGAAAATTGAAAAGGAAAAGATTGATTTAGGGCATAAATTTTTTATTTTTATGTACTTTATTTTATATGATTTATATATATTAAAATATAAATATAAATAAATCATTGCTTTGTAAATGAAGTATATGCCATTGGGATGAACATTTTTAATTATGGATTCGGTATCGTCCGACTCTGGATTAATAGATCTCGTGTATTTAAAGAAATCAGATCAAATAAGACAAAAAAATATAAATAAATAAATATATATATATATATATATATAAAACATTTTAAATTGATTGATATATGATTTGATGTTTTAAATTGATTCGATTGACTCAAATATCAATTTTTTATCCGATCTTTAATTTTTAAAGGCATATTACAATTGAATTATACGGTTTTTATTTTTTATTAAAGTCAAGTTACGAATTCGGAACAAAATTGACAAATTCAGTTAATGAATTAGCAATATTTCTAATATTTTACCTTTACCTTGATTTTACATTTATAGGCTTATAGCTTTCAAATTAATTAAAAGAGAAAGTAGCTTTCTATTAAAAGAGAAAAAAGAGAACAGAAAAAAAAAAAATGTTACATCGCTCTCCATTTTTGGGCAAGGGAAATGTTAATTATCTGTCATCTTTAAGCGACAAAACGTGGTGAAAGTGTGGGTCTTAGGTTTTGGCTCATGATTACCATCAGTTTTAAAAGGTATATATAATAATTATTTGAAAAAAATTCTAAAATATATCCTATTATACATATTTTTATAAGACACCATTCTTCACACTTAATCGGATGGTGTGCATATATATATACACTGTATATCGAACCGCGACTCATATTTCTATCTATTAATAATAATAATAATAATAATAATAATAAATCTATATATTTCTAATCGATTCATGGCCA
Organism: Excoecaria cochinchinensis; assembly: GCA_947683425.1. Lineage (NCBI taxonomy): Eukaryota > Viridiplantae > Streptophyta > Magnoliopsida > Malpighiales > Euphorbiaceae > Excoecaria > Excoecaria cochinchinensis. The sequence goes on along the minus strand of CANTUQ010000153.1, from coordinate 1,458,899 downwards.
TCTATCTTAGTGCAGTGCTCATCATTGTACTTCTCTATTTATTTGTACATTTGGGAAAAATTTTGTTTTTTTTTTTCCATGAAACAAGGAAAATTTGAGTATTCTTCCATTCCAGTCATAGTCAATACGAATTAAAAAAAAATAATGACAATAAAAGAAAAAAAAATTGGAGGGTACCTAATAGGTTTTAAATTTTATATCAAACTAGCATACCCAAACAAACCAAAAAAAAAAATAAATAAACTCTTTAACATTTTGACCAATTTACAGTTAAAAATGTGAGAAATTTTTACATGTGTGGACAACGTTATTGTGATTTATTTATTAATGCACTAAGACATAAATTGATTTATGATACGAGTAAGACACAATTTTAAACTAATTGGGTTAAACTTTACAATTTAACTGTGGAGATAATATAATGTGGGCCAAGAGTAACTTTATGAATAGCACATAATTCTTTAAATAAAAGCCTAAATCCTCTCTTCCATTAACTTGTCCTTATCTTTCATAAAGTCACTTAATTTGAAAGGAAAAGTGAAAATTTATCCATAAAATTAATTCTTTTGAAAAAAAGATATAAAGTTATCTCTTCATAAATGTTTCTTCATTAAAAAAAAAAAATAGAGAACTTATCATATTTTCTCCATATAAAACTCATTCATTTTAAAAGAAACAAATGAGAGTGAAAACCATTGATAAGTTTCGAGACGTTGAAGCTAATGAGTCCGGATGACAGTTGCATGTGAGCTGATCGGATCGGTAAGACTTTATACCTGCAACGATACAAATCCGGTTGCACTAGACGTAAACACTCAAAAACTTAAGTCAGGAGTGCTTTAGAGAGAGAAAATAGTGAGAGAAGATCTCAAGAATTCTCATATTACTTGAGTTTACAGTTCTCGAGGGTATTTATAGAGGATTTGGAAATCCACTTGGGTGGTCTACTCTGATGTTAGAGTAGGTGAACGGCGATATGACGAAGAATAGGTAGGAGGAGTGGATTGTGGCATGTGTCAGTCGACTGGTAGGGGGCGTGCCTTGTCAGTTCGATCGGACATGTAGCGCTGCCAGCTTCCTGGCTTCCTTTAGCATCCATTTATCACGTGCTGGGCCTCCCAATTAATTGGGCTCTGGCTTGACTTGAGCCTTGGGCTGAGGTTGACTCTGGTCCAGTGATAATGGATATTATCATTTGTCCCCTTGAAGGATCCGATCGGATTAGAAGAGAAGACAGAATAAGGGCCTTTGGGGGCTTAATTTATTTTGATTTTCAAAGGGCAAAATTTTAAGCCTTTCTTTTTGCCTTCCCAATCGTTGAGTCGATTCATTGGATCTGGACATTTCGTTCATGCGTTCATCAATGGCGTTACTTCAGTTTCGAATTGGTTAGCAGTCAGCACATTTAATGGCAGACGTTTTGTCAAATGCACTCATTATGGCAACACTTCGTTCTTCGGGTTGGTAACGCTTTGGTTTTTCAGTTAGCTGATCATGGGTTGACATGTGGCTATCCCGAATTTAATTCCTGGCTTGATGAGGAAGTTTTATCTTCCTATAAATAGGTAACTTTCCTCATTTTTCCATTTCTTCAAAGCTCAGAGCCTTCGTAAGTTAGGAATTTCTTCTTCATCTTTTATTTTTATTTTCTAATTCTTCAAAGTTTTGGTGATCCTTCAAACTTCTTGCCATTCTTGGCGAGTAAATGAACTTTACATAGTAGTCATCCACCTCTAACTTGGAATCCCGATTTTGAACAAGGAGTCTGAGGGTAATGCGCCTCTATGCCAAAAACCTAAACACCAAAAAGGTGCTGAATAAGAAGATCCAATCAAAGCAGGAGGCTAATAACAAGCTAGAACTCCTAACGAAGGATGATGTAAGTTCCCGATCGAAGAGCTCGCATTGCATTTCGTAGATCTCTCGACTCTCCTTAAATCGTTGGATTTCCTCAGAGCATTCTCGCCCCTAAACTGAAATAGAGGGGTTTTTGGCAAAGATGCCTCTTGATGAGCTACTAAATCAGAAGGGTGAAGTATTTGTGAATGGGGAATGGCTAGGAGTCTATTTATTGTGCATCTCTTCTAATTTCAACAGTTCATCTCTTTTGGACAAGGGAATTATTGAACTAGTTGGAACTGAAGAGGAAGAGGATTGCAGCCCTGCATAGCTTGCTTTCCATCAATTCTAGCTTCGCCTCAAAAATATCGAATCTCATCGGATGGAGAACATCGATTGCAAATTGCTTTCTAGAGAAGATATAGATTCAAGATTAGATAGGAATTTCCCTTTTTCTAATTGTATTCAGCGTTTTCTTTTTTATGTACTTGGATTTTAAATTAATGAAATGGAAATTTTCAATTCCAATCTTCTCTTTTTGATTTTTTACTTATTACATTGCAATAGTAATCGAACGAAATTATTTTCTAATAATGAATGTCTAAATTTAACATTTCAGTTATCTTAAAAGACTTAGAAAACTTTTCCTTTTTGTACTTCAAGTTTAATAAGGGAATAGTCTGATTGGATAACATAATCAGTTTGCAAATTAACTTGGGAATGAACGTCAATCAATGCAAATAGTCGTGTTACTACTTTGCGAATTAGATTGAGAATAATCGTTAAAACTATGATGCAAATAATCCGATTGGATGTAACTTTTATGAATTAACTTGGGATCTCGTCAAGCTCATCTGAGCAAATAAGTACATTGAGTTAATTTTGTAATAGCTTTAGGCATAATCATTAAGAAATGTAAATAAACAGATTGGATGTGACTTTCACAAATTAACTTGGGATGACACCAAGTTTAGCGAATAAGTCCATCGAGTTGATTTTGCAATAGCTTTAGGAATTAACCTGTAACCTGTATATTTATTAATCAATTTGATTAGAATGATCACATGCTTTTGCCAAGGATCGTGGAAATTTCTTAAACTGTTGGGCATGAGCTTTTAGGATAGCTGCAGCTTTTAGGAGTTTGTTGACTTCTCTAAAGTGAACCTTTTTTGATAGGGTATCATCAAGGAATGTAAATGATAAGATCAGATGTGACTTTCATAAATTAACTTGGGATGACATCAAGTTTAGAGAATAAGTCCATCAAGTTGATTTTGCAATTGCTTTAGGAATTAATCTGTAACTTGTATATTCAGTAATTAATTTGATTGGAATGCAATGTTCTGATATATACTTTTGCTAAGGACCTTGGAAATTTCTTAATATCCTTCGCTGTTGGGCGTGAGCTTTTAGGATAGTTGCAGCTTTTAGGAGTTTGTTGACTTTTCTAAAGTTAACCTTTTTCTATTCAAGTATCATCAAGGAATGCAAATGATTGGTTTGAATTCATTTTGCAGTAACTTAGGAAAAATCTGTAGCTTGTATATTCAATAATCAATTTGACGGGAATACAATGTTACAATAAGTATTTTTGCTAAGGATCTTAGAAATTTATGAGCTTTTAAGATAGTTTCAGCTTTTAGGAGTTTGTCGACTTCTATGAAGTTAACTTTTCTGATCAATAGTATGTCTTCTTAGCTTTTGCTTGACGGAGTGTGATTCGGATTGACATTTAGTTTATGCGTGATGACCTTTAGGTCAATGACAAAGATATCTTTTGATTTCTTATCACTTTGATGGCTTCCTCTCGACTAACAGATATTTGTGGATAGTTATTTTAGCTTCGAGTTGAAGGAAAAGTTCTACCGATCCTACCACTGGAATAGTGGCATTGCCAAGCTCGATCAATAGGGTGGTATTTAGTTTTGGTGGATAGTTCCATCCATATTTATACTGATGCTCTTCTTTGAATTTTTCCTTTTCAATACGTATTTCTTCTACTGTGAGTGTGACTAATCCTTCGGTGTGCTTGTAGTTTTTTCTCGACTATTTTCATCACTAGCATTGATCATGGGTCGTTTTAACCTAACTTAGTCTGAGTAGATAGAGGATGACCACCTGCTTCGAGGTGTTGTGTCTACGACTTGGGATTTGTCCTTTGCTTGGAGTACCCGCTTCTTTTACTTTTCTTATAGAGGGAATGACACATAACATTATTTTTCGTGTCGAAATAAGATGAGGTTCTGAAGTTCTGCTGGCTTTCTTATGTAGGCATACCCCCCGAGCCTTTAGGACTTAAAAGGAGTTTTCGTTGGTCCTTTTGTATGTGTTAGTTTAGATTATATTTATAATTAGAAATTTTTGAATAAGTACTAACCTGTTTGCTTTGATTTCACAGCTTCTATGAATCCTTGAGAAATGTCAAGGAGGGTGGCCAACATCACCAAATAGAAGTGAGAGGCCAAGGTAAAGAAAAGATAGATCCTGAGAGGTGATGAGTCTATTTAAACCATTAAATATTGGTGGGCAAGGAGAACTCATAAGTTAAGGGCCGACTTTCTTCGTGTAGCTACTTAAAAAGCAAACTTCTCCTCCAATTCCATCAGCTACTTCTGGGTATATAGAAGAGATGACAATGTTTTTTCCTTTCTCGAGCACTTCCTCTAATAAAAAAATGTTCGTGGAGCCAAGGGGTTCTTCAGTTTAGGCTTTTGTGTAGAGGCAATTCTGTCTTTTGAAAGGGTTCTTCGTGATTTAAGGAAGAATGTTCTGAAAGGTTATCGATCGGGATCCTCAACCTTCAGAAATTGTTGACTGTCGCTTGGACAACTAAGGTATCTTTAAGATGAGATTTCAGATCGCCTGCACTTTCGAGAGATATAGTCACAACGCCTTCAGGGGATATGATCATATGTGGTATTTTCTTGGATTTAATTGAGGAATGTGCACTGGTGCTATTCCTTTCTCCTTCGTATGATGGTCCCATGATGATCGTTTCGATCATTTCAGCTCTCAGAGTTTGGCCGGTCACTCTTTTAGTAGGGGACTTTAAGAGATTTTTTTGCATTGGCCCACAAATCTCTTTAAAAACCCGACTTGCAGGAGCCTTTCTATCTCTTCATTTAGGGAATTACATTTATTGGTTACGTGAGCAATATCCCTGTGGAACTCGTAGTATTTGCTCTTGTCCATTAAAGCAGAGGTCCGGTCGAACATCTTCTTTTGCCAATTGACCTTGCTGTGATTTTCCTTGATCCAGACCAAGATGCTGGCATTTAGCTAGATTATAAACATGGCTTTTAAACCTTCCTTGCTCAGACTCTTTCCTCTTACCCGAACTTCTGGATGCCGACATTCTTCTAAGGGTCTCAATTTTCTTCTTTAGCCATTCTATTGGATATGGCAGTCTGTCTTTCATGCTTAGCAAAAACTGTAGACAGTCGGCCATGATCAATGGAGACCGTAGTCAATTGGCCATATTTGGCGGGTACTGCAGCCTCTCGGCCATGCTCGACCTTCTTTTGTTAGCTCTGATTGCATTATCCAGTGAGATAAAATGCTTAGCTCTATGCATCAGGTCATCGAAGTCTGTTAGCTACCTAGTCAGGATGGACTCATATTAGGGCTAGCTCCTAAAGCTTCTGCTCAAGGCATTTGCTGCTGCCTTAGGATGCAAATTCCCAATTTTTGATGCCAATGTTTGGAACCTATTAATGTAGTCTCGAAGACTTTCATTAGGCCTTTAGGTCAAGTTTTGTAGGTCGTTGACCGTCTTCAGCATTCGGATTTGAGTGAATATTGCTGTGAAGAGATTGCAAATTTGCCCAAAGGAGGAGATTGATTCATAAGGGAGATTATGGAACCAATCTAGAGCATCAACTACCAAGGTTATAGGGAAAACTCTACAGAAGATTCGATCATCGTAAGAGTACATTTGGATTTGTGCCAGGTACTTAGACATATGGGCCTTCAGATTGGATTTGCCTGTGTATCTTGGCATCCTTATTTTCTTTAATCTGATGGGCAGCTCAGCTTCTTTGATCTCCCGGTAGAAAGGGAAGACAGTGTCGCCAGCGGACAAAGGCCTTCCCTTTAAGGCTACATACATGATAAGTCATCTCTTATAAAAACTGAAGGTGATTATGACCACTTTGGAGTGTTGGAGTGATTGTATGTATGGAAGGCGAGGTTCCTGCTCACAGGGAACATTTTCCCTTTTCATTTTTTCTTTTTTCCTATCTCATGAATGTTAGAACGAGTGCCAAATTTAGCATGGCCTCTATCTTTCGGGTCTGTTATTACAATTTCTTTGTTTTTTTGCTTCTTTTCTCCTCTTCTTTCACCATCAACTTCGAGGTCCCTTATTAAGGTCTGAGGTTGCTTGCCCTTTCGAATGGATTGCATGATACTCTTACTGAAGTCACCAAGAATTGCTCTTAAATCCTCCATGGTGATAGGATTATTGTCTGGCTATGCCATGAACTCGCTGAGTGCAGGAATTAGATGGTCATGAACGGGGGATCCCTGAGGTTCATCTCGTCTATTGGTGGACCTTAATCTACCTTGATTGTTGTTGGATTGATCGACTCTCTATGGTCTATAGTGTCCAATGCATTTCGAATATGTTATGATCTTTCAACGGAAGCACCAAATGATAAGTCCCGAGATGTCAAAAGCTAGTGAGGCCCGATGGCAGTTGCGTATAAGCCGATCAAATTAGCAAGACTTTGTACTTGTAATGAGACAAGCCCAGTTAGATCAGGCGTAATCGCTCCAAAGCTTAAGTCAATAGTGCTTTAGAGAGAGAAAGTAGTGAGAGAAGGTTTCAAGAATTCTCATGTTACATGGGTCTGCGGTTCCTAAGGGTATTTATAGAGGATTTAGGAATCTACTTGAGTGGACTACTATGGTGTCAGAGTAGTTGAGTAGTGATGTGACGAGGAACAGGTAGGAGGAGTAGGCTGTGTCAGTAGGCTGTGGGGTCTGTTAGTGGGGGTGTGCCCTATTAGTCCGATTAAACATGTAGCGCTGCCAGCTTCCTGGCTTCCTTGAGGCTCTGTTCATCACACATTGGGCCTCTTAGTTGACTAGGCTCTAGCTTGACTTGTGCCGTGGGACAAGGTTGACCCAGGCCCAGTGATAATGGATATTATCAACCATTATTCACAAGTGGAAAGAGGAAGATCTAACTTGTTTTTATCTTTGCATTATAATAAGGATCAAGTGAAAGTGATGGAACAACTAAAATCCGGTTAGTTCTCCTCCTGTAAATCAACCAATTTCATTTGTATTTTAAGCTCTTATGCATCTTTATTTTGTGTGTTACATGTTGATTTTTTCAACATGTGGTATCAAAGCTAAGTGCACGATCTTAAAACCATGTGGGTTCTTTTCATAAAGAAAAGAAAAATTGCATGAATTTGGTTAATTTTTCCTGAAATCCATACTTTTAAGTTTAATGGAATTGTGATGAATTGTTGGCTTATTGTCCAATTTTCATGCTTATGATAATTAATTGATAATATGAAGGTTGTATCTGATTAAGTGAATTAAAGGCATAAAGATTAATTATAGGCTTTAAATAAAGAAGATTATAAAGAAAATGGCTTAAAAAAGAATTTTTTTTTTGCAAATTAAAAGATAAGGAGTGTGGGTTTTTGGTTTTGGGTAAAGAGGTTGTGTTTTTTATGGTAAAATTACATTTTGCCCACTAACTTTTTGATTTATGCAATTGAGTCCTTCATCTTTTACAATTTAATCACTTTACTTTTTATTCTATCCATTTTGGTCCTAAATTCATATTAAAGTCTAAATAAAAATTATTGTGTCAATTAAGAGATATAATGTTATCTTATCAAGTTTAAGGTGTGAATAATTATCACTTAAAGGAGAAAATTGTTATTATATTTTCTCATAAAGGAATTGACAATGTAATTTTGATGTGGCATATGGATGCCAAGTTGCAAATAGATAAAAATATAATTTTATAGATATAAAGCACGTATCTATAATGAATAAAAACTTGCAGAGGCCTTTTTATATACCACAAGCCAATGGAGTTATAGAGGCTGTTAATAAAAACCTAAAAAAAGAATATTGGCTAAAACGGTTGAAACCTATAAGGATTGGGCTAACAAACTACCTTATGCTCTTTGGAGGTATAGAACTATAATTAAAACCTCAACTAGAGCAACCCTTTTCTTATTGGTTTATGGAACTAAAGTAGTTTTGCTTGCGAAGGTTGAATTATAGTAAATGAGAGTAGCCTTAAAACTTAACATCCTAGAATCTGAATGGAAAGAAAGTAAATATCACTAGTTGTCTTTGCTGGATGAGAAAAAAATGAAAGCTTAATATCTTAACTAAGTCTACCAAACGCGCATGGCTAAGGCATTTGAGAAGAAGGTCCAAGTTCATTAGTTGAAAGATGGGGACTTGGTGTATAAGCAGTTAAGACAAGGTTTATATAATCCTAGAAGGAAATTCAGACATAATTGGGAAGGTGCTTTTGTGCTTAAAACTTTATTACTTAAGGGAGCCACCATTCCTACAGATAGTGATGGCAATGAATTTAGGGAACCCATAAATGTGGACAGACTGTAAAAGCTTTATGTGTAAAAACCCACAAAGAGAAAAAGAAGAGTAATAAAAGCCCGATGATTGAAAATTAAAAAAAAAATATTTTAGTAAAAATGGACACTCTGCTAGGTTATCGAAATGGGCATCTTAGGCAATAATTAATGGTTAAGAGAAAATATTTAATAAAGAAAACCCATAATAGTTGATTGATAATAGGAGTTTGATGCATCACTTTTGCCAACATAGACACTCATATTAGAATGCATTTATAAGCATAGTTGGTCATTTCATTAGTAGAGTCAAAGGTAACATAAAATAGTTTGTAATAAAAAAAGCAGGCAATGTTTGTAAGCAAACTACATGCCTAATACTTGTTAAAAAAAAGGCAATAAAAGGCATCTTATTTTCTACTTAAAAGCTATTTAAAAATGTTGTCTCTTTCATCTCTATGCCTCTTTAGTCAATAGGACATGTTGCCGCATCCAGGGCCTATAACCCATATCTTGTAGTCAATAAAAGACTCAAAAGATACAACACCACAAGATGCCTTAGGCAGACCAACAAGAGGCACACAACTAGAATAGCTTCCACGCATTACATGGGTAAACCTCAACCAAGGCACATAAAACTCATAACTTCACCAGTCACAATACCTAGCCATATAATCCAATCTTCTGCAGTGGGAAATCATTATTGCATAGCATGTGGCATACAGTGTTGGCATCTATATATGAAAATGACTCTCGGATGGGGGCTAGCTAATAGTTTTAGCTTCTTTTGAAGCCAAATTGAAATAAAAAAAATTAAAATAAAGGAAAAAGCCATTAGGATGGAAAACCAGCAAAGGGTCACATAAGAAAAAGTCATCAATAACCTGCTGGTGAAAAAACAAAATAAAGGCACACCAAACAAAAATTAGGGCAAGTATGCTAGGGAAAAAAAAAGGCTATTTAGGCAAAAGTTAAGGCAAGAATTAAAAAAGACATGTCAAAATAGATACTTACAATATGATAGGACTGCCTTTGAATTCGATAGAAACATCATCATGCACAAGATCCAGACCAATTAGAGTCTCAGCTAGAATTAATAGGAATGGGTTACAACCTTCATGGATGCCATCCACTACATCAAGCAAGCAATAGTCACTCATAAGATTCACATGGGTAATAGTCAGGAAGCAAGCAAAATAAATAACCACCCTAACTGATAAAGAGGGTAACTCGGGGCATCTCTATCTAGCATCCAATAATGGCTCCAAGGCAACTGTATCACTCATAGGAGCTAATAAATATTCCATAAAAGGAACTACCCCATATGTGCGTATGATTTCCTGAGGGTAGTCAAATGTACAATTTGCCACACATGGAAAAGCACTAGTAGCATCATGAGCACCCAAAATGATAAAAAAACTCCTTAGGAAGTAGGTAGAGTTTTTAATGGGAAAACTTGAACACATGAAGCTATAGATCCAAAAATGAGTAAGATCATAAAGAAATGGCAAGTCTATCTTGACTCAACATAGAAACTTAAAACCCATAAAAGAAGAAATAATAGGATCTCCCTAAGATTGAGAACTTTTGCTTCAACTTTGCAGCAAAAGAATCACTCATTTCACTCAATTTTTAAGCTTAAAAGAAGAAAAATGGAGGAAAATATAAATCATTCAACTTTTTGAAGAATGGAGGGGAACCTTTAGTTTATAGAAGAATTCAGTCAAGGTTAAGGTCAAAATACATATTCCAAGGCCATGTACAAACCTTCCACAGCCATGTAATCTATAAAATTTAGAAAAGGATGGTCAAAATCTACAAGAAATAGCGAATAGAGAATCTGCCAAGTCATTCCACGAGCATGGGACCATTTCCATAGTTGTGGATGTTCTAAAGGTTATGAGATTTGCAATACAAAAGTTAGAAAATCAATTTATTCAAAAAGCATATCTATGGATGACAAAAGGATGGCAAAATTATATTTTGCACCTCTAAAATTTTTCCATATGACAAAAAAGGCTTGATAGGTCTATATCATTGTTCAAATATACACTTACACATGCATACATCTCACATTCTTGCACTGACCATATGTAGAGGGTAGCTAAGCTCAAATGCAAACTACATTGCATTTGCCTAACCAATGCTTCATCGACTTGCAAGCTCAGCCAACTGCAGGGGGCAATCTTACAACTTCTCGAATATCGTCAAATCATGTAATCCAACGATTACCAAAGTTTCGAGCACTCGCTCCATCGTAAAGGGCAAGATTGTAAACTTCAGCAACTAGCTTTATAAAATAAGCTACTCCAATAGAGTGAAGATTTTTGCAAATCATCTAGCTTTATAAAATAATCTATTCCAATAGAGGGTAGATTTTTGCAAATCATCATCAAGTTAGAAGATTATCCCTATCTCAAAACTTTATTAATGATCTTTTGATCATTCCAAAACCTCGTCTCAAAAAATGTCCCCATTTTGAAAGTTTAAGTTATAATTTGTTCAAAATCCCTATATTAGAAGACGTCCCCAATTTGGAAGTCCAGACATAAATTACTAAATACCTATAAAGAGAGTAACACTTGGACCTCTATTCAAAAGCTAGGGAGGTGGATGCTTAGAAAGGTACACACCCTGATTCCTACTAAGAGAGAAAATTTTTGGACCTTTACTTGAAAACCTAGATGTGGACTCCTTAGAAAGGTATGCATCTTGGAACCTACTAAGAGAAAGATAGCATTTGGACCCCAATTTCAAATAATAGATGTGGACGCCCCAAAAAGGTACACATCTCTTATCTCTACTAAGCTTTGGTTCACCTTACAGCATACCATAACCACTTTCCTAAAGTTAGGGGCAACCGTAGACATCGAGTTTTAGGATTCTATAGTTCAGATGATACCTAATTGTGATTATTCTCATCATAAGAACAAAAATGTAAAAGAACAATTGGATGCACTAAAAGGTTTAAATGATGAAAATGATTTAGAAAACCAAGGCCAAGGCAGTCCATGACTATAGGTCATCATTCCACGGCTAAAAACTTTGCATTTATGGCCAAAATGACTGTAGATTTTCAAAACACACCCAAATAAATGGTCCACGGCTATAGAATTCATTTCATAAGCATGGTTCATTGCATATTAGGGTGATTTATTTTCAAATATTGTATAATCATTGATAATGCATTCTCCATAATACGCGCTCAAATCTTATTTTGATTGGTTTTTATTTCTTTCCTAATTAGGAACATTAAGAGTTCCTTTTCTAATTGGGAACTATAATCATTTCTTAACTCAACTGTGATTGATCTTTTATATTGTTGGGTTTTGTCATCAAATACATAATATAAAACACAATAGAAATCAAACCAACCATAAGAATCGATGCAATTCAATTAATTCAAAATAAGGTAACAATTACTAACCTTTTATGTGTGAGAACAAATCAATTAATACCTTAATTTCGATTGGTTCCACATCCTTTCTACATGAAAATTATCAAACCTTAGGTGTTGCTCCAAGAATGACCACCCTCTACCGGTATCCACACAGGAATGGCAAACAGGACAGCAAAAGGTGCTAGCTTCTTTTCAAGGGAGATAGAAATCTAATTCAAGATTTCTTGAGCAGACCTTCAGAATAGCTTTGCATTATTCCAATGGTCTACATCTTCTAAGAAGCTTTTCTCATAAAAGGAGCTCCATAGGAAGTACCGATTAATCTATCTCCTGATAGGTTAAGAAATTTTGCTCAAGTTCATATCCATCTACCAATCTAGATTAATAAGATCTTATGGACCCATTTTTCTAGATTAGCTAAGTTATAATCCTCAATATCCTTTTGCTGCATTAATGGGCTTTCTCAATTTCACATTTGTTATTTGGACCAAAGAGCTTCTGATTTTCATGTGGTACTATTGTCATCTTTATAGAGTTGTATTTAAAATCCATAATAGACATTTGGTCTATCATATTCAAGGTATTATTAATGGAACTTCGCACAATCCCAATCTTAGAATCTTTCTTACTTGGTTTAGGTCTCTGGATCTGTAGGAAACAATTTTTACCAAATAAGGTCATTCATATGAAACCATTCATTTATGGAGTCAAAGGTCTACATATATTTTTCATCGTCATTATATATGGCTGAATAGAGAATATAAGGCTGTGACTTTATCATATTTTTTTAAAATGTTGCCATATCGCTTAGGGAAGCTTGCATGAATTTCTGTCCTAGATTCATTAAAAAATGGTCAGATCTAATGAATCATCTCTTTGAGAAAAATTCAATCATCTCTAAAGAAATTTGGCCCAATTGAAAAGATGACTTTATTCAATGGGAATCATACCCAATAGAGTATTGTACATCTCTCAAAGAAGACCACCAATTTTGGATTCTCAATCAAACTCATGAACAATTAGATCCATCTCAACCAGATCCATCACACCTAGTCCCATGCTAGCATTGGATTCTCAATCTTGCACCATTGTGGGATATTCTCAATCATAAAATAATGTTGGAGATAATGACAGATTTGAAGAATATATTCCTGATTCATTTTCTGATGAGGATCCCAATATGTCACCATCTCATAAGCCTTTCAAAAATTAATTGTGCATGCAAACAAATGACTTTAAAGATTCTTCCAGCAGCATTGTCTTATCTTTAGTAAAGTAGTGTGTATCATTGATGCTTTTGAGTCAACATCTGTATTATTAGCTAACTACTTTTTATACTATATTTTATTTGTTGTATGACTAGCTTAGTACTATTATTGATTGAACATCCACTTGTTCCTTTTCCTTCTTTATATAAGGGAAGCTATGCTTTCTTTGTAAGGTAGAAAAACCATTGATAGACACTGCCCCTTTGTGCAATTTCTTTTTGTAATTTATCTAAGATCCTTATAGTTATGATTATGGATTTATTTTAGTATACAAAGGGAGGATAGCTTCTGTTTATGGCCTTGTGAGGATTATGGCTGATGTTGTTGAGCACGTCTTTACTGTATGCTAATACTATCCATAGTCATAGCTTTATGGTACATATATCTATATCTATATCTATATATATAGTTATACGTTAACCCTAACTCAATTTAATAAGTGGTTAACATGTGGAAAGATTTTTGAATAATATTCCTTATTCAAATAATAAGGAATATTACCTAATCTCTGAAATATTATTTCGAATTTAATATCTAACATATTTCAAATTCGAAATGCCTAAACCCTAGCTCGTTCATTATGTTCTAGATGTGCGCCTTACTAAGCTCATATTATATTGGTAGTAGGCCCAATCCCATTGTAAGCCCACAAGTCATAAGTGGCTTATAGCAAGACATTATGACTACCCAAATAATATGAATATCAATAGTTCGATATTAACCTAACTAATAGAACATGTTATAATCCTTTTATCACAAGATATCTTGTTTGAATATAAGTCATGGTCCATGTCAAGCTTATATTGTTCAAACATATAATTTTTCTATTACTAAGTAGACTGATAAAATTAAATGATATTGATCATTATATCAATTCGTTTGAGCACGGCCGTGCTTTTCTATATCCTACTTATTGAGGGGTCTAATAGATATCTCTCTCATAAGAGAGGCACAAATTCCATCTTGATTATTCACTTTCTTTGGCATAATTCTCATCATGCCCAATCATAACCTTTATGATTATCCGATTAAAGATAACATTTGATTATATTAAAACATGATGTTCCTTATGTAGGAAATTGTAATAATCTCTGGTCTAAGAATTTAATAACATAACTATTATAAGATCATTTATGACACTAACCTATATAGGATCTCATAGCGGGTCTATCCAGTATATTGTTCTCTAATAATTACCTATAAGTTTGATTTATATCACCATATATAATCATCTCATGATTATCAATCAAACCTGTACTAGTCTTAATTTATCATTATTCCTTTAGTAATAAATGATTAGGGATATTTAGAATAATATTAAATAGCTATTCATAAACATTATTATAATGTAACATGCCAACAATATATTAATGTGGAGAAAACTCTTTTATAAATGAATATAATATAAAGGTTCAAATATTTGGCCTAGGGCATAACCATTAACATATATAAGTGGATCTACTCGGGTTTTTTTAAAGGAGATGACAATTAATTTTTACACAAAAATTATGCCTTTCTTATTTACTTTAGGCTAGATTTAGTTTAATTAAATTCATAGGCTTAGAGACTTAATTTAAAGGCTTAATTAAAATTATTTTCTACCAAAAATCAACACATAATCTTCATTAAAAACCTTGACAAAGGATTTGATGGATTTGGTTAGTCACAGTGTAAGGTCCCAAAATATACTCTAATAGTATTATGACATGTTTGGGGTGGATTAGAAAGTGAATATTAAAGGTTAAGTAGGTTAAAGAATAGCTAAGGGATATAGATGGGAATATATGTAAAAGTTATGGGGCAATTTCATAATTAAGTTAAATTGAGATGCAAATGCATAAATAAATATAAGATATGACAATAAATGTGATTAAAGGAACTTATGGGGTAAAATCACAATTCTATGAAGTTAAAAATGCATGAACTAATAGGAAGTTGATATGTTTCCATTCTAGAATGGTGAAGAAATTTCTTGAGCGTAAAGATAGGAGTTGGCCGAACCATTTGATGAACCAAATCTCAGAATTTTCTCCTTTCATTCTCACTAAAACACACACAAAATTGTATCCCTAAAAAGGTTAAGAAAGGAAAAGAAAGAGTAAGTAGAATTCAAGCAAAGATAAGGTAAGTTAGTGATGTAATCTAGCTCTTCGTCCATCTCTTTCATGTTCTAAAGTTAAGAGTATTATGCCATGAGTTGAGTTAGGGATTGATTTACGTTCATACTATGTTTTAGTGGAAAAGATAAGTAAGAATAAGGGAAAGGATAAAGAAGAGAGCTAAAGGAATAGAGAATTGGCCATTTTACTATGGTGTAGGAAATTCTCAATTTACATGTATGTATGTGGGTTTTGGAATGAAATAGTTTGATAAATGAGTTGTTATGAATGTCAAATTATTGTATGTAAGTTGAATTGAAATTAATATTCTTGGATTTAATGTAGTAAAAGCTTTAGTTGATTTGTTGAGTAATTGCCATGGAAAAAAGGGGTGGTTGTAACACTCCAAATTTCGAGTCAGTTAATCATAACTTTTAAACTGAAAAATAGAGCTTTTTGCCATAAGTTTTGAGGTTCAAAATCTAATTGATATGAATGCATTATGGAGGTTATAATTTGGAAATAAAGTTGAGAAAAAATATTTCAGCTAAATAGTAATGGAGTTGACCAAAAGTCATAGTTGATCCGAAATAGTCAATAAGTAATCCTGACTAAACAATTTAGTCATATAAGGAATTAACAAGAGAGATTAAGTAGGGTTTATATTTTGTAATTATTATTCAAACTAGGAACATTAAGTGGTGAAAATTTATATCGGTGATTGAACTAAAGATTTAGAATTTAACCGAGATTATTAAGTTAAACAAAAACATAGATAAAAATCATATGGAATGAGATAATGGTGTAGAATTTTCATGGGGCCTTACAAAAAATCTAAAGGTACAATCCTAGCTATAAAAAATGGAAAATAACAGAAAAAATCAGGAACAGAGAGAGAACAAAGCAAAAATAGGGAAGGCAAGGGAGAAATTAGAAACAAGGGGAATGACGGATAGGGAGGTAAGAGGGAAGCCCATCAACGCTGGCGATAACTCGACAACGAACCTTCACCACTGGCCACTACCATTTCTTCTTCTTATTTCTGGTTTGAGATCTTTCTTCAAAATCGAAGGCTTTTTTTTTTCTTTTCGGCCACTTCCGGCATCGGGTGATGACATGAACAGTACGAGATGATAGTTGAAGGCGAGATGAGTCTTTTGATGTCCCCTGATTCTCTTCACTCTCCGATAATGAGTAGATTGAAGATGGGTGTACTGAGATCTTGACCAGTGAAGTGGACTTGATCTTGATAGAATTAAGCTAGAATTTTACTGAAAATCAAATTAAAATGGTATGTGTACTACCAAAATTGCTTTTCCTTAATTCTTTTCAGTAAAAATGTGTATATTAGGGTTTCAATTGAGTATAAAGTTTTATGAAATTGATGTGCTAATAGGTGTTTTGGTGTTGTTTTATCGATTATTGAAGGTTAATTGGGAAATTATAGGTGAAATTTCAGATTCCACCCAAAAATTAGTTGATGTTATACATTATGTCTAATTGTGTAACTTCTTGGATTAGTTAATTTTATTTTAAACTGATACAATGTGTTATAATTAGGCATAAATTAAATGTTAACCTTTCTTAATTTGGTTGAATGCCCACGTGTTATGTTTAGGTTAGGATTTATAGTAAGTTTTGGTGTGATTGATGTGTTTGCAAATGAATTAAAGCTATTGGGATCTTTTATTTGATAATTGAGTATGATTAAATGAATTTTTTCTGCAAATTATGTACATTTTGAATTTACTTAAAATTCATTATATATGAGGAATCGTTTCAAATTGATTTAGAGTTAATAAAATTGACTTAATTATGATGAAATTAAAATAAGTTGCAAGATGAAAATGTAAGGATGTACCTAGCTAGGGTGAAGGGTTAGCCAAAATCCATGTAACTAGAAACATAAATCTTGGGTGGACTGTTTTGACGAATTAAATTGATTTAACATTAAAATGGTAAATAGGTTATTAGGACAAGGGCATACATGGTCTACTAGTTTTAAAATTAGTCTCAAACTTATAGAATCTAATTAATTAGATAGCTAAATATGAGTTGGAAATTCTCTTTAAAGCCATGGAAATAGAATGAAGTAATGTGATATCACTATTAACTATCTTATGATTCTCTGTTATTAATTCTTGATATTTGAACAAAAGCTATTAGTTGGAATATAAATGAAACTTGGGAGTTTAAAAAATCATTTATAAAAAATATAAGTGAAGAGAAAATAGCAAATTCACATGAAAACTTTAATGTTTATCTATAGGATGTACTATATTATTTGGTGAAAAAGGGACTCGATTAATTAGATAATTAGGTGTTATTTCAACTGTGCCTTTACGATTGGATTACATATTTTGGTTATATAAATCGTGTTAAATGAGTAAAATGGTAATTAGTGTTTTGCTAAGTTCTAACAATATTTTTCCAAAATTTTAGTTGAATGTGAATTAGGCTTAACTTGAATCTTATGGTATGTGACTAAGATTAGTTTGAATTGAATTTGCAAAATTCTAATGTACTGATTGAAGTAGGAAATTGAGTGAATCAAATGTATATTATGAGTGCACCTTATCTTACTAAATTAAATGAAATAACTTCAATAATATGCAAAATTAAAATACCAAGGTAATTGATAAGTTTTATTCATGAAATTGCTATGTTGTGCGTAAGGTAGAATATAAAAAAATTATTAAACAGTGATGGATGCATAAAAATGCTTTTGGGTTATGACATTTGAATTGTGAAAGTGTCATGATAATGTATGATTTTGCAAAATGTTTATAATTTTGGTGGTAATTATTTACCTAATGAAAAAATAAGATATGTGTATATGTGTATGATGGTGTATGAATATGAATGTGCGGAACTTGAATTATATGATTTCTCGATGATAACTATATTAAATGGAATCGTTGGTATAATGAATGACTGTACGAGATAAGTGGTTGCACAGAGTTATATGTATATTTCTTTTTATGGACCATGTCATCTTTATGAATATGAATAAGGTTAGAAATGAAATGTGAAATTATTTTGAGCATGAATTGAGAGGAAAGCATAAGTACGTGTGTATAAAATGAATTATGATAACCATGAAATAAGAAATATGATTTGAGGCATAAAAATATATTCAACAGGGAAATGAGCATGTAATGTAACAAAAGAAATTAAGTAATGAATTGTTTTGCCCTTAGTATACTAGTAGTTAAATCAGAAGTATATGATGTAATTGTCCAGTCATAGGGAAATTCATTGCATTACGAGTTATTGCGACTTGGATGTATAGGCCAATGGCGATCTACAAAGTTACACAAGTTCATGGAGTAGGTGACCCTTGGTGGTCACTTTTACATGTTTTGGACCTTTGGGGTCCTTCTCCCGTATATCCAGATCGAGGATTTCTACTGGAAGCAAAATTGTAATTTAAGTGGCAAGATGATAATTAAGTAATAAGACTACAAATTAAGGAACAAAATGGTAATTTTAATGGTAATTTTAATAATAAAAATCTTAATTAAATAAATAATAATAGTAAATGATCTTACAAATTAACGGCATAATGAAAATGACTTTATGTATGCGCATGAACTAAATGTTCACAAGTATGTATGATGTATATGCATATATGTTGGTAGTTTAATTATAGTATATTGTACAACATTAGATGATTCTTGGAACACAAATGGAAATTTATACACATTGTGCAACCTTGTTGAATTATTTATGAATTATATGGAATTAAATAGATAATTAATAAGTAGTCTATTGACTATGAAAATTATTTTCAATTTGAGTTCTTTAATATGAAATGGGTGTAGTTGGATAATTATGCATACTAAATGAAGGGTTAGGTATAGCTTGTGAAATGTATTTCATTGTACATTGTGTGTGCACTAGGAGGTAGAAATTGGTGACCTTTGTATATGATTATGATCATATATGTATGTTGTTGAATATTATATATATACTATATGTCTTTTTTGGATAGTTGTTATGAGAGACTAGAACCTAAGTTAGCCTTCAAGGTACCTAAAATATGGCTTAAACAAGGAATCAATTATATCCCTGCACTGGAGCAGTCTGTAATCATTTGGTTATAATTCTTATTTTACAAGTCCAAATTATTTGCTTCTTGATTCTTTGGAAAGCGAAGACATAGAGGAACAATTGTTATGAGATACTTAATCTAAATGATGCATTTTCAAGGTCAAAAATAAAGGTTAATTTGCAATATAAAAGTTATTAGATTGTGAAACACTAAATTTTGATTATCACAACCAAAAAAATAGGGAATTACTGACGGAAATTTTCGTTGCTAATCCCTCAAATTTAGTCGCTAATTAATTTTAGTGACGAAACGACTAACCGTCGCTATTTCGACCGTCGCAAGCATATTTTTGTCGCTAAAAATAGCGACGGAAAAAACCGTTGCTATTTACATAAATTCCGTCGCCAATTAACCTTTGAAATTTGTCACGGAAACTATTAAAAAAATATTAGCAACAGATAAACCATCGCTAAAAATATAATATTTTTTATTATTTTTATTTTTATTTTATTATTATTATTATTATTATTATTATTATTATTATTATTACAACATTTGATTTAATAGTGCACATACCGTCTCTAATTTAATTTTAATATTTTTATTTTTATTGTTATCATTTTTTACAATTTAATTCTGTTGTTATTATAATTATTATTATTGTAACATCCAAAATTTAATTTATACACATAACAAAAAAACAATACTATTGTTGTAAAAAATATAATATCATAAAAATGCACTAAATTGTATAGTACTTAAAAAGTACTTAGAAAAATAAAACCTCAAAATCGCTGATCATACAAACTAACTGATCTTTTTCTTATATTTCTTATATGCTTCTGACCCTTTCCCAAAAGAGATTGACTTTCTGCAGATTCCTTTTAGACTGGCAACTAAATAAATCCTGCAGCCAATAAAACAAGTTTAAACAAACACAAAGACACTGGACTGAACTAATCATCACACCAAAAGATGTTTTGTAGCAGACAAATGAATAATTATACAATGAAGGTTAAAAATATAGAATAAAAAAGAAAGATCATATTATTATTTTTCATTTCTTGTACCATTTGTTTAGGTAAATTCACATACCACATCTCATTCTATTTTTTGATTAGGTGCATCTTTCTCACATCTAAGGCTATAAAGTAGTTTGACAAAAATAAACACATATAGCTGAGAATATCACAACCATTATTGTATACCTTTAACAATATAACATTATGACCGGAAACATTATGACAATATGATAATAATAACAATGCCACCAGTAACATAAGACAACTGAATTTTATGATACACTGAAAAATATTCGATAATTGCAAATGCAGGTAAATTTTTTTTTTCGACATTACTTCACATTTGTAAATCCTTATTAGAATACTTAAGCTAACAACTTAATGATCATAACAATTCTTTAACGATTGGCCTATATGCAATTACTTTCAATTAATCTCATATTACCTACCTTTATATATATATATATATACATACATACCTACCTATATATGAGCATAAAGAATAGGAAAATACAAGTATGATTATTTAATAGAATTACATCAAAATCTTTCTTTAAAATGTTAATCACATCACATATTCACATTGGATCCAAACAATGTGTTTATTTTAAAAATCTTTCTTTGAAATGTTAATCGCATCACATACTTCAACTGGTATGTGGCTACCAAAATAGAATCGTTGGTGTTAGGACAACTAATGACTACAAATCATTAGTTCCTATATTGTATCAAATTGTTTTGTTCTTATGCTATTTCTTATCTTAAGTTTGGTGAGAAATACTCATTGTCAATTGTCCTAATAATTGGGTCTCTTAAAGTCACCCTTATAGAGTGACTATTTTCTCTCATCGTCCATCTCAGAAGAAGCATGACCATCAATTTGGCTTCTCGCTGAGTCCAGTCATCGGTACAGCAGCGCGGCCCCTCACACACCAATTTTCTCCTCTTAAATCTCCTTCACATGCTACACGTGGTGGTGGGCACACTAGCCGCTGTCTCTCTAATCTTCTCTAGCTCCGGTTTCACTTTTCTGGCATTTTTTAACCCCATCCAATCATTCCATTGCATATCAAGACTCCTATATTGCTCTTCTCAAGTTATATTGGTTCTGAACACATATTTATTTTTAACAATTTTCTCTCTCAGAAGTTTAAAAATTCTAGAAGGCTTGGGTTCTATCAAAACTCCTTTTCATCTAATTTTTCTGCTATTACTATCGTTAAACTAAAGGGTAGCAATAACTATGTATCATAGGTTGCTTCTATGAACTGTAGGTTAGGGGACATGGATATGAAGATCATGATTTTTAGAGAAAAATGATTCTAAAATTGAGGAGAAAGATAAAGTTAGTTTAAAAGTAACAATCGATGCTTCTCACCCTATTTCAGTCATGTAAATCCTATTATAAAGTATGGATTAAAGCTAAAATCTTATATACAAATGATATGCAAGAACATACAAGGTAGTCTCTAATATTGTCCACCTTCAACAAATCCAACAAAATATGGCAGGATATTTGGGGCACATTGAAACATTGCAAAATATGAACAGAGCTGGGATTTACAAAAAAGCAATTTTGGTAACCACATCACATATTCACCTTTTATACAAAATTTGTAAAGAAAAGCAATTTTGGTAGCCACATACTAGTTAAAGTCGAGATTCCTGCAATATTTCATCTTATTTATATCTGTCCCCTTCGCCGGAGTTCCACCGGAGACACCATTACTACCGGAGTGAACCTCACAATGTCGGGACTTTATTATCGATGGTCACACGCCTGAAGGACTTGCCGTTTGACCGAAAATGTCACCGGAAGCTCACGGGTTCCTTCACTCCGATCTAATTGCTGTCGGCGAGTGGGGATGATCGGTTGGTACCAAAATACTCGTCTCATCCTTCTTTGTCATCCGATGATGTACATGTGGTGGTCCAATGTCGGAGCTGAACATTAGCTGACCGGTGAATGAGAAAGAATGTTCAGCTCCTCTCTCCAAAATGGGGTAGAAATGATGGAGATGGGCGGCAGAACGGAGGGCGCAGACGATGGGCTAGTCATTGTGGAGGAGCGCGTGGTCGTTGCCGGCATAGGGCTCCTATCGTCGTGCTCTCTCTTCCTTTCTCTCGGTTTGCTTTCCCCTGTTCTTCCCCATTTCTGTCTTTCCCTCTCTCTAACTTTTTCTAAAATATAACTTCAATTTCTAAAAATTATTTTTATAATTTAAAAATTTGAAACTTTTTTAGTGGCGAAATTATTCGTCACTATTTTGTCGGTAAAATTTATACCAAATTGAAAATTTGCATTTTCGTGACAGACTTGAAAAATCGTCGCTAACTAGCGACTGAATGTTTTTAGTTGCTAAATTTCATCATAAAAAAAGGTGCCATCTGTAGACACCGGGTCCTGAGGCAATCCAGATCAGAGTTACTCGATGAAGACATCAGTGCCCATTTTCGGGCAAACGGATGAAACTTGCAAGATTTCACTGTTTGAATTTAAAAGTATTGAAGATTTTTCTTGTTGATGGGAGATTTCTGCACGTTAGGAGGAGTTTGAAATGGGAAAATCTCGATTTTAGGTCACCGACGGGATACCCATCGGTAGGAGAGATGCCCGTCACTCATTTCAAAGGACGGCCTCCCTTATATGAGCAACGCCTATCGCTCGCACGAAACGGGCTATGTCTCTCCCGGAAGCGACGCCCGTCGCTCACGTGGGGGGCTCGTCTCTTGCAGTGAGCGCCGGTTATCACTCGTGGGCGAGAGGCCGTCTCTCGTGCTGAGAGATGCCCGTCGCTCATGCGAGAGATGCCTGCCTCTTACGAGCGATGGCTGTCTCTTTGCACCTGCCTCTCATGGGGTGATCTGCTGCTCAAAAAACCGAGAGTGCCCCCATGAGCGATGCCCGTCGGCCATTGATCTGCTTAAAGATCGGACGAGATTTTTTAGATTTTTCATATCTTCTCAAATATATTTCCAAAGATTTTCAAAGATTTTCCAATATTTTCCAAATCTTTTCAAATATATTTTCAAGATTTCCTATATCTTCCAAATCTTTTCAAATATTTTCAAATCTTGGATTTGATTTTGAAAATATTCTACAAATCATTCGGATTTAATTATGATTTCAGAGATCTTTTTCAAATTTAAATTCCAAATTTGAATTTATTTGAATGATTTTCCTGAACCTATAAATAGGGGATTGAGACTCATTATTCAGGGTTGGCAGTTTTTAGAAAATAGAGAGTTTTCTCACAAAAAGTTATTGCTTTTATTTTCATCAAATATTCTTCAAATCAAGGCGAATCTGAGGGAACGAGATTAATTCATTTCTATCCGATCTAGCCATTTTTAGCATTCATAATTGCTACCAAAATGTCGAGAAGAAAAAATATAATTTTCTTTTCTTGATCTGTTTTCAAAAAGTACGATTTTGCAGTCAAAAATCTCCTAAAATTACACATTATGGATCAATCCTTGTAGAATTCAAGAGACAGAAATCATGGGACATTCACCTTCAAAGGTAATATTCTGAGGGTAAACATTTTGGATCAACCACTTTTGCATTTTATCCTTTCATATTGATTTTACACATAAAATTCCATTTTATTTAAAATAAAACAATTTTTTAGTTAATTTTCTTTATTTTCCCGGGTCTGGGACGATCGACGGGCATAAGCTGCACCGACGTCGGGCTCTCAGTTGAGCGATGGGCCATCGAGGATTTTTGCCTCCACCCATCGATCGGCCCAAGGACGCTCATCGCTAGCACGACATGGGCCATCCCTGGGCCTTCCTCCTCCATTTTCTTTCTTTTGTCACTAATTCTTTTTTCTTTTCTTTATTTTCATGATAATTTTTCATAGATTCTCTTTCTTTCTTTATTTTTCATGTTTATTTTATTTTAATTGTTGTACTAACATTATTTTTGCTTTTGTGAGTTTTATTGCTTTTTTATGGGATTTAGTGTATTAAAAATAGAGGACTATGCGATGATCTGAGGACATTAATCGGATTTATTTGTCTATCCTATTTCCTCTTATTTCAATTTCCTTGTACCATTTATTGTAAATATTATTTTACTCCGCTAACATGAAAAATGGCTAAATATTTATATTAATTAATTTGGAGCTTTTCTAATAAAACGGGACCAATGTCCTAATTTTTATTGAAATAAAATTGTCACTTTAAAATTATTTTTGTGAATATGCATGCGAGGACCAATGTTTTCATCCCTAATAAAGGCCCCATTTTCTGTATGATTACATGTCATTTACAATGGAGGTTGTATTCCGCCCCTAGTTTTGTTGTAATTTATTAGATTTTTATTTATCTTATTTTAATCTTGCTTCTATTTACCACTTTCGTTTATCACATTTATTACCTGAATGGTCTGCACTTTAATGAATGCATTAAATTGTATGAGAAAAGGAATGAAATATTAAATTCAAAACTCAATTATAATTTAACCAAGGTATGAATAAATGGTAAGTCCCGAACCATCTCTGGTCTTAGACTCAATGAGGTTAGAGGACCATCTCAATATTCTATTGGGGTGGAGTCTCCAAAATATCTCTTTTTGCCCAAAATATGCCCAATTTGCATTGTCTTAGGCTCCACGAGATTAGATGATATTTCCAGTGTTTTATTGGAAAGAAGTGTCCAAAATATCTCTGGCTTGCCTAAAATAGACGTATATGCATCATCTTAGGTTTCACGAGATTAGACGATCCTCCCAATGTTCTATTGGAAGGAGGTGTCCAAAATATCTTTGATTGCCCAAAATAGACACACATGCGCTGTCTTAAGCTCAGTGAGACTAGACGACCTTTCCCAATGTTTTATTGGGTGGCAACTCCAAAACACCTAATTGTTGCTCAAAATAGATGCCCATGTAAATCACTTATAAGTTTCCTGAACATCTCTCGAAAGCCCTAAAATCGGGTCTTTCGGGGCCCCTCGGGGTTCGGCGCGCGTCACAGTGGTGACTCCACTGGTGACTTTTTATGAGACTTTGCTTCGAAAGTACCTTAGTTAAAGCATATAATTGAGGTTTAATTTAAAAATTTCATCATTTTTCGAAATTACATTGCATCTTATTAGAGCCTTAGATCTATGCTAGTTTGGTCCCTCTTTTAACCTTGGTGCATTCCCGAAGCATGACGCTACGTTCACTCAATATAGGGAAGTGTTAAGGATAATCACCAGCTCAAGTCTAGTACCATGTGGTATTTCAAATGATGACCCAATCGGTCGCTATGCTCATGATGAGCTGGACCCGTTGGTAGGGATCATGCTTGGGTAGCCCAAAAATGACATCACTCTAGCCAAAGCTCATGTAATGAAAGTAGATACTTCCCCTAGGTGGTATAAACCATAACACTATGCTGGCTGTATAGATCATTTTGTATTGGTCAAACCCAAATAAGTTGACTGGTCACTTAATCAAAGGCTTTCATGCCCCGATAGGCCCATATCAATTTATTCGGACTGCCTAAATGCATAATGATTAAAACCAGTACGTATACGCATTAGCTAAGAGAGGTTATGCTATTAGTTTTGTACCGTGCACCATACGCGTCCATTAGATTTCCTGTTAACTCATAGATCAAGCCCACCTAGGAAAAAGACCACACGACCTCCTATGTGGGAGTGATAAGGTTGGAAGAATCTATCTGCTTACATGTGGTTGTGGATATTGCATTGCATATTCATGCCTTACATGTCAAAAAAAAACATATACATTTCATTTCGTGTGTGTACATTCTATTATGTGCATATAGTTATCGCATGTACATATCATCATATGCATAATTTTTTTTCATGTATCACATGTATAATTGTAATCTCTAAATCTTTCAATCATCGAAGATCATTTGTATAGCACGAACATGCATTATATGCTATTCATGCATCATTTTCACTCCTTATTTTTTTCAGCCATCACAGACCATTTGTCTAGTTGGTTTAGGGGTTCTGATGGTTGCCTTATCAGAGGGTTTTGATTGAACAACCAGTGCAATTAATAGGCATTCAGAAAAATTTTCAGAAATGGTTAATTCACCGAGAGAGGCAAATACAACCTGGGCCATTGTTACTGAAGAAGTTGGTAGGAGGTTCGAGGAATTTGAGAACAGGATGATGGCCATGATGGGAAATTTAACGGCAGTAAGGGCTCTGCCCGCTAGGCCAAACCCAAATCCCCCTCCTAGAGGTCGAAATGAATAGGAGGAGGATAAAGAAGACCCACTTGAGGAGGCCAAAGAAGAGGAGGCCCCATAGGCTAGAAGATGATTATATAGAGGAGGAATATGAAGAACCCATAGTGGTAAGAGGTAAGGCAGTTCAGACAGAGGAGGCCATATGGAAGAAGATGGAGAAAAAGTTCCAGGTGATGTCCCGGATGCTGAGGATGGGAAAAAGGATGAAACCCGAGATAAGGAGCTGGAGGGAGAGGATCTAGTCCCTCTGAATTTTAAGATGCCTGATGTTTTGAAGTTTGACGGTACATCGGACCCCACTGCACACATCAAGCAGTACTCCCTGGTAATGACAGGTACTATATTGACAAATAAGCAGAAGATAGAGTACTTCTGTTTGAGTTTAACAGATCTTGCAGTGGACTGGTATCATGGATTGGACCGGAGAACAAAAGAAGATTGGGATCTACTAACGGAGGAGTTTCTCAAGCAGTACGACTGCAGCATAAGAATGGAGGTCACTCTAAAGGATCTAGAGCTACTTCAACAGAAGTTGGGAGAATCATTCCATGAGTACCTAACTTGATGGAGGAACCGGGTAATGGGGATAAAGAGAAAGCCTGATACCCCAGATTAGATCAGGTTATTTATCAGGAATGCTAGCCCGTATTTGAGAGAAGGGCTAAAGATGAAGGGACTCAAAGACTGGGAGTCACTTAAAGATATAGCCATTGAACCTGAAGCCGAGCATCTGGATAAAATGGCTAGATCTGCAAGCCTGGCCTTGGGCAAAAACAAAGGAAGCAGCAGTGGTAACGGGGCCAATGATGGGGCAGCAGAAGTCTCAGCCATAGGAACGACTAGGCGCCACCTCACTATCTCGGGTAAGCCATTATCTTGGCACTTCACCCATCTCACCAAGGAAGGGAAATTACAACCCTTGCCAGCCGGGCCTGTCCCAAGTCAAGGACAGCCTAGACACAGAATAGACTGGTATTATGCATACCACTAGTACATAGGGCATAGAACTGACTATTGTCATCCTCTAAGAGATCGCATTCAAGAATTGATGTCTGGCTTGGAGGAAGAAAGAAAGAATTAGATTTGTTACAATGCCACTCTTTTTATATAAAGTGTGTTCCTAAACTATGCACTTGTTTCTCTAGTTATTTTAATAATATAGGCTTTTCTTTTATATGCATTATCATATCTTATTGCATCATGCATAAGTGATGATCATGATTAAGGCATTGGTTTAATAAACACTATTTCATTTAGTTTTAAAAAGTAATAATCTTGGTTGCGTCCAATTTGACTCCTGAAGCGAAATAACATTTGAGAGATAAAAAAAATGAAAAATAAAAAGTAAAAGAGTGGCCTTTGCCTCGACCTGGAGTGACATGCCAGGGCAATCTGCTTCAATTTAACCCAACAGTAATCGAAATTTTTAAAAGCCATTTCTTTGCTTCGTCAGAATCTAGGACGCATTCAATGCAGCCAAGCAAAATCAAGCTCCAATCATTAAGATGTTGTCTTAGAAGCTGGGCTATCAAATTCAAGACGAATAAAGCTTTGGGCTTTCACAAAAAAAAAAAAGATAGAAAAAAGGAAAAAGAAAAGAAAAGAAAAAGAAAAAGAAAAACCACAGTTTTGGTCTAAACTATCTGAGGCCAACCCGAAACCCAATCTCAGCCATTGAGAGCTACCTCAGAAATTAAGTATCCAAAATTGAAAGAAGGCAAAATGCAAGCTTTTATAGTCAAGTTTCAAATGGAGAACCCACTACTTTAGCCAATTTACACAAGATTCAAGATGAATCCTTCGGTGCTAAAAAGGAGGCATGGTCAGAAGGAGCAGCCGTCCCAAAGGATAATGATGAAGGTGAATTCAAAGAAACCACATATACATCAATAGACTGAAGGAGGTCCCATGACAAAGACTAAAAAAAAAAGAGAAAAATAATAAATGCCCTGCCAGGATGAAAACCAAAAAAAGGCGTCTTGGGCAAAAATTAAGGGCTGAGAGAAAATATTCAATCAAGAAAACTCGAGAGGGCTAATTGATAATAGGAGTGAATACGCCCAAGGTGTTACTCATTGAGATTAGATAAAACTAGTGTTTTTGCATCACATGTCTAGTCATGGTCATTGTTATTGCTACATGATGCATATAAATAGGAATGCATGCATAAGCTAGGCATAAACATGCAATTAAATAGTTAAGAGAAACCTGTGGCATGCATAGGGACATATTCTGGAGCAAGTCACAAGGCAGTAATAACAACACTTCATCCTCCTCTTCCCTTTATATATAAAAAAGGCCATTAGAGATGAAAACCGTAACTGGCTCTCTAAGCAAAAGTTAGGCCAAAAAGCAGGGTGAAAACCTAGAAATAGGCAGTTTGTCCTACAAAAAATAAAGTGAATAAAAGCCGTTGGAGTGGGTTGGATCCATTCCAAGCAAAAATTAGGCACAAGGTCTTATGAAAATCCCCAAAGGGACGCATTTCCCACAAAGAAAAGCTAGTGTGAAAATCCACAAGGGACACGCTACCTTTAAAATAATGACTTCCGATGCCCGGAGCGATAAGGCGGCATTACCTCGGATGACCACCCTTTAGGTAGATAGTGCATAATGCAGAACTTGAGTCAGAGTTCTAGGGGCAAGATGCTATACAACTCATGGTAAAAGGCGTATGCTCGTTGATCGGGGGGAAAAGATGCACATGACAGTTTTCTCTAAAAAGGATTATGGGTCAGAATTCTTAAGCCTAGTTGATACTTTTCTAGATCACTGGGGACATCAGATAGTACGAGCAATACCCTTAACGAATCTCTTAACCACCTAGGATGTGGTCTATCCATTTTTGCATCTCACATGTATAATCTTTCGGATGTCTCCCTGCATAACTTTACCCTGCATAGCCTTTCATGATGCCAACATGAA
The DNA here is from genome assembly GCA_947683425.1 of Excoecaria cochinchinensis. NCBI lineage: Eukaryota > Viridiplantae > Streptophyta > Magnoliopsida > Malpighiales > Euphorbiaceae > Excoecaria > Excoecaria cochinchinensis. The sequence continues at coordinate 1,429,502 of CANTUQ010000153.1, read as the reverse complement.
TTCACACATGCTTGAACTTTGTATATATTTTGCATATGCAATTCTTCATGCACATTCCGTGTACATAATTTTTACATACATGTAACGCATAATTCTTTGCACATATTTAGCATGCATATCATAAGCATATCACGTGCATTCAATCCTTTACACGTATAGTTGCGTACACAAAATTTTTGTACATTAATCCTTTGCATGTGTTTCCTATATATAGTTTTGTATGTATAATTCACACACATAATTCCATACGCACACACAATGTTTTGTATATGTTGCTGTGTACATGACTCAGGGGGAAAGGTCCGAATAGACCTCATGCGTAAAGATTATCCAAGAGATGGGTTCAGCTCAACATTGTCAGACACTATATTCGACATAAAATTAGGTGTATCTGTATAAAGGGGGAACACCTAGAAGAACAAGCCTATTCATGCATATCATGCCGGGGGCAATCAGGTAAGTTTCTCTGTCATAAGATTTATGCTTACACACACCACACAATAAGTGTACAAAAATCCAAATTCAAATGTACAAAGATATAAATTCTCAAACAAAAACAACAAAAACAAACAAAAAATGTCAAAACGAAAAGAGAAAAAAAAGATATTTTCAAGGCCATGAAAATTCAAAATACTATAAAAATTTAAATACATCCAAAATGTGAAAATCCCAAAAATTCATAAAAAACAAAAAAAAAATCATTTTAAGAGACATCAAAGACATTGAAATCTATCTACCTGCAGGCAAGCAACAAAACCTCCAATATAATTTTTCTCCGAGGAGGGTCGAATTTATTTTCCTCTAAGGAGGCTCAAATCCAATTTTCTCTCTGGAGGCTCAAATATAATTTTTTTCTGAGGAGACTCAAACCTAGTTTCCTCTCTGGAGGATCGAAATCAAAGTCTCTCAGTGAGCATCAAAGTCTCTCAGTGAACATTAAGCCTCTCAGTGAGCATCTATGTCTCTCAGTGAGCATTTAAGCCTCTCAGTGAGCATAAATTTTCGAAGTCTCCCTGTGAGTACAAAGCCCTCTTAAGAGGCACACAGGTCTTTTCAACAAGTAGGCTCCGATTGGAAATGATAGAGGGATCAATATCTGGTATATCACACTTAGTAAGGGATTTCTAAAAGGATGATATCTGAACTTTGCAAGAAGATGATATCCGCACTTTGGAAGTCTGAAAAATGACTCGATGCAATCAAGGGGAAGATGTTCATATTCCACAAATCCTTCTCCAGGGAACAACCAACTGTGTTTTAAGGGGGCACCCGTCTGACATCGACCCCAATAGGTATGTACTGCCATAGGTACGCATCTCTTTTATATACCCTGGACATTTGTTTTGCCCCTTTTTGTAGGAAAAGAGATTAAGGAAAAGTGCCAGCAAAGACGACGATGAACGAATCGCAATTGGGTCATAGTTAGAGAACACGACTTCTCATGACATTCAGACACCGTGCAAGCCGAGATGAGGCCAACAAGACACATGCGATAGAACAAATTGCAATTGGGTTGTAGTTAGAGAACACTACTTCTCATGACATTCAGACACCGTGCAAACCGAGACGAGGCTAGCGAGACACATGCTATAGAACAAATCGCAATTGGGCTGTAGTTAGAGAACACTACTTCTCACGACATTCAGACACCGTGCAAGCCGAGACAAGGCTAACGGGACACATACGATAGAATAAATCGCAATTGGATTGTAGTTACAGAACACTACTTCTCACGATATTCAGACACCGTGCAAGCCAAGACGAGGTCAGCGGGACACATGTGATACAACAAATCGCAATTGGGTTGTAGTTAGAGAACACTACTTCTCATGACATTCAGACACCGTGCAAGCCGAGACGAGGCCAGCGGGACACATGCGATAGAACAAATCGCAATTAGGTTATAGGTAGAGAATGCTACTTCTCATGACATTCACACACTGTGCAAGCCGAGACGAGGCCAGCGGGACACATGCGATAGAAAAAATTGCAATTGGGTTGTAGTTAGAGAACGCTACTTCTCACGACATCCAGACATCGTGCAAGCGGGACGAGGCCAGCGGGACACATGCGATAGAACAAATTGCCATTGGGTTGTAGTTAGAGAACACTACTTCTCACGATATTCTGACACCGTGCAAGCCGAGATGAGGCTAGCAGGGCACATGCAATAGAATAAATTGCAATTGGATTGCAGTTGGATAACACTGCATCTCACGATAGTCAGATATCGTGCAGGCCGAGGAGGCTAGTAAAATGAAGGTGGCAAAACGAATCGTCAAAGGGTTGCAGTAAATACACCACAGCTCGGTAACGAAGGGTCACCAGCTTAAACACACCTCGGAAGGTAAGGGACTGCCTTAGGTACGCATCTCTTTCCTTTTTCTCTGAATCTTGGCTCATCTAGACACTGGTGAACTAGTTTCCTCAAAATTGGGGGCAACTGTAGACACTGGGTCCTGAGGCAGTCCAGATCAGAGTTACCCTATAGCGACATCAGTGCCCATTTTCGGGTAAATGGATGAAAGTTATAAGCTTTCACTCTTCCAATTTACAAGGATTGAAGATTTTTCTTGTTGATGGGAGATTTCTACACGTTAGGAGGAGTTTGAAATGGGAAAATCTCAATTTTAAGTCACCGACGGGATACCCATCGGTAGGAGAGATGCCCGTCGCTCATTCCAAAGGACGGCCTCCCTCATGCGAGCAATGCCTGTCGCTTGCGTGAAATGGGCCCCATCTCTCGCGAAAGCGATGCCTGTTGCTCACGTGAGGGGCCCGTCTCTCACGGTGAGAACCGGCTATCGCTCGCAGGCGAGAGGCCGTCTCTCGCGCTGAGAGATGCCCGTCACTCATGCGAGAGACGCCTGCCTCTCGTGAGTGAAGGATGTCTCTCGGCAACTGCCTCTCATGGGGTGATCCGTTGCTCAAAAGACCGAGAGTGCCCTCGTGAGCGACGCCCGTCGATCGTTGATCTGCTGCAAGATTGGACGGGATTTTTCATATCTTCTCAAAAATATTTCCTAAGATTTTCAAAGATTTTCCAATATTTTCCAAATCTTTTCAAATATATTTTCAAGATTTCATATATCTTCCAAATCTTTTCAAATATTTTCAAATCTTAGATTTGATTTTGAGAATATTCTGTAAATCATTCGGATTTAATTATGATTTCAGAGATCTTTTTCAAATTTAAATTCCAAATTTGAATTTATTTGAATGATTTTCTTTAACCTATAAATAAGGGATTGAGGCTCATTATTCAGGGTTGGCAATTTTTAGAAAATAGAGAGTTTTCTCACAAAAAGTTCTTGCTTTTATTTTCATCAAATATTCTTCAAATCAAGGCAAATCTGAGGGAACGAGATTAATTCATTTTTATCCGATCTAGCCATTTTTAGCATTCATAATTTGTACAAAAAATCGAGAAGGAAAAATATAATTTTCTTTTCTTGATCTGTTTTCAAAAAGTATGATTTTGCAGTAAAAAATCTCCTAAAATTACACATTATAGATCAATCCTTGTAGAATTCAAGGGATAGAAATCATACAACATTCACTTTCGAAGGTAATATTCCGAGGGTAAACATTCTGGATCAACCACTTTTACATTTTATCATTTCATATTGATTTTATACATAAAATTCCATTTTATTCAGAATAAAATAGTTTTTCAGTTAATTTTCTTTATTTTCCCGGGTCTGGGATGACCGACGGGCATAGGCTCCACTGACGGCCGTCTCTCAACCGAGCGACATGCCGTCGAGGATTTTTGCCTCCACTCGTTGGTCGGTCCAAGGACGCCCGTCGCTCGCGCAACATGGGCTGTCGCTGGGCCTTCCTCCTCCATTTTCTTCATTTTCTTTCTTTTGTCACTTATTGTTTTTTTCTTTTCTTTTTTTTTTCATGATAATTTTTCATAGATTATTTTTCTTTATTTATTTTTCATGTTTATTTTATTTTAATTGTTGTACTAACATGATTTTTGCTTTTGTGAGTTTTATTGCTTTTTTATGGGATTTAGGGTATTAAAAATAGAGGACTCTATGATGATCTGACGACATTAATCGGGTTTATTTGTCTATCCTATTTCCTCTTATTTCAATTTCAATGTACCATTTATTGTAAATATTATTTTACTCCGCTAAGATGAAAAATGGCTAAATATTTGTATTAATTAAGTTGGAGCTTTTCTAATAAAACGGGACCAATGTCCTAATTTTTGTTGAAATAAAATTGTCACTTTAAAATTATTTTTGTGCATATGCATGCGAGGACCAATGTCCTCATCCCGAATAAAGGCCCCATTTTCTGTATGATTACAAGTCATTTACAATAGGGGTTGTATTCCTCCCCTAGTTTTGTTGTAATTTATTGAATTTTCATTTATCTTATTTTAATCTTGCTTCTATTTACCATTTTCATTTATCGCTTTTATTACGTGAATGATCTGTGCTTTAATTAATGCATTAAATTGTATGAGAAAATGAATGAAATATTAAATTCAAAACTCAATTATAATTTAACCAAGGTATGAATAAATGAGAAGTCCCGAACCATCTCTGGATTTAGGTTCAAAGAGGTTAGAGGACCATCTCAATGTTCTATTGGGGTGGGGTCTCCAAAATATCTCTTATTACCCAAAATAGGCCCAATTTGCATTGTCTTAGGTTCCACGAGATTAGATGATCTTTCCAGTATTTTATTGGAAAGAAGTGTACAAAATATCTCTGACTTGCCTAAAATTGACGTATATGCATCATCTTAGGCTTCACGAGATTAAACGATCCTCCCAATGTTCTATTGGAAGGAGGTGTCCAAAATATCTCTAATTGCCCAAAATAGACACACATGCGTTGTCTTAGGCTCAGTGAGGCTAGATGACCTTTCCCAATATTTTATTGGGTGGAGACTCCAAAACACCTCCTTGTTGCCCAAAATAGACGCCCTTGTAAATCTCTTACAAGTTTCATAAACCTCTCTCGAAAGCCCTAAAAGCGGGTCTTTCGGGACCCCTCGGGGTTCGGCGTGCATCACACTATCAATTGCCGCCAAAAATTAGTGACTGTTTCTTTATTTCCGTCGCTAAAATTGAAAAAATTGATTGTCGCGGCAGAATTGAAAAACCGTTACTAATTAGCAACTAAAAATTGTCCGTTGATAATTTCAAATTTTTTTGTAGTGTATGCCTCTTTGCATTAACCCTCATGCTTGTCATCGATTTGTGATAGTCATGTCAAAATGCAAATTTTGATTTTGTATCCTCTCATTAGCCCTTACAGCTATCATAAAGTTTGTGCTAGGCATGAGCCCTTTGTTCTCCATAAAAGCATGAGTATTTCTTCATAAATCAACCTCAAACTTGAATTAAGTATATTTCTTGATATATAATGTGTGTATATTAAATGTTAGAAAGCATAAGATATGTGGATATGTATGTTAACTTGCTTTCATAAACTTGGGAACAATATCTTTATCCATCATATTTGATTTTAAAGAGTATGCATAGGTATAGATACTGAGTCCCGAGGCAGCCTAGATTAGAGTTACCCGATGAGGATACCGATATCTGTGTCACAGGTAGAGAACTGAAAATGCTGGTTTTCATCCTTGGTTTTTACAATTTTGACGATTTTTTTCTCAGAGTTAACTTTTTGCAATTTGCTGGAGCTAAAATGATGGTCAAAATTAACAAATGTAGCTTTTGGGTGATAGACGACCATCGGTAATATGGTGACGTCCGTCTATCAAA